>JAOPSE010000012.1:94568713-95943826 GCA_029449295.1 Zea luxurians
ATTTGTGTTTGGGTACCCAAAGTTCTTGTTTCTAATGCCAAAGGACCCAAAACCGTTTGGGTACCTAAAGTCAAGAACTAAACTTGTTTTGTAGGTTTATGCATCCGGGGGCTCAAGTTGGATCATCGATAGCGGGTGCACAAACCACATGACAGGGGAGAAAAAGATGTTCTCCTCCTACGAGAAAAACCAAGATCCCCAACGAGCTATCACATTCGGGGATGGAAACCAAGGTTTGGTCAAAGGTTTGGGTAAAATAGCTATATCCCCTGACCATTCCATTTCCAATGTTTTTCTTGTTGATTCATTAGATTACAACTTGCTTTTCGTTTCCCAATTATGTCAAATGGGCTACAACTGTCTATTTACTGATGTAAGTGTCACTGTCTTTAGAAGGAGTGATGATTCAATAGCATTTAAGGGAGTGTTAGAGGGTCAGCTATACTTGGTAGATTTTGATAGAGCTGAACTCGACACTTGCTTGATTGCTAAGACTAACATGGGTTGGCTCTGGCACCGCCGACTAGCCCATGTTGGAATGAAGAATCTTCATAAACTTCTAAAGGGAGAGCACATTTTAGGATTAACCAATGTTCATTTTGAGAAAGACAGGATTTGTAGCGCATGCCAAGCTGGGAAGCAAGTTGGTGTTCATCATCCACACAAGAACATCATGACGACTGACAGGCCACTTGAGCTCCTACACATGGATTTATTCGGCCCGATTGCTTACATAAGCATTGGCGGGAGTAAGTACTGTCTAGTTATTGTGGATGATTATTCTCGCTTCACTTGGGTGTTCTTTTTGCAGGAAAAATCACAAACCCAAGAGACTTTAAAGGGATTCTTGAGACGGGCTCAAAATGAGTTCGGCTTGAGGATCTAGAAAATTAGAAGCGACAATGGAACGGAGTTCAAGAATTCACAAATTGAAGGCTTCCTTGAGGAGGAGGGCATCAAGCATGAGTTCTCCTCTCCCTACACGCCACAACAAAATGGTGTGGTGGAGAGAAAGAATAGAACTCTATTGGACATGGCAAGAACCATGCTTGATGAGTACAAGACGCCGGATCGGTTTTGGGCCGAGGCGGTTAACACCGCTTGCTACGCCATCAACCGGTTATATCTACACCGAATCCTTAAGAAGACATCATACGAACTCCTAACCGGTAAAAAGCCCAACATTTCATATTTTAGAGTGTTTGGTAGCAAATGCTTTATTCTTATTAAAAGAGGTAGAAAATCTAAATTTGCTCCTAAGACTGTAGAAGGCTTTTTACTAGGATATGATTCAAACACAAGGGCATATAGAGTCTTTAACAAGTCCTCAGGACTAGTTGAAATTTCTTGTGACGTTGTGTTTGATGAGACTAACGGCTCTCAAGTAGAGCAAGTTGATCTTGATGAGATAGGTGATGAAGAGGCTCCGTGCATCGCGCTAAGGAACATGTCCATTGGGGATGTGTGTCCTAAGGAATCCGAAGAGCCTCAAAATGCACAAGATCAACCATCCTCCTCCACGCAAGCATCTCCACCAACTCGAAATGAGGACGAGGCTCAAGTTGATGAAGGAGAAAATCAAAATGATGAGCCACTTCAAGATGACGGCAATGATCAAGGGGGAGACGCAAATGATCAAGACAAGGAGGATGAAGAACCAAGGCCGCCACACCCAAGAGTCCACCAAGCAATCCAACGAGATCACCCCGTCGACACCATCCTCAGCGACATTCATAAGGGGGTAACCACTAGATCTCGTGTTGCACATTTTTGTGAGCATTACTCTTTTGTTTCCTCTATTGAGCCACACAGGGTAGAGGAAGCACTTCAAGATTCGGATTGGGTGATGGCGATGCAAGAGGAGCTCAACAACTTCACGAGGAACGAGGTATGGCATTTAGTTCCACGTCCTAACCAAAATGTTGTAGGAACCAAATGGGTCTTCCGCAACAAGCAAGATGAGCATGGTGTGGTGACAAGGAACAAAGCTCGACTTGTGGCCAAGGGATACTCCCAAGTCGAAGGTTTGGATTTTGGTGAATCATATGCACCCGTAGCTAGGCTTGAGTCAATTCGTATATTATTAGCCTATGCTACTTACCATGGCTTCAAGCTTTATCAAATGGACGTGAAGAGTGCCTTCCTCAGTGGACCAATCAAGGAAGAGGTCTACGTTGAGCAACCTCCCGGCTTTGAAGACAGTGAGTACCCTAACCATGTCTATAGGCTCTCTAAGGCGCTTTATGGGCTCAAGCAAGCCCCAAGAGCATGGTATGAATGCCTAAGAGATTTCCTTATTGCTAATGGCTTCAAAGTCGGCAAGGCCGATCCTACTTTATTTACTAAAACTCTTGACAATGATTTGTTTGTATGCCAAATTTATGTTGATGATATTATATTTGTGTCTACTAACGAATCTACATGTGAGGAATTTAGTAGGATCATGACACAGAAATTCGAGATGTCAATGATGGGGGAGTTGAAGTATTTCTTGGGATTTCAAGTAAAGCAACTCCAAGAGGGCACCTTCCTTTGCCAAACGAAGTATACTTAGGACATTCTAAACAAGTTTGGAATGAAGGATGCCAAGCCCATCAAGACTCCCATGGGAACCAATGGGCATCTCGACCTCGACACGGAAGGTAAATCCGTCGATCAAAAGGTATACCGGTCGATGATAGGTTCATTACTCTATTTATGCGCATCTCGACCGGACATTATGCTTTCCGTATGCATGTGTGCAAGATTCCAAGCCGACCCTAAGGAATCTCACCTTACGACCGTAAAACGAATCTTGAGATATTTGGCTTATACTCCTAAGTTTGGGCTTTGGTACCCTCGGGGATCCACATTTGATTTAATTGGTTATTCGGATGCCGATTGGGCGGGGTGTAAAATTAATAGAAAGAGCACATCGGGGACTTGCGAGTTCTTGGGAAGATCCTTGGTGTCTTGGGCTTCAAAGAAGAAAAATTCGGTCGCTCTTTCGACCGCCAAAGCCGACTATATTGCCGCAGGCCATTGTTGCGCGCAATTACTTTGGATGAGGCAAACCCTGCGGGACTATGGTTACAAATTGATCAAAGTTCCTCTTCTATGTGATAATGAGAGTGCAATCCGCATGGCGGATAATCCCATTGAGCATAGCCGCACTAAACATATAGCCATTCGGTATCATTTTCTTAGGGATCATCAACAAAAGGGGGATATCGAGATTGCATATATTAACACTAAAGATCAATTAGCCGATATCTTTACCAAGCCACTAGATGAACAAACTTTTACCAAACTTAGGCATGAGTTAAATATTCTTGATTCTAGGAATTTCTTTTGATGTCTTGCACACATAGCTCATAAATATACCTTTGATCATGTCTCTTTTATATATGCTATGACTAATGCGTTTTCAAGTGAATTTCAAACCAAGTCATAGGTATATTGAAAGGGAATTGGAGTCTTCGACGAAAACAAAGGCTTCCACTCCACTCCATAACTCATCTTTCGCCGTCGCTCCAAGCATCTCTCCGTCTTTGGTATAATCTTCACTCATATGTTTTATTTGCCAAAGGGGAGAAAGTAGTTATCAAAGGGCTCTAATGATTCCGTTTTTGGTGATTCATGCCAAAGGGGGAGAGAGTATGAGCCCAAAGCAAAAGGACCGCACCGCACCACCACCCTAATTTTAAAACTAATGATTTTAATTGGAAAATTTCAAATTGGTATCTTATTGTGTTCAAAAGGGGTAGTATTTTCAAAATTGATGTCTTAAAACCCTCTTGAACACTAAGAGGAGAATTTATTGAGGGGGAGTTTTGTTTAGTCAAAGGAAAAGCATTTGAAACAAGGGGAGAAAATTACAAATCTTAAAAATGCTTCGCAAAATCTTATTCATTTACCTTTGACTATTTGCAAAAGGACTTTGAAAAGGATTTACAAAAAGAATTTGCAAAAACAAGACATGTGGTGCAAGCGTGGTCCAAAATGTTAAAAATAAAGAAACAATCCATGTATATCTAGTAAGTAATATTTATTGGCTCAATTCTAAGCAACCTTTGCACTTACAATTATGCAAACTAGTTCAATTATGCACTTTTATATTTGCTTTGGTCTGTGTTGGCATCAATCACCAAAAAGGGGGAGATTGAAAGGGAATTAGGCTTACACCTATATTCCTAAATTGATTTTGGTGGTTGAATTGCCCAACACAAAAAATTGGACTGACTAGTTTGCCCAAGTTTATAAGTTCTACAGGTACCAAAGGTTCACAATAAGCCAATAAAAAGACCAAGAAAAGGGTTCAACATAAAGAGCAAGGGATAACCGAAGTGTGCCCTGGTCTGGCGCACCGGACTGTCCGGTGCACCAGGGGACTCCAAGCTAAACTTCGCACCTTCGGGAATTCTCAGAGGCGCTTCACTATAATTCACCGGACTGTCCGGTGTACCACCGGAGTGTCCGGTGCCCCAAGGAAGAGCAACTCTAAACTCGCCAGCTTCGGGAATCCGCTCCGCTATAATTCACCGGACATGTCCGGTGCACACCGGACTGTCCGGTGTAACGGCGGAGCAACGGCTACTTCGCGCCAACGGTCACCTGCAGATCATTTAATGCGCGCCAGAGCGCGCAGAGGAGCAGTGCACGCGCGGGTGGCTCATCGGACAGTCTACAGGACTTGTCCGGTGCACCACCGGACAGCCAGGCGGGCCCACACGTCAGAGCTCCAACGGTCGAACCCTAACGGCCGGGTGACGTGGCTGGCGCACCGGACAGTGTCCGGTGGCGCACCGGACTGTCCGGTGCGCCCGTCGACAGCAGCCTTCACCAAACGGCTAGTTTGGTGGTTGGGGTTATAAATACCCCCAACCACCCCACATTCAAGTTATCCAAGTTTTCACACTTCTACACCTTACAAGAGCTCTTGCATTCAATTCTAGACACACCCAAGTGATCAAATCCTCTCCAATTCCACACAAAGCTTTAGTGACTAGTGAGAGAGATTTGTTGCGTTCATTTGAGCTCTTGCGCTTGGATTGCTTCTTTTCTTTCTCATTTGTTCTTGTGATCAAAACTCAATTGTAACCGAGGCAAGAGACACCAATTGTGTGGTGGTCCTTGCGGGGAAGTTTTGTTCCCGGTTGATTTGAGAAGAGAAGCTCACTCGGTCCGAGGGACCGTTTGAAAGAGGGAAAGGGTTGAAAGAGACCCGGTCTTTGTGACCACCTCAACGGGGAGTAGGTTTGCAAGAACCAAAGCTCGGTAAAACAAATCCACGTGTCTCACTCTTTATTCGCTCGTGATTTGTTTTGCACCCTCTCTCTCGGACTCATTATTATTTCTAACGCTAACCCGACTTGTAGTTGTGATTAACTTTGTAAATTTCAGTTTCGCCCTATTCACCCCCCTCTAGGCGACTTTCACCACTACCTAGGTGGCCTGGCAGGGTATCACTACAAAGCCTTTACAAAGATTCCCCGAGGCTGTAGCCGCCTATTAGGTTTCCTAAATGTACCGCACTCCTCCCCAAGGGGCAATCCACCCTCGGCAGAGCGAGCCGCATACACCGAGCCCCATTGATGGCACGACGGTGAAGCAAACTACACCCTAGTTCCTCTTATTATTTAGCTAAGGGCATGTTATACCACCCCCATGGTTGCAGTTTTCCTGGGCGGTCATCCAACGAATAGGTCCTTACGGAGAGGCACTCGAGAAACCGTTCGAGCCCCCTTAAATGTCACAATAGCATCATCAAAATCAAAAGGGAAAACAGCGTATCATAAATAATCTCATCATGTTCATTGATTAATGTGAAGCACTAGCATGATGCTAAACCAAAATAACCCAACCCAAATAGGTAAACAAGGACATGATAAACAAAGCTAGTTTAGGTATAAATTATGTAAATACGGGGAGTGAATTATAAAATGAATAGGACATAGATGAGTCAAGGGACACTTGCCTTCACCAACCAGCTACTGCTCAGGGTCTTCTCCTACGATCTCTTCGGACTCCACAACCAGACCGTTATCTATACGAGCACAACCATACATTCACATCTCAACTCAGAAAGTAAACAGTACACCATACAAGGAAACAAATCAACTAAACATGCACATGACATATAGTTTGTATTTGCAATTACGAGAGAGAGAAAAAGGAATCGCAACGGCTAAAGCTATAGTCGAGAGATATTACGTGCATGCTTTGCGATTAATCATTATAACATCTAAATCCACCTAGCCATACTAACATGTATTAATCACATGCACCAATAGAGTTACACTTGGTTTTGATTGGCTCACTACTTGATTAGTCGTCATTTAACTACGTAAATTATTTAGCGTGAGCGATTCTAAGTGAAGTGGATTGCTGACGCGCGACTACACGGACCAACAACACGCTCAACGCACGTGATGCACACGTGGGGGTAGATGGGGGTCGTCTAGGGGGTAGACGAACGTCGTCGGAAACCAGTGCAAGCTGTGAGGGCGCGCTTCGGGCTACCGAGCGTGAGCGGTTCGACGAACTTGCCGTGCAGGAACACTAGTGGCTACCCCAGGAGCACGTCGCGCCGAGGCACACTGCGCAGGGTCACGCCGGAAGCCGCACCAGGGGCACGTTGTGTGGGAACGTAGATAGCCACACCGAGGCTGCGTTGCCAACCACCGCGCAAGCCGCGCTGGCAAGGGCGCACAGGCCGCAAGCCGCGCTGGGACATCGACCGCGCCCACGCCGCACCGAGGCACGGGCACGCCAGCCGCAAGCCAAGCCGCGGACCGAGTGCCCTGGCTATGTGCCTAGCCACGAACTGCATTGGCCACGCGCACGCTGAACCCGCGCGCCGCGAGCACGCCGGCCGAGCACTAGGCCGCGCGCCGCGAGCACGGGCACGCCGGGCCGAGCTCCAGCCGTGCGCCGCGGGCACGGGCACGCCGAGCGCCAGGCCGTGCGCTAGGTCGTGCACCACGGGCACGCCGGGCCAAGCTCCGGCCACGTGCCGCGGGCACGGGCACGCCGGGCCGAGCTCTGGCCATGGCGGGCGGGTGCTGTGCCGGGCAGTACGAGAGACGGGGAGGAGAGGGATGTGGAGGGGGAAGAAGAGGGCGAGCTCACCACGGGAATGACGACGGCAGATGGGCGGCTCCGAGGCATGGGGAGGGTGGTTCCGTGCGGCTGGGGTGACGTGGAGGAGAGAGAGGGTATTGGGCGACGTGGGAGGGAGAAAGGGGCAGTGGCGCCAGGCTAAACGGAGGAGGTGGGCGCGCGCGGGCCCACCGGGCTGTGGCGGCGGTGGAAAACTGCCCGCGTACCTGCCGGCTGGAAGGTCAGCTGTGGGGGAGGGGGGCAGGGCTGCGCCGAGCTGGGCCACGGGGCATCGGCCAGGTGGGCCGAAGGGGGGGGCACAACCAAATGGGCCACGGACACGCGCCCGCCGAGCTGGCCCAATGCGCGGGGTTTTCCCTTTTTTCTATTTTCTAATTTCCATTTTAGCTTTAGTTCCTCACCAAAATGCATGATTCACAAATTCACTCAACAAACAAAAATAGATGCATGATCCGGCATGATGCAACAACCAAAAGGATCATTTCTAGGATTTACTTATACACGATATCGAGTTAACTCTCGCTAGAACTTTGAGAGAGAATAAGGCATAGTGAGAAGGAAATGGAAAAGGAAAGGTAACGCCCGAATTTGGTGAGTATCAGAGAGAGAAAAAATTTTACCTCTCAAATTCGGGTCATTACAGTATCATTTAAAGGTTTTAGTGGTGTCACAGCCGGTTTTGGGGTCAAAACCAAATGCATAGCATATGTGTGCCATGATCCATTTTCCACACATATGTTGACGTCACAAGTGTAATATATCAAAAGACAATGAAACAAAGGCGTAAAGAGGGTAGAGTAACTTTATTACATCATCCAGACTTAAAAGTCTTAAAAAGTATCATCATCAAAGTACAACGGAATTAAACATGGACACTCTTCCATAGGAAGGTGACTGGCGCATCGCTATACTTAGTACTGGACAATATCATCTACAAAGTCTTCTTCATCACCCTCTGATCAAAATATTAGCAAGGGATGATCTCACTTATGGTCGGGGCTCCGCATGTAGGAGGAGTAATGCAAGTTTAACAAGGTAGGTGTTGGGGGCCTTCCTCCTCCGAAGGTCCTCAAAAACATAAATAACCATACGTCTTCAGCATGACATAGATTATTGCAGGAGGCTTCAGCTTCAAAATAGAGATCTTCTTCTATAACAAGAGTAGAGGTGTAACCCGAAGATAACAAAAATGGGCAACGAAGCTATAGTCAAGGGACTTTGGCTCGGGTTGATGATGAAAACCAAATACAATAGTGACCAAAAAAGGATATGCGACGGAACCTCCCAAATCATTAGGCCCACCTATAGTTGTCCTTGTCCATCAGACTTCGGACAACCCTGTAGATGCACATGGTCACTTGATAAGTTTGGTATCTGAATTCTTTACCTTGCCCAAGAGCGTTTCACCCGTCACGCAGATATTACAACACATCGGAGGAACGAATATGCGGAAGCTGTTACAGCAACTTATTTTATATCCAAGTACAGAAAGAGTCGTATTATTACAGACCAGTAAAAATATAAGAGTGTTGGAGTAATATTATTACAACCTTGGGAGGCAAAAACCCCTCCTGAATAATAGAAAAAAGTTTTTAAAGGAGGACACTTCCTCCCGAGGCTTCAGTCCTGGTTTTCTTCCTTAGGCACCACCTTGGAACAGAAGCAACAAAAATTTGCTGCTTCTTCACCTACAACAACATGGGTTTGAAAACCCTGAGTACGGAGTGTACTTTCGCAAGTCTTACCCATCAAAATAAAAGACTCTCAAGGATATGCTGGCTTTTGGGAGTCAAGGTATGGCTTATCAAGAATCAAAGACTCCGCTTGCAGAAATGCTTACTAATAGTGGATCCTTAAAAATCTAGTTTTACTTGTCATGTTAAGTAAAGTTACTTGTATCTAGAGTTCTTTCTACCCTAGTTCAAGCACTTGACCTATACTAGCCAATTTTTATCAACCCTTCTTGTTCACTGGAATGCTACGTGTAGGGCAGTGACCAAGTCTTCATGTCCGAGAAGTAACGGTGATCTGAATCGATTAATACTCAGCTGAGGATGTCCAATCACATGACATATGTAGCACTTAACCCTTGCATATGTCAACTCACCACCGGGGTTCTTAAGACCAGATCAGGTTCACGCCAACCAAGAGCACAGATACACCACCGTCCAGCCTCTTGCCACGGAGGGTACACGCTACTCTCGCCATCTCTCCACTCCCATTGCGTGTTATCTTATTCTGGTATTAGTCTGCCCGAGGCAAAGCTTACCCATGATGAGGCATGTGACCAGTTAAAGGTTCCTCGATCATCAAGCCTACATCGAGACGGTCCTTAATCAACTCAGACGGCGACTCTACACCGAGTCTCTCTTCTCGTGCAAGCCACCCGCCCGGTCTTAGCTTTATCATTTCCACCCAAAGTTTGGTACCTGACAGAGGTACATCTTTTCTGATGTTGAACCCATCATGGCCATGATGGATCCTCCATCTAGTTTTGTTTTTGAAAGCATCCCTTCCCACTTGAAGCATCATTCTTTTGTCAAAACAAATCATTTTGCTTTTCTAGAGCAAGACTAAGCATAAGAAAAACCTTTTTATAAAATAGGGGATCAAGGATAATTAAATTCTCAAGGAAGGAAATGCATCAATTTGTTTAGCACACAACTCCTATCACCTAATGCATCAAGCAAGTGAGAAAGATTTTTAAAATAACAAGGAGGTGGCAAATGCACCAGGGCTTGCCTTGTGTTATAGGTAAGTCGGGCTCTATTCCACAGATGTCAAAATAAAAGCAGTTCCCGGCAGGTGGGTCTTCAGGTGGTGGTGGTGTAGCTCTTGCTTCTTCAACTTCTATTTCTTCCTAGTTTTCTATATAGAACCATATATAATCATGAATGCTTATCTATGGCTTATGAAAATGTAGTAATAGAAATGGTTTATCAAGTAGTATCTTGAGTACAACTTTCCTTCACGGGACTCCAGGAAATTAAGGTTTTTGGAGTTAGAACTGTAGTTCCTAGGGCAGGCATCACTAGAAGACTAGGGTTTTGGGGTTTAGGCATCAAACATTGTCCAAATCATGCCAAACTTTACTCAAGGTTTCTAAATAATATTTAAAGCTTATCCAAAAAGTTTGATGATTTTTGGAGTTAGTAATTACTTTCTAAAATTCCAGGAGTATAAGTTTTGGCTATTTTAAATACTCCATAATTCCTTATTTGGACTAAAAATCCTACGACTATTTTTATTAAATACTATAGAAAATTAGGAACCTAGGAAATTGGTCTTGCATTTTAGCATTTTTCTACAATTTTCTAGAAATACTTTAATACTGGCAGAAAAAGAAAAAGGAAAGGAGTCAATAGTATTGGGCTGAATCCGGCCCGAGTCAACCCATCATGGGCAAAACACGCCTGCGCGGCAGTTTTGCACCAAAGCCCTCGGCGGTTTGAGAATCTAGAGAAGAACTGAAAGTCGCCTAGAGGGGGGGGGGTGAATAGGGCGAAACTAAAATTCACAAAATTAATCACAACTACAAGCCGGGTTAGCGTTAGAAATAACAATGAGTCCGAGAGAGAGGGCGCAAAACAAATCACAAGCGAACGAGGAGTGTGACACGCGGATTTGTTTTACCGAGGTTCGGTTCTCGCAAACCTACTCCCCGTTGAGGAGGCCACAAAGGCCGGGTCTCTTTCAACCCTTACCCTCTCTCAAACGATCCCTCGGACCGAGTGAGCTTTCTCTTCTCAATCACTTGGAACACAAAGTTCCCACAAGGACCACCACAAGATTGGTGTCTCTTGCCTCAATTACAAGTGAGTTTGATCGCAATGAAGAATCAAAGAAGGAAGAAAGCAATCCAAGCGCAAGAGCTCGAAAGAACACAAGCAAATCTCTCTCACTAATCACTAGGGCGTTGTGTGGAGTTTGGAGAGGATTTGATCACTTTGGTGTGTCTAGAATTGAATGCTAGAGCTCTTGTAAGTAGTTGAAGTGGGAAAACTTGGATGACTTGAATGTGGGGTGGTTGGGGGTATTTATAGCCCCAACCACCAAACTAGCCGTTTGGTGGGGCTGTCTGTCGCATGGTGCACCGGACAGTCCGGTGCACACCGGACATGTCCGGTGCGCCAGCCACGTCACCAAAGCCGTTGGGATTCGACCGTTGGAGCACTGTCTTCTAGGCCCGCCTCGATGTCCGGTGGCGCACCAGACATGTACTATAGAGTGTCCGGTGCGCCGGTATGGGCGTTTCTGACTTCTGCGCGCGCTGGCGCGCAATAAATGCGCTGCAGGTAGCCGTTGGCGCCGTCGTAGCCGTTGCCCCGCAGTTACACCGGACAGTCCGGTGTACACCGGACATGTCCGGTGAATTATAGCGGAGCAGCCGTTGCATTTTCCTGAAGCTGGCGAGTTCCTGAGGCCGCTCTTCCTTGGAGCACCGGACACTGTCCGGTGTACAATGGACAGTCCGGTGAATTATAGTGGAGTTGCCTCTGGATTTTCCCGAAGATGACGAGTTTGCGCTGGAGTCCTCTGGTGCACCGGACATGTCCGGTGGCACACCGGACAGTCCGGTGCGCCAGACCAGAGGTGCCTTTGGTTGCCCCTGTGCTCTTTTGTTGAACCCAATATTTGGTCTTTTTATTGGCTAAGTGTGAACCTTTGGCACATGTATAACTTATACACTAGAGCAAACTAGTTAGTCCAATTATTTGTGTTGGGCAATTCAACCACCAAAATTTATTAGGGACTAGGTGTAAGCCTAATTCCCTTTCAATCTCCCCCTTTTTGGTGATTTATGCCAACACAAACCAAAGCTAATATAAAAGTGCATAATTGAACTAGTTTGCATAATGTAAGTGCAAAGGTTGCTTGGAATTGAGCCAATATAAATACTTACAAGATATGCATGGATTGTTTCTTTATTTTTTTTAACATTTTGGACCACGTTTGCACCACAAGTTTTGTTTTTGCAAATTCTTTTGTAAATTCTTTTCAAAGTCTTTTTGCAAGATAGTCAAAGGTAAATGAATAAGATTTTGCTAAGCATTTTCAAGTTTTGAAATTTTCTCCCCTTGTTTGAAATGCTTTTCCTTTGACTAAACAAAACTCCCCCTCAATAAATTCTCCTCTTAGTGTTCAAGAGGGTTTTAAGATATCAACTTTGAAAATACTACTTGCTCCCCCTTTAGAACACAAAGAGATACCAATTTGAAATTTACCAATTGAAAATCATTAATTTTAAAAATTAGGGTGGTGGTGCGGTCCTTTTGCTTTGGGCTCATACTTTCTCCCCCTTTGGCATGAATCGCCAAAAACAGATACTTTGAGTGAGATTTAAGCCCTTGCCTAATTATTTTCTCCCCTTTGGCAAATAAAACATATGAGTGAAGATTATACCAAAGACGGAGAGTGGAGCGGAGCGACGACGAAGGATGAGTAGTAGAGTGGAGTGGAAGCCTTTGTCTTCGCCGAAGACTCCAATTCCCTTTCAATATACCTATGACTTGGTTTGAAATATACTTGAAAACACATTAGTCATAGCATATATAAAAGAGACATGATCAAAGGTATACTTGTGAGCTATGTGTGCAAATTAGCAAAAGAAATTCCTAGAATCAAGAATATTGAGCTCATGCCTAAGTTTGGTAAAAGTTTGTTCATCAAGAGGCTTGGTAAAGATATCGGCTAATTGATCTTTAGTGTTAATGTATGCAATCTCGATATCCCCTTTTTTTGGTGATCCCTAAGAAAATGATACCGAATGGCTATGTGTTTAGTGCGGCTATGCTCAACGGGATTGTCCGCCATGCGGATTGCACTCTCATTATCACAAAGAAGGGGAACTTTGGTTAATTTGTAACCATAGTCTCGCAGGGTTTGCCTCATCCAAAGCAATTGCGCGCAACAATGGCCTGCGGCAATGTACTCGGCTTCGGCGGTAGAAAGAGCGACCGAATTTTGCTTCTTTGAAGCCCAAGACACCAAGGATCTTCCCAAGAACTGGTAAGTCCCCGATGTGCTCTTCCTATTAATCTTACACCCCGCCCAATCGGCATCCGAATAACCAATGAAATCAAATGTGGATCCCCGAGGGTACCAAAGCCCAAACTTAGGAGTATAAGCCAAATATCTCAAGATTCGTTTTACGGCCGTAAGGTGAGATTCCTTAGGGTCGGATTGGAATCTTGCACACATGCATCGGAAAGCATAATGTCCGGTCGAGATGCACATAAATAAAGCAATGAACCAATCATCGACCGGTATACCTTTTGATCCACGGAGTTACCTCCCGTGTCGAGGTCGAGATGCCCATTTGTTCCCATGGGTGTCTTGATGGGCTTGGCATCCTTCATTCCAAACTTGCTTAGAATGTCTTGAGTATACTTCGTTTGGCTAATGAAGGTGCCCTCTTGGAGTTGCTTCACTTGAAATCCTAAGAAATACTTCAACTCCCCCATCATAGACATCTCGAATTTTTGTGTCATGATCCTACTAAATTCTTTACATGTAGATTCGTTAGTAGACCCAAATATAATATCATCAACATAAATTTGGCATACAAATAAATCATTGTCAAGAGTTTTAGTGAATAAAGTAGGATCGGCCTTGACGACATTGAAGCCATTAGCAATAAGGAAGTCTCTTAGGCATTCATACCATGCTCTTGGGGCTTGCTTGAGCCCATAAAGCACCTTAGAGAGCCAATAGACATGGTTAGGGTACTCACTATCTTCAAAGCCGGGAGGTTGCTCAACATAGACCTCTTCCTTGATTGGTCCATTGAGGAAGGCACTCTTCACGTCCATTTGGTAGAGCTTGAAGCCATGGTAAGTAGCATAGGCTAATAATATGCGAATTGACTCAAGCCTAGCTACGGGTGCATAGGTTTCACCGAAATCCAAACCTTCGACTTGGGAGTATCCCTTGGCCACAAGTCGGGCTTTGTTCCTTGTCACCACACCATGCTCGTCTTGCTTGTTGCGGAAGACCCACTTGGTTCCTACAACATTTTGGTTAGGACGTGGAACTAAGTGCCATACCTCGTTCCTTGTGAAATTGTTAAGCTCCTCTTGCATCGCCATCACCCAATCCGAATCTTGTAGTGCTTCCTCTACCCTGTGTGGCTCAATAGAGGAAACAAAAGAGTAATGCTCACAAAAATGTGCAACACGAGATCTAGTGGTTACCCCCTTATGAATGTCGTCGAGGATGGTGTCGACGGGGTGATTTCGTTGGATTGCTTGGTGGACTCTTGGGTGTGGTGGCCTTGGTTCTTCATCCTCCTTGTCTTCATCATTTGCATCTCCCCCTTGATCATTGCCGTCATCTTGAGGTGGCTCATCACTTTGACCTTGTCCTTCATCAACTTGAGCTTCGTCCTCATTTTGAGTTGGTGGAGATGCTTGCGTGGAGGAAGAAGGTTGATCTTGTGCATGTGGAGGCTCTTCGGATTCCCACTACAACACTTATGGCCTTCTATGACGAATAGTTGATGACAATAGAGTAATTCGTCATTAGATTACCTTGTTTATGACGATTTTTAGAAGATGACTCATTGTAGTGACGAAAATTTAACCTCCGTCATTAAAACCATCATAATATACTCTAGCATTGTGTTTGTGACAATTTTTTATGACAATATAAGAATCGTCATAAGAATAAATCGTCACAACCTTTTTAACATAATAATTATAACGATATCACATGACAATGAGCATATGTCATCGACATATGATGTATTTTTTTAAAAAACTATTGTCCATGTTAGCTCGCGTGATCCATCATTAAAGGCAGGTCCTATTGCCATATAAGCTCTTATGTTTAACAAGTTATCACACATGGCAATATGGTTACTAGATCATGATTTATTCATTTTAAATCTACTATACAAAACACCATTTTTTTCATCTTATATGTACTGTATATAGGCACTTTGTTATACTCCTATAAAACACCAGTTTTCATGTTTTCATGGTTTCCACCGTCATCGAGTTTCGTAAAAAAAACTCCTCAATGTTCCTTCAATCAAACCATGGTCTTACACCTCCCTCTAGACCTCCTCACTATGCCTCCTGAACTTGGAAAAAGCCCCTTGCCTACGTGCTCCATTGCTTTCTCTGCTCGTGCTTCAACCATTACATCTTGTTGGGCGTCTGCCTGTCCCCTAGCTCCGCCGCCATGCCCCTAGCGAGAGCACTGTGCCGGCCTACTTCACGCCCATCGCCGACCGCCTCGACGTGTTGCTATACCTTGGCCCCTTCGTCGATTGGCTTAACATCGGCCCGCACGACAGTGTCCAGACGCTTGTCAAGTTCCTCGGTAAGGGGTGGACCTACCATATAAGATATCGGTATTCAAATAAATATCTAAGATTTTTGAAAAAATGAACACATATAAATAAAAATTTGTGCATATATAAAATAAAAAGTATATGTTCACTACCTTACTAGTCGTTCAGCCTAGCAGCACACCAATCTTTCTCATGGACGCACGGACGTGCCTGCTTTCTCGGGCGTGCTAGGCGCTATCCCTCCTGAGCCGCCACAACCACCGCCTGCTAGCCTAGCGCAGCCAGCAAGCCGCTCGCCACTCGCGCGACGTTGTGTTTGGCCCCCAACGCCGTTTGGCCGCCTTCCTCGCCACCGGTCCGCCGTACTCTTCTTTACTAGACTGCTCCCCTTCTCCATCGATCACTTGCTCCACTACGCGCAAGATGCAACCGTGCCTACGACCTGCTAGTGCCTAGCTTCATCCCCCTCTCTATGCGCGCCACTCCAGGTGTCGAGCTCGCCTCTGCGGGACCGTAGCCCCCACCCCTCATTGGCTCTCTGCGCGAGCGTGATCATGCCTCCGCATCCCATGTTCAATGGAGCCCTAACAGTAATGCAAATCCATTCACATTCCATTTTGGGTTTCCACACAA
The DNA here is from genome assembly GCA_029449295.1 of Zea luxurians. Classification (NCBI taxonomy): domain Eukaryota; kingdom Viridiplantae; phylum Streptophyta; class Magnoliopsida; order Poales; family Poaceae; genus Zea; species Zea luxurians. The sequence continues at coordinate 94,584,744 of JAOPSE010000012.1, forward strand.
CCGATCTATATATTAGACAAAACACAAAATCGATTTAGTATTCTCTATTCCAAGTTCTGGCTACCGGTGCTAGAGGATTTGGAAAGGCGTTGTTTGATTAGAAGACGAGCGTCCTGACAAGTGGGTACCTATATCCTGTATGGACCATTTTCTGGTAGCAGTTTGTTTCGCATCTCCATGTATTTCTCAATTTGGAGACTGGAGAGAGAACAACAGAGAGAAACTGATGTTGAGGAGAACCATAGAAGTAATTGGTTAGGCTTTAGAGGAGGAATTTGGCAAACAGGGACTATATTTTGGAGAGCGATTTTGGTTCTTATTTGAAATTCTTATGTTGCGTCAGTATACTGATAATTTCCAATGTCAGGTTGTGCTTCTACGAAGATCCAAAATTCCTTGGACTAAAAGCTTCAGCTTCCAATAGTCGGTAAGCTCTACTCATATATCATGGCCAATGTGGATGATTTATTAACTCATTAGGTGCTGAAGAACTGACTGAATTGTGTACAAAGGTTGTAGACCTGGGCACTGTGCATCTTCGTAAGTGCTAGGATACATAGTATGCAAGGTTTAACTCAATCTTATTCCCTCCCTTTTGTAGTTAAGGGCCTTGTACTACGAACTCTGGACAAAGTTTCATGCTGCTACAAAGGTGTGGTTCACTAACTTCAAAGAGAATAAGCTAACTGTTTCCAACTTTGTAGTCACACTTTTTACTTTTCTAGGCTTTACACCTAGCCTCAAAGGCAGAGGTGTGGACACATATTTAATACACTGTCCATGTTTTGTTCAGGTTTATAGCACACTTGGGCATGGCTTATGCCATCACATTTTTTTCCTGTTATCTACTATTGAAGGAGTATGAAAGTATTTCTAACATGAGGCTGCACTTTCTAGCTTCAGAGAAACACCAACTAGACCAGTTCACTGTTGTTCTTTTGCTACTATGTTCCTGTTTATTATAGCAGGTTTGGATCCATATGTTTACTTTATTTGAATTGATGGGATAGAGCAGTATGGAATGATTTTTGCAACATTTGTTAAGTGAGCAGGCTATGTGTTGTGCTTAATGATTTGGTGTAAATTGATTTCTTCCTAATCCTAGCTGCACTAAAATATGTTGCTTTGGAGTGTGGCCATGCGTGCGATTTAATTGCTCTGTTGCCCTTTTAATTTATGTTTTCCAATTTATGACATGCTAAGTTAAATCATGTGACTTGTCCGGACTTATAAAATTACTACATGTTTTTAATAAATGTGTCAAGTAAATATTATTGGTTTTTGTACCTCATGCACTGATAGATTATGTTCTTGAAAAATAATATTAATGTGAGTAGAAGTTATAATTAGAAGTTAGAACCATTGGCTGGGTCGCTTTGGGCTTGTGTGTTTTACATTCTATCTTTCAAATCTTGTAGAAGAGAAAAAAATGGTCAGTGAGCACCCATATCTACTATATTAAAATATGACACAGCCATTACCATTCCACTATATTCAAATTTCTAAGCTTCTATTTGATCAGTGAGCACCCATATCTACTATATCGCCATGCTTCTTCGATTTAAGCACTTTTTTACTGAAACCTGACCTGCTCCCGTTTGTTTCATGTAGTGCTCTGCATACCTGGTGAGTGTTTAATCAATCTCGGTGCTGATTTGTTGTTGTCTTTGAGAGGTATATATGGTTGGATCTGTGTTTTTTGTGTTAGAATAGATAAAAGTGCTGGTATATCATGGCCATAAGAACGATTGTTTTATTTAGTGGAATTAGAACAAATTGGTTGGATCTTTTACTGCTTGATCAGATGCAGATGAATATGTGGGTTTTTTAATTAATAGAAAAAAATTTCTTACTGTTTGATCAGATGAATATGTGGGTATTACAACTAAAAGGAGAAAAAGCTCACTTGAGTTGTTACTTGGCTGCCTTTTTAAATTAATGTGGAGAACTAAACAATGATATTGATGACATGTTGGCACTGAAATCTTTCCTATGTTTATCTCTTCTAGGGAGTTGCCGAGCTTTCTCAACAATAGCGATCGTGGAAGGCGTCAACCAGATTGTGGATGTTCAAACTATCTACTTTTGGATCTAAGTTATAGGATATTTAAACATTTTTAATGTTTGATACCGGGATGCTTTATGCTTTAGTTATATGTGGATGCTAGAAAAGGTTGTGTACACATGTTTTTGACAAAATTGTACGCACGATTTGGATTGCATTCAATTGAATGATCGTTTTATTAACTGATGGTGAATTAAATACGTTATAAACAATTTCTATGTTATTTGATTCTATAACGAATATATGTGTCACACGAAAATATTCGTCATAATTTGCTTGACATGTGAACTGCCACGTGACAAATTTAATCGTCATAATTTTTTTGCCACGTCAGCTGCCATGTCAGCCTATTTATAACGAACATATTCGTCTACCATGTGGCAATAGTCCAATGCTACACTCTATGACATTTCAGGACCTTGTTTATGACGATTTATAGCGTCACAAATTTTATGACGAATATATTTTCTGTCACTATATTTATGACGTTTTTTGTCTTTCATCACAAAAGGTCCTTTAACACGCACCTTCTGTGACGATGACCTTTTCGTCACACAGTTGTCACCACATGAAAGACTATGACAAAAATACCCCAATTTGTGACGTAATGAGAATATCATAGAAGGTCATATATATTGTAGTGTCCTTAGGACACACGTCCCCAATGGACATGTTCCTTAGCGCGATGCACGGAGCCTGTTCTTCACCTAACTCATCAAGATCAACTTGCTCTACTTGAGAGCCGTTAGTCTCATCAAACACAACGTCACAAGAAACTTCAACAAGTCCTGAGGATTTGTTAAAGACTCTATATGCCCTTGTGTTTGAGTCATATCCTAGTAAAAAGCCTTCTACAGTTTTAGGAGCAAATTTAGATTTTCTACTTCTCTTAACAAGAATAAAGCATTTGCTACCAAAAACTCTAAAATATGAAATATTTGGCTTTTTACCGGTTAGGAGTTCATATGATGTCTTCTTGAGGATTCGGTGTAGATATAACCGGTTGATGGCGTAGCAGGCGGTGTTGACCGCCTCGGCCTAAAACCGATCCGGTGTCTTGTACTCATCAAGCATGGTTCTTGCCATGTCCAATAGAGTTCGATTCTTCCTCTCCACTACACCATTTTGTTGTGGGCTGTATGGAGAAAAGAACTCATGCTTGATGCCCTCCTCCTCCTCAAGGAATCCTTCAATTTGAGAGTTCTTGAACTCCGTCCCGTTGTCGCTTCTAATTTTCTTGATCCTTAAGCCGAACTCATTTTGAGCCCGTCTCAAGAATCCCTTTAAGGTCTCTTGGGTATGGGATTTTTCCTGCAAAAAGAACACCCAAGTGAAGTGTCACATCCGGCTTTAAGGAACAAAGCCAGGTGCATCTCATACATGCGCCAAGAAGACAACACATATAATAACAGAGTGTATAGAGATAAATGTCACAATAATCAGAGTATTTATTACATAGCGGAAGACTTATTACAAAATAAAGTAATGAAGATAAAACGAACTAAGGATCGTCGGCGCCAATGTCGACTGAGAAACGCCACCTAGATCAGATCGAACTCCTCAGTGTTAGGCGGCTCCTCTTGAACCACCTAATCTTCTCCTGTGGGGGGGGGTGTGAGACAGCAAGGGTGAGCTCACACATGATCATAGCTCAACAAGTTGTGGGGAACCAGTGGACACAAACTCACAAAGGTGTGAGTTCATGTGATGTGTAAGGCTAATCAATGATAGGGGTTAAAGCTGAGCATTGCTTTTAAGTAGTTGGTCAAAATTTTATTAGCAATTACTAAGTGTAAGTAAATACCAAACCATAAATAAAGTAATATAACAAAATTAATAATAAGCCCATGCAATGCAAATGGCAAAATTGAATTTAAGTTCCATAATTTAAACATCAGAGAGTCCTGAGCTGCTCATGACCGTGAGCTCGGCTAGTATACCAGTTTTACACTCTGCAGAGGTTCCACCCTTTACCCACAAGTCATGTTACCCATCTGCCAAGGGGTCACGACTCCCATACACCTCTACCTAGGAAGCGCGGCAGGGCAACACTACGAGGCCTTTACAAAGTTCCACTAGCTTCCGAAAACCCGCTACAGTTTATAGGAAGTTCCAATGCAGGGTTCCTGGCTGACTGCCATCGCAGCAAAATCAACCAGGGACCTCCCTACACTGACCACTCCCCTACTGCCCTTGCCCCTTTCGGGTAAGGTAGTCTTCCACTAGCTTTCCTAATTAGTCAGCCAAGGGCGTCCCATTAAACCCTTGTGGTGGCACGTGGTTCTCAAGTTAAGCTCTATGTTCCAATTAACATTAATGATCTCAACATGAACATAAATAGAATAACAAAAAGAATTGGAACATAGAGGTAATAAATGATTATCCCAAAACCATGTAAAGCAATAGCAACTACCCAAGTGATTCAGGGGTAAACAAGGTAATGAGATAAACAATCTAGGGTAACCTATTGGGTCCCATCAAAATTAACCTATGCATGGATAAGTGATATTAAAGAACATTATTGGGTAAAAAGTGGTCAAGGGCACAACTTGCCTTCAATGAGCTCCTGCTCAGCTACTTCAACCGGTTGAACCTCAGATTCCACAGTGGCTTGCTCGTCTATTCGCATCAACACAATACATACATAGTATAGCCATAATGAACATCACACCAGACAGATGAATAAAATATACAGTAAAAATCTATACATTAAAATGAGATCATAGGGACTGGAATCACTGAATTTGGAGTTATATATTTTAAGTTATAGATTTTCTAAGGTTTTATGTGCTTTAAATAGGATTAAGTGATAAATAAATTTCTTACTGTTTTCATGACATAACAGAGGCTCTAGGTGATAAAGAATAAAATTACAAAAATTTAGAAAGTGGAATGGATTAATTTGGAGTTCATATGTAATTTCTATGAATTATCAAAGTTTTAACATTTATTTATGCACTAAAAATTGATTTCTGATATTAATTTCTAATTTTTAAAGTTCTCTGGATTGGGCCTCAAATACTAAGAAACACAGGGGCTAAGGCGAAATAAAACCTAAGACTCAGTCCAACCCCGCAGTGTACCGCGGGTTGATTCCGAGGAAAAGCGAGGGCGCAACTGCAAAAACGCCAAGATGGCACACCGCGGTTTCAACCGGAGCCGTCCAACAGCCGATCAAGGGCCCAAGAGATCCCATGCCTACTCTAAACTCCACCATCCAGATTGGGATCGACGACCCAGATTAAAACGGACCAACCCGAACCGGTATGCGCCCCATAGCTGTTGGATCCGGAATCAGCGGCCGTGGTTTAATGAAATGAGATTGAATCAGGGTCACGGGATCCAGATCGGACGACCCACGCTATTCCGACCGAATCGTTCCCCGACGATCTAATCTTAACCGCAGAGCAGTCGATCAACGGTCACGGTTTTACGAAGTCGTGACCCTTGGATTCGATCACAACGGTTCGCGCGGCGTCTTCCACCCTGGTTCCCCTGGAACACGGCGGCGCCCGTGCGGTCCTTGGCGGCTCTCTCCGGCGAGCCCCCGTTGGCCGCCCACTGCCCCTAAACCCTATCCGAAACCTGCTATGCGTAGCGTAGGATAATGCGAACGGCAGAGAAGGGCAATTACCGACCTAGAATGCGCGTTGGAGTTGGTCCTCGTCGTAGAGCGGCACCACGGCGGATGTGAAGTCCGGTGAGCAATTACTTGAGCACCGGTGGAGTTCAACTCGAATTGAGGGCACCGGTAGTTTCCCCAGGCGAAAAACGATCTTCCAGGCCCAACACCAAGGACAGGCAACCCGCGGTGATGAGTTTCACCGCCGGCGGGTATCCTCGGCAGCGCGTGCGGTGGAACAATCGGGCGGCGGCGATTTTGCTCTCGGTATTCGTGCAAGGGAGATGGTTGCGAGAAGGAAGGAGCGGGGAAGGGCTCCAACTTATACCCTGGGTCTCGGCTCGTGATGGGAGGAACGGCGCTCACGACCACCGGCAATGACGGCGAGCTCCACGGGTGGGTTGTTACTGACGCAGCGACCAAGATGACAGGTGGGCCCTGGTACACAGTGGAACAGCACGCAAACGAAACCCCCCCCGACAGCGGCTGTCACCCTGGGTCCACCCGGCAGTGAACGCGGTGGGGTGGGATGGTTGGGCTGCGCGCGCGGAAGTGGGTTTGGGCCGCGCAGAGGGAAGACAGTTGTGGGCTGAAAGGGATGAAGTCGGCCCAGCTGCCAGGTTTTGGTCTTTTCCTTTTTATTTTCTGTTTTTTTTTATTTCTTCATAATTATTTTGAATTCAAATTTGAACTTTTGAATACGAATTTCAACATTGTGTCAAGTGTACAATTTCAAGCTTCTAGTGGAAGGATAATATATTTTTATTTACTTATTTTTATCCACAAAATTCTTATTTTCTTCTTTTTTTTTCTAGATTCAGGAATTTCTTTTAGGTTCTAAATTCCCTTTTTGGTCTTTAATATTTTTCTTGTCACAAAATGCACACAAAAATAAAATATTCAGCATGATGCAACGATTTAGTAGCATATCTTTTTATTAATTGTTCTTGGACATGGTGTTCACATATGATGATGCATAAAGATCAAACTCACATAAAGAGAGAAATTGTTTTCTCTATTGGTATTTTATCTAGCAATTACAAAGTGGGTGTTACAAATCCTACCCCCCTTAAAAATAATCTCGTCCTCGAGATTTAAGAAGAACGAGGGAAAAGATGGGGAAAATCTATACGAAGCTCTTCTTCTCTTTCCCAAGTTGCTTCATCTTCACCGTGGTGACTCCATTGTACTTTACACATCTTTATCACCTTATTTCTCGTAACCCGAGTCAAAGTATCCAAAATCTTGATCGGGTACTCCGTGTAAGTCAAATCTCCTTGAACACCGAGCTCATCCATGGGTAACTGTTCCTCGGGAACACGGAGACACTTCTTTAGTTGAGATACGTGGAACACGTTATGCACATCTGATAGACTATCCGGTAACTCGAGTTGGTATGCCATCTCCCCAACTCTTCTAAAAATCAAGAATGGTCCAATGTAGCGAGGGGACAATTTGCCCTTAACTTTGAATCTCCTCATTCCACAAAGTGGTGACACTTTGAGGTACACATAATCTCCTTCTTCAAATTCCAGTGGTCTTCGTCTATTATCAGCATAACTCTTTTGCCTGGTTTGAGCCACTCTCAAATTTTCTCGAATTATACGAACTTGTTCTTCTGCTTCTTAAATCAATTCAGGCCCAAAGAACTGTCTCTCTCCAGTCTGATCCCAATACAAAGGAGTTCTGCACTTCCTCCCATACAAAGCCTCAAAAGGTGACATCTTCAGACTGGCCTGGTAACTATTATTATACGAGAACTCAGCATAAGGCAGACTCTTATCCCAACTTCCTCCATGCTGAAGGGCACATGCTCTCAACATATCCTCCAATACTTGATTAGTCCTTTCAGTCTGTCCATCAGTCTGAGGGTGATAAGCTGTACTAAAATTCAACTTTGTACTCATGTTCTCATGAAAGCTTCTCCAAAACCTTGAGGTAAACTGCGAACCTCGATCAGACACGATCTTCTTTGGTACTCCATGTAAACACACAATCCGGGCCATATATAACTCTGCCAGCTGAGAACCTTTATAAGTAGTCTTCACAGGAATAAAGTGAGCCACTTTAGTCAATCTATCCACAATCACCCATATAGCATCATATCCTTTCTGGGTGCGAGGCAATCCAGTAATGAAATCCATACCAATCTCTTCCCATTTCCACTCGGGTATCTTTAGTGGATGCAATAATCCCGCTGGCCTCTGGTGTTCAGCCTTAACTCTTTGACATACATCGCACATAGCCACATGTGCAGCTACATCTCTTTTCAATCCATACCACCAATATTTCCGTTTCAAATCCTGATACATCTTGGTACTACCAGGATGAATAGAATAATCCGAATCATGGGCCACCTTTAAAATAGTCTCCCGAAGGCTTTTAATATCAGGGACACACATCCTGTCCTTGAACCATACAGTGCCCTGCTCATCTTCCGTGAATTCCGGAACTCGACCTTCAGTAATCAGATCCTTAATCTCTTTTATTTTAGCATCACCAATTTGTCCTTTGCGGATCTCTTGCTCCAAAGTAGGTTCCACATCAATAGTAACTCCCTCAGTATGAGCAACTATCCCCAGGTTAAGTCTCCTGAAGTCCTCAACAATCTCATCGGGTAGCTGGGCAACAATAGCTGAATGAACATGCTCTTTGCGACTCAAGGCATCTGCAACCAAATTTGCCTTGCCCGGGTGATAGTGAATCTCCAAATCATAATCCTTAATAAGCTCCAGCCAACGGCGTTGCCTAAGGTTGAGATCCTTCTGAGTGAATATATACTTTAGACTCTTATGATCCGTATACACTTGACACTTGGTCCCCATGATATAATGTCTCCAAATCTTAAGCGCATGCACAACGGCTGCCAATTCCAAGTCATGCGTGGGGTAGTTCAATTCATGCTTGCGTAACTGACGAGAAGCATAAGCGATCACATGTCCTTCTTGCATGAGCACACATCCTAAGCCTTGGCCACATGCATCACAATAGATATCAAATCCTTTCTGTAGGTCTGGCATAACCAATACTGGTGGCGACATCAACCTCTTTTTCAATTGCTCAAAGCTGTCTTGGCACTTCTCGTCCCACTTAAATTCTCTTCCTTTCTCCAAAAGCGAAGTCATAGGCTTAGCAATCTTAGAAAATCCTTCAATAAATCTCCGATAATATCCTGCGAGTCCCAAGAAACTCCGAATCTCAGTAACTGTAGTGGGTACTCTCCACTCCATTATCTCCTTAACTTTAGCAGGATCCACTGATATTCCTCCATTAGAAATAATATGACCAAGAAATGGCACCTCGCCAATCCAAAACTCGCACTTGCTGAACTTGGCATAGAGTTGATTATCTCGTAGCTTCTGTAGCACCAATCTCAGATGTTCCTCATGATCGCTATCACTCTGAGAATAAATAAGAATATCGTCGATGAATACCACGACGAATCTGTCCAAATACTCCATAAACACCTTGTTCATCAAGTTCATAAAATAAGCTGGTGCATTGGTTAATCCAAATGACATAACAGTGAACTCATATAATCCATATCGAGTCGAGAATGCTGTCTTAGGAATATCCGATGGTCTAATCCTCATCTGATGGTAACCCGATCGGAGATCAATCTTCGAAAATACTCTAGCACCTCTCATTTGATCAAACAAATCCTCAATACGGGGCAACAGATACTTGTTCTTCACTGTAACATCATTAAGAGATCTATAATCCACACACATTCTTTGCGACCCATCCTTCTTCTGTACAAACAGTACCGGTGCTCCCCACGGCGAGGAACTCGGACGAATGTACCCAGCCTCTTGTAACTCAGTTAGCTGCTTCTTAAGTTCCTTCATCTCCTCTACGGACATCCTATATGGCCGTTTAGAAATAGGGGCAGTTCCAGGTAAGAGGTCAATAACAAACTCAACTTCTCTATCAGGTGGCATCCCTGGTAACTCCTCTGGAAAGACATCCGGAAAATCTCTAACCACCCGGATGTTGTCACCAACAAACTCCTCCGGTATAAAGAACATTGCACGCATGGATGAGGAGGTTACTGCAATATTAACTTGAAATCTTTCTCCTTTAGTGGTAGTGAGTTCTACGGTACCTCTACCACATGCTATAACGGCCTTTGCCTTTCTTAGCCATGACATACCAAGGATCAAATCTATACTGCTTGACTCCAATATTATAGCAGTAGCTCCAAATTCTCTACCCATAATGGTTAATGTCAATCTACGTGTCATTTGATTCGCCTCAACAGGCCCTTTAGGTGTAATTACTATCATGGGTTTTCTCATATTTAGCAATGGTATTTCATTTGTGTTGGCATATCTAGCAGACATGAATGAATGTGTAGCACCAGAATCAAATAATATGGTTGCAGGAATTGCATTAACATAAAACATACCAATTACGAGGTCCCCTCCATCCGGAGTAGCATCAACGCTGACTTGATTAACCTTGGTAATAGAATATCCCTTGCCAGAACTTGGAGTTTGCTGCCTGTTCTGAACTGGAGTAGTAGCCATCCTCTGTGGGCAGACATTTGCATAATGACCAGTCTTCCCACACTTGAAACAAGTAGTGCCTGGACTCTGTCCTGAAAACTTCGTCGGGGTGCCAGTGGGGGTAGCCTGTCGAGGAGGTGGAGTCCTCAGTGGTGATTGCTGAACTGGGCGTGGTCCTCCGGGTCGAGTCGGTGTACCCTGTGGTGAACTGTAGCGAGGACGAACACTGCTGCTTCCTTGTCCTTGAGATATTGCCTTTCTCTTCAAATCTCCTAGCTGAACACGCTTGTGTTCAATAGCCAGGGCCTTATCAAGCAGCCTCTGAAATGACGGAAATGTGTGTGCCACTAGAGCATACTGCAGTGGTCCATTAAGTCCTTCAATGAAATGCTCCTGCTTCCTCTCGTCTTCAGCAACTTCTTCAGGGGCATATCTGGATAACTGAATAAACTTGTCGCGGTACTCGCTGACTGACATACTTCCTTGCTTCAGCGACAGAAATTCCTTCTTCTTGATCTTTATCATACCAGCTGGAATATGGTAGTTTCTGAACTGTGTACTGAATTCTGCCCAAGTAATAGTATCCGCAACATCATGGGTAGCAGTATAAGAATCCCACCAGTCAGCAGCAGGACCCGTCAGACGTCCAGAAGCATATAAAACCTTCTCCCGGTCCGTGCACTGTGCAATATTCAACATCTTCTCAACAGACTTCAGCCAATCATCCGCGTCTAGTGGATCCGGTGAGCTTGCAAATGTAGGTGGCTTATGACTCATGAACTCCCGGTGCTTATCACGAGGTGGAACTGGTGGTGGTGGTGGAGGCAGTGGCACTTGTTGCTGCTGTTGTTGCTGTTGCATTTGTTGTTGCAGCTGCTGTTGTTGTGCCCTCCTTCCCTGGCGTATCTCATCTCGCTCCTGGCGCAACTCCTGTCGTATATCTTCTCTTTCCTGACGCATCTCCTAGCGTTCTTGCTGCATCTGGGCACGCATATCAGCCATAGTATCCGCCATTTGCTGCATCACCGCCATCTGAGCAGCAACCAGTGGGTCAACTCCGCCTGGTGGAGGATTAGGAGGATTCATCTCTGCAGGCTGTGGCTGAGGTTGTCTATATATCCTTCGAGTGTGTTGGTTAGGAGGCAAGTCAATTCCACCACCCCGCCTGGTATTGACCATCTGAGTTAGATACATATGGTAAGAAAATAGTAGACAAGGCAGGTATTTACAAATCGGGTTACTTTGGGGAATTTCATTAGCTAAGCTGATTAATATTTTACCTATCCTAGCTAATTCAATACCTTATGGTGGTACATACTAAGATGTCCATAATTCAATCAATCAAAGAAGCAAATCAGGCATTTAGCATCAGCACAATCAAACAACATTTTAAATAGTTTTAATTTTGTCTTAGGTTCCCTATCTCTTAGAAAGATCATAGTCATAGGATTCCAAGGTGTGAAATCCATCTTGTCTTAGAGTAGAAAAGATAAGAATGATCAGAGTAGAAATAGCAAAAAGGTGAGACGAGATCAAGATGAGATGAGTATAGAATGAGTCAGAGTAAGGTAAGTAGGAAAGGGTTTGTCCATCTCTATCTAGGTCTCGTCCTACAGTCAACATTCCTCTGATACCACTTCTGTCACATCCGGCTTTAAGGAACAAAGCCAGGTGCATCTCATACATGCGCCAAGAAGACAACACATATAATAACAGAGTGTATAGAGATAAATGTCACAATAATCAGAGTATTTATTACATAGCGGAAGACTTATTACAAAATAAAGTAATGAAGATAAAACGAACTAAGGATCGTCGGCGCCAATGTCGACTGAGAAACGCCACCTAGATCAGATTGAACTCCTCAGTGTTAGGCGGCTCCTCCTGAACCACCTGATCTTCTCCTGTGGGGGGGGGTGTGAGACAGCAAGGGTGAGCTCACACATGATCATAGCTCAACAAGTTGTGGGGAACCAGTGGACACAAACTCACAAAGGTGTGAGTTCATGTGATGTGTAAGGCTAATCAATGATAGGGGTTAAAGCTGGCTTTTAAGTAGTTGGTCAAAATTTTATTAGCAATTACTAAGTGTAAGTAAATACCAAACCATAAATAAAGTAATATAACAAAATTAATAATAAGCCCATGCAATGCAAATGACAAAATTGAATTTAAGTTCCATAATTTAAACATCAGAGAGTCCTGAGCTGCTCATGACCGTGAGCTCGGCTAGTATACCAGTTTTACACTCTGCAGAGGTTGCACCCTTTACCCACAAGTCATGTTACCCATCTGCCAAGGGGTCGCGACTCCCATACACCTCTACCTAGGAAGCGCGGCAGGGCAACACTACGAGGCCTTTACAAAGTTCCACTAGCTTCCGAAAACCCGCTACAGTTTATAGGAAGTTCCAATGCAGGGTTCCTGGCTGACTGCCATCGCAGCAAAATCAACCAGGGACCTCCCTACACTGACCACTCCCCTACTGCCCTTGCCCCTTTCGGGTAAGGTAGTCTTCCACTAGCTTTCCTAATTAGTCAGCCAAGGGCGTCCCATTAAACCCTTGTGGTGGCACGTGGTTCTCAAGTTAAGCTCTATGTTCCAATTAACATTAATGATCTCAACATGAACATAAATAGAATAACAAAAAGAATTGGAACATAGAGGTAATAAATGATTATCCCAAAACCATGTAAAGCAATAGCAACTACCCAAGTGATTCAGGGGTAAACAAGGTAATGAGATAAACAATCTAGGGTAACCTATTGGGTCCCATCAAAATTAACCTATGCATGGATAAGTGATATTAAAGAACATTATTGGGTAAAAAGTGGTCAAGGGCACAACTTGCCTTCAATGAGCTCCTGCTCAGCTACTTCAACCGGTTGAACCTCAGATTCCATAGTGGCTTGCTCGTCTATTCGCATCAACACAATACATACATAGTATAGCCATAATGAACATCACACCAGACAGATGAATAAAATATACAGTAAAAATCTATACATTAAAATGAGATCATAGGGACTGGAATCACTGAATTTGGAGTTATATATTTTAAGTTATAGATTTTCTAAGGTTTTATGTGCTTTAAATAGGATTAAGTGATAAATAAATTTCTTACTGTTTTCATGACATAACAGAGGCTCTAGGTGATAAAGAATAAAATTACAAAAATTTAGAAAGTGGAATGGATTAATTTGGAGTTCATATGTAATTTCTATGAATTATCAAAGTTTTAACATTTATTTATGCACTAAAAATTGATTTCTGATATTAATTTCTAATTTTTAAAGTTCTCTGGATTGGGCCTCAAATACTAAGAAACACAGGGGCTAAGGCGAAATAAAACCTAAGACTCAGTCCAACCCCGCAGTGTACCGCGGGTTGATTCCGAGGAAAAGCGAGGGCGCAACTGCAAAAACGCCAAGATGGCACACCGCGGTTTCAACCGGAGCCGTCCAACAGCCGATCAAGGGCCCAAGAGATCCCACGCCTACTCTAAACTCCACCATCCAGATTGGGATCGACGACCCAGATTAAAACGGACCAACCCGAACCGGTATGCGCCCCATAGCTGTTGGATCCGGAATCAGCGGCCGTGGTTTAATGAAATGAGATTGAATCAGGGTCACGGGATCCAGATCGGACGACCCACGCTATTCCGACCGAATCGTTCCCCGACGATCTAATCTTAACCGCAGAGCAGTCGATCAACGGTCATGGTTTTACGAAGTCGTGACCCTTGGATTCGATCACAACGGTTCGCGCGGCGTCTTCCACCCTGGTTCCCCTGGAACACGGCGGCGCCCGTGCGGTCCTTGGCGGCTCACTCCGGCGAGCCCCCGTTGGCCGCCCACTGCCCCTAAACCCTATCCGAAACCTGCTATGCGTAGCGTAGGATAATGCGAACGGCAGAGAAGGGCAATTACCGACCTAGAATGCGCGTTGGAGTTGGTCCTCGTCGTAGAGCGGCACCACGGCGGATGTGAAGTCCGGTGAGCAATTACTTGAGCACCGGTGGAGTTCAACTCGAATTGAGGGCACCGGTAGTTTCCCCAGGCGAAAAACGATCTTCCAGGCCCAACACCAAGGACAGGCAACCGCGGTGATGAGTTTCACCGGCGGCGGGTATCCTCGGCAGCGCGTGCGGTGGAACAATCGGGCGGCGGCGATTTTGCTCTCGGTATTCGCGCAAGGGAGATGGTTGCGAGAAGGAAGGAGCGGGGAAGGGCTCCAACTTATACCCTGGGTCTCGGCTCGTGATGGGAGGAACGGCGCTCACGACCACCGGCAATGACGGCGAGCTCCACGGGTGGGTTGTTACTGACGCAGCGACCAAGATGACAGGTGGGCCCCGATACACAGTGGAACAGCGCGCAAACGAAACCCCCCCCCCCCGACAGCGGCTGTCACCCTGGGTCCACCCGGCAGTGAACGCGACGGGGTGGGATGGTTGGGCTGCGCGCGCGGAAGTGGGTTTGGGCCGCGCAGAGGGAAGGCAGTTGTGGGCCGAAAGGGATGAAGTCAGCCCAGCTGCCAGGTTTTGGTCTTTTCCTTTTTATTTTCTGTTTTTTTTATTTCTTCATAATTATTTTGAATTCAAATTTGAACTTTTGAATACGAATTTCAACATTGTGTCAAGTGTACAATTTCAAGCTTCTAGTGGAAGGATAATATATTTTTATTTACTTATTTTTATCCACAAAATTCTTATTTTCTTCTTTTTTTTCTAGATTCAGGAATTTCTTTTAGGTTCTAAATTCCCTTTTTGGTCTTTAATATTTTTCTTGTCACAAAATGCACACAAAAATAAAATATTCAGCATGATGCAACGATTTAGTAGCATATCTTTTTATTAATTGTTCTTGGACATGGTGTTCACATATGATGATGCATAAAGATCAAACTCACATAAAGAGAGAAATTGTTTTCTCTATTGGTATTTTATCTAGCAATTACAAAGTGGGTGTTACATGAAGCGAGAATAATCATCCACAATAACTAGACAGTACTTACTCCCGCCGATGCTTATGTAAGCGATCGGGCCGAATAAATTCATGTGTAGGAGCTCCAATGGCCTGTCACTTGTCATGATGTTCTTGTGTGGATGATGAGTGCCAACTTGCTTCCTGGCTTGGCATGCGCTACAAATCCTGTCTTTCTCAAAATGAATATTTGTTAATCCTAAAATGTGCTCTCCCTTTAGAAGCTTATAAAGATTCTTCATTCCAACATGGGCTAGTCGGCGGTGCCAGAGCCAACCCAAGTTAGTCTTAGCTATTAAGCAAGTGTCGAGTTCAGCTCTATCAAAATCCACTAAGTATAGCTGACCCTCTAACACTCCCTTAAAAGCTATTGAATCATCACTTCTTCTAAAGACAGTGACACCAACATCAGTGAATAGACAGTTGTAGCCCATTTGACATAATTGTGATACGGAAAGCAAATTGTAATCTAAAGAATCTACAAGAAAAACATTGGAAATGGAATGGTCAGGAGATATAGCTATTTTACCCAAACCTTTGACCAAACCTTGGTTTCCATCCCCGAATGTGATCGCTCTTTGGGGATCTTGATTTTTCTCGTAGGAGGAGAACATTTTCTTCTCCCCTGTCATGTGGTTTGTGCACCCGCTGTCGATGATCCAACTTGAGCCCCCGGATGCATAAACCTACAAAACAATTTTAGTTCTTGATTTTAGGTACCCAAACGGTCTTGGGTCCTTTGGCATTAGAAACAAGAACTTTGGGTACCCAAACACAAGTCTTGGAGCCCTTGTGTTTGCCCCCAACAAACTTGGCAACTACCTTGCCGGATTTGTTAGTAAGCACATAAGATGCATCAAAAGTTTTAAATGAAATGCCATGATCATTTGATGCATTAGGAGTTTTCTTCTTAGGCAACTTAGCACGGGTTGGTTGCCTAGAGCTAGATGTCTCACCCTTATACATAAAAGCATGATTAGGGCTAGAGTGAGACTTCCTAGAATGAGTTCTCCTAATTTTGCTCTCGGGATAACCGGCAGGGTACAAAATGTAACCCTCGTTATCCTGAGGCATGGGAGCCTTGCCCTTAACAAAATTAGACAATCTTTTAGGAGGGGCACTAAGTTTGACATTGTCTCCCTTTTGGTAGCCAATGCCATCCTTGATGCCAGGGCGTCTCCCATTATAGAGCATACTTCTAGCAAATTTAAACTTTTCATTTTCTAAGTTATGCTCGGCAATTTTAGCATCTAATAATGCTATATGATCATTTTGTTGTTTAATTAAAGCCACATGATCATGAATAGCATTGATATCAACATCTCTACATCTATCACAAATAGACATATGCTCAACATTAGATGTAGAGGGTTTGCAAGATTTTAATTCTACAACCTTAGCATGTAATATATCATTCTCATTTCTAAGGTTGGAAATAGTAACATTGCAAACATCAATATCTTTAGCCTTAGCAATCAAATTTTCATTTTCTACTCTAAGGCTAGCAAGAGAAATATTCAACTCATCAATCCTAGCAAGTAAATCAACATTATCATCTCTAGGATTGGAAATACAAACATGAGAATCAACCTTAGCAATTAATTTAGCATTTTCATTTCTAAGGTTGGTAATAGTGTTATGGCATGTGCTTAGCTCACTAGATAATTTCTCACGTTTTTCTACCTCTAGAGCATAAGCATTCTTAACCTTAACATGCTTTTTATTTTCCTTGATTAGGAAGTCCTCTTGGGAGTCCAAGAGATCATCCTTTTCATGGATGGCACTAATTAGCTCATTTAGTTTTTCCTTTTGTTCCATGTTAAGGTTGGCAAAAAGGGTACGCAAGTTATCCTCCTCATCACTAGCATTTTCATCACTAGAAGACTCATATTTAGTGGAGGATTTAGATTTAACCTTCTTCTTTTTGCCGTCCTTTGCCATGAGACACTTGTGGCCGACGTTGGGGAAGAGGAGTCCCTTGGTGACGGCGATGTTGGTGGCGTCCTCGTCGTCGGAGGAGGAGTCGGTGGAGCTCTCGTTGGAGTCCCACTCACGGCACACGTGGGCATCGCCGCCCTTCTTCTTGTGGTACCTCTTCTTTTCTCTCCTCTTGCCCTTCTTGTCGTTATCCCTGTCACTGTCACTTGATAATGGACATTTAGCAATAAAGTGACCGGGCTTACCACACTTGTAGCAAACCTTCTTGGAACGGGATTTGTAATCCTTCCCCTTCCGTTGCTTGAGGATTTGGCAAAAGCTTTTGATAATTAAAGCCATCTCCTCATTGTCGAGCTTGGAGGCGTCAATTGGTTGTCTACTCGGTGTAGAGTCCTCCTCCTTCTCCTCCGTCGCCTTAAATGCCACCGGTTGTGCTTCGGACGTGGAGGGTTCATCAAGCTCATTGATCTTCTTTGAGCCTTTAATCATACATTCAAAGCTCACAAAATTCCCGATTACTTCCTCGGGAGTCATTAGTGTATATCTTGGGTTGCCACGAATTAATTGTACTTGAGTAGGGTTAAGGAAAATAAGTGATCTTAAAATAACCTTAACCACCTCGTGGTCATCCCATTTCTTGCTCCCGAGGTTGCGCACTTGGTTCACCAAGGTTTTGAGCCGGTTGTACATATCTTGTGGCTCCTCTCCTTGGCGAAGACGGAAGCGACCGAGCTCCCCCTCGATCGTTTCCCGCTTGGTGATCTTGGTGAGTTCATCACCCTCGTGCGCGGTCTTGAGTAGGTCCCAAATCTCCTTTGCACTCTTCAACCCTTGCACCTTGTTGTATTCCTCTCTACTTAGAGAGGCGAGGAGTATGGTTGTGGCTTGGGAATTGAAGTGCTCGATTTGGGCCACTTCGTCCGTATCATAATCCTCATCCCCTATGGATGGTACCTGTGCTCCAAACTCAACAACATTCCATATACTCTTGTGGAGTGAGGTTAGATGAAATTTCATTAAATCACTCCACCTAGCATAATCTTCGCCATCAAAGGTTGGCGGTTTGCCTAATGGAACGGAAAGTAATGGAGTATGTCTAGATGTACGAGGATAGTGTAAGGGGATCTTACTAAACTTCTTGCGCTCTTGGCGCTTAGAAGTTACGGACGGCGCGTCGGAGCCGGAGGTGGATGTCGATGAAGAATCGGTCTCGTAGTAGACCACCTTCCTCATCCTCTTTTTCTTGTCCCCACTCCGATGCGGCTTGTGGGAAGAGGATTTTTCCTTCTTCTCTTTGTGGTGTGAAGAAGAAGATCTTTTCTCCTTCCGTTTGGAGGAGTCCTTCTTCTTCTCCTTCCTCCTGGTGCGGGACTCTTCCGATGAAGTGCTCCCGTGGCTCGTAGTGGGCTTGTCGCCCGTCTCCATCTCCCTCTTGGTGTGATCTCCCGACATCACTTCGAGCGGTGAGGCTCTAATGAAGCACCGGGCTCTGATACCAATTGAAAGTCGCCTAGAGGGGGGGTGAATAGGGCAAAACTGAAATTCACAAAATTAATCACAACTACAAGCCGGGTTAGCGTTAGAAATAACAATGAGTCCGAGAGAGAGGGTGCAAAACAAATCGCAAGCGAATGAGGAGTGTGACACGCGGATTTGTTTTACTGAGGTTCGGTTCTCGCAAACCTACTCCCCGTTGAGGAGGCCACAAAGGCCGGGTCTCTTTCAACCCTTACCCTCTCTCAAACGATCCCTCGGACCGAGTGAGCTTTCTCTTCTCAATCACTTGGAACACAAAGTTCCCACAAGGACCACCACAAGATTGGTGTCTCTTGCCTCAATTACAAGTGAGTTTGATCGCAATGAAGAATCAAAGAAGGAAGAAAGCAATCCAAGCACAAGAGCTCGAAAGAACACAAGCAAATCTCTCTCACTAATCACTAGGGCGTTGTGTGGAGTTTGGAGAGGATTTGATCACTTTGGTGTGTCTAGAATTGAATGCTAGAGCTCTTGTAAGTAGTTGAAGTGGGAAAACTTGGATGACTTGAATGTGGGGTGGTTGGGGGTATTTATAGCCCCAACCACCAAACTAGCCGTTTGGTGGGGCTGTCTGTCGCATGGTGCACCGGACAGTCCGGTGCACACCGGACATGTCCGGTGCGCCAGCCACGTCACCAAAGCCGTTGGGATTCGACCGTTGGAGCACTGTCTTCTGGGCCCGCCTCGATGTCCGGTGGCGCACCGGACATGTACTATAGAGTGTCCGGTGCGCCGGTATGGGCGTTTCTGACTTCTGCGCGCGCTGGCGCGCAATAAATGCGCTGCAGGTAGCCATTGGCGCCGTCGTAGCCGTTGCCCCGCAGTTACACCAGACAGTCCGGTGTACACCGGACATGTCCGGTTAATTATAGCGGAGCAGCCGTTGCATTTTCCTGAAGCTGGCGAGTTCCTGAGGCCGCTCTTCCTTGTAGCACCGGACACTGTCCGGTGTACACCGGACAGTCCGGTGAATTATAGTGGAGTTGCCTCTGGATTTTCCCGAAGACGACGAGTTTGCGCTGGAGTCCTCTGGTGCACCGGACATGTCCGGTGGCACACCGGACAGTCCAGTGCGCTAGACCAGAGGTGCCTTTGGTTGCCCCTGTGCTCTTTTGTTGAACCCAATATTTGGTCTTTTTATTGGCTAAGTGTGAACCTTTGGCACCTGTATAACTTATACACTAGAGCAAACTAGTTAGTCCAATTATTTGTGTTGGGCAATTCAACCACCAAAATTTATTAGGGACTAGGTGTAAGCCTAATTCCCTTTCAAGAACCCCACACACTATTTGCCTGGGTCACTGACAAATGCAAATAAGCCCTCACACTTCTATTCCTTCACAGCCCGCAGTCCTCGACGGCAAACGGCGCCAGGCCGAGCTCCGGCGAGCCTGTACCGGCCGAATCACTCAACTACTAGCTCTCCCCTTTACTGGACACTGAATTCAGCCCTACGTGAGCATTTCCCCTCACTTAATTGCTGGAATTGGGCTCTAAATTGCCCGGTCCATGGAGACAGCGTGAGTCAAGGATGAACACAGTTGTTCCCGACGATCTAGCGCAGTTTAGCTCAATTGAATGGGTCGAGGAGCATCAGGAGGACATATGGGTACTGAAACAGGAAAGCAAAGAGCATGAGCGGACCTGGAATGGGCTGGCTACGGTGAGGTCACTTCGCGTGGTGCTTCGGACCGATTTGGGGGGAATCCCAAATTGGGGCACCCTGGTGGATGATCAGAGTCACGAGTGGGTGCGTTAGGTGCTTGACTACATGGCAGAGCCGATGGCACGCTCAATTTATAGGATCCGGGGGCGGTGGCAGCTAATTTGGAAGAGACACACGACAGCCAGAGAGGAGGAGGGGTACTGGCGCACGCGATTGGTGGCAATTACCGTGGCAAGCTCACCGGCGATCATCGGATGGGCTAACGTGAGTCACGGTGGTGTGGTTAAAGTGCCGAGGCACGTGGCGCAAGGCTGCGAGGTGTCTAACTCCGATGAGGGTAGATCCAAAGCGGCTGGGGCTAAGCGGACATGGCAGCCGGAGTGAACAGTGGCCGGAGTTCATCCTCTAGGTGATATTTCTTACTCCCACAGTGTTATTCAACCGTGCTGAGCACGAATCACCGCAGCAGCATGAATCCACGCGCGAGGGTCGCCGGCAGCAAGATCACTGAGCTGGCGATCTGATCTAGTTACTGTACCATCGCACTGCTCCTTTAGTCAGTTTGACTGATCATGTTTGGGGTTGATTTGCTCCAGATTTTATGTAGTGACCGAACCAACTCTCTGCATCAAAGTTGTAGCCTAACAAACTAGCTCAAACTTTGTCACAGAGGTTTTGGTTAAACATCCATTAAATCGAGCTCCACAAGGTCCTAAAGTTGATCTAATCAACTGCCTTCTCTGAATATCAGAGAGTCCTGGTCTGACAGCCAGTCTTCAGGGCTATTTAGCTCCTAATTTTGTACAATACCAAGGCTTAAGCACTTAATCAAAGTTGTTCTCCTATAGTAACTCTAGACTTTTGATGCATTAACCGTAGGCAAATTCTTTGTACTTTTAGATCTACAAAGCTCCAAAGTCAGCCTAGTTCATCAATTTTCAGACTTAGTCATGTGAGAGGAATTGAGTGGCTTTTTGCAAATAAGCCCAGTTCACATCTTTTGACTTGGAAATCCTCACATGTGTGAACCCTATGCTTTAGAGTACTCTAATTCCATGGGTTTTGCACTTGGGTCCAAAAGTGTGCAACATTTACACATAACCCCCTATGGTTTCAGTCCAGGGTTTTCCAGGGGTCTATTTAGGGTTTTTGGCACTTCTAGGGTTTTGGTGCTATCAGGGTTCATTAAAGGTGATATCTTATGACTATTTCTCATAAGTTTTGAAGTTTTCTCCTATTTAAACTGTATTGACACTCCTAAACCTAGTTTAGGGTTGAGTACCCTACTCTAGGGTTTCACCCATGACCCAACACATCAATACAACTTGTTTGAAATTTTTGCCTAGTGAATGCACTCTAAGTGTAATAATCACATGATATGCTAATGCTCATGATGTTATGCTCAAGTTTTAGTGATAGTAACACCAAGGGTGTTACATCCTTCCCCCATAAAAGAATCTCGTCTCGAGATTTAAAGTCCTAGGCTAAGTAATGGAAAAGGAAACATGTCATATTTTTATTTCCTTATTTCTTATACAGGGCAGAGATGGTATGGGGTTTATTTCTTTATTAAAACAAGTGTACATATCTCACAATTTACATGAAGCTAAAAATCCCAAGAAATTCTTTTCCAAAAAATCTTGAGTTTTCCATGTAGCTTCATCTTCCGTGTGTTGGTTCCATTGTATCTTATAAAACCTAAGAGTTCTTCTTCGGGTAATCCGGTCCTTTTGATCCAAGACTCGAATAGGATGTTCTGAATATGTCAAGTCTAGTTCTAAGGCAACAATCGTTACTTCAACGGTTCAATCTGAAACCCGAAGGCACTTCTTCAATTGAGATACATGGAACACATTGTGCACAGCAGACAATGTTTCGGGTAATTGGAGTCAGTATGCCACTGGTCCACATCTTTAAGGATAGGAAAAGGACCAACATACCGAGGTGCAAGCTTCCCTTTTACCCTAAAATGGGATACACCCTTCATTGGTGAGACTTTCAGGTAGACATAATCTTCAACTTGAAAGTACAAGGGTTTGCGTCGTTTGTCTGCATAACTCTTTTGGCGAGCTTGGGCTTCTTTCAAATTATGTATTATTCGTTGGACCTTCTCTTCCATTTCTTTAACCATATCAGGCCTGAAAAACCATCTTTCTCCTGGTTCAGACCAATTTAATGGAGTGTGGCACCGTCGCCCATATAAGGCTTCAAAAGGTGCCATCTTGATGCTCTCTTGATAGTTGTTATTGTATGAGAACTCCGCTAATGGTAGACAGTCATCCCATTTCTGTGGGAATTCCAGAACACAGGCTCGTAACATGTCCTCAAGTATCTGATTTACTCTCTCAGTCTGCCCACTAGTTTGAGGATGATAGGCCGAATTGTGGAGCAACTTAGTACCCAAGGATTTGTGAAGTTCTCCCCAAAATTTGAATACAAATTGAGGTCCACGATCCGACACTATTGTCTTTAGAACACTATGCAAACTAAGAATATGGCTGATATACAGTTCCGCTTATGCAAGTACTGGATACTTTACTTTGACTGGGAGAAAATGGGCGATCTTTGTAAGTCGATCAATGATAACACAGATGGAATCAAACCCTTTTGCTGTCCTAGGTTGTCACACCCGGGTTTCAGGGGTCCAAATCCCTGGCGCGAACATAATCACCAGGTGTGCTGGGACCAAGTCTCACACATATGATGAATCATGGCACAGGATCGAATGTCACATCTTTACTACATAACAGAAGTTCTATACAAAATAAATAAATAATTACATCATATGAGGAAACGATCCAGCAACCCAAAGTTGACTGGGAGACGACGGCCTAGATCTCTCACGAACTCATCGCAGCATCCTCCTTGCGCCTCATCTTGCGGTACCTGTTCTTGACCTGTGGGGGGTGTGAGACAGCAAGAGTGAGCTCACATACGTTCATCGCTCAACAAGTTGTGGGGAATAATGTGCATGAACTCGCCAAAGGTGGGAGCTCACATGAAGTGTAAGGCTTACCAAAGAGGATGGTTAGAGCTGAGCATTGCTTTTAAAGTTGGTCAAAATTTTATTAGCAGTTACTAAGTACAAGTAAATACCAACCCAATTAAATAGTAGAACAAAAGTAACAACCTCACCTGCGATGCAATGCATATGACAAATTGAATTTAGTTCCATAATTTAATCATGTGAGGGTCCGAGCTGCTCATGTCCGTGAGCACGGCTAGTATACCAGTTTTACACTCTGCAGAGGTTGCACATCTTTACCCACAAGTCATGTTACCCATCTGCCAAGGGATCGCGACTTCCCATACACCTCTACCGAGGAGGCGAGGCAGGGTAACACTACGAGGCCTTTACAAAGTTCCACTAGCTTCAGAAAACCCGCTACAGTTTATAGGAAGCTCCAATGCAGGGTTCTTGCCTGACCGCCATCGCAGCAAAATCAACCAAGCACCTCCCTACACTGACCACTCCCCTACTGCCCTTGCCCCTTTCGGGTAAGGTAGTCTTCCACTAGCTTTCCTAATTAATCGGCCAAGGGCGTCCCATTAAACCCTTGTGGTAGCACTGTTTTTCCGGGTGGTCGCTCCATGTTCCAATTAACATAATGATCTTATCATGAACAGTAATAATAAACATATAATAAAAGTGTGATCATGAATAATGTACCTTCATACCCAAAACCACATAAAGCACTAGCAAGTACTACCCAAAAAGTTCAGTGGTAAACAAGGTATAAAGATAGACAAACTA
This sequence comes from Zea luxurians, assembly GCA_029449295.1. Taxonomy (NCBI): domain Eukaryota; kingdom Viridiplantae; phylum Streptophyta; class Magnoliopsida; order Poales; family Poaceae; genus Zea; species Zea luxurians. The sequence goes on from JAOPSE010000012.1 coordinate 94,608,821, forward strand.
GGGTAACCTATTGGGTCCCATCAAAATTAACCTATGCAGATCATTATGATTAATTAGAACATGAGTGGGTAAAAGAAGTGATCAAGGGCACAACTTGCCTGGGACTTGAGATTCCAGGTACCAGGATGATCTTCAGGTGACACGTGTCCTCACTGCTAGACGTAGCAATACAGACAAACATGGTATATGCAAAATTAACATCACACCAAACATAATCATAACTGCATAATAATATTCTGCGCTGCGTAACGAGATTGTAGAAACAAGAACCACTAAATTGGGAGCTACGGTTATTAAGTTATGAATTTCCAAAGTTATTTAGCACTTAGAAGGGATTAACTCAAGTGAACAATTTTATTCCAAGTTACATGGCTAAATAGTGTTACTAGTTGATAGACAATGTTGATACAAAATTAATGCCACTGGAATGAACTAAAAATGATTTAATATGACTATTCTATGAATTTATTGAGTTTATGTATTAATAAGTATTTTCCAAATTGTTTTTATTATTTTCTTGTTTCACTAGACCGAGCATAAAATTCCGGGGCTAACATAGAAATATTCCCTAGACTCAGATTAACCTACAGATGGACGGCGGGTTCAATTGTAAATACTTAGGGGGCTATTTTGTAAGAGTGCGCGGCTAAAGAGGCGCGAATACGGATGAGCCGGCCGATCAACTATCGACGGCCCGGATTAGACCGTTTTTTAAACGAACCGGTACGCTCTCACTATCCCTTGGATCACAATCCTACGGCTAGGGTTTTCATGAGTACGTGACCTATACCACACCGTCCATTGCCAGATCAATGGCGTGGATCAGAGCCACGAAGGGGGTACGCCCCCGATATAATCGCGACCGTTCTATGGCAGATCAACGGCACACGAGCTCTCTTCTTCCCTAGCGCCAGTACGCGGTGGCGCCGCCCACAGGCCGCGGCGAGTAACTCCGGCGAGCTCGGTGCATCTCCCCAATAGCATGGCGCAACGGAACGACCCTCTGTGGCGAGCCCCCATCGCACCCCGAGTGCCAACATCCTATAGCGACGGGCGCAGTATGAAGGGATGGGTGAAGCAATGGTATGAGGAATACTTCACCGATGGCGATGAGGTGTTGATTCCAGCCCAAGGCGCTACGCGTTCACGTGGCGGAGGAGTTTCACCGGCGAGGTAGTTCCGGAGCTTGGGTTAGTATCCACGCAGGGAGTCTTTCCGAGAAATCCCGCGGACGCCGATGATGCCTCCCAATGGTGGTGGTACCCGACAGTAGATGCGAGATGCCGGTGTTTATATAGAAGAGGGGATCCCGCAGCCCGCCCCGCAACAACTCGAGCACTGCGCAGGAGATACGGAAACCTGTTGGGATTGGGGCGCGGTGGGTAGAGTGCGAGCCAGGGATCCGCCAGAATCGCGCGTTCTGCTCAACGTCGGGTTGGTTTGCGGGTGTGGTAGAAGATAGAGCTGACGACTGGGGCCCGCGAGGAGGTGACCAGGCGCGCGCGCAGTTATCGCATGAAGCCACCGACTGATGGGCCCCGCCCCACTGAGAGCGGGTCTGAGCACGTAGGAGACTAGGTGGCCAGTGGGCCGCGCGGATGCTGTTAGCTAGGCCGCCCGGCAGCCCACGCGGGCGTGTTTAGGAGAGAAGGTGCAGTTATGGGCCGGTTGAGGAATACGCCCAAGTGTAAGGAGGAAATTATTTCTCTTTTATATTTTCTGTTTCCCCTATTTTTAAAATTCTAGTTTTCAAAGTTGAATTCAAATCTGTGTTTTAAATGCACATCCAAAATTCTAGCATGATGCATTCCTTCTATATATATATATATTATTTAGATGACTACTTCAATAATGAAATATACACATGGTATTTATTTATTTACTTAGAAAACATTACTTTGAATTCACACTTAGAAAAGATAATCTTCATTACATATCTACTTAGGAGAAGTTAATACATAATCTCCCATTAATTATTTTAGTTCAACTATATTTTTAAGGGGCGTATTATTTGTATAGTTTATAAGGGAAATAGTAAGTAGTTTGAAAGTCTCTCTTTTTATTTGTTGCTCCAACCTTTTAGTTTTAAGTTTTGGATATAAACCTTGAATACCAAATTCTTAGTTATCATTATGTGTTTAGTTTAGAAGGATATACTCTATAAAGGAATGAAATTGTTATTGGAAGTCATTTCCTAAAATAGAATTTTAGGTGCTACAAATCCTACCCCCCTTAACAGAAATCTCGTCCTCGAGATTTGTAAGAAAAAGGGATATAGAAGGATTGGTTTATAGTTCGTTTTTTTTCTAAAATTGGTTCAAAAAATCTAGAGTCTCATTTTTTAGTCAATAATGGGTGATTAGTAGAGCATAGGTATCAGCTACCTATTATGTAGAATATAAGAGATGGATAGGTTAGGGCAAGAATAGCCAGAGGTAAGAAAGTTTATGGTGAGGAAGAACTCTGTGCTGGGTGTAATGCATCCGAAGGTTGAGTTTGAGTTCTCTCCTTCCTTGACGAGGTTGATCTTTTTTTTCTGGTCTTGGTCTCATTGCTTCGGGTTTAGTATATATCATCGGAGTTGGGGGAATATGGTTGATATAGATGTGGGTGAGATAAACTACATGGTGTAGGTCAAAAGTTTGTTTTAGGTGTGGGTTGATAGATTATGCAATCCATCATGACTCTATTGGTTGGGTTAGCTCTTATGCTCATGGTTGAGTTGGTCTAATGCACTAATTTAGGTTTAAGTGCACGAGGGGAGAACAAGGTTTATAGGAGTAGAATCCAATTTATTTCACTAGTGTTAACTTGATAAGTGATTATCCTTAGGTTAGCTCAACTTAAGGTTAGACTTCGCTAGGTTAGATTAACCTATTAGGTTGGATCAGATCGAGAGTAAATTGATATGACTATTTTAGACTAGATAAGATCTAAATAAATTTTGGATTAGCTTATGGTTGTTATTCTAGAGTGGGATAAATACGCTAATTAGGGCAAGATGAATCCCTAAGGATAACGTAGAATCTTTTGAGGTCAGTTAGATCTTTTAGGATGACATGAAATCTTTTCAAGATAAGATGAGTCTACTAAGGTAATAGAGCATCTTTTAAGATAAGATGGATCTATGAGGATATATATGTTTTAATGAGGGATAATCTAGTTTATATAGTTATTATTTTTTATAAGCATTTTTTCTATATGTATATACAAATGTAAATGTGGATATTACTCTCATCACACTCAATCAAAGATCCAAATCAAACAAGTATCATAAGAACAAGCACTCAAGCGTATAAATACCTATAAAAATAGTTTTGTTTTTGTTCCTAAGAGTAGGTCTCTTATTCCTAAAGGTCACTTTAGGCACAGGATTTCAAAGTGTGAAATCCACATTTGTCTTTAGAAATGAAGAGGTAAGAATAATCAGAGTAAAGCGTAATTAGATCAGAAAAGATTAAGATAAGTTTAGAAAATAATCAGAGTAGCAAAGGTAAGTAGACAATGGTTGTCCAGTTCTATCTAGGTTTCGTCCTATAGTCAACATTCCTCTGATACCACTTCTGTCACACCTGGGTTTCAGGGGTCCAAATCCCGGGCGCGAACATAATCACCAGGTGTGCTGGGACCAAGTCTCACACATATGATGAATCATGGCACAGGATCGAATGTCACATCTTTACTACATAACAGAAGTTCTATACAAAATAAATAAATAATTACATCATATGAGGAAACGATCCAGCAACCCAAAGTTGACTGGGAGACGACGGCCTAGATCTCTCACGAACTCATCGCAGCATCCTCCTTGCGCCTCATCCTGCGGTACCTGTTCTTGACCTATGGGGTGTGTGAGACAGCAAGAGTGAGCTCACATACGTTCATCGCTCAACAAGTTGTGGGGAATAATGTGCATGAACTCGCCAAAGGTGGGAGCTCACGTGAAGTGTAAGGCTTACCAAAGAGGATGGTTAGAGCTGAGCATTGCTTTTAAAGTTGGTCAAAATTTTATTAGCAGTTACTAAGTACAAGTAAATACCAACCCAATTAAATAGTAGAACAAAAGTAACAACCTCACCTGCGATGCAATGCATATGACAAATTGAATTTAGTTCCATAATTTAATCATGTGAGGGTCCGAGCTGCTCATGACCGTGAGCACGGCTAGTATACCAGTTTTACACTCTGCAGAGGTTGCACATCTTTACCCACAAGTCATGTTACCCATCTGCCAAGGGATCGCGACTTCCCATACACCTCTACCGAGGAGGCGAGGCAGGGTAACACTACGAGGCCTTTACAAAGTTCCACTAGCTTCAGAAAACCCGCTATAGTTTATAGGAAGCTCCAATGCAGGGTTCTTGCCTGACCGCCATCGCAGCAAAATCAACCAAGGACTTCCCTACACTGACCACTCCCCTACTGCCCTTGCCCCTTTCGGGTAAGGTAGTCTTCCACTAGCTTTCCTAATTAATCGGCCAAGGGCGTCCCATTAAACCCTTGTGGTAGCACTGTTTTCCCGGGTGGTCGCTCCATGTTCCAATTAACATAATGATCTTATCATGAACAGTAATAATAAACATATAATAAAAGTGTGATCATGAATAATGTACCTTCATACCCAAAACCACATAAAGCACTAGCAAGTACTACCCAAAAAGTTCAGTGGTAAACAAGGTATAAAGATAGACAAACTAGGGTAACCTATTGGGTCCCATCAAAATTAACCTATGCAGACCATTATGATTAATTAGAACATGAGTGGGTAAAAGAAGTGATCAAGGGCACAACTTGCCTGGGACTTGAGATTCCAGGTACCAGGATGATCTTCAGGTGACACGTGTCCTCACTGCTAGACGTAGCAATACAGACAAACATGGTATATGCAAAATTAACATCACACCAAACATAATCATAACTGCATAATAATATTCTACGCTGCGTAATGAGATTGTAGAAACAAGAACCACTAAATTGGGAGCTACGGTTATTAAGTTATGAATTTCCAAAGTTATTTAGCACTTAGAAGGGATTAACTCAAGTGAACAATTTTATTCCAAGTTACATGGCTAAATAGTGTTACTAGTTGATAGACAATGTTGATACAAAATTAATGCCACTGGAATGAACTAAAAATGATTTAATATGACTATTCTATGAATTTATTGAGTTTATGTATTAATAAGTATTTTCCAAATTGTTTTTATTATTTTCTTGTTTCACTAGACCGAGCATAAAATTCCGGGGCTAACATAGAAATATTCCCTAGACTTAGATTAACCTACAGATGGACGGCGGGCTCAATTGTAAATACTTAGGGGGCTATTTTGTAAGATAGCGCGGCTAAAGAGGCGCGGATACGGATGAGCCGGCCGATCAACTATCGACGGCCCGGATTAGACCGTTTTTTAAACGAACCGGTACGCTCTCACTATCCCTTGGATCACAATCCTACGGCTAGGGTTTTCATGAGTACGTGACCTATACCACACCGTCCATTGCCAGATCAATGGCGTGGATCAGAGCCACGAAGGGGGTACGCCCCCGATCTAATCGCGACCGTTCTTTGGCAGATCAACGGCACACGAGCTCTCTTCTTCCCTAGCGCCAGTACGCGGTGGCGCCGCCCACAGGCCGCGGCGAGTAACTCCGGCGAGCTCGGTGCATCTCCCCAACAGCATGGCGCAACGGAACGACCCTCTGTGGCGAGCCCCCATCGCACCCCGAGTGCCAACATCCTATAGCGACGAGCGCAGTATGAAGGGATGGGTGAAGCAATGGTATGAGGAATACTTCACCGATGGCGATGAGGTGTTGATTCCAGCCCAAGGCGCTACGCGTTCACGTGGCGGAGGAGTTTCACCGGCGAGGTAGTTCCGGAGCTTGGGTTAGTATCCACGCAGGGAGTCTTTCCGAGAAATCCCGTGGACGCCGATGATGCCTCCCAATGGTGGTGGTACCCGACAGTAGATGCGAGATGCCGGTGTTTATATAGAAGAGGGGATCCCGCAGCCCGCCCCCCAACAACTTGAGCACTGCGCGGGAGATACGGAAACCTGTTGGGATTGGGGCGCGGTGGGCAGAGTCCGAGCCAGGGATCCGCCAGAATCGCGCGTTCTGCTCAACGTCGGGTTGGTTTGCGGGTGTGGTAGAAGATAGAGCTGACGACTAGGGCCCGCGAGACAGTGACCAGGCGCGCGCGCAGTTATCGCATGAAGCCACCGACTGATGGGCCCCGCCCCACTGAGAGCGGGTCTGAGCGCGCAGGAGACTAGGTGGCCAGTGGGCCGCGCGGATGCTGTTAGCTGGGCCGCCCGGCAGCCCACGCGAGCGTGTTTAGGAGAGAAGGTGCAGTTATGGGCCGGTTGAGGAATAGGCCCAAGTGTAAGGGGGAAATTATTTCTCTTTTATATTTTCTGTTTCCCCTATTTTTAAAATTCTAGTTTTCAAAGTTGAATTCAAATTTGTGTTTTAAATGCACATCCAAAATTCTAGCATGATGCATTCCTTCTATATATATATATATTATTTAGATGACTACTTCAATAATGAAATATACACATGGTATTTATTTATTTACTTAGAAAACATTACTTTGAATTCACACTTAGAAAAGATAATCTTCATTACATATCTACTTAGGAGAAGTTAATACATAATCTCCCATTAATTATTTTAGTTCAACTATATTTTTAAGGGGCGTATTATTTGTATAGTTTATAAGGGAAATAGTAAGTAGTTTGAAAGTCTCTCTTTTTATTTGTTGCTCCAACCTTTTAGTTTTAAGTTTTGGATATAAACCTTGAATACCAAATTCTTAGTTATCATTATGTGTTTAGTTTAGAAGGATATATTCTATAAAGGAATGAAATTGTTATTGGAAGTCATTTCCCAAAATAGAATTTTAGGTGCTACATAGGTAATCCCACAATGAAGTCCATGCTTATGTCTTCCCATTTCCAAGTTGGGATTGGTAACGGTTGGAATGGACTAGCAATTTTCATATGTATGGCTTTGACACGTCTACAAGTGTAGCATCTCGCCACATAGCGTGCAATTTCGATCTTCATCTTGGTCCACCAATAATGTAGCTTTAGATCATGATACATCTTAGTGCTCTCAGGATGAATAGAATAGTGACTAAGATGTGCTTCGCCTAAAATTTGCTGGTGGACTTCATCATTCTTGGGCACAACTATACGGTTGTTAAACCATACAATGCCTTGATCATCTTTTCTGAAACAGTTTGCCTTACCGACCTCTTTTTTCTCATGAATGTGTTTCATACCCTCATCGCTTCTTTGTGCATCAATTATCCTTTATAGAAGAACTGACTCAAGCTTCAAGTGATTTAAGGTTCCATGTTGAATCATTCTCAGGTTCAACTTCTCCATTTCTTGACATAATATAATGTCAGAAGTCTTCATTGTAAGACAATGACAAGAAGTCTTGCGACTTAGTGCATCTGCCACTACATTGGCCGTTCTTGGGTGATAGTGAATTTCCAAGTCATAGTCCTTAATCAGCTCAAGCCATCCCCTCTACCTCATATTTAACTCTGACTGGGTAAAGATGTACTTCAAGCTTTTATGGTCAGTATAGATATGACAGATATTCCCCAGTAGATAATGACGCCATATTTTCAGGGCATGAACCACAACAGCTAATTCTAGGTCATGAGTTGGATAATGTTTCTCATGTCGGTGCAACTATCTTGAGGCATATGCTATTACTCGGCCTTCTTGCATCAAGACACAACCTAAACCACTACCTGATGCATCACAATATACATCAAAAGGCTTTTCAATGTCCGGTTGAGCTAATAACGGAGCAGTGGTCAATAACACCTTCAGTTGCTCGAAGGCTTCATTGCATCTTGAAGACCAGTTAAATTTTGTATCATTCTTCAATAAACTTGTGATTGGCTTCACAAGCTTGGAAAAATCCGGGATGAATCGGCGGTAATAGCCAGCCAGTCCAAGGAAACTTTGAACTTGATGTACAGTGGTTGGGGGTTTCCACTCTAAAATATCCTTGACCTTGCTGGGATCAACCGCAATCCCCTTGGCAGACAATACGTGTCCCAGAAATTGAATTTCCTCTAGCCAAAATGCACATTTACTGAATTTAGCATATAATTGATGCTCCCTTAAGCTCATTAATACGATCCACAAATGCCAAGCATGCTCCTCTTCATTCTTGGAATATATCAAAATATCATCAATGAAGACCGCCACGAATTTATCCAACTCGGGCATGAATACCGAGTTCATAAGATATGTGAAGTGGGCAGGAGCATTTGTTAATCCGAAAGACATAACTAGATAGTCGAATAATCTATACCGCGTTGTAAATGCGGTCTTGGGTATATCTTCAGGTCGGATACGGATCTAATGATAGCCTGACCTGAGGTCAATCTTGGAAAATACCCGGGCTCCGGTAAGCTGATCAAATAAGATATCAATCCGGGGAAGAGGGTACTTATTCTTGATTGTGACCTCATTAAGGGGTCTATAATCCACGCACATCCGAAGCGTTTGATCCTTCTTCTTGACAAAGATTGCTGGACAACCCCAAGGCGACAAGCTAGGTCGGATGAATCCTTTTTCTAACAGATCTTGTAATTGACTCTTGAGCTCTGCCAATTCATTTGGAGGCATTCGGTACAACCTTCTAGAAATAGGAGCCATACTGGGTTTTAGTTCAATCACAAACTCTACATCTCTTTCTCAAGGTAATACAGGCAGATCTTCAGGAAAGACATCCAGAAACTCATACACTACCAGAATATCTTGGATTTCCGGTATAATGGCTTCATAAGCTCTGCCAAATGGTTTAGCTGGAATAGCTACAAGGATGGACAAGAGAACCTCTTCCTGGCCATAGCTCAACCTGATGGTTCTCAGATTAGTGTTGAGGATAGCTTTGTGCTGGGCTAACCAATTTATGCCCAGAATTACATCTATATCTTGGCCTTTCAGAATGATCATGTTTGTGGGAAAGTCCCGTTCAGCCATTGTTACGGGCACATGGAAAGCTACTTCTTTAGTGAATATTTGTCCCCCAGGCGAATGAATTATAAATCGTTCCCTTGATTCGATGCAGAGAATGCAATATTTTTCCATAAACATCTTGCTTATGAATGTATGTGAAGCACCAGAATCAAAGAGAATGACTACAAGGTGATTGGCCACGAGAAACGTACCCATCATAACCAGCTCCCATTCCAACAGGGTCGACAGGTACGTCTGGGTGCAGTCGCAAATACAATTCATGAACTTCCTCATGTAATGTATTACAATACACCTGCAAGTTGTCAACGGCTGTGCTAAGCTCCTCCACATGGGCTCGAGCTTTGCCTTCCTAGTCCCAAGCAATGGAACGTGAGTTGACAGCCCAATCGAGTGCCAAGTCCCATTCCGCAAGCTCGTCTTGCAGATGTCAGATGTCAGTTCTTAACTCATTTATACGCTGACCATCCTCAACCCACACACTGTTTCTATGACATAACTCCGTTCGAAGCTGCTCCACCTGGGCTTCTAGATCTCCAATGGGGTCATTGCTGCCGCTGCTGCTCTCCTCATGCCTCGGAGCCAGTTGGTGGCGAGGCACGCCAATCGGTCCAGTGGACTTACACGCAGTTTTCCTCGTGTGCGGCGGCATATCTCCGTAAGGGGGAAAACTTTTATTATTATAGTTTTTATCATAATGCATGCATAATTACAAAATCAACCTTAATTGATTCACAACCTTCTATACATTGCACTCTACTATCTGGTCTTAATATAAATACTTCAGAAGGTAGTTAGATAAGAAGGAAAGAAATTTTCTTAAATAAGTCTTTGAAAATTCTTTTTGAAAATGCCTCATAACATCTGCAGAGATGGGCTTCGCTCCGATACCAGCTGCGACAGAACCTCCCAAGTCATTAGGCCCACCTACAGTTTTCCTTGTCCATCGGACTTCGGACAACCCTGTAGATGCACATGATCACTTGACAAGTTCTGTATCTGAATTCTTTTCCTTGCCCAAGAGCGTTTCACCCGTCACGCAGATATTACAACACATCGGAGGAACAAATATGCGGAAGCTATTACAACAACTTATTTTATATCAAAGTACGGGAAGAGTCGTATTATTACAGATCAGTAAAAATATAAGAGTGTTGGAGTAATATTATTACAACCTTGGGAGGCAAAAACCCCTCCCGAATAATAGAAAAAAGTTTTTAAAGGAGGACACTTCCTCTCGAGGCTTCAGTCCTGGTTTTCTTCATTAGGCACCACCTTGGAACAGAAGCAACAAAAATTTGCTGCTTCTTCACCTACAACAACATGGGTTCGAAAACCCTAAGTATGGAGTGTACTTTCGCAAGTCTTACCTGTCAAAATAAAAGACTCTCAAGGATATGCTGGCTTTTGGGAGTCAAGGTATGGCTTATCAAGAACCAAAGACTCTGTTTGCAAAAATGCTTACTAATAGTGGATCCTTAAAAATCCAGTTTTACTTGTCATGTTAAGTAAAGTTATCTGTATCTAGAGTTCTTTCTACCCTAGTTCAAGCACTTGACCTATACTAGCCAATTTTTATCAACCCTTCTTGTTCACTGGAATGCTACGTGTAGGGCAGTGACCAAGTCTTCATGTCCAAGAAGTAACGGCGATCCGAATCGATTAATACTCAGCTGAGGATCTCCAATCACACGACATATGTAGTGCTTAACCCTTGCATATGTCAACTTGCCACCGGGGTTCTTAAGACCAGATCAGGTTCACGCCAACCGAGAGCATAGATACACCACCGTCCAGCCTCTTGCCACGAAGGGTACACGGTACTCTCGCCATCTCTCCACTCCCATTGCGTGTTATCTTATTCTGGTATTAGTCTGTCCGAGGCAAAGCTTACCCATGATGAGGCATGTGACCAGTTAAAGGGTCCTCGATCATTAAGCCTACATCGAGACGGTCCTTAATCGACTCAGACGACAACACTACACAGGGACTCTCTTCTCGTGCAAGCCACCCGCCCGGTCTCAGCTTTATCATTTCCACCCAAAGTTTGGTACTTGACAGAGGTACATCTTTTCTGATATTGAACCTATCATGGCCATGATGGATCCTCCATCCAGTTTTGTTTTTGAAAACATCCCTTCCCACTTGAAGCATCATTCTTTTGTCAAAACAAATCATTTTGCTTTTCTAGAGCAAGACTAAGCATTAGAAAAACCTTTTTTATAAAATAGGGGATAAAGGATAATTAAATTCTCAAGGAAGGAAATGCATCAATTTGTTTAGCACACAACTCCTATCACCTAATGCATCAAGCAAGTGAGAAAGATTTTTAAAATAACAAGGAGGTGGCAAATGCACTGGGGCTTGCCTTGTGTGATAGGTGAGTTGGGCTCTGTTCCACAGATGTTAAAATAAAAGCAGTTCCCGGCAGGTGGGTCTTCAGGTGGTGGTGGTGTAGCTCTTGCTTCTTCAACTTCTATTTCTTCCTCGTTTTCTATATAGAACCATATATAATCATGAATGCTTATGTAATGCTTATGAAAATGTAATAATAGAAATGGATTATCAAGTTGTATCTTGAGTACAACTTTCCTTCATGGGACTCCAGGAAATTAAGGTTTTTCGAGTAAGAACTGTAGTTCCTAGGGCAGGCATCACTAGAAGACTAGGGTTTTGGGGTTTAGGCATCAAACATTGTCCAAATCATGCCAAACTTTACCCAAGGTTTCTAAATAATATTTAAAGCTTATCCAAAAAGTTTGATGATTTTTGGAGTTAGTAATTACTTTCTAAAATTCCAAGAGTATAAGTTTTGGCTATTTTAAATCCTCCATAATTCCTTATTTGGACTAAAAATCCTACTACTATTTTTATTAAATACTATAGAAAATTAGGAACCTAGCAAAATTGGTCTTGCATTTTTAGCATTTTTCTACAATTTTCTAGAAATTCTTTAATCCTGGCAGAAAAAGAAAAAGGAAAGGAGTCAACAGTATTGGGCTGAATCTGGCCCGAGCCAGCCCATCATGGGCAAAACATGCCCGCGCGGCGGTTTTGCACCAAAGCCCTTGGCGGTTTGAAAATCTAGAGAAGAACCCCGTGCACAATTTGCCTGGGTCACTGACAAATGCAAATAAGCCCTCGCACTTCTATTCCTTCACAACCCGTAGTCCTCGACGGCGAACGGCGCCAGGCCGAGCTCCGGCGAGCCTGTACCGGCCTGATCACTCAACTACTAGCTCTCCCCTTTACTAGACACCGAATTCAGCCCTACGCGAGCATTTCCCCTCACTTAATTGCTCGAATTGGGCTCTAAATTGCCCGGTCCACGGAGACAGTGCGAGTCAAGGATGAACACGAGTGTTCCCGACGATCTAGCATAGTTTAGCTCAATTGAATGGGTCGAGGAGCATCAGGAGGACATATGGGTACTGAAACAGGAAAGCAAAGAGCATGAGCAGACCTGGAACGGGCTGGCTACGGCGAGGTTACTTCGTGCGATGCTTCGGACCGATTTGGGGGAAATTCTAAATTGGGGCACTCTGGTGGATGATCGGAGGCACGGGTGGGTGCATTAGGTGCTTGACTACATGGCGGAGCCGATGGCACGCTCAATTTATAGGATCCAGGGGCGGTGGCGGCTAATTTGGAAGAGACGCACGACAGCCGGAGAGGAGGAGGGGTACTGGCGCACGCGATTGGTGGCAATTACCGTGGCAAGCTCACCGGCGATCACCGAATGGGCTAACGTGAGTCACGGCGTTGTGGTTAAAGTGCCGAGGCACGTGGCGCAAGGCTACGAGGTGTCTAACTCCGACGAGGGTAGATCCAAAGCGGTCGGGGCTAAGCGGACATGACGGCCGCAGTGAACAATGGCCGGAGTTCATCCTCTAGGTGATATTTCTTACTCCCACAGCGTTATCCAACCGTGCTGAGCACGAATCACCACGGCGACGTGAATCCACGCGCGGGGGTCGCCGGCGGCAAGATCACTGAGCTGACGATCTAATCTGGTTACTATACCATCGCACAGCTCCTTTAGTCGGTCTGACAGAGCATGTTTGGGGTTGATTTGCTCCAAATTTTATGTAGTGACCGGACCAACTCTCTGCATCAAAGTTGTAGCCTAACAAACCAGTTCAATCTTTGTCACAGAGGTTTTGGTTAAGCATCCATTAAATCGAGCTCCACAAGGTCCTAAAGTTGATCTAATCCACTGCCTTCTCTAAATATCAGAGAGTCTTAGTCTGACAGCCAGTCTTCAGGGCTATTTAGCTCCTAATTTTGTACAATACCAAGGCTTAAGCACTTAATCAAAGTTGTTCTCCTATAGTAGCTCTAGACTTTTGATGTATTAACCTTAGGCAAATTCTTTGTACTTTTAGATCTACAAAGCTCCAAAGTTAGTCTGGTTCATTAATTTTCAAAATTAGTCATGTGAGAGGAATTGAGTGGCTTTTTGCAAATAAGCCCAATTCACATCTTTTGACTTGGAAATCCTCACATGTGTGAACCCTATGCTTTAGAGTACTCTAATTCCATGGGTTTTGCACTTGGGTCCAAAAGTGTGCAACATTTACACATAGCCCCCTATGGTTTCAGTCTAGGGTTTTCCATGGGTCTATTTAGGGTTTTTGACACTTCTAGGGTTTTGGTGCTATCAGGGTTCATTAAAGGTGATATCTTATGACTATTTCTCATAAGTTTTGAAGTTTTCTCTCATTTAAACTGTATTGACACTCCTAAACCTAGTTTAGGGTTGAGTACCCTGCTCTAGGGTTTCACCCATGACCAAACACATCAATACAACTTGTTTGAAATTTTTGCCTAGTGAATGCACTCTAAGTGTAATAATCACATGATATGCTAATGCTCATGATGTTATGCTCAAGTTTTAGTGATAGTAACACCAGGGGTGTTATAGGATAAAGACTATTTAGTCCCTAATGTTTTGTATTATAATTGTAGACGAATGTCAAGGACATAAATGTACTTTTACTCAGGCTGTGTCCCATGCCTATAAACACATGAACAGTAACATCATACTGTTCACGCTGGATTGTAAACGCTCTCCTGCATCTTCACCTTTGAGCAAGCCGATGGTATCAATGTGATGTGAAATTTGTTAATATTCATACATGTTTTGTGAGATGCAAACATAGATACATCAATGATACACAATCATTGTTTACATTCTTTTGCATTCTTATTCATATAATAGATGATGAAGGTATGTCCTTCTTGACCTTCGTCTAATGAGTATTATACCCATGAGGAGATAATACTTTGGAGGATGAAGGTATGTTATAATCAACAATTGTGTTGCCTTGTTCTTGATTCACAACATTTGAGAACAAGTGACCAAAATTGGCGCCCACCTCCGGTAAACTCACTTCCACAACCTTCGGCAAGCATTCACCTTCGTCATGCTGCCGAAGAAAGCAACGGTGCCAGGGGCTGCCCTATAGCCACTAGACACAAATCAGGACACACTCTCCCTGCAAGAGGCTAGGAGCCAAAAGTGAAAGTCCACTAGCCCAACGCTTCATGAGGAGTAGCTTGACCAGGAGATCAGGGATTTAGAAGTGATCCACCAGCAAGTACAGTGGAAAAAGGAAAAAATGCTTCGGCTGGCCGACCTTCAGAAGAAGATTGATGAAGCAGCTGAGGAGATGCTTCATCTCACTCAAGATGACCAGGACCGAAGGCCTCAGTACAGGGAGCTTCGTCAGGAAAGCCCAATCAACGAAGATGAATGGTACGACGACTTTCATCATGGTAACTTTACTTTCGATGATGCTTCTCCTCTAGAAGCAGATTGCAGGCTACCCCGTGGCCACCGTCCTATAAGCCACCTCAGTTACCCATGTATGATGGGTATTCGGATACAAAGCAATTTCTGATGAGCTACGAGGCAACAATATCCTCGTATGGGGGCAACACTGCTGTCATGGAAAAGTCCTTCGTCATGGCAGTCAGAAGCATGGCCCAGACATGGTATTCCTCTCTTAGGCCAGGGACAATTACGTCGTGGTAGAAGCTGAAGGACATGCTAGTCACTAGCTTCCAGGGCTTTCAGACGAAGCCAGTCACTACTCAGGCCCTGTTTCAATGCACGCAAGACCATGAGGAGTACCTGCAGGCATACGTCCAAAGGTTCCTACATTTGAGAGCTCAAGCGCCTACATTGCCTAGTGAAATTGTTATTGAGGCCATGATCAAGGGGCTTCGGCCAGGACCTACAGCCCAATATTTTGCAAGGAAGCCACCACAGACCTTGGAGAAACTCCTTTAGAAGATGGATGAGTACATCAGGGTTAATAATGATTTCCGCCAAAGAAGGGAGGAAGCATATAGGTATTCTGAAATGACTGGGGGCTTCGGAGGAATACTTCACCCTAGGCATGTTAGGACAATCCACAATCCCAATGCCAATGACAAAAGGGCTAACAATGCTCAGAGCAGTCACCACAGCTCACAGTCTTCGGGCATGCAGCAAACTTTTTACAGATCACCAGCTCCGAGAGGCAGAGGGGGAGAAGCTTCAGTGGAGGAAGGTATGGTAATCAGCCCAGGAAATTGTTCTGCCTTTTCTGTGGCGAGGACAAGGGACAAACAACAAGGACGTGCCAGGTCACGATCCAAAAGCAAAAGGAAATTGCTGAAGCTGAGGCACGGCAGAGTCAGGTGAAGGAGGTCCAGCATACTGCTTCGTGCTACTCTCCATATATCCCGGAATACGTAGGCAATCAACAGCCTACGGCTTCTACAGCTTCAGCAAGTCACTCTCAAGCTTCCTAGGCTCAATTACCACCACCCCCACCAATGGCGCCTGCCCCAAGTCATGATCAGCAATCAGAAGGGCATCTTCGGCCTCAGCAACAACGTGACCTTCGGGAGCAGTCTAAAGCTCGCATAGTTAATAGTACTGTGCCCAAGTCCAGGCATATGTACTGAAGATGGCACAATGCTTTGGCCAAAAGAAAGCTCCGATTTGTTTTATTTCTACTCTTTTTTGCTTTTATGTTTCCTTCACAAAAGACAATACAGGAAGGTTTAACCTTCAGCTCGATGTAATAAACCTGTGGTTACACCATCGAGTGTGACAAGACCAAGTTTCGAAGTTCCAAAGTCGTTCCTAAGGGAGCGCAGAGTAAGTTCTGAATCTCCAAAGTCGTTCCTAAGGGAGCGTATAGTAAGTTCCGAAGTTCAAAAGTCATTCCTAAGGGAATGCAGAGCTAAGATACCACCTAAATTAAAGGTGAAGAAGCTCCAAAGTCGTTCCTAAGGGGATGCAGAGCTTAAATACCACCTAAATTAAAGGTGAAGAAGCTCCAAAGTCGTTCCTAAGGGGATGCAGAGCTTAAATACCACCTAAATTAAAGGTGAAGAAGCTCCAAAGTCGTTCCTAAGGGGATGCAGAGCTTAGCTCCAAAGTCGTTCCTAAGGGGATGCAGAGCTTAAATACCACCTAAGGAAGAGGTGAAGAGACTCCAAAGTCGTTCCCAAGGGGCTGCATAGTCTGGGTCTATATTTGTGTGCTTTCTTACTTTCGGCACAAATAGCATTCTACATCATGCCACCATATCATATCGCATAGCATCGCGTCATACATCATTTTGCATCACCAAAAAAGTGTGGGGCAACAAAGGAAAGTTGCTCTTTTGAAAGAATTGATCGGATTATGAAAAGAAATACTACAGCTGTCGGCGTTCCGAGACCGGGGGGTCCCTGAGCCGACGAGTGAATGTCGCCGCGTGCCCCAGCCTAGATGGGTCGAGCGCGAGGGCGAGCGCGAAGGGGGAGAGCGAGGCGGCCGGAGACCGGCGTGAGAGAGGTGGGAATCCCGCGGCCTTCGTGTTCGTCCCGCGCCCAGGTCGGGTGCGCTTGCAGTAGGGGGGTTACAAGCGTCCACGCGGGAGAGGGAGCGAGCGGCTCCAAGCGAGCGCGTGTCTCGTCCTCGTCCCCGCGCGGCCAACCTTCTCTAAGAGGGCCCTGGTCCTCCCTTTTATAGGCGCAAGGAGAGGATCCAGGTGTACAATGGGGGTGTAGCAGAGTGCTACGTGTCTAGCGGAGGAGAGCTAGTGCCCTGAGTACAAGCCATTGTGGCAGCCGGAGAGATTTTGGCACCCAGCTGGTGTGATGTCGTGGCCGTCGGAGGAGCGATGGAGCCTAGCGGAGGGACAGCTGTCGGAGCGGTTGAATCCTTGCTGACGTCCTCTTGCTTCCGTAAGGGGGCTGAGAGCCGCCGTCGTTACAGAGTACGCAGGGCGCCATCATTGCCTATCTGGCGGGGCGAGCCAGATGGGACGCCGGTCTTGTTCCCTGCGGCCTGAGTCAGCTCGGGGTAAGGTGATGATGGCGCCTCCTGTTGACGTGGCTGGTCTACGCCCTAGGTTGGGCGATGTGGAAGCTCCTCCGAAGCCGAGGTCGAGTCTGTCCTCCGTGGCCGAGGTCGGGTCCGAGCCCCAGGTTCGGGCGAGGCGGAGATCGCCGGCTGGTGCCGGGGCAGAGTCCGAGCCCTGGGGTCAGGCGAAGCGGAGTTCGTCGTCTTCTGGGGCCGAGCCCAAGTCCGAGCCCTGGGTCGGGCGAGGCGGAGATCGTCGTCTTCTGGGACTTGGCCCGAGTCCGAGCCCTGGGTCGGGCGGAGTTCACCGTCTTCCGGGACTTAGCCCGAGTCCGAGCCCGGGTCGGGCGGAGTTCGCCGTCTTCTGGGACTTAGCCCGAGTCCGAGCCCTGGGTCGGGCGGAGTTCGCCGTCTTCCGGGACTTAGCCCGAGTCCGAGCCCTGGGTTGGGCGGAGTTCGCTGTCTTCCGGGACTTAGCCCGAGTCCGAGCCCTGGGTCGGGCGGAGTTCGCCGTCTTCCGGGACTTAGCCCGAGTCCGAGCCCTGGGTCGGGCGGAGCGGAGCTTCCTATGGTGCCTTTGGCCGGGCCTGACTGCCTATCAGTCTCACTCTGTCAAGTGGCACCACAGTCAGAGTGGCGCAGGCGGCGCTGTCCTTCTGTCAGGCCGGTCAGTGGAGCGGCGAAGTGACGGCGGTCACTTCGGCTCTGCCGGCTGGGGGGCGTGCGTCAGGATAAAGGTGTTAGGCCACCTTTGCATTAAATGCTCCTGCGATTTGGTCGGTCGGTGCTGCGATTTGGTTAGGGTTGCTTCTTGGCGAAGGCAGGGCCTCGGGCGAGCCAGAAACATGTTCGCCGCTGAAGGGGGGCCTCGGGCGAGACGGAAATCCTCCGGGGTCAGCTGCCCTTGTCCGAGGCTAGGCTCGGGTGAGGCGTGATCGAGTCCCTTGAATGGACTGATCCCTGACTTAATCGCACCCATCAGGCCTTTGCAGCTTTGTGCTGATGGGGGTTACCAGCTGAGAATTAGGAGCCTTGAGGGTACCCCTAATTATGGTCCCCGACAGTAGCCCCCGAGCCTCGAAGGGAGTGTTTGCACTCGCTTGGAGGCTTTCGTCGCACTTTTTTGCAAGGGGACCAGCCTTTCTCGGTTGCGCTTTTGTTCCGGTGGGTGCGCGCGAGCGCACCCGCCGAGTGTAGCCCCCAAGGCCTCGGAGGAGTGGTTTCACTCCTTCGAGGTCTTACTGCCTCACGTAGTGCTTCGGCTGGTCTGGTCGTTCCCTCATGCGAGCTGGCCGTAGCCCAGGTGTACGGTCGGGTTCCAAGTTCTCGGGCTGGTATGTTGATGCTGTCAACGGTTCGGCCGGAGCCGGGTTTGCGAGAGCAGCCCCCGAGCCTCTGCACAGAGCGAGAGGGCGGTCAGGGGTAGACTCGGCTTTTTTACATACGCCCCTGCGTCGCCTTTCCTCAAGGAGGAGGGGGGGAAAGCGCCATGTTGCCCTTGATGGGCGCCGAACATGGTGTCTCCGATGAGCTGCAAGCGGGTAATCCGAGTGGACATCCGTGCCCCGTTCGTTAGGGGTCGGCTAGGGGCCTAGAGGCACGCCCAAAAGTACCTGCGGGTGATCTGCCAGACCCGGTCTCCTGGTGACGGGGTCCGAGGGCTCGATGCCTCCCTCTGATGGGACTCTGTTACAAGATCGTTCCCGCTGGTCTCGGAAATGTCCTAGGGTACCTCAGGAGCGCAGCCCGAGCCTTGGTTATGTATCGAACGTACCCATGGTCATCCCTCGCTCGGCGTCTGAGGCGGCTGTGAACCCTTCGGGGGCCAGCCTTCGAACCCCTGATCAGTAATGGGCACGGAGCCCGAGTAGCCTGAGGCAGCCGTGGAACCCTTTCGAGGGGCCGGCCTTCGAACCTCTAACCAGTAGTGGGTGTAGGGCCCACGTGATCTGAGGCGGCTGTCGAACCCTTCCGGGGGGCCAGCCTTTGAACCTCTGATCAGTAGGGGGCTCGGAGCCTGGTTCCTTCTCGGGGAAGGATCCTTTTCGGGGTATCCCCCTTTCTCGGTCCCTGTTGCAAGAGAGAGAAAGAGGAAAAACGGAAAAGGATACGAAATCGAACGATGCGGCGTACCTTTTTTTTGACGCGGTCATTACGGTGAAGGCGAAGCGTCGCTCGCTTCTCCTGCCAGAGGCGCCGCGTGTCCCGCCGCGGAGTTGATGCAACAGGGCGAGTAGTTCGCAGGGTAGCCGTTGTGCGTGCGTGAGCCGTTCGAGGAACGGGTCACGGGCGCGTTGCCTTCACGCCGTGAGAGAGGGTTCTCTCGCTGCCCCCGGACGGGACGTGAGCTTGGCTGACGACGTGACCGCTGCACCTGCCCGCCTGCCACCGCCATTACTGCCGGCCCGTCTTCGGTCGTATTGACCGTCGTGCCAGGCTGGAGCCGCTGGGTCGTGCGCTGGGTGGCCTCGAGTCACGGTATTGGTTCCGCAGTCGGGGAGGCGCGGTGGTGGCGCAGGTGGCGGTGCAGTTACTCACACGTAGCAACCGGCGCGCCGGTTGCATGACGCGTGGGCCCGGGCCTCCATGCCGGGTGTGTTGGGAGTCGGAGAAGTGCGCCCACCTGGCACAGTTGCATGCCGCCTGCACGGCTGCCCGCCCTTTCGCCCGCTGGTCTGGGCAAAAGTGGAGGGTCGCTTGTAATCGCTGGGTGGTTGTCCGAGGCTTCTCTAGCTTAATTAAAGGAACTCCTCGGCCGCTCTTCGACGAGCCGAGGCCAGGGGTAGCGGCGTCAACATGAGCAGAGGCAGAGTTGGCTCGAAAAGATAAACCTGGTTGGCCGGAGCCTGGCCGGGTCGTCCGTTAGCGGGACCGACGCCGGAATTGACCAGCCGAGGCCTCGGATCGGGCTGACGCACTTGGAGGACAGCTGGCCGAGGCCCCGGTGTGACCGGCCGAGCCGCCTGCTCGGGCCGGATTCCCGAGAAGACCCTGGTAGCGATGGCCCGGGCGTGGCGATGACGTCGTCCTTCAGAGTGGAGATCTTCGGACCGCGTCGCCGTCCGAGGCTAGGTCGGACCTCGCCGAAGGTTTCGTCGATGCTGAGGGTGCTGCTGCTCCCTTCAGCCGTCAAGATCCGAGCCTGCAGGATCGGATTGCCTTGTAGCGTGTGTTCCCTGCGGCCACCGAGGCCAAAACACACCCTCGCCGTGTTGTAAAGCCGCGTCTCCTTTCCTCTTGTTTCGAGTATCTGGACCCTTTTGTTGGTAACAGAAATGTTTGTGCGAGCGAGAGTTGCTTCTCGCGGAAGGTGACGAGTGAGGTATCCGTATCCCGGAGGCGTAGGAGTCCCTCGGCTCGGTCAGCCTTGCCGCTTACGTGCACTCTTACCCGTCCATGGGGCTCTGTTCCCGACGCAGTCGAGAAGGCTCGAGAAATCGCTTCGGCAGAAGAGCTTCCGAACGTGAAGACTTGTTCGGTCCGCGGGATCACTTATCCGAACGTGAGTTACTTATCGCAGAAGGTGATGAGTGACGTATCCGTATCCCGGAGGCGTAGGAGTCCCTCGGCTCGGTCAGCTTTGGCTGCTTATGTGTACTCCGTCGTTTTCAGGATCCACTTTCGAAGTAGTCAAACAGCCCGAAAGACCTTCTGGCAGAAAAGATCTTTTTTCGAGGAAAATTTCGACGAGAGGGGGTTCCCCCCCTTTTAGCCCCCGAGGGAGGGTCGGGCTTTGCCGAGGCAAGGCCGACCCTTCCTTGACGACTAAACTTTTGCTGGGCGCGAGGTATATGAACAACTTGAAAACATCTTAAGGGTAGAAGAGACGTAGCTGTTGGATGTTCCAAGCGTTGTCGTAGACCTCGCCTTGACTGTTGGCCAGCTTGTACGTTCCGGGCTTCAGAACTTTGGTGATGACGAACGGCCCCTCCCAGGGGGGCGTGAGCTTGTGCCGCCCTCGGGCGTCTTGTCGCAGCCGAAGCACCAGGTCGCCCACCTGGAGGTCTCGGGACCGGACCCCTCGGGCGTGGTAGCGTCGCAGGGACTGCTGGTATCTCGCTGAGTGCAGTAAGGCCTTGTCTCGAGCCTCCTCCAGCTTGTCCAGCGAGTCTTCTCGGCTAGCTTGGTTGCTTTGATCGGTGTAGGCCCTCGCCCTCGGGGAGCCGTATTCCAGGTCTGTGGGCAAGACGGCCTCGGCCCCGTAGACTAGGAAGAACGGCGTGAAGCCCGTGGCTCGGCTTGGCGTTGTCCTCAGACTCCAGACCACCGAGGGGAGTTCCTTCATCCATCGCTTGCCGAACTTGTTGAGGTCGTTGTAGATCCGAGGCTTGAGCCCTTGTAGAATCATGTCGTTGGCACGCTCTACTTGCCCATTTGACATGGGGTGAGCCACGGCGGCCCAGTCCACCCGGATGTGATGATCCTCGCAGAAGTCCAGGAACTTTCTGCCGGTGAACTGGGTGCCGTTGTCGGTGATGATGGAGTTCGGGACCCCGAAGCGATGGATGATGTTGGTGAAGAACGCCACCGCCTGCTCGGACCTGATGTTGTTCAGGGGTCAGACCTCGATCCACTTGGAGAATTTGTCGATGGCGACCAGCAGGTGCGTGTAGCCCCCGGGTGCCTTCTGCAAGGGGCCGACGAGGTCTAGACCCCACACAGCAAAAGGCCAGGTGATGGGTATCGTCTGCAGAGCCTGAGCGGGCAGGTGGGTCTGCCTTGCGTAGAACTGGCACCCTTCGCAGGTGCGGACGATTCTAGTGGCGTCGGCCACCGCCGTCGGCCAGTAGAAGCCTTGCCGGAAAGCATTCCCGACAAGGGCTCGAGGCGCTGCGTGATGGCCGCAAGCCCCCGAGTGTATCTCTCGCAGGAGTTCCTGACCTTCGGCGATGGAGATGCATCGCTGGAGGATGCCGGAGGGGCTGCGGTGGTAGAGCTCCTTCTCATCACCCAGCAAGACGAACGACTTGGCGCGTCGCGCCACCCGCCGAGCCTCGGCTCGGTCGGAGGGTAGCTCTCCTCGGTGAAGATATTGCAGGTACGGGGTCTGCCAGTTTTGATCAGGCGTGACCCCACTTCGCTCCCCCCCGACGTGTAGCATTTCGCCCTCGGGGGCCGAGGGTACCTTGGGCCGAACCGAGGATGCCTCAGACCGAGCCGAGGGTGCCTCGGGATGATCCGAGATTGCCTCGGGCTGGGCCAAGGGTGCCTTGGGCTGGGCCGAGGGTGCCTCGGGCTCAGGCGTGTCGTCGATCTTGACGGAGGGTTGATGCAGATCCCGGGAGAAGACGTCCGGGGGAACCGTCATTCGCCCCAAGGCTATTTTAGCCAGCTCGTCCGCAGTCTCGTTGTAGCGCCGAGCGATGTGGTTGAGCTCGAGCCCATAGAACTTGTCTTCCAGGTGTCGAACTTCATCGCAGTAGGCCTCCATCTTCGGGTCACGGCAGTGGGAGTTCTTCATGACTTGGTCGATGACGAGCTGTGAGTCACCACGAGCGTCGAGGCGTCGGACCCCTAGCTCGATGGCGATCTGCAACCCGTTGACTAGAGCTTCGTACTCAGCCACATTGTTGGATGCCGGGAAATGGAGGCGTAGCACGTAGCGTAGGTGCTTCCCGAGGGGCGAGATGAAGAGTAGGCCTGCGCCGGCTCCTGTCTTCATCAGCGACCCATCGAAGAACATGGTCTAGAGCTCCGGTTGGATCGGAGCCGTCAGTAGCTGAGTGTCGACCCATTCAGCTACGAAGTCCGCCAAGACCTGGGACTTGATGGCCTTCCGAGGGGCGAACGAGATCGTCTCGCCCATGATTTCCACCGCCCACTTTGCAATCCTACCCGAGGCCTCTTGGCACTGGATGATCTCCCCCAGGGGGAAGGTTGACACCACAGTTACCGGATGAGACTCGAAGTAGTGTCACAGCTTCCGCCGCGTCAGGATCACCGCGTACAGCAGCTTCTGAACTCGTGGGTAGCGGATCTTGGTTTCGGACAGTACCTCGCTGACGAAGTAGACTGGCCTCTGAACGGGCAACGCATGCCCCTCTTCTTGCCTCTCGACCACAATCGCGGCGCTAACCACCTGAGTGGTCGCGGCGACGTAGACCAGGAGCTCTTCTCCGGCAGCTGGGGGCACCAAGATAGGCGCCTTTGTGAGGAGCGCCTTCAGGTTCCCGAGGGCTTCCTCGGCCTCAGGGTTCCAAGTGAAGCACTCGGCCTTCCTTAAGAGGCGGTACAGAGGTAGACCTCTTTCGCCGAGGCGGGAGATGAAGCGGCTCAGAGCCGCGAGGCATCCCATGACTCTCTGTACGCCTTTCAAGTCCTTGATGGGTCCCATGCTGGTGATAGCTGCGATCTTCTCCGGGTTGGCTTCGATGCCCCGCTCAGAGACGATGAACCCCAAGAGCATGCCTCGGGGTACTCCGAAAACACACTTTTCGGGATTGAGCTTGACGCCTTTCGCCTTGAGACATCGGAACGTCGCTTCAAGGTCGGAAAGGAGGTCGGAGGCTTTCCTCGTCTTAACTACGATGTCATCGACGTAGGCCTCGACCGTGCGGCTAATGTGTTCGCCGAACACATGGTTCATGCACCGCTGGTACGTCGTGCCCGCGTTCCTCAAGCTGAACGGCATGGTGACATAGCATTACATGCCGAAGGGTGTGATGAAAGAAGTCGCGAGCTGGTCGGACTCTTTCATCCTGATTTGATGATACCCTGAGTAGGCATCGAGGAAAGACAGGGTTTCGCACCCAGCAGTGGAATCCACGATTTGGTCGATGCGAGGCAGAGGGTAGGGAACCTTCGGACATGCTTTGTTGAGACCAGTGTAGTCTACACACATCCGCCATTTCCCCCCTTTCTTTCTCACAAGCACAGGGTTGGCAAGCCATTTGGGATGGAATACCTCTTTGATGAACCCTGCCGCCATTAGCTTGTGGATCTCCTCGCCTATGGCTCTGCGCTTCTCCTCGTCGAATCGGCGCAGCGGCTGCTTGACGGGTCGGGCTCCGGCTCGGATGTCCAGCGAGTGCTCGGCGACATCCCTCGGTATGCCGGGCATGTCTGAGGGACTCCACGCGAAGACGTCGGCGTTCGCGCGGAGAAAGTCGACGAGCACTGCTTCCTATTTGGGATCGAGCCCGGAGCCGATCCGGATCTGCTTGGAGGCGTCGCCGCTGGGGTCGAGGGGGACGGACTTAACCATCTCCGCTGGCTCGAAGTTGCCGGCATGACGCTTCACGTCTGGCACCTCCTTAGAGAGGCTCTCCAGGTCGGCGATGAGGGCCTCAGACTCGGCGAGGGCCTCGGCGTACTCCACGCACTCCACGTCGCATTCGAACGCGTGTTTGTACGTGGGGCCGACGGTGATGACCCCGTTGGGGCCCGGCATCTTGAGCTTCAGGTAGGTGTAGTTGGGGACGGCCATGAACTTTGCGTAGCATGGCCTCCCCAGTACCGCGTGGTAGGTTCCTCGGAACCCAACCACCTCGAACGTCAGGGTCTCCCTTCGGAAGTTGGAGGGTGTTCCGAAGCAGACGGGAAGGTCGAGCTGTCCGAGGGGTTGGACGCGCTTCCCGGGAATGATCCCATGGAAGGGCGCAGCGCCTGCCCGGACAGAGGACAGATCGACACGTAGGAGCCCGAGGGTCTCGACGTAGATGATGTTGAGGCTACTGCCTCCGTCCATGAGGACCTTGGTGAGCCTGACGTTGCCGATGACGGGGTCGACGACGAGCGGGTATTTCCCCGGGCTCGGCACATGGTCGGGGTGATCGTCTCGGTCGAAGGTGATGGGCTTGTCGGACTAGTCCAGATAGACTGGCGCCGCCACCTTGACCGAGCAGACCTCCCGGCGCTCTTGCTTGCGGTGCCGAGCCGAGGTGTTCGCCGCTTGCCCACCATAGATCATGAAGCAGTCGCGGACCTCGGGAAACTCTCCTGCCTGGTGATCTTCCTTCTTGTCGTCGTCGCGGGCCTTGCCACCCTCCGCGGGTGGCCCGGCCCTGTGGAAGTGGCGTCGAAGCATGACGCACTCCTCAAGGGTGTGCCTGACGGGTCCCTGGTGATAGGGGCACGGCTCCTTGAGCATCTTGTCGAAGAGGTTGGCACCTCCGGGGGGCTTCCGAGGGTTCTTGTACTTGGCGGCGGCGACAAGGTCCGCGTCGGCGGCGTCGCGTTTCGCTTGCGACTTCTTCTTGCCCTTCTTCTTGGCGCCGCGCTGAGTTGACGCCTCGGGAGTATCTTCCGATGGGCGGCCCTGGGGCTGCTTGTCCTTTCAGAAGATAGCCTCGACCGCCTCCTGGCCGGAGGCGAACTTGGTGGCGATGTCCGTCAGCTCGCTCGCCCTGGTGGGGGTCTTGCGACCCAGCTTGCTCACCAGGTCGCGGCAGGTGGTGCCAGCGAGGAACGCGCCGATGACATCCGAGTCGGTAATGTTGGGCAGCTCGGTGCGCTGCTTCGAGAATCGCCGGATGTAGTCTCGGAGAGACTCTCCCGGCTACTGTCGGCAGCTTCGGAGGTCCCAGGAATTCCCGGGGCGCACATACGTGCCCTGGAAATTGCCGGCGAAAGCTTGGACTAGGTCGTCCCAGTTGGAGATCTACCCCGGAGGCAGGTGCTCCAACCAAGCGCGAGCGGAGTCGGAGAGGAACAGGGGGAGGTTGCGGATGATGAGGTTGTCATCGTCCGTTCCACCTAGTTGGCAGGCCAGATGGTAGTCCGCGAGCCACAGTTCCGGTCTCGTCTCCCCCGAGTACTTTGTGATAGTAGCCGGGGGTCAGAAACGGGTCGGGAACGGCGCCCGCCGGATGGCCCGGCTGAAGGCCTGTGACCGGGTGGTTCGGGCGAGGGACTCTGATCCTCCCCGCTGTCGTAGCGTCCCCCACGCCTGGGGTGGTAGCCTCGGCGCACCCTCTCATCGAGGTGGGCCCGATGGTCGCGGTGTTGCGCGTGCGCCCGGTGTAGACCGAGGCTTCCCGCATAAATCGGGAAGTCGCGGCATGAGGTTCCGAGGGGTACCCCTGCCTTCGTGAGGCTGAGCTCTCGGCCCGTCGGACCGCGGCGCCTTCCAGGAGATTCTTGAGCTCTCCCTGGATTCGCCGCCCCTCGGTGGTTGATGGCTCCGGCATCGCGCGAAGAAGCATTGCTGCTGCCGCCAGGTTCTGGCCGACCCCACTAGATGCGGGTGGTGGCCTGACCCTGACATCGTCGGTGATGCGGTGCTAGAAGCCCTGGGGTAGATGACGTATTTCTCCGGCCGGAGGTTGGCCCGCCCATGCCTGCCCGACGTCCCGACGGATCAGCTCAAGCGCTCATGCTCCCTCGTCGAGCCTGGCCTGCACCCCACGGATTTGCTCGAGCTATGGGTCATGACCCCCCGCCGGAACGGGGACAACAGCTAGCTCCTGTGGGATGTCAACGCGAGGCACCGGCCTAGGGAGGTCACTGTCCTCCGGCATGCCGAGATGGTTGCCTTCGGGGGGACCCCCTAGATCGACGTGGAAGCATTCATGACTTGGGCCGCGGTCCTCGTCGCAGAGGCTTCGGCTACCGCCGGAACAGTCGGAAAGGCAGTAGTCGCATGCGGTCATGAAGTCCCGCATGGCACTGGGGTTTCCAAGTCCAGAGAAATCCCAACAAATGCTGGGCTCGTCGTCTTCCTCGGACCCAGAGGGCCCGTAGGTCGAGACGTCCGTTAGCCGGTCCCAAGGTGACCGCATACGAAACCCCAGAGGGTTTGGACTTGCCTCTACGAGAGCGCCCGCCAAAGCGAAGTCGCTAGACGGGTTGAGGCTGAATCCGAAAGACGTGGGATGGGAATCGATCGGTACCTTTTGGTCGACGGGCGGCGATAAGGTCACGTCGGGGACTGACTGCGCCATCGTCTCAGGTACGAGGGTGACGTCCAGCAAGCTTTTCGCGAGTGTGCTGACGTCGTCCGCTTGCTCGGGATTGACGCGTCACGGGGAGACGGCGCTCGCCTTCGTCTCAAACGCGAGGTCGACGCCCGGTGCGCCCCCCGTTGGGGTGCTGGGGCCGTCGACTCGCTCGACAGCCGACGAGGCACTGTCTCCTGCTTGGCCTTGGTTGCCCCGCCTCCTCCTCCGCCGGTGGGGGGGGGGAGGACGGGGTGAGCTCGAAGATTGTTCTTCCACCATGCGGGGAAGACGTCGCTGATTCCGCCGCCGGCGGGCGGGTTGTCGGCCGCCACTATTGTTGTCGCACGGCGGTGGAAGGAGTATCATGTTGTAGCTGCCGTCGAGGGACATGAACTCAAGACTCCCGAAACGGAGCACCGTCCCGGGTTGGAGAGGTTGCTAGAGACTGCCCATCTGGAGCTTGACGGGAAGCTATTCGTCAACACGCAGCAGTCCCCTACCTGGCGCGCCAACTATCGGCGTTCCAAGACCGGGGGGTCCCTGAGCCGACGAGTGAATGTCGCCGCGTGCCCCAGCCCAGATGGGTCGAGCGCGAGGGCGAGCGTGAAGGGGGAGAGCGAGGCGGCCGGAGACCGGCGTGAGAGAGGTGGGAATCCCGCGGCCTTTGTGTTCGTCCCGCGCCCAGGTCGGGTGTGCTTGCAGTAGGGGGGTTACAAGCGTCCACGCGGGAGAGGGAGCGAGCGGCTCCAAGCGAGCGCGTGTCTCGTCCTCGTCCCCGCGCGGCCAACCTTCTCTAAGAGGGCCCTGGTCCTCCCTTTTATAGGCGCAAGGAGAGGATCCAGGTGTACAATGGGGGTTGTAGCAGAGTGCTACGTGTCTAGCGGAGGAGAGCTAGCGCCCTGAGTACATGCCGTTGTGGCAGCCGGAGAGATTTTGGCACCCAGCTGGTGTGATGTCGTGGCCGTCGGAGGAGCGATGGAGCCTGGCGGAGGGACAGCTGTCGGAGCGGTTGAATCCTTGCTGACGTCCTCTTGCTTCCGTAAGGGGGCTGAGAGCCGCCGTCGTCACAGAGTACGCAGGGCGCCATCATTGCCTATCTGGCGGGGCGAGCCAGATGGGACGCCGGTCTTGTTCCCTGCGGCCCGAGTCAGCTCGGGGTAAGGTGATGATGGCGCCTCCTGTTGACGTGGCTGGTCTACGCCCTAGGTTGGGCGATGTGGAAGCTCCTCCGAAGCCGAGGTCGAGTCTGTCCTCCGTGGCCGAGGTCGGGTCTGAGCCCCAGGTTCGGGCGAGGCGGAGATCGCCGGCTGGTGCCGGGGCGGAGTCCGAGCCCTGGGGTCGGGCGAAGCGGAGTTCGTCGTCTTCTGGGACCGAGCCCAAGTTCGAGCCCTGGGTCGGGCGAGGCGGAGATCGTCGTCTTCTGGGACTTGGCCCGAGTCCGAGCCCTGGGTCGGGCAGAGTTCGCCGTCTTCCGTGACTTAGCCTGAGTCCGAGCCCCGGGTCGGGCGGAGCTCGCCGTCTTCCGGGACTTAGCCCGAGTCCGAGCCCTGGGTCGGGCGGAGTTCGCCGTCTTCCGGGACTTAGCCTGAGTCCGAGCCCTGGGTCGGGCGGAGTTCGCCGTCTTCTGGGACTTAGCCCGAGTCCGAGCCCTGGGTTGGGCGGAGTTCGCCGTCTTCCGGGACTTAGCCCGAGTCCGAGCCCTGGGTCGGGCGGAGTTTGCCGTCTTCCGGGACTTAGCCCGAGTCCGAGCCCTGGGTCGGGCGGAGCGGAGCTTCCTATGGTGCCTTTGGTCGGGCCTGACTGCCTGTCAGTCTCACTCTGTCAAGTGGAACCGCAGTCGGAGTGGCGCAGGCGGCGCTGTCCTTCTGTCAGGCCGGTCAGTGGAGCGGCGAAGTGACGGCGGTCACTTCGGCTCTGCCGGCTGGGGGGCGTGCGTCAGGATAAAGGTGTCAGGCCACCTTTGCATTAAATGCTCCTGCGATTTGGTCGGTCGGTGCGGCGATTTGGTTAGGGTTGCTTCTTGGCGAAGGCAGGGCCTCGGGCGAGCCGGAAACATGTTCGCCGCTGAAGGGGGGCCTCGGGCGAGACGGAAATCCTCCGGGGTCGGCTGCCCTTGTCCGAGGCTAGGCTCGGGTGAGGCGTGATCGAGTCCCTTGAATGGACTGATCCCTGACTTAATCGCACCCATCAGGCCTTTGCAGCTTTGTGCTGATGGGGGTTACTAGCTGAGAATTAGGAGCCTTGAGGGTACCCCTAATTATGGTCCCCGACAACAGCACAAGTCATGCGTTCGACAGATATTTACTCCTACATGAATTAAATCTTCGTTAGCAATGACATAATGCGAATCTTTTCCTTGCGACACATGAAAAGAAGGGAAGGTGTTTTTTCGCCAAAGGCTCAAAAACGGTACGTAAGAAGGTTTCATGCATCGCAAAGAAATACATTACATTAAAATACATACAAATACTTGATGTTTATTTCTTACACAAGACGACATCCATGCACAAGCATTGCACTTTCAAGTAAACAAAAATTTAATCTTCCTTCAGCACTTTTTCGGCAGCTTCATTTAGTAGTCTGTCGACGTCTTCGTCAACAGCTTCATTAGCAATCCTTATTATGTCTAATGCTTCCTTCATGGTCGGGTCAGCTTCGAGATTATATGGCTCCGGTGGTTGTGAAAGTTCAGCTACAATAAAAATATGTTGGTTAGTTCCGAAGCTAAAAACAAACTCCAAAGCTGAATCTCAGTAAAAGGACCTATGAGCCTTGCGCGCTCAGCAGTTTCTTCGGCTCGCTTAGCTTCTTCTTGAGCGTCGTGAGATTCCTTTTCATTTTTTATAATTGCTTCATCAGCCATCTCACGACTGCCCTTCATCCACACATCGGAGTAAAATCTACCGCCCAACGAAGAGGCCTCAGCTGAAGGGTCCTTAGTGTCTTCCATCGAGAAAACAAACTCTAGCTGAGCTACAGCCTTAACATGCTCACAACCGGCTTTTTCTAAGGTCACCGCGACCCCTCATGCGCCAGAGAATGCGTAGAAGTCTCCTCGATCACTTAAGATTTCGTAAAAAGCTTCGACATCTCCGCTGATCCACTGGACGACACCAAGAATAGGCTCCTACCTTTGTAAAGCTGTTCTTTAGAGTCTTAGAGCATTCCAAGGATATCTCGTACCATCTTTCTTTGGAGTTGTGGAGCTCTTCGACATTCTTTTGCACCCTTAATCTTTCAATTTTGCTTATTTCGTGCTTCGCATTTGCATCTTCAAATTTTTCATTCATTTCCGCAAGCTTTTTCTTCAAATCTTCAACTTCGGCCTTGTGAGCTTCGGCTTGTGCACTAAGTTTGGCTTCGCTAATTTTCAGCCTATCCACTAAAGAAAACAATTTCTTATCCTTCTCGAGAGCTTCATTCCTTAGTGAAATGACCTCTGACCGAAGATTCCCAAGAGCTATTTGACAGCTCTTGTCTTCTACTTCCTTTTGGGCCTTTAAAGCCTTATTTAGAATTAAGCCCTAATAATAAAAATACATGAGAACATAACGATAGCAAGAAAAGCTACAAATATAGTTAATTGTACAATAAAAGTATATATACCTTCAAGCTATTATAAGCAAGGCTATCTACAAGATCATCCTTCGACATTGCAGATAGGCCGAGCTCAAGCTTCGGGTACCCATGTTCTTCATCATTTCCCGGCAGACAGAGATCTCTTTATTGTCTGGTAGGCAATAGAGAAAATCATCCTCATCATTGCCTCTATACACCAAGGATCCTTGCGGATACTTCAAATCCTTAGCGTATTGCCTTGTTTCGGCAATCGGCTCCTCCGATAATTGTTTACCCAAAGCATATCGAACAATAAACTCCAACTCTTCGGTAGGTGTTCAGGAGCAGGAGACTTGGACTTCTCAGGGGCACCTTCTTTTTCCAAGATTAGTGGTGCAGTCTCTGAAGGTCTTGCTTCGGCAAAAAATGAGGGTCCAGCCTCAGAAATAGCTTGCGCAGTTCCAGTTTCGTTAGATTTCTTTAAAATTTCGCCTTCTGAACTAGGCACTTTAGCAGAAGCTGGAGTTGATGCCTTCATAGATTCCATGACAGTGTCTAGCATGTTGACCA
Organism: Zea luxurians; assembly: GCA_029449295.1. NCBI lineage: Eukaryota > Viridiplantae > Streptophyta > Magnoliopsida > Poales > Poaceae > Zea > Zea luxurians. The sequence goes on from JAOPSE010000012.1 coordinate 94,640,185, forward strand.
TTCTCCTCTTCCTCGGAGTTGTTGCAAGGATATTTGATGCCTTCGGCAATTCCGTCTCGCGCGCTGGACTCAGGGCCTTCAGCTGCTCTACCGTCTTCTTAAGTTTTGGCTCTTTAGCCAGTCTTTTCTTAGCTTCGACAGGCACAGAGCGACTTGGCTCAGATATAGAAGCAGACCCTTCAATTAGCTTCGGCACTTCGACCGTTTCAATGCACTTGGGCCAGTGCGTCAAAACTTTAACCTTCTTTGACCGCGGTGCAATAGAAGTCGCCGAAGTAGACGTCTTTCTTTTCTTTCCTTGCTTTCACGAAGGATAACAGTAATCTGGATATAAAAATCCAATGACATCAAACACCCTGTTCAGCCTCTTTTTGCCTCGAGCCCTGAAGGTCGTCGTCATGGCATCATCTTCAGCCTTCAAGTAGGCTCCAAGCAAATCATCACTGGTTGCTTCTATGGCATCTAGCCAGTCATCATTTGGCTCATCAAACTAACTCTTGTATTTGAAGGTGTACTTCAGGTAGATTAAACTGTAAGGCCCAAAATTTGTATAAGAAAATAATAATAATAATAATAATAATAAAATAAATATATGAAGAAATAAAATAGTAAATTTAGTTATCTCAAATTATACTTGAGTGTTGAAATTTGAGGACTGAATTTTGAAAACCAAGAACTATTTTAGAAAGGAAGTAATAGAAAAGTTTTCTATTCAACTAAATGATTATGCATATCATTAAATGATGCACCATAAGCATTTATTTACATGAATATTTAATTTTGAAGTAACTTTTAACTCTTGTCCCACAATCAAAATTGAATTCTTAAACTTTATCTTAGATTGGAATTGGAATTTTGTAAATTCAAAAAAAGAATAATATGGGAATATAATAATGAGATGGGAATTTGAATTTAACCCAAAGATGCACTTTAGGGAAATTGGCAGTAATATAGATAAAACAAGAGAGAAAATACTATACAAACAAAATAAATTTGTAAAATAAATAAAGTTATCCATACCCTGTTCCAAATTTATTTTGAACATTTAAATGTGAGGACAGATTCATCACAAATTTGAAATTCAAAATTTATACTTAAAATAAGAAGAAAAGAAAATAAAGAGAAAAGAAAATAGGAAAAAGAAAAAAGTAAAACAAGAACTTGGGCCAACTCTACCCTAATCGGCCCACCTCCCCGTTACCTCCTCAGCCGGCCCATCCTCTGTGCTCCTGCACTACCTGCTGGGCGCCATACCGACATGCGGGCCCCACTCAACAGCCACAACCGTGCACTGACAGACTTGGCCCACGTGCTAGCAATGGCCGCCGCGTGCTTGCCACTTCCATGTGGGCCTGGATTCACTGAGCTTCTTCCTCACCGTAACGCACGCGCACATAACGAGGGAGGGCTCAGGGCGGATCCCGTCGATTGCGCTAAGTCGGTACGATCGCCTCGTGGGGTATAAATCATAGAGCTGCACCCTTCTCGACTTCCAAAACTAAAACACCAGTGCTGCTCGTGGTCTCTTAGAACGCCAGTGCCCTCACCATTATTGCGCAAAGTGAGAGAATGAGGGGATCGGCGAATTGGGGGGAAACTCTTGACGGCGGGGTCTCTGGTGGCGTTGGTGGTCTGCGGGAGGTCTGTCATGGCTGCGCCGCTCGAAATCCATCGACTACACCACCGAAATTCCTCGCCGTTGGTAGCGGTCCGCCGCGTACCGCAATGCTCTGCAGCCATGGCGCGACTCGACATAAACCTAGGTATAAACACTTCCCCATGCTCATGTTGTCTCTCTGCTCACGTTGCGCACCTCTGCAGGGTGGTTGGGGAATTGTTATTGGTTGGGATTGCTCACCGGCATGGTCTCCGCCGTGAACGGAGGTGGGCGCCGCCGTGCCTAATGTTGGGGGTTAGGGGAGAGTCCTGGGCCGTCGATCTTAGATGGGTGGTCAGGATCGCACGCACGTAGCGCTTCGGCTCGAGAACACGTGGTCCATTCGATCGGGAATCAAGGGCCGCGATGGGATCTCGCCTTAATAAAATCATGGCCGTAGATCTAGGATCAGATGGCTGAGGTTTCGTACCATTTCATTAAACCTAGATCTAATCCCGCACATCCAAATTGGATCGTGTGGTTCAGACACGTGTGTACCCCTTCGGTGGCCGATTTGCTAAAGAGTCCCTTAGATTAATATCAACCCGCAGTCCATCATAGGTTGACTCTAAGTCTTGTGAATTCTTGCACAGAGGTCCCTGCGCTTTCCAGTATTTGGCGCCCAGACCAAAGCTCAGGAAATTAGTTAATTAATTGTAGAAATTGATTTTTAATACAAAAATAAATTTAGAAACTTGTATAATTCATATTTAATTCATTTTAGCTCCAAATTAATTTATTTCAATTGCATTAGACTCATATTAATATTGTTTATCATACTGTAACTTTACTTTGTTATGAAACTTAGATTAAAGATTATACACTTAGTTTCTTTTAATCCAACACTTAAAACTTCAGAAATCCATAACTTCTTCATTTTGATTCCGATTTGACCCATTCCAGTTGTGTTAGCTTCGTATAAATATTTACTACTTAGTAGCAACATTTGTTATATGATATCCCCTACTTTTATAATATAGTAACTAACTGGATTAATCTATGTCTATTGGATTAACTTCTTTAATATTAATATAGTATTCTAACCTTATGGTTATAATTCGACTAGATGATCTTTAATCAAATAATGACTTAGATTAAAGTTGAGATAATTATTTATAGAATAACCTCTCATATGATTTACACTAACCAATTTATAATATAGTTTGACATTTAAATCACATAGATCTTTTATAAACCATAACTCCTTAATGGTAACTCCGATTTTAGTGATTCTTAATCCCACGATCTCATAGCAACGCGTAGATTATTATTATGCAGTTTGTTCTTATGTTTGGTATGATGTTAATTTTTGTCTATACCATGTTTGTTTGTATTGCTAGGACTAGCAGTGAGGTCACGAGAATCTAAAGATCATCCTGGTACCTAGAATCTCAAGTCTCAGGCAAGTTGTGTCCTTGACCACTTTTATACCCAATAATGTTCTTTAATATAACTTGTTCAACGCATAGGTTTAATTTTTATGGGACCCAATAGGTCACCCTAGTTTGTTTATCCTTTTTACCTTGTTCACCCCTGAATCATTTGGGTAGTTTTGCTATTGCTTCACATGGTTGGGTTAATATTTCGTTATATCCATGTTCCAGTTATTCTGTTATTTTATTTATGTTCATGACAAAATCATTATTTTTAATTGGAACATGGAGCTTAACTTGAGAAACACGTGCCACCACAAGGGTGGAATGGGACACCCTTGGCTGACTAACTAGGAAAGCTAGTGGAGGACTACCTTAGTTGATAGGGGCAAGGGCAGTAGGGGAGTAGGCATGTAGGGAGGTTCCCGGGTTGATTTTGCTGCGATGGAGGTCCGACGGGGGATTCCTGCATTGCTCTTCCTAGAAACTGTAGCGGGTTTTCTAAAACTAGTGGAACTAGGTAAAGGCCTCGTAGTGTTACCCTGCCTCGCTTCCTTGGTAGAGGTGTATGGGGCCCATACAACCCTGTGGCAGATGAGTAACATGACTTGTGGGTAAAGGGTACCACCTCTGCAGAGTGTAAAACTGGTATACTAGCCGAGCTCACGGTCATGAGCAGCTCAGGACTCTCGCATGATTAAATTATGGAACTAAATTTAATTTGGCATATGCATTGCATGCGATTATTTGTTAATTTTGTTTTATTATTCTTATTATGGTTTGGTATTTACTTATATTTAGTAACTGCTAATAAAATTTGACCAACTTATTAAAAGCAATGCTCAGCTTTAACCCCAATTGTTGATCAGCCTTACACATCACATGAACTCTCACCCTTGGTGAGTTCGTGCACATTATTCCCCACAACTTGTTGAGCGATGAACATGTGTGAGCTCACCCTTGCTGTCTCACACCCCCCACAGGAGAAGAATAGGTGGTTCAAGGGGAGCCACACAACAAGGAGTTCGACTTGATCTAGGTGGCGTCTCTCAGTTGACTTTATGGCACCGAGGATGAACTTTAGTTCATTTTATATTTATCTTTTATTTTATAAGACTTCCGCTATGTAATAAGTACTCTGATGATATTGTGACATTTATCTCTATACACTCTGTTATTATATGTGTTGTCTTCTTTGGTGCATATATGAGATGCACCCTGCTTTATCTCTTAAATCCGGGTGTGACATAAGTGGTATCAGAGGAAATGTTGACTGTAGGACGAAACCTAGATAGAAATGGACAAACCCTTACCTACTTACCTTACTCTGATTCTTTTCTAAACTTTTCTTAATCTTTTCTCATCTATTTCTGCTTTACTCTGGTTAGTCTTACTGTCGGGGACCATAATTAGGGGTACCCTCAAGACTCCTAAATCTCAGCTGGTAACCCCCATCAGCACAAAGCTGCAAAGCCCCGATGGGTGCGATTAAGTCAAGGATCGGTCCATTTGAGGGACGCGATCACGCCTCGCCCGAGCCCAGCCTCGGGCAAGGGTAGCCGACCCCGGAGGATCTACGTCTCGCCTGAGGACCCCCTCCAGCAACGGACACACCTTCGGCTCGCCCGAGGCCCAGTCTTCACCAAGAAGCAACCTTGGCCAAATCGCCACGCCAACCGACCAAATCGCAGGGGCATTTAATGCAAAGGTGGCCTGACACCTTTATCCTGACGTACACCCTCCAGTCGACAGAGCCGAAGTGACCGCAGTCACTTCGCCGCTCCACTGACCGGTCTGACAAGAGGACAGCGCCGCCTGCGCCGCTCCGACTGCTGAGCCACTCGACATAGTGAGGCTGACAGCAGCCAAGTCTGGCCCTAGGCGCCATGGGAAACTCTGTTTCACCTGACCCCAGGGCTCGGACTCGGGCTCAGCCCTGGAAGACGACGAACTTCGCTCCGCCCGACCCCAGGGCTCGGACTCGGGCTCAGCCCCGGAAGACGACGAACTCCGCTCCGCCCGACCCCAGGGCTCGGACTCGGGCTCAGCCCCGGAAGACGACGAACTCCGCTCCGCCCGACCCCAGGGCTCGTACTCGGGCTCAGCCCCGGAAGACGACGAACTCCGCTCCGCCCGACCCCAGGGCTCGGACTCGGGTTCAGCCCCGGAAGACGACGAACTCCGCTTCACCCGACCCTAGGGCTCGGACTCGGGCTCAGCCCCGGAAGACGACAAACTCCGCTCCGCCCGACCCCAGGGCTCGGACTCAGCCCTGGCCTCAGCCGACGGTCTCCGCCTTGTCTGACCCGGGGGCTCGGACTCGACCTCGACCTTGGAAGATAGACTCGACCTCGACCTCGGAGGAGCCTCCACCTCACCCAACCTAGGGCACGGACCGACCACGTCAACAGGAGGCGCCATCATTACCCTACCCCGAGCTGACTCAGGCTACGGGGAACAAGACCGGCGTCCCATCTGGCTCGCTCCACTATACGAGTAATGATGGCGCCCCGCACGCTCTATGACGACGGCGGCTCTCAGCCCCCTTATGGAAGCAAGAGGACGTCAGCAAGGACTAGACAGCCCCAACAGCTGTCCTTCCGCCAGGCTCCAGCGCTCCTCCGACGGCCACGACACCACACAAACTGGGTGCCAAAACCTCTCCGGCTGCCACGATGGCATGTACTTAGGGCGCTAGCTCTCCTCCGCTAAACACGTTAGCACACTGCTACACCCCCCATTATACACCTGGATCCTCTCCTTACGTCTATAAAAGGGAGGTCCAGGGCCCTCTTACAGAGGGTTGGCCGTGCGGGGAAGGACGGGACGGCGCTCGCGCAAGGCCGCTCGCTCCCTCCCGCGTGGACGCTTGTAACCCCCTACTGCAAGCGCACCTGACCTGGGCGCGGGGCTAAGACGAAGGCCGCGGGTTCCACCTCCCACGCTTGTCTCCCTCCGGCTGCTCTCCCCCTTTGCGTTCCGCCTCGCGCCGACCCATCAGGGCAGGGGCACGCGGCGACAATTTACTCGTCGGTCCAGGGACCCCCAGGGTTGAAGCGCCGACAGTTGGCGCGCCAGGTAGGGGCCTGCTGCGTGTTAACGAACAACTTCCCGTCAAGCTCCAGATGGGCAGTCTCCAGCAACCTCTCTAGCCCGGGACGGTGCTCCGTTTCGGGAGTCTTGAGTTCATGTCCCTCGACAGCAGCTACGACGTGATACTCCTTCCCCCGCTGCGCGACAGCGACAATGGCGGTCGACAACCCGCCCGCCAGCGGAGAAATCAACGACGCCTTCCCCACGTGGTGGAAGGACGACATTCGGGCTTGTCCCGTCCCCTCCCCCGCCGACGGAGGAGGAGGCGGGGCAACCAAGGCCAAGCAGGAGGCGGCACCTCGTTAGCTGTCGAGCGAGTCGACGGCGCCGGCGCCCCAACGGAGAGCGCGTCGGGCATCGGCCTCGCGTCTGAGACGAAGACGAGCGCCGTCTCCCCACAACACACCAACCTCAAGCAAACGGACGACGCCAGCACGTTCGCGAAGGACTTGCTCGGCGTCACCCTCGTACCTGAGACGACGGTGCAGTCAGTCCCTGACGTGACTTCGTCACCGTCCATCAACCAAAAGGTACCGACCGATTCCCATCTCGCGCCTTTTGGATTCGGCCTCGACCCGCCAAGCAACTCCGCTTCGGTGGACATTCTCATAGAGGCGAGTCCAAACCCTCTGGGGTATCGTGTGCGGTCACCCTGGGACCGGCTGACGGCCGTCTCGACCTACGGGCCCTCGGGGTCCGAGGAAGATGGCGAGCCCGACCTCTGTTGGGATTTCTCCGGACTTGGTAACCCCAGTGCCGTGCGGGACTTCATGACCGCATGCGACTACTGCCTTTCCGACTGATCCAACGGTAGTCGCAGCCTCGGCGAAGAGGACTGTGGTAAGTCACGAATGTTTCCACGTCGATCTAAGGGGTCCCGGCGATGGCAACCATCTTGGTATACCGGAGAACGGTGACCCCCCTAGGCCCGTGCCTCGCATTGACATCCTTCGGGAGCTAGCTGTGGTCCCTGTCCCGGCGGGGGGTCATGACCCACAGCTCGAGCAAATCCGCAAGATGCAGGCCAGGCTGGACGAGGGAGCAGGAACGCTTGAGCCGATCCGCCGGGACATCGGGCTGGAATGGGCGGGCCAACCTCCGGCCGGAGAAGCGCGTCATCCCCCCCAGGGCATCCAGCACTGCATCGCCAACGACGTCAGGGTAAGGCCGCCACCGGTTTCCAGTGGAGTCGGCCAAAACCTGGCCGCATCGGCAATGCTTCTCCGCGTGATGCCGGAGCCATCAACCACCGGGGGGCGGCGTATCCAGGGAGAGCTCAAGAATCTCCTGGAGGACGCCGCGGTCCGACGGGCCGAAAGCTCCGCCTCCCGAAGGTAGGGGTACCCCTCGGAGCATCGCGCCGCGACTTCCCGACTCATGCGGGAAGCCTCGGTCCACACCGGGCGCACGCGCAACACAGCGCCTGCGGCCCCGGGTCGCCTTGGCAACGAGCACCATCACCGCAGCCATCGGGCCCACCTCGACGAGAGGGTGCGCCAAGGCTACCACCCCAGGCGTGGGGGATGCTATGACAGTGGGGAGGATCGGAGTCCTTCGCCCGAACCACCCGGTCCGCAGGCTTTCAGCCGCGCCATACGACGGGCGCCGTTCCCAACCCGGTTCCGAACTCCGACTACTATCACAAAGTACTCGGGGGAGACGAGACCAGAACTGTGGCTCGCGGACTATCGGCTGGCCTGCCAACTTGGTGGAACGGACGATGATAATCTCATCATCCGCAACCTCCCCCTGTTCCTCTCCGACACCGCTCGAGCCTGGCTGGAGCACCTGCCTCCGGGGCAGATCTCCAACTGGGACGACCTGGTCCAAGCCTTCACCGGTAATTTTCAAGGCACGTACGTGCGCCCTGGGAACTCCTGGGATCTCCAAAGCTGCCGCCAGCAGCCGAGAGAGTCTCTCCGGGACTACATTCGGTGATTCTCAAAGCAGCGCACCGAGCTGCCCAATGTCACCGATTCGGATGTCATCGGCGCGTTCCTCGCCGGCACCACCTGTCGCGACCTGGTGAGCAAGCTGGGTCGCAAGACCCCCACCAGGGCTAGCGAGCTGATGGACATCACCACCAAGTTCGCCTCTGGCCAGGAGGCGGTTGAGGCCATCTTCCGGAAGGACAAGCAGCCCCAGGGCCGCCCACCGGAAGATGTCCCCGAGGCGTCAACTCAGCGAGGCACCAAGAAGAAAGGCAAGAAGAAGTCGCAAGCGAAACGTGACGCCGCCGATGCGGACCTTGTCGCCGCCGTCGAGTACAAGAACCCTCGGAAACCTCTCGGAGGTGCCAACCTCTTCGACAAGATGCTCAAGGAGCTGTGCCCCTATCATCAGGGGCCCGTCAAGCACACCCTTGAGGAGTGTGTCATGCTTCGACGCCACTTTCACAAGGCCGGGCCACCCGCGGAGGGTGGCAAGGCTCTCGACGATGCTAAGAAGGAAGATCACAAGGCAGGAGAGTTCCCCGAGGTCCACGACTGCTTCATGATCTACAGTGGGCAAGTGGCAAACGCCTCGGCTCGGCACTGCAAGCAAGAGCGTCGGGAGGTCTACTCGGTAAAGGTGGCGGCGCCAGTCTACCTAGACTGGTCCGACAAGCCCATCACCTTCGACCAGGCCGACCATCCCGACCATGTGCCGAGCCCGGGGAAATACCCGCTCGTTGTCGACCCCATCATCGGCAACGTCAGGCTCACCAAGGTCCTCATGGAGGGAGGCAGCAGCCTCAACATCATCTACGCCGAGACCCTCAGGCTCCTGCGGATCGATCTGTCCTCGGTCCGGACGGGCGCCGCGCCTTTCCACGGGATCATCCCCGGGAAGCGCGTCCAACCCCTCGGACAACTCGACCTACCCGTCTGCTTTGGGACGCCCTCCAACTTTCGAAGGGAGACCCTCACGTTTGAAGTGGTCGGGTTTCGAGGAACCTACCACGCAGTGTTGGGGAGGCCTTGCTACGCCAAGTTCATGGCCATCCCCAACTACACCTACCTCAAGCTCAAGATGCCGGGCCCCAACGGGGTCATCATCATCGGGCCCACGTACCGACACGCCAATGAATGCGACGTGGAGTGCGTGGAGTACGCCGAGGCCCTCGCCGAGTCCGAGGCCCTCATCGCCGACCTGGAGAACCTCTCTAGGGAGGCGCTAGACGTGAAGCGCCACGCCGGCAACTTCGAGCCAGCAGAGATGGTTAAGTCTATCCCTCTCGACCCCTGCAACGACGCCTCCAAGCAGATCCAGATCGGCTCTGAGCTCGACCCCAAATAGGAAGCAGTGCTCGTCGACTTTCTCCGCGCAAACGCCGACATCTTCGCGTGGAGTCACTTAGACATGCCCGGCATACCGAGGGAAGTCACCGAGCACTCGCTAGATATCCGAGCTGGAGCCGGACCCGTGAAGCAGCCTCTGTGCCGATTCGACGAAGAAAAGCGTAGAGCCATAGGCGAGGAGATCCACAAGCTAATGGCGGCAGGGTTCATCAAAGAGGTATTCCATCCCGAATGGCTTGCCAACCCTGTGCTTGTGAGAAAGAAAGGGGGGAAATGGCGGATGTGTGTAGACTACACTGGTCTAAACAAAGCATGTCCGAAAGTTCCCTACCCTCTGCCTCGCATCGATCAAATCGTGGATTCCACTGCTGGGTGCAAAACCCTGTCTTTCCTCGATGCCTACTCAGGGTATCACCAGATCAGGATGAAAGAGTCCGACCAGCTCGCGACCTCTTTCATCACACCCTTCGGCATGTACTGCTATGTTACCATGCCGTTCGGCTTGAGGAATGCGGGTGCAACGTACCAACGGTGCATGAACCATGTGTTCGGCGAACACATTGGCCGAACGGTCGAGGCCTACGTCGATGACATCGTAGTCAAGACGAGGAAAGCCTCTGACCTCCTTTCCGACCTTGAAGTGACATTCCGATGTCTCAAGGCGAAAGGCGTGAAGCTCAATCCCGAAAAGTGTGTCTTCGGGGTTCCCCGAGGCATGCTCTTGGGGTTCATCGTCTCCGAGCGGGGCATCAAGGCCAACCCGGAGAAGATCGTGGCCATCACCATCATGGGGCCCATCAAGGACTTGAAAGGCGTATAGAGAGTCATGGGATGCCTTGCGGCTCTAAGCCGCTTCATCTCGCGCCTCGGCGAAAGAGGCCTGCCTCTGTACCGCCTCTGAAGGAACGTCGAGTGCTTCGCTTGGACCCCTGAGGCCGAGGAAGCCCTCGGGAACCTGAAGGTGCTCCTCATGAACGCGCCCATCTTGGTGCCCCCCGCTGCCGGAGAAGCCCTCTTGATCTACATCGCCGCTACCACTCAGGTGGTTAGCGCCACGATTGTGGTTGAGAGACAAGAAGAGGGGCATGCATTGCCTGTCCAGAGGCCAGTCTACTTCATCAGTGAGGTGCTGTCCGAGACCAAGATCCGCTACCCACAAATTCAGAAGCTGATGTACGCGGTGATCCTGACGCGGCGGAAGTTGCGACACTACTTCGAGTCTCATCTGGTAACTGTGGTGTCATCCTTCCCCCTGGGGGAGATCGTCCAGTGCCGAGAGGCCTCGGGTAGAATTGCAAAGTGGGCGGTGGAAATCATGGGCGAGACGATCTCGTTCGCCCCTCGGAAGGCCATCAAGTCCCAGGTCTTGGCGGACTTCGTGGCTGAATGGGTCGACACCCAGCTCCCAACAGCTCCGATCCAACCGGAACTCTGGACCATGTTTTTCGACGGGTCGCTGATGAAGACGAGGGCCGGCGCGGGCCTGCTCTTCATCTCGCCCCTCGGGAAGCACCTACGCTACGTACTACGCCTCCACTTCCCGGCGTCCAACAATGTGGCTGAGTATGAGGCTCTGGTCAACGGTTTGCGCATCGCCATCGAGCTAGGGGTCCGACGCCTCGACGCTCGTGGTGACTCGCAGCTCGTCATCGACCAAGTCATGAAGAACTCCCACTGCCGCGACCCGAAGATGGAAGCATACTGCGATGAGGTTCGGCGCCTGGAAGACAAGTTCTACGGGCTCGAGCTCAACCACATCGCTCGACGCTACAACGAGACTGCGGACGAGCTGGCTAAAATATCCTCGGGGCGAACAACGGTTCCCCCGGACGTCTTCTCCCGAGACCTGCATCAACCCTCCGTCAAGACCGACGACACGCCCGAGCCTGAGAAGGCCTCGGCCCAGCCCGAGGCACCCTCGGCTCAGTCTGAGGTACCCTCGGCTCAGTGCGAGGTACCCTCGGCACAGTCCGAGGAACCCTCGGCTCGGCCCGAGGCACCCTCGGCTCAACCCGAGGCACCCTCGGCTCAGCCCGAGGTACCCTCGGCCCCCGAGGGTGAGGCACTGCGCGTCGAGGGGGAGTGGAGCGGGGTCACGCCTAATCAAAACTGGCAGACCCCGTACCTGCAATATCTCCACCGAGGAGAGCTACCCCTCGACCAAGCCGAAGCTCGGCGGTTGGCGCGGCGCACCAAGTCATTCGTCTTGCTGGGAGATGGGAAGGAGCTCTACCACCGCAGCCCCTCGGCCATCCTCCAGCGATGCATTTCTATCGCCGAAGGCCAGGAGCTCTTACAAGAGATACACTCGGGGGCTTGCATCCATCACGCAGCACCTCGAGCCCTTGTTGGAAACGCCTTCCGACAAGGTTTCTACTAGCCGACGGCGGTGGCCGACGCCACTAGAATTGTCCGCACCTGCGAAGGGTGTCAGTTCTACGCAAGGCAGACCCACCTGCCTGCTCAGGCTCTGCAGACCATACCCATCACCTGGCCGTTTGCTGTGTGGGGTCTGGACCTAGTCGACCCCTTGCAGAAGGCACCCGGGGGCTACACGCACTTGCTGGTCGCCATCGACAAATTCTCCAAGTGGATCGAGGTCCGACCCCTAAATAGCATCAGGTCCGAACAGGCGGTGGCGTTCTTCACCAACATCATCCATCGCTTTGGGGTCCCGAACTCCATCATCACTGACAACGGCACCCAGTTCACCGGCAGAAAGTTCCTGGACTTCTGCGAGGATCACCACATCCGGGTGGACTGGGCCGCCGTGGCCCACCCCATGACAAATGGGCAGGTAGAACGTGCCAACGGCATGATTCTGCAAGGACTCAAGCCTCGGATCTACAACGACCTCAACAAGTTCGGCAAGCGGTGGATGAAGGAACTCCCCTCGGTGGTCTGGAGCCTAAGGACAATGCCGAGCCGAGCCACGGGCTTCACACCGTTCTTCCTAGTCTATGGGGCCGAGGCCATCTTGCCCACAGACTTAGAATACGGTTCCCCGAGGACGAGGGCCTACGCCGACCAAACCAATCAAGCTAATCGAGAAGACTCACTGGACCAGCTGGAAGAGGCTCAGGACATGGCCTTACTACACTCGGCGCGTTACCAGCAGTCCCTGCGACGCTACCACGCCCGAGGGGTTCGGTCCCGAGACCTCCAGGTGGGCGACCTGGTGCTTCGGCTGCGACAAGACGCCCGAGGGCGGCATAAGCTCACACCTCCCTGGGAAGGGCCGTTCGTCATCGCCAAAGTTCTGAAGCCCGGAACGTACAAGCTGACCAACAGTCAAGGCGAGGTCTACAGCAACGCTTGGAACATCCAACAGCTACGTCGCTTCTACCCTTAAGATGCTTTCAAGTTGTTCGTATACCTCGTTCCCACACAAAGTTTGGTCATCAAGGAAGGGTCAGCCTTGCCTCGGCAAAGCCCGACCCTCCCTCGGGGGCTAAAAGGGGGAACCCCCTCTACGTCAAAATTTTCCGCATTCCCCCGGCTATGTCGGTAGCAGGACCCCAAGAAGCGAATGCGGGTGCATGTAAGTGGCATGGCTGACTGAGCTGAGGGACTCCTACGCCTCTGGGTTACGGATACCTCACTCGTCACCTACCACGAAAAATGACTCCTACTTGGGCAAGCCACCCTGCTACTGACAAACGGGGCCGAACACGCAAAATGAAAGGAAAAGGGGCACAACTTTATACTACGATAATAAAGTGTTCGGGCCTCAGCGGCCGCAAAAGACACACGTGCATTCAAAGGAAACTGCTCCGGCAGAGTTAGGCGTCGCCCGGGGAAGGAGCCGCGCCTTCGGCTTCGTCCCCGCCTTCGGCAAAGTCCACCCCGGCTTCGGACGACGGTGCAGGCGGGAGGATCTCTGCCTCGAAGGTGGTCGCCAGCACTGCGCTCAGGCCCGCGGCGGCCGCATCGAGCCTCTGGACTTCAGCCAGGGTGGCTTCATCTTCGTCAAGGAGGCAATACCCCTCGCTGACCCGCTCCAGATCCACGACGTAGTGGGAAGCAAGCACGGTGAAGGCCCGCCCGACGCCGTGGTGTAGCGCCTCGCGGAGTCTGCCGCGCACGTGGTCACCCAAGGCCTGTAGGTGACTTTGAGGGGAGCTTCCTGAGGGGACGTCGCCAAAGCCAAAGACCCGGCAGAAGTCCGAGATGGCCTCGGACATGGCCGCGTGGTCGGCCTCCCTCTGCTCGGCCGCCAGGGCAAGCGCCCTGGTGGACTCATCAAGGGCAGACTCGAGCTCTACGAACAGGCAGAGCGCAAGGCCTCAGACACAAGTGGAGGAAACAAGCTGAAACAAAAACCAAAAACAGCCAGGACATACCTCCGGCTCGGGCACGCTGCTCCGAGGCTGCGGCTTGGGCTACGGCTAGGTCTGCTGCAAGGGCTCCGGCCCGGCTTTCGGCCTCGGCAGCCCGGCCCCGAGATTGATCTCGCTCATCGACGACCTGGTCGAACTCCGACTGCCGTCGCTGCACCTCTGCGCGTGCCACTGCTGCCTCTGCTCTCAGATCGGCGCAGAGCAACCGAAGGTCCGCCACCTCGGCGCCCTGCTGGGAGAGGCGCACGGTAGCCCCGGTGAGCGAGGTCCTCAGGGATCGCAGCGAGCCCCAGACATCGACCTCATGGCGGATGAACGACGACTTGGCGGCGCTCAGATCCGTCAGATCCTGAGGGAAGGAAGCAGGGCGTCACAAAGGACGCCTTGATCACAAAAAAGATATGCCTGAAATCTTTACCTGGAGGATCTTGGGGACGTCCCTGCAAAAGACCTCCAAGGATGACCGGAGCGACCCCACCGTTGCTTCGGCACACTCGCGGAGCTCGTCCCAAGACTGCTCCTCCCGCTCATTGTCAAGAATGAAGAAGGGATCCGAAGCCTCACGGGTCCGTTACCGGAGCAACTGGCGCCGCCCCTCGGAGCTCCGCCGCGCAGGGACAAGGCTGCCGCTCGGCGGGACGGGTCGCGTTTCCACGCCCCCCTCCTCCGAGGCACCAAGTGCCGACGCCTCGGCCATCTCAGCGTCGGCGGCGATAGGTCGCTCCCCGACCGGGACGGCAGCGGCTTCGGCAGCAGCTGGCGCCAGCGCCGACAGCATGTCTGGTGGGCCCGAGGCCACGTCCGCGCCAGCCGCCTCCCCCAGCGCGACAGCCACCTTGACAAAAGAGCCGGCCTCGGGAACTCGCTCCACGGCGACTGATGCCGCCTGAGCCCCCCGCTGTGGGGCGCCTTGCGAGAAGGTCAGCTGAACGGCGAGGCCCGGCACGGCACCGGCTGCGGAAGCCGACGCCGTCTTAAGGACTTTCCGGGGAGCCAGATTGGTCAGGCCATGGCTTCGCTTGCTGAGGAGGAAAGGAAAGTCGCGGTCGGGACATACAAATGAGGAGCCAGGACGAAGACGTTCTAAGGTACTTACCCGCTCCGGGCCATGATCAACCGTGCCTGAGGAGAGGTCTCTCGGATCTCGACCCCCGAAGGTACCGCCGAGGTCCGCCTCGCCGCCAGCTTCGGTACCATCCTTGCCTTGGGCACCTTGGACGCCCGGGAGATGGACTGCCCAGGCGCTGCCACGGTGACCTGAGGGTCGCTCTCCTGCGCTGCCGGCATGGGCGATGGCTCTCGGGGAAGAGGCGCCTCGGCCTGACTCCCTGGGGTCACCTCAACTTCCCCAGCCGAGGGGTCGAGTACCCCCTCGGTCTGCCCCCGCTCTTCGGGCCGGGACCTCGGCGTCCCGACCCCGGGAACTGACGGTGCTAGCCCACTCGGGGGCTGGCTTGACGACTCCTGGCCTAGCCTCAAACCCGGGCTGAGGCCAAGGCGGGCAGCCGTGTCATCATCCTCGTCATCGTATTCATCATCGTCGTCGTCGTCAGGCGTTTCCGGCGACGGCTCGCTCGGGAGTCCATCCCTCTCCTGCCGGCGACGGAGCTTTTCCAAGGCGTCTCGGGCCCGCGTCCGCTCGCGGGCCCGAGCCTTCTTCGCGTCCTTTTTCTTCTTCTTCTCCTCCACGGCAACCCGCCGCGCTGCTCGGTCCACCGCGTCCTCCGGGACCTGTGGCCGGGAAGGCTTGTGACACCCTACCTCCTGGAGACAGATGAAAAGTCTCGACCGTAAGGACCAAGGGCAATCCGACGCAAGGAGAAAGAAGGAGCGGACACTCACCAGGGACACACACCCGCGGTCGGGGCGCATCAAGGGCTGGGAGAAGGCGCTGGCGTCCAGTTTTCCCAACGCGACGGCCACCCGCCCGTGGAGAACGTCGATGGGAAGGGGATCCGAGGACATCCGCGAGCCCTCCAAGTCAGCCTCTGGCGTCATCTCCCAAAGCGGCAACCACCGCTCCGCCAAGGGAAGCACCCTCCGGCGATGAATGGCGGCAATCACTCCCGCAGAGGTGAGCCCTCCTTTCCGCAACACCTCCAGGGCCTTGAGAAGGGGCTCGAGATTCTTCTGTCTGTCGTGCGGGGTCCCGTAGCACCAAGCATCGGCGGCGACGGTGACCACTCGCTGAGAAAACGACGGGAGCCTCTCGTCGTCATTCCGGAGATAGAACCACCGGCGCTGTCACCCTTTATTCGAGGACGCAAGGACGGCGGGAATATACTGCGACGCCCGCGACTGCCTCAGCTGGAGGATGCAGCCGCCGGCCCGCACTGCCGCGTGGACCCTTCTCTCCCCCGTCGGCGAAGCAAAAAGCTCCGCGGAGAAGAAATGAGTCCACAAGTCCCAGTGGGGGTCGATCCCCAAGTATCCTTCGCACACCGCTACGAAGATGGCGGCTTGCGAGATGGAGTTGGGGCTGAGGTTGTGCAACTCCACCCCATAGTTATGCAGGATCACCCGCATGAAGCGGCTTGCTGGCACACCGAATCCCCGCTCGTGGAAGGAGACGAAGCTCATGACGTACCCCGGCGGCGGGGACGGGGCGGCTCCGTTCGGGGGGGAATCCACTCCGGCTGCCTCTCATCAGAGAGAGGGTGAAGTAAACCCTCAGCAACGAGGTCCTCTAGGTCACCCGCCGTGACTATGGAGAAAGGCCATGGGTCGCGCGGCGAAATAATGGTCACCCGGTCGGCCATCACCAAGCAGAAGGGGTGGCGGCGGAAAGGACTGGGTGGGCGGTTTCCTTTTCTCTGGCTAAATCTCTCAGGTTGCGAAAACCTAAGAAAAAGGCAAGAAGCAGAGCAAAGAACCGTCACCAGACCCTCCCCCGAGTATATAAAGACCAAGGCGAGACCCGTTCAACGCGTCGCCCGAACCCGCCGCGGGATTCAAAGACTCAAAGCGAAATGACCGTTCCTCGAACGGCTCGCGCACGCGCAATGGCCGCCTCGCGAACCACTCGCCCCGTCGCATTAACTCCACGGCGGGACAGACGGTGCCTCAGGCAGGAGAAGCAAGTGACGCTTCGCCTTCGCCATAATGACCGCGTCGAAAAAGGTAAGCCACGTCATTCGATTTCATATCCTTTTCCTTTTCCTCTTTCTCTCTCTTACAACAGGGACCGGGAAAGGGGGATACCCCGAAAAGGATCCTTCTCCGTGAAGGAAACAGGCCCCGAGCCTCCCTACTGATCAGAGGTTCAAAGGCTGGCCCCTCGGAGGGGTTCAACGGCCGCCTCAGAGCGCTTGGGTTCTGCGCCCACTACTGGTCAGAGGTTCGATGGCCGGCCCCTCAGAAGGGTTCAACGGCCGCCTCAGGCCACTCGGGCTCCGCGCCCACTACTGATCAGGGGTTCGTAGGCTGGCCCTCGAAGGGTTCACAGTCGCCTCAGACACAGAGCGAGGGATGACCCTGGGTACGTTTGATACATAACCAAGGCTCGGGCTACGCTCCCGAGGTACCCTAGGACATTTCCGAGACCAGCGGGAACGATCTTGTAACGGAATCCCATTAGAGGGAGGCATCGAGCCCTCGGACCCCGTCGAAAGGGGACCGGGTCCGGCAGATCACCCGCAGGTACTTTTGGAGCGTGCCTCCGGGCCTCTAGCCGACCCCTAACAAATGGGGCATGGGTGTCCACTCGGATTACCCGCCAGCAGCTCACCGGAGACACCATGTTCGGCGCCCTCCGAGGGCAACATGGCGCTTTCCCCCCTCCTCCTTGCGGAAAGGCGACGCAGGGGCGTATGTAAAAAAGTTGAGTCTGTCCTTGACCGTCCTCTCGCCCTGTGCAGAGGCCCGGGGGCTGCTCTCGCAAACCCGGCTCCGGCCAAACCGTTGACAGCGTCAACATACCAGCCCGAGAACTTGGGACCCGACCGTGCACCCGGGCTACGGCCAGCTCGCATGAGGGAACAATCAGACCAGCCGAAGTGTTGCGAAACGCACTAAGACCTCGAAGGAGTCAAACTACTCCTCCGAGGCCTCGGGGGCTACACTCGGCGGGTGCGCTCGCGCGCACCTACCGGAACAAAATGCAACCAAAAAAGGTTGGTCCCCTTGCAAAAAAGTGCGGCAAAAGCCTCCAAGCGAGTATTAACACTCCCTTCGAGGCTCGGGGGCTACTGTCGGGGACCATAATTAGGGGTACCCTCAAGACTCCTAAATCTCAGCTGGTAACCCCCATCAGCACAAAGCTGCAAAGGCCTGATGGGTGCGATTAAGTCAAGGATTGGTCCATTCGAGGGACGCGATCACGCCTCGCCCGAGCCCAGCCTCGGGCAAGGGCAGCCGACCTCGGAGGATCTACGTCTCGCCCGAGGACCCCCTCCAGCAACGGACACACCTTCGGCTCGCCCGAGGCCCAGTCTTCACCAAGAAGCAACCTTGGCCAAATCGCCACGCCAACCGACCAAATCGCAGGGGCATTTAATGCAAAGGTGGCCTGACACCTTTATCCTGACGCACGCCCTCCAGTCGACAGAACCGAAGTGATCGCAGTCACTTCGTCGCTCCACTGACCGGTCTGACAAGAGGACAGCGCCGCCTGCGCCGCTCCGACTGCTGAGCCACTCGATAGAGTGAGGCTGACAGCAGCCAAGTCCGGCCCTAGGCGCCATGGGAAACTCCGCTTCGCCCGACCCCAGGGCTCGGACTCGGGCTCAGCCCCGGAAGACGACGAACTCCGCTCTGCCCGACCCTAGGGCTCGGACTCGGGCTCAGCCCCGGAAGACGATGAACTCCGCTCCGCCCGACCCCAGGGCTCGGACTCGGGCTCAGCCCCGGAAGACGACGAACTCCGCTCCGCCCGACCCCAGGCTCGGACTCGGGCTCAGCCCCGGAAGACGACGAACTCCGCTCCGCCCGACCCCAGGGCTCGGACTCGGGCTCAACCCCGGAAGACGACGAACTCCGCTCCACCCGACCCCAGGGCTCGGACTCGGGCTCAGCCCCGGAAGATGACGAACTCCGCTCTGCCCAACCCTAGGGCTCGGACTCAGCCCTGGCCTCAGCCGACGGTCTCCGCCTTGTCCGACTCGGGGGCTCAGACTCGACCTCGACCTTGGAAGACAGACTCGACCTCGACCTCGGAGGAGCCTCCACCACGCCCATCCTAGGGCACGGACCGACCACGTCAACAGGAGGCGCCATCATTACCCTACCCTGAGCTGACTCAGGCTACGGGGAACAAGACCGGCGTCCCATCTGGCTCGCTCCACTATACGAGTAATGATGGTGCCCCGCATGCTCTATGACGACGGCGGCTCTCAGCCCCCTTACGGAAGCAAGAGGACGTCAGCAAGGACTCGACAGCCCCGACAGCTGTCCTTCCGCCAGGCTCCAGCGCTCCTCTGACGGCCACGACACCACACAAACTGGGTGCCAAAACCTCTCCAGCTGCCACGATGGCATGTACTTAGGGCGCTAGCTCTCCTCCGCTAGACACGTTAGCACACTGCTACGCCCCCCATTGTACACCTGGATCCTCTCCTTACGCCTATAAAAGGGAGGTCCAGGGCCCTCTTATAGAGGGTTGGCCGCGCGGGGAAGGACGGGACGGCGCTCGCGCAAGGCCGCTCGCTCCCTCCCGCGTGGATGCTTGTAACCCCCTACTGCAAGCGCACCCGACCTGGGCACAGGGCTAACACGAAGGCCACAGGTTCCACCTCCCACGCCTGTCTCCCTCCGGCTGCTCTCCGCCCTTCGCGTTCCGCCTCGCGCCGACCCATCTGGGCTGGGGCACGCGGCGACAATTTACTCGTCGGTCCAGGGACCCCCCGGGGTCGAAACGTCGACACTTACCTTTTCCTTCTAAAGACAAATGTGGATTTCACACTTTGAAATCCTGTGCCTAAAGTGACCTTTAGGAATAGGAGACCTACTCTTAAGAACAAAAAACAAAACTATTTTTATAGGAATCTATACGCTTGAGTGTTTGTTCTTATGATATTTGTCTGATTTGGATCTTTGATTGAGTGTGATGAGTCGTGAGTAATGCCCACAATTACATCTATATATACGTATAGGCATAAATATAACTACATTAAATCCATGAGATAACTAAACAACTTAGATTATCCTCCATTAAAGTGTATCTATTTTATATAGATCCCTCTTATCTTAAAAGATACTCTCTTACCTTAATAGATTCATCTCATCTCGAAAAGATTTTCATCTTATCCCAATAGATCTAACTAATCTCAAAAGATTCTATCTTATTCTTATAAATTCATCTTGTCCTGGTATGTATACTTATCCCAACCACTTTGCTTATCTCATTATGGGATAACAACCATGATCTAATCCAAATTATTTGGATCTTATCTAGACTAAACCAGTCATATCAATATATTCTAGACCTTATCTAGATTAATCTGGTCATACCTAGACCCCATTCAACCTAATCTAATCCAAAATTAATTAGGTCTTATTTAGTCAAATCTAGTTAAGCTAAACTAATCTAGTTCCCATCTAATCTAAACTAACCAAATGTGACCCACTCAAACAGGTTAGTTAATACTGGCGAAATGGATTAGACCCTATCCACATATTTTAACTTAATTCACTCTGCACTAAATTAAGAATGACCAACCAACTCGGCCTTTTGCAACTACCTTAACCATTCTATGGTTGCATAACCCCCTCTATTTTAACCTAGCAACAAAACAGAGATACAGATCTACCTATAATCCATCTTGTCTCAAAAGATTCTAACATATCCAAATAATATATATCCTACCCTAGTAGATCTAATTAACTTAAACTAGTCTAATCTAGTTTTATCCAATCCAGACCCTACCTAATATAATATGATCCAATCTAAAGGGAGTTGCTTAAACAAGTTAGTTAATACTGGTAACCAATATTAGATCATATTACTATAAATGGGTTTTAAACTTAAATTGGTGTCTTAGACCCACTCATCCGTGAAACCACGACCTAGCCTATGTTATAGGTTATCCAACCCATTTATCTCAAAAGCAAAGTAAAATTTTGTTTAATTTACCTACCCCATGTACTCGCAATTGTTATCCCAACTCAGATAATGGCATCTAACACCACAACCGATGGTCCTTAAATCAAACTCAAGAAGAAGGTTAACTTCAACAATGAAGAATATGAGCAGAAACAGATCTTCAGATGAATCAAGATCCACCACCAAAAATAAAAGTCTCCCTTACCTAACTTTCTTTTACCCCCAAATCTACTCTACACTAACCTAATAGCTAAAATCTGATGTACCCTTGTTTTCTATGCCACACCTGCTAATGGCATGAAAATTTAAGGTGTATAAAAAAATTACTAATTGGAAGTTCCACTTAGATAAAAAAGATACTAGAATTTCATAAAGATAAAGTTAGCTTGATATGATTAACTAAATGATATTCTTAAATAGGATTACAAAATCTTATGTGATCTAATCTAGTGTGATCTAATCTAATGTGATCTAATCTAATGTGGTCTACTTGAACAGATTAGTGATATTGGTAGAAGAGATTATACCCTAATAGCCAGGTGTAGACCAACTCAACCATGAGCAGCACAGCTAACCATAGAGTCATGATGGATTGTATAATCTGTCCATCCTCACTTAACATCAAACAAACTTTTGACCTACATCATGTAATCTATCTCATCATGATGGATTCTATTTTACCTTTGGACATTCACCTTATACAACTAGTTTCCCCAATCTTGACATAAAACAACAGATTAAGCCCTGCCAAAGAATCTTCAGTTCATAACCAGCTACTGGCCTATTCGTTCTTCCTACCAAATAATTTCCCTTACAAAACTATTTTACCATATGCTACTAACTCAGATGGTCAATAACAGGAAGGGAGGATTACCAAGCAACGTCAAACAGAAATGAATCCTCCAAATCCTCCACCGACCGGAATTGATCTAGTGGTTGTCGCCCAAATGCTGGCACTACAACAAATGACAAATGTGGTTAACGAAATGGAAAATCAGATAAGGCAAGAACGCCAGGAAATGCGTTAGGACCGGCTGGAGATGCGACAAGCAATGAGACAAGCACGGTTGGAAAGACAACAACAACAACCACTACCTCCACCACCACCACCTCCACCAAGCTACATATATATATATATATATATATATATATATATATATATATATATATATATATATATATATATATAAATATATATATATTACTATTTGTAAGACCTAAATGTTACTTTAGTTAGTATTTTACTATTTTAGGAATAATAATAAGGTTTATTTGACCCTATGTGTTGCTAATAAGTTATGCATCATGCTGAGATTTTGTTTGTGCATATGTTCTGAGGTAACATGGTTATACGCCCTTTTCTTACAAATCTCGAGGACGAGATTTCTGTTAAGGGGGGTAGGATTTGTAAGGCCCAAAATTTGTATAAGAATAATAATAATAATAATAATAATAATAAAATAAATATATAAAGAAATAAAATAGTAAATTCAGTTATCTCAAATTATACTTGAGTGTTGAAATTTGAGGACTGAATTTTGAAAACCAAGAACTATTTTAGCAAGGAAGTAATAGAAAAGTTTTCTATTCAACTAAATGATTATGCATATCATTAAATGATGCACCATCAGCATTTATTGACATGAATATTTAATTTTGAAGTAACTTTTAACTCTTGTCCCATAATCAAAATACTATTCTCCTAAAAGGAAAGAAACAATATGAGTGTGTCTCATATTTCAAACATTTATCAAACAAATAAAGTAGTTAGAATAAATAGAGATCTACTACATCATGATTGATTTTTAGTGGGTATAAAAATTGAATTCTTAAACTTTGTCTTAGATTGGAATTGGAATTTTGTAAATTCAAAAAAAGAATAATATGGGAATATAATAATGAGATGGGAATTTGAAATTAACCCAAAGATGCACTTTAGGGAAATTGGGAGTAATATAGATAAAACAAGAGAGAAAATACTATACAAACAAAATAAATTTGTAAAATAAATAAAGTTATCCATACCCTGTTCCAAATTTATTTTGAACATTTAAACGTGAGGATAGATTCACCACAAATTTAAAATTCAAAATTTAGACTTAAAATAAGAAGAAAAGAAAATAAAGAGAAAAGAAAATAGGAAAAAGAAAAATAAAAAAGTAAAACAAGAACTTGGGCCAACTCTACCCTAATCGGCCCATCTCCCCGTTACCTCCTCGGTCGGCCCATCCTCTGCGCTCCCTCACTACCTGCTGGGTGCCACGCCGACATGTGGGCCCCACTCAACAGTCACAACCACGCACTGACACACTTGGCCCACGTGCCAGCCATGGCCGCCCGCGTGCTTGCCACTTCCATGTGGGCCTGGATTCACAGAGCTTCTTCCTCACCGTAACGCGCGCGTGCATAACTGGGGCAGACTCAGGGTGGATCCCGTCGATTGCGCTAAGTCAGTACGATCGCCTGGTGGGGTATAAATCATAGAGCCGCACCCTTCTCGACTTCCAAAACTAAAACACTGGTGTTGCTCGTGGTCTCTCAGAACGCTAGTGCCCTCACCATTGTTGAGCAAAGTGAGAGAATGAGGGGATCGGTGAATTGGGGGTAAACTCTTGACGGCGGGGTCTTTGGTGGCGCTGGTGGTCTGCGGGAGGTTTGCCATGGCTGTGCCACCCGGAATCCATAGACTACACCACCGGAATTCCTCACCGTTGGTAGCGGTCCACCGCGTACCGCACTGCTCTGCAGCCATGGCGCGACTCGACATAAACCTAGGTATAAACGCTTCCCCCATGCTCGCGTTGTCCCTCTGCTCACGTTGCGCACCTCGGCAGGGCGGTTGGGGGATTGTTATTGGTTGGGATTGCTCACCGGCATGGTCTCCGCTGTGAATGGAGGTGGGCGCCGCCGTGCCCAATGTCGGGGGTTAAGGGAGAGTCCAGGGTCGTCGATCTTAGATGGGTGGTTAGGATCGCACGCTTGTAGCGCTTCGGCTCGGGAACACGTGGTCCATTCGATCGGGAATCAAGGGTCACGATGGGATCTCGCCTTAATAAAATCATGGTTGTAGATCTAGGATCAGATGGTTGAGGTTTCGTACCATTTCATTAAACCTAGAACTTTTCTCGCATGTCCAAATTGGATCGTGCGGTTCAGACACGCTCGTACCCCTTCGGTGGCCGATTTGCTAAAGAGTCCCTTAGATTAATAGAAATCAACCCGCAGTCCATCATAGATTGACTCTGAGTCTTGTGAATTCTTGCGCAGAGGTCCCTACGCTTTCTAGTATTTGGCGCCCAGACCAAAGCTCAGGAAATTAGTTAATTAATTGTAGAAATTGATTTTTAATACAAAAATAAATTTAGAAACTTGTATAATTCATATTTAATTCATTTTAGCTCCGAATTAATTTATTCCAGTTGCATTAGACTCATATTAATATTGTTTATCATACAGTAACTTTACATTGTTATGAAACTTAGATTAAAAATTATACACTTAGTTTCTTTTAATCCAACACTTAAAACTTTGAAAATCCATAACTTCTTCGTTTTAATTCCGATTTGACCCGTTCTAGTTGCGTTAGCTTCGTATAAATATTTACTACGCAGTAGCAATATTTGTTATATGATATCCCCTACTTTTATAATTAGGTAACTAACTAGATTAATCTATGTCTATTGGATTAACTTCTTTAATATTAATATAGTATTATGACCTTATGGTTATAATTTGACTAGATGATCTTCAATCAAATAATGACTTAGATTAAAGTTGAGATAATTATTTATAGAATAACCTCTCATATGATTTACACTAACCAATTTATAATATAGTTTGACATTTAAATCATAGATATTTTATAAACCATAACTCCGATTTTAGTGGTTCTCGATCCCACGATCTCGTAGCAACACGTAGATTATTATTATGCAGTTTGTTCTTATGTTTGGTGTGATGTTAATTTTTGACTATACCATGTTTGTTTGTATTGCTACTACTAGCAGTGAGGTCACGAGAATCTGAAGATCATCCTGGTACCTGGACTCTCAAGTCCCAGGCAAGTTGTGTCCTTGACCACTTTTATACCCAATAATGTTCTTTAAAATCACTTGTTCAACGCATAGGTTTTATTTTGATGGGACCCAATATGTCACCCTAGTCTGTTTATCCTTTTTACCTTGTTCACCCCTGAATCATTTGGGTAGTTTTTCTATTGCTTCACATGGTTTTGGGTTAATATTTCATTATATCCATGTTCCAATTATTCTATTATTTTGTTTATGTTCATGACAAGATCATTATTTTTAATTGGAACATGGAGCTTAACTTGAGAAACACGTGCCACCACAAGGGTGGAATGGGACGCCCTTGGCTAACTAACTAGGAAAGCTAGTGGAGGTCTACCTTACCCGATAGGGGCAAGGGCAGTAGGGGAGTAGGCGTGTAGGGACGTTCCCGGGTTGATTTTGCTGCGATGGCGGTCAGACGGGGGATTCCTACATTGCTCTTCCTAGAAACAGTAGCGAGTTTTCTGAAGCTAGTGGAACTAGGTAAAGGCCTCGTAGTGTTTCCCTACCTCGCTTCCTTGGTAGAGGTGTATGGGGCCCGTACAACCCCGTGACAGATGGGTAACATGACTTGTGGGTAAAGGGTACCTGTTGGGGGTCTTCTTCCTAGCCAAAGGTCCTCAAGGCAAAACACCATTGACAAGATAATACAAAGACATATGTGACATGATGACACAGATGGAAGCCGAAGCTATGACTGAAGAAGCTCCGGTTTAGTATTATGAAGAAGCCGAAGGTCGTCACCGACTCAAGGGAAAAAGACTATTTAGTCCTTGATCACTCGCATTATGATTGCATGTAAATGTCGAGGATATAAATGTAATTGTGTCCAGGCTGCGTCCCGCGCCTATAAATAGATGAATAGTACTCCCGTACCGTTCAGGCTGGATGGTAATCACTCTCGTATCATTCTCGCTCTCTCACCTTTTGGCAAGCCGAAGGTATCATTGTAATATGAATATTGTTAATTCTTATTCATGTTTAATGAAGATAATAATAAATGAATCATTGATATATGACAATTATTATCTTCATTTCTCTGTGTTCCTTTACTCTTTTATTTATATTCATGTTTATATGATAAAATGATGAAGGTATGTCCTTCATGACCTTCGTCTGAAGATCATTATATCCAAGAGGAAATAATGCTTCGAAGGACGAAGGTCTTTAACCATTAACAATTGTGTTGCCTTGTTCTCGATTTTATAGCATTTGAGAACAAGTGAACAAAATTAGCGCCCACCTCCGGTGAACTCACTTCCACAACTGTGACGATGGCTTCACAAGGCAACCAAGCCATGGCACCTTTGACTATGAAGCTGGTGCTCCCGATCACAGGCAGCTCAGGTTCTAAACCAGCTAACAAGAAGCAGAAAAAAGAAGCGCAGAGAAGAGTGCAGCATGTTGGAGTGCAAGGACCCTTCATCAGATCCAAGTGGTCCCATATTCCAATCACCTTCTCTCAGGAAGACCTTCAGCTTAAGGATTATCTTCACAATGATGCAATGGTCATATCTTGTGTCATCAAGGGATTTCTGGTTCATAATGTCCTGGTGGACATAGGCAATGCAATAGATATCATCTTTGCAAAGGCTTTTAGGCAAATGCAAGAGCCAGACGATAAGATACATGATGCAACACACCCTCTTTGTGGCTTTGGAGGAAGACAGATTGTGGCACTTGGCAAAATAACAATGTCGGTCACCTTCAACTACGTTCACAACACAAGAACATAACAGGTTGTCTATGACATTGTTGATATGGAGTATCCATACAATGCAATCATTGGTCGGGGCACACTTAATGCCTTCAAAGCAATACTTCATCCAGCATATCTTTGCATGAAGATACCTTAGGAACAAGGGCCAATTGCTGTATACAGGGCCAAGAAGCTGCCAGGAGAGCTGAAGGAAGCTAGACAGATTCGAAGGCTATTCATAATATAGATGAAGCCGAAGCTTATCAGCAGTATAAGCATAAAAAAGAAAAGGCTTCTTCAGCAGATCAACCAAAGCCTATGATTTTGTGTGAAGACATAGCAGAACAAAAAGTATTGGTAGGATCTCAACTATCTGATGAACAAGAAAAGACCTTGCTAAGATTTTTGTTTAACAACAAAGATGTTTTTGCTTGGTCAGCCAATGATCTCTGTGGTGTCAATAGAGACATCATTGAGCACTCACTTAATGTGGACCCATCTTTTAGACAAAAAAGCAGAGGCTTCGAAAAATGTTCGATGATAAAGCCGAATGTGCATGAAATGAAGTAAACAGACTCCTAAGTGCTGGTGTTATCAGAGAAGTAACACATCCAGAATGGCTGGCGAACACCGTTATGGTAAAAAAGGCTAATGGAAAATGGAGAATGTGTATCGACTTCACAGACCTCAATAAGGAGTGTCCGAAGGATGAATTTCCACTACCAAGAATAGATTCCCTTGTGGACGCAGCAGCTTCTTCGGAGCTCATGAGTTTATTGGACTGTTCCTCGGGTTATCATCAGATTTGGATGAAGAAGGAGGATGAGCCGAAGATAAGTTTCATAACTCCTAGTGGCACCTATTGTTACCTTCGGATGCCTGAGGGGCTCAAGAATGCTGGAGGAAGCTTCAGTAGAATGACTGCCAAAGTCCTCCACTGCCAAATTGGCAGAAATGTGCTGACATACGTTGATGATATCATAGTGAAAAGCACAAAGCAAGAGAACCATGTCGCTGATTTGCAAGAGACATTTGCCAATTTCAGACAAGCTGGTCTCAAGTTGAATCCAGAAAAATGTGTCTTCAGAGTGAAGAAGGGCAAGTTTCTTGGTTGCCTGGTATCGACAAAGGGCGTCGAAGCTAACCTAAACAAAATCGAAGCAATCCTTCGGATGGAGCCGCCAAGTTCCAAAAAGGGGGCTCAACGGTTAGCAGGAAGGCTGGCATCATTAAACAGATTCATTTCAAGATCAGCAGAGAGGAATCTACCTTTCTTTGAAATATTGAAATCAGCTGAAGTCTTTCAATGGGGTCCAGCTCAGCAGAAAGCCTTTGAAGACCTGAAGCAGTATTAGATAGATTTAACAACTTTAACTCCACCTTCATCAGGAGCCCCGTTACTTCTATATGTGGCTGCTTCCCATGCTGCGGTTAGTGCAGCACTTGTACAAGAGAAACAAGAGGGCCAATTAAAAAAGCAAGCACCGATATACTTCGTTTCCGAAGTACTCAGTCCTTCAAAGAAAAATTACATAGAGCTGGAGCAGGTACTATATGTTGTATTGATGGCCTCCAGGAAGCTTCGGCATTACTTTCAAGCATACCACATAATAGTGCCTACACCGCAACCTCTAAAGGACATAATGAGGAACAAAGAAGCAACATGAAGCGTAGGAAAATGGGCTGCAGAACTCAATGAATTCACCATTGATTATGTTCATAGATCTTCAATACAATCTCAGGCGTTAGCAGACTTTATTGCTGTTTGGAAGCTAGGGGCTCAGGATGAAGAAACAACGAAAGATGTCGAAGCTTGGACGATATTCTGTGATGGATCTTGGGGGACCTTCGGTGCAGGGGCAGCTGCTATCCTAATTGCACCTTCCAAGGTCAGAACATGTTATGCAATAAAATTAGACTTCAGCTGTACAAATAATATTGCCAAGCATGAAGCTCTTCTCTTGGGGCTTCAGAAGCTAAAGGCAATGGGAATAAGAAGGACAATTGTCACACCCGGTTTTTAGAAGGTAAACCGAATGCGAACCATGTACGTGCCAGGATCAGTTATTCACGTACACAGTAGTTACATAACATGGACATCATCACACAGTGCTCAAAATAGTATTAAAATGGGAAATAATAGTCGATTACATCATACGTCTGAGACGTCCATATAGTCCTTACAATAAATCAAAGTGCGGAAAAGAAACATAGATAACCGCGGCCTTCACAAGCAGCCGACTGGGGGTTGCCGCTAACCCACACCTAGAACTCGTCGTAGTCTTGGAACTCCTGGAAGTCTCCTTCCACAGCTTCATCTTCTCCTGAGTAGTGGTTGCAATGCTGACAACCTGGGGGGGGGTTTGGTGTGTAGAGCAAGAGTGAGTACACATCAACATACTCAGCAAGTATCCTGTTTGGCTGTAGTGGACTAGCTTTATGTGGGGATAAGTCAAGCAGTTGCTTTTAGTTGGTCAGTTTGTTATTTACTAGTAGAAAGCCAGGTTTTAGCATTAACCCAAGTTATTAACCCAAAGTACCCTTTCCAAACGGAAAGAATACCACTTACCATTACCATAAGCATAATCATAACCATCCTCATTGTCATCTGTAAACCAAAATGTCTCTGATCAAGTACCACTAATCATTGGAGCTCCCTTGGCCGCTCATAACCGCGAGCACGGCTGATATATCAGTTTTCAAACACTCTGCAGAGGTTGTGCACTTTACCCACAAGCCGTGATTCCCTTTCTGCCCGAAGATCATGACTCTCCATTGATCACTACCAAGGTGACCCAGCAGGGTATCACTACGTAGCCTTTACAAAGATTCCCCGGGACTATAGTCGCCCGTTAGGTTTCCTAAATGTACCGCACTCCTCCCCAAGGGACAAATCAACCTTGGCAGAGCGAGCCGCATACACCGAGCCCCATTGACGGCACGACGGCTAAGCGAACTACACCCCGGTTCCTCTAATTATTCAGCTAAGGGCGTCCCATTCCACCCTCATGGTTGCACTGTTTTCCCGGGCGGTCATCCATAGAACAGGTCCTTACGGAGAGGCACTTGAGAAACCGCTCGAGCCCCCTTGAAGACCACAAGTACAACATCATAGTAAGAGAAGGGAAAACAGCGTATCATATATAATCTCATCATGTTCATTGATTAGAGTTGAGCAATAGCATGAAGCTAAACAATAATAATAATAATCCAACCCAGATAGGTAAACAAGGACATGGATCACAAAAGCTAGTCAATCCTTAGGTATAAATGTGTAATGCGGGAGGTGAATTAAAGAATGATTAGGACAGAGATAGGTCAAAGGACACTTGCCTCCACCAACCGACTGCTGCTCAGGGGCTTCTCCTGCGAGTTCCTCGGTCTTTTCGACCGGATCGTTCTCTATGCGATTGCAAGCATACATACATTCATCCATTCAAATTGGGAAACAAACAGTACATCATACAAGGGAACAAATAAAGTAAATATGCATCAAGTATGACATTCGATATCGCATTCATTATGGTTAGAAAGAAACGGGAAAGGGTCTCGCGGGGGGGGGGGGGGGGGTTAAAGCTTATGCACTAATGATTAGTTACAATTGGTTCTAACAAAAGAATTTAGTTATATGCACTAATGGAAACCTAGTCATTTTTAGTTGATCAACATTGAACTGGATAAACAATTGATTATATGAATCAACTAGCGTAACGGAATTCTAAATTAAGTTTCCTATTTCAATAACATGAACAATGATTAACCTGCCTAAAATAAA
Organism: Zea luxurians; assembly: GCA_029449295.1. NCBI lineage: Eukaryota > Viridiplantae > Streptophyta > Magnoliopsida > Poales > Poaceae > Zea > Zea luxurians. Next base: position 94,670,512 of record JAOPSE010000012.1, read on the forward strand.
ATAAATAACAATGATAACAGAAAGTAAAATAAAATAAAATAAAATAAAAAAAGGGGGGGCGGTTGAACCGGCCTGGGGCAGGGGCGGCTGGGCAGGGCGCGCAGGGGCGGCCGAGCTGGGCGCGGGCGCGGGGCAGGGGGCGGCCGAACCGGCCAGGGGGCGGGGCAGGGAGCGCAGGGGCAGCCGAGCCAGCCAGGGGCGGCCGAGCTGGGTGCGCAGGGGCGGCCGAGCTGGGGCGCGCAGGGGGCGCGGCTGGGGGCGGCCGAACGGCGGCTGGGCTGGCCAAGGGGGCGGCCGAGCGACAGGGAGAGAGGAGGGGAGAGGGAAGGGAGGGGGAGGGGAGAGCTCACCGGGGATGGGGCGGCCGAGCGGCGACGGGCGGCGGCCGAACCGGCGGCAGGGGGCGGCCGAGCTAGGGCAGGGGGGCGGCGGCGGCTAGAGGGAATGGGGGAGGGGGAGGGAGAGAGAGAGGGGTTGGGGGGAAAAAGGAGGGGGCGGCTGGGCCACTTGGGCCCAAAGGGGGGCGCGCGGGGGGGGGGCTGCTGGGCCGGCCAGGGGTGGCTGGGCCGGCCGGGGCGGCCCACGGCGCGGGAGAGAGAAAAAAAGAGGAGAGAGAGAAAGAAAAAGAAAAAGAAAGAAAAGGTTTTTCTCCTTTTCGAAATCCGATCTTCCTAGATGAATGCACTTACATTTCTAAGCAATCAAAGAATGCATAGTTCAGCATGGTGCATCAAACAACATAAAGTAATTTAGGGTTTTTCTTTACACGGGAATTCCAAACCGAACCCCGCTAAAACTTTGGAAAAGGTCAAGGTTTAGCGAGAGAACGAGAAAAGAAAAGAGTAACGCCTGAATTTGGTGAGAGAAAAGAAGAAAAAATTCTACCCCCCAAATTCAGGGCGTTACAAACCTATCCCCCTTAAAAGAATCTCGCCCTCGAGATTCAGGGCTGGCTAGCAAAGAGCTCTGGGTACTTGGCCATCAGATCATCTTCACGCTCCCAGGTTGCTTCTTCCTCAGAGTGGTGATTCCATCTGACTTTGCACATTCTGATGGTCTTCCTTCGGGTGACTCTGTCTGCAACCTCAAGGATTTGCACTGGCTTCTCAACGTAGGTCAAGTCCTCCTGGACTTCAAGACCTTCCACTGGCAACTGCTCTTCTGGCACACGCAAGCACTTCTTCAACTGAGACACATGAAAGACATCATGCACAGCGGACAAATTCTCTGGCAGACTGAGCTGATAGGCCACTTCTCCACGCCTTGAGAGGATTTGGTATGGACCAATGTAGCGGGGTGCTAGCTTGCCTTTGATTCCGAATCTTCTGACTCCTCTGATCGGTGACACTTTCAGATAGACAAAGTCTCCGACTTCGAAACTCAGCTCTCTTCTTCTTGTGTCTGCATAGCTTCGCTGCCTTGATTGCGCTATCTTCAGATTCTCTTGGACCATCTTGACGTTCTCTTCGGCTTCAAGCAGAATGTCTGGCCCAAACACTTGCTTCTCTCCAGGCTGATCCCATTGCAACGGAGTTCTACAACTCCTTCGATAAAGCGCTTGAAATGGTGACATCTTCAAACTAGCCTGGTAACTGTTGTTATAGGAAAACTCTGCATAGGGCAATCGCTTATCCCATCCGGACTGATCTTGCAACGCACAGGCTCTCAACATGTCTTCGAGAATTTGATTGGTCCTTTCGGTCTGGCCATCTGTCTGCGGATGATAAGCTGAACTGAAATTCAGATGTGTGCCCAAGGCTTCATGCAACTGCTGCCAGAAATGAGAGGTGAACTGCGTTCCTCTGTCTGACACTATCTTCTTTGGCACACCATGAAGACAAACGATCCGAGACATGTACAACTCTGCCAGTACTGCACTGCTGTAGTTGGTCTTGACTGGTATGAAGTGGGCTGACTTGGTCAAACGGTCCACTATAACCCAAATAGAATCGTAGCCGGCTCGAGTGCGAGGCAATCCGACTATGAAATCCATGCCGATTTCATCCCATTTCCACTGAGGGATCTGCAACGGTTGCAACAATCCAGCAGGTCTCTGGTGTTCTGCCTTAATTCTTCGACAACTATCGCACATAGCCACATGCTCTGCGATTTCCCTCTTCATTCCGTACCACCAGAATTTCTTCTTCAGATCCTGATACATCTTCTCACTACCAGGGTGAATCGAATAGGCTGTCTCATGAGCTTCCTTGAGAATCAACTCCCGAATGGACTGGACATTGGGAACACACAAGCGGTCTTTGAACCATATCACACCTTCTGCATCTTCTCGAAAATCTTTGCCTCTGCCATCTAGGATCAGTCGCCAAATCTCACTGATCTTTTCATCATTCTTCTGCGCTTCTTTGATTTCGCGCTCTAAGGTAGGTTCCAACTCAACTGTGACTCCTCGCGAATGGTTTAGAAACCCGAGACTCAACCTGTCAAACTCCTTGGCCAACTCATAAGGCATCGGACGAGCGACCATCAGATTGACTTGACTCTTCCTGCTCAAAGCATCTGCCACTACGTTTGCTTTGCCTGGATGGTAATGGATCTCCAACTCATAGTCTTTGATCAACTCTAACCATCTTCGTTGCCTCATGTTCAACTCTGACTGAGTGAATATGTACTTCAGACTCTTGTGGTCTGTGTAAACATCGCATTTCTGTCCATACAGATAGTGCCTCCATGTCTTCAGTGCGTGAACCACTGCTGCCAACTCTAGGTCATGGATTGGGTAATTCTTCTCATGAACCTTCAGCTATCGGGACGAGTAAGCCACAACTCTTCCCTCTTGCATCAACACGCATCCCAAACCTGTGTAACAAGCATCACAGTACACAGAGAAGGGCTTGTGCACATCAGGCAAGACTAGGACAGGCGCTGTTGTCAACTTCTCTTTCAGCGCTTCGAAGGCCTTTTGACATTTCTGGGTCCACTTGAACTCAACTTTGTTGCCTAGCAACGCTGTCATTGGTTTCGCAATCTTCGAAAACCCTTCAATGAATCGCCGATAATATCCAGCCATTCCAATGAAGCTCTTGATTCCTCGAGCATCCGTTGGCGCTTTCCAGTTCAGAATGTCTGCCACTTTCTTCGGATCCACATCCAATCCTTCTTTGTTGATTATGTGACCTAAGAACAGGACTTCACTGATCCAGAACTCACACTTGCTCAACTTTGCATACAACTGGTGCTCTCGCAATCTCTGCAATACCATCCTCAAATGATCTGCATGCTCTTCTTCGCTTTGAGAATAAACCAGAATGTCATCAATGAATACCACCACAAACTTATCGAGATAATCCATGAATACATTGTTCATCAAGTTCATGAAGAACGCTGGTGCATTGGTCAAACCAAAAGACATCACTGTGAACTCATACAAACCATACTTGGTAATGAATGCCGTCTTCGGAATGTCTGAAGGTCGGATCCTGAGCTGATGATAACCTGACATCAGATCGATCTTGGAGAACACACTGGCTCCTCTCAACTGGTCGAACAGATCTTCTATTCTGGGCAAAGGGTATTTGTTCTTGATCGTGACTTCATTCAAAGCTCGATAATCGATACACATCCTCTTGGTGCCATCTTTCTTTTCCACAAACAAGACAGGAGCGGCCCAAGGCGAGGTGCTTGGCCGGATGTAACCTTTCTCTGACAGCTCATCAATCTGCTTCTTAAGCTCAACCAACTCTGGTCCGGATATTCTGTAAGCTCTCTTAAAGATAGGGGCGGTTCCAGGAAGAAGCTCTATAGCGAATTCAACTTTCCGCTCTGGTGGCATACCCGGTAAATCCTTTGGAAACACATCTGGGAACTCGGACACCACCTTGATACTCTCAATTGGGTCTGCTTCACTGCTATCGACAGCCATCTGATAACAACTTCCTCTCTTCGGCTCAGGCGGGACTAACTCGGTCACCATTTCCTCTCCTAGTGGGGACACCAACTTGATTGTCCTTTTATCACAACTAATAACTGCCTGATACTTATCTAGCCAATTCATCCCTAGGATGACATCTATTCCCTGAGTACCCATTACTATAAGGTTAGCGGGAAACGCTATCCCCCTTATTTCCACACTTACATTCAAACAAATGCTATCGGCTCGAATTCTACCACCCGCTGAGTCAATTTGAATGGGGGTTGACATGGTAGTAATTGGAAGATTATGTGCTTCTACCCATGATGCAGTAATGAAAGAATGCGTTGCTCCAGTATCAAATAACACTTCTGCAATATGGGAGTCGACTGGGAACATACCTACTATCATGCCGGGAGTCTCCTGAACTGCTTCAGCCTCCAAGTGGTTCAGTCTCCCATGATTATAGCGCGGTTGAGAGCGGTTGCCTGCTCCAGGCTGAGACACATTCTGCTTTGCTGGGGCATTGGGGCCTGACTGCTGCTGGGCTGCCTTCTTCGGACATTGCATCACCCAATGGCCTTGCTCTCCACAGTGGAAACATGCTCTGTTTCCAACCTGAGCTGGTGCTGCCTGACTGTTCTGCTGGTTTGCTGGGGCAGGAAGACGAGGTGTCTGCTGATTCTGCCTCCGAAACTGACCTCCTGATTGATTGCTCTGATGGTTCTGGTACTGGTGCTGAGGATACTGCCTTTGGAACTGCTGATGCTGCTGAGGTGGACGCTGGTTCTGCCTGAACTGCTGAGGTTGATTGCCTGAGAAACGAGGACGGCTGCTGCTTCCAGGCTGGGGTCCACTGATCTTGCGCTTACGATCCTCCATCTCCTTACGCTTCCTTTCTGTCATGATTGCTCTGTCAATCAGGTGCTGGAATGTCGGGAAGGTATGATTCATCAGTTGGTAGTGCAGAGGGTCAACCAAGCCTCTCAAGAAACGGTACTGTCGCTTGGCGTTGGTGTTGACATCCTCAGGAGCATAGCGAGACAACTGCAGAAACCTGTCTCGATACTCACTGACAGATGATGACCCTTGCTTAAGGGCCAGGAACTCCTCCTTCTTCACTGTCATCAGACCTGCAGGCACATGGTATTGACGAAAGCTACCTCTAAACTCTTCCCAGGTGATGGCATCGGGGTTGGCATGAGTGGCGAGGTAAGACTCCCACCATGATTGGGCTGCTCCTCTCAACAGACGGGGACCATACAAGACTTTCTCCCTGTCATCACACTGAGCGGTATGCAACTCCCGCTCCACAGTGCGCAGCCAATCTTCAGCATCCATGGGGTCAGAAGAGTGAGCGAACGTTGGGGGATGACCTCTCATGAATTCAGCACGCTTGTCTCTAGGCATCTGAGGCATCTGAGGCTGGGGTGGAGCCTGCTGCTGTTGTTGCTGCTGCTGCTGCTGAATGGCGGTCAGAGTCTGACCGATGGCCTGAACTGCCTGAGTCTGCATCAGAAACATCTGCTCGATCGACATCGGGGGCGGGGGTGGCAGGTGCTGCTGCTGGGGCACCTCATCCTGCGGAGCGGCTCGCTCCTGCTGAGCACGCCTTCCTCCTCTGCGCCTGTTCTCTGACATCTGTAGAATGCAACCACACATCAGAACTGATCTGGCAAATCTTGCAGCATAAGAAAAGAGTATAGAATTCTTCAACAGCACTGAACAGATGAGCTTCTTCACTGATCTCCAACACAGACCACACAGCTTCTTAGATAAAGAGGAAAGTGGAATAAAGGTTTTCCCAACTATATAACTAACTCCATTAACATAATGGGTAAACCAAAATGCAGGGGATACCCACATTCTGGTGACAGTCATTACAAAGATCCAAACCAAACATAGTTCATCATGACAAACATAAATGCACAGGATATAGCAAACTACCCTGTCTAACTAAGACTAACTAAAACCGAGACTAACGCTAAGACTGAAGCTTCTATGTATATATATTTCGTATTAATTACAAGATCCAACTCTAACGAGCTATGGTTCTAGATTTATCTTGGTCTTGCAGTCGGGATTGCCATAAGACTGGTGTCCACGCCGAGGTGAGCGGTACGGGTGCTGAGTCCCAACGGGAGCGGGGGAACCATCATCCAAGTGACGACGTTCCGCGCGCTCAGCCCGCAGCAGGGCGATCTCAGCACGAGCCCTACTCAGCTCGTCTAATGCATGGTCCAGCTCCGTGTTTAGCACGGCGGCTAGGTTGACTGTGCTGCTCAACCTAGGATTGTCCTCACCAGCAGGTGAAACAATCACGCATCCTGTGCTGCCAGATGGACGGCGGGGGTAATACTTCAGGTCGAGACCGTCAGCTACCCCACCGAAAACTAAGCAGTAGTGCGAAAGCGCACGCCGTGCAGCATCCTGCATGGCTGCCTCAGCTGAGTCCCGCTCAGAGATAGAATAGTGCTCTGAGCAAGCCTCCGCGCCCTGGAGACTGTTCTCCGGACGGCGCACCAAGCAGGTTGCCTCCCAGCGGTCCGGGTAGACCCCGCGACTATGCTGGTAGACCACACAGCGATACTCGATGGACCAAGTACGCCGGTCAAGTGCCCGACGTAGCAGGGTGTCGAGCGCGTCGTGGAAGTGACACCCGCGAGCAGCGTCGCGAGTGATGGGTCGAGCAACCCATCCTTCCGGCTCATGGTCAGCAGGGAAGTCAGTGTCGTGGCTTGGGCTGTCGTCGCCACCTCCGTCGTCTGGGTCTCCTCCAACAGCTACTCCAGAGGCTGGGGCGCCCAGTGGTGGTGTAGGGGGCGCCTCCAGAGGAAGCACAGGGGAGCAGCTCCTCACAGACTCTATCTCCTGCTGGAGCGAGAAAGAAGAGCCCTGCTGCTCCTATCGTCGACGTTCCTGCTCCTCATGCAGGCGGTGGTGCAGTCTCTCCAAGTGGCTGGACTGTCCGGCCACGGGACGGCGAAGCGGACGCTGAGCAAGGCGGGAGGGTAAGAAGGGGATGACGGACTTTCGTGCAGTGTGTCTAAGTCGAGCCATCTACAAAATACATCGCAAGCAAAAGGGTGAGAACAGAATTAATATGACCAGCAAATAACGAATCATAAATAAATGAAGGATTAGAATAAAACATAATTTTCAGCAAGGTATAATATATAGTAGAACATAGGTTTGGTCAGTATGACCAACTTTTAAAGGGATATCAAAGTCAAGGCGGGGATAGAGGTCTATAATCCTTAGAACGACCATTCTACTCTAGATTAGCGGTCCTACAGTCAGCACGGCTTTGATACCACTTATGTCACACCCGGTTTTTAGAAGGTAAACCGAATGCGAACCATGTACGTGCCAGGATCAGTTATTCATGTACACAGCAGTTACATAACATGGACATCATCACACAGTGCTCAAAATAGTATTAAAAGGGGAAATAATAGTCGATTACATCATACGTCTGAGACGTCCATATAGTCCTTACAATAAATCAAAGTGCGGAAAAGAAACGTAGATAACTGCGGCCTTCACAGGCAGCCGACTGGGGGTTGCCGCTAACCCACACCTAGAACTCGTCGTAGTCTTGGAACTCCTGGAAGTCTCCTTCCACAGCTTCATCTTCTCCTGAGCAGTGGTTGCAATGCTGACAACCTGGGGGGGGGGGTTTGGTGTGTAGAGCAAGAGTGAGTACACATCAACATACTCAGCAAGTATCCTGTTTGGCTGTAGTGGACTAGCTTTATGTGGGGATAAGTCAAGCAGTTGCTTTTAGTTGGTCAGTTTGTTATTTACTAGTAGAAAGCCAGGTTTTAGCATTAACCCAAGTTATTAACCCAAAGTACCCTTTCCAAACGGAAAGAATACCACTTACCATTACCATAAGCATAATCATAACCATCCTCATTGTCATCTGTAAACCAAAATGTCTCTGATCAAGTACCACTAATCATTGGAGCTCCCTTGGCCGCTCATAACCGCGAGCACGGCTGATATATCAGTTTTCAAACACTCTGCAGAGGTTGTGCACTTTACCCACAAGCCGTGATTCCCTTTCTGCCCGGAGATCATGACTCTCCATTGATCACTACCAAGGTGACCCAGCAGGGCATCACTACGTAGCCTTTACAAAGATTCCCCGGGACTGTAGTCGCCCGTTAGGTTTCCTAAATGTACTACACTCCTCCCCAAGGGACAAATCAACCTTGGCAGAGCGAGCCGCATACACCGAGCCCCATTGACGGCACGACGGCTAAGCGAACTACACCCCGGTTCCTCTAATTATTCAGCTAAGGGCGTCCCATTCCACCCTCATGGTTGCACTGTTTTCCCGGGCGGTCATCCATAGAACAGGTCCTTACGGAGAGGCACTCGAGAAACCGCTCGAGCCCCCTTGAAGACCACAAGTACAACATCATAGTAAGAGAAGGGAAAACAGCGTATCATATATAATCTCATCATGTTCATTGATTAGAGTTGAGCAATAGCATGAAGCTAAACAATAATAATAATAATCCAACCCAGATAGGTAAACAAGGACATGGATCACAAAAGCTAGTCAATCCTTAGGTATAAATGTGTAATGCGGGAGGTGAATTAAAGAATGATTAGGACAGAGATAGGTCAAAGGACACTTGCCTCCACCAACCGACTGCTGCTCAGGGGCTTCTCCTGCGAGTTCCTCGGGCTTTTCGACCGGATCGTTCTCTATGCGATTGCAAGCATACATACATTCATCCATTGAAATTGGGAAACAAACAGTACATCATACAAGGGAACAAATAAAGTAAATATGCATCAAGTATGACATTCGATATCGCATTCATTATGGTTAGAAAGAAACGGGAAAGGGTCTCACGGGGGGGGGGGGGGGTTAAAGCTTATGCACTAATGATTAGTTACAATTGGTTCTAACAAAAGAATTTAGTTATATGCACTAATGGAAACCTAGTCATTTTTAGTTGATCAACATTGAACTGGATAAACAATTGATTATATGAATCAACTAGCGTAACGGAATTCTAAATTAAGTTTCCTATTTCAATAACATGAACAATGATTAACCTGCCTAAAATAAAATAAATAACAATGATAACAGAAAGTAAAATAAAATAAAATAAAATAAAAAAGGGGGGCGGTTGAACCGGCCTGGGGCAGGGGCGGCTGGGCAGGGCGCGCAGGGGCGGCCGAGCCGGCCAGAGGCGGCCAAGCTGGGCGCGGGCGTGGGGCAGGGGGCGGCCGAGCCGGCCAGGGGGCGGGGCAGGGCGCGCAGGGGCAGCGGAGCCGGCCAGGGGCGGCCGAGCTGGGCGCGCAGGGGCGGCCGAGCTAGGGCGCGCAGGGGGCGCGGCTGGGGGTGGCCGAACGGCGGCTGGGCCGGCCAAGGGGGCGGCCGAGCGACAGGGAGAGAGGAGGGGAGAGGGAAGGGAGGGGGAGGGGAGAGCTCACCGGGGATGGGGCGGCCGAGCGGCGACGGGCGGCGGCCGAACCGGCGGCAGGGGGTGGCTGAGCTAGGGCAGGGGGGCGGCGACGGCTAGAGGGAATGGGGGAGGGGGAGGGAGAGAGAGAGGGGTTGGGGGGAAAAAGGAGGGGGCGGCTGGGCCACTTGGGCCCAAAGGGGGGCGCGCGCGGGGGGCGGCTGGGCCGGCCAGGGGCGGCTGGGCCGGCCGGGGCGGCCCACGGCGCGGGAGAGAGAAAAAAAGAGGAGAGAGAGAAAGAAAAAGAAAAAGAAAGAAAAGGTTTTTCTCCTTTTTGAAATCCGATCTTCCTAGATGAATGCACTTACATTTCTAAGCAATCAAAGAATGCATAGTTCAGCATGGTGCATCAAACAACATAAAGTAATTTAGGGTTTTTCTTTACACGGGAATTCCAAACCGAACCCTGCTAAAACTTTGGAAAAGGTCAAGGTTTAGCGAGAGAACGAGAAAAGAAAAGAGTAACGCCTGAATTTGGTGAGAGAAAAGAAGAAAAAAATTCTACCCCCCAAATTCAGGGCGTTACAACAATCCTCAAGACTGATTCGCAAGTTATCTCGGGCCATGTGGACAAAAGTAGTACGGCAAGAGATCCTAAGCTTGAAAAATATTTAGATGCAGTCCGAAGGTTGGAAGCTTCTTTTGAAGGATTTTCTGTAAAAAAATCCCAAGGGGAGAGAATGAGCATGCAGACTTATTAGCTAAATCAGCAGCACAGGGGCTTCCATTACCTTTGGAAGTATTTTTTTGAAACAATAAAAGCACCTTTAGTCGAGCTTATGGAAAGAGCAGTGCTCACAATTTCACCTGTGCATAGTGAAGATTGGAGGACTGAAATTGTATCCTTTCTTCAAGGCAATTGTCTTTCAGATGTCGAAGCTTATAATAAGAGAATGGAAGCAAGGACAATACCTTATGTAATAATAGAAAGGGAGTTATACAAGCATGGAGTCTGCTCTCCATTGCTCAAGTGCTTGTCCAGAGCCGAAGGACAAGAATTAATAAAGGAGATACATGCAGGCTTATGTGGAGCCCACATTGGGTCCAGACCTTTGCTAGGCAAGGTTTTCACACAAGGTTTTTACTGGTCGAAGGCAGCTTCGGACGCAGCAGATTTAGTACAGAAATGTGAAAATTGCCAAAGATGCATCAGAGATCAGAAACAACCTTCGTCTCTAACCCAACTAATACCAACTTGGCCATTGCAAAGATGAGGATTGGATTTGTTAGGACCATTACCACCAGCACAAGGCAACCTGAGATATGTTGTGGTGGCAGTGGAATACTTTTCTAAGTGGATTGAAGCGAAGCCTTTGGCTACAATAACTTCAGCCACAGTACAAAAATTCTTCTGGCAGAACATAGTTTGTCGCTTCGGTGTACCGAAGGCTATCACCGTCGACAACAAAACTCAATTTGATGCCGAAATCTTCAAAACTTTTTGTAGCCAAATTGGTACAAAAATACACTTTGCATGAGTGAGGAACCCGGAGTCAAATGGGTTGGTAGAAAGGGCAAATGGAATCATAATAACAGGAATAATGAAGTCAATCTTCAATCAGCCGAAGGGAAAGTGGCTAGATGAATTAATAGAAGTAGTTTGGAGCCACAACACTACTGTATCAAGGTCAACATGATTTACTCAATTCAAGCTTCTGTTCAGTGACAAAGCAATAACACCAGAAGAAGCAAGAGCGGGTTCAATAAGAACCTTGGCTTCAACAGAGGACGAAATTGACTGTCAAATAACAAAAGACACCATAGAAGGGACCAAACTTCAAGCCATAGAGCACATCAATAAATACCAGGCCGAAACAATAAAATGGCGTGACATAAAAGTTCGATTGAAAAATATCAACCCAGGTCATTTGGTGCTTCGAAGGATAGCTAACCCCGATATAGTGGGGAAGCTTCAGCTCAAATGGGAAGGCTCTTTTTTGGTGGTATCTTCGTCAAGACCGGGTTCTTACAGACTGAAGGATATGGACAACAACAACATACCCAGGTCTTGGAATGCGGATGAGCTTCGGCGATATTATGTGTAATTGATGAAATTTTCTTATTTTTTCACTATGGCACCCTTTTCCTTTCAAGAGGGGAGAAAGGTTTTTAATGGGGCCATAGGTTGTAATTTCACTTTTTTGTTTAGCCCTATGCAATACAAGGGCCAAATTCCCCCACATGTAAAATGTAACATCAGGAGCCGCACCATATGGAAGAAGCTCAAAAGTTGTCCCTAAGGGGATGCGGAGCTAGTGTCACCTGAGTAAGTTCTGAAGCTCAAAAGTCGTTCCTAAGGGAGCGTAGAGTAAGTTCTGAAGCTCAAAAGTCGTTCCAAAGGGAATGCAGAGCCAAGATACCACCGAAATAAAAGGTGAAGAAGCTCCAAAGTCGTTCCTAAGGGGATGCAGAGCTTAAATACCACCTAAGTAAAAGGTGAAGAGACTCCAAAGTCGTACCTAAGGGGATGCAGAGTCTGGGTGTGGTTTAGTGTGCGTTTGGGACATACATTTGCATATTCCATCACATCATTCTTGCATTCATACAAATATTCATTAGACATTCGTAGGATCATCATTATCATCATCATGCCATGAAGCACAGGCGTTAACAGGAAAGGAAAAAGATGCCTGTCTATGGTGACAAAATGCTTCATTGAATACGAGGATGCTTCGTCTCAGATAAAACTTCATAATATGTGGAGGCACTTCGTTCTTAACGAAAAAAATGCTTCGATGTGAACGAAAAGAAGGGAAGGTGTTTTTCGCCTTCGTCTCAAAAAATTGAAAGTATGGATTTCATCCACAACAAAGCAATTCACACATGGATGAAGAGGTAAAATTATATTACAAGGTATGGACAAATATGTACAATGTTTTGTTCAACCGATAATTACAATCCTTTGCCAAACAATGCAAAGAGAACCTAAGTTTTTTATAGATTACTATAAGTCTTCAGCCCTTCGAAACAAGCTTCGGCTTAACAACCTTTGGTGCCACCATCCTGCACACAAATGAAAGTATGAGGTAATCAGAAATGAAGGAAAACAAAGGCAAAAGACAGGTAAAAGTCTCATACCGAATCAAGCAATTTTCGAGCTTCATCCCCAGCTAGCTCGTGCCCGCCCTTAGCCCAAATTTGAGTAATAAATCTATTCCCTATGCTTCGGGCTTCGGCCAAGATATTAATTATATCTGACGCCGAGAGATTAAAAGTTGGCTTGTTAACCACCTTGGTGTGAGTACATCCCGCCTTCATAAACGTAGTAGCCGTCCCGCGAGAAGCTACCAAGGCACAGAAATCTATGTGCCCGCTTATAACTTTGTCGAGGGCTTCAACTTCGTTTTCAATATGTTCGAAGGCTCTGGGATGTCTTCAGCCGAAGGGGTAATCTCTTCGGCAGCAGCTCCAACTGAGTTGCATATTCCTTTCAGTCGGTTCACGCACCGGGTGGCAAAATCCGCGCACTTGTTCCGAAGGTCTTTCATAGACTCACGAAGCTTCGTGTTTTTCTCAGCTTTGGCTTCAGCCCTTGATTGCAGTTCTTTTATTTCTTGGTCGAAGCGCTCTGATTTTTTGTTCAAAATTGTTCGAACATTGTCAAGTTCCACGCTTAGTTTAGTGTTTTGAGATTGTGCTTCCGCAAGGTAGCCTTCGACCGCTTGCAGCAGGAAATCTTTCTTCTCTAGAGAAGCTTCAAGATCATTTATCTTACTTTCCAATCCTTCAATTATAATTTCGTTTTTCTTATCTTCGTTATCCTGCTGCATTTTTAATGCTTTGCTTAGCATCATACTCTGCAACAACAAATTATAGTCAGAACATTTAATTCACCACAAAGATAATAACAACCTAGTCACAGTTGTTACCTTGAAGTTGGAGTAAAATAAGCTACCGACAATATGTTGCCGTCGGTAGCAGTTGATATCAGTCTCTAGCTTCGGGAAGCCGACACTCTTTGAAAAAGTGCCAACTATCTTTGCCCGGCGCGGTCACGGATACATCCCAAAATCTCCTCATCAACCCCGCCGAAGACCAAAGCTCCCGGTTGGTACCTGCACGACATAGCAAATTCTTTTAGCTCCAATTTTTCTTCTTCCGAAAGCTCCTGACCGCCCAGGTGCCGAAGGTCGAAAACTTCTTCGCCCGAAGGACCAAAATATATTCCCCTTTCTTTATCTGGCGATGTGGCCATGTCCTCCTATGTAGTAACATCTTTAACTACCTCTAATATAATCTTGTCAATATCCGACATTGTAGCTTCGGTTTCACCGGCGTCCTTAGCTTCGATAGCAGTAGCAGCATTAGCTTTGGCACCTGTAGCAGTCACGGTCTTGGTTGCCGAAGCTGAAGGCAGTGTTCGTTCAATGGCTTGCATCACATTTACTATTTGTCGTTTCTTTGGTTCTTTCACTTTCTCCTTTGCAGTCGAAGGTTGTCCTTTCTTCTATAAAAATTATGTCAGTTTGATCCTAGTGGACTTAGCAGCTTGAAGGGTGGGAAGTCAGTCATTACCTTCAGAATTTCTGCTACTTCGGCAGCAGAGGGCGTCGAAGGAGCTTCTTCCCCTGCCTTCGGCTCAGAAGAGCCACTATGCTAAGCTTTCGCTTCTTAGAAATTGCTATCTTTGGCTCTTGAGCTGTTCTTGTTTTCTTTAAAGCTTTTTCATCTTCCTTTATCAATCGGGCAGCTTGCCTACTCAGAATGTTGACTATTCTTTTTCTTTTTATCCCTTTGGCTCCTTCGTCGAGTCTCTCATAGTCAGGATAATCGAAGTTTAAGGCATCCATAATGCGGTTACTTCGTTTTGCCCGGGTGCCAAAGGCGGCAGTCATCAATTGATCTTCTTTCTTGGTGTAATTACCAAGTATCTCATTGCACATGGTCTCAATCATTTCCAACCATTCGTTGCAAGGTTCCTTGAATTGTTTCTCAAATTTAAAGCGATAGGGGAGCCGTACAAGCTCATGCTTTCCCCCCCCCCTTCTTTCTTCTTCGACATTTTCCAACCGCTGGAAGTTGGAATGTCTTGTTTGCCAAATATTCTTGTACCAGGTCTCTAGTACTAATTTCGGCAGCTACCACCCTAAACAACTTCGGCTACCTGGCATGGGGAGCCAAGTTGCATATGGCACAAGGGCTTGGTCATTCCAAAGCTTAGTTTCATAGGCTTCATGACCATGGTCATCAATTTTTCCCTTTTCTTCTCGTCTACTTTCACATAAAACCATTCATTTCCACCCGGTTGGCCATTTAGTGTGATAGACAATTACTGGAGCCTTCATATCTTTTCTATATGCAAAGTTGTAACAGCCAAAGTTCTTATGAAGACCATCTGCTCTGGCGTTCGTCTGATAGTGCAATTCGTGCACCCAGCAAAAAGCTTCGGCATTAGCGTCCATACCCTAACTTCGGAGGGCCCATATAAAAACACTGAGCCTAACAATAGCATTGGGTGTCAATTGATGAAGATATATCTCAAAGTTCTTTAAAACTTCCCCTATCATGTCATTTAAGGGGAACCGAAGTCCTGCTCTAAAGAAGCTTTTGAAAATGATAACTTCATCCTCTTTTGGTTCCGGAACAATCTCCTCCCCAGCAAACCAGACAAGCTTGCTCTCAACCTCCCCGAAATAGCCAAGTTTCCTCATCATAACCATGTCATCCTCTGTTACAGAAGATTTCCCAAACTCAATGTGGCTAGGCTTTGTTGGGCTCCGAATACTGTTATCTTCTTCACTTTCATTGTCACCTTCGCCTTCAGCTACAATTTGTTCAGCTTCGGCATTGGATGCACCTTCGGTAGTAGCTTCCTCTGACACAACCAGACCCGACCGCTTCATCACTTCTGAAATCCATGATGTTTCGATGATTTTGGTCTCCTCTCCTTCGCGAGACACCCTGGTAGTAGATCTTACCCTAACCATTTATGTTTTCAGGTTTTCTAAGCCAAAGCTGATCTCAGGCGACGAAGCGCTTGCTTGAAAATGCAACGTAGAAAGCTTCGGCTATGGTTAAAAATTTTAACAGCACAACGACACGATAGCAATGAATGTTGTGGTAACTTCTCACCTACCTGTCTGTTTATATAGTGCTGCAGGGGGAGAACGCGAATCGCCATACCGCTTACACTAGCTGAGCGGTGGACCGACTGATGATCGGAATACTTTAATCGTTTCCTACCAACGAGCTTAGGGAAGGTGTTTTTTAGACCTTCGGCTTTCTGAAGCCTTCGTGTTTTTGTGGATCGAGCTCGTTACGTAAAACGATCTAGCACCACGAAGGGGCTACTGTTGGGGGTCTTCTTCTTAGCTTAAGGTCCTCAAGGCAAAAACACCTTCGGCAAGATAATACAAAGACATATGTGACATGATGACACAGATGGAAGCCGAATCTATGACTGAAGAAGCTCTGGTTTAGTATTATGAAGAAGCCAAAGGTCGTCACCGACTCAAGGGAAAAGACTGTTTAGTCCTTGATCACTCGCATTATGGTTGCATGTAAATGTCGATGATATAAATGTAATTGTGTCCGGGCTGCGTCCCGCGTCTATAAATAGATGAACAGTACCCCTGTACTATTTAGGCTGGATGGTAATCGCTCTCGTATCATTCTTGCTCTCTCACCTTTTGGCAAGCCAAAAGTATCATTGTAATATGAATATTGTTAATGCTTATTCATGTTTAATGAAGATAATAATAAATGAATCATTGATATATGACAATTATTATCTTCATTTCTCTGTGTTCCTTTACTCTTTTATTTATATTCATGTTTATATGATAAAATGATGAAGGTATGTCCTTCATGACCTTCGTCTAAAGATCATTATATCCGAGAGGAAATAATGCTTCGAAGGACGAATGTCTTTAACCATTAACAATTGTGTTGCCTTGTTCTCGATTTTATAGCATTTGAGAACAAGTGACCAACAGTACCACCTCTGCAGAGTGTAAAACTGGTATACTAGCCGAGCTCACGGTCATGAGCAGCTCAGGACTCTCGCATGATTAAATTATGGAACTAAATTCAATTTGTCATATGCATTGCATGGGATTATTTGTTAATTTTGTTCTATTATTCTTATATGGTTTGGTATTTACTTACATTTAGTAACTGCTAATAAAATTTGACCAACTTATTAAAAGCAATGCTCAGCTTTAACCCCTATTGTTGATCAGCCTTACACATCACATGAACTCCCACCCTTGGTGAGTTCATGCACATTATTCCCCACAACTTGTTGAGTGATGAACATGTGTGAGCTCACCCATGCTGCCTCACACCCCCCCCCCCCACAGGAGAAGAATAGGTGGTTCAAGAGGAGCCACACAACGAGGAGTTCGACTTGATCTAGGTGGCGTCTCCCAGTTGACTTTATGGTGCCAAGGATGGACTTTAGTTTGTTTTATATTTATCTTTTATTTTGTAAGACTTCCGCTATGTAATAAGTACTCATATGATATTGTGACATTTATCTCTATACACTCTGTTATTATATGTGTTGTCTTCTTTGGCGCATATATGAGATGCACCCGACTTTATCCCTTAAATCCGAGTGTGACATAAACCACCTTGGCTAGAGTCAGCAGCAGCCTCCTTCGGCATCTCCCACCCATTTGCAAGTGGCCATACTCTATAAGAAATGTGCTCCTGGACTAAGTCCCTTGTACCTATGTAAGTGCATACTGTATTGAAAGCCGCCTGGCATGCTTGTATATCATTCCCAAGGGCAGTGGATGGTCTCCTAATGCCAAAGCGAGACCATATAGGACATTGAATAATCCCCTTGACATCCTCCCTTCCACTCAGGTCATTCTTCACGTAGAACCATTCCTGCATCCAGGCTCTCGGGCATCTCTTCCGAAATGTGGCAACTGGGTAGCTCGCCCTAGAGTGAGGCACGAAGCTATAACAACCGAAGTTGTTGTGATATTGCTCTTTTCCGGTAGCCTTCATCTCGTAAGACAACTCATGGATGTTGCAAAAACATTTTGCATTTGGCTCCAGTCCCTGGTTCCTCATGGCCCATATAAATATCGCCACCTTGATGATAGCTTCAGGAGTAAGTTGATGAAGGAAAACTTCGAAGGTTATCAGGACTTTGACCACCAACTTATCTAGAGGGAACCGAAGCCCCGCCTTCATGAAGCTTCTATAAACTACCACTTCGTCAGCTTCGGGCAGAGGGACCTTATTCTCCCCTCCAGCTCTCATAATTGAGACATCACGAAAGTACCTCCCCCTCGTCGCATCAATCTGCCCTTGCTTAATAGTTGATTTCCCAAAGACAACATGGCTTGGTCTCCAGGGCTGATCTTTGGCATCTTCATTCCCACTTTCTACATTGAAACTTTCACTATCGCTGGAGTTCTCAAATATCCTAGCCAGCATCTCGTTAGCAATCTTCTCTGCGTTGGTTTTTTCATGGCTTCATAAAACCCAAACAGCATCGGATCAACAATCTTCTTTTCATCAGCCATTAAGTCGATGGTTGTTGAAATGCCAAAGCTTGAAATCCAATTAAACTCAACAAAGCAAGAAAGTTTAAAAAGACGAGCGTAATGAAAGCAACTAAAATGGCACAAGAAACGCTTACAATGCAAGCTCCTATTTATATGTCTAGAGCCCCACAGTTTGGTGGGTCCTGCAGGTCAGTGTCATTCGCTATTCTAGCGAAGCGAAGGTGTTTTTTCAGACCTTCGGCTAAAGGCCTTCGTTCACATCACAGTCTAAATTTGATACAAAGAAATAAATCAATACCTCGAGGGGCTACTGTTGGGGGCCTTCCTCCTCCGAAGGTCCTCAAAAACATAACTAATTATATGTCTTCAGCATGACATAGACTATTGCAGGAGGCTTCAGCTTTGGAATAGAGATCTTCTTCTATAACAAGAGTAGAGGTGGAACCCGAAGGTAATAAAAAATGGGCGACAAAGCTATAGTCAAGGGACTTCGGCTCAGGTTGATGATGAAGACCAAATACAATAGTGACCAAAAAAGGACGAAGACTATTTAGTCCTTAATGTTTTGTATTATAATTGTAGACGAATGTCAAGGACATAAATGTACTTTTACTCGGGCTGCGTCCCGTACCTATAAATACATGAATAGTAGCACCATACTATTCACGCTGGATTGTAATCACTCTCCTGCATCTTCACCTTCGAGCAAGCCGAAGGTATCAATGTGATGTGAAATCTGTTAATATTCATACATGTTTTTGTGAGATGCAAACATAGATACATCAATGATACACAATCATTGTTTACATTCTTTTGCATTTTTATTCATATAATAGATGATGAAGGTATGTCCTTCTTGACCTTCGTCTGATGAGTATTATACCCATGAGGAGATAATACTTCGGAGGACGAAGGTCTGTTATAATCAACAATTATGTTGCCTTGTTCTTGATTCACAGCATTTGAGAACAAGTGACCAACATTAGGCTAAGGATAAGCGGTAAGCATTTTAGTTGGTCAATATTTTATTAACAACACCTGACTTACTAATTGTAAGTATATCCCAAGGTATCCCAATTAAACATAAGCATATGATTATATCAAAAACACTTAAGTGAAACCACTTAAGCAAACCATTTATGAATCATCGGATCGTGATTTATTTTCCATCTTTTAGTTCAGATATCATGTGAGGGTCCAAGTTGCTCTTAATAGTGAGCACGGCTGACATATCAGTTTTACACTCTGCAGAGGTGGTACAACTTTACCCACAAGTCATGTATCCCATCTAGCCTGGGTTGATCGGACCCATAAACACTTCCTAGGTGAATGGCTAGGGATCCACTATGAGGCTTTCATAAAATATCCTTAGTATAAAGCCACCCGCTAAGGTTTCCACGTCAGTATTGATGGCCCTCTGGGCGAGGTAACTTAGGCAAGACTACCACCCCATGTTAACATGAGCAGCCACCAAACCACTGTCGCTCCCTCTTGCCCATCTTTCAGGTAGGATTGATAAGCACTAAGTCTATAGAGCTAATTACCAAAGCCAGAGCCATTATAGCACTCGTGGTTGCACTATTATCCTAGGTGGTCACTCCATGTTCCACTTAATACGAAATGATCTTATTTAACCATCGGGTTAATATCATAATATAAACTTCATTTCCGGAACATTAGAATCATTAATGTGACATCATACTATCAAGTTGAGCAGTAGCACAAATTGCTAAGCATAGTATTTATCCCAGGGTAAATCAAGGAATAGGGTTGGTAATTCTAGGAAAATCCTATTTAGACAAATCCCATTAAATTATGCAAATATCCAAAAAGTAAACATTATTATATGCATTACTTGGGTATAAATAGAAATGCAGAGAGAGAAGCCACTTGCCTTGCTCGAACGTGTCCTACGGGTCGTCTTCGAACGTGTTTGGTTCATCTACCACACAGTCAGCTTCTAATATCGATTCACATATCGTACATACAAAAGAAAACATATAACAAATAAATAAACGTACACCATTACATGGGTACATTCACCATTACATGAACAATCACATACCACGCAAACTATACCTATAAATAATGCCTAAATCATAATTATTTTATTAATCCACTAAAATTTCCATTTTAAATTATCATTGGTGAAAATTATATGGGCATGTGACTACAAAAGTATTTCACCTAGCATAGCTTAGATGAAATGACTTAACAAATTCTATAGAAATAAATAGCTAATTAATCATTTTCTTTATGACCAATAATATTCTTTTGGTTTTATCCTTTCTTTTCTAAATAGAAATTATACGTATCGTTAAAATGTTATTTATAAATCTCATAACATTAATATTATAAGAACTTAATATAAACTATTAATTTTAGACTTTAGTAACATATTCATGGTTATTTTGATATAAATATATATTCTACCAAATCTTAGTGAATAAGCAATATGTGCATGAATACTTATATCATGATTAGTAAAAATCTATATTTTAACCTGACCAAAAAGATGTGGCCTAGTACCTAGTTCAATTTCTTATATCACTAAAACTGTACTTAAACAATTACTAACATAATATTGTTTTATGTGCTAACATGAGAAGTTAATCGCAAACGTTTCTAGTACTAAATCACAAAATTAATAAATCGTGACATAACTTATTTATTTTCGAAATATAGAAATACCCATATCCAAAATATTGTTGCAGGGCCAATTCACAATTAAATGTATATATCAGGGAATAACAAGAAATAAACAGGGTTTATTTTTAATAGTTTCTTAACTGGATAATTTTTGAACAAATTTTACACAAGTACAGGGGCTAAAATGCAAAATAATCATCTTCAACCTTGGGTTAGCTCGTGCACAGAGAGCTTGGCGAGGGGGAAGCGGCGGCTCTGGCGAGGCTCGGCCGGGTTGGGGTGAGGGCACGTATGGTTCCGGGCAGGCGCGGACGGGGCTGGGCACAGTCGTGGATGGTCTGGTGGCACGGGCACGAACGGACCGATGAGTTCCACGGACGGTGGCGAGATCCGGTGCGCAGAGCGTGGTGCGGGCAAGGAGAGAAGAGGCTTGGGCGAGCTCGGGTGAAGGGAGAAGCAGGGGCTCGGCCGGTGCTATTTATAGAGAGAGGGGGAAGGGAAGGGGCGCTAGGGGAGGGAAAGGGGCGCTGGTGGCTCCATCAAAGCCATTGATGGCGGCTTCATCAATGGGAGCGAGAGTGGGGGAGAGGAAGGGGTAGAGCTTGGCAGTTTCTGGCTCGGAGGAGATGAGGGGACGTGGGCCGGGGTCGGGCGCGGCCGGAGTGAGGGGTGGCTCGGCCGGGGTTGCGCGCGGCTGCACGCGGACGGTCCGACCAACGGCTAGGGCGTGGCTGGAGGTAGGGGAAGGACCTGACGGGTGGGGCCCACGTGGCGTTGAGTGAGAGAGAGAAGGGAGGCAGCTGGGCCGGTTGGGCTGGTAGTTGAGCCGGTTTAGCCGATTGGCTAGGGTTTGGTCTTTTCTTTTTTCTTTTAACCCTATTTCCTAAAATATAAATAAATATGTATTTAAAAATTTCTAAAAATTCATAAACATTATACCAAAAATATTACCATTAAAGAATTTATTTTTTTACCAAAGTTCTCATATTAAATTAATTGGATTCTCATATAACAGAAATTCCACCAAAACAACCATCAATCAAATATGAGCAAACAAAAATTATTCTAAAGGTAAATAAAATCAAACGCTTGAAATAAAAATTCCTTACTGTATTTACCACTAATATTCTAAATGCATTATTTTTAGTTGATGGTTTTGGAGTGTTACAAGTGGCCAACCGAAACTACCACCAAGTTGCCAAACCACTCGGACTCAGAATAACATATGACCCATTCACCGATGACAAGCTATACGAGCTTGGTGTATATGTCGTTCGCACATCACATGCTTCAGACATGTTGCTGCCTTTCAAAAATGATTTTCCCGTTAGCGAAAGTTAGAACAAAGTTGAGGGGGCGCACTCGCCTTGTGGGTGCATGAGAGGATTTTTTTTAGGAATGTATGCATGTTGGAATTTTAACAAAGATGGATTCGGTGGAGTAGATTATTATGTGCTCTAGAAAATCGTGGAGATAAAGTTATAAACCTTTAAAATACATTAACATAAGCCATTTTGTTTGCTAAAATAAAAATATATTTATTAAACTATTTAAAATTATATTATAAACTACAGCTCCGAGATGAAGCTAGAACTAGAACCTGTATCAGTACCAGCAACCACCCCCCTAAATCTATAGATTTTGATTTTTTTGGGGGCATTTGCACCCTCTAAGAATAATGTAGCATTAGCTCTGGTTCTTCCCCATAATACAAACTTGTGCTGAAGTGTCTACTGGTTCTTCCCATAATGCAAACTTGTGCTGAAGTGTCTACGATGAATATGTTGAAAAAACCAATTTGTGAACTTAAAGAATCTAGACGGCTAGAGATAGGGTAAATAGTCTATAAAAAAATCTCTATGAAATACAACACTAGAACAATGATTGATTAGGTAAAATGAATTTCTAATGGCAACTACTTGATCTTAGCCATATATCACCCAAAGCAAAGTCCTTACATAATACTTGTAGCCTGATTTTTAATCCATGTCACTCTAGCTAGCAAGGAAAACAACTACCGCTCACAACCAAGGTATTAATGTGAAATATAGGTGAGAATAGTGAGCAAACCAACAGGGGCAAGTGTAACACCCTAAATTTGGGGTATAAAATTTCTCCTCTAATACCTACCAAATTTAGGTGTTACTCCTTTTCTCAGTTCCTTTTCTATTCTCTTTAATAGGATTTTGGGTTAGTGATGGGAGAGATGTATTATTTTCTTTGGAATATTAAAACATAGGGTAGATATGAATGTCTGCATCATGTTGAGCCTAGATTATTCTTTTGTTTGTTGCACATGTTTGAATTATTTGAATTTGTATTTGTGGTTTGTTTGAATTTGAATCCAAAAAGGGAAAAATAAAAGGAAAATTAATTACGAAATTTAGATTAAAATAAAAAGGAGAAGAAGCCCAAAGTCCCCCCCTTCTCGGCCTTTCGGCCCACGTGGCCCAATCCCACCTGCGCCATCCCCTCTCTCGTCCGGGCCCGCGCGTCAGCGGCACGTTCGCCTGGCGCCTCGGGCCCGCCTGTCATTCTCCTTCTCCCCCCACCTTGGGCTGGCTTCGGCGCACCGCCCGTGAACCCCCCCTCCCCGCGCTCGGCCCACCTCGTCTTTCCCCACGCGCTGGCCCATGCACTGAGGGCGCCCCGTCCCTCTGCCACTGCCAAACGGGGCCCACCTGTCATCCCTCCCCTCTAATAGTCCGGTCGTGCGGCGTGGCTCGGTGCACGCCCACGTTGTTGGGAAAACCGGCATCACCCTCACTTCCCTAGTCATAGGCGCCTCACCCCTTTTTTCTCCCTCTCTGCGCACTCCTTTGCCTCACTCGACTCCCCCTCGCTCTCTCTCGCCCCATTGCACCCGTGCACCGCCCCGGTGGTCCACCCTAGAGCTCGACACTGTCGTGTCCGTGCGCCTCGCTGAGACCCGCAGCCACGTTGTGCCTTGGCGTGCTACCTGACGCTCGGAGCTCCGCCGCTGACCGCGCCTCGCCATTCACCACCCATTCACCAGACCTGATCACTGCTGAGCCAAGCTCCATCCTCACTGGCGACCCCATGGGTGAGCATCCACTCCCCCTCTCCTTCCCTCGCACCATCTTCCCCTCCTCTGTTCTCCTCGGCCATAACCGCCTGGTCGAGCGTCCAAACCTCCATGCCCTGCGTCGTGCTCATGGCCACGCCAGCGAGCTCGTGGGCATGCGCCTGGAGCGTCGCCGCGCGTGCTCAGCTAAAGGAACAAGAACCCTGACAACCAGGGCCCACCGGTGAGCCCGTCAACCTCGCTCCCTTCTTTCCCCTCACTGGGTCGTTGATGGGCGGACCCCACCCGCTAGTGCAAACCCGCATCCCACTGTGCCCCGCACCGGCCTCGTCACTGACCAGTGGGCCCTGTTCTGCTAGGTTTCCCCTATCAGCCCGCCCCGCGCCCAAGCCACCCGCCCGAGCCACTAGCTCGTGGGCCCAGTGCGTCGGCATCGCTGCTCTGGCCCGCTGCTTCTAATCTCGGTCGTTGATCTGAGATCCAACGGCCAATGGAGCCCGATACCCCTTCACCGTGGGTAATTTGCTCAAAACCCCGTCGATTTTCTAGAAATGGAACCTGTCGTCCCTGGTTTTCGTGCTCAGGCCGCTGGTTTCTTGCAGAGAAGCCCCCGACCTTTAATTTTATCATAGAAATAGGCCTAATTATGTATTTTGAATTCCAAAACTTGTTTATTTCATATATTTTGCATATGAACTCCAAATTGGGTGGTTCAAATTGCAAAATATTCATAAGATTATTCTCTATCTGTTTAAATTATAATCTTTAACTGTCTACATGTATTAATTGTATGTCTAGGCTATAGGTGCATTTAAAGTAATGGTTTATTATTTAAGGGGAAATGAAAAGGAAAACACTAATGACAAATAAGTATTTAACTTTGTGAGGTTAATATCATGTAATGTATGAACCCACCCCTGGTATAATTTTAATAATTCATTAAGATAAACGAAGTTAAGTTATGTGATCCCCGAGATAGGCTGTACTTAGAGAACCACAAAACCCTAGGTGTAATTGTCCACCTTAGAACATAGATTTCACTATGGTGTTTATACTTTTCTTTTGAATATGTGTTCACATGATTGTGCATGTTTGGTGTACTGTTTCTTTGTCATTTTCCAAATGTGTTGAATGAATAATTGCTTTACATAGACAACGAGCAGTCTGAGGTTTCTGAGTGTGTTGCAGGAGACTTCCCTGAGCAGCAACCTGGTGAAGGCAAGTGTCCTCTGACCCATTATGTCCTACTTACTTTATAATTCACTGTCACGCATTACTTAAATGAAACCTAAGGATTGACTAGTTTGCATTACCTTGTCCTTGATTACCTTTTGGTTTATTATGGTTAGCTTTATTCTATTGCTTTACTTTAATCAACGAGCATGATGAGAACTTTATGATACGATGATGTTATCTTGATTATGATGATGAACTTGTGATACTTTAGGGGACTCAGGCTGTTTCCTAAGTACCTCTCCGTAAGGACCTATTCATTGAGAGACCACCCGGGATAACAGTACAACCATGAGGGTGGAATGGGACGCCCTTAACTGATTAATTAGATGAACTTGAGAGTGTAGTTGGCTTTGCCGTAGGGCCGTCAATGGGGGCTAGGGCATAGTGCTTGCTTTGCTAAGGGTGGTGAAAGTCGCCTAGAGGGGGGGTGAATAGGCAAAACCTGAAATTTACAAACTTTAAACACGCACTATGCTCGAGGTTAGTGTTAGAAATAATTTGGAGTGTGGAAGATAGTTCTCCTTGCTTATGAGTTGCTCAATCAATGTGGATAACTTTGGGAGCAAAACTCAAATCAATATTAGCAAGGGAACTTTTAGAGAGAGGAAAGAGAGGAAAAACAAATCAAGTGGAGATCAACATAAATGAACACGGTGATTTGTTTACCGAGGTTCGGTTCCAAAGAACCTAGTCCTCGTTGAGGAGGCCACAAAGGCTGGGTCTATTCCAACCCTTTCCCTCTCTCAATCGGTCACACAGACCGGTCGAGGCTTCTCCTTAGTCACTTGGGTCACTAAGACCCCACAAGGATCACCACACACTTAGGTGTCTCTTGCTAGCTTTTCAAAGCACTTAGAAGAATAAGAATGAGAAGGAGATAGCAATCCAAGCAACAAGAGCAATAAAAGAACACAAATGATCCTCTCTCAAGTCTCTAAGCAAATGAGTTGATTTTGGAGCTTGGAGTGGATTGAATGCTTTGATTGTGTCTTTGGAGTGTTTGCCTTTTCTCTTGTATTGAATGAAGTGTAGGAGGCTTGGATGGCTTGAATGGAGGTGGTTGGGGGGTATTTATAGCTCCAACCACTATTCCAGTCTTTGATGTCGATGGGCACACCGGACAATCCGGTGGTGCACCAGACATGACACTATTCACTGTCTGGTGCGTGCCACGTCAGCAGACCGTTGGGGTTTGGAGCGGTTGACCGTTGAAGTCTTTTGTCCTCTTGCTGCACTGGACAGTCCGGTGGCGCGCCGGACAGTCCAGTGCGTTCTGACTTTGCAGCTCTGACTTCTACACTGTACGCTTTTACTGTTCATCGCAGTCGATCGTTGCGCGCAGTTGATCGTTTCTATGTTGGATCACCGGACGGTCCGATGAATTATAGCGGAGCGTCTCCTAGAAAAACCCGAGAGTGGCCAGTTCGTGGAGTGCTCGGCCTGGGCACCGGACAATGTCCGGTGCGCCACTGGCAGCACAAATCCTTGTCTTTGCTCCAAACTTTGTTGAATTCCCAACTTAATTTCTTTGTTGGTTTATACTGAACTTTATGCACCTGAGATAAATGACAACTAGGCAAACTTGTTAGTCCACGTGGTTTGTGATGGGTGTCAAACACCAAAATCGATTATAGGAAATATTTTAAGCCCATTTCCCTTTCAGGTGGGTGCCGAGGTTCATTCAATTTGGTTTTATTAGTCACCCACCTTAGGGAGGAGTACTATGTTTGTACGACTAGCGAAACCTAACGAGCAACTGCGCACCAGGGGAATCTTTGTAAAGGCTACATAGTGAATCCCTGGCCATTCACCTCGGTAGTGAAGATTGGGTCTATACAACCCAAGCTGGAAGGGGATCACGACTCGTGAGTAAATTGTGCAACCTCTGCATAGTGTTAGAAACTTGTATATCAGTCGTGCTCAGGTTAAGAGCAGCCTTGAGATCCTCTATGATTAGAATAACTTTGGATACTTTTATGATGATGGTAACTGGAGATGTTTATAACTGTGGTTTCTGGTATTCCCTCTTGAAGGGAGTACTTTTGGGTAATAACTTGGGTTTATTACTAAAATTGGGCTTTTCTACTAGTAATAAATACCTGAACAACTAAAAGTCACTGCTTTAACCTTAACCCCACATACAGCTAGTCCACTTTAGCCAAACAGGACATTTGTTGAGTACATTGATGTGTACTCACCCTTGCTTTAACCCCCCCCCCAACCCTAGGTTGTCCCCATTGCAATCTGTGCTCAGGTGAAGATGAAGGCAACATGGAGAAATTTCAGGAGTTTTAGGACTTCGATGAGTTCTAGTCGTGTTTAGTGGCAAACCCCCAGTCAGCTGCCTGGGAAGGCCTTATCTGTCACACCCAGACTTTAAGGAACAAAGCCGGGTGCATCTCATACATGCGGCAAAGAAGACAACATATATAATAACAGAGTGTATAGAGATAAATGTCACAATAAAATCAGAGTACTTATTACATAGCGGAAGTCTTACAAAATAAAAGAAATAAATATAGCAGGATCTAAAATCCATCCTTGGCGCCAGAAAGCTGACTAGGAGATGCCACCTAGATCAAGTCGAAAGCCTCAGTGTTAGGCGGCTCCTCTTCTATCACATGCTCTTCTCCAGTGGGGGTGTGAGACATCAAGAGTGAGCTCATATACGATCATAGCTCAACAAGTCGTGGGGAATAATGTGACATGAACTCGCCAAAGGTGGGAGTTCATGAAGTGTAAGGCTGATCAAGGAAATAAAGGTTGAAGCTGAGCATTGCTTTTATAAGTTGGTCAAAATTTTATTAGCAGCTACTAAGTGTAAGTAAATACCAAACCTTAGAAATAATAAGTACAAGTAATAATAAAATAGTCCCAAATGCAATGATATGACAAATTAAGTTTAAGTTCCATAATTTAATCATGTGAGTGTCCGAGCCGCTCATGACCGTGAGCACGGCTAGTATACCAGTTTTACACTCTGCGGAGGTTGCGCATCTTTACCCATAAGTCGTTTTACCCATTTGCCACGGAGTTGATCAGACCCCATACACCTCTACCTAGTAAGCGAGGCAGGGTACCACTACGAGGCCTTTACAAAGTTCCACTAGCTTCAGACTACCCGCTACAGTTTATAGGAAGCTCCAGTGCAGGAATCCCTCGCCTGACCGCCATCGCAGCAAAATCAACCCAAGGACCTCCCTACACTGACCACTCCCCTACTGCCCTTGCCCCTTTCGGGTAAGGTAGTCATCCACTAGCTTTCCTAGTTAATCAGCCAAGGGTGTCCCATTAAACCCTTGTGGTAGCACTGTTTTCCCGGGTGGTTCTCCATGTTCCCATT
Organism: Zea luxurians; assembly: GCA_029449295.1. NCBI lineage: Eukaryota > Viridiplantae > Streptophyta > Magnoliopsida > Poales > Poaceae > Zea > Zea luxurians. The sequence continues at coordinate 94,698,605 of JAOPSE010000012.1, forward strand.
AACATAATGATCTTATCATGAACAGTAAAGAATAAACAGATAATAAAAAGTGTAATCATGAGTAATAAATATCTCTATACCCAAATCCACATAAAGCAATAGCATGTACTACCCAAAAATTTAGTAGTAAAACCAGTGGTGAAACAAGGCATAGAGATAGTCAAATCTAGGGTATCCTATTGGGTCCCAGCAAAATGAACCTATGCAGATCATTATGATTAATAAGAACATGAATGGGTAAAAGAAGTGATCAAGGGCACAACTTGCCTTCAACGAGCTCCTGCTCAGCAGTCTCTACCAGCTGAACCCCAGGATCCTTTGTAGCTTGCTCGTCTACTCGCATTAACACAATACATACATAGTATAGCAAAAATTAACATCACACCAAACATGTAAATAAAATACACAATAATAATCCAGACATTAAAATGAGATCATAGGAACTGGAATCATTAAATTTGGAGGTATAGATTTTAAGTTATCGATTTTCTAATGTTTTATGTGCTTAATACAAGATTAAGTACTAGAACAATTCTAATGTGTCTTTCATGCCAAAACAGAGGCACAAATGGATAAACAATAATATTATAAAAATTTAGGAACTGGAATGGACCAATTTGAAGTTCATATGAATTTTCTACAAATTAAACAAGTTTCTACAATTAAATTTGTACTAAAAACTATTTTCTAAACTATTTTCCTGGTTTTATCAACTATCTGGACTGCGCACAGATTTCTGGAAAGTGCGGGGGGCCTCGGGTAAGAATTCCACAGACTCAGGGGAACACCCGAGTGGACTGCGGGTTAATTATTAGATTTGCCAAGGTCTCTTATGTAAAATGAATCGGCGAAAGGGTATGGATGAATTCTGGCCGTCCGATCACACTCCGAGCGCCTAGATTAGACCTCCGGTTACTCGAACCGGTATGCCATGACATCCGTTGGATCAGACAACAACGCTCTAGATTTAAAAGAACCCAAGTGGATCACACCCGCACGATAAAAAATCTACGGATCCGGTCCTCCAACGCGAACGGGTACGGCACATCTAATCATAACCGCAGCCTAGGAAATCGACGGCGCAGAACACTAACCTAACACTGATGGAGGGGCACGGCGGCACATGCGATGCAACGGCGGACGCCATCGCCGGCGAACGCGCCCAACGGTAAACCCCGCCCGATTCACGCACCTGACTCGGTTTCCATGATCACTCAACTACTACGAAGGATGTGGCTAACACATATTCATGAAATGATACACCCAGGCCCCTGCCCACGGCGGAACACCGATTCACAGCGGCATGGACCCTGCCAGACGCAATTCACCGCCGAGCCATCATCCTAAGCTCTAATTTCGACTTACCGAGGTGTGAGTGAGGTTGATTCAAGCGTAATAGAAGGTTTTTGTACTTGATTACGAGATGAAGGCGGCGAAGACCCGCCGCTATGGTTGCTACTTTCCCCCAGGTCTTCGGCGACAACAGCTCACGGTGCACAGGGTTTGTGATTGCAGCGGCGATCTAATGGGCTAGGGTACAAAGGCATGCGACTGCCTTAAATCCTCCCAAGGTCGGCGAGCTAAGGGGAGCGGCACCCGATTCCTGCGGTGTCACACGCGCGCGATCCCTGTCGGTCCGTTGAGACGAAGGCACCTGGGCCCATTCGTCGGTGTCTGTGGCAGGAGCGCACGCGGGTTAAGGAGTATGAAACGTGGGCCCCATCTGTCATACCAGCGGCGCGCGCGAAAGTGCAGTTAGAGTGGCCGCGTGGATGGAATCTCCTGGTGGGCCAAAAGGAAGGATTCGAGGCCCAGGTAGCATTGCTATTCTTTTCTTTTCTGATTTATGTTTTCCCCTTCTCATTTAAATTCAAAATTTTCAAACTCAAATCTTTTGGTAGAATCTCCTCAGATTGAAAGTATAACTTGAACACTCTAGTCTTACTCTTGTTTATACTATTTATTTTGTATATACTTTCCTTTTTAGTAATTCTTTTCCTCCCTCTCCACATTTCTTTGGAGTTTTGTTTTCCAAAATAGAATTTAAATTCCATGTGTCCATTAACATATTAATAATACCTTTATTTTATTAGTCATAAATGCACAATCCAATAAAGACTCAGCATGATGCATGACTTATTTAGGTGTTATTGGTTATTTAATCTACTGTTGATGGTGTTTATTCACATGTGATAGTAACTAGAGATGGTACACATATAGATAAAGGAAATATTCTCTTATCGTAGGATTTACAAATTTGGGTATTACATTATCTTTCTATGTTTCTTATCCGCACTTTGATTATGATAATGACTATGTTAAGTTAATGACTCTGTGGACGTCTTGGACATCTTGATGTAATAAAGTACTTATTTCCTCTATTATTTTGAGCAATGTGTGATGATGTCCAAATATGTAATCACTATGTATGTGAGTTTCTGAACCTGGCACATACATGGTTCGCATTCAGTTCACTTTCCAAAACTGGGTGTGACAATAATTGACCAACACAAGACATACCCCCATGCTTCAGTTGCTTGACACAACTTACGTCCTCGTTGTCAATGAGTCTACAAGTGTTGGCTCATAAGATAACTAGTGTGACAAGCTAGACCCACCAAGGATGCCACCAGAACCACTCAAATGGTGTATTATAACTAGCCATGTTTTCATTAGCGTATCCTTTGAATCAAGATCTAGTATTGAAGTTGAGTATTGAAAGTAGCCTAGAGGGGGGTGAATAGGCTAAACCTGAAAATTATCACCACAAACTTCGAGATAATGTTAAATCTACAGTTCAACTGGTGCAGACTAGTTCAACTGCTATAAAGGCAATGTTGGGGACTTGTTCTCAAATGCTTCGGATTGCGAACAAGGCAACATAAAAAGTGTTAAATGATAAAGTCCTTCGTCCCTTGAAACATTATTTCCCTTCGGGATATAATGTGTTCCGGACGAAGGTCACAAACAACATATCTTCGTAAGCACAATAAATTATGACGAAGAACTTACATGCAACATAAAAAGTAATATAAACATTTAAATATTATCACAACGTCATTTCTATTTTATTATCATATAAAAATAGAAATGATTTCAGATTACAAGTGTACCTTCGGATTGCAGGAAGGCAAAAGTACAAGGATGACGGAAAGCAAATGCCAAGTCAGCGTGAACAGTACGGGATCTATTTATAGGCGTGGGACGTAGCCCATGCAAAATTACATTCATGTCCATTACATTTGCTAATGACTTATGGGAATCTATCAAGGCCTAAGTAGTCTTTTCATCTTTAAGTCGGTTCCCCTTTCTACTATCGCGACGAAGCTTTCTGCGCATAGCTTCGGCTGTGCACCATCCTTCGTACAGCTTGGTAGTCAGCCCGTCCTTCATCTTAATCCCCCTTCATCTGGCTTGGGCTTCGTTCTGACCGTACTCCATGTTCATGATCTGAGTCCGAAGATACCTGTTCATATAACTCGGAAAATATTGTCAAATTATGTTTTTGAGGACCTTCGGAGGACGAAGGCCCCCAACAGTAGCCCCTCGCAATATTAATTTGTTAGTGATAAATTCAGATTGCGATATGGACGAAGGCCTTAAGCTGAAGGTCCGAAAAAACACCTTCCCTTTGCTAGAATAGCAAAAATCACTGACACCTGGGACCACACAGTTTCCGTCATATCGAGTGTATAAATAGGAGCCCGCCACATTTGATTTGGCACGCTCTCTTTGCCATCTGTTTTTCCTGCTTATAAAGCTTTCTGCCCAAAAATATTTGTTTTCTTTCCTAGTTTTAAGCTTCGGAAGCGAGAAGTAAGATTTCCGAAGGGATGTCTGAGGAGAAGAAGGCTGGTGTCGAGATAAAGCTAAGTCTCTCTGAAGAGAAGAACCTGGGCTTTCTTGAGGCAATGTCGAAGACCAATACAGAAAAGATCACCAAAGAGATTTTAGAAGGTTTATCTGAAGATACTGGTGACAGCGACAGTTATGATGTAGAAAGCGGCGGGGGAGAGTCCGAAGATCGACCATGGCGGCCAAGTCACTCGGTTTTCGGGAAAACCACTATTAAGCAGAGTCATATTGACAATATGAGGGGGTATTTGGTGCAATCGGGTTTGTCTACCCTGACTACCATTATCCGGTGCCAGGCCGCAAAAGAAAAAATAGTTCTCCTGCAAAAGAAGTTGCCTCAGGTGCTTCTGGTGAGCCAGCGCCGCAAAGAAAAAAGATGAAGGTGCTCACCCACCGGGCGCGTTTTATTGAGCCGGCCACAGTGCCTAAATTTATCGGTGAAGTCTCTTTGGCCACTGAAACTACAGAGCCAGCTCCAGTGCCGAAGATCGAAGAAAAAACTGAAGCACCTTCAGCAGAGAAGGCAGAAAAACCGAGAATTGAAGGACCAAAAATATTGGAAATCTTAAGTCCTTCAGCAAGTGCTGAGACAATAAAAAATCAAAAGGGCCCATCTGTGACCCCGAAAAGAAAAAGAATGGCGAACGTGCTAGATGTTTTGGAGGCAATTAAGTCTTCAAGCATAACTCCAAAGAAGACTGTTGAACTTTCTGAAGTGTCTACTGAAGCTTTAGTTGCTGAAGCTTCGAAGCAACAACTTGAAGCTGAAGCTGGGCCTTCAGAGCCCACCAAGGAACAACCTTTGGAAACCGAAGAAAAAATAAAAATGCCAGAGCCAATTTTGGTTGAAGAAATTGACACTGCGGCCCCCGAAGCACCTTCCATCATACGCGATTACATTGTGCGACATGCTTCGGGGAAGAAATTATCTGAAGAAGAAATTTATGAAGCCAATCACTATGCCAGAGAATTAAAATATCCGAAGGGGGCACTAGTGTTCAATGGAACAAACGAAGATGACTTCCTATACTGCCTCCCTGACAACAAAGAATTATCTGTCTGCCGGGAGATGGCTAGGAGTATGGGGTTTCCGAAGCTTGAAGCTGGACTATGCGCTATGACGAAGGAGGATCTTGCGGATAGCCTTGCATATAATAGTCTGAAGGTGCGAGAATTGTGCATTTTGGAAACTTTATGATTCGAAATCTATTGCTTTATTCTTATACTAACTTTTTACATATAGGGTTTAATACTAAGCAACGCGCTGAGAGCGCAAAAGAATGCCGAAGACGAAAGCTATGAAATTGCCTTCAACAACCTTCGAACAGAGGTTATCAAACTGAGGAACGAAGCCCTGGAAAAGGACAAAATTCTAGTTACATTGGTGGATAAAGTAAAGGAGAACGAAGCTGCGTCCAAAGCACAAATTACAGCTCAAAAGCACGAGATTGACGATCTTCGGAAGCAATTGGCCCGGGCGAAAGAAGAACGCATACTTGAAGAAACGAGGCGGGAATGTAGCGACCAATGGGCTAATCACTTGGAAGGAACCGTTGAAGAGCTTCGGTCTTCTAAGAAAAGGTGCTACAAAAAATCCATGGAATGTGTAAAGAAAATAAAAACCAGCTTCGCCAGTGTTGGCGCATTTTCGAGTGAAGAAGATTTTGTGAGAGGTAACCCAGAAGGACCGATCGAATGGATCTGCCACGAAGCTGAAGCCTTCGAAGAAATTCTAAACAGTCGTGGAGACATTTGCGCCTTCTCGGGTGCCAGGGGGATTGCTACTATACTGGAGAAAAAAGGCTGCGATCATGTTAAGGTTCTTGCACAATCCGAAGCCAGCTTATCCCCTGAAGATATTAAAGACCCCTCGGCCGAAGCTAGCCAGGCTGGTGGAAAATTTTTCACCGACGTCTGGGACAATGGTGGCCGAGAAATGGCCCGAGAAATTATTCAGAAAAGTGAGAAGGGCATTCACGACACTAGAGAAGTAGCTAAGGCCGCTGACAAAATCTCAGAGCCCGAAGGGCAAATAGGTATTAGCTAATGGTTTTTATTGTGTTGTAATTTTTGATTTTAAACTTCGTTCGCAATTTGTAATAGCAATGTGGCCGTATCATGTCCTCCTTCAGATCCTACTAAAGCGTCTCCGGGCCCTCACCCGAAAGGAGACGAAGAAATTAAAAAGATGGCTGAAGCTATCATGGATGAAGTTGTTAACCGACTCCTGAACGAAGCTGCCGAAGTTGTTTTGAGAGAAGATTAAGCACTTTTGTAAAGACTTCTGAAATGAAATATGTGTAACATTTTGTAACCATGTGATATATTTGCTTTTAATGATTCAATTCTTTACGATGCATGAAACTTTACATACGTACCGTTTTTGAGCCTTCGGCGAAAAAACACCTTCCCTTCTTTTCATGCTTCGTGAAGATAGAAAAACTTTTATGCATCACGACAATGTTCATAGTGCTCTGATGAAGGATATCCAAGCTTCATGAAAATATTCTCCGAAGCTATATTCCGAAGATCAATATTGTATCCCCTTGTGACTTAGCACGATTTTCACTTTCTCAAAGTATCCTTCCGAAGGTTGATACCGTGTCCCCTTCTTTTGCCATATGCAACATGATGTATGATGCTTATGCTATGCAAAATGATGTGATGATGTTATGTTATGTAGATGACATTTGTTCCGAAGATACACACGTATCCCCGTAAAACACAAAATATTTTTGTATCAGCGCTGACTTTTCGCTGTAAGCTCTGCATTCCCTTAGGAACGACTTTGGAGCTTCTTCGCCTTTTACTTAGGCGGTATCAGCGTTGACTTTTCGTTGTATGCTCTGCATTCCCTTAGGAACGACTTTGGAGCTTCTTCGCCTTTTACTTAGGCGGTATCAGCGTTGACTTTTCGCTGTATGCTCTGCATTCCCTTCGGAACGACTTTGGAGCAGAAAACTGACACTGCGTTCCCTTTGGAACGACTTTTTGTGATTTCAGCGAACTTACTCTGTGTTCCTTAGAACGACTTTTTGTTGCTTCGAAGGATTTTCGATAATTCGAAGGTCCTCCTTGTTATCGCAAATTTTTAAGCTTCAGCAACTTAAGCCTGAGAAAATACATTTTCCTTGTAGCAAGCAAAGAAACTTTTACATGAAAACTAAAAAATGTCCTTTATTACACAGAAAATAGAACTGAATGGAAAAAACTGGTAGGATATTTGTCAATAGATGTGCTTCGACTCTGGCACAGTGCTATTGACTGTGCGAGCTTCGGATTGTTCTCTGAGATCCCTTTGGTGTGGAGCATATTGGCTCCCTTCTGGCTGTTGGCCTTGTTGCAGCGGTGGTGGAGGCGGAGGCTGTTGCCAGGAAGCTTGAGGTTGACTCGCCGAAGCAACAGAAACTGCAGGGTGGTTGCCTATGTATTCTGGGATGTAAGGCGGATGGTACGAAGCAGTATGCATGACCTGCTTCGGCTGAACTTGTTGTGCTGCAGCTTCGGCTATCTCCTTTTGCTTCTGAATGGTAACATGGCACATCCTGGTGGTATGGCCCTTGTTTTCACCACAGAACAAGCAAAACATTCTCCTTGGTTGATCTCCAAATCTTCCGCCGAAGCCCCTGGCGTCTCTGCCTCTTGGAGCTGGTGGCCGGAAGAAACTTTGCTGTTGCCCCGAAGCCTGTGAGGAGCACTGCGGCCTGTGCTGCTGACAACCCTTATCATCATTTTGAGTATTGTGGATGGACCTGACATGCCTCAGATAGAATCTTCCTCTGAAGCCCCTGGTCATTTCAGAAAACCTGAAAGCCTCCTCCCTTCTTTGGCGAAAATCGTTGTCGGCACGAATATACTCGTCCATCTTCTGGAGCAGCTTCTCCAAAGTTTGAGGAGGCTTCCTAGCAAAGTATTGAGCTGAAGGTCCAGGCCGCAGTCCCTTGATCATGGCCTCAATGACAATTTCGTTGGGCACCGTTGGTGCCTGCGCCCTCAAACGCAAGAACCTTCTGACATACGCCTGAAGGTATTCTTCATGATCCTGAGTGCACTGGAACAAGGCTTGAGCAGTGACCGGCTTCGTCTGAAACCCTTGAAAGCTGGTTAACAACATGTCCTTCAGTTTTTGCCATGAAGTGATCGTTCCTGGTCGAAGGGAGGAATACCAGGTTTGAGCAACACTCCTGACAGCCATAACAAAAGACTTTGCCATGACTGCAGCATTGCCACCATACGAAGATACTGTTGCTTCGTAGCTCATCAAAAACTGCTTCGGGTCTGAATGGCCATCGAATATGGGAAGCTGGGGCGGCTTGTAGGACGGAGGCCAAGGTGTAGCCTGCAGCTCAGCGGACAGGGGAGAAGCATCATCGAAAACAAAATTTCCATGATGGAAACTGTCATACCAGTCATCTTCGTTGAAGAAACCCTCCTGATGAAGGTCTTTTTGTTGAGGCCTTCGGTTCTGCTCATCGTGAGTAAGATGGCGAACTTCTTCAGAAGCTTCGTCTATCTGCCTTTGCAGTTCAGCTAGCCTGGCCATCTTTTCCTTCTTCCTCTGCACCTGTTGATGAAGCATCTCCATATCTCTGATCTCTTGATCTAGCTCATCCTCTTGAGGCGTTGGGCTGACAGCCTTCCTCTTCTGGTTTCGGGCCTCCCGAAGAGAGAGAGTCTCCTGATTGGGGTCCAGCGGTTGTAGGGCTGCAGCCCCAGTCGCTGAAGCTTTCTTCGGCGCCATAGCGAAGGTTTATGGCTTCCGAAGGTGTTCAAAAACTCAAAGTGGAAGTGAGTTCACCGGAGGTGGGCGCCAATGTTGGGGACTTGTTCTCAAATGCTTCGGATTGCGAACAAGGCAACATAAAAAGTGTTAAATGATAAAGTCCTTCGTCCCTTGAAACATTATTTCCCTTCGGGATATAATGTGTTCCGGACGAAGGTCACAAACAACATATCTTCGTAAGCACAATAAATTATGACGAAGAACTTACATGCAACATAAAAAGTAATATAAACATTTAAATATTATCACAACGTCATTTCTATTTTATTATCATATAAAAATAGAAATGATTTTAGATTACAAGTGTACCTTCGGATTGCAGGAAGGCAAAAGTACAAGGATGACGGAAAGCAAATGCCAAGTCAGCGTGAACAGTACGGGGGTACTGTTCATCTATTTATAGGCGTGGGACGTAGCCCATGCAAAATTACATTCATGTCCATTACATTTGCTAATGACTTATGGGAATCTATCAAGGCCTAAGTAGTCTTTTCATCTTTAAGTCGGTTCCCCTTTCTACTATCGCGACGAAGCTTTCTGCGCATAGCTTCGGCTGTGCACCATCCTTCGTACAGCTTGGTAGTCAGCCCGTCCTTCATCTTAATCCCCCTTCGTCTGGCTTGGGCTTCGTTCTGACCGTACTCCATGTTCATGATCTGAGTCCGAAGATACCTGTTCATATAACTCGGAAAATATTGTCAAATTATGTTTTTGAGGACCTTCGGAGGACGAAGGCCCCCAACAGGCAAGTTGAACTACTTTGAACCAGTCCAAATGCTAGAATAAATCTAGGCTATGAACTACGCGGAAATAGAAGATGGGTCTTTTAGAATGGAAAACGCGAGGGACAACTTTTAGAGCTAACTCAAAATAATATGAGCAAGAGAACTTTAGAGAGAGAGAGAGGAGAGGGAAGAAACAAATCGAGTGATGAAGATCAACACAAATGAATATGGTGATTTGTTTCCTGAGGTTCGGTTCCAAGGAACCTACTCCCCGTTGAGGAGGCCACAAAGGCTGGGTCTATTCCAACCCTTTCTCTCTGTAACACCCCTGGTGTTACTGTCACTAAAACTTGAGCATAACATCATAAGCATTGGCATTTCATATGTTTGACACACCTAGAATGCATTCACTAGGCAAAAACTTCAAACAAGTTGTATTGATATGACTTTTTGCAAATAAAACCCTAGAATAGGGAACTCAACCCTAGTTTGGGTATAATAGAACAAACAAGACTTAAACAAAAGAAAACTTCAAAACTTATTAGAGATGGCCATAAAATGTCACCTTGAATATACTTATGGGATATTCAAACCCTAGAAGTATCAAAAACTAGAAAAAGAACCCTAGAAAGCCCTAAACTTAAACCCTAGGGGGCTAAGTGCAAAATTAGTGCACTTTTGGACTAAAGTGCAAAAATCGTGATAATAAAGTGTCTTAAGTCAAATAGTTCACCAATATGTGGATTTGCAACTGAAACCCTAAGTTTTGGGCCTATTTGCAAAAACACCACTTTAGTAACCATATGCATAGATCTGAATTTCAGAGAAACAGCTCAACTTTGGAGCTCTGCAGATCAAGAAATCCAAAGAATTTGCCTTGAAACGATATAGCAAAGTTGTAGAGCCATTGTAGAGGAACAACTTTGCTATAGGTGTTTGGGCCTGGTATCATATGAAATCTGGAGCTATTTTGCTCTGAAGATGAGCTGTGAGACGAACTTCTACTGAATCTGAGCATTGTTCATCGGAATTACAGAAACGACCTCACCGGCGATAAGAACGCCACCGCGGCTGGGGGATGGATCTGCTGCCACAGTAAAAATCTTCCACGGCGTGGCGTTGAACCATTGAGGTGGCGCTGCGCGGTTAGTCGGCGGCCACCAGACCATCACCATGGCTCTGCCCGCGCGATGAGCTCACCAGCGCGGTCGCAACTCCGCGATCCTCATCCATTTCCAGCCAGCAGCCTATAAATTGAGCTCGGATCTTGCTTCTTCACCACATCACGCACACAAGCCCATGAGTAATTAGTTCAATTGCACCGGAAGAACTCCCACTGCCCACAAAATCAGTCCGCCAGTTCTTCGCTCGGCCTTGAAGAACTCCACTGTGGCCAGCACTCCTCGGGTTAGTACATACCCAATTCATTCGTGTTCTTGCTTGTTTTTAGCCACCTGTTGCTCTCGGAGCCGGCCAATTGGAATTTACCAGAGTCTCGTCACCGGAACACCCCTCTGCTCCGTAGAGCGCCGCCGTGACTGCCTCTCTGTCGACCCACTTTTCTGCTCTTGCCTAGCCCAAATTCTAGCGTGTACATAAACCCTTGTGAACCTGTGAAGCTTACCCAGGCTTCAATTTGGCCAGCCATGCCTCCGGTTATCCGGAATGCGTTCATCCATATGACCATCCGCACTGTCACCATGAACTGGTTGATTCAATACCCCATTGATAAAATTGTTTGGGGGAAATGGGCGGGAGGGGTCCAATTTGGTCTCTGCCGCTCGGGAGCACCAGTTTTTGCGTCATCCGGCCGGTCTAACCACGCCGATGTTCAAGCTCCGTCGTGCGACGTCGTGGTCCTAGCGCGGTGAAGAACTAGAATCTCAGGGGTTTTCCTGCGAATGTCAGCGAGACAGTGAATAGTGGCTGTGGGTTCTTAACGGATATTCAAAGCAGCGAGGGCCTCTGTGCAAGTCTGCCAGCGCACGCGCGGGCGCGTCCCTGTTCCCTGTGGGGATTGGACCGTCAGGCTAGTTTCGGCCCAAGACTGTTCATTCCTTCTTTTTTTCTACCAGAGCTAAAACAATTCTAGAAAATTGTAGAAAAATGGTAAAACTGCAAAACCAATTTTGCTAGATTCCTAATTTTTCATAGAATTCAATAAAAATAGTTTTAGGATTTTTAATCCAAAAGGGAAATTATAGAGTATTTAAAACAGTATAAAACCTTATCTCTGGATTTTTAGAAAATATATAATGATTCCAAAAATCTCCAAACTTTTTGGATGACCCTTATATATTATTTAGAAGCCTTGTGTAAAGTTTGGTATGATTTGGGCCATGTTTGATACTTAGAACCCAAAACCCTACCCCCTGCCATGTGAACTTCACTGTTGACTCCAGGAACCCTAAGTTCTCGGAGATTCGTGAAGGAAAATTGTATTCAAGACTTTAGATAATAAAATCTTATTATATTTGCATTCTCATGAGCATTACATGGGCATTCATTATTATGTATGATCATATTTAGAAAACGAAGAGGAAGTAGAAGAAGAAGCAAGGACACCACCACCACCTGAGGAACATCAGGCAGGCAGCTGTTTCTATTTTGACATCTGTGGAACTGAGCCTGATTCACCTATAAAACAAGGCAAGCCCCGGTGCATTTGCCACCTCCTTGTTACTTTTAAAACTCTTTCTCACTTATTTGATGCATTAGGTGACAGGAGTTGTGTGCTAAACTCTTGCTGCATTTCCTTCCTTGGATTATTCCCTAATCCCTGTTTTACAAAAAGTTTTCCTATGCTTAGTCCTGCTTTAGCAAAACAAAATGTTTTGTTTTCTCAAATATGATGTTGCAAAGTGGGAGGAATGTTTTTGAAAATAAAACTTGATGGTGGATCCATCATGGCCATGATGGGTTCAACATCGGAAAAGATGTACCTCTGTCAGGTACCAAACTTTGGGGTTTGAAATGATTAAGCTGAGACCGGGCGGGTGACTTGCACGAGAAGAGAGCCTCGGTGTCGTGTCTCCGTCTGAGTCGATTAAGGACCGTGTCGATGTAGGCCTGCTGAACGAGGACCCTTTAACTGGTCACATGCCTCATCATGGGTAAGCTTTGCCTCGGGCAGACTAATACCAGAATAAGATACCACGCAATGGGAGTGGAGAGATGGCGAGAGTAGCGTGTACCCTCCGTGGCAAGAGGCTGGACGGTGGTGTATCTGTGCTCTCGGTTAGCGTGAACCTGATCTGGTCATAAGAACCCCGGTGGCGAGTTGACATATGCAAGGGTTAAGTGCTACATATGTCGCGTGATTGGAGATCCTCAGCTGAGTATAATTGATTCGGGTCGCCGTAACTTTGCGGTTATGAAGACTTGGTCACTGACTTATACGTAGAAGTCCAGTGAAGATGAAGGGTTGTTAAGAAATTGGCTATTGCAGGTCAAGTGATTGAACTAGGGTATAAAAAACTCTAGACACAGGTAATCTTACTTAATCTGACAAGTAAAATTGGATTTTTAAGGATCCACTTTTAGTAAGCATTTCTGCAAACAGAGTCATTGACTATTGCTAAGCCTTTCCTTGACTCGCTGAAAGCCAACATACCCTTGAGAGTCTTTTCTTTAGTCGGGTAAGACTTGCTGAGTAATTCCATACTCAGGGCTTTGTCCCATGTTGTTTTTAGGTGAGGAAGCAACCAACTTTTGTTGCTTTTGTTCTAAGGTGGTACCAAAGGAAGAGCACCAGGAGTGAAGCTGCAGGAGGAAAGGATCCTCCATAAAACTTTTTGTTTGATACTTATCGGGAGGGGTTTTTGCCTCCCATGGTTTGTAATAATAATACTCAACACTCGTATATTATATTTCTGGTCTGTAATATTATAACTCTATCTTACTTTTCAGTAAAGGTAAGTTTATGTAACTGCTTCCGCTTTTTCGTATCTCTGATGCTTGTAATGTCTGCGTGACGGGTGAAACGCTCTTAGGAAAGGTAAGAAAAGCAGATACCAAACTTGTCAAGTGATTCAGGGGCACCTGCAGGGTTGTCTAAGGTCCGTTGGACAAGGACAACTGTAGGTGGGCCTAATGACTTGGGAGGTTCCGTCACAGCTGGTATTGGAGCGAAGCCCATCTCTGCAGAAGTTATGAGGCATTTTCAAAAAGAATTTTCTAAGACTTACCTAGAAAATTTCTTTCTTTCTTATCTAGCTTCCTTCTGAAGTACTTATTTAAAGACCAGATAGGAAGAGTGCAATATATAGAAGGTTGAATCAACTAAGGTTGATTCTGTAATTACACATGCATCATGCTAAAAATTATGCTACTTAGTTTTTCCCCCTTAAGAAATGCCGCCGCGCACCAGAAAGACCGCGCGCAAGTCTATCGGACCTATCGGTGTACCCCGTCATCAACTTGCCCCATGGCATGAAGATAGCAGTAGCAGTAGCAACGATCTAATTGGGGATCTGGAAGCCCAAGTGGATCAGCTTTGAACAGAACTCCATCGCAGGAACGACATATGGGTCGCAGATGGCGAAAGAATAAATGAATTAAGAGCAGGCATTCGCTACCTGCAAGATCAGCTCGCGGAACGAGATCTAGCGCTCGATTGGCGATTAACTCTCGTTCGCTTGCCTGGGCTAAGGAGCCCGCGTGGAGGAGCTTAGCTCAGTCGTAGATAACTTGCAGGTCTATTGTAATACCTTACATGAAGAAGTTCATGTATTGTATTCGCAACTACATCCCAATGTACCTGCGGATCCTGTCGGGACGGAAGCCGGACCTTCTGGGACATCGGGAGAAGCCCTTGGTGGTGAACTGGACTTGTTCAGGCCCCCTCCCTCTATTAAGTTGGTAGATGAATGGTCTCCTACTCCCAACAGCGAGGCTACTAAGAGTGCAAAAAGCAAGAATAGTATAGTGTAGAAGTAGTAGTAATGTATAATAGGAAGTGTAATCCTGTTGTAAAATTCGAGTCTGTAACATTACCCTTTTCAGTAATGTATAATAGATAGTTTTCTTTGGCATATTATATTCTTTTCAATGTTTGTTGCCTCAGATGCCTTCCAAGACTCGTTCTCAGGATGGTGCAGGGACCTCTAGTGGAAGGGAAGCAACACTAAACCCACCTCCAGTACCTCCCACTTTAGACGAGGCCATCGCTGCCTTGGTTAACACTACAGCAGACAATACCCGATTTCTACAGGAAATGGCAAGTCAATAGATACAACAACAAGGCAGGCGGGCATATCCGCAAGGCCCCCGTGAAACATCCTATCTGGATTTCTCCGAGACACGCCCTCCATTGTTTGTTAAAGCAGAGGACCCTCTCGAAGCGGATGAATGGATCCACGTCATTGAACAGAAGTTCGGGCTCCTTCGGTGTTCAGAAACTCAGAAGCCCCTATTCGCAGCCCAACAATTGCGTGGACCTGCCAGCACTTGGTGGGGAAATTTTATAGTCGTTCAACCGGTTGGTCATCAAGTAACTTGGGATGAGTTCAAGTTGGCCTTCAGAGAGCACTATATACCTGAAGGAGTTCTCCACATGAAGCAAGAGGAGTACATGAAATTGAAGCAAGGCGGAGATACTGTCACCCAGCATCTCAATAAATTTAATCACTTATCCCAATATGCAATCGATCAAGTCAACACAGATTTGAAGAAAAGGAATTGTTTCATGAGAGGCTTGAATGATCGAATGCAAAGAAAGATGGCCACCTGCATCGACCTTACTTACGGAAGGGCTGTCATCACAGCGCTAGCAGTTGAGGCTAAATATGCAGGTTCCGGAAAATCTAAGGGTTATGGAGGTGACAGGCCCAATCAGGGCCCCGAGAAAAGGCAAAGGTTGGTCATCTGACCTTTCAATCCAAATCGCTCTTCCCCACGCCCACCCTCCTACCCATTTAAGCAACCGGTCTTTATTCGCCCCACCACTGCCCCCACTCCAACAAGTTAGCCGGGTGCCCCTGGCACTCATTTCCCTGCCCTCCCCAGCTCTTCAACTGGTTGTTTCAACTGTGGAAAGTCCGGACACTTCATTAAGGACTGTCCATATCAGAAGCAGAATCGCTCTAGTAATCAGCAAAGTTCTGGGAATTCTGCGCAAGGGAAGGGAAATGCGACCACCAATACCGCGGGCAAGAATACAAGGAAAACAGGACGAATATATTATACTCAAGTGACCACAACACCGGACGGCGAACCGGTTATGATGGGTACGTTTCTAGTGGCCAATCACCCTGAAATTATTCTTTTTGATTCGGGTGCTTCACATACCTTCATAAGTAAGAGATTTGTGGAGCAACATTGCATTCCATGCCATGAATCAAGGGAAGGGTTCAAAATTCATTCTCCTGGGGGACAAATATTCACTAAAGAAGTGGCTTTCCAAGTGCCCGTAACATTGGCTGGACGGGACTTTCCTACTAATATGATTGTTCTGAAAGGCCAAGACATAGATGTCATTTTGGGCATGAATTGGTTAGCCCAACATAAAGCTATTCTTAATACTAAATTGAGAACTATCAAATTGAATTATGGCCAAGAAGAGGTTCTTTTGTCTATCCCCATAGCCATTCCGGCTAAACCATTTGGCAGTGTATATGAAGCCATCATACCGGAGATCAAAGATATTCTGGTAGTATGTGAGTTCCCAGACGTCTTTCTAGAAGATTTGCCTAGATTGCCACCAGAAAGAGATGTAGAATTTGTAATTGAGTTGAAGGCCGGTACGGCTCCCATTTCTAGAAGATCGTACCGAATGCCTACAAATGAGCTGGCAGAACTTAAGACCCAATTGCAAGATCTACTTGAGAAGGGATTCATCTGGCCAAGCTCATTGCCATGGGGTTGTCTAGCCATCTTCGTCAAGAAGAAGGACCAAACACTTCGAATGTGCATGGATTATCGACCCCTTAATGAGGTCACTATCAAAAATAAGTACCCTCTTCCACGAATTGACATTCTATTTGATCAATTAACTGGAGCGAGGGTCTTCTCCAAGATTGACCTCAGATCGGGCTATCATCAGATCCGTATCCGACCCGAAGATATACCAAAGACTGCATTCACTACGCGGTATGGGTTATTTGAATATTTGGTAATGTCTTTCGGACTGATGAATGCTCCTGCCCACTTCACTTATTTGATGAACTCAGTATTTATGCCTGAGTTGGACAAGTTTGTGGTGGTATTCATCGACGATATCTTAATATACTCCAAGAATGAAGAGGAGCATGCTCAGCATTTGCGGATTGTATTAACGCGCTTGAGAGAACATCAGTTATATGCCAAGTTCAGTAAATGCGCGTTCTGGCTGGAAGAAATCCAATTTATGGGACATGTTTTATCTGCCAAGGGGATAGTGGTGGATCCCAGCAAAGTCAAGGATATTTTGGAGTGGAAACCCCCAACCACTGTACATCAAGTCCGAAGTTTCCTTGGACTGGCTGGCTATTACCGCCGATTCATACTAGATTTTTCCAAGCTTGTGAAACCAATCACGAGTTTATTGAAGAATGATATTAAATTCAATTGGTCTTCAAAGTGTAATGGAGCCTTTGAACAATTGAAGGTATTATTAACCACCGCTCCGGTATTAGCTTAACCAGATATTGAGAAACCCTTTGATGTGTATTGTGACGCATCAGGCAGTGGTCTCGGCTGTGTATTAATGCAAGAAGGCCGAGTGATAGCTTATGCTTCAAGGCAGTTGCACCAGCATGAGGAACATTATCCAACTCATGATCTGGAGCTAGCTACGGTGGTTCATGCCCTAAAGATATGGCGTCATTATCTACTGGGTAATATCTGTCACCTTTACACAGATCATAAAAGCTTGAAGTATATCTTCACCCAGTCAGAGTTGAACATGAGACAAAGGCGATGGCTCGAGCTTATTAAGGATTATGAACTGAAGATTCATTATCACCCAGGCAAAGCTAATGTAGTGGCAGATGCCTTGAGTCGCAAGACTTTTTGTCATTGTCTTCCAATGGAAACCTCTGACATTACGTTATGCCAAGAAATGGAGAATTTGAACCTGGGAATGATTCAGCATGGAACTTCAAATCAACTAAAGCTTGAGTCAATCCTTTTACAACAGATAATGGAGGCTCAAAAGGATAATGCGGGTATGAAACACATTCCTGAGAAGATAGCGGCCAGAAAAGCCAAGTGTTTTAGGAAAGATGATCAAGGCATTGTATGGTTCAACAACCGCATAGTTGTGCCAAAGAATGAAGAGATCCTCCAGCAAATATTAGATGAAGCACATCTTAGTCGCTATTCTATTCATCCTGGAAGCACTAAGATGTATCATGATCTAAAACAACATTATTGGTGGACAAAGATTAAGATCGAGATCGCACGCTATGTGGTAAAATGTGACACTTGTAGACGTGTCAAAGCCATACATATGAAGACTGCCGGTCCACTACAATCTCTACCAATACCAACATGGAAATGGGAAGATATTAGTATGGACTTCATTGTGGGATTGCCCAGAACAGCAAAAGGATATGATTCCATCTGGGTTATTGTTTATCGGCTTACGAAAATTGCTCATTTTCTGCCAGTCAAAACAGATCACCCAGTTGCTGTTTATGCCCAATTATACATTGCTCGCATTCTCAATTTACACGGTATTCCAAAGACCATAGTGTCGGATCGTGGACCTCAATTCATATCCAAATTTTGCGAATAACTTCACAAGGCTTTGGGTACTAAATTGCTCCATAGCTCGGCCTATCATCCTCAAACCAGTGGTCAAACTGAGAGGGTAAACCAAATACTCGAAGACATGTTACGGACATGTGTTCTGGAATTCCCACAGAAATGGGATGATTGTTTACCGTTAGCGGAGTTCTCATACAATAATAGCTATCAAGCAAGCATTAAGATGGCACCCTTTGAAGCTTTGTATGGTCGACGGTGTCGCACTTCATTAAACTGGTCTGAACCTGGTGAAAGGAGTTTCTTTAGGCCAGACATGGTAAAGGGGACTGAAGAGAAAGTTCAATGAATAATTCATCATTTAAAGAAGGCTCAAGCTCGACAGAAGAGTTATGCAGACAAACGACACATGCCCTTATATTTTCTGGTGGCAGATTATGTCTACCTGAAAGTCTCCCCAATGAAGGGTGTAACCCGTTTCAGGGTAAAACGGAAGCTTGCACCCCGGTACATTAGTCTTTTCCTTATTCTTGAACAATGTGGACCAGTGGCATACTGACTTCAACTACCCGAAACCTTGTCTGCTATACATAATGTGTTCCACGTGCCGCAACTGAAGAAATGTCTTTGGGTTCCCGATCAAACCATTGAAGTAACAAATGTTTCCTTAGAGCCAGACTTGACATATTCAGAACATCCTATTCAAGTCTTGGATCAAAAGGACAGGATTACCCTGAGAAAAACTCTCAAGTTTTACAAGATACAGTGGAACCAGCATTCAGAAGATAAGGCTACGTGGGAAACTCGAGACTTTTAGAAAAGAATTTCCCAGGCTTTCTAGCCTCATATAAATTGTGATATGTATATAATTGTTGTAATAAAGGAGTGAGCCCCAAACCACCCCTGCCTTGTACCAAGAATAAGGAAATAAAAGAGTGAAGCATTTCCTTTTCCATTACTTACCCTAGAACCTTTTAATCTCAGGACGAGATTCTTTTACGGGGGAAAGGATGTAACACCCCTTGTGTTACTGTCACTAAAACTTGAGCATAACATTATAAGCATTGGAATTTCATATGTTTGACACACCTAGAGTGCATTCACTAGGCAAAAACTTCAAACAAGTTGTATTGATATGACCTTTTGCAAATAAAACCCTAGAATAGGGAACTCAACCCTAGTTTGGGTATAATAGAACAAACAAGACTTAAACAAAAGAAAACTTCAAAACTTATTAGAGATGACCATAAAACGTCACCTTGAATATACTTATGGGATATTTAAACCCTAGAAGTATCAAAAACTGCAAAAAGAACCCTAGGAAGCTCTAAACATACACTACCGGAATCAATCGCTTTGCCGAGTGCCTGAAGCACTCGGCGAAGCGTTCAAAACACTCGGCAAAAGCTTTGCCGAGTGTTACACTCGGCAAAGAAGGCTCGGTGAATAGTGCATCGGCAAAGCCTTCTTTGCCGAGTGCTTTTTATCGGGCACTCGGCAAAGAAAAGCAGCCGTTACGGCGTCGAGTGACGGAGACGGCGGCTTTGCCGAGTGTCCCCTGTGACACTCGGCAAAGAAGTTAGTTTTGCCGAGTGTCTTCCGTGCAGCACTCGGCAAAGAATCCATCTTTGCCGAGTGCCACTTGGGACACTCGGCAAAGAACCCGCCAGGGAGGGTCCCCATGTCAGGTTCTTTGCCGAGTGTCCCGAGTGGCACTCGGCAAAGCCGACCTCTTTGCCGAGTGCCAGGGACGTAACACTCGGCAAAGAACCTAAGCCGGTGCCCAGGTCTGTGCTCTTTGCTGAGTGTTATGACCCGGACACTCGGCAAAGAGCCTCTTTGCCGAGTGTAACACTCGGCAAAGTGACCAGTATATACCTTTTTTATTTGTTTTTTGTATTCCATCCACACAAACAGAAGATATCACATATATACATCACAAATATCATCACAGACATAAATAGCCAACACAAACATAAAACCGTCACCACAAACATAAATATCCATCACAAACATAAGTGTATCTTCGGTTAAGTCTATCTCAAATCGCCCTTCTAGCCCATCTTCTTGGAAGAACTCTCCATCATATGTGTCCGGGTCTAAGTTGTAATCTTCATCGTTAGGAACAGGTAACCTCCCGTGCGGCGATACCTTATACACAACATCCCAACCCTTAAGATGTTCTTTCGTTTGACACGCATATGGGAGATAATACACTTGTGTGGCCTGTTGGGCAACGATATAGACATCGTCTCCTGCTAAGGTGGAATCTTGTCGAATTTCGACTATCCCAAGATTAGAATGTGTCCGTCACGCATATGGGAGATAATACACATGCATTCTGAAGTTTGTCTTTGTAGCTCGGTCATATGTCCATACCCCTTCCTCCCAGGCACGTACCAATTCATCGATCAAAGGCTCCATGTACATGCCCATTTTGTTCCCTGGGTGTCCGGGAATTATCAACGACACGAATATATTCTGCCTTTGAAAGCACACACCAGGGGGGAGATTGATTGGGATAACAAACACGGGCCAACATGTGTACGGGGCAGCGCTCATTCCATAGGGATTGAACCCATCTGTGGCCAACACAACACGTACATTACGAGCCTCTTCGGCTTTCTCACGGTGAATGTCATCAAAGTGTTTCCATGCTTCACCATCTGACGCGTGCACCATCTTGTCAGGATTGTATCGTTTTCCATTTTTGTGCCATGTCATCTGTTTCGCGGATTCCTCTGTCATGTAAAGACGCTGGATCCTCGGTATGAACGGAAGGTGTCATAGGATTGTCAAGGGGATGTCGAGCTGCCTCTTCTGTCCATCACCAGAGTCTACCTCCATAAACCTAGACGAATTACACTTGGGACAGTACTTTGCCTCCGCGTATTCTTTCCTAAATAGCACGCAGCCCTTCGGACAAGCATGAATCTGCTCATACGTCATCTTAAGTGCACGAAGTAGTTTCTGTGCCTCATACATGCTCTTTGGCAGAACGTGATCATCCGGAAGCAGACTCCCAATAACTGTCAACAAGCCATCGAATGCATCTCTACTGATGCTGTACTGCGACTTGAACGCCATTACACGCCCAATGGCATCCAGTTGAGAAACCTTTGTCTGGCCGTGAAGGGGCTTCTGTGCCGCGTCGAACATGTCGTAGAACGCCTTTGCAGTCGGCTCTGGCTCGTCATCCATACATCCTCCCGTGTACGGTGCCTCCTGATAGTCGTTCAACATATCTGCTACCCCCGCATCCGCGTCATAATCCTCGACACGTTGTCTCAGCACCTCTTCTCTCGTACGATGCGCTTCACCATGAAATATCCACCGAGTATAGCCCGGCGTAAATCCATTCTTCCAAATATGTTCTACCATGGTCTTCTTTGGTTTTCTTTTCCGGTTGTCACATTTGCTGCACGGGCATGGGACTAGACTCGCTCCTTTAGCAGCTTCGCCATATGCCCATTCCACGAAATCATCGGTCTTTCTAATCCATTCAGTGGTGACATCGTTCCTTCCTCTACGGCCCGTGTACATCCACTCACGGTCCTCCATCCTCTAACATATATAACCGAGTATAGTTTAATATAGACATGTAATGCATGTACACTACGTTCCTACCTTCTAATAGGTGACGATAGGTCCTAATCCCACCCGCGGTTGCGTAGATGGAGTTAGTTTTCATGCTCTACTCCGATCCGAGATAGAATTTCGGCAGCACCTCCCCGCTGTTCTCCGGATACACGTCCTGGCAGGGAGAGTGTACTGTCCGGAGAACAACAGGGAGGTGACGCCGAAACTCTATCTCAGACCGGAGTAGAGCATGAAACTAACACCATCTACGCAACCGCGGGCTGTCCAAAAAACATGGACAATTCGAAACTGATACATTTGTAGATATGCAAAGATCTGCATATCTACACCGTATCACTTTCGAACGGGAGACGCCTAACTGGGTTAGGTGATCTACGACCATGATGCGGATGTAGAGGTTATACCTAGGGTGGCGGTGGAGTCAGGCTAGTGGGGCTGTGGCGGGTCGGTGCAGTGGCGACGGGACGCGGTGCAGGGAGACCCGCAGCGGCTAGGAAGACAAGTATCTTCTCTGTAAAAAAGAAACACAAGTCTGTTAATACAAAAGCCTAGCAACAGAAAATTTCGGCAGCACCTCCCCTGCACGGGGAGGTTTCAAAATCCTGCAAATAAAACTATCAGCACGATGGCTGACATCCACGCATAATTCAACGGCACGATGGCCGGCAATCCACAATACTACATATTAACCTAATCATGCACGTATATAATTAACTTAATATTAAAACTAATCATTTCATATAAATCATACACGTATAACATAAATCAAGTAATCACCTTAGAGGTTTCGGCACGGGCGAGGCGACGGGGCGCGGGCGAGACGACGGGGCGCGGGCGAGACGACGGGTCGCGGGCGAGGCGCCTGGCGGGCGAGGGCACGGCGGGGAAACGGCGGGGTCACGACGAGGAGTGCGGCGGGGGCACGGGCGGGGGCGGTGGGCGAGGAAACGGCGGGGGCACGGGCGAGGGCGAGGGGTTAGGCGAGGGGCACGACGACGGGCGAGGGCACGGCGGGCGCGACTGCGGCGAGCGCGAGGGCGGGCACGGCGGGCACGGCACGGCGAGCGCGGGCCTGGGCGGGGCGAGCGCGGCGTGGGCGTGGGCGCGGCGGCGTGGGCGCGAGCACGGGCGAGCGTGGGCGCGGGCGAGCGTGGGCGAGAGCGCGGGCGAGCGTGGGCTGCGGGCGAGCGTGGGCGAGCGTGAGTGCGCGCGGCGTGGGCGAGCGAGAGCACGGGCGCGACGGCGTCGCGGCGGCGCGGTGGGGTCGTGTCACGGCGGCGCGACGCGGCGACGGGTCGCGGCGGCGATTTACGGCGGCGGCGGCGCGGATGAGTGAGTGAGAGAGTGAGAGAGAAAGAAGAACGTACCAGCGCTATGTAAACGCACTTTGCCGAGTGCCCGTGATCTGGCACTCGGCAAAGATTTTTTTTATTTTAAGAGGACTACACATGAAATCATAGAGTTTCAATGTGAATCTAGAAGGTTTCTACACATAGTGTCTCACAACTTTCTCCAAACATTCTAAATTTTTTATCACAGCCTCTACATATGATATCATGACACGTGGACAAGTTTCATGATTTTCTGACTTTATTTGTGTTTTATACAATTTTTAAACATGTGCATGCCAAGTTGACGGCCATGTTTAGTGAGCATGTTGCTCGCAGTTTCCGGTACGCTTCTGAAATCGGTCGTAACTTATGCTAAGTAACATGAATATCATTTTTTCATGCACTGTTTTCCAAGTTTCGAGTGACCTGCAGTTCAAATTTGAATTTTCCGAAGAATTTCAAAAAACGAACTAAATCTACTAACGATTGAAAACTATGTTATAATTGTCCACAAATGATACATGTAGGTCTACATAGTGTAGGAACATACCACAAAAAGTTTGGGAGACAAAATCAAAAAAATAAAAATATACTTTGCCGAGTGTCTGGATAAGACACTCGGTAAAGTTTCCTTTGCCGAGTGCCGCTGAAGCATCTTTGCCGAGAGCCGACGGTTGGCACTCGGCAAAGACTGACGGCCGTCAGCTTTGGGACGGCCGCTGACGGCCCTTTG
Source organism: Zea luxurians (assembly GCA_029449295.1). NCBI lineage: Eukaryota > Viridiplantae > Streptophyta > Magnoliopsida > Poales > Poaceae > Zea > Zea luxurians. Next base: position 94,722,317 of record JAOPSE010000012.1, read on the forward strand.
CCGAGAGCCCCCTTTGCCGAGTGTTTGACACTCAGCAAACATGTATTTGCCGAGTGTGGACCTGTACCGAGTGTCCTACGCTCGGTAAAGACGCTCGTTACCGAGAGCCGAGCTTTGCCGAGTGCGGCTCTCGGCAAAGCCGTCTTTGCCGAGTGCCCGAGAAAAGGCACTCGGCAAAGCGTCCGGCACTCGGCAAAGGCTCGGATTCCGGTAGTGATAAACCCTAGGGGGCTAAGTGCAAAACTAGTGCACTTTTGGACTAAACTGCAAAAATCATGATAATAAAGTGTCTTAAGTCAAATAGTTCACCAATATGTGGATTTGCAACTTAAACCCTAAGTTTTGGGCCTATTTGCAAAAACACCACTTTAGTAACCATATGCATAGATCTGAATTTCAGAGAAACAACTCAACTTTGGAGCTCTGCAGATCAAGAAATTCAAAGAATTTGCCCTGAGTCGATATAGCAAAGTTGTAGAGCCATTGTAGAGGAACAACTTTGCTATAGGTGTTTGGGCCTGGTACCATATGAAATCTGGAGCTATTTTGCTCTGAAGATGAGCTGTCAGACGAATTTCTACTGAATCTGAGCACTGTTCATCGAAATTACAGAAACGACCTCACCGGCGATAAGAACGCCATAGCGGCTGGGGGATGGGTCTGCTACCATGGTAAAAATCTTCCGCGGCATGGTGTTGAACCATTGAGGTGGCGCTGCGCGGTTTGTCGGCGGCCACCGAACCATCACCGTGGCTCTGCCCGTGCGATGAGCTCGCCAGCGCGGTCGCAACTCCGCGATCCTCATCCATTTCCAGCCAGCAGCCTATAAATTGAGCCCCGGATCTTGCTTCTTCACCACATCACGCACACAAGCCTGTGAGTAATTAGCTCAATTGCACCAGAAGAACTCCCACTGCCCACAAAATCAGTCCACCTATTCTTCGCTCGGCCTTGAAGAACTCCACCGTGGCCAGCACTCCTCGGGTTAGTACATACCCAATTCATTCGTGTTCTTTCTTGTTTTTAGCCCCCTGTTGCTCTCGGAGCCGGCCAATTGGAATTTACCGGAGTCTTGTCACCGGAACACCCCTCTGCTCCGTAGAGCGCCGCCGTGACGGCCTCTCTGTCGACCTGTTTTTCTCCTCTTGCCTAGCCCAAATTCTAGCGTGTACGTAAACCCTGGTGAACCCGTGAAGCTTACCCAAGCTTCAATTTGGCCAGCCATGCCTCTGGTTATCCGGAACGCGTTCATCCATATGACCATCCGCACTGTCACCATGAACTGGTTGATTCAATACCCCCATTGATAAAATTGTTTGGGGGAAATGGGCGGGAGGGGTCCAATTTGGTCTCTGCCGCTCGGGAGCACCAGTCTTTGCGTCATCCGGCCGGTCTAACCACGCCGATGTTCAAGCTCCGCCGTGCGACATCGTGGTCCGGGCGCGATGAAGAATTAGAATCTTAGGGTTTTTCTACGAATGTCAGCGAGACAGTGAATAGTGGCTGTGGGTTCTTAACGGATATTCAAAGCAGCGAGGGCCTCTATGTAAGTCTGCCAGCGCGCGCGGGGGCGCGTCCCTGTTCCCTATGGGGATTGGACCGTCGGGCTGGTTTCGGCCCAAGACTGTTCATTCCTTCTTTTTTTCCACCAGAGCTAAAACAATTCTAGAAAATTGTAGAAAAATGGTAAAAATGCCAAACCAATTTTGCTAGATTCCTAATTTTCCATAGAATTTAATAAAAATAGTTTTAGGATTTTTAATCCAAAAGGGAAATTATAGAGTATTTAAAACAGTATAAAACCTTATCTCTGGATTTTTAGAAAATATATAATGATTCCAAAAATCTCCAAACTTTTTGGATGACCCTTATATATTATTTAGAAGTCTTGTGTAAAGTTTCGTATGATTTTTGCCATGTTTGATACTTAGAACCCAAAACCCTACCCCCTGCCCTGTGAACTTCACTGTTGACTCCGGGAACCCTAAGTTCTCGGAGATCCGTGAAGGAAAATTGTATTCAAGACTTTAGATAATAAACTCTTATTATCTTTGCATTCTCATGAGCATTACATGGGCATTCATTATTATGTACGATCATATTTAGAAAACGAAGAGGAAGTAGAAGAAGAAGCAAGGACACCACCACCTGAGGAACATCAGGCAGGCAGCTGTTTCTATTTTGACATCTATGGAACTGAGCCTGATTCACCTGTAAAACAAGGCAAGCCCCAGTGCATTTGCCACCTCCTTGTTACTTTTAAAACTCTTTCTCACTTATTTGATGCATTAGGTGATAGGAGTTGTGTGCTAAACTCTTGCTGCATTTCCTTCCTTGGATTATTCCCTAATCCCTGTTTTACAAAAAGTTTTCCTATGCTTAGTCCTGCTTTAGCAAAACAAAATTGTTTTGTTTTCTCAAATATGATGTTGCAAAGTGGGAGGAATGTTTTTGAAAATAAAACTTGATGGTGGATCCATCATGGCCATGATGGGTTCAACATCGGAAAAGATGTACCTCTGCCAAGTACCAAACTTTAGGGTTTGAAATGATTAAGCTGAGACTGGGCGGGTGACTTGCACGAGAAGAGAGTCTCGGTGTAGTGTCTCCGTCTGAGTCGATTAAGGACCATGTCGATATAGGCCTGCTGACCGAGGATCCTTTAACTGGTCACATGCCTCATCATGGGTAAGCTTTGCCTCGGGCAGACTAATACCAGAATAAGATACCACGCAATGGGAGTGGAGAGATGGCGAGAGTAGCGTGTACCCTCCGTGGCAAGAGGCTGGACGGTGGTGTATATGTGCTCTCGGTTGGCGTGAACCTGATCTGGTCTTAAGAACCCCGGTGGTGAGTTGACATATGCAAGGGTTAAGTGCTACATATGTCATGTGATTGGAGATCCTCAGCTGAGTATAATCGATTCGGATCGCCGTAACTTCGTGGTTATGAAGACTTAGTCACTGACTTATACGTAGAACTCCAGTGAAGATGAAGGGTTGTTAAGAAATTGGCTAGTGCAGGTCAAGTGATTGAACTTGGGTAGAAAGAACTCTATACACAGGTATCTTACTTAATCTGACAAGTAAAATTGGATTTTTAAGGATCCACTTTTAGTAAGCATTTCTGCAAACAGAGTCATTGACTATTGTTAAGCCTTTCCTTGACTCCCTGAAAGCCAGCATACCCTTGAGAGTCTTTTCTTTAGTCGGGTAAGACTTACTGAGTAATTCCATACTCAGGGCTTTGTCCCATGTTGTTTTTAGGTGAGGAAGCAACCAACTTTTGTTGCTTCTGTGCTAAGGTGGTACCAAAGGAAGAGCACCAGGAGTGAAGCTGCGGGAGGAAAGGATCCTCCATAAAACTTTTTGTTTGATACTTATCAGGAGGGGTTTTTGCCTCCCATGGTTTGTAATAATAATACTCAGCACTCGTATATTATATTTTTGGTCTATAATATTATAACTCTATCTTACTTTTCAATAAAGGTAAGTTTATGTAACTGCTTCCGCTTTTTCGTATCTCAGATGCTTGTAATGTCCGTGTGACGGGTGAAACGCTCTTGGGAAAGGTAAGAAAAGCAGATACCGAACTTGTCAAGTGATTTAGGGACACCTGCAGGGTTGTCTAAGGTCCATTGGACAAGGACAACTGTAGGTGGGCCTAATGACTTGGGAGGTTCCGTCACACTCTCTCTCAATCGGTCACTTAGACCGGTTGAGTGCTTCTTCTTAATCACACGGGTCACTAAGACCTCGCAAGGATCACCACATAATTAGGTGTCTCTTGCTAGCTTTATAAAGCACTTGGAAAGATTAGAGTGAGAAGAAGAAAGCAACCAAGAGTAACAAAAGAAACACAAATCACCCTCTCTCAAGTCATTAAACACTTTGATCACTTGACTTGATTTTGGAGCTTGGAGAGGATTTGATGCTTTGATTGTATCTTTGGATTGTATTCTTTTGCTCTAGTATTGAATGAAGAAGTTGGAATGCTTGGATAGCTTGAATGGTGGTGGTTGGGGGTATTTATAGCCCCAACCACTATTCCAGCCGTTGCTATCGATGGGCACACCGGACAGTCCGGTGGCGCACCGGACACAACACTGTTCGCTGTCTAGTGAGTTGCACGTCAGCAGATCGTTGAGGTTTGGAGCTGTTGATCGTTGAAGTCTTTTGTCTTCTTGTGACACTGGACAGTCCGGTGCGACTTGTCGTCGCAGACTGTCTTCTGACTTCTGGTACCGCAGACTGCACGCGCAGTTGCGTAGTCGACTGTTAGGCGAAGTTGACCGTTGCTTCATTGTCTCATTGGACAGTCTGGTGGTACACCGAACATTCCGATGAATTTTAGTGGACGAGCGCTGAGAAAATCCGAGAGCGGCCAGTTCGCGGAGGGCTCTAGCCAAGGCACCGAACAGTGTCCGGTGCGCCACAGGATGCACCAATGCTGTTTTGCTCTAACTGTGTAGAATTCCCCTAGTCATTTTCTTTGTATGTTTATGTGAACCTTATGCACCTGAGAAAACATCCACTAGGCAAAATAGTTAGTCCATAGGTTTGTGATGGACGTCAAACACCAAAATTGATTATAGGAAATATTGAGGCCATTTCCCTTTCAATCTCCCCCTTTTTGGTGATTGATGCCAACACAAACCAAAGCAAATATAAAGTCTAGAAATGTACCTAGTTTGCAATTTTGTCAGATGTGCATAAGTTACCTTGAAATGAAAGCAGTTTTAAACATATATGGTTGCTTTAATATAGTTTAACATTTTGGACCGTGTTTGCACCACTTAGCTTTGTTTTTGCAAATCTTTTGGAGAAGTCTTTTCAAATTCTTTTGCAATTAGCCATTGGTATAAGAATATGATTTCTAAAAGCATTTTTTCAAGTTTTTGAAAATTCTCCACCTGTTTCAAATGCTTTTCCTTTGGCTAATAAAAACTCCCCTGAAGAAGTTCTCCCCTTAGCTCTCAAGAGGATTTTTGCAAATGCCTATTAGTTTTTGAATAGTCTCTCCCCCTTTTTGAAAAAGGTTTTAGAAAACAGGGTGGTGGTGCGGTCCTTTTGCTTTGGGCCTATTATTGTCTCCCCCTTTGGCATTAAGCGCCAAAAACGAAGAGAACTAGAGGCCTTGAACAAGATATGAGTGTAAATGCATGAGCAGGGCAAAGGATAAATGATACCGACAGAGTCGTAGTGGAAGCCTTGCCTTTGCGGAATACTCTATTTCCCTTTCAATGTAAGACTAAGGATAGAAATACTCATGGAGGCACATTAGTCTTAGCCTTGGCACAAGAAGAAAAAAGAAATATTCATTTGTACCAAATGAAAGAGACATGATCAAAGGTATAAGAATGAGCACTATGTGCAAGATTTCAATCAAAGTTCCAAGAGTCGAGGATATTGAGTTCATTCCTAAGCTTGCTAAAAGTCTTTTCATCCAGGGGCTTGGTGAAGATATTGGCTAATTGGTTGTGGGTGCTAACATAAGCAATTTCAATATCCCCCTTTTGTTGGTGATCTCTCAAAAAGTGATACCGGATGTCTATGTGCTTAGTGCGGATGTGTTCAACAGGATTATCCGCCATGCGGATTGCACTCTCATTATCACATAGGAGAGGGACTTTGCTTAACTTGTAGCCATAGTCCCTAAGGGTTTGCCTCATCCAGAGTAATTATGCACAACAATGTCCTGCAGCAATATACTCAGCTTAGCCGGTAGATAAATCTACTGAGTTTTGCTTCTTTGAAGCCCAAGACACCAGGGATCTCCCCAAAAATTGACAAGTCCCTGATGTGCTCTTCCTATCAATTTTACATCCGGCATAATCGGTGCCAAAATACCCGATTAGATCAAAGGTAGATCCCTTGGGGCACCATAGCACAAACTTAGGAGAAACTAAATATCTCATGATTCTTTTCACAACCCTAAGATTAACTTCCTTAGGATTTGCCTGGAACCTTGCACACATGCATACTAAAAGCATAATATCCGGTCGTGAAGCACATAAATAAAGTAAAGAACCTATCATCGACCAGTATACCTTTTGATCTAAAGATTTACCTCCTGTGTCGAGGTCAAGATGCCCATTTGTTCCCATGCGAGTCTCGATGGGTTTGGCATTCTTCATTCCAAACTTCTTGAATATATCTTGAATGTACTTAGTTTGGCAGATGAAGGTTCCTTCTTGGAATTGCTTGATTCGGAATCCAAGGAAATACTTCAACTCCCCATCATAGACATCTCGAATGTCTATATCATAATCCTACTAAACTCTTCACAAGATGACTTGTTAGTAGACCCAAAATAATATCATCAACATAAATTTGGCATATAAACAAGTCATTATCAATAGTTTTAGTAAGAGAGTAGGGTTAGCTTTACCGACTTTAAAGCCATTAGTGAGAAGAAATTCTCTTAGGCATTCATACCATGCTCTTGGGGCTTGTTTGAGCCCATAAAGCGCCTTTGAGAGCTTATAAACATGTGAAGGGTACTCACTATCTTCAAAACCAGGAGGTTGCTCAACATATACCTCTTCCTTGATAGGGCCATTGAGGAATGCACTCTTCACGTCCATTTGATATAACTTAAAGCCATGGTAAGTAGCATAGGCAAGTAATATACGATTTGACTCAAGCCTAGCTATGGGTGCATAGGTTTCATCAAAATCCAAACCTTTGACTTGTGAATATCCTTTGGCAACAAGTCGAGCTTTGTTCCTAGTCACCACACCATGCTCGTCTTGTTTGTTGCAGAATACCCACTTGGTACCTACAATATTTTGGTTAGGACGTGGAACTAAATGCCATACCTCATTCCTCATGAAGTTGTTGAGCTCCTCTTGCATTGCCACCATCCAGTTCAGATCTCTTAGTGCATCCTCTATCCTGTATGGCTCAATAGAAGACACAAAAGAGTAATGTTCACAAAAATGAGCAACTCGAGATCTAGTGGTTACTCCCTTGTGAATGTCACCAAGTATAGAGTTGATGGGGTGATCTCTTTGAATTGTTTGGTGGACTCTTGGGTGCGGTTGTCTTTGATCTTGAATCTCTTGGTCATCTTCATCTCCTCTTTGATCAATGTCCTCCTATTGAGGTGGCTCATCGTCTTGATCTTCATTCTCTTCTTCTTGAGTCATTTCCTCATCTTGAGTTGGTGGAGATGCTTGTATGGAAGATGATGGTTGATCTTGTGCTTGTGAAGGCTCTTTGGATTCTTTTAGACACACATCCACAATGGACATGTTCCTTAGCGTGACGCATGGAGCCTCTTCATCATCTAACTCATCAAGATCAACTTGCTCCACTTGAGAGCCATTAGTCTCATCAAACACAATGTCACAAGAAACCTCAACTAGTCTAGTGGACTTGTTGAAGACTCTATATTCCCTTGTGTTTGAGTCATAACCAAGTAAAAAACCTTCTACTGCTTTAGGAGCAAATTTATAATTTCTACCTCCTTTAATAAGAATAAAGTATTTGCTCCCAAAAACTCTAAAATAGGAAACATTGGGCTTTACCGGTGAGGAGTTCATATGATGTTTTCTTGAGGATTCGGTGAAGGTAGAGTCGGTTGATGGAATAGCAAGCAGTGTTAATCGCTTCTGCCCATAACTGATCTGGTGTCTTGTACTCATCGAGCATGGTCCTTGCCATATCCAAAAGAGTTCTATTCTTCCTTTCCACAACACCATTTTGTTGGGGTGTGTATGGAGAAGAAAACTCATTCTTGATGCCCTCCTCCTCAAGAAATCCTTCAATTTGAGAATTCTTGAACTCCGTTCCATTGTCGCTTCTAATCTTCTTGATTCTTAATCCGAACTCATTTTAAGCCCATCTCAAGAATCTCTTCAATGTTTCTTGGGTTTGAGATTTTTCGTGCAAAAAGAACACCCAAGTGAAGCGAGAATAATCATCCACAATTATTAGATAGTACTTACTCCCGCCGATGCTTATGTAAGCAGTCGGGCCAAATAGATCCATGTGGAGTAGCTCAAGAAGCCTCTCGGTCATAATGATGTTCTTATGTGGATGATGAACTTCAACCTGCTTTCCTGCTTGACATGCGCTACAAATCCTGTCTTTCTCAAAATGAACATTCGTTAGTCCTAAAATGTGCTCCCCTTTAGAAGCTTGTGAAGATTCTTCATCCCAACATGGGCAAGTCGGCGATGCCAGAGCCAGCCCATATTGGTCTTAGCAATTGAGCAAGTGTCTAGTTCAGCATTGTTGTCATTGAAATCAACTAAATATAACTGACCATCTAACTCTCCCTTAAAAACTATTGAATCATCACTTCTTCTAAAGATGGTAACACCAACATCAGTAAATAGATAGTTGTAGCCCATTTTACATAATTGAGAAACAGAGAGCAAGTTGTAATCTAAAGAATCTACAAGAAAAACATTAGAAATGAAATTGTTAGGAGATATAGCAATTTTACCCAAACCTTTGACCAAACCTTGATTTCCATCCCCGAATGTGATTGCTCTTTGGGGATCAATATTTTTCTCAAATGAGGAGAACATCCTTTTCTCCCCTGTCATGTGGTTTGTGCACCCGCTATCGATTATCCAACTTGTCCCGCCGGATGCATAAACCTACAAAACAAATTTAGACCTTGTTCATAGGTACCCAAACAGTCTTGGGTCCTTTAACATTAGAAACAAGCACCTTAGGTACCCAAACACAAGTCTTAGGACTCTTATGTTTGCCCCCAACATATTTGGCAACTACCTTGCCTGATTTGTTAGTAAGTACAAATGATGCATCAAAAGTCTTGAATGAAATGCTATGTTCATTTGATGCATTAGCAATCTTCTTTTTAGGCATTTTGATATGAGTTGTATGCCTAGAGCTAGAAGCCTCATTACTATATATAAGCATGATGAGAAACATAATGAGATTTTCTAGCATGAATTCTTATTATTTGTGCTCAGGATAGTCCTCAGGGTATAAAATGTAACCTTCCCTATCCTGAACCATGGGAGCCTTGCCCTTAACAAAGTTAGAAAGCCTGTTCTTAGGGGCATTAAGTTTGACGTTGCTTTGGCTTCCTTGTTGGAAACCAATGCCATCCTTAATGCCAGGGCATCTCCCATTATAAAGCATACTACGAGCAAATAGTGACATTCTCTAACTCATGCTCGGCAATTTTAGCATTTAATTTAGCTATGTGATCATTTTGTTCTTTAATCATAGCAAGGTGATCATCCATAGCATCAATATTAACATCTCTACATCTAGTGCAAATAGTGACATGCTCAACAGTAGATGTAGAAACATTGCAAGTATTCAATTCTTTAGTCTTAGCAATTAAACTAGCATTTTCAGTTCTAAGACAAGAAATTGAATCATTGCAAATATTAAGCTCTTTAGACAAGTTTTCACATTTTTCTACTGCAAGAGCATAGGCATCTTTGAGCTTAACAAATTTCTTATTTTCCTTAACGAGTAAGTCTTCTTGGCATTCCAAGATATCATCCTTCTCGTTAATGGTGTCTATTAATTCATTAATTTTCTTCTTTTGCTCTTTGGTAAGGTTTGCAAAAAGAGAAGTTAAATCATCATCATTATCACTAGAGCTACCCTCATCATCGGAAGTAGTGTATTTAGGGGCATCTCTAGAATGTACCTTCTTCTTTTTGCTATCTTTAGCCATGAGGCATTTGTGGCCGACGTTGGGGAAGAGAAGGCCTTTGTTGACGGCGATGTTGGCGGTGTCCTCGTAGAAGGAGGAGTCAGTGGATCCCTCGTCGGAGTCCCATTCCAGCCCCATGTGCGCCTCGCCACCCTTCTTCTTGTTGTAATATCTTTTCTTCTCCATCTTCTTCCCTTTCTTGTTGTTTCCCTGTTACTGTCACTCGTATATGGACATTTAGCTATAAAGTGACCGGGCTTACCACACCTGTAGCAAACCCTCTTGGAGCGGGGTTTGTAGTCCTTCCCCTTCCTTTGTTTGAGGATTTGCCGAAAGCTCTTGATGATAAGAGCCATCTCCTCATTGTCGAGCTTGGAGGCATCGATTGGGAGTCTACTTGGTGTAGACTCTTCCTTCTTTTCTTCCGTTGCCTTGAAAGCAATGGGTTGCGCCTCGAGCGTGGAAGTGGCGCCTTGCTCCAAGTTGACAATATGTTTGGAGTCTTTGATCATATGTTCAAAGCTCACAAACTTGACAATGACCTCCTTTGGAGACATCTGTTTATATCTAGAATCTCCATGAATTAATTGAACTTGAGTGGGATTACAAAAAACAAGAGATCTTAGAATAACCTTGACCATTTCATGGTCATCCCACTTGGTGCTCTCGAGGTTGCGGACTTGGTTGACCATTTCCTTGAGCCGGTTGTACATTGCTTGTGGCTCCTCTCTTCTGTTGAGGATGAATGGACCGAGTTCTCCCTCGATCTTTTCGCGCTTGGTGATTTTGGTCACCCCGTCCCCTTCATGCGCCGTTTTGAGGATGTCCCAAATTTTCTTTGGCACTCTTCAACCCTTGCACTTTGTTGTACTCCTCCCTACACAAGGAAGCAAGGAATATGAAGGTAGCTTGGAAGTCGAAGTGCCTTATTTGGGCAGCCTCATCGGAGTCGTAATCCTCATCGCCCACCTATGGTGCCTGCGCTCCAAACTCAACAATATCCCACATACTTTTGTGCAGTGAGGTTAGATGGTGCCTCATTTTATCACTCCACATACAATAATCTTCAACATCAAAATATGGTGGTTTGCCTAGGGGTACGGAAAGTAAAGGAGCGTGTTTAGGAATGCGAGGATAGCAAAGAGGCATCTTATTATACTTCTTACGCTCTTGGTGCTTCGAAGATGTGGACTCGGCGTTGGATGTGGAAGGTGAGGAAGAATCGGTCTCGTAGTAGATCACCTTCTTCATTTTCTTTTTCTTCTTGTCACCCTTACTATGTGACTTGATGGAGTCGGCTGCTTGTCGCTGACCTCCTTAGACAAAGTTCTTTCTTCGTTCTTCTTTCCCGAAGCTTCAGGCTTTTGCCGGTGACCTCCCTTTTGGCATGTTCTCCCGACATCACTTCGAGTTGTTAAACTCTAATGAAGCACCAGGCTCTGATACCAATTGAAAGTCGCCTAGAGGGGGGTGAATAGGTGAAACCTAAAAAATATAAACTTTGAACACGCACTTCACTCGGGGATAGGGTTAGAAATAAATAATATTTAATTCAGAGTGCGGAAGATAGTTCTTCTTTCTATGAGTTGCTCAATCAATGCGGATAACTTTTGGAGCTAACTCAAAACAATATGAGCAAGAGAATTTTAGAGAGAGAGGATAGGGAAGAAACTAATCGAGTGATGAAGATAAACACAAATGAACACAGTGATTTGTTTCCTGAGGTTAAGTTCCAAGGAACCTACTCCCCATTGCGGAGGCCACAAAGGCCAGGTCTATTCCTGTAACACCCTTGGTGTTACTGCAACTAAAACTTGAGCATGGCATCATAAACATTGGCATTGCATATGTTTGACACACCTAGAGTGCATTCACTAGGTAAAAATTTCAAACAAGTTGTATTGTTATAGCATTTTGCAAATAGAACCCTGGATAGGGAACTTAACCCTAAATAGGGATTATAGGGGGTAAAACTTAACCAAATTGAGAAAACCTAAAAGCTTTAGGGAAATAGTCATAAAATGTTCCCAAAAATGAACTTGAATCACATTTATACCCCCGAAATACCAAAAAACCCCATTTGAACTCTAGAAAACCCTAAGTCCAAACCCTAGGGGCCTATGTGCAAAAATTGTGCACATTTGGACTAAAGTGTAAAACTACTATGTTAAATCATATAAAGTCACATGGTTCACATTTGGGAATATTTACAAGCCAAACCCAAGTTTTGGACTAATTTGCAAAAAGTACCACTTGACCTCTATTTCATCCTAAGTCTGAATTTTAGATTTGTGGGCTCAACTTTTGAGCTTTGTAACTTTCAAAGTATAGGGTTTTTGCCCTAGGTCACCACATCAAGTTTGTAGCTCAATCATAGGAGAACAACTTTGCTTAAGAATGTGAGCTCAGTTGTTAAGAATAAATTGAAGATAATTAAGCCTAAAGTCTGGCTGTCAGGCTGGTTCCACTCTGAAATTCAGATTTTTAGTGCAACAGAACCATCTTTGGGTGTGAATTCAACCTTGATCTAGTGCTCAAATGAGTTCAATCCCTATAGTCGAATTATTGCTGGTTTGTAGCTCTACAATTTTGCTGCAGAGCATGGAGTATGTTACCATATAGGTTTGTGAGAAAATCGAGCAAAAACATGGTCTGTCAGGCATTCTGAATCGGTTCTCCATGGTACAGTAACCGCTCGGGTTCAGAACGTTTCACCGTCGACGATCGCTCCTCCGCTGTGATTTGTGTCGCCGGCGTAAGGATTCGCGCTCGGGACCGATGGATAACATCACGGGGTGAATGAATCTTCGCCGTCGGTGAGCTGGACTCCACTCCGATGACTCTCGTCGTAACCCCCCTACTCGGCGGCTAGAGTAGATAAGACTCGCCGGTGAACCGCCATCGCACGGCCTTATGCCACGTATCTGAGCACCCCCATCGCATCAACGTGACTCCCTATCGCTGTCTCATCGACGCTGGTGAGGTTGCCACGACGGGGGACACGAAATCGGGACGACGATGTTCTTCCTTATCTCCGGCCACCTGCACTGCCCAGACAAATTAAGCGCCACCGACGAAGCTTCCTATAAATTGAGCCTGTGGCTAGCTTCGCAACATCATTACGCACCCCCACACCCAGTATTGCTCCCAGCCGATCACCAGCGAACTCAAATTTCGCATTCTCCCCAATCCGGTTCAAATAAACCGTGAAGCTAACCTCGCCGTGGCCAGCACCGTTCAGGTCCGCTCATACCATCTTCTTCCCCGTTTAAGTACTCTCATGTGCTTACGATGCTCGTCGACCCACGTAATTGAGCTAGGAGTCCTCTGGTCGCCGGGAACACGGCTGTCTAGCCGCACTGCTCACGGTCACCATGGCCCGAGCAAACCAATTGGCCATAGATGAAATTAGGTTGGGGGAAATGCTCGGGGTGGATCCAATCTCATGTCAGTCGCTCGGAGACCCTAGTCATTGCCCCATTCGGCCGATACAGGTGCTCGCCGGGGCTTCCCCGCGCTCGACGTCGTCGTGGACTTCAAACCGAGAATAGATAGGAGTGCGGGGGTCTTTTTGTAAACGGTCAGTGACTCTGTTAAACAGTGAAAGAACCTGTTTTCGGTTAGCCAAGAACCCGAGGTCCTTTTCACAAGACCGCCAGAGCAGCGCGGGCGCGCGCGCGATTCCGCGTGGAACTGGGCCGCCTCGGCTAAAACCAGCCCAACACTATTCAATCTTTTTCCTTTTCTTTTTCAGTAGAACTTTAGAAATCTATAGAAAATTGTAGAAAAATCCTAAAATTGTCAAACCAATTTTCCTAGACTTCTTATTTTTCATAGTATTTAATAAAAATAGTTTCATGATTTTTTAGATTAAATAAGGAATTTTAAGGCATTTAAACTAGCTTAAACCATTAGTTTTGGATTTTTAGGAGATAAATGGTAATTCCAAAAATGTCCAAACCTTTTATGTAAGTTCCATGCATTATTTAGAAGCCTTGGGTAGAATTTGGTTTGATTTGGACCTTGTTTGATAACTAGAACCCAAAACCCCCACCCCTGCCCTGTGAACTCCTTTATTGACTCCGGAAACCCTAAGTTCTCGGAGTTCTGTGAAGGAAAATTGTATTCAAAACCTTAGATAATAAATTCTTATTATCTTTGCACTCTCATGAGCATTACATGACATTTATTCTTATATGCACATATATAAGGTTATGTTTAGAAAACGAAGAAGAGATTGAAGTGACCGAAGAGAAGACACCACCACCTTTGGAATCTCAGGCAGGAACTTGTCTCTACTTTGACATCTGTGGGCCTGAGCCTGACTCACCTACTAATGAAGGCAAGCCCGGTGCATTTGCCACCTTCCTTGATGTTTTTAAAATCTTTCTCACTTGCTTGTTGCATTAAGTAATAGGAGTTGGTTGTTAAACAATTCCTGCATTATCTTCCTTGATCTTGATTACCTTCCTTGATACCCTGTTTTACAAAAGGTTTTTACTATGCTTAGTATTGCTCTAGCAAAACAAAAGGTTTTGTTTTACAAAAGATGTTTGGCAAAGTGGGTGGGATGTTTTTGAAAATAAAACTTGATGGTGAATCCATCGCGGCCGTGATGGATTCAACATCGGAAAAGATGTACCTCTGCCAGGTACCAAGTTTTTGGGTAAATGATTAAGCTGAGACCGGGCGGGTGACTTGCACGAGAAGAGAGTCTCGGTGTAGTGTCTCCGTCTGAGTCGATTAAGGACAGTGTCAATGTAGGCCTGCTGACCCAGGACCCTTTAACTGGTCACATGCCTCGTCATGGGTAAGCCTTGCCTCGGGCAGACTAAGGCCAGAATAAGATAACACGAAATGGACGTGGAGCGGTGGCGAGAGTAGCGTGTACCCTCCATAGCAAGAGGCTGGACGGTGGTGTATCTGTGCTCTCGGTTTGCGTGAACCTGATCTAGTCTTAAGAACCCCGGTGGTGGGTTGACATATGCAAGGGTTAAGTGCTACATATGTCGTGTGATTGGAGATCCTCAGCTGAGTATAATCGATTCGGATCACTGTACCTCCGCGGTTATGGAGACTTGGTCACTGACTTATACGTAGAATTCCACTAAAGATGAAGGGATTGATGAGAAACTGGCTAGTGCAGGACAAGTGTTTGAACTAGGGTAGAAAGAACTCTAGATGCAGGTAAGTTTACCTAACCTGAAAATAAAATTTGATTTTTATGGATCCACTCTTAGTAAGCATTTATGCAAAACAGAGTCTTTGATCTTGAGATACCTTACCTTGACTCCCTTATAACCAGCATACCCTTGAGAGTCTTTTCTTTAGTCGGGTAAGACTTGCTGAGTAATTCCATACTCAGGGTTTATTCCCTCGTTGTTTTTACGTGAGGAAGCAGTAAATTTTTGTTGCTTTTGTACCAAGGTGGTTCCAAATGAAGAAAAACAAGAGTGAAGCTGCGGGAGGACATGGTCCTCCATAAGAAACTTTTATGTGAGAACTTATCGGGAGGAGTTTTTGCCTCCCTTGGTATTGTAATAATACTACTCAGCACTCGTTTTATAACTCTGGTCTGTAATAAGTAACTTGATCTTACTTTCTAAATAAATGTAAGTTTATGTAATCGCTTCCGCATTTCTATATATCCGATGTTCTGTAATGTCTGCAAGACGGGTGAAACGTTCCTGGAAAGGTAAGAAAGAAGATACCAAACTTGTCAAGTGATTTAGGAACATCTACAGGGTTGTCTGATGTCTGTTGGACAAGGACAACTGTAGGTGGGCCTAATGACTTGGAAGGTTCCGTGACAGCTGGTATCGGAGCGAAGCCCTTCTCTGCAGATATTATGAGGCATCTTCAAAAGGATTTTCTAAAAACTTACCTAGAAAGATTTCTTCCATCCTTATCCCTTGTATCTGAAGAATCTATATGAAAGACCAGATAGGAGGAGTGTAATATATAGAAGGTATGAATCAACTAAGGTTGGTTCTGTAATTATACATGCATCATGCTAAGAACCATACTAATAAAATTTCCTCCTTAGAGAAATGCCGCCGCGCACGAGGAAAAACCGCGCGCAAGTCAACTGGCCCAATTGGGGTACCTCGTCATCAACTTGCCCCATGGGACGAGGATAGTAGTAGCGGAAGCAACAATCCGATTGGGGATCTTGAAGCCCGAGTAAATCAGCTTCAAGCGGAGCTTCAACGCAGGACGAACATATGGGTCGCGGATGGCGACAGAATAAATGAATTAAGAAGTCACATCCGCCGTCTGCAGGATCAGCTTGCTGATCGAGACTTAGCGCTTGACTGCGCGGTGCAGTCTCGTTCAGTGGCTTGGGCTAAGGAAGCAAAGGCTCGAGCCCGAGTCGAAGAACTCAGCTCTGCCATTGACAATCTGCAGGCGTATTGCAATACCCTACATGAGGAAGTCCATGTACTGTATTCGCAACTACATCCCAGTGCACCTATGGATCCTGTCGGGTCGGAAGCTGGACCCTCGCACGTTGCGGGAGAAGTGCATGGTGGTGAGTTAGACCTTTTTAGGCCCCATACTATGAGGCTGGTCGATGAATGGACGAGGCTGCCAGGAGCAACCAAAAGCAGGAATAGTGGTATAGTAGTAGAAATAGAAGTAGTGTATTGTATAATAGGTTGTACTATTGTATAATGGGTATTGTACTCCTGTTGTATAAAATCGAGTCTGTAACATTACTCTTTTTGGTAATGTAAGTTGGATGGTTTTGTCTTTGGCATATTAAATTTGTTTCCAAATGTTTATTGCCACAGATGTCGTCCAAGACTCGATCATAGGATGCAGCTGGAACCTCCAGTGGGAGGGAGTCTACCCCAAATCCACCTCCTGTCCCTCCCACACTTGCCGAGGCGATTGCCGCCTTGGTAAATGCAACCGCGGATAATACCCGTTTTCTGAGAGAGATGGCGGGTCAGTAGTTTCAGCAACAAGGTGGGTGGGGTTATCAATAGGGCCCCCGTGAAACCTCTTACTTGGACTTCTCAGAGACACGTCCACCGCTGTTTGTCAAAGTCGAAGACCCGTTAGAAGCCGACGAATGGATTCGGGTTATCGAGCAAAAATTTGGACTTCTACGCTGTTCTGAAACCCAGAAGCCTTTATTCACAGCCCAGCAACTGCGCGGCCCTGCCAGCACCTGGTGGGGAAATTTTGTGGCCGTTAAACCGGCCAATCATCAGATAACATGGGAAGAATTCAAGGTGGCCTTCCGCGAGCATTATATACTCGAAGGTGTTCTTCACATGAAGCAAGAAGAATTTATGAAGCTGAAGCAAGGAGGAGATACTGTTAATCAGTATCTCAATAAGTTCAATCATTTGTCACAGTATGCAATCGATCAAGTGAACACCGATCTGAAAAAGAAGAATTGTTTTATGAGAGGTTTAAATGATCGACTGCAAAGAAAGATGGCAACCTGCATAGATCTTACTTATGGAAGAGCTGTCAGTACAGCACTGGCAGTGGAAGCGAAGTATGCAGGTGTCGGAAAATCCAAGGGTTTTGGAGGAGACAGGCCTAGTCAGGGCCCGGTGAAAAGGCAACGGTTTGTTCTCCGGCCTTCCAACCAGAATCGCTCTCGTGCACCCTCCTTCCCTTTTAAGCAACCAATATTTATTCGTCCCAATAATGCCCCCACTGTACCAAGTCAGCCGAGTGCCCCAGGCACTCGATTCCCTGCTTTGCCCAGTTCATCGACTGGATGTTTCAATTGTGGCAAATCTGGGCATTTCATCAAGGATTGCCCGTATCCAAAGCAAAACCAGTCAAATAATCAGCAAGGATCTGGGAATTCATCTCAAGTCAAGGGAAATACTTCGGGCAAAAACACCAAGAAGACGGGACGCATATATTATACACAAGTGGCCACTACACCGGACGGAGAGCCGGTAATGATGGGTACGTTCCTTGTGGCCAATCATCCCGCAGTTATTCTCTTTGATTCTGGCGCTTCGCATACATTCATCAGCAAGAAATTTGTGGAGCAACATTGCATTTCATGCCATGAATCAAAAGAAGGATTTAAAATTCACTCACTTGGGGGACAAATCTTTACTAGAGAAGTGGCCTATCAAGTGCCCGTAACATTGGCTGGACGGGACTTTCCTACTAATATGATCGTTCTGAAAGGCCAGGACATAGATATCATTTTGGGCATGAATTGGTTGGCACGACATAAAGCAACCCTCAACACTGATCAAAGAACCATCAGGTTGAGTCATAATCAAGAAGAAATTCTCTTGTCTGTCCTCATTCCAACCAAAGCTACTGGCAGAGTTTATGAAGCCACTATACCGGAAATCAAGGATATTCCGGTAGTATGCGAATTTCCCGATGTCTTTCCAGAGGATTTGCCTGGATTGCCACATGAAAGGGATGTAGAGTTTGTAATTGAGTTGAAGCCCGGTACGGCTCCCATTTCTCGAAGATCGTACCGTATGCCTCCAAATGAGTTGGCAGAATTGAAGATTCAATTACAAGATCTACTTGAGAAAGGATTCATCCGGCCAAGCTCGTCGCCATGGGGTTGTCCAGCCATATTCGTCAAGAAGAAGGATCAAACTTTACGGATGTGTGTGGATTATCGACCCCTGAATGAGGTCACTATCAAGAACAAGTACCCTCTTCCGAGGATTGACATTTTATTTGATCAACTGACCGGGGCGAGGGTATTCTCCAAGATTGATCTCAGATTGCGATATCATCAGATCCGTATTCGGCCCGAGGATATACCAAAGATCGCGTTTACTACACGGTATGGATTATTTGAATACCTGGTAATGTCTTTCGGATTGACAAATGCTCCTGCCCACTTCACGTATTTGATGAACTCGGTATTCATGCCTGAGTTGGACAAGTTTGTGGTGGTCTTCATTGACGATATTCTAATATATTCCAATAATGAAGAGGAGCATGCTCAACATTTACGGATCGTGTTAACGCGCCTGAGAGAACATCAGTTGTATGCCAAGTTCAGCAAATGCGCGTTTTGGCTGGAGGAAATTCAGTTTCTGGGACATGTTCTATCTGCCAGGGGGATTGCGGTAGATCCCAGCAAAGTCAAGGACATTTTGGAGTGGAAACCCCCAACCACTGTTCATCAAGTCCGAAGTTTCCTTGGACTGTCTAGATATTACCGCCGATTTATACCAGATTATTCTAAGCTTGTGAAGCCAATCACAAGTTTATTGAAGAATGATATTAAATTCAATTGGTCTTCCAAGTGCAATGAAGCCTTTGAACAATTGAAGACATTATTAACCACTGCTCCGGTATTGGCTCAACCGGATATCACCAAGCCCTTTGATGTATATTGTGATGCATCAGGCAGTGGTCTCGGCTGTGTATTAATGCAAGAAGGCCGAGTAATTGTGTATGCTTCAAGGCAGTTGCGCCGACATGAGGAGCATTACCCAACTCATGATCTGGAGCTAGCTGTTGTGGTTCATGCCCTGAAGATTTGGCATCATTATCTGCTAGGTAATATCCGTCACATTTATACAGATCATAAAAGCTTGAAGTATATCTTCACCCAGTCAGAATTGAATATGAGACAAAGGCGATGGCTTGAGCTTATTAAGGATTATGAACTGGAAATTCATTATCACCCAAGCAAGGCCAATGTGGTGCCAGATGCACTTAGCCGTAAGGTTTCCTGTCACTGTCTTACGATGAAGACCTCTGACAATACATTATGTCAGGAGATGGAGAAGCTAAACCTGGGAATGGTCCAACAAGGAACCCTGAGTCAGCTAAAGCTTGAGTCAGTCATCTTGCAAAGGATAATTGATGCTCAAAGGGATAATGAGGGTATGAAACACATTCGTGAGAAGATAAGGGCTGGAAAAGCCAAATGTTTCAAAGAAGATGATCAAGGCATTGTATGGTTTAATAACCGCATAGTGGTGCCGAAGAATGAAGAGGTCCGCCAGCAAATTATTGATGAAGCACATCTTAGTCGCTATTCTATTCATCCCGGAAGCACTAAGATGTACCAAGACTTGAAGCAATGTTATTGGTGGACAAAAATGAAGATTGAGATTGCACGCTATGTGGCTAGATGTGACACCTGCAAACGTGTCAAGGCCATACATTTGAAAGCTGCCGGTCCATTACAGTCTCTACCAATACCGACATGGAAATGGGAAGACATAAGTATGGACTTTATTGTGGGATTGCCCAGGACCACAAAAGGGTATGACTCTATCTGGGTTATTGTAGATCGGCTTACGAAAATTGCTCATTTTCTACCTGTCAAGACAGTGCACCCAGTTGCTGTTTATGCCCAATTGTATATTGCTCGTATTCTCAGTTTGCACGGGGTTCCGAAGACTATAGTGTCGGATCGTGGACCTCAATTCGTATCCAAATTTTGGGAAGAACTTCATAAGTCCCTGGGTACCAAATTGCTCCACAGTTTGGCCTATCATCCACAAACAAGTGGGCAGACTAAGAGGGTTAATCAAATACTTGAAGATATGCTACGGGCATGTGTGCTGGACTTCTCACAGAAATGGGATGAATGTTTACCGTTAGCGGAATTCTCATATAATAATAGCTATTAAGAAAGCATCAAGATGGCACCCTTTGAAGCTTTATATGGACGACGATGTCGAACTCCGCTAAATTGGTCTGAACCAGGTGAAAGGTACTTCTTCAGGCCTAACCTGGTAAAAGAAACTGAAGAGAAAGTTCAGAAAATAATACATAATTTGAAGAAAGCTCAAACCCGTCAAAAGAGTTATGCAGACCAGCGACGACAACCCTTATACTTTCTAGTAGGAGATTATGTCTACTTGAAAGTTTCTCCAATGAAGGGTGTATCGTGTTTCGGGGTTAAAGGGAAGCTTGCACCCAGGTACATTGGTCCATTCCCTATACTTGAGCAATGTGGACCAGTGGCGTATCGACTTCAGCTCCCCGAAACCTTGTTTGTTGTACATAATGTGTTCCATGTGTCACAATTGAAGAAATGTCTTCGGGTTCCCGATCGAACCGTTGAAGTGACAGATGTTGTCCTTGAACCAGACTTAACATATTCCGAACATCCCATTCGAGTCCTGGATCAAAAGGACAGGGTTACCCGGAGAAAAACTCTCAAGTTCTATAAGATACAGTGGAACCAACATTCTGAAGAAGAGGCTACATGGGAAACTCAAGACTTTTTAGATAAGAATTTCCCAGGCTTTTTAGCCTCATGTAATTTGTAAAGTGTGTATAGTTGTTGTAATAAAGGAGTGAATCCCACACCACCCCTGCCTTGTACCAGAAATAAGGAAATAAGAATGTGACACATTTCCTTTTCCATTACTTACCCTAGGACTTTTAATCTCGGGACGAGATTCTTTTATGGGGGGAAGGATGTAACACC
Organism: Zea luxurians; assembly: GCA_029449295.1. Taxonomy (NCBI): domain Eukaryota; kingdom Viridiplantae; phylum Streptophyta; class Magnoliopsida; order Poales; family Poaceae; genus Zea; species Zea luxurians. The sequence goes on from JAOPSE010000012.1 coordinate 94,743,378, forward strand.
CTTGGTGTTACTACAACTAAAACTTGAGCATGGCATCATAAACATTGGCATTGCATATGTTTGACACACCTAGAGTGCATTCACTAGGTAAAAATTTCCTGCCAAAATAGAGGCACTAATGGTTAGACAATAGTATTACAAAAATTTAGGAATTGGAACGGACCAATTTGGAGTTCATATGCATTTTCTACAATTTAAACAAGTCTCTGCAATTAAATATATACTAGAAATCTATTTTTAAATTAATTTCTCTAATTTTTCTAATTCTCTAGACTGGGCCTCAATAAACAGAAAAGACAGGGGCCAACGTGAAAGAATTTCCCAGACTCATCGCACTGTTCCTGTGGACGGCGGGTTATTTTAATAAAAATCCGAGGGCTCTTTAACAAATAGTACCCGCGAAGGGGTATGCTCAAATCCTAGTCGTCCGATCAAGTTTTGAGAGATCGGATTTGATCTGCTGTTTTAATGAACCAGAACCCCGTTGGATCGTCGGATCAGGATCCAATGGTCCAACCAACCAGTATGTGGCTCATGATCACAACCGACCAGTCCAAAATCTATGGCCCCGATCAAAGCGAGCAGGGAATTTTCTATCTTCTAATCTCCACCGATGATCATCGATCAGACGCGTGTTGTGTCGTCTTCTTCCCCCAAGCGGCCATGCCCAGCGGCGCGGGACTCCCCCCCCCCCCACGACACGCCATGGCTGCCCACACTGGAACTCGTGTATTGCACACAAAAGAACGATCCTTAGGGTGCTACTCGATGCGGAGAGAAGAACGAGACCGAAGGAGAACATCGCACCTCAAGTAATGGCGTGACCCGTCATGGCTACGGCGACGTGCGGTCCAGCAGTAATAGCGATTCGCCGGTTCACCCCTCCGGGGTCCCGCCTGCGCGCACCAAAAATACTTGTCGCGCCCAAACTCCCCGTCGGTCTCCTGATTCGAAGGCGGCGGATGTCCTCGGCTGACGCTGCGCACACTCGATCTCTCTCCTCCGCACTCCCCGGGCACAAGTGGCCACGCTTGTTGCCGCAGCCAGGACTTGGTCGTGAGTGGAGAAAGGGGCACGGCGCGCCTAGCTTTTAACTACAGGGTCGAATGCCGACGATTCCGCGGTGGCAGTTGAACCCATCACGCATCGAGTCCACGCTGCCCGCCGCCAGCTACGGGAAAAAGACCCGTTTCTCTGCCTCTGGTAAGCCGGACCCACCGGTCATTCACATCACGCGCGCAGGAGGAAAAGAGCCACGCGGGATCACGGGGAATGGCCGAGGCACGTAGAAGCCGGCTGCCAGGCGGGCCCCACAGATCAGGCGCGCGAATCCAATAGTGGGCTACGCGGTTGATGGAAGTGGACCGGTCTGGTCACATTTGGCCCAACACGAGTGGTTCTTTTCTCCTTTTTATTATTTTTACTATTTTCTTCTATCCATAGTTATTTTGAATCCCCAAATTTTGAATTTAAAATTGTTGTGGATTTATTATTTCCATCTAACACATAATTTGAACATAATAACATCACTTTTATAATATGCATTTTATATATTTCCTCTATAGTACCTCTCTTTTCTCTTTCCACTTTTCTTTAGAGATTTGTATTCCAATTAGGGTTAAATTCTATGGACCCATTAATACATTGTTAATGAAACCTTTATTTTATTATTTACAAATGCGCAATTAAATAAAACTCGGCATGATGCATGATTTGTCTAGGTGTCTTTGGTTATTTAATCCCTTTTTGGATGAAGCTTATTCACATGCGATAGTAGGTATAGTCAACACACACAAGGTTATTACTTCTTCTTATGATTTACAATTCTGGGTATTACACACACCGGATAGTTCAGTGGTGCACCGAACGCAGCACTGTCCACTGTCCGGTGAGTGCCACGTCAGCAGACCGTTAGGGTTTGGAGTTGTTGACCATTGAAGTTTTCTGTCCACTTGCAGCACTGGATAGTCTAGTGCGACCTGACATCACGGACTATCTTCTAACTTCTAGTACTGCAGACTGCACGCAGTTGAGTCGTCGACCGTTAGGCGAAGTTGACCGTTGCTCTGTTGTCTCACCAAACAGTCCGATGAATTTTAGTGGACGAGCGCTGAGAAAACTCGAGAGCGGCTAGTTCACGGAGGGCTCCAGCCTAGGCACCGGACTGTGTCCGGTGCACCACAGGCTGCACCAATGCTGTTTTGCTCCAACCGTGTAGAATTCCCCTAGTCATTTTCTTTGTATGTTTATGTGAACCTTATGCACCTGAGAAAAACATCCACTAGGCAAACTAGTTAGTCCATATGGTTTGTGATGGACGTCAAACACCAAAATCGATTATAGGAAATATTGAGGCCATTTTCCTTTCACCAACCACCAAGGTCAATGGATTCTTTTCTCAAACTTGCTCACAAGAGCGGGGAATACAAACTTCTTGGGGTCGTCCACAAATTTGGAGACTCCCAAGAAACCTCAATCCGTCTTGAAACCCTAGGGTTTCAAGAACAACAATAACGCACAAGAGGTGTTTGCAACAAGCTCAAGAGATGAGAATGAGAGGGGAGAGGAAAATCAAATCCTAGAGCACAAGCACAAACCTCACACCAAAGGGCTCCTTCAATCGATTGATTTGAGAGCTAGTTCGAGTGTGAGAGGAGGAGGAAGTGTGCCTTTGTCTCAATTTAGGTGTGCAATGAATGTGTGGGTGACCATCAGTTATGAGGAGAGAGAAGTGGGGGTTATAGACTCTCCTCAAAAAGAGCCATTGGGCTCGATTTTTCTGGGGATGACCGATTGAACCGCCCCTGGCTGACTGTCAGCCTGTCTATCAGTCTGACTGACTGACTGCTGGACAGTCTGATCAAGTTGACCTGACACTAGTTGAACCGGCTCAAGGGGCGTGTCAACCGCCCTAGTGTCATCTGACAGCCAGTCTGACTGGCAGACTGTAGGTTAGACTAGGCAGATGTCCTAGAGACCAGTTGAACCGCTCCTGAGGACTAGTTCAACTGGTTTTGACTAGAAAGTTTAGGAGAGAAACCCCAATTCAACTGGCCTGGAGGCAAGTTCAACTGGTTTTTGGTCAGAGAGTTTCACAGTTAAAGTTGAAGTTGAACTTCAACTCAGCTGAAAAAACTCAACTCAAGCGAAGAAGTTCAACTCAGCTGAAAAAGCTCAACTGAAGAAGTTCAACTCAGCTAAAAAAGCTCAACTGTTTTTCAACAGGTGAAGGAAACGGTGACGCCTAAGAGGGGGTGAATTAGGACTTCTAAAAACTATCTCTAAACTAGGCCACAATTGAATCCCTAAAGCAAAACCAATGCAAATAAACAATCTAGAATGTGCAAACTAGGTTTTGTTTAAGTGTTGCTATCTCTAACGCAAAGCCTAAGTTTCAATCCTAGATAAACTAACTAGAAAGACAAGATTAAAACTTAAATGCTTAATATAAATGCGGAAGGTAAAGAGCAAGGTAGAGATACAAACTCTCGTGGATGACGCCTATATTTTTATCGAGGTATCCAGAACCACACAAGATTCCGACTAATCCTCATTGGTGCCCCTACGCAAAGGGAAGCCCACACGAGGGCCAAGCACCTCGGTCGAGTAACTCCGTAGAGAGCTATGGGCCTTCTCTACGCGCAAGTGGTGCTCCGCTTCCGGCTCCTCTCGGACACTCCCCGTCGTCTTCACAATTGAGCTTCCAGCCAAAACGCTGTGGGCCTCATTTTTCCCTCCAGTACACTGTGGCGGTCGTGACACAAACACGATTGTCATGGTCTCGCAAGACTCTCGTCCCACTTGGTACAATTACAACGGCTCACGCAAGAGCCAAGTGGTTGTGTGGTTTTTCTAAACTCACTCAACTAACTAGGATTCACCTAGAGTAAGCGCTAATGCGGTCTAACTAACCTAAGCACCTACGCTAATCACCGAGTGATTCTATTAAGCACTTGGGTGTTTGAGCACTTGGAAATGTCTACAATATGCCTTAGTATGTTGCTTGGGCTCCCACACCTTGAAATGGCCGGTTGGGGGGTATTTATAACCTCCCCCCACAATTATAGCTGTTGGACAGAAGCAACAACTTTCTGTTGACGAGCACACCGGACAGTCCGATGTACACTGGACATACACTGTTCATTGTCCGGTGCCCTGCAACATCAGCCGACCGTTGGGGTCTGTAGCAGTTGACTGTTGGATCCGACCGTTACCCAGACTGTCCGATGCACACCAGATAGTCTGGTGCTACAGCCCGAGAGTGCCCTTGTGGGCCTCTCTGCGCAAACTACCTGATGTCCCACCGGATAGTCCGGTGCACACGGGACAGGTTACTGTTCATTGTCCGGTGTGCCACCAGTGCGCTGGCTGACCGTCTACTTGATGGATTTCTTTGTTGTTTTTTTGGGCTTCTTTTGTTCTTGAGTCTTGGACTTCTATGCTTCTTTTATGTCTTCTTTTGAGGTGTTGCATCCTCAGTACCTTAGTTCAATCCTCTTCGCATCCTGTGAACTATAAACATAAACATTAGCAAACATACTAGTTTACATGTTATGTTGATCATCAAACACCAAAATCCCTTTAGCCAAATGGTCCAGATTCCATTTCCCTTACAACAGGAACACTCTCTGTTTCTCAATCCTAACAACAGTCATACACAAAGTGTCCAAGGAATTTTAGTTTTCAAAATAGCTTTTTGAATTTGGAGGCTTGAGCTATAGCAAACACCATTACATGTATGAAAACTACTAAGGAAGAAATAGATCTTGTGACTCAAGATATATATGAAATTTTACACGTTCGTCGCATTGAGTCTTTTCAAGGCACCAGTGATGTGTTTGCTTAGTCCTTGAAACTTCCCATTTGAATTCTCAACAAAAGTTGTAACTCCTTTAATTTCTGAGCATACACTAGGAGCAAACTTGTTAGTATCCTTATTTGTTTTGTCATTAAATCATCAAAACCCACCCTCAGTTAGGGTTGATTGCACTTTCAAGTATAAACGCCATAGCAAATGTTACATCAAAAGATATTGGAGTGCAAATTCTTCTAAATAAGCTTAACATTTCTTGTCCCAAGAGGACAAAATTGTGGTGTGATAATATTGGAGCAAAGAATTTATATCTAATCCTATGTTTCATGCTAGAACAAAGCATAGAGAAATTGATTATCATTTTATTTGAGAAAGAGTTTTTGGAAGAATTAATTAGATTGATTTTGTTTCTTCAAAGGATCAGGCGGCTAACGGATTTATTAAAGCTTTTATCTATAAGAACATCAAAGAATTTTAAGCATAATTTGAACTTAGATAAGGTTAAGATTGAGTGAGACTGTTAATAGTATTGTACAGATAGAGAAATTGTAATCGGAAGTATGTTATGGTTCTAAGATAAGAGTAGAATATAATCTTATTTAAATCGGTATTATATTTATCTATGACTCGGCTCTTATAAATATGTACGCCACGTCACCGTAAAGGAGTGCTACATATTACTAATCTAACAGATCAATATACAACGCACACAGACCTGAGCTTAAGTTGTTGGCGCTTCTCTTTTTAAACGCATCTAGACTTGTACGCTCCAGATCTAGGCACGAAGCTAATTTGAACGATTTTGAAAGTTCAGGAAGAAAAACTAGATTATCATGGTAGTTGAACGAGGTAAAACGGACTTGTTTATGAAGGAAAGTTAGATTGCAACGATAGTTTAACAAGGTTGAACGAATAGACTTATTTATGAGTCGCACAAACGAAGTAAACAGCAAGTACGAGTGGCACACAATTTGAATAGGAGGTTCAAATGCTCAGTACGGCGACTAACTGACAGAGCAATACGGGTCCACTGCAAACACCGGACGAGATCTGCCCTCTCGAGAACCCATGACTAGGATCACATGCCCCTGCTGATCACCGACCGGCCGGTTTGAATCCACCGCGAGAACAACGGGAGGCCACGGCTGCCAGATCCAGAGTTGGTAGGCTGCACGTGACTGTGGTGAGGCAGCGCAAAAGGGTCCAGGATCACGTTGCAAACCACCAATAATATAATAATGCGTCTCTGCTGATGAGCACAGTTTACCTCGCTGGCTGACAGACCCAGCCATCTCAAAGGAGGGAACTTGCTATTGCTATGTGCGTGTTTCAGGCAAAAGACATGATGCGGCAAAAGGGAAGATGTGTGGTGTCCAACGCACTGCTACCACACATGTCTGTCCGATCTCTTGCACTGTCTGCACTTCCCTGTTCTCTTTTCACTGCAAGAAAATGCTTGGAACACAAGCGACTGCGACACGGCTACAGCAAGCAACCAGAGCTAGTATGTTAAGCGTATAGTACGCTCGGATTAAACAAACAAAAGCAGGTCCAGATCTCGGAGGCCAAAGATCCATCCAGTGAAAGAGGAAGCACTACTTGTGTACATCACATTAGGTTACAAATACAAATCACCAATAGAAATCCGCCGAAAGGAAAAGGAGAGAGAAAGGAAGGGGAAGAAAGAATTAATAAAGCCGATGAAAAGGACAAAGGCACAAATGCATGCATGGGGTACATGGATGGATGGATGGGGCACACCAACTCTGTGATCGTATCGACCGTGCGACATATTGTATGGCAATGCACGGCGCGCGGCGCAGGAGCGATCGATCGCCACCGCAGTAGCGCCGCTCCGTGTGATCTGAAATCTGAACGATGGTGACTGACTCTATCCTCCCTCTCCCCATCAGAAGAGGCCGGCGCCGAGGGCAGCAGCGGCGAGCGCCGAGAGCGCGGCGGCGGCCCAGCTGCCGGCGGCTCCGGGCGCGGCGGCCGCCTTCTGGTCGTCGGAGGCGGAGGTGTCGTCGTCGGCCGTGGGCGGCTCGGCGATGCCGGCGGCCTTCTTCTTCTTCTTGGTCTTGGACTTGGCGGGTGCCGGGGCCGGCGCGGGCGCCGGGGTGGGCGGCTTGGGCCCGAACAGCTCGTAGGGGAGCGGCACCTTGTCGACGGGGTAGATGGCGAGCGGGAAGTCCTTGCTGACGGGGCTGCCCAGCAGCATCCAGTTGACGCCCGTGGACACGTTGACGTTGTTGCCCGACCGCTTGATGTCGTACCTGTAGGGCCCGTCGTGGCCGGAGCCCTGCGTGTTGACCTTGCCGTCGAGGGTGCCGAGCATGGAGAGGCTGTAGAAGCGGGGCAGCACGCAGTAGAGGACGAGCTGGATCTGGTCCTGCGGCGACAGCCCGTTGAGCACGCCGGCCTTCATCTTGTCGAAGGCGGCGTTGGTGGGCGCCATGATGGTCAGCCCGTTGTAGCTGTCCGTCAGCTGCGCGTTGATCTGCGTGTCCACGCGCGTGTCGTGCAGCAGCTGCTTGAACTCGCTGAACTGGTCGTCCTTGAGCGCCTTGTTCACGTCTGTGGGAGGGGCCGCGTCCGCCGCGCCCGCGCCGGACGACGACGCCGGCCCTGGCGCCGCCTTCGCCTTCGGGGCGGCCTTTTGAGCTGCGCTCAGCAGCGGTGACGCCGCCGCCAGGAGGAGCACCAGGAGGGTGGCGAGGCGGGGCGTGCTGGTGGTGGCCATGCTGCTGCTGCTGCTAGCTGGTGGCGGTGGATCTGATGGAGCCTACCCTGCCTGCCCTGCTCTGCCTGCCTGTTCAATACACCTATTATAGCTGCGGTTGGTGGCGACGCCTTGCAGCCAGCGCGCGTCCAGAGTGTGCGTGCGTGTTTGCGCGGGGAGCACCGGCACCGGCACGTTCGAGCCTGGCTGGCCGGCCCTTATAGGGCGAACTTTGCGACCGTGGCAAGTCAGGTGTCACGGCACCCCAACCAGCGCTCTTCTCTCTTTACGTGCGCCGCGATGTGCATCCTCCAACCACCGGACCGGAGCTTCAGCTCAGCAAGCTACCATGACAGCACGTTGGTAGCGCCATACAGGTAGGTGTGCCTGTACTCTGCTCGTAGGCGTATGCACGATTGCACGTACGTACTTCCGGGCTGCCGCATGTGGCGTCGAGTCAGGCTTGCCAACTTGCCAGAGAATGATGTTCTACCTGCAATGGCACTGCAACTGCAACGCAAGGGAGCCTCAAATACCTCCTTTTCCCTTCTTTTTTTCGTTTTTTTCCCCTTTATCTACATCGAATCATCGATACAGTGCAAGATGTTTCTTTGGATCTGTGTACAGCCTGGCCTGGCCTCTCATCTGTATGTATGCCGTGCATATGGTGGCCGCGACAGTTCTGTCGGCTGGGACTGGGAGTTTCTGTATATTCATCAGCTAGCGCGGGGATAGAAAAACGAAGTGGCTGCTTGACAGCTATGCAGTGCTGCATCATGTACGTATGCTGATTTGTCTGTACTAATAATAAAAAGAAAAGAAAAGAATAATATGGTAATCATGCGGTGTTTGAGAGGCAACTGGGCAAAGACGAATCCCACCGACAGTCCACGCCCCTGCTTTCTTCTTCTAATGCAAGCTGCGTGTCAGCTTCAGTCCACAGCTGTAAATGCAGTGACAGCGTCTGCGCAACGCGGCCACGACGACTGAAAACCCGTCCGGCGTGTATATACGAGGCAAACAGCAGCCCCCTCCTGAATTACACTGAATTCTTACTGGAGGTCGTAATGCTGGTATGGTATCAGTGAAAAGCTTACTGAACCTGCTGCTGTGCAGATCTGCTGGGTTTCCCTGAACCAACCGCCGCGGAAATTGGTGGGCGGTGGCTATGCCAGTGCGCATTTGCGTCTGCAGCGGCGTGGAAAATGCGAGGGGGGCGGTCATAGGAAGCAGCGGTGGAGTGGAAGTAGGCAGAGACGAAGGCGCGCGAGGGGGATACCGGCGACGGCGACGCGGCAGCGGGCCGGAGAAGGACCGCCGATCAGCAAGGCCCGCTCAATCGACAGTCACGTTCGTCTTCAGCGACACGCCAAGCAGAAGCGCCGAGGCACCTACCCGCACGGCAGTGCAGCCTCTTCTCAAGCCCTCGACAGCACATAATATAATAACTCTAAAAAAGGAAATCTGAAGCTGTCAAGTACAGTGGACAATTGGACATGGTGTCATGGAAAATCTCTGGTTTGAGTTGAGACTTTCAGGAGTGTGGTGGATTCGACGAGAGCTGGGTAATTAAAGTCCTACGGAGAACGCCATCGCCGAGTGATCGGATCGGGGTTTGGCCCCTGCAGATCTCGCCATGTGCGTATGACTGCTGAGCGTACGCGAGCGAGACACTGGACGGACGCTGCGTGCGAGAATAAAATAACGTCGGCCGGCGACAGGTGAGCACTGAGGCACCCGTCGCCACTTGAACAAGCTTGAGCTGAGGCCGGCCGGGAGACGAGAAGGAAACCGACAGCTCAACGAGAGCCGCTCGGCGTTGGCGTTCGCTCTCGCAGTCTCACCTCGCCCGGGCTCCATCACACGCTACGCTCACCAGCACCACCAGCACCACCAAACCCACCGTCACTTGCGGCCGCAAGGGCTATCAAGTTAAATGAAGCTTCGGGGCTCTGGGTTTGCGCTTAGAGATGGCAATGGGTAACCGCGACCCGATATCCGATGGGTATTTATTCCATTAGGATAAATATGTGGGCTAAATATTTAACCTGTGGGTCTGTTATTAGGTAAAAATCTTCACTCAATGGGTAAACGGGTAGTAGAACGTTCCGCCTTCAGCCATACCCGTCAACCCGTGGGTATAAAATATCCAATATAAACTTATCCGAAGCATGAACTTGGACTTTAGTCATCCAACTTTTTTACTATTTAACAACAATTTAATGACCATGTAATGAAACATATAATGTGCTATGCAGTACTATCATAGTGTTACTACTTTATCTAATTATCTTTGGTGTATTGAATAGATGGTTAAATGATGCTAGAAAAATTTATAATGGTATTTATATGGATATACTTGACATTTGTATAGTATAATATTTTAATAGTTGTTTAATTTTTATGGGTACAGTTGACCTGATGGGTGACCCATACCCACATGGGTATGGGTATGAGGGTAAATCCATATCCGCCAGTATATACGGGTGACCCGGTGAAGTTATTTTTGTGTCGTGGGTATGAGTATGGGGTAGTAATACCCGAGGGGTATTTACCCATTGCCATCTTTATTTGCGCTGAGTGCGGGCTCTTCCTAGGCCTGTTTGGGCTCTGGGGCCGGGCTAAGCATGCATTTTCCAGTCACATGGCCTGCTAAATCACTGAATTGTAAGAGGGCCCCGGGGTGGAGCCGCTGCAAGATGGGACTTTTGAAATTTTAAAAACGCACACTGAACTAGCAAACGGAGCACTACTGATTCTGCTAATAAAAGGAGAAATTAACAGCTGGCATCATCAACATTCAGGGACAGATCCAAGTTACTAGAACTCGAGAAGAGAAACAAACCGCAAGAAGACGACCTCTTTGTGCTCGACAAGCACGAACCATGTTTACATTCTCACAACAGGGACAGGAAGGAGGCCGCGGCGGCCAGGAACAGCAGAGCGGGCAGCGAGCTCCATCCGGCGGCCCTGCTGGCGCCGCGCGCGGCCGCGCCGGAGGGCGGCGCGTCAGCCGAGCCGGCGGCGGGCGCCTCGGCGACGGACCCGCCCTTGGCCGGCTTCCTGGCGGCGGGCGGCGCGGACGCCGGGGGCTTGACGCCGAACAGGTCGTTGGGCAGCAGCACCTGGTCGACGGAGTAGACGGCGAGGGGCTGCTGCGCGCGCAGCGCCTGGCCGACGCGGGTGGCGACGAGGCCCGTGGACACGTTGGCCTGGCCGCTGCTGTCGGCGGTGATGTTGAGCGTGTAGGGCCCGTCGGAGCCCGACGCCTGCGTGCGCACGGGGTTGCTGGCGGTCTCGAAGGAGTCGAGCGAGTAGAACTGCGGCAGGACGTGGTACTGCACCAGCGACACCTGCTCCTGCTGCGACAGCTTGTTCAGCGTGCCGGGCTTGAGGCTGGAGAAGGCGCTGTCGGTGGGCGCGAACACCGTGTACCCGCTGCCGAACGAGTTGTTCAGCTGGCCGTTCAGCTGCGTGTCCTGCTGCGTCGACTTCATCAGCCGCATGAACGTCGTGTACTGCCCGCCCTTCTCCAGGATCGCCGTCACGTTCGGCGAGCCCTTGTTGGGCGGCGCCGCCGCCGCGGGGCCTGGCGCCTGGCAGAGCGCTGCCGGCACCGCCGCCAGCGCCAGGAACGCCGCCGCGAGCAGGCTCCTTGTCCTTGCCGCCGCCATTATTGGTGTCGTGTCGTCACCGCAAACGTAAAGGTGGTGGCGGCGGCGGTGCTCACGGCTCAGTTTCCGCTGAACCTGAGCACGCAGCGATATATACTAATAACGCCCGTGGATCCATCGGCGCGGAGTTGTCAGTCAGCACGTGAGAGGGAACAGTCTGGCAGAGAACCGACCGAGGCATTTGACCTGAGCGAGATCTCCCTCCTACTCCTAGTGGAGGATCGAGCAAATTGCGAGTACGAAAACGATTTGTTTAGCTCCTCCTCCTGCTCGCTCGATGGATTTGCGGCCAGTTAAGCTTGTTAGGTCAGTGGTGTATCGAGTGGATTGGAAGGGATTAAAATCTTTTCCTATATAATTTTAAATAGCAAAGAGATATCTCCCTTATAGATCTTCTCTATTTTACTGTCGGGTACTGTATGATCAGATATTCAGAGCTACTGTGTCATATTATGCTTAAAAAAACACAAGATCCGTCACCAAAAAAAAAAAGTTGCTGCGCAGTAGAGCGATAATACTGTTTTCCGCGGAGTCTGAATAACGGTCAGCTGAGCCAGAAACTTGCAAGCTGCTCGGCTGGCATTTCTTGGTTTGCTTAAGATGGATCGTCGCAAGGTTGAGAAACGAAGGCATTCTTTCCTTGCTTAATTGAACGGCCGGCAAAGCTCCTGTCTGTTCGTTAAAAAAAAGAAAAGAAAATAAGAGAAGAGAAGAGAAGAGAAGAGAAGAGAAGGCATTCGTGTTTGCAGGACCCCAAACTGCCATCAGGAGCACTTCAAGCTCAGTTATCTGTGGGTCGAATCCATTTCGTGCCTGCCCACCACCAACGTATGCAACCAACCGGTCGTCCTACCGCCGAATACAGCTATTTCATGCATCTCCCTCCCAGGTCCCAGCTCCCAGCAAGCGGAGCTGGCCGATAAGGAAAGCCAGGTGTACATGCTGTTGGTGTGTTGGGCCCTGCTCAGCTCAGTGCCCGTACCAACAGGTCCCCTTGCTCGCCGGCAAATATCCCTGTTTGCTGGAGAGAGATCAATGCTAGTAGCTGGCAAGAAAGCCGGCCGGGCTCATGCATTCCGGATCCAAAGCAGCTCGGTTTCACCGATCGATCTACGCCGGGGAATCCTCATTTCGGATCTCGAGGCGGACATTTGCATGAACTGCACGCGTCCACGGCCAGGTCGCCGATCGCGTCCACGGCTTGAGATAATTAAGAACGGGCAACCTGTGGACTTGGCCGCATCTTGCGAGGTCTCTTCTCGACTCGACTCGCGTAAACAATACCAGTAGCAGCAGCAGAGAAGGCGGCATCAGTATACGACAAACGCAGTCCGCAGAGAGTAGCCGTTACCTTGCCAGTGCAGGAACGCAGGTGATGACGATAGTTTAGTTTATGCATGCATATGGGCCATCGGTCCAAACACTGATTGCGCAGCTAGTACTCCAACGAAACGATCGATCGACTCGAACTGCGCTCATGATTCTGTCTGGAACAACTTTGCGGCCCTCTCGTCAGTGAGGCGAGGTACATTGCATGTGTGTGCTGCATGCAGAAGCACAGCTGTAGTACGCGCGCGCGGGAGTGTGGGGAGCGCGCTCCAGAGTAGTAGTGATCGATCGCCCCTTTGTCTGAAATTTTAAAAACGAGCAGGCATAGTATTGATAAATATTGTGCTGCTGAATGGCTTTATTTCTCGCCTTTCGTATGCGTGAAGCCGCGGCTAGCTCATCCGCGTACCGCGACCGGCGGTTGCTCTGGATCGGTTTCCATCTTCCTCGATCTTAATTTTTTTGGAAATCTTGGGCCGAATGGCGGAGTGCACTCGCCCTAAGTCCTAAGATGAGGAGCGGTCTAAGCGTTTTGCCTGTTATGAGATTAGGAATGAACATACAAGAACACACAAGGGTTTAGAGTGGTTCGGACCGCCGGAGCGTAATACCCTACTCCACTGTGTTGTATTGCTCGTGAGCTTGAATCTGAATGAGTCCGTTCGTGAGAGCCTCCCCATATAACGTTGCATGCATCCCCTTTTATAGCTCAAGGGGGCACGTACAAGGGTGCTGAGCCTCGACATGTAGGCTCAGGAACAAAATGGGGGGAAACAACTAACGCTTGCAACATCCAGGCCACCTCCCAGTAATGCCCGTAGCGCTTATAGTATTGGCTTCTCTCGGCTGCTTCCTCGGTAATGCGCAAGTCATCATGAGTACAGAACATGTGGCAGTACGCCACCTGCCAACAGATTGGATAGGCATGCCGTCTATAGGATGGTCCGGTCGCTGTGTACTAGAGGAGTAGAGAGAGAGGGCGCATTAAATGCTGTGTCAGCACATCGCCTGCCAACGGAGTGGACGAGGCGCATTAAATGCTGAGAGGGCACATCGCTTGTCAAGCGGTGGGCCTCCTCCGTATTAAATGCCGAGATAGCGTAGCATGCGACGCGCGGCGCGGCTCGCGACGCATAGGCCTTACGTCAGGCTTCGCCCGCTGGCTTACGTCACGGATATAGGGCCACGTGGCAGCATCAGGTCTCCGCCTGGGCGGGGAGCTGAGGCGTACAGGATGGGGCCCAGACACGTGTCAGTGTCGGACCCCTGCCTGGTCTTTGACCAGGGCTTAAGTATTTTCCGTCCTGGTGCACCAGGACCCTGTCGCGAGTGGTTCGGACCCCTTGCGAAGGGGTCTGGTTCCCACCTCAGGGGCCCAGCATGCACACATGGAGGTCCCCGACCTCCCCTAGGAGTCCTGTCCGCAAACCTAGGGGTTCGGCGCACTCCCATGGGGGTCCGGACTTACTGCAGATGCCCTGGAGCATCCCTGCTTCTTGGACACGTGGCGGCTCCAGACCCACCCAGGTGGAGAGGTCGAGCGCCGCTGTGGGTCCTGAGCAGGCCGCCTATGGCTGGGTCGAGGCACGCCTTGGCTACGGACGCAGCACCATTGCCACGCGGCTAAGAGATAGCCGCGCGGGCGCTGTACCTTGATACAACAGTAGGGGGTACCCCTGTTCGAGGGTACCGACAGTGGCCCCCAGGCCCACCTCAGGGGAGGATGCGAGCCTGTAGGTGGGGCCTAAACTTGTACTTTGCGTAAACATGGCTTGACTGGTGACTGGGGCGTTACTCCAGCACGTGCTGCATTAACTCGACGCTTCTAGCGACGCACACGCTGTCAGTCTGCCTTTAGTCACGTCAGCTGCTGCATCTATCCTTGCGGTTGACGGTCGTTTTGCCCCCATGCTTGATGGCTCCGTCGGGCTATGCAAGGCGCCTCGATCCTGCTGCCTTTAACAACTCACCCGACGGTACTGAAAGGGCGCAGTATCGCTATGAACGGTGGTTCGACTTCTCTTCTGACGTCCAAGGGGGATGACTTGCAGGCCCGGGCCCTTGCGTCGGAGACTGAGCCGTTGGAGACCGGGCCAACGGAGACTGGGCCTAGGTGGAGATGAAGAGGCGTACTACCGCGGGCGGCAGTACGCTCCTCGCGCGTCGGTTCGCCTTCTTCGTACCCGGGAACTGGCACGCCAAGTGTATGACGTGTGGGTCCGGGCCCCCATGCCAGGGCTGGATCGTTGGAGACGGCGAAGATGAAGAGGCGCACTACCGTGGGTCGGTAGCACGCTCTTCGCGCGGTGGTTTGCCTTCTTGGTACTTGGAGACCACCGCGCCAACCGTATGACTTGTGGGACCGGGCCCCCGAGCCATAGACTGGGTACACTAGTGTGCATCAGGGGAGACTTGTCCGTGATGCTTCGGGGCGCGAGCAGGGGAATCTGCCTTTAAATAGGGGTTCATCCCTCGAGTAGCAGCCATGTCTTGCTTCTCTCCCACTCACTGTGTCCCTTCGGCTTCAAGGTCTTGCTTTGTGCCGCCGTAGTTGCCATGGCCTTATTGGTTCACCCCGAGTGCTTTTAGACTGAGTGGACGCTTGACCTGGTGCGCCTCCTGCCAGGATGGAGCGCGTCGATATTCGGTGGAAGGGTCCGCGCGAGCGCCTTCCCCCTCGGCGATCTCACCGCCGGGGAGCTCGCGCTCTTCGTTTCCTGTGCGATGGCGCTACCGATCTCGCCTTCTTTTTGTTGTTGCTGGAGGAGCATGACCTCGTGGGGGTTGGCGCTCTTCCGCCATCGCTCAGCTTCAAGGATTTTCATCACGCAGCCGGGCTGCGGTCTCCCACCAGTGGTCATCTACAAGGATGACCACCAGCCTTGTGGTGGAGAGAAGCGAGCCGAGCTGCGGCCTCCCCCTACCCTCAGCTTCAAGGATGTTCATCAGCCTTGCAGGGGTGGAGAGCGAGCCGAGTTGTGGTTCTGCCTTCCACATGAGCTGGTGGCCCCCTTCTCCCTCCAGCATTCGGAGGAAAGGATGTTCACCAGCCTTGCGAAGGAGGCGAACTTCGGCTACACAGTGCCGGCCGGACCGCAAGCGCTATCAACCGCTGAGCTTCCAACTCCTTGGCTTGGATGGTCTTGTCGTCACCCCCGTAGGAGGGCGGGGGCAAGGGCCTCATTGCCATGGCGCATGCGCTCAGGCGGTCGCCGCCGCTGGCGAGTCGCTAGTGCAGAGGTGGTCGCCGCCGCTGGCCAGAGCACCAGCGCCGCCTGCCGCCGTGCACCCAGCTCTTTGGCTTTAATGGCCTCGTCGTCACCCCCCGTATGAAGACGGGGGCGAGGGCCTCTTTGTTATGGCGCACGCGTTGAGGTGGCCACCGCCGCTGGCAAGTCGCCCGGGAGGATTCTGCGAGGACAGTGGCCGCGTGCTTCCAGCATGACCCTGCTGGCGTCAAGTAGTTTACACCTGTAGAGATGGAGCTAGGGCTCCGCTTGAAGGCGGATGTAATAACTTTTGCTTTTGTAAGGTACTTTTTGAGTACTATTTATCAAGCAGTATTAGCACTTATCTGCATACTATTTGTCCCTATTGCATGTGGTGTTGCCGACTCCTCCCTAGTACTTGGCCCCCCTGGGATGCAAGCTCATTGTGACGAGGTTGGGTACCAGCGCACTTGAAAGGGTTGGCGACGACCCCCAGGAGGTAGCCTCGACCGGGACCTGGTCCTGTACACAGCTTCGGCCAGGGAGCGTTAGTAGCACTCCCATAGGGTCCCTCGCCTGACATTAGCCATCCTTTGATACATGCTCGGGACTTGCAGGATTTAGTCTGGGAAGCCAAGTTGTGTGTCCGGACCCCCTGGGCTGTGGTTCTAGATACTAGGATACCCGTCACAGAGTGGTGGAGCGTGCAGGCTTACGGTACGGGACCAGGCTAAGCGGCCACATGGCTCCGGACCACCCCAGGAGACAAGCGTCCATTCTCTAGAGCCGGACCCCAGGTTGTCGGACCCACAGGACTATAGCTCCAAATACTAGGGTTCTCGTCACAGAGTGGTGGACTGTGCATGCTTACGGTACGGGACCAGGCTAAGCGGCTATACTGCTCCGGACCACCCCATCGAACGAATTCCCATTCTTTAGAACTGGCCCCCAGGCTGTCGGACCCCCCCCGCTTTCGTAGAGGGGTCCTATGCTGCAAGCCTGGCTACTCAATTCGGATGTCGTCATGTCAGGACAAATGGGAACCGTACGGGTGAGTTAGATAAAAAGTATTATCCGGAAACTGCAGGATAAATCCGTGGAGCAGGAGGATAAAGTTATCATAGAAGCACATCTAAGGGGGTAAATTCCCTCTTTATAACTTGATATGCATGGGTGCAAACCAACAGGTCGGGTTTATGAGGGCGGACCTCACCGGGTTGGTGTACACATATGCGAAACCTTAATTACAAGAAGAAAAAACTTAACCCCTCAGTCTTGCTCCTATGGATTGAACTTACAGAGATGCTCCAGGGGTTAGGAAGAGATACTCCTTCAGTTATAGCAAGGCAGGCACCCCCCGGGATGGCATATTTCCGTCACCTTGAAGGGTTCCTCCCAGCTGGGGGAGAGATCGCGGACCCCTTCTTGGTTCAGTACTTGCCGCAGGACTAGGTCCTGACCCTGGGCTCCCTACTATGCACAAACTGTCGGCCGTAGTGCATGGGCGCCTGGTTGCAATGTGCATTTCGGGTTGCCGCTTGACATCTAAGTTCGCCGATGGAGTCCACGTCCTTGCGCTGTAACCGCCCCTGCATAGGCTCATAAAAAAACTAGACCCGTGGGGAGTCCAGAAGGGTTTCCAGGGGAAGACAGGCTTCGATCCTGTAGACCAGGGAGTATGGGGCCCCCTGGTGCCCACTAGTTGTCATCACCGGAGTTGGAGCCTCCAGCGAAAACATCCTTCAGGACCCCCTTGAGCGACTGATACCTGAGGTCCGGTTCAGCCGCGACCACCTCGTCGTCGTTGGCCCTTTCCTTGCCAGGTCGGCGACGAGGAGGGGTGCCGTCCCCGGAAGACTGCTCGCACCGTGCGCTGACGCGTTTCATAAGGTCAATGATCTCGTGACACTCCGCGGTGCTATGGCGACCGTTGGGTGCACAGGGCATGAGCCGCTATTACCCTTCTGCGACCGTGGGCGTTTGTTACGGTCGCCTCGGCCCCCAGTCGCAGCTGCAACGACCAGAGCGGCAGAATGCGGCTTCTCGTGACCGTGGTTCTTCTTCTTCTTACCGTCTTGGGCGACGGTGCCGGAGCCACCCGTCTGGGCATCCTCGGTTTGTGGCGCCGAGTGCCACACACAGCCCTCGGCGGCCCTGGCGCACTTGTCGGCCAGAGCGAAGAGAGTGGAGACAGTTTCCACGTCATGTGTGGCCAACTTCTCCAACATCTTTTCATCACGTACTCCCTGGCGGAAGGCCGTGATGATAGAAGCATCGGAGATGCAAGGTATAGTACCTCGCACCTTGGTGAAGCAGGAGATAAACATTCGGATGGTTTCTCCGGGCTCCTACCTCACTGCGTGGAAGTGGGCCTCCACACCGTGTTGTTGGTAAGCGCTGGCAAAGTTCGCTGTGAACCGCGCGTAGAGCTCTTCCCAGGAGTAGATCGACCCTGGGGCAAGGTTCATGAGCCAAGTCCGGGTGGGCCCAGATAAGGCGACATGGAAGTATGTCGCCATCATAGCGGTATTTCCACCTGCTGCTGTGATAGCAGTGACGTACACCTGCAGAAATTCCGACGGATTTGATGTACCATCGTACTTCTCTGGCAGGTGCGGCCGGAACTTGGGCGGCCAGGACGCCGCGCGGAGATGATCCTCGAGGGTGGCGTAGCCCACACTGGCCAATGGGACACCCGCCCGGATCCAAGCGCCCGCCGCGTTTGTGGTGTTACCGCAGCAAAGTCTTGATCGAGGTTACGACCCTCGATGTTCTGTCGGCGCTCTCACGCCCTCTCTAGAGAGACGCGGGCATCTTCTCCCGCACGCCTACGGTTGAGTTGTGCCTGCAGGTCATTAGACCTCTCCCGTGAGGCTGGAGCGTCCTTCGCCGCGCGCCGGCGGCTAAGCTCCGCCCTCAGGTCCTCAGTCGGTGCTGCCCTCACCGAGGGTGAGTGCACAGATGCCGACGCCTCTTGTTGTCGTCGGGATGACCGCGGCCTCGACCTGGTCGAGCTGGAGTGCGCCATGCCGAGCAGCCGGTCGACGTCGTCACGCCACTGCCTCATGGCCCCCGGTGAGGCCATGGAGCTTGGGGGTGGCGCAGCAACTCCCTGGCTGCAGACAACGCCTCCAGAGCTGCTCTGGACGGAGTCCGGGATGTCTGCGCAGCTGTATGCTGCTGCGCAGCGTGCACAGCAGCAGTGCCTGGCACTGGGCAGTTGGGAGCCTGTGGCATGGAAGAAGCAGCTTCTTCCTCCACCAGGAACTCCACTGAAGTCTCGGCGCGGTGCTCAACAATTTGCACCATCATGCTGAGCAAGAAAATAAGCAAAAACCTAAAGCTTAGCCCCCTACCTGGCGCGCCAAATGTCGGAGAGGAAATCTCCGGCCGGGTGGCGGAGTGCACCCGCCCTAAGTCCTAAGATGAGGAGGGGCCTAAGCGTTTTGCCTATTACGAGATTGGGGGATGAACACACAAGAACACACAAGGGTTTAGAGTGGTTCGGGCCGCCGGAGCGTAATACCCTACTCCACTGTGTGTTGTATTGCTCGTGAGCTTGAGTCTGAATGAGTCCGTTCGTGAGAGCCTCCCCATGTAACGTTGCAAGCCTCCCCTTTTATAGCTCAAGGGGGGCACATACAAGGGTGCTGAGCCCCGACATGTGGGCCTAGGAACAAAATGGGGGAAACAACTAACGCCTGCAACATCCGGGCCACCTCCCAGTAATGCCCGTAGCGCTTATAGTATTGGCTTCTCTCGACTACTTCCTTGGTAATGCGCGAGTCATCATGAGTACAGAACATGTGGCAGTACGCAACCTGCCAATAGATTGGACAGGCACGCCGTCTGCAGGATGGTCCGGTCGCTGTCTACCAGAGGAGTAGAGAGAGAGGGCGCATTAAATGCTGTGTCGGCACATCGCCTGCCAGCGAGTGGACGGGGCGCATTAAATGTAACACCCCTGGTGTTACTGTTACTAAAACCTGAGCATAACATCATGAGCATCAACATTTCATATGTTTGACACACCTAGGATGCATTCACTAGGTAAAAATTTCAAGCAAGTTGGATTGTTATGGCATTTTAAAAATAAGACCCTAGTGTAGGGTACTTAACCTTAAATATGGTTCTGAGGGGTAAAACAACACCCAAATGGAGAAAACCCTAAAGCTTAAGAAAAATAGTCATAAAATGTTGCTAAGAAGGGACTTACATTACATTCACACCCTTGAAATACCAAAAACCCTAAAAAGGACCCTGGAAAACCCTAAATCCAAACCCTAGGGGGTTAAGTGCAAAATTAGTACACTTTTGGGGCTAAAGACAATAAGGTATCCTAAGTCAAATGGATCACAAATATGTGAATTTGCAAGTTAAACCCTAAGTGTTGGGCTTATTTGCAAAAAAGCACCACTTCAACCCTATATAGACTAAGTCTGAAAATAAGAGATTTGGCTCAACTTTAGAGATCTGTAGCTTTCAAATTAGTGAGAATTTGTCCTAGGTCACCACAACAATTTTGTAGCTCTATGAAAGGAGAACAACTTTGCTTAAGAGTGTAAGCATGGTTATTGAGAAGAAATTGGAGAAAATTAGACCCAAAGATGGGCTGTCAGGCTGTTGAAGTCTGTTGAAGTCTGAATTTCATACTGACAGTGCAATTACAGAGACTTTGGATACAAATTCAAACATGATCTAGTAGGAATTTGGCTATAGCTGTTGTGGCAAAATTATAGCTGAATCTTTGATCTACAACTTTGTTACAGAACTTTGGACAAGTTGCCATAGAAATCTAAGAGAAATCTAACCCTAAACTTGGGCTGTTAGGTACTCTGATGGTAATTCCCATGGTACTGTGCCCTGGTCAAGTCAGGTTCAGTGAACCTCATCGCCGGTGAATCCTCGTCGTGAATCATCGTCGCCGTTATGATTCGCGCTCCCCAGTGACCGGATAATACTCCAAGGCAAAAGATCTTCACCTAGGGATAACTCCGGTGGCCAGCCGTCGTGCCCCCATGATTTGTGGCCTGTACAGATAAGCTCACCGGTGTTGGCTGCCTGCCGGTCGTTTGCCACGTACCCGGACGTCTTACCACGTCGCAGTAGGTCGCGTTAAGCATATCCGGTGATCGCCGGTGAGCTCACCACGGTACAAGCCACTAATCACTGCGCTAGTGCACCCTCTTCTCTCCGGCCGCCACCGCGCCCTCCCCGATTCATAAGCCACCACCCCCGGAGCCTATAAATTGAGCACACCCTCAGCTTCATTAGGTATTCGAGCATCCAATCCACCCACTCGTGCCTTCAATTACTCACCAGAGCCCGTGAATTTCTCTGTTTCCCCAAATTTGTTTTCCGCCATCCTGAAAGAGTCTGCGCCGTGGCTAGCTTGTTCTAGGTCGGTTCATGATCCCTGCTCCCTCGTTTCAGCATTCTCATGCGTCTGTGATGCTCGCCGACCCAGCTAATTGAGTCAGACTGCCCTAGATCACCGGGAACACTTCTGTTCATCCGTTCTTTGCGCTGTCTCCGTGGACAGGGTGATTTAGAGCTCGAATTATGCAATTGACTGGGGGGAAACATGGGGTAAGACTTGAATTCGGTTTCGGCCGAAGTAGAGAACCAGTCCTTGCCCCGTTTGGCCGGTCCAGGAGCTCACCGGAGCTCTGCTGCGCTCATCGCCGTTGAGGACCTTGGCTCGTAAAGAATTATAACGTGGGGGGTTTTCTTGCAAACTGTCAGTGACTCAATGAAATAGTGAAAGAACCAGTTCCCAGTTAGCCAGAACACCGAGGGTCTTTCTGCAAAGTCTGCAGCGCGGGCGCGTGGGCGCGCTCCTGTTCACTGTATAGTTGGGCCGCCTGGGCTGAAATCGGCCCAGGACTGTTCATTCTTTTTCCTTTTCTTTTTCTGGCAGGACTCCAACAATTCTAGAAAATGGTAGAAAAATCCTAAAAATGTCAAACCAATTTTCCTAGATTCCTAATTTTCCATAGAATTTGTTAAAAATAGTTTCATGATTTTTAGATCAAATAATGAATTTTGGAGCATTTAAAATTGCTTAAAACATTGTTTCGGGATTTTTAGAAAATAGATAATAATTCCAAAATTGCCCAAACTTTTTATTTGAACTCTAAGCATTATTTAGAAGCCTTAGGTAGAATTTGGTTTGATTTGGACCTTGTTTGATGCTTAGAACCCAAAACCCCACCCCCTGCTCTTTGAACTTTACTGTTAACTCCGGAAAACCTAAGTTTCCCGGAAAACCGTGAAGGAAAATTGTATTCAAGACCTTAGATAATAAATTCTTATTGTCTTTGCATTCTCATGAGCATTAAATGGGCATTCATTATTATGTATGGTTATCTTTAGAACACGAAGAAGAAGTTGAAGTAGAAGGAGAAAAGACTTCACCACCACCTCAGGAACCTCAGGCAGACAGCTGTTTTTATTTTAACATCTGTGGAACTGATCCTGAATCACCTGTAAACCAAGGCAAGCCCCGGCGCATTTGCCACCTCCTTAACTCTTTTAAAATCTTTCTCACTTGCTTGATGCATTAGGTGATAGGAGTTGATTGATAAAACAATTCCTGCATTACCTTCCTTACATTTGATTACCTTCCTTTGGATCCCTGTTTTATAAAAGTTTTTACTATGCTTAGTCTTGCTTTAGCAAAGAAAAGATTTTGTTTTTTACAAAAGATAATGTGGCAAAGTGGGAGGGATGTTTTTGAAAATAAAATTTGATGGTGGATCCATCATGGCCATGATGGGTTCAACATCGGAAAAGATGTACCTCTGCCTGGTACCAAACTTTGGGATTGAAATGATTAAGCTGAGACCGGGCGGGTGAGTTGCACGAGAAGAGAGTCTCGGTGTAGTGTCTCCGTCTGAGTCAATTAAGGACCGTGTCGATGTAGGCTTGCTGACCGAGGACCCTTTAACTGGTCACATGCCTCGTCATGGGTAAGCTTTGCCTCAGGCAGACTAAGGCCAGAATAAGATACCACACAATGGGAGTGGAGAGATGGCGAGAGTAGCGTGTACCCTCCGTGGCAAGAGGCTGGACGGTGGTGTATCTGTGCTCTCGGTTGGCGTGAACCTGATCTGGTCTTAAGAACCCCAGTGGCGGGTTGACATATGCAAGGGTTAAGTGCTACATATGTCGTGTGATTGGAGGTCCTCAGCTAAGTATAATCGATTCGGATCGTCGTACCTTCGCGGTTATGAAGACTTGGTCACTGCCCTATACGTAGAACTCGAGTAAAGATTAAGGGTGCTAAGAAATTGGCTAGTGCAGGTCAAGTGATTGAACTAGGGTAGAAATAACTCTAGAGGCAGGTAATCTTACCTAACCTGACAAGTAAAATTTGGATTTTTAAGAATCCACTTTAGTAAGCATTTCTGCAAACAGATTCTTTGATTATTGAGAAACCTTACCTTGACTCCCTGATAACCAGAATGCCCTTGGGAGTCTTTTCTTTAGTCGAGTAAGTCTTGTTGAGTAATTCCATACTCAGGGTTTTATTCCCTATTGTTTTTAGGTGAAGAAGCGATAAACTCTTGTTGTTTCTGTTCCAAGGTGGTCTCAAAAGAAGAAAATCAAGAGTAGAGCTGCGGGAGGAAAGGTTCCTCCATAAAAACTTTTGTTGATACTATCCGGAGGGGTTTTTGCCTCCCTTGGCTTGTAATAATTATACTCTGCACTCAGTTAATTATATCCTGGTCTGTAATATATAACTTTGTCTTACTTTTAAATAAAGGTAAGTTTATGTAATCGCTTCCGCATTTTTGTATCTCCGATGATCTGTAATGTCTGCGTGACGGGTGAAACGCTCTTGGGAAAGGTAAGAAAAGCAGATACCAAACTTGTCAAGTGATTCAGGAGCACCTACATGGTTGTCTAAGGTCCGTTGGACAAGGACAACTGTAGGTGGGCCTAATAACTTGGGAGGTTCCGTCACAGCTGGTATCAGAGCGAAGCCCATCTCTGCAGATATTATGAGTCATCTTCAAAAGAATTTTCTAAGACTCACCTAGAAAATTTCTTCCCTTCTTATCTACTATTTATGAAGAGTTTATATGAAAGACTAGATGGGAAGAGTGCAATGTATAGAAGGTTGTGGTTCTGTAATTACACATGCACCATGCTAAGAACTATGCTAATAAGATTTCCCCTTAGTAATAATGCCGCCACGTACAAGAAAGACTGCCCGCAAGTCAACCGGGCCGATCGGTGTACCTCGTCACCAACTTGCCCCGAGACATGACGACAGCAGTAGCGGCAGTAACGATCCAATTAGGGACTTAGA
Source organism: Zea luxurians (assembly GCA_029449295.1). NCBI lineage: Eukaryota > Viridiplantae > Streptophyta > Magnoliopsida > Poales > Poaceae > Zea > Zea luxurians. The sequence goes on from JAOPSE010000012.1 coordinate 94,767,442, forward strand.
AGCTCAAGTTAATCAGCTTCAAACAGAACTCCATCGCAGGAATAACATATGGGTTGCGGATGGCGAGAGGATCAATGAATTGAGAAGCGACATCCGCCGCCTGCAAGATCAGCTCGCAGATCAAGATCTAGCGCTCGACTGGGCGGTTCACTCTCGTTTGCTTGCCTGGGCTAAGGAGGCGAAAGCTCGAGCCCGAGTAGAAGAGCTTAGCTCAGCTATTGATACCTTGCAGGCTTATTGTAATACTCTACATAAAGAAGTTCATGTATTGTACTCACAACTACACCCCAGTGTACCTGTGGATCCTATCGGGACAGAAGCCGGACCTTCTCAAGTAGCGGGAGAAGCTTTTGGTGGCGAATCGGACCTTTTCAGGCCCCCTCCCTCTATGAAGTTGGTCGATGAGTGGTCTCCTACGCCCGACAGTGAGGCTACCAAGAGTGACAGGAAGCAGGCATAGTATAGTATAGAAGTAGTACTATTGTGTAATAGGGGGTGTAATCCTATTGTAAAGTACGAGTCTGTAACATTACCTTTTGAAGTTATGTGAAATGGATGGTTTGTATGGCATATCATATTGCTCCCAATGTTCTTTGCCTCAGATGCCTTCCAGGACTCGCGCTCAGGATGGGGCTGGTACCTCTTGTGGGAGGGAGGCGACCCCGAATCCACCTCCAGTACCCCCGACACTTGCCGAGGCCATCGCTGCCTTGGTAAATGCTACAGCAGAGAATACCCGCTTCCTGCGGGAGATGGCAGGCCAACCACTTCAGCAACAAGGCGGATGGGCCTATCCGCAAGGCCCCCGTGAGACATCTTATCTGGACTTCTCCGAGACGCGCCCTTCGTTGTTCGTCAAGGCAGAAGACCCTTTAGAGGCGGATGAATGGATCCGCGTCATTGAACAAAAATTTGGGCTTCTTCGATGTTCCGAAACTCAGAAGCCCCTGTTCGCAGCTCAGCAATTGCGTGGTCCTGCCAGCACATGGTGGGGAAACTTTGTGGCCGTTCAGCCGGCCGATCATCAGATTACATGGGAGGAATTCAAGCTGGCCTTCAGAGAGCATTACATACCTGAAGGAGTCCTCCACATGAAATAGGAGGAATTCATGAAGTTGAAGCAAGGCGGAGATACTGTCACCCAGTATCTCAATAAATGTAATCACTTATCTCAGTATGCGATTGACAAAGTCAACACCGACATAAAGAAAAGGAACTGCTTCATGAGGGGTTTAAATGATCGGATGCAAAAGAAAATGGCTACCTGCATCGACCTCACCTACGGAAGGGCTGTCAGCACAGCGCTGGCAGTTGAATCTAAATATGCAAGTTCTAGAAAGTCTAAGGGGAATGGGGGCAACAGGCCTAATCAGGGCCCCGAGAAATGGCAACGGTTAGTTATCCGGCCTTTTAATCAGGGTCGTTCTTTATCACGCCCACCCTCCGTCCCATTCAAACAACCAGTGTTCATCCGTCCCAATGCTGCCCCCATTACAACAAGTCCGCCGGGTGCCCCTGGCACTCATTTCCCTGCCCTTCCCAGTTCGTCAACAGGCTGCTTCAATTGCGGAAAATCTGGGCACTTTATTAAGGATTGCTCCTACCCAAAGCAAAATCGCTCAAACAATCAACAAGGTACTGGAAATTCTTCTCAAGTTAAGGGAAATACGGGCAAGAACATAAAGAAGACGGGACGAATTTATTACACTCAAGTGGCCACCACACCGGACGGTGAACCGGTAATGATGGGTACGTTCTTTGTGGCCAATCATCCCGCAATTATTCTTTTTGATTCTGGTGCTTCACATACATTCATAAGCAAGAAATTTGTGGAGCAACATTGCATTTCATACCATGAATCAAAGGAAGGGTTTAAAATTCATTCACCTGGGGGACAAATATTTACGAAAGAAGTGGCTTATCAAGTGCCCGTAACATTGGCCGGACGGGACTTTCCTACTAATATGATTGTTCTGAAAGGCCAAGACATAGATGTCATCTTGGGCATGAATTGGTTGGCCCAACACAAAGCAACCCTCAACACTGATCAGAGAACCATCAGATTGAGTCATAACCAAGAGGAAATCCTTTTGTCTATCCCCATTCCAGCTAAAACTACTGGCAGAATATATGAAGCCATTATACCAGAGATCAAGGATATTCCAGTAGTATGTGAGTTCCCAGATGTCTTTCCAGAAGATTTGCCTGGATTGCCACCTGAAAGAGATGTAGAGTTTGTAATTGAGTTGAAGCCTGGTATGGCTCCCATTTCTAGAAGATCGTACCAGATGCCTCCAAATGAGCTGGCAGAACTGAAGATTCAATTACAAGATCTACTAGAGAAAGGATTCATCTGGCCAAGCTCGTCACCATGGGGTTGTCTAGCCATATTCGTCAAGAAGAAAGATCAAACATTACGAATGTGCGTGGATTATCGACCCCTAAATGAGGTCACTATCAAGAACAAGTACCCTCTTCCACGGATTGACATTCTATTTGATCAACTGACTGGAGCAAGGGTATTTTCTAAAATTGATCTCAGGTCGGGCTATCATCAAATCCGTATTAGGCCCGAGGATATACCCAAAACCGCATTCACTATGCGGTATGGTTTATTTGAATACTTGGTGATGTCTTTTGGACTGACGAATGCTCCTGCCCACTTCACTTATCTGATGAACTCGGTATTTATGCCCGAGTTGGACAAATTTGTGGTGGTCTTCATAGATGGTATTTTAATATATTCAAAGAATGAAGAGGAGCATGCTCAACACTTACGGATCGTATTGACGCGCTTAAGGGAACATCAATTATATGCTAAGTTCAGTAAATGTGCGTTCTGGCTGAAAGAAATCCAATTCTTGGGACATGTGTTATCTGCCAAGGGGATTGCGGTAGATCCCAGCAAAGTCAAGGATATTTTGGAGTGGAAACCCCCAACCACTGTTCATCAAGTCCGAAGCTTCCTTGGACTAGCTGGCTATTACCGCCGATTTATACCGGATTTTTCTAAACTTGTGAAGCCAATCACAAGTCTATTGAAGAATGAGACTAAATTCAATTGGTCTTCAAAGTGTAATGAAGCTTTTGAGAAATTGAAGACATTATTAACCACTGCTCTGGTATTGGCTCAACCGGACATTAATAAGCCCTTTGATGTGTATTGTGATGCATCAGTCAGTGGTCTCGGCTGCGTATTAATGCAAGAGGGTCAAGTAATCGCGTATGCTTCAAGGCAGTTGCGCCGGCATGAGGAGCATTATCCTACTCATGATCTGGAGCTAGCTGCAGTGGTTCATGCCCTGAAGATATGGCGTCATTATCTACTGGGAAATGTCTGTCATATTTATACAGACCACAAAAGTTTGAAATACATCTTTACCCAGTTCTGAGCTCAATATGAGACAAAGGAGATGGCTCGAGCTTATTAAAGATTATGAACTGGAGATCCATTATCACCAGGCAAAGCAAATGTAGTGGCAGATGCACTCAGTCGCAAGGCCTCCTGCCATTGTTTAACCATGAGGACTTCTGACATTACATTGTGCCAGGAGATGGAAAATCTGAACCTGGGAATGATTCAGCAGGGGACTTCAAATCACTTGAAGCTGGAGTCAGTCATCCTACAGAGGATAATTGACGCACAAAAGAATGATGAGGGTATGAAACATATACGTGAGAAGATAAGGGCTGGAAAGGCCAATTGTCTCAGAGAAGACGACCAAGGTGTTGTATGGTTCAACAACCACATAGTTGTGCCAAAGAATGAAGAAGTCCGCCAGCAAATCCTAGATGAAGCACATCTTAGTCGCTATTCTATTCATCCCGGAAGCACTAACATGTATCATGATCTGAAACAGCATTATTGGTGGACGAAGATGAAGATTGAAATCGCATACTATGTGGCTAGATGTGACACTTGTAAGCATGTCAAAGCCATACACATGAAGGTTGCTGGTCCATTACAATCTCTACCAATACCAACATGGAAATGGGAAGATATTAGTATGGACTTTATTGTGGGATTGCCCAGGACTGCCAAAGGGTACGATTCTATCTGGGTTATTGTTGATCGACTCACAAAGATTGCCCACTTTCTACCTATCAGGGTGAAGTATACAGTGGCCACTTATGCGGAGTTATACATTGCCCATATTCTCAGTTTGCATGGTGTTCCGAAGACTATAGTGTCGGATCGTGGACCTCAATTTGTATCCAAATTATGGGAATAACTTCATAAATCCCTGGGTACCAAATTGCTTCACAGTTCGGCCTATCATCCTCAAACAAGTGGGCAGACTGAGAGGGTAAACCAAATACTTGAAGATATGCTGCGGGCATGTGTTTTGGAGTTTCCACAAAAATGGGATGAATGCTTACCTTTAGCGGAATTCTCATATAATAATAGCTATCAAGAAAGCATCAAGATGGCACCCTTTGAAGCTTTATATGGATGACGATGTCGTACTCCGCTAAATTGGTCTGAACCTAGTGAAAGGTCTTTCTTCAGGCCTGATATGGTGAAAGAGACCGAAGAAAAGGTTCAAAGAATCGTTCATAATCTGAAGAAAGCCCAAGCTCGTCAAAAGAGTTATGCAGACAAGCGACGACAACCCTTGTACTTTCTCGTGGGAGGTTATGTTTACTTGAAAGTTTCACCAATGAAGGGCGTATCGCGTTTTGGGGTTAAAGGGAAGCTTGCACCCCGGTACATTGGTCCATTCCCTATACTTGAACAGTGTGGACCAGTGGCATATCGACTTCAACTACCCGAAACCTTGTCTGTTGTGCATAATGTGTTCCACGTGTCTCAGTTGAAGAAATGTCTTCAGGTTCCAGATCGAACCATTGAAGTGACAGATGTTGTCCTAGAGCCAGACTTGACGTATTCTGAGCACCCTATTCGAGTCTTGGATCAAAAAGACAGAATTACCCGAAGAAAAACTCTCAAGTTTTCAAGATACAGTGGAACCAGCATTCCGAAGATGAGGCTACTTGGGAAACTCAAGACTTCTTAGACAAGAATTTCCTAGGCTTTTTAGCCTCTTGTAATTTGTAAAGTGTATAAAATTGTTATAATAAAGGAGTGAGCCCCGAACCACCCCTGCCTTGTACCAAAACTCAGGAAATAAAAACGTGAAACATTTCCTTTTCCACTACTTACCCTAGGACTTTTAATCTCGGGACGAGATTCTTTTATGGGGGGGAAGGATGTAACACCCCTGGTGTTACTGTTACTAAAACCTGAGCATAACATCATGAGCATCAACATTTCATATGTTTGACACACCTAGGATGCATTCACTAGGTAAAAATTTCAAGCAAGTTGGATTGTTATGGCATTTTGCAAATAAGACCCTAGTGTAGGGTACTTAACCTTAAATATGGTTCTGAGGGGTAAAACAACACCCAAATGGAGAAAACCCTAAAGCTTAAGAAAAATAGTCATAAAATGTTGCTAAGAAGGGACTTACATTACATTCACACCCTTGAAATACCAAAAACCCTAAAAAGGACCCTGGAAAACCCTAAATCCAAACCCTAGGGGGTTAAGTGCAAAATTAGTACACTTTTGGGGCTAAAGTGCAAAAACCATGACAATAAGGTATCCTAAGTCAAATGGATCACAAATATGTGAATTTGCAAGTTAAACCCTAAGTGTTGGGCTTATTTGCAAAAAAGCACCACTTCAACCCTATATAGACTAAGTCTGAAAATAAGAGATTTGGCTCAACTTTAGAGATCTGTAGCTTTCAAATTAGTGAGAATTTGTCCTAGGTCACCACAACAATTTTGTAGCTCTATGAAAGGAGAACAACTTTGCTTAAGAGTGTAAGCATGGTTATTGAGAAGAAATTGGAGAAAATTAGACCCAAAGATGGGCTGTCAGGCTGTTGAAGTCTGTTGAAGTCTGAATTTCATACTGACAGTGCAATTACAGAGACTTTGGATACAAATTCAAACATGATCTAGTAGGAATTTGGCTATAGCTGTTGTGGCAAAATTATAGCTGAATCTTTGATCTACAACTTTGTTACAGAACTTTGGACAAGTTGCCATAGAAATCTAAGAGAAATCTAACCCTAAACTTGGGCTGTTAGGTACTCTGATGGTAATTCCCATGGTACTGTGCCCTGGTCAAGTCAGGTTCAGTGAACCTCACCGCCGGTGAATCCTCGCCATGAATCATCGTCGCCGTTATGATTCGCGCTCCCCAGTGATCGGATAATACTCCAAGGCAAAAGATCTTCACCTAGGGATAACTCCGGTGGCCAGCCGTCGTGCCCCCATGATTTGTGGCCTGTACAGATAAGCTCATCGGTGTTGGCTGCCTGCCGGTCGTTTGCCACGTACCCGGACGTCTTACCACGTCGCAGTAGGTCGCGTTAAGCATATCCGGTGATCGCCGGTGAGCTCACCATGGTACAAGCCACTAATCACTGCGCCAGTGCACCCTCTTCTCTCCGGCCGCCACCGCGCCCTCCCCGATTCATAAGCCACCACCCCCGGAGCCTATAAATTGAGCACACCCTCAGCTTCATTAGGTATTCGAGCATCCAATCCACCCACTCGTGCCTTCAATTACTCACCAGAGCCTGCGAATTTCTCTGTTTCCCCAAATTTGTTTTCCGCCATCCTGAAAGAGTCCGCGCCGTGGCTAGCTTGTTCTAGGTCGGTTCATGATCCCTGCTCCCTCGTTTCAGCATTCTCATGCGTCTGTGATGCTCGCCGACCCAGCTAATTGAGTCAGACTGCGCTAGATCACCGGGAACACTTCTGTTCATCCGTTCTTTGCGCTGTCTCCGTGGACAGGGTGATTTAGAGCTCGAATTATGCAATCGACTGGGGGGAAACATGGGGTAAGACTTGAATTCGGTTTCGGCCGAAGTAGAGCACCAGTCCTTGCCCCGTTTGGCCGGTCCAGGAGCTCACCGGAGCTCTGCTGCGCTCATCGCCGTTGAGGACCTTGGCTCGTAAAGAATTAGAACGTGGGGGGTTTTCTTGCAAACTGTCAGTGACTCAATGAAATAGTGAAAGAACCAGTTCCCAGTTAGCCAGAACACCGAGGGTCTTTCTGCAAAGTCTGCAGCGTGGGCGCGTGGGCGCGCTCTTGTTCACTATATAGTTGGGCCGCCTGGGCTGAAATCGGCCCACGACTGTTCATTCTTTTTCCTTTTCTTTTTCTAGCAGGACTCCAACAATTCTAGAAAATGGTAGAAAAATCCTAAAAATGTCAAACTAATTTTCCTAGATTCCTAATTTTCCATAGAATTTGTTAAAAATAGTTTCATGATTTTTAGATCAAATAATGAATTTTGGAGCATTTAAAATTGCTTAAAACATTGTTTCGGGATTTTTAGAAAATAGATAATAATTCCAAAATTGCCCAAACTTTTTATTTGAACTCTAAGCATTATTTAGAAGCCTTAGGTAGAATTTGGTTTGATTTGGACCTTGTTTGATGCTTAGAACCCAAAACCCCACCCCCTGCTCTTTGAACTTTACTGTTGACTCCGGAAAACCTAAGTTTCCCGGAAAACCGTGAAGGAAAATTGTATTCAAGACCTTAGATAATAAACTCTTATTATCTTTGCATTCTCATGAGCATTAAATGGGCATTCATTATTATGTATGGTTATCTTTAGAACACGAAGAAGAAGTTGAAGTAGAAGGAGAAAAGACTTCACCACCACCTCAGGAACCTTAGGCAGACAGCTGTTTTTATTTTGACATCCGTGGAACTGAGCCTGAATCACCTATAAACCAAGGCAAGCCCCGGCGCATTTGCCACCTCCTTGGCTCTTTTAAAATCTTTCTCACTTGCTTGATGCATTAGGTGATAGGAGTTGATTGATAAAACAATTCCTGCATTACCTTCCTTACATTTGATTACCTTCCTTTGGATCCCTGTTTTATAAAAGTTTTTACTATGCTTAGTCTTGCTTTAGCAAAGAAAAGATTTTGTTTTTTACAAAAGATAATGTGGCAAAGTGGGAGGGATGTTTTTGAAAATAAAATTTGATGGTGGATCCATCATGTCCATGATGGGTTCAACATCGGAAAAGATGTACCTCTGCCAGGTACCAAACTTTGGGATTGAAATGATTAAGCTGAGACCGGGCGGGTGAGTTGCACGAGAAGAGAGTCTCGGTGTAGTGTCTCCGTCTGAGTCGATTAAGGACTGTGTCGATGTAGGCTTGCTGACCGAGGACCCTTTAACTGGTCACATGCCTCGTCTTGGGTAAGCTTTGCCTCGGGCAGACTAAGGCCAGAATAAGATACCACACAATGGGATTGGAGAGATGGCGAGAGTAGTGTGTACCCTCCGTGGCAAGAGGCTGGACGGTGGTGTATCTGTGCTCTCGGTTGGCGTGAACCTGATCTGGTCTTAAGAACCCCGGTGGCGGGTTGAGATATGCAAGGGTTAAGTGCTACATATGTCGTGTGATTGGAGGTCCTCAGCTGAGTATAATCGATTCGGATCGCCGTACCTTCGCGGTTATGAAGACTTGGTCACTGCCCTATACGTAGAACTCGAGTAAAGATTAAGGGTGCTAAGAAATTGGCTAGTGCAGGTCAAGTGATTGAACTAGGGTAGAAATAACTCTAGAGGCAGGTAATCTTACCTAACCTGACAAGTAAAATTTGGATTTTTAAGAATCCACTTTAGTAAGCATTTCTGCAAACAGAGTCTTTGATTATTGAGAAACCTTACCTTGACTCCCTGATAACCAGAATGCCCTTGGGAATCTTTTCTTTAGTCGGGTAAGTCTTGTTGAGTAATTCCATACTCAGGGTTTTATTCCCTATTGTTTTTAGGTGAAGAAGCGACAAACTTTTGTTGTTTTTGTTCCAAGGTGGTCTCAAAAGAAGAAAATCAAGAGTAGAGCTGCGGGAGGAAAGGTTCCTCCATAAAAACTTTTGTTGATACTATCGGGAAGGGTTTTGCCTCCCTTGGCTTGTAATAATTATACTCTGCACTCAGTTAATTATATCCTGGTCTGTAATATATAACTTTGTCTTACTTTTAAATAAAGGTAAGATTATGTAATCGCTTCCGCATTTTCGTATCTCCGATGATCTGTAATGTCTGCGTGACGGGTGAAACGCTCTTGGGAAAGGTAAGAAAAGCAGATACCGAACTTGTCAAGTGATTCAGGAGCACCTACAGGATTGTCTGAGGTCCGTTGGACAAGGACAACTGTAGGTGGGCCTAATAACTTGGGAGGTTCCGTCACATTAAATGCTGAGAGGGCACATCGCTTGTCAGGCGGCGGGCCTCCTCCGTATTAAATGCCGAGATAGCGTAGCATGCGACGCGCGGCGCGGCTCGCGGCACATAGGCCTTACGTTAGGCTCCGTCCGCTGGCTTATGTCACGGATATAGGGCCACATGGCAGCATCGGGTCTCCGCCTGGGCGGGGAGCTGAGGCATACAGGATGGGGTCCAGACACGTGTCAGTGCCGGACCCCTGCCTGGTCTTTGACCAGGGCTTAAGTATTTTCCGTCCCGGCGCACCGAGACCCTGTCGCGAGTGGTCTAGACCACTTGCTGAGGGGTCTGGTTCCCACCTCAGGGGCCCAGCATGCACACGTGGAGGTCCCGGACCTCCCCTGGGAGTCCTGTTTGCAAACCTAGGGGTTCGGCGCACTCCCATGGGGGTCCGGACTTACTGCAGATGCCCTGGAGCATCCCTGCTTTTTGGACACGTGGCGGCTTCGAACCCGCCCAGGTGGAGAGGCCAGGCACCGCTGTGGGTCCTGAGCAGGCCGCCTGTGGCTGGGCTGAGGCACGCCTTGGCTACGGACGCAGCACCATTGCCACGCGGCTAAGAGATAGCCACGCGAGCGCTGTACCTTGATACAGCAATAGGGGGTACCCCTGTTCGGGGGTACCGACAGTGCTTGTGCTCTATACAAATGTTGTTTCACCAGATTGGACACAACTTCCCTCTCTTGGAGCCATGTCGCTAGATCAAGAGCTGCAACTGCTGAACCGATCTATAGTCCAAAATTCCTAGGTGTATGTCCATATAACACTTCGAAAGGTGATCTGGCTATGGCTGAGTGAAAGTTAGTGTTGTACAAGAATTCTGCCACCGGGAGCCACTGAAACCATTTGTTTGTACATGCGTGCACAAAACATCGTAAATATGTCTCAATGCATTGATTTACCCGTTCCATCTGACCGTCAGATTGGGGGTGGTACGCTGAACTCGTGCACAACTGAGTACCTGTAAGATGGAATAATTGCTACCAAAATGTACGGGTGAATACTCGATCGTGATCGGATACAATGTTGTCGGGCATTCCATGCAACTTGTATATATGGTCCAGAAATAATTTGGCCACCTTGGTTGCTGAAAATGGATGTGACAGAGCGAGAAAATGACTATACTTTGAAAAACAATCCACGACCACGAGAATGCAATCCATCGATCCTGACTTGGGCAGTCCTTCTATAAAGTCCATAGACATAGAATGCCACGCATGAGGCAGAATGGGAAGAGGTGCCAACGGTCCTGGGTAGCGAGACTTGTCCGGTTTGGCCTGTTGATAGGTGCTGCAAGATTGGACGTACTGGTGAATGTCATGTTTCATGCCCTTCCAGTAAAACAGTTGTTTAATGTGGCAGTATGTTATCGAAAAACCCGAATGACCACCAAGCGTCGAATCGTGCATTGCTGAAATAACCTTGGACTGCACAGCACTATTGTTTCCCAGCCACACTCGGCCCTTATAGCGGATAATTCCTTGTGTGAGAGAGAACAACGAAGTGGGACATGTTGGTGTTACAGCCAGCAAAGTTAGCAGTTGCTGTGCTTGCTCATCATTAATTCTGATATCCTTGAAGTACCTCCTGCATCCAAGTAGGAGTGCACTGGGAAATATTATTGAGCTGTGCTGAAGCTGGGACTCTAGATAATGCGTTGCCTGCCAGGTTATCTGTGCTCTTTTTATAGATAATACGATACTGCAACCCCGCAAGTTTGGTGTATAATTTATGTTGCCAGATCGTATGGAGGCGTTGCTCGTTCAGCTGTGTGAGACTTTGGTGATCCGTGTAAATGTGAAACTCAGCCAACTACAGATAAACTCTCCACTGGGTAACAGCCATGAAGATCGCTAGATACTCTTTCTCATATGTAGATAATCTCTGGTTTTTAACGCCTAGTGCTTTGCTCAAAAATGCTAGTGGATGTCCATTCTGCATAAGGACCGCTCCAATGCCCGTTTTGCAAGCATCGGTGTCTATGCAAAATGGGAGAGAAAAATCAGGTAATGCCAGTACCAGAGCAGAGATTAAAGCTTGCTTTAATGTGTCAAAAGCATGTTGGTGTGTCGGTGTCCAAACAAATAACGTGTGTTTCTTGAGGAGATTAGTTAAGGGATGCTGATTAAGCCAAAGTGCTTCACAAACTTTCTGTAAAATCCTGCTAAGCCCAGGAACCACACAGTTCTCTTGCATTAACAGGTACTGGCCATTGTTGCACCACCTGCACCTTCGCCAGATCGGTGGCCACGCCCTCGATGCTGATTATATGTCCCAGGTAGGCAATGGTCGTTTGAGCAAAAGCACACTTGGTCAGATTGACTTTACACTGGTCTCGTTGCAGCAACCGAAGAACAGTGGTAAGGTGTTGCAGGTGCTCCTCCCAAGAATGACTGTAAATCAGAATGTCGTCAAAGAAAACAAGAGCACATTTGCGCAGTACTGGGGAGAGGATGTCATTCATGGCTTCCAAAAATGTGTTGGGTGCACCGGTGAGTCCAAATGCCATCACTCGAAATTCAAAGTGAACCATGTGTGTTTGAAATGTCGTCTTATGTTCCTCACCGGGGCATAGTCGAATCTTATGGTACCCTGCTTTCAACTCCAGTTTGTTGAACCACTTTGCATGTGACAATTCGTCCATTAATTGGTCGAAGACTGGAACCGGATACTTGCTCTTGACTGTGATGGCGTTCAAGTAATGGTAATCCACACAGAATCTCCAGGTCATGTCCTTTTTCTTAACCAGCAAAACCGGAGAAGCAAATGGGTTGAAGCTCTTCTGAATTACGCGCTGAGACAACATCTGTTGGACTTGTTTTTCGATTTCATCTTTGAGAGTCGGGGGGTAGCGATAAGGTTTGACTAACGAATTAGCACCAGGAATCAGAGGTATGGCATGATCACACTGACGGCTCGGAGGTAACCCGATAGGTTCAACAAACACCTCAACAAACTGTGACAAAATCGATTGTATTCTTGGTGCCAGATTACGCGTCTCGGGTCGCTTAGCACTCGCATCCGGTTGGTCTGGCAGTAGGCGTAGCTCAACCAATGCTCCGGAAGGAAATGTAGATACTACCCCTTGTAAACAAATTGAAGTATCCTGACAGGGTATGATCATCCACTTTTTGTGCCAGTCGACTCTCATAGGACTATGTGCTTGTAACCAGTCCATACCCAGAACAAGATCCTCCGACGGTAGGGGCAGAAACAGCAAATCAGAGATGAACTAATAGCTAGATAAAAACCACTCGGCATGCAGAAGTTGTTGTGTACAAGAAATGACCTGACCATTGGCCACCCTGATGGTCAAACTACGCTCCAAGGTTGTAATACCAGAGAGCATAGTACAATACTTGTCACTGATAAATGTATGCGAGGATCTAGAAGCGCGCGATCACAAAGACCACGAGCATGGTGATAGCTTTTCAGAGACGTTACTCGATCTGCTGATGATCCTAGCCTTCTATTGTCTCGAGTATTCTTGTCTGACTCGATGTACACCCCATCAGCATGGCCACGATCAGGAGCTGCAGCCGCGTGTGGCCAAGCCATCCGGTTGGAAATAGGCTCCACACGACGGTGTCTTGTCGATTCCAACGCCTCTTCCTGCACAAGAGCGAGAGCGCAGACAGAATCGAGATTTGAAGGACGTTGCACCATAATTACAGCCTTAATATCAGGTCTAAGTCCATCAATGAAACGTGTGGTATAATATAAAGGATCGGTGTAAGATTCATAAGCAGCTAATTCATCAACTAAGGATGCAAACTGTTCTACATACTCGGGTACCGACCCATTCTATCTAATGTGGAATAGCTACCTAATCAACGACTCATGCTGCTCCCGCCTAAAGCGATCATGAATAAGCCCACAAATCTCGTCCTAAGACATGTGACGCAGCCTGCGCTCCACTGACTGCAACCATCGGTGAGCGTTGCCCTCAAAGTGCATGGACGCTACTTTGACCCACATGTGGTAATCCGTATCATACATCTCAAAATAATTCTCGGAATGCACACGCCATAGTTGGGGGTGCGATCCGTCGAAACAGGGAAAACTGATCTACGGCAAACGCCCACCCACCAATCTCCCAGTATCGCGCATGGGTTCATATGGATAATAGTGCTCAGGGAGAAAACCAGAGAGATGGGTAGGTGAAAGTTCCCTATGCCCAAGAACAAGATCTAGATGTCGCCTAGAGGGGGTGAATAGGCAGATAATAATTATCACTTTAAAACTGGAAATTCTTACTCTACTCGAAGGCTGGATCGCAGTGGAATGAAAGACCCTTCGAGTAGGTTGCAGCGAAATAGAAGTTCCTGCCTTAAAATACCCTGCACTTCGAAGACAGCTTGAACCACATATAAATATTGAAGTGCAAGTATAAACAAGAAATAAGACAGATGTTGGGGGCCTTCGTCTTCCGAAGGTCCTAAAAAACATGATTACCAATGTTTCCCAAGTGTAATATATGTATAGGAACCTTCGGACTCGGGATGAAGCTGTACATAATATGAAAAGTATGGTCAGGATGAAGGTTGAGCCAGCTCCAAAGCTACGCGCTAGGAAGCTTTGGCTCAGCAGCAAAAAAAGGAACCGACTTAAAGAGGAAATGGTTGTTTAGCCCTCGATAGATTGTCCTTAAGTCAATAGTGAACAAGAAGGGCATGAATGTAATTTTACACATGTTGCGTCCTGTGCCTATAAATAGATGAACAATAGCACCGTACTGTTCACGCTGACTTGTATTCACTCATGCGTCACGCTTAGACTTTTGCCTTCTATCAAGCCGAAGGTACAAATGTAATTCAATATTGTTCATATTCATTCATAAGGATACAGAAAAGATATATTAATGACGTCATATAATTATTTATGTCATTTCTCATGATTCATATGTTTTTTCTTTCATTAATATATGCTGCGATGATGAAGGCATGTCCTTCATGACCTTCGTCTGGAGATCATTATATCCTAAGGGAGATAATGATTCGAAAGGATGAAGGACCTTAACCATTAACATTTTGTGTAGTCTTGTTCTTAACTCATAGCATTTGAGAAAAATTCCCCAACATTGGTGCCGACCATGGGTGAACTCATTAGACCACCTTTGGCAAGCCGTGACCTTCGTCATGCCGCCGAAGAAAACTTCTTCAGGGCTAGGGGCTGCACTGTAGCCACTGGACGTCAACCACGACACACTGCGCGAAGCTCAAACTCAAAAGAGGAAGGCTACAAGTCCAACACCCCAGGAGGAGGAACTAGACCAGGAGATAAGGGATCTCAAAGCTATCCACCAGCGGGTCGAAAGGAAGAGAGAGAAGATGCTTCGTCTTTTCGATCTACAGAAGAAGATCGATGAAGCAGCTGAAGAAATACGACATCTCAATCAAGATGACCAGGACCGAAGACCTCCACAAAGAGAGCTTCATCAAGACAATTCTTACAATGATGATGATTGGTATGACAATTTTCATCGTGGAAATTTTGCTTTTGATGATGCTTCTCCTCTATCAGCAGAACTGCAGGCTACCCCATGGCCCCCATCATACAAGCCACCTCAACTTCCCATGTATGATGGGCACTCAGATCCGAAGCAGTTTCTGATGAGCTACGAAGCAACTATATCTTCGTATGGGGGCAATATCGCAGTCATGGCGAAGTCCTTCGTCATGGTAGTCCGAAGTGTGGCACAGACATGGTACTCTTCTCTTCGGCCAGGGACAATCACGTCATGGCAGAAGCTTAAGGACATGCTGATCACCAGCTTTCAAGGGTTCCAGACGAAGCCAGTCACTGCTCAAGCCTTGTTCCAGTGCACTCAAGACCACGAGGAGTACCTTCAGGCATATGTCCGAAGGTTCTTGCGCCTGAGAGCACAAGCGCCTACGGTGCCCAATGAAATCGTCATTAAGGCCATGATCAAAGGTCTTCGGCCAGGGCCTATGGCCCAATACTTCACCAGGAAGCCGCCCCAGACTCTGGAGAAGCTGCTTCAGAAAATGGATGAGTACATCCGAGCTGACAATGACTTCCGCCAAAGAAGGGAGAAAGCTTACAGATTTTCTGAAATGACTAGGGGCTTCGGAGGAAGAGTCCACCCTAGGCATGTCAGATCAATCCACAGCTCCAGTCAGAACGACGACAAAGGAGGCCAGTTTTAGAGGCCATAGCACAGTTCACAATCTTCAGGACAGCAGCAAAGCTCCTTCAGGCCACTAGCTTCAAGGGGCCGAGGCGACAGGGGCTTTAGAGGTAGATATGGGGATCAGCCCAGAAAGATCTATTGCTTATTCTATGGTGAAGACAAGGGCCATACGACAAGAACATGCCAGATCACCATTCAAAAACAAAAGAGATCGCCGAAGCAGAAGCCCGACAGAATCAGCCGAAGCAAGTCCTACATACTGCTTCGTGTCATTCTCACTATGTACCAGAATATGTGGGCAATCAACCTGCAGCTTCTGTCGCTTCGGCAAGCCATTTACAAGCTTCATGGCCTTAGCTTCCACCGCCACCACCATTACAACCCACTTATACCTGAAGCCAGCAGCTAGAAGGGCACCAACACCCCCAACAGCAACGTGACTTCAGGGAGGAGTCTGAAGCTCGTACAGTTAGCAATATCCTACTTCTGGAATACTTTTATTTACTTTGTCATTTTGCTTTCTGTATAAGGAAGCAATGAAAACTTTGTTTTAATTTGTTGTAATAATTCTGCCTGAACCAGAATGAAATATATCTTCTTCACAGATTTACGAAGCTACAAAAGTCATTCCTAAGGGAGCGCAGCGTAAGTCTTTTGCTCAAAATTCGTTCCTAAGGGAATGCAGAGCCAAAATTGACAAAGCTACAAAAAGTCGTTCCTAAGGGAGCGCAGCGTAAGTTTTCTGCTCAAAAGTCGTTCCAAAGGGAACACAGAGCCAAATACCGCTGAAATATAAGGCGAAGAAGTTCAAAAGTCGTTCCTAAGGGGATGCAGAACTTATACTACCGAAATAGAAGGTAAAGAAGTTCAAAATATGTTCCTAAGGGGATGCAGAACTTATATCACCGAAATAGAAGGTGAAGAAGTTCAAAAGTCATTCCTAAGGGGATGCAGAGCTTGTGTGTTCCAGTGTGGGTGTGTGGGTGTGTGTGTGTGTGTGTGTCTTCGGCATCCTCATCATTTTGCATCATATCATCACATCATTTCGCATAGCATTACATCATACATCATATTGCATTACCGGCACAAGAATTGAATACGAAGCCAATATTCGGAAAATGCTTCAAAATGAGAATATGCTAAGGCACGAAGTAAGCTTCGGAAAATACAGTTTCATCAGGCTTATCATAAGAAGGGATCTCTTTCTTTACGAAGCATGAAAAGAAGGGAAGGTGTTTTTTCGCCAAAAGGCTCAAAAACGGTATGTGTGTAAATTTCATGCATCGCAAAGAAATAAATTACAATAATTTACATATTCGATCCAATGTTACATACATTAAATGTTACATAGTTTCATTACAAAAGAGGTCTAATCTCCCTTCATTAGTTCTATACATCCAACTTCTCAAAATGATTATTACAATAAAACCTATTCCTCTCTAAGGACTTCTTCTGCAATTTCGTTCAGTAATTTGTCGACGACTTCGTCGATAATGGATTCAACCATGCTTATGATATCCAATGATTTCTTTATCTCTGGATCAGCTAGGGGATCGTACGGCTCCAGTGGCGGGGATAGTTCAGCTGAGATAGTTAAACACATTTAGTTCGAAGCCATAAAGCAAGTACCAAAGATAAATAATCAAGAAACAGTACCTATACATCTTTCGCGTTCTGCAGCTTCTTTAGCTTGCTTTGCTTCTTCCCAGGCGTCGTGGGTATCTTTTTCACTCTTTTTTATAATCTCATGGGCCAGCTCTCGGCCACCGTTCACCCAGACATCGTTATAAAATTTCCCACCCATTAAAGTTGCTTCGGCTGAAGGATCCTTCGTATCATCTACGGAGAAGGCAGCTTCGGCCTAGGCCATGGCCTTAACATGATCACATCCGACCTTCTCCAGGATAGCTGAAACTCCTCGTGCACCGGAAAATGCGCAAATATCCTCGCGATCACTTAAAATTTCCTCGAAGTCTTCAGCTTCTCCACTTATCCATTCAACAACGCTTTCGGGGTCGCCTCGTATGAAGTTTTCTTCAGCAGAATAGGCGCCCACTTTGGCGAAGCTAGTTTTTAACTTCTTTACGCAATCCAAGGATTTTTCAAAACACCTTTCCTTAGAATCGTGAAGTTCTTCAACATTTTTTCTCTAGACTAATTTTCCAATATTCACTTATTTCTTGATTAGCCTATGCAAGCGTGCAGTTCTCTTTAGCTTCGGCCAGCTGTCTCCGAAGGTCTTCAATTTCGGTTTTCTGTGCTTCAGCCTGAGCTTTGTAATTAGCCTCGTCTTTACTTTGTTCACCAGTGAAATTAAAATTTTGTCTTTCTCTAGACCTTCGTTTCTCAGTTCAATCACCTCAGACCGAAGGTTGTTAAGAGCCATTGCAGAGCTTTCGTCTTCGGCGCTCTTCTGTGCCCTCAAGGCGTTACTAAGAATTAGGCCCTGCAAAGAAGAAGAAAAAATTAGTATGACAATAACATATTTTCCAACTTCAAAGCTAACTTTTATACCTTTATACTGTTGTACGTGAGGCTATCAGCGAGATCATCCTTTGACATAACCGAAAGACCATCTTCCAGCTTCGGAAATCCCATACTTTTAGCTATCTCCCGGCAAATGGATATTTCTTTGTTGTCCAGGAAACAGTATAGGAAGTCATCTTCGTTACTTCCATTGAACACTAAGGCCCCCTTCAGATATTTTAGTCTTTGGGCATAGTGTCTGGCTTCTTCTATTTCTTCTTCGGATAAATTCTTCCCCGAAGCATGTCGAATGATGTAGTCAACATCTTCGACCGGAGCTTCGGGAGCAGAAGCTTTGGTTTTTTCTGATACAATTTGCCCTGCTATTTTGTCCTCGGGAGCGGCAGGCTTCATTTCGATGGGCACTAAAGGCACAGCTTTGGCCTAAACTTTCGCAGCTTTGACGGTTTTTTGGTAGGGGCAGGAGTTAAGGCCTTCGTGGTCTCTATAACAGCGTCTAGTACGCTGGCCATCCTCCTCCTCTTGGGAGTTGCAGCAGGAGTTTTTTGCACCTTCAGCAAATCTGCCTCTGCTGGTGGGCTCAGGATTTTTGGTACTTTTACCACCTTCTCCACCTATGGCTCTTCGGCCTTATCATCTTTAGCTTCGGTCGGCCCCACTGTAGGCACCTTCGGCACTATAGTCGGCTCTTCAGCGCTCTGCGTAATCAAAGCAGTTTGTCTTGCTTCGGCAGCTTAAGAGGGCCCTTCGCCAAGTTCAAGAACCATGGACGGTTCAATGTATCGCGGCGGGTGGGTCAAGACCTTCAACCTTTTGCCCTCCGGCACAGCAGTAGCGGCTGAAGCGATAGTTTTCCTCTTCTTCCCTTGCCTTTGTAGCGGGTAGTGATAGTCAGGGTATGCAAAGCCGATGGCATCAAATACTCTGTTTAATCTTTTCTTCCCTCAGCCCCCGAAGGCTGCGGACAAGGCGTCATCTTCAGTCCTGCTATATACTCCAAGTAATTCGTCGCTGATAGCGTCAATACTTTTCAGCCAATCATCATTTGGCTCATCAAACCGGTCTCTGAACCTGAAGGTATATTTCAACCGAATCAACCCACCTTCAGTTGACTCGGCAGTGGTATCCTTCGGCATATCCCAATTTTCCACAAGTGGCCATATTCTGTACGCTATGTGTTCTTGAACTATATCCCTTTTGCCAATGAAGGTACAGACGCTGCTAAAAGCCTTTTGACATGCGTTGTCATTCTGATCCATTGCCACGTTCGGCCTCCGAAGGCCAAAACGCAACCAGATAGGGCGTTGGATGATTTCCCTAATGTCTTCTCTTTCAATCAGATCATTCTTGATATAAAACCATTCTTCCATCTAGGCCCCAGCCCATCTCTTTCGGAATGTGGGAACTGGATGGCTTGTATTGGATCGGGTAATGAATCCGTAACAACCGAAATTGTTGTGATACTGCTCTTTCCTGGTGGCTTTTGTCTTGTACAGAAGTTCGTGCATGCTGCAAAAAACACTTCACGCTTGGTTCCAACCCTTGACTTCTTACAGCCCAGACAAACAACCTCATTCTGATTATAGCTTCAGGGATAAGTTGATGAAGAAAGATTTGAAACGTCTTCAGCACTTCAACCAAGAACCTGCTCAATGGAAACCGAAGCACTGCTTTCAAAAAGCTTCGGTAGATAACCACCTCATTTGCTCCAGGAACAGGAGCAGCACTGTCCCCTCCAACCCTCACAATAGTCATATCGCGAAAGTATCTTCCTCTCATGGAATCAACGTGACTTTGTTTGATAGTCGATTTTCTGAAGATGGTATGGCTTGGTCGCCACGGCCGATCTTCAGAATCTTCGTCTCCACTTTCTGCATCATACTCATCACTATCGTCGGAGTCCTCACACACATCCGCCAGTATTTCTCTTGTAATTTTTTCTGTGTTCGTCTTTGCCATGGATTCTAAAAATCCAGAAATAAAAGGATCTGCAGCTTTCTTCTTTTCATAAAGCTTCTCTTCCTCAGTCATTCTCCTTTCCTCAGTCAGCTTCATCTCCCCGGTCGCTTTCTTCTCCTCAGTCATCTTCTCTCCAATCATCTTCTTCTTTTCAAAATTTTGAGCAAACGTGTCTTTAAACCGAAGCTCTAAAAACTTGAAAATCAGGCAAGAGCTAGTGAGCAAGAGCTAAAAGTTTGAGAAAATAACGCAAACGACAGAAATGGCGTATCAAATACTACCGCTATGGTTCATATTTATACGCCCAATGCTTTGCAACCTGGTGGACCCCGTTTGTCATTGACTGTTGCTATTCTAGCAAAGGGAAGGTGTTTTTTCGGACCTTCGGCTTAAGGCCTTCGTTCACGTCGCAGTCTAAATTCGTTAACAAATTAATATTGCGAGGGGCTACTGTTGGGGGCCTTCATCTTCCGAAGGTCCTCAAAAACATGATTAACAATGTTTCCCAAGTGTAATATATGTACAGGAACCTTCGGACTCGGGATGAAGTTGTACATAATATGAAAAGTATGGTCAGGACAAAGGTTGAGCCAGCTCTGAAGCTACGCGCAAGGAAGCTTCGGCTCAGCAGCAGAAAAAGGAACCGACTTAAAGAGGAAAAGGCTATTTAGCCCTCAATAGATTGTCCTTAAGTCAATAGTGAACATGAAGAGCATGAATGTAATTTTACATAGGTTGCGTCCTGTGCCTATAAATAGATGAACAGTAGCACCATACTGTTCACGCTGACTTGTATTCACTCGTGCGTCACGCTTAGACTTTTGCCTTCTGTCAAGCCGATGGTACAAATGTAATTCAATATTGTTCATATTCATTCATAAGGATACAGAAAAGATATATTAATGATGTCATATAATTATTTATGTCATTTCTCATGATTCATATGCTTTTTCTTTCATTAATATATGTTGCGATGATGAAGGTATGTCCTTTATGACCTTCGTCTGGAGATCATTATATCCAAAGGGAGATAATGCTTCAAAAGGACGAAGGACCTTAACCATTAACATTTTGTGTTACCTTGTTCTTAACTCATAGCATTTGAGAACAGGTCCCCAACAATAGAGAAACGACACACAGCACAGAGCAGAGCACACAGACACAGGGATTTATCCCAAAGTTCAGCCAAGCCTGAAATGCTTGCCTAGTCCTCATTGAAGTTAGCCACACATTGTCTTGGAGTCTATTTCAACTCCTTCCTCCATTTGCTCAGATCTGTCAGTGTGACAGATAGAGCCTTCCACTATGTTGATATCAGTTACAACGATGTCATGGCTGCTTACAATCTTCTCGACAGCAATCCGGCAGAGTAACAATGCGCTCAAGATTTTGCTCTAGCTCTCAATAGCACTTCCCCTCTCTCTAAAAGCTTATAACTTCACCTCTACACAAACTAGAGAGATACACAAGAGAGGGAGAGAGAATTGATCCAAATGATGTATGCACTTGTTGGCTGCTCTTGTGTTCTTGTTGGAGGCGCCTAGGGGTCCCTTTTATAGTCCCAAAGGGCCTAGGAGCCATTGGAGCTTCATTTGGAAGCACCCAGCCTTTCCTGGTTGCAGGTGCACCGGACTGTCCGGTGGCACACCGGACAGTGAACAGTAATGGATCTGATTAACAGTTTCCTTCTCTAGAAGAGAGAGCTAGCCATTGGTGCACCGGACATGTTACTATTCACTTACTGTGCACCAGACAGAGTAACTATTCACTGTCCTGTGCACCGGACAGGTTACTATTCACTGTCATGTGCACCGGATAGAGTAACTATTCACTGTCTTGTGCACCGGACATATTACTATTCACTGTCCTGTGCACTAGACAGTTATTATTCACTGTCTTGTGCACTAGCCAACAGCACACTAAGTGCTTTTTCCTCCATTCTTTCTACGTTTGACTTCAACTTTTGGGAGGATTTTCCTGAGACTTAAACAAACACATTTAGAGTATAATCCAATTGATTTAGTCCTAGAAACTTACCTCTTTCTTGTTCTTCTCCTAGCTTTTCTGTTTCTCCTCAAGCAAAGATCAGAATGGCACTTTCTCTGCAGAAAGAGTTAGAGAGCAAACCAAAGCACCAAACTTGTAGTAAGAGGTGTATGCAAAATGGTTGAACACTCAAACCTTACATACTTAACATTTTTCATTGTTTTACCCAATTTGGCATGTTTGAGGTCGATGTTGGACTCTAAACCATCAAGTCAACTTGACTTGATCTAGATTGACATATCTGAGCTCCAACCCCCTTGTTTACTTCCCAAGCTTGATCTTGAGCCTTATGACTTACACTACATAACTGTAGATGTTACCTCATTGGTTGTAAGTCATGTCCTTATGTAGTGATCCTTGATGCACCATAACTCTTCTTAACTCGATCAACCTTGACTTTGGGTTCCTCGTCTCCTTGACCTTCTCCCGTGCACTCGGTACCTCGAAGCTCTTCTTGCCTCCATCCTTGGCTAGATCGGTTGTCTCTGAGTTACGCACATCGAGTCTCACTTAAGCAATGTACATCTTACTTGTAATGTCCATTATCTATCTATAATCCAGTCTTTGGACCATCACACTTGTTCACTTGTGTTGAACCATGTTAGCTTTGCATTAAGCACCTGTTCAACACTTAGCACACTTGTTAGTCCTTTAATTGGGTTGTCATCTAAACACCAAAACCCACAAGAGAGCTTCCAGTAGGGTGAGGTGGGTGCGTACCCTTGACCGGGCCATGAATCGGGGTAAATTCATACCCGGACTCATGCTCCCGGTGGTATGAATCGACGTGGTGGTCGTATAGCCGACGGCAGGAGGTGGACCTGCAGGTGGGTGCAGGGGCGCCGTCGTGAAGATGCCGAGGATGCCAGGTTTGTTGACAGAGTCACCTCGACAATCCCGCTCGAGAAATCTATTGACGCGCGCCACCTCCAGCGCAATGTCCTCGACCCGCTTGATGAGATCGGGTCGCTAGTGCTCGATGTTAGTTCGCATCTCCTCCAGCACGTTGAGGCGCTCCTCGCCACGAAGTGCGGCAACATCAACCTGTTCCTAGAGCGAATTGCACCGCCCTGAGAAGTGTGATTGCAGATTGTTGCACCGCTCCTCGACGCGCTTCTCGATGGTGTCGCAGCGGTCGACGAATTTCTCGGAGAGACATGCTTCCATCAGCCGCATTTCCTCGAGCATCTGGAGATTGCTCAAGTCAGCGTGCTCCATAGCAGTCGTGGTTGACGAGTCCACCGTGGACAGATGCCGGTCAGATCCAGCTTGCCTCCTCTGATACCAGATTGTTAGCAGCAGGTGAAGGGGATGGAGAAGTAGATCGAGGAATCAACTGGGAGAAGAAGATAGGGACGGGCGGCAGCTATCGCGGTTGTAGTGTTCTGTTCTTGCTTAATTCTTTGATGCCTAGTTCTGTCATCTCATCTGCCTTTTAAGGCTTACAAACAGGCCTGGTCCAGCACACATTACATGACCCAATCGGGCTCAATGACGCGGGTATTTTCTCGCCTTTTACGACGGGGTCGCACATGGCCGTCGTCTTCTCCATGCTCCTGCGTGGTTGACGTCGAGGCTTACTTAGCTTGCTTCTCTTCTCGGCCTGCTGCCTCCTCTTGAAGTGCTGGTCTGACATACACCACAACTGGAATGTATATATATATATGTATATATATATATACGGCGGCACTAAAATGCACCCATGTGTATTTTAGTTTGTGGATGCATAGACCCCAAGACTCCCTGTCCGACCAGAGCACCTAACACCCCGAGCACGCCTCCCCATAAGAGCACGCCCTCGGCCCTCCTGTACGCGCGCCTCCCTGTCCCCGCACGTTGCAACTAATGATTGCAACTGCGTGGTTTGTTGATTTTCTGTTGCGACGTTTGTTGCTTGTTGATTGCAACTAGGGGTATCCTCTAATTGCAAACTTGAGTCTCTGTTTTACTCCTTGATTACCATTGCATGGTGTGTTGTTACTCCAGTTGCAACGTTTGTTGCTTGTTGATTGCAACTAGGGGTATCCGCTAATTGCAAACTTGAGTCTCTGTTGTTGCTCCAGTTGCAACGTTTGTTGCTTGTTGATTGCAACTAGGGGTATCCTCTAATTGCAAACTTGAGTCTGAAGTGAAAAGGTTATGTCGGGAGCATGCGGGAGGGACGAAGATGAAGCGTCAGTTCGGCCTGGGTGGGGCGGTTGGCTCGGACCAGGTCCTCCTGGCGCGTAGGTTTGGCCTGGGTGCATTCTCTATATTGAATACACCCAGGTGTAATATATAAATACAATATATATATATATATATATAAATACAGTATATATGTTGGGTACCATAAATTAGGGGTACCCCCAGTACTCCTAAACATGTCTAAGAACATCTTTAAAGCAAACCATAAGGACTGGTAAGCACGGTTCAAGTCAAGGCCTCGTCTACCAAGGGACGCGGTCCTGACTCACCCGAGCCCGGCCTCGGGCGAGAACAGTAGTCCCATACGGATTCACGGCTCGCCCGAGGGTCCCCTCGGGCGGGGGGCACACCCCCGGCTCGCCCGAGGCAGAACTCGGGTAAACTTTGTCGTGTAGCAGCCTCGGCCAAACCGCCTTACCACCGACCATATCACGTGCGCATTTAATGCAGGGATCACCTGACACCTTATCTCGACACGTGCGCCGCAGTTGGCAAGGTCAAAATGACCGCAGTCACTTCACCCTTTTACTGATCGTTCTGACAAGATAACAACACTATTCACCCTGTTCTGACCACTATGCCAACCACCAGGGTAAGACTAACAACAGTAGTCACCGCCTCTCCCGAGTTTAGCCTCGAGCGCAACAGGGAGTTCTGCCTCGCCCGACCCCGGCCTCGGCCTCGGCCTCGGGAGAAATCGTCACCAAGCCCGAGCACGGGCTCGGCCTCGGGATGGATCTCCGCCTCGCCCGAACTAGGCCTCGGCCTCAGCCTCGGCCTCGGGAGGAGATCTACGCCTCACCCAACCTAGGCCTCGGCCTCAGCCTCGGCCTTGGGATGAGATCTTCGCCTCGCCCGACCTAGGCCTCGGCTTCATAACATTGACTGTCCTCAGCTCTCTACAAAGTCAAAGAAACGTCAGCAAAACACAAACTTCAAGGCCACCTCAACGACCAGGCCGTACCGCCGGCCGCGGCGCTACAGAGCTTGGCTTCAACTAGGCGGAGCCGGCCGCACCGCTACAGGGGACGGGACCTGGGGCCGCGCCGCCGGCCACGCTTCTACAGGGCTCAAGCACTTCTCTGCCGTTCACATTAGCGCATAGCTGCACCCCCATATGTATAGCTAGGTCACCTCGTTGTACCTATAAAAGGAGACGCCCAGGACCTTCCCAAGGCAGGCTTTGAAAGCTCACCCATACGGCTCACACAACACCAACAAAGAACTCTTCAGTGCAACCTTCACTCCACAACACTAGATCTCTCAAGAGACCTAGGATCCGTTCCCTCTCTCGCAAAACTTGTATCCCCTACTACAAGCACCTCGGTGCAAGATAATATAAGCCTCATCCTCCCTCTGCTGGAAGTAGGGCCCTCTTAGCCCGAACCAGGATAAACCTTGTGTTTCATCTTGCATCAATCCATCCGGGCAGGGACACGCGGCATAAAATTCACTAGTCAGTTCGGTTGAGAGTCCCCCGGGTCCGAAACACCGACAGTTGACACGCCAGGTAGGGGCTCGCTGCGTGTTGACAATACTTTCCCGTTAAGTTCCAGATGGACAATCCTCAACAGCTTCTTCAGCCCGGGACGATGCTCCGCTTTGGGAGTCTCGAGTTCATGTCCCTCGACGGCAGCTACGACATGATACTCCTCCCACCGCAGCACGACAGCAACGACGGTCGTCGGGTCGCCCGGTGGAGGCGAACCCGACGACAACCTCTCCCCAGGGCGGAAGAGGGACACTCGGGTCTACCCTGCCACCCTCCTCGCCGAAGGAGACGGAGACAGGGCAACCATGGCCAGGCAAGAGGTAGCACCTCGGCAGCTGTCGGACCAGAGCAAGTTGACGGCGCCGGCACCCCTGCGGGGGACATGTCGGGCGTTAGCCTCACACCTGGGACAACGACGGGCGTCGCTTCTCGACAGCGTGCCAACCCCAGGCGGACTGATGATTCCAGCGCCCTTGCGAGGGACTTGTCGGGCATTAGTCTCGCGCCTGAGACAGCGACACGTTTCATCTCCACTACAACTTTACCACCGTCCACCAACCAGGAGGTACCATCAGTTTTCCATCCTGTTCCTTTTAGATTCAGCTTCGATCCGCCTGGCAACCCCACTTCGGCGAGCGCTTCCACAAGGACATATCCTGACCTCCCGGAGTATCATATGTGGTCAACCTAGGACCTACTGATGGTCGCCTCTACCTCCGAACCCGTGGGTCCCGAGGAAGAGGACGACCCCGGCTTCAGTATGGATTTCTCCAAACTCCGTGATCCCAGAGCCATGCGAGACTTCATGAGCGCATGTGACCACTGCCTCTCCAGCGGCTCTGACGATGACCACAGCCTTGACGACGAGGATTACGACCCAACTCGCGAGTGCTTCCACATCGATCAGGAGGAGCACGACGGGGACAACCACCTCGGCATGCCAAGAAACAACGACGCCCCTGCACCTGCGTCTCGCGTCGAGATTCCGTGGGAGCTAGCTGAGGCCCGGACCCCTGCAGGGGGTCAGGACATGTAGCTTGAGCAACTCCGCGAGATGTAGGCCAAGCTCGACGAAGAAAGGGAGCAACTTATGCAGCTCTGACAAAACCTCGAGCAAGAGTGGGCAGGCCGAGCCCTGGCCGGAGGAGCGCGTCATCGAGCTCAGGACGTCTAGCGCCGTATTATTGACGACGCCAGGGTAGTGCTACCCCCAACCTTCAACGGGACCAGCCAGAACCTAGCTGCAGCGGCGATGTTACTCCAAACAATGCCGGAGCCATCCACCACCGAGGGGCGACGTGTCTAGGGCAAACTCAAGGGCCTCCTGGAAAATGCCGCAGTCCAACAAGCCGAGAGCTCTGCCTCCCGAGGGCGGGGATGCCCCTCGGAGCATCACGCCAGGCCCTCCCGACACGTGCGAGAAGCCTTGGACCATACCGAGCCCACAAGAGACAGGACCCCTGCAGTCCTGGACTGCCTCGGCAACGAGCAACATCGTCGTGACCGTCGAGCCTGCCTCGAAGAAAGGGTGCGCCGAGGCTATCACCCTAGATGCGGAGGATGCTATGATAGTGAGGAGGATCGGAGCCCCTCACCAAACCACCAGGCCCGCGGGTCTTCAGCCGAGCCATACGATGGGCGCCGTTCCCGGCCCGGTTCCGAGCTCCGACTACCATCACCAAATACTCAGAGGAGAAGAAGCCAGAGTTATGGCTCGCGGATTACCGGCTGGCATGCCAATTGGGAGGGATGGACGACGACAACCTCATCATCCGCAACCTCCCCCTCTTCCTCTCAGACGCTGCCCGAGCCTGGTTGGAGCATCTGCCTCCTGCGCAGATCTTCGACTGGGACGACCTAGTCAGGGTCTTCACCGGAAATTTCCAGGGTACATACGTGCGCCCAGGGAACTCATGGGATCTCCGGAGCTGCCGGCAGAAGCCAGGGGAATCCTTGCGAGAATACATCCGATGGTTCTCAAAATAGCGCACCGAGTTGCCTAACATCACCGAGTCGGACGTCATAGGAGCATTCCTTGCCGGCACCACTTGCCGGGATTTGGTAAGCAAGCTGGGACGCAAAACTCCCACCAAGGCAAGCGAATTGATGGACATAGCCACCAAGTTTGCTTCTGGTTAGGAGGCCGTCGAAGCCATCTTCCGGAAAGACAAGCAGCCTTAGGGAAGGCAGAAGGAAGACTCCCCCGAGGCGTCCGTCTAGCGCGGTCGTGCCCCTATCACAAGGGTCCTGTCAAGCACACCCTTGAAGAATGCGACATGCTCCGGCGTTACTTCAGTAAAACTGGGCCCTCGACGGAAGATGGCAAGGACCAAGGCAACAACAATAAGGGGGGCGACAAGGAAGAAGAGTTCCCGGAGGTCCACAACTGCTTCATGATCTACGGTGGGCAAGTGGCGAATACCTCGGCTCGACGTCGCAAGCAAGAGCGTCGGGAGGTCTGCATGGTAAAGGTAGCAACGCCAGTCTACCTAGACTGGTCCGACAAGCGTGACCTTCGACCAGGACGACCACCCCGACTACATACCAAACCCAGGAAGGTACCCGCTCGTCGTCGACCCTGTCATCGGCAACACTAGGCTCTCCATGGTCCTCATGGATGGGGGCAGCAGCCTCAGTATCATCTATGCTGAGACCCTAGGGCTCTTGGGGGTCGATCGATCCAAGATTCAAGCCGATGCAGCACCTTTTCACGGGATTGCCCCCGGCAAGCGTATCCTGCCCCTTGGGCAGATTGACTTGCCCGTCTGCTTCGGAACTCCCTCCAACTTCCGAAAGGAAACCCTCACTTTCGAGGTAGTCGGGTTCCGAGGAACCTATCATGCGGTGTTGGGAAGACCATGCTACGCAAAGTTCATGGCCGTCCCCAACTACACGTACCTCAAACTCAAGATGCCAGGCCCCAAGGGAGTCATCACCGTCGGATCCACGTACCGCCACGCTTACGAGTGTGACGTGGAATGCGTTGAGTACGTCGAAGCCCTCGTCGAGTCCGAGGCCCTCATCGCCGATCTAGATAACCTCTCCAAAGAGGTGCCCGACCCGAAGCGACTTGCCGGCAACTTCGAGCCAGCCGAGGCAGTTAAGTCTGTCCCCCTCGACCCCAGCGACGGCGCCGACAAAAAAGTCAGGATCGGCTCCGAGCTCGACCCTAAATAGGAAGCAGTGCTCATCGACTTTCTCCACGCAAACGCCAAGGTTTTTGCGTGGAGTCCCTCGGACATGCCAGGCATACCGAGGGATGTCACCGAGCACTCACTGGACATCCGAGCCGGTGCCCGACCCATGAAACAGCACTTGCGCCGTTTTGATGAAGAAAAGCGCAGAGCCATAGGCGAGGAGGTCCACAAGCTAATGGCAGTAGGGTTCATCAAAGAGGTATTCCATCCAGAATGCTTAGCTAACCCTGTACTTGTAAAGAAAAAAGGGGGGAAATGGAGGATGTGTGTAGATTACACTGGGTTGAATAAAGCATGTCCAAAAGTTCCCTACCATCTGCCTCGTATTGATCAAATTGTAGACTCCACTGCTGGGTGTGAAATCCTGTCTTTCCTCGATGCCTATTCAGGCTATCACCAAATCAAGATGAAAGAATCTGACCAGCTCGCGACTTCTTTTATCACACCTTTCGGCATGTATTGTTATACTACTATGCCATTTGGCTTGAGGAATGCAGGTGCTACATACCAAAGATGCATGAACCATGTGTTCGGAGAGCACATCGGCAGAACGGTCGAGGCTTATGTCGATGACATCGTTGTCAAAACAAGGAAAGCCTCCGACCTTGAAGTGACATTTGGGTGCCTGCGAGCAAAGGGCGTAAAACTCAATCCCGAGAAGTGTGTCTTCGGAGTCCCCCGAGGCATGCTCCTAGGATTCATCGTCTCCAAACGAGGCATCGAGGCCAACCCGGAGAAAATCGCAGCCATCACCAACATGGGGCCCATCAAAGATTTAAAGGGAGTACAAAGGGTCATGGGATGTCTTGCGGCTCTGAGCCGTTTCATCTCGCGCCTCGGCGAGAAAGGATTACCATTATATCGCCTTTTAAGGAAGACCGAATGCTTCACTTGGACTCCCGAGGCCGAAGAAGCCCTCGGAAACCTTAAGGCACTCCTTACCAATGCACCCATCTTGGTGCCCCCCACTGCGGGAGAAGCCCTCTTGATTTACGTAGTCGCAACCACTCAGGTGATCAGCTCTGCGGTCGTAGTCGAGAGACGAGAAGAAGGGCATGCACTGCCCATCCAGAGGCCAGTCTACTTCATCAGCAAGGTGCTATTCGAGACCAAAATTCGCTACCCACAAATCCAGAAGCTACTGTACGCAGTGATTCTAACACGACGAAAGCTGTGACACTACTTCGAGTCTCATCCGGTGACTGTGGTGTCATCCTTCCCCCTGGGGGAGATCATCCAGTGTCGAGAGGCCTCGGGTAGGATAGCAAAATGGGCAGTGGAACTCATGGGGGAAACACTTTCATTTGCCCCTTGAAAGGCCATAAAATCCCAAGTCTTGGCCGACTTCCTGGCTGAATGGACCGACACCCAATTGCCAACAGCTCCAATCCAAGCCAAACTTTGGACCATGTACTTCGATGGGTCGCTTATGAAGACTGGAGCAGGCGATGGCTTGCTCTTCATCTCACCCCTCGGAGAACATGTGCGTTATGTAATACGCCTCCATTTTCCGGCGTCAAACAACGTGGCCGAATACGAGGCCTTGGTAAATGGGTTGCGCATCGCCATCGAGCTAGGGGTTCGGTGCCTCGACGCACGTGGCGACTCGCAGCTCGTTATTGACCAAGTCATGAAGAACTCTCACTGCCGTGACCAAAAAATGGAGGCCTATTGTGACGAAGTTCGGCGCTTGGAAGATAAGTTCTATGGGCTAGAACTCAACCATGTTGCTCGACGGTACAACGAGACTGCAGATGAGCTAGCTAAGATAGCCTTAGGATGGACAACGGTTCCCCCGATGTCTTCTCTAGAGACATATATCAACCATCCGTGAAACTCAACAACGCGCCCGAACCCGAAGGGACCTCGGCCTAGCTCGAGGTACCTTCGGCCGCAGAGGGTGAGGCCCTGCACGTCAAGGTAGAGCGGAATGGGGCCACACTAGTCCTAAACTGGCAGACCATGTACCTGGAATATCTCCTCCAAGGAGAGCTACCCCTCGACAAGGCTGAAGCCCGACGACTGGCTCGGCGCGCCAAGTCGTTCGTTTTACTGGGTGATGAAAAAGAGTTGTACCACCGCAGCCCCTCAGGCATTCTCCAACGATGCATATCCATCACCCAAGGACATGAGCTGTTACGTGAAATACACTCGGGGGCTTGCGGTCACCATGCAGCACCTCGGACCCTTGTAGGAAACACTTTCTGACAAGGCTTCTACTGGCTGACCGCGGTAGCCGACGCCACTAGGATTGTACGCTCCTGCCGAGGGTGTCAATTCTATGCGAAACAGACACACCTGCCCGCTCAGGCTCTACAGACAATACCTATCACTTGGTCATTTGCTGTGTGGGGTCTGGACCTCGTCGGTCCCTTACAGAAGGCACCCGGGAGCTTCACGCACCTACTGGTCGCCATCGACAAATTCTCCAAGTGGATCGAAGTACGACCATTAACCAACATTAGGTCCGAGCAGGCGGTGGCGTTCTTTACAAATATCATCCACCGCTTCGGGATCCCAAACTCCATCATCACCAACAATGGCACGCAGTTCACTAGGAAAAAGTTCCTAGACTTCTGCAAGGACCACCACATCCGTGTGGACTGGGCTGCCGTATCTCACCCGATGACAAATGGACAGGTGGAGCGCGCCAATGGCATGATTTTGTAGGGATTAAAACCAAGGATCTACAACGACCTCAACAAGTTTGGCAAGCGGTGGATAAAAGAGCTACCCTCGGTGGTTTGGAGTCTGAGGACAACACCGAGCCGAGCCACGGGTTTCTCACTGTTTTTTCTGGTCTATGGGGCCAAGGCCATCCTACCCACGGACTTAGAATACGGTTCCCTGAGGGTAAAGGCATACGACGACCAAAACAACCAAACCAGCCGAGAGGATTCATTGGACCAGCTGGAAGAGGCTCGGTACGTAGCATTGCTGCACTCAGCGCGGTATCAGCAGTCTCTGCGACACTATCATGCCCGAAGGATTCGGCCCTGAGGCTTCCAAGTTGGAGACTTGGTGCTTCGGCTACGACAAGACACCTGAGGACGCCACAAGCTTACTCCTCCCTGGGAAGGGCCGTTCATCATCGCCAAAGTATTGAAGCCCGGGACATACAAGCTGGCCAACAATCAAGGCGAGGTCTACAGCAACGCTTGGAACATCGAACAGCTACGTCGCTTTTACCCTTAAATGTTTCAAGCCGTTCATGTATCTCGATTCCTTTACATATATAAATAAAGTCTAACCATCAAGGGAGGATCGGCCTTGCCTCGGCAAAGACCGACCCTCCCTCGGGGGCTAGAAGGGGGAACCCCCTCTGCATCAAAATTTTCTTTCTGTGTCATCATTTTCTTTCCTCAGAAAAGTTTCCTACCAAAAACGACTTTCGTGCCTTTCAACTACATCGATAACGGAATCCTAAAAACGAACGAGAGAGACCTCGAATGGCAAGGCCGACCGAGCTGAGGGACTCCTACGCCTCTGGGATACAGATACCTCACTCACCACCTTCTGCGAAAGGTAACTCATGCTTGGATAAGTGATTCCGCTACCGAACAAATCCTAATGCTCGAAACGAGAGGAAAGAAACGCAGGGACACTCGCGACTTCGGATCTGCTGCACGCGAAAACACTGAATGAACCAGGGACAACCCTAAAACGATAAGGTCGGCCGAACCGCGGATACCCCACTCACCACCTTTTCGTCTAAGGGATGCCTCCGGTTCCAACGGTGATGGCGCAAAAAAAGCAAGCCGAAAACACGACTCAAGAGCAACGTAGCTTTATACTCAGACATCCAGAAAGTTCAGGCCTCAGCAGCCGCAGAAAACATACACATACTTAAAATAACCGTTCTACACAGGCTCAGGTGTCGGCAGGGGGAGGAGCAGCACCCTCGGCGTTGTTTCCACCCGCGACAGATGAAGCAGCCTCGCTGGCAGGGGTAGCAGAATGTGGCTCGGCCTCGGACGGCGACGCGGGCGGAAGGATCTCCACCTCAAAAAAGGAAGCCAGCGTCGCGCCTAGACCCTCGGCAACCGCATTAAGCCTTTGGGCCTCAGCCAAGGCGGCATCCTCGTCATCAGGTAGGCAGTAGCCCTCGCTGACCCGCACCAAATCCACGTCGTAGTGGGAAGCGAGGACGGCGAAGGCCCGCCTAACGCCGTGATGCAGCACCCCGCGGAGTCTGCTGCACACATGGCTGCCCAAGGCCCACAGGCAACTCTGAGGGGAGCTGCCCGAGGGGACGTCGTCAAGGCCAAAGGTCCGGCAAAAGGCCGATATGGCCTCGGACATGGCCGTGCGGTCAGGCTCCTTCTGCACAGCCACCTAGGCAAGCGCCTTGCAGTTCTTAACGGACTCGTTAGGAGCCATTTTGAACCCTGAAGACAGCCAGACAAAATTCAGACACGAGGAGAAGAGTTCAGCTAAAACAAAATCACAAAGCAGGCAAAACATACCTTTGGCCCGGACGCTCTGCTGTGAAGCCATAGCTTGGGTGGACCAGGCTGACCCGACGGCTACGGCCAGGCCCTTCGAAAGGATCCTGGCCCGAGCAGTCGCCTCTGCTAGCCGCTCTGTGACCTCAGCCAGCTGTCCCTTAAAAGTCTCAACCTGGCTCGCGGCCTCGGCAGCTTGGCCCCGGAGTTGGTCCCGCTCGCTGGTGACCTGGCCAAGCTCCAGCTGTCGCTGCTGCATCTCCTTGGCTGGGAAGCCACCTGCTCCCGAGCCGACGAAGCCTCCGTCCGTGCCGACGCCGCCTCGGTCCGAGCCGCCGCTGCCTCCGACTTCAGCTCCTCACAGAGCAGCCGAAGGTCCGCCGCCTCGGCGCTCTGTTGGGCGAGGCGCTCGTTGGCCTCGGTGTAACACCCGGATTTTAGGGGTCCAAAACCCGGGGTTAACATAAACACCAGGTATGCTGGGACCAAGTCTCAAACATATGATGTATAGTGGCACAGGATCGAATGTCACAACTTTATATATAACAGGAGTTCTATACAAAATATATAATTACATTATAGGGAGACAACGGTCCAGCAACCCAAAGTTGACTGGGAGACGACGACCTAGACCTCTCACGAACTCATCGCAGCATCCTCCATGAGCATCATCCTGCAGTACCTGGTCTTGACCTGTGGTGTATGTGAGACAGCAAGAGTGAGCTCACATACGTTCATCGCTCAACAAGTTGTGGGGAATAATGTGCATGAACTCGCCAAAGGTGGGAGCTCACATAAAGTGTAAGGCTTACCAAAGAAGATGGTTAGAGCTGAGCATTGCTTTTAAAGTTGGTCAAAATTTTATTAGCAATTACTAAGTATAAGTAAATACCAACCCAATTAAATAGTAGAACAAAAGTTAACAACTTCACCCGCAATGCAATGCATATGACAGATTGAATTTAGTTCCATAAATTTACTCATGTGAGTGTCCGAGCTGCTCATGACCGTGAGCACGGCTAGTATACCAGTTTTACACTCTGCAGAGGTTGCGCATCTTTACCCACAAGTCGTGTATCCCATGTCGCCAGGGTTTGCAAGGCCCTTAGACACTTCCGAGGTGAATGGCTAGGGATCCACTACGAGGCCTTTACAAAGTTCCACTAGCTTCCGAAAACCCGCTACAGTTTATAGGAAGATCCAGTACAGGAATCCCTTGCAGGACCGCCATCGCAGCAAAATCCTCCCGAGGGCCTCCCCGCACTGACCTCTCCCCTACTGCCCTTGCCCCTTTCGGGTAAGGTAGTCTTCCACTAGCTTTCCTAATTAATCAGCCAAGGGCGTCCCATTCCACCCTTGTGGTAGCACTGTTTTCCCGGGTGGTTCTCCATGTTCCAATTAACATAATGATCTTAACATGAACCATAGATAACAACTGATAACAAAAGTATAATCATGAATAGTGTAATCTTCATACTCAAAACTACATATAGCACTAGCAAGTACTACCCAGAAAGTTCAGTGGTAAACAAGGTATAAAGATAGACAAACTAGGGTAACCTATTGGGTCCCATCAAAATTAACCTATGCAGATCATTATGATTAATTAGAACATGAGTAGGTGAAAAGAAGTGATCAAGGGCACAACTTGCCTGGGCCTTGAGATTCCAGGTACCAGGATGATCTTCAGGTGATACGTGACCTCACTGCTAGTCGTAGCAATACAAACATACATGGTATAGGCAAGATTAACATTACACCAAACATATATGCAAAATACATATTAATAATCTACACATTAAAATAAGACTCTAGGAACAGGAATCATTAATTTTGGAGTTATAGATTTTAAGTTATGGATTTTCAAAGGTTTTATGTGTTTAAAAGGGATTAAGTGAGAGATTAAATTTCTAATTGTTTTCATGACAAAACAGAGGTTCTAGGTGGTAGAGAATAAAATTACAAAATTTTAGAAACTGGAATGGTTCAATTTGGAGCTAAAATGAATTTTCTATGAATTATCTAAGTTCTAGCAATTATTTTTGTATTAAAAATCTAATTTCTAATTCATTTAATCAATTTAAACGAGTTCTGGACTGGGCCTCAATTATAAGAAAAGCCAGGGGGGCTCGGCGCAAGAATCCCGAGACACAGCGCACAGTGCCCGTGGGACGGCGGGTTGATTTAAACTAAAGACGGGGGCTCTTTAACAAAAGAACCAGAGCGAAGAGGTACCGGTGAACTAGAGCCGTCCGATGCAAAACAGATGGATCCGATTAGATCAAATAGTGCGCGAACCGGTATACGACAGGGACCGTTGGATTGGAGATCTACGATCTGGGTTAGATGGCGCAGAGAGGTAAGTGCGCATCGATCTGGACCGTCCATCACATGATCAACGGTACAGACCACCCACCTAGGCGCGACATCCATCATTAAATCCCTACCGTGCATTCACGATCCCACGGCTACCAATCCTACCGCACTTCACCTAATCTCGGCCACCCATCAACAGATCGACGGCGGCCGATCCTTTCTCCCTCACTACGCACAACTACGGTGATCTGGCGCACGGCACGGCGGCGCGCCATCGCCGGACCATCACCCAAGCTCGAGACGATGGCCAAAACCCAATTGGTGACAGGTACGCGTAGCACGGAATGTGGCGAACACGATTTGGAGCTACATACCCGAGGAAGAGCGACGATGATCAGTGCCCACGGAGCAGCGGCGAAGAAGACCTCCGGCGAGAAATTGGACGGTCCCCGCACGATGCCCAGGCCCCGGAGCCACACCGACAGAATCCCCAAGGCTCGGCGAACACAAGGGTCGATTACTTACCGGCGATGACGCGGTGGCAAAGCCGGTACACGACGGAGGGTCAAGTCGCGGCAATGGAGCCGCACCGGTGAGCAATTCGGCCACCACCGAGAGTCTTCTCCTCGCTCAAGTGCCACAGACGTTATCTATGTATCCCAGCGGGTCGCCCAGACCATACGACCGAGCCCGAGCGACGATTTTCCCTGGTTTCTCCCATGGCGGCATCCATCCCCAATCTCTCTCTTTCCCGCCTGCTCGATGGTGTACTGCTTCTTCCGATGGCGTCGATGCTTAATATATGGATCACAGGGCAATGGGCGAGTCCGAGCTTGGCCGACCCGGTCCCGGCGGCGAGCATCTCGCGCGGGTAGGCGAGCGACGCGCGATCCGCGGGGAGGTAGGTGCTGACAGCGCGGACCCGCGTGTCAGCGAAACAGAGAGGTGCGCGGCGTAAGACGGTGAGACTGCACGTGGGACCCACCGGTCAGTGGCAGAGGGGGTGTTGCCGCGCCCGCAAGCATGAAGTTGGGCCGCGCGGGATAGATGTGTTGGTGGGCCGAAATGGGTGCAGGAAGCCCAGCCAGGGTTTTTAACCTTTTCTATTTTATTTTCTATTTTCTTTTCTCCATTTCCAAGTCAAATTTGAATTCAAACTTAAATTCACAATTCTATGGCTCACCACCTCAACTTATATTTGTGAGATTAGGGATATCAATCCTGAATATATTTATTCATATATATTTTATTTATATATGTATTTTTATAACCCTTCTCTTTTTCTTATTTTCCAACTTTAATTTTCATTTAAGGTTTGATCCAACTTTTAGAATTATTATCTCTTATTATTTTTATCATCATGGTTTTATTTAATGCACAACACATAAAACTCCAACAAATGCACTTTTTCTTTATTTTAGAATAATTGTTTTATTTGGTCACACTCAATTACATAGGTGCTCTTTTTATGGTGCATATGAGACACACAAAAATGAGAATAACTCACTATTATTCCTGGTATACAATTTGGGGTATTACAAATCCTACCCCCCTTAAAAATAATCTCGTCCTCGAGATTTGGAAGAAAAGGGAATACAAAAAGGATTGGTTTGCAATTTAGCTTTTAATTTCTAAATCAAGGGTCTCTCTTTTTATTATTAGTAAGTGATAGGAGAGCATGGGTAATATAGGTATGTCCACATAATTATGTAGGCTAGAAGATGTCTTTAAAGCATAGATGGGTTTAGGTAAGAAAGTGTAGGGTAGGGAAAGACTCCATCCAAGATTTGTGGATCTTGACTCCGTTGGCGATTCAACTTGATCTTTGAAGTCTTGAGTTAATGCTTATCCTTTCTTGATGAAGTTGATCATCTTCTTCGGTCTTGTCTCAGTAATTAGGAGTTAGTGTATGTTATTGGGCTGGGAAATATGGTTAATATAGGTATGGATGAGATAGACTACATGATGTAGATCAAAAGTTTATTTGATGTTAGGTGGGGATAAATAGATCATGCAATCCATTATGAATCTATTGGTCGAGTTAGATCTTCTACTCATGGTTGAGTTAGTCTAATGTGCTAAGTTAACACTTGGCTAATAAGGTCTAATTTTTTTTTTTTTACCTGTATCATTAGTCTGATTAAGTAGGCCACATTAGATTAGTTTAGTAGATGGCTATGAGTTAACTGAGATTAGTCAGAATCTGGTTTGATTGTTTTGCTTCTGTATGGTTTGGATAGGGTATGTAACCTGGGTATGGCTAAACTGATCTAAGTCACCAATTTAGACTTAAGTGAATTAGGAGCATGGCCATATCTTTTGCACCAGCATTAAGTAACACACACTAGATTAGATCATATTAAATTAAGTAAGAGCTAGATTAGATTGAATATGACTAGATTAGACTAGTTTAGGTTAAATAGATCTAACAGGGTAGAATATGTTAGGATGTTTTGAGATTAGTTAGATATGTTATGATAAGATAGAGTCTCTTGCTAGTTTATAATTAAGAGGTTATGCAACTATCAGATGGTTAAGGTAGTTGCATATGGCCGAGTCGATCTGTCCTTCTTGATTTAGTGCAGGGTGAACTAAGTTAAGACTTGTTCTATAGGAGTAGAGTCTAAATTATTTCATCAGTATTATCTAACATGTTTGATAAGTCACTTTAGATTAGATCAGATCTAGGTTAGATTGGTGTGACTAGTTTGACTAAATAAGATCTAATTAAGTTGCAGTAGATCGTGGTTGTTTAATCTAGGGTGGATAAGTATGCTTATTAAGTTAAGATGAATCTTTTGAGGTCAGTTAGATCGATTAGGCTGAGATAAAATCTTTTCAAGATAAGATGAGTATCTTTTAAGATGAGATGGATCTATTAAGATAAGGGAGAATCTTTTAAGATAAGATGAATTAGTTAGAATGAGATCTTTTAGGATAAGATAAATCTCTTAAGCTAGATATGTTCCAATGGGGATAATCTAGGCTGTATTAGTTATTTTATGAATATATTTTATACCTATGTGTATATGCAGATGCAATTGTGGACATTACTCCCCAACTCATCACACTCAAACAAAGGTCCAAATCAGACAAGTGTCATAAGAACAAACATTCAAGCATATAAATATTTACAAAAATAGTTTTGTTTTTGTTCCTAAGATTAGGTCTCCTATTCTTAAAGTCACTTTAGGTTAAGGATTTCAAAGTGTGAAATCCACATTTGCCTTTGGAAAGAAAAGATAAGAATAATCAGAGTAAAGCGGAAATAGATGAGAAAAGATTAAGACAAGTTTAGAAAAGAACCAGAGTAAGGTAAGTAAGTATTGGTTGTCCAGTTCTATCTAGGTTTCGTCCTACAGTCAACATTCCTCTGATACCACTTCTGTAACACCCGGATTTTAGGGGTCCAAAACCCGGGGTTAACATAAACACCAGGTATGCTGGGACCAAGTCTCAAACATATGATGTATAGTGGCACAGGATCGAATGTCACAACTTTATATATAACAGGAGTTCTATACAAAATATATAATTACATTATAGGGAGACAACGGTCCAGCAACCCAAAGTTGACTGGGAGACGACGACCTAGACCTCTCACGAACTCATCGCAGCATCCTCCATGAGCATCATCCTGCAGTACCTGGTCTTGACCTGTGGTGTATGTGAGACAGCAAGAGTGAGCTCACATACGTTCATCGCTCAACAAGTTGTGGGGAATAATGTGCATGAACTCGCCAAAGGTGGGAGCTCACATAAAGTGTAAGGCTTACCAAAGAAGATGGTTAGAGCTGAGCATTGCTTTTAAAGTTGGTCAAAATTTTATTAGCAATTACTAAGTATAAGTAAATACCAACCCAATTAAATAGTAGAACAAAAGTTAACAACTTCACCCGCAATGCAATGCATATGACAGATTGAATTTAGTTCCATAAATTTACTCATGTGAGTGTCCGAGCTGCTCATGACCGTGAGCACGGCTAGTATACCAGTTTTACACTCTGCAGAGGTTGCGCATCTTTACCCACAAGTCGTGTATCCCATGTCGCCAGGGTTTGCAAGGCCCTTAGACACTTCCGAGGTGAATGGCTAGGGATCCACTACGAGGCCTTTACAAAGTTCCACTAGCTTCCGAAAACCCGCTACAGTTTATAGGAAGATCCAGTACAGGAATCCCTTGCAGGACCGCCATCGCAGCAAAATCCTCCCGAGGGCCTCCCCGCACTGACCTCTCCCCTACTGCCCTTGCCCCTTTCGGGTAAGGTAGTCTTCCACTAGCTTTCCTAATTAATCAGCCAAGGGCGTCCCATTCCACCCTTGTGGTAGCACTGTTTTCCCGGGTGGTTCTCCATGTTCCAATTAACATAATGATCTTAACATGAACCATAGATAACAACTGATAACAAAAGTATAATCATGAATAGTGTAATCTTCATACTCAAAACTACATATAGCACTAGCAAGTACTACCCAGAAAGTTCAGTGGTAAACAAGGTATAAAGATAGACAAACTAGGGTAACCTATTGGGTCCCATCAAAATTAACCTATGCAGATCATTATGATTAATTAGAACATGAGTAGGTGAAAAGAAGTGATCAAGGGCACAACTTGCCTGGGCCTTGAGATTCCAGGTACCAGGATGATCTTCAGGTGATACGTGACCTCACTGCTAGTCGTAGCAATACAAACATACATGGTATAGGCAAGATTAACATTACACCAAACATATATGCAAAATACATATTAATAATCTACACATTAAAATAAGACTCTAGGAACAGGAATCATTAATTTTGGAGTTATAGATTTTAAGTTATGGATTTTCAAAGGTTTTATGTGTTTAAAAGGGATTAAGTGAGAGATTAAATTTCTAATTGTTTTCATGACAAAACAGAGGTTCTAGGTGGTAGAGAATAAAATTACAAAATTTTAGAAACTGGAATGGTTCAATTTGGAGCTAAAATGAATTTTCTATGAATTATCTAAGTTCTAGCAATTATTTTTGTATTAAAAATCTAATTTCTAATTCATTTAATCAATTTAAACGAGTTCTGGACTGGGCCTCAATTATAAGAAAAGCCAGGGGGGCTCGGCGCAAGAATCCCGAGACACAGCGCACAGTGCCCGTGGGACGGCGGGTTGATTTAAACTAAAGACGGGGGCTCTTTAACAAAAGAACCAGAGCGAAGAGGTACCGGTGAACTAGAGCCGTCCGATGCAAAACAGATGGATCCGATTAGATCAAATAGTGCGCGAACCGGTATACGACAGGGACCGTTGGATTGGAGATCTACGATCTGGGTTAGATGGCGCAGAGAGGTAAGTGCGCATCGATCTGGACCGTCCATCACATGATCAACGGTACAGACCACCCACCTAGGCGCGACATCCATCATTAAATCCCTACCGTGCATTCACGATCCCACGGCTACCAATCCTACCGCACTTCACCTAATCTCGGCCACCCATCAACAGATCGACGGCGGCCGATCCTTTCTCCCTCACTACGCACAACTACGGTGATCTGGCGCACGGCACGGCGGCGCGCCATCGCCGGACCATCACCCAAGCTCGAGACGATGGCCAAAACCCAATTGGTGACAGGTACGCGTAGCACGGAATGTGGCGAACACGATTTGGAGCTACATACCCGAGGAAGAGCGACGATGATCAGTGCCCACGGAGCAGCGGCGAAGAAGACCTCCGGCGAGAAATTGGACGGTCCCCGCACGATGCCCAGGCCCCGGAGCCACACCGACAGAATCCCCAAGGCTCGGCGAACACAAGGGTCGATTACTTACCGGCGATGACGCGGTGGCAAAGCCGGTACACGACGGAGGGTCAAGTCGCGGCAATGGAGCCGCACCGGTGAGCAATTCGGCCACCACCGAGAGTCTTCTCCTCGCTCAAGTGCCACAGACGTTATCTATGTATCCCAGCGGGTCGCCCAGACCATACGACCGAGCCCGAGCGACGATTTTCCCTGGTTTCTCCCATGGCGGCATCCATCCCCAATCTCTCTCTTTCCCGCCTGCTCGATGGTGTACTGCTTCTTCCGATGGCGTCGATGCTTAATATATGGATCACAGGGCAATGGGCGAGTCCGAGCTTGGCCGACCCGGTCCCGGCGGCGAGCATCTCGCGCGGGTAGGCGAGCGACGCGCGATCCGCGGGGAGGTAGGTGCTGACAGCGCGGACCCGCGTGTCAGCGAAACAGAGAGGTGCGCGGCGTAAGACGGTGAGACTGCACGTGGGACCCACCGGTCAGTGGCAGAGGGGGTGTTGCCGCGCCCGCAAGCATGAAGTTGGGCCGCGCGGGATAGATGTGTTGGTGGGCCGAAATGGGTGCAGGAAGCCCAGCCAGGGTTTTTAACCTTTTCTATTTTATTTTCTATTTTCTTTTCTCCATTTCCAAGTCAAATTTGAATTCAAACTTAAATTCACAATTCTATGGCTCACCACCTCAACTTATATTTGTGAGATTAGGGATATCAATCCTGAATATATTTATTCATATATATTTTATTTATATATGTATTTTTATAACCCTTCTCTTTTTCTTATTTTCCAACTTTAATTTTCATTTAAGGTTTGATCCAACTTTTAGAATTATTATCTCTTATTATTTTTATCATCATGGTTTTATTTAATGCACAACACATAAAACTCCAACAAATGCACTTTTTCTTTATTTTAGAATAATTGTTTTATTTGGTCACACTCAATTACATAGGTGCTCTTTTTATGGTGCATATGAGACACACAAAAATGAGAATAACTCACTATTATTCCTGGTATACAATTTGGGGTATTACACTCGGCAAGCATGACCCCCTACTGCCACAGCGATTCCCAAACGCTGCTCTAACGGTGGAGAAATAGCGACTTAGCAGTGCTCATGTCCGCGAGCTCCTGAAAAGAAAATAGAGTATCACAAAGAATGTTCTGACCACACGAGGTATGCGTGTAAATCCTTACCTGGAAGACCCTGGGAATGTCTTGGGAAAGGACATTCGTGGCCGTCTTCAGCGACCTCATCACCGCCTCGCTATAGTCGTGGAAAACTTTCCGCAACCTTTCCTCTCCCTCATCATTGAGGGAAAGGAGAGGCTCTGAGGTATCGTGGCTCTAGAACACAAGCGGCTGCCCTCCCCACTCATTGGGATTGAGCTGCGTGGGGATGAGGCCGCTGCTCCCCATGACGGGCCAAGGATCTGCACGCCCCGCGACCGAGGCTTCGGGTCCCTCTGCAGTCGACGCATCGGGCCTCTCCTTGGTCAAGGCGCCAGGCCTCTGCTCACCAACCTCGGCAACAACGGCCGCCCCCTCCCCATGGTCAGAAACTAGGGAATTGGGGATGACCAGGACCGAAGGAGCCAAGGGCAGAGGCACCTCAGCCATCTCGACATCGGCGGCGGCGGGCGGCTCCATGGGCGCACCAGCGGCGGCCCCAGCAGGAATCGACGTCGGCGTCGGCGTTGAGGAAGGCGGGCTCAAGGCCACAGCCGCGTCAATGGCCTCCCCTGGCATGATGGCCGCTCCAACAGGGGGGTCGACCTAGGAGGCTTGCCCCATGACAGCCCGTACCTCCTGGGCCCCCCGCCGGAGGGCGCCTTACGCGGAGGCCAACCAACCAGCGTGGCGCACCGTAGCTCCGGCTGAAGAGGCCGGCCCCATCTTAAGGGCCTTCGTGGGGGCCAGACTAGCCGAGCCCTGCCTCCGCTTGCTGAAAGGGAAAAAAAGACAAAATCAAGATACACAGAAAAATGGCTGAAACAAGGGTGCCCTCGGATACTTACCCACTCTGGGGTAGGGCCAATCGCGCCTGCGGGGAGACCTCTCGAAACCCGGCCTCCGCAGACGCTGCCGGGGGTTGGCTAGCGGCCGGCTTCGACGCCGCCTCCGCCTCGGACGCCTGAGGCGCCGGGGGGCGGCCTACCCAGGCGATGTCACAACAGCCGAGGGAACAACTTCCCGCACGGCTGGCACGGGCACTTGCTCTCGGGGAGCATGCGGGTCGTCCTAACCCCCCGGAGCCACCCCAATCATCTCAGCCAAGGGGTCAAGTACCCCCTCGGCCCACCTCCGCTCCTCAGACCAGGACCCTGGCATCCCAGCCCCAAACGCTAGTGGTGCCAGCCCACCTGGAGGCTGGCTTGACGACCCTTGGCCCAACCTCAGGTCCAGACTGAGGCCAAGTCGGGCCGCCATGTCGTCGTCCTCGTCGTCATCATCATCATCGTCGTCGTCGTCGTCGGGCGTGTCCGGCGACGGCTCCAACGGGAGCTCGTCCCTTTCTTGCCTCCGGTGACGCTTCTCCAAGGCATCCCGAGCCCGCATCCTCTCTCGAGCTCAAGCCTTTTTCGTGTCTTTTTTCTGCTTATCCTTCTCCGCGGCGAG
Source organism: Zea luxurians (assembly GCA_029449295.1). Lineage (NCBI taxonomy): Eukaryota > Viridiplantae > Streptophyta > Magnoliopsida > Poales > Poaceae > Zea > Zea luxurians. The sequence continues at coordinate 94,811,403 of JAOPSE010000012.1, forward strand.
CCTACGCGCGGTTCGGCCTGTCGTGTCCTCCGGGACTGGTCGCCGGGAAGTTTTAAAGTTCCTCAACCCCTGGGGACGAGCAAAAATCCCAAAGGTAAGAGCCAAAAATGTAAGAAACCAGGCACAAAACAGAGGAAGGGTCGGACACTTACCAGGGATACATACCCGTGGTCGGGACGCATCGGGGGCTGGTTAAGGACGCCAGCATCCAGCCTCCCTATCGTGCCCGCTATCCGTCTGAGGAGGTTGTCGGTGGAGAGGGGGGTCGAGGACATCCGTGAACCCTCCAAATTGACCCCCGGCTTCATTTCCGAAAGCCGCAACCGCCGCTCTGCCAATGGGAGCACCCTTCGACGGTGGATAGCATCGACGACCCCCGCGGCGGTAAGGCCTTCGGCTTGGAGCTTCTGCAGGGCACGGAGTAGGGGCTGGAGCTTCTCCTGGTTCTCACGTGTGGCCCCCAGCGCCAGTTATTACCGGCGGCGGTCACCACTCGTTGAGAAAAGGGCGGCAGCACCCCGTCGTCATTCCGGAGATAAAACCACCGGTTCTGCCACCCCTTGTTCGAAGACACAAGGGAGGCAGGGATGTACTGCTGTGCGCGCCCCGACCTCAGCTGGAGGGTGCAGCCGCCAGCCCGCACCGCCATATGGACCTTCTTCACGTCCGTCGACACGGTGGAGAACTCCGCGCAGAAGAGATGGGTCTACAGGTCCCAGTGGGGGTCAATCCCCAAAAACCCCTCGCAAACCGCCGCGAAAATGGCCGCCTGCGTGATGGAGTTGGGGTTGAAGTTGTGAAGCTCCACCCCGTAGTAATGCGGGAGTGCCCGCATGAAGCGGCTCGCCGGCATCCCAAACCCCCTCTCATGAAAAGGGGTGAAGCTGACCACGTACCCCAGCGGCGGAGTCGGGTCGGCCTCGCTCCCGGGGGCCAACCACTCAGGCTACAGTCTGCCAGAGAGAGGACGGAGCAGACCCTCGACAACGAGGGCCTGCAGATCCTCCGCAGTGACGGTGGAGAAGGGCCACGGGTCGCGCGACGGAATGACAGTCGTCTTGTCGGCCATTGCCGAGCGGAAGCGATGGAGGCGGAGGGGACGAGGTGCACGGTTTTTTCTTCTCTCTGTCTACTCTCTCAGGTTGCGAAAGCAAAGGTAGAAGGCAAGGACGGAAGCACAGATGGCAGGGTAAAGAACCACTATCGGTCCCTCTCCCAGGTATATAAAGGCCCGGGCAAAAAAACCACCCAGAACTTCGCCCGAGCCCCTCGTGAATTTTAAATTCGAAATCAAAATGATTTTTTCCATTCCTCGAATGGCTCACGCACGTGCAACGGGCACCCCGCGAGTCGCCCGTCCCGTCGTATTAACTCTCTGGCAGGACACGCGTCACCCCTGGCAAGCGAGCGGGCGCCGTTTCGCCTCCGTCATGATGACCGCCTCAAAAAGGTGCACCACACTATTTTAGTTTATTTCCTTTCTTCCTTTCCTCTCTCTCTCTCTCTCTCTCTCTGCAGGGATCGGGAAAGGAGATATTTTGAAAAAGTCCTTCTCAGCAAAGGAAACGGGCCCCGAGCCCTCCTACTGATCAGGGGTTCGAAGGTTGCGCCCTACGGGGTTTGGCAACCGCCCCAGAGCACTCGGGCTCCGAGCCCTCAACTGAACAGGGGTTCGAAGGCTAGCCCCTCGGAAGGGTTCGACAGCCGCCCCAGAGCATGCAGAGTCAGGGATGACCCTGGGTACGTCCGTTACATGGCCGAGGCTCGGGCTACGCTCCCAGGGTACCCTAGGACATTTCCGAGACCAGCGGGAACGATTTGTAATGGAATCCCACCAGAGGGAGGCATCAAGCCCTCGGACCCTATCGAATGGGTCCGGGTCCAGCGAAACACCTGCAGGTACTTTTGGAGCGCGCCTCTGTGAGAGCACCTAGAGGGGGGGTGAATAGGTGATCCTGTAAAACTTGAAACTTAAGCCACAAAAACTTGGTTAAGTGTTAGCACAATAATCCCCAAGTGGCTAGAGAGGAGTCTCAACAAAACACAATAACCACAAAGATATCAATCACAGAGATGGCATGGTGGTTATCTCGTGGTTCGGCCAAGACCAACGCTTGCCTACTCCACGTTGTGGCGTCCCAACGGACGAGGGTTGCAATCAACCCCTCTCAAGCGGTCCAAAGACCCACTTGAATACCACGGTGTTTTGCTTTGCTTTTCTTAATCTCGTTCGCGAGGAATCTCCACAACTTGGAGCCTCTCGCCCTTACACTTGAAGTTCACAAAGAAGCACGGAGTAAGGGAGGGATGAGCAACGCACACAAGACACAAAATCAGAATGTCAACACGCACATAAGTCGCAACAAGAGCTCGCAACAACAACCCAATGAGTTCACAACTCAACTAGAGCTCTAGATGCTATCACGAAGAAACTAACGCGTGGAATCGAAGTCTCGGTGCTTAGGAATGCTTTGAGTATTCTTGGTGTCCTCCTCCATGCGCCTAGGGGGTCCCTTTTATAGCCCCAAGGCAGCTAGGAGCCGTTGAGAGCATTCCAGGAAGGCAGATCTTGCCTTCTGTCGCCTGGCGCACCGGACAGTCCGGTGCACCACCGGACACTGTCCGGTGCGGATTTCTTTCCTTTTATGGCGCAGTCGACCGTTGAAGATCCAGAGTCGTTGGCGCACCGGACACTGTCCGGTGCACACCGGACAGTCCGGTGCACCAATGTGACCGTTGGCCCGGCCACGCGTCACGCGCGGAATCCTCGGCCGACCGTTGCCCCGGCTGACGGTTGGCTCACCGGACAGTCCGGTGCACACCGGACAGTCCGGTGAATTATAGCCGTACGCCGTTGATGGTTTCCCGAGAGCGATGAGTTCGCCTGTGAACGGCTCACCGGACAGTCCGGTGCACCACCGGAAAGTCCGGTGAATTATAGCCGTACACCGTCGTCGAAGTCCCGAGAGCAGCAAGTTCGCCAGAGCCAGTCTGGCGCACCGGACACTGTCCGGTGCACCACCGGACAGTCTGGTGCACCCAGACCGAGCTGACTTTGGCTGAACAGAGCCATCTCATTTCCAATTCAATTTTTCCTGTTTCCAGCACTTAGACACAATACATTAGTCCATAAAACAATGTACTAAGTCTAGAAACATACCTTTTGACATGATTTGCACTTTGTCCACCATTTTGCATAGATTAACACAAAAACACTTGTGTTGGCACTCAATCACCAAAATACTTAGAAATGGCCCAAGGGCACATTTCCCTTTCAATCTCCCCCTTTTTGGTGATTTATGCCAACACAACATAAAGCAACTAGAACAGGTGCAATATCAATGCAAATGAGAACTCAAAATTGTTTTGATTCATATTTGGCATATATGGATCACTCTTTGCCACCACTTGGTTTGTTTTTTTCAAATCAAACTCAAATTTCTATCTCTAAGTCAACCACACTTGTTAAGACATAAAGAGAGTCATTCCAAGAGAAATTGATTCAAGATTTCAACAACTCCCCCCTTTTCCCATAATCAACACTTCTCCCCACAAGAAGCCAACTTTTGACAAGAGAGACAATAAAAGAGTTTTGACAAACCAAAAGCTCTATTCTACTATTTTCAAAAACTCTCAAGTGGTAGCTGATCCATTTATTGCTTTGGCCTTTATTTTCTCCCCCTTTGGCATCAAGCACCAAAACAGGATCAATCTTGGCCCTAAAACCCCATTGCCTCACCAAAATCTTCAAATAAGAATACAAAGGCAATAAGAGTACATGAGATGAACTTGGAATAAGTTACCCTCTCATCGGAGTGCAGTGGAAGTCTTTCATGGTCCAAGTCCACCTTTTCCCCTTTCAAACCTCCCTTTGAGACTAAAACAAGCAAACTCAAGCACACGGTTAGTCTCAAAGGGTCAAGTTGTAGCACAGCTCCCCCTAAATATGTGCATCACTTGCAAAAAGGACTTGTGAGGTCCAGGGAGTGTTTGTACAACTTGAGCACCACAAGTAAGCAACAAAATGCATAAGGAATATGATCAAAGGCATAAACACATGTATGCTATAAATCAATCCAAGTTCCGCGAATCTAAGACATTTAGCTCACTATGCAGCCTGCAAAAGGTCTTCTCATCTAAAGGCTTGATAAAGATATCGGCTAGCTGGTTCTCGGTGCTAACATAAAACACTTCGATATCTCCCTTTTGCTGGTGGTCTCTCAAAAAGTGATGCCGGATGTCAATGTGCTTTGTGCGGCTGTGCTCAACAGGATTTTCCACTATTCGGATAGCACTCTCATTATCACATAGGAGTGGGACTTTGCTCAGATTGTAGCCAAAGTCCCGGAGGGTTTGCCTCATCCAAAGTAGTTGCGCGCAACACTGTCCTGCGGCAACGTTCTCGGCCTCAGCGGTGGATAGGGCAACGGAAGTTTGTTTCTTAGAGTTCCACGACACCAGGGACCTTCCTAAGAATTGGCACGTCCCCGATGTACTCTTCCTATCGACCTTACATCCAGCATAGTCGGAGTCTGAGTATCCAATCAAGTCAAAGTTAGACCCCTTTGGATACCAGATCCCGAAGCAAGGCGTAGCGACTAAATATCTAAGAATTCGCTTCACGGCCACTAAGTGACACTCCCTTGGATCGGATTGAAATCTAGCACACATGCATACGCTAAGCATAATATCCGGTCTACTAGCACATAAATAAAGCAAAGAACCTATCATCGAGCGGTATGCTTTTTGATCAACGGACTTACCTCCTTTGTTGAGGTCGGTGTGTCCGTCAGTTCCCATCGGCGTCTTTGCGGGCTTGGCGTCCTTCATCCCAAACCGCTTTAGCAAGTCTTGCGTGTACTTCGTTTGGGAGATGAAGGTGCTGTCCTTGAGTTGCTTCACTTGGAACCCAAGGAAGTAGTTCAACTCGCCCATCATCGACATCTCGAATTTCTGCGTCATCACCCTGCTAAACTCTTCACAAGACTTTTGGTTAGTAGAACCAAATATTATGTCACCGACATAAATTTGGCACACAAAAAGATCACCATCGCAAGTCTTAGTGAAAAGAGTTGGATCGGCTTTCCCAACCTTGAAAGCATTAGCAATTAAAAAGTCTCTAAGGCATTCATACCATGCTCTTGGGGCTTGCTTAAGTCCATAGAGCGCCTTAGAGAGCTTACACACGTGGTCGGGGTACCGTTCATCCTCGAAGCCAGGGGGTTGCTCCACGTACACCTCCTCCTTGATCGGCCCGTTGAGGAAAGCGCTCTTCACATCCATTTGGTACAACCTGAAAGAATGGTGAGCGGCATATGCTAGCAAAATACGAATTGATTCTAGCCTAGCCACAGGAGAAAAAGTCTCTTCAAAGTCCAAACCTGCGACTTGGGCATAACCTTTTGCCACAAGTCGAGCCTTGTTCCTCGTCATCACCCCGTGCTCGTCCTGTTTGTTGCGGAACACCCACTTGGTTCCCACAACGTTTTGCTTGGGACGAGGCACCAGTGTCCAAACTTCGTTACGCTTGAAGTTGTTTAGCTCCTCCTGCATGGCCAACACCCAGTCCGGATCTAGCAAGGCCTCTTCTACCCTGAAAGGCTCAATAGAAGAGACAAAAGAGTAATGCTCACAAAAATTTACTAATCTAGAACGAGTAGTTACTCCCTTGCTAATATCACCCAATATTTGGTTGACGGGATGATCCCTTTGAATCGTTGCTCGAACTTGGGTTGGAGGTGCCGGTTGTGCTTCTTCCTCTTCAACTTGGACATCCTGTGCTCCCTTGATCACACACTCCACTTGAGGTACCTGTTCGTCATCTTGGGTTGGAGGATGCACCGTTGTTGAGGAAGAAGGTTGATCTTGCTCCTTTTGTTCCAGTGGCCTCACATCTCCAATCGCCATGGTGCGCATTGCGGCTGTTGGAACGTCTTCTTCATCTACATCATCAAGATCAACAACTTGCTCTCTTGAAGAGCCATTAGTCTCATAAAATACAACGTCGCTAGAGACTTCAACCAAACCCGATGATTTGTTGAAGACCCTATACGCCTTTGTATTTGAATCATAACCTAATAAAAACCCTTCTACAGCTTTGGGAGCAAATTTAGAAGTTCTACCTTTCTTCACAAGAATATAACACTTGCTCCCAAATACACGAAAATAAGACACATTGGGTTTGTTACCAGTTAGTAGCTCATACGAAGTCTTCTTGAGGAGGCGGTGAAGGTAGACCCGGTTGATGGCGTGGCAAGCCGTGTTCATGGCTTCCGACCAAAAGCGCTAGGGGGTCTTGAACTCTCCAAGCATAGTCCTCGCCATATCGATGAGTGTCCTGTTCTTCCTCTCTACCACACCATTTTGTTGTGGTGTGTAGGGAGCGGAGAACTCGTGCTTGATCCCCTCCTCCTCAAGGAACTCCTCCACTTGAAGGTTCTTGAACTCAGACCTGTTGTCGCTCCTTATCTTCTTCACTTTGAGCTCAAACTCATTTTGAGCTCTCCTGAGGAAGCGCTTGAGGGTCTCTTGGGTTTCAGATTTATCCTGCAAAAAGAATACCCAAGTGAAGCGGGAAAAATCATCAACTATAACAAGACCATACTTACTTCCTCCTATGCTTAGATAGGCGACGGGTCCGAAGAGGTCCATATGAAGCATCTCCAAGGGTCTTGATGTGGTCATCACATTTTTGGTGTGATGAGAGCTTCCCACCTGTTTTCCTGCTTGACACGCTGCACAAGGTCTATCTTTTTCGAAATGCACATTAGTTAGACCTATCACGTGTTCTCCCTTTAGAAGCTTGTGGAGGTTCTTCATCCCCACATGTGCTAAGCGGCGATGCCACAGCCAGCCCATGCAAGTCTTAGCAATTAAGCATGCATCTAGACCGGCCTCTTCTTTTGCAAAATCAACCAAATAAAGTTTGTCGTCTAGTACACCCTTAAAAGCTAGTGAACCATCACACCTTCTAAACACAGACACATCTACATTTGTGAATAGACAATTATATCTCATATTGCATAATTGACTAACAGATAACAAATTATATCCAAGAGACTCAACTAAAAACACATTAGATATAGAGTGCTCGGATGAAATAGCAATTTTACCTAACCCTTTTACCTTGCCTTGGTTCCCATCACCGAATATTATTGAATCTTGGGAATCCTTGTTTTTGACGTAGGAGGTGAACATCTTCTTCTCCCCCGTCATATGGTTTGTGCATCCGCTGTCGATAATCCAGCTTGAACCCCCGGATGCATAAACCTGCAAGGCAAATTTAGGCTTGGGTCTTAGGTACCCAACTCTTGTTGGGTCCTACAAGGTTAGTCACAATTGTCTTAGGGACCCAAATGCAAGTTTTATCTCCCTTGCATCTTGCCCCTAACTTCCTAGCAATCACCTTCTTATTCTTTCTATAAATGGCAAAAGAAGCATTGCAAGCATGATATATTGTAGAAGGTTCATTAACTTTTCTAGGAACATTAACAACATTTTTCCTAGGCATATGATGAACAACATTTCTCCTAGACATATCTCTACCATGCATATAGGAAGAACTAGAAGCAAACATGGCATGAGAATTAAAAGCATCATAAGCATTACAACTCCTATAAGCATTTCTAGACTGTCTCCTATCATGGTACATAAAAGCATGGTTCTTTTTAGCACTACTAGCCATAGGGGCCTTCCCTTTCTCCTTGGCGGAGATAGGAGCCTTATGGCTTGTTAAGTCCTTGGCTTCCCTCTTGAAGCCAAGTCCATCCTTAATTGAGGGGTGTCTACCAATCGTGTAGGTATCCCTTGCAAATTTTAGCTTGTCAAATTCATTCTTGCTAGTCTTAAGTTGGGCATTAAGACTAGCCAATTCATCATTCAATTTGGAAATTGAAACTAAGTGATCACTACAAGCATCAACATCGAAATCTTTACACCTCTTACAGATTGTAACATGTTCTACACAAGAGTTAGATTTACTAGCTACTTCTAGTTTAGCATTTAAATCATCATTAACACTTTTTAAAGTAGCAATGGTTTCATGACAAGTAGATAGTTCATAAGAAAGCATTTCATTTCTTTTAACTTCTAAAGCATGAGATTTTTGTGCCTCTACAAATTTATCATGTTCTTCATACAACAAATCCTCTTGCTTTTCCAGTAACCTATTCTTGTCATTCAAGGCATCAATTAACTCATTAATTTTGCCAATTTTAATTCTATCTAAACCTTTAAATAAACTAGAATAGTCTATTTCATCGTCGTCACTAGAATCATCATCACTTGAAGAAGCATAAGTGGTATCCCAATTACACACCTTCTTCTCCTTCGCCATGAGGCATGTGTGATGTTCGTTGGGGAAGAGGGATGACTTGTTGAAGGCGGTGGCGGCGAGTCCTTCATTGTCGGAGTCGGATGACGAACAATCCGAGTCCCACTCCTTGCCAAGGTGTGCCTCGCCCTTAGCCTTCTTGTATGCCTTCTTTTTCTCCCTCTTGTTCCCTTTTTCCTGGTCACTATCACTATCGGGACAGTTAGCAATAAAATGACCAATCTTACCATATTTGAAGCATGAGCGCTTCCCCTTTGTCTTGGTCTTGCTTGGCTGTCCCTTGCGACCCTTAAGCGCCGTCTTGAAGCGCTTGATGATGAGGGCCATCTCTTCATCATTGAGCCCTGCCGCCTCAACTTGCGCCACCTTGCTAGGTAGCGCCTCCTTGCTTCTCGTTGCCTTGAGAGCAATGGGTTGAGGCTCATTGATTGGACCATTCAACGCGTCGTCCATGTATCTTGCCTCCTTGATCATCATTCGCCCGCTTACGAACTTTCCAAGAACTTCTTCGGGCGACATCTTGGTGTACCTAGGATTTTCACGGATATTGTTCACCAGATGTGGATCAAGTACAGTAAAGGACCTTAGCATTAGGCGGACGATGTCGTGGTCCGTCCATCGCGTGCTTCCGTAGCTCCTTATTTTGTTGATAAGGGTCTTGAGCCGGTTGTATGTTTGGGTTGGCTCCTCGCCCCTTATCATCGCGAATCTTCCAAGCTCGCCCTCCACCAACTCCATTTTGGTGAGCAAGGTGACGTCGTTCCCCTCATGAGAGATCTTGAGGGTGTCCCAGATCTGCTTGGCATTGTCCAAGCCGCTCACCTTATGGTACTCGTCCCTGCACAAAGAGGCTAACAACACAGTAGTAGCTTGTGCATTTTTATGAATCTGTTCATTAATAAATATAGGACTATCCGAGCTATCAAATTTCATTCTATTCTCAACAATCTCCCATATGCTTGGATGGAGAGAGAACAAATGACTACGCATTTTGTGGCTCCAAAATCCGTAGTCCTCCCCATCAAAGTGTGGAGGCTTGCCGAGAGGAATGGAGAGCAAATGTGAATTTGAGCTATGCGGGATACGCGAATAATCGAAAGAAAAGTTTGAGTTAACCGTCTTTCGTTTGTCGTAGTCGTTGTCGTCGTTGTTCTTTTGGGAAGAAGTGGACTCATCGCTGTCGTCGTAGTAGATGATCTCCTTGATGCGTCTCGTCTTCTTCTTCTTCCCATCTTTGCGTCTGTGGCCCGAGCCCGAGTCGGTAGGCTTGTCATCCTTAGGCTCGTTGACAAAGGACTCCTTCTCCTTATCGTTGATCACGATTCCCTTCCCCTTTGGATCCATCTCTTCGGGCGATTAGTCCCTTCGTGAAGAGAACGGCTCCAATACCAATTGAGAGCACCTAGAGGGGGGGTGAATAGGTGATCCTGTAAAACTTGAAACTTAAGCCACAAAAACTTGGTTAAGTGTTAGCACAATAATCCCCAAGTGGCTAGAGAGGAGTCTCAACAAAACATAATAACCACAAAGATATCAATCACAGAGATGGCACGGTGGTTATCCCGTGGTTCGGCCAAGACCAACGCTTGCCTACTCCACGTTGTGGCGTCCCAACGGACGAGGGTTGCAATCAACCCCTCTCAAGCGGTCCAAAGACCCACTTGAATACCACGGTGTTTTTCTTTGCTTTTCTTAATCCCGTTCGCGAGGAATCTCCACAACTTGGAGCCTCTCGCCCTTACACTTGAAGTTCACAAAGAAGCACGGAGTAAGGGAGGGATGAGCAACGCACACAAGACACAAAATCAGAATGTCAACACGCACACAAGTCGCAACAAGAGCTCGCAACAACAACCCAATGAGTTCACAACTCAACTAGAGCTCTAGATGCTATCACGAAGAAACAAACGCGTGGAATCGAAGTCTCGGTGCTTAGGAATGCTTTGAGTATTCTTGGTGTCCTCCTCCATGCGCCTAGGGGTCCCTTTTATAGCCCCAAGGCAGCTAGGAGCCGTTGAGAGCATTCTAGGAAGGCAGATCTTGCCTTCTGTCGCCTGGCGCACCGGACAGTCCGGTGCACCACCGGACACTGTCCGGTGCGGATTTCTTTCCTTTTATGGCGCAGTCGACCGTTGAAGATCCAGAGTCGTTGGCGCACCGGACACTGTCCGATGCACCAATGTGACCGTTGGCCCGGCCACGCGTCACGCGCGGAATCCTCGGCCGACCGTTGCCCCGGCTGACGGTTGGCTCACCGGACAGTCCGGTGCACACCGGACAGTCCGGTGAATTATAGTCGTACGCCGTTGATGGTTTCCCGAGAGCGATGAGTTCGCCTGTGAACGGCTCACCGGACAGTCCGGTGCACCACCGGACAGTCCGATGAATTATAGTCGTACACCGCCGTCGAAGTCCCGAGAGCAGCAAGTTCGCCAGAGCCAGTCTGGCGCACCGGACACTGTCCGGTGCACCACCGGACAGTCTGGTGCACCCAGACCGAGCTGACTTTGGCTGAACAGAGCCATCTCATTTCCAATTCAATTTTTCCTATTTCCAGCACTTAGACACAATACATTAGTCCATAAAACAATGTACTAAGTCTAGAAACATACCTTTTGACATGATTTGCACTTTGTTCCACCATTTTGCATAGATTAACACAAAAACACTTGTGTTGGCACTCAATCACCAAAATACTTAGAAATGGCCCAAGGGCACATTTCCCTTTCACTCTGGGCCACTAGCCGACCCTTATCGAACGGGGCTCGGGCGTCCACTCGGATTACCCGTTAGCAACTCACTAGAAACACCATGTTCGGTGCCCACCGAGGGTAACATGGCGCGGTCCCCCTCCTTCCTCCTTGTGGAAAGGCGACGAAAGGGCGTACTTTTAAAAGCCGAGACGATCCTTGATCGTCCTCTTGCTCCATGCAGAGGCTCGGGGGCTGCTCTCGCACCAGGCTACAGCTAAATTGTTGACAGCGTCGACAAACTAAACTTAAAAAACTCGAAGCCTAACTATGCACCCAGGGTTGCGGCCAGGCCGCATGAGAGAACAACAAGACCGATCAAGGAATCACAAGAAGAGCATTAAGACCTCAGAGGAGTCAAACCACTCCTCCGAGGCCTCGAGGGCTACACCCGACGAGTGCGCTCGCGCACACCCATCGGAACAAAATGCTACTAAAAAAGACCAGTCACCTTGCAAAAAAATCCGGTAGAACCTCCAAGCGAGTGCCTACACTCCCTTGGAGGCTCGGGGGCTATTGTCGGGTACCATAAATTAGGGGTACCCCCTGTACTCTAAACGTGGCTAAGAACATCTTTAAAGCAAACCATAAGGACTGGTAAGCACGGTTCAAGTCAAGGCCTCATCTACCAAGGGACGCGGTCCCGACTCACCCGAGCCCGGCCTCGGGCAAGAACAGTAGTCCCGTACAGATTCACGGCTCGCCCGAGGGTCCCCTCAGGCGGGGGGCGCACCCCCGGCTCGCCCGAGGCAGAACTTGGGTAAACTTTATCGTGTAGCAGCCTCGGCCAAACCGCCTTACCACCGACCGTATCACGTGCGCATTTAATGCAGGGATCACCTGACACCTTATCCCGACACGCGCGCCACAGTTGACAAGGTCGAAATGACCGCAGTCACTTCACCCTTTTACTGATCGTTCTGACAGGATAACAACACTATTCACCTCGTTCCGACCATTGTGCCAACCACCAGGGTAAGACTAACAACAGTAGTCACCGCCTCTCCCGAGTTTAGCCTCGGGCGCAACAGGGAGTTCCGCCTCGCCCGACCCCGGCCCCGGCCTCGGGAGGAATCGTCACCACGCCCGAGCACGGGCTTGGCCTCGGGATGGATCTCTGCCTCGCCCGACCCAGGCCTCGGCCTCAGCCTCGGCCTCGGGAGGAGATCTACGCCTCGCCCGACCCAGGCCTCGGCCTCAGCCTCGGCCTCGGAAGGAGATCTTCGCCTCGACCCACCTAGGCCTCGGCTTCGGGAGAAATCACCGCCTCGCCTGAGACGGCCTCGGACCGACTACACGAACGGGGAATACAGCACTGTCCTCCCCCTAGCTAGCCACCTCAGGCTATGAAGGAACAAGACCGGTGTCACATCAAATTACTCCAGTAACAGGTAATGATGATCCCCGGCACGCGATCATAACATCGACTGTCCTTAGCTCTCTACAAAGTCAAAGAAACGTCAGCAAAACACAAACTTCAAGGCCACCTCGATGACCAGGTCGTACCGCCGGCCACGGCGCTACAGAGCTCGGCTTCAACTCGGCGGAGCCAGCCGCACCGCTACAGGGGACGGGACCTGGGGCCGTGCCGCCGGCCACGCTTCTACAGGGCTCAAGCACTTCTCCGCCGTTCACATTAGCGCATAGCTGCACCCCCATATGTACAGCTGGGTCACCTCGTTGTATCTATAAAAGGAGACGCCCAGGACCTTCCCAAGGCAGGCTTTGAAAGCTCACCCATACGGCTCACACAACACCAACAAAGAACTCTTCAGTGCAACCTTCACTCCACAACACTAGATCTCTCAAGAGACCTGGAATCCGTTCCCTCTCTTGCAAAACTTGTATCCCCTACTACAAGCACTCCGGTGCAAGATAATATAAGTCTCATCCTCCCTCTGCTGGAAGTAGGGCCCTCTTAGCCCGAACCAGGATAAACCTTATATTTCATCTTGCATCAATTCATCTGGGCAGGAACACGCGGCATAAAATTCACTAGTCGTTTCAGTTGAGGGTTCTCCGGGTCCGAAACACCGACAATATATATTTCACTAGTCGTTTCAGCAGCTCCACCAATCCAACACGTAGGACTGGTGGTGCAAGAGCAGCATGCAGTGTTTCTCCGTCTTCTCTCGCTTCCACGTCGACTAATAATCCAACGTCAGCTAGCTACGAAGATTAGCCACTGCCCACTGGTGGTGCCTGCCTGATAGCGGCGGGACGTGGCCAGAGCGCCGTTCATGACATGAGGCCCACTCAACTCAACCCACAGGACGGACCATGCACCAAATACCATCGACCGAGACGCAGCTGGACCCGGCGACGGCGCGCTCTCGAAAGGGATCGCAGGAGCTTGCCCGTTTTAAAGGCGGAGAGTTGGCCGCGTTTATTGCCGACTGCCTTTCCGACTCCCCTCCCTACAAAGGAAATTAAATTAAAAAAATAGGCCTAAGCGAATTCGAACTCACAACCCCTCAAGTAAATATGCTCGTAGCTATCATTACACCACATATGTGTTTATGTCTAAATCTATTATAGTAAAAACATATACTACATCTCTCCCGAAGCCTATTTGCTACCCTTGCACAATGTGTAGTAGTAGATAAATATCACCGAGATCATTAAATTATATTTTTAGATTGAGGGAGTAGTATTTAACAAAGAGCCTTTCATGCAATTTCTTTTATTTGAATAATGTTTTCAACTTAAATTCCTTTTTTGCACGTGTGACACTTATTCTTCGTAATATTTTTCCATAGATCTGACTTATAAGTCATTTTCATAAACTAATATCAAAGATGAATCTATGTTTCTTACTTGGAAACCCCGAACAAACACCACTAGCATGAGGCGCTCGCGTTGGCGTCGCTCATCGATGACGAGAAGAAACTTGGCGACTGCAACTTCGACCTCTGGAAGCAGTCCTACGTGGCCCATGCGCCGCTATGTACGGCAAGCTCCGGCGCAGCCATCGCTTGGACGCAGTCCAGAGCGGCTGCACCGCGCTGTCCATCGTCAAACATGGGGACCTCATGGTCGTCGCCAATGCAGACGACTCTCGGGTTGTTCTAGGCACCGCAACCGACGACGGCGCCATCACGCCGTCCAGCTCATCATCCACCTAAAACCAATTTTCCATGTAAGTCACTACTGACCGGCCATGAATTCTTGTGCGCTGGGATGACGACCATTATTGCTGTTGTGTGAGCGTCCTCGAACAAGATGTATGTAGAGGAGTAGCACATCCGGTGGTGCAACGGCCAGGTGTACTACCTCGCTGATGAGCCCGGGATGCACTTCATTTGGCAGCTCAGCCAAGAGTCATCGGTACTCACCATGTCGCGCGCGTTCGACGACTACTATATCAAGGATTGTGGCGTCATCTCGGCGCCAGAGGTGAGCAGAGAAGGACTGACAACAATGACCACTCGCCATCGTCGGGGTAGCTTTTGTGCCGGCATGCCTTTAATTCTCTTCGTAAACACACACTTGCATTTTTTTGTTTAAGCAAGTGTGTATGGTGGTGCGTGCCTGATGACTAACGATGTACGACAAAACTTCTACCAGTGTGGCACGTGCTCTCCAATAATGAGACCATGCAAATCATGACATATATCAAAGTCTGCATGATACTGATGGTTGCAATGTAGTAGTGAAACAACTAAATTAAAATAACAAAATTTATGTATGGCTAGGATCATAAATGGATTATGAAATATTTTCTTATAACAATATAAGACATATTTTGTATATAAGTTATCATGGTATTATATGTTTCCGTTGCAACGCACAGGTACTCACCTAGTATAATGATTAGTAGTTGTGATCTCGTTGGAGTTGCTTGCTTGAGCATTCCTTCTCTTCCTGCTTTTTCAGCCGAAGCCTGAAGCTTTTGTTCGTTAACATGCATCTTGCTTTTGTTAGCAATTTAGATATTTTCATATTCAACTTAATTCAAAAATGTAGCGCGATGAATATGATGACATATACGTGCATGTACAAAACTACTCGTAGCAGCAGTAAATTACATAAAAAAAGTAACAGTGATTACGTACCATGCGGAGGGACCAATGCTCAAAGCACCGGTGACTTCTTCACACGAGACATCTCGTTTGTATGTTCGATGTAGTCGATCGGAATTCGATGCACGTTGATGTTCACAGTACAGTCCTGCGAATAGCCACCAGGAAGAAGACGAACGGATTCCCGCGAACGAGTTGATGTCACCAACGAGTCGATGTCGATCAAGCAGCTGTGTTATACGCTCCTCAAAAACCTGACCGAGTCGCCTATCTCGAGCAGGATCTCTTACAACGACGATAGTTTCAAAGGCCTGCTTACTCTCTGTCTTGTGCACACAAGAACACAGAGCCAAGAAAGCAGAACACAATATGTAATGCCTGGAAATTATATTTTAGGATTTAAGGAAATTCTACAAAGATTTTGAATTAAAATATATTTTTATAGAACTTTCTCCTACCTTTGAAGTTACATATACATATCCTCACATGAATTAAGACGTCTTTTGTATATTTTTAAACACTCTAAAAAGAGCTTAGAAAAGGGTAAACATTATTTTATTTTAGGGCCCGTTTGTTTCCTTGGAAATGAAACTCATTCCATGAATAACATTCTAGATATTAGATTCCTAAAGAAAGTAATTTCTTAGAATTTGATTCAATTCAATTTTTTTGTTTGGATGCTAATGGAATTCTTTTCCATGAATCAAATTCAATATCTTGTTTGGATAGTTGTATATGGAATTTACATATTTGGAGGGAAGTAACCACATCAACTTGCACACAATAAAATACACAAGTTTTCACCCTACAATTTATCAAGTAGCATGCATCACGAGAATAGTAATAATGATGCAGATTTGTCTCAAATGTCCACATATCATTGGAACACATTACTTGCTACTCAATGTGATGTTCAATTCGCCCAACATAAACTAAGACAGCAACATCAACACACCCAACAACAGTTCAATTCACCCAACCACAACTCAGTTCACTTTTTAAGTTGCTTCAACAGCCATCTCTTCCTCAGAATCAATGGAAGTGCCAATAAGGACTCGTACTTGCGCGCATCACCTGTTAAGATATCAAACAAGTCTAAAAATGTGTCTTCATCTAACCCATCTATCTCCTCCAATGTGCTAAAAATTTCTTTTGATGTCGGGCCTTTTGATGTTTCATCCCTAATAGCTTCAGTGAACTTGTCTAATTTCTCCGCCATCATTGAGGTGAAGGAATCACTGGACTGTTGCCTCTTCAAGCTTCCTGAGGTTGTTGATGAAGTAAGCTCTTTACCGGTTCCCTCTTCCTTACTCATATCTCTCGCACCATCAGCTAGGGTCTTTGCCGCTTCACCGGTTGCATGATCTTTCCCAAACACCAAGTTGATCGAGTCCCAATATAAGACTGTCTTGTGTCTGTACCCATTAGCTTCTTTATTTTTCTGCAGAAAACAATTTGAGGTATCAGATCGACAAACTTATTAAAGGTTCAGAAAACAGAAAATAGAAAACATGTTGTTCTCAGAGAGCCACTAAAAACACACCTTCCAAAAAGACCAGAACACATCATTGGGTAGAAAACAGAAGAGAAAACTAAGAATTGATCAATTTGGCATACTAAGCATAAAACATGAAAACAGAAAACTAGCAGTACAGCATGTCTCCAGTACAGAAAACAGTACTCCATAAAACAAACATGTTTTCTGTCTCTCTGTACTCCAGAAAACATGATCGGCTAGTTTTCTGCTTATTTTGTAGTCCAGTACAGAAAATAGCATGAAAACAGAAAACAGAAGAGACTGGAGACATGCTTATTTTTCTGTAATGCTTATTTATACTCTGGAGTACAGCATAAAACAGAAAACTAGCAGTACAACATGTCTCCAGTCTCTAGTCTCTCTGTACCCATAAAACAGAAAATTGGACTGCTACTGGGACAAGTCCGACTGTCATTCGCTGAGTAACGCAGCCAGTACTAGCTACTGTACTCAATAGACAATGGTGGAAAAAAAGTAAGTTCCATATGCAAATAAATACTAGGATCATGTGCTTGTACAAGCGTGCGTGCAGACAGCTGTTGGACTGTACAACAACAAAAGAAGTAATCTTTTGCATTTCAATTGGATTTTACCCATAAAACAGAAAATTTATGTACTTTGTACCCATAAAACAGAAAATTTATATACTCTGTACATGTATCTAAATTTATTGTCCCTCGCTGTACATGGAGATACTCTGTACATGTATCTATACACAAACATGAAGTTTTTTTCTGGAAAATGACTATGCTGATCTAGAATTTCTGTAGTCTCTTTAGTCTATTAAGTTGTAACAACAGAAAAACAAAAAAATTGAAACTTACCGCCACATAAGCCTCCCATACAGAATCACTATCGATGGATATCTTGTTCTTGTTCCAATCCCAACCAAAGCCACTTGTTTGTAGCATACCATTGATGATAGTGTGGTGCTTGTCAAATGTCTTGTTCCTTGACATGATGTTGTCTTTTGTGATTTCCACATTGCACTTTTCTCGGACATTCTTGATAGCAGCCGTGTAGACATGAGACTTCCACCCATTTTGGCATCTGTCACCCTTGTTGTAGTACTCCACGAATGTGTCAAGAAGTGCCTTGTCCATATCATCATTCCAAGAAATGTAGCCCCTGCCCGAGCCTGACTTCTTACCCTTCTCCATATCCTACAAATAAAAAATTACAAAGGTTAGTAGAGTTATTGAGGAGCAACACAATATTTGCAAAAAAAGAAATATTAAAAAAATTATCATACATTGTCCACGTCTCGCTTGGTAATCATCAAACATTTAGTTAGCTTTGGTGTCTCTAAAGTTAGTCCATTGATTTGATGAATGCACATTGGTAATCATACTCACTTCACTTTGAACATCATGAGATTCAACAGATATTACTTGATCAACTTGGCCTAAAAGTAAATCATCCATATCTCTTTGCCTATCCCTTACAAAGTTGTGCAATATGCAACAAGCATTGATGATCCTAATCTGATTTTGTAAGTCAAAATATGAGTTTTTCCTTAATATAGCCCACCTCATCTTCAATAGCCCAAACGTTCTCTCTATCACATTTCTAGCTGTTGAATGGCGCAAATTGAACAATTCCTTGGCATTGGATGGGTTATTCCCTTGGGCAGCCCACTCATTCAAGTGGTAGCGAGTGGATCGATATGGAGCAAGAAAGCCTGGTCCATTGGTGTATCCAGCATCTACTAGGTAATATTTTCCACTTGGAATAGCAAATGCATCGTCCTGAGACATGGCATCACGTAGCACACGTGAATCTGAAGCTGACCCTTCCCATCCAGCTAGAACATAAACAAACTTCATGTGTCGATCACAAACACCCAAAACATTGGTGGTTATTTGTTGCTTCCTATTCCTATACCTCCCTTGATCAGCCAAAGGTACAAAAACATCAATGTGTGTACCATCTAGTGCTCCAAGGCAATCTTCAAACCACCTCCACTTAGAATCTTCAGGTTGTACAACTAAAGGATCAGGAAGCTTGATAAATTCATGGCATAATGATAGAACACCTCTCAACACCTCATTGAAATAGCGGCTAATTGGTTCAAGTGACCACCCGTATGAGCTACGAATCATCCTCATCTTAGTGCCATGACCCACTACAAGCAAAAAGATAGCAACCTTTTCTTCTACCGACACATTGAAGGTGTCACACATATCGCACCTCTCACGTAAGATAGTGCATAGGTCCGAAAAGGATCTCTTAGTTAGACGCAAACTGTCATAGCAATAAACATTTGATCCTTGATACAGATTCCTTAGCATTTGTTTCCGACCAGCTACATCTCTCTCTATCACCTCAGAGGGATCCATAAGATGTCTAGGTCTTTTCCGATAATAATATTCTGCAATCATGCCCATGACAGTTGCAACAAATAAGGATGCTACTCTCAGCCTCTTCTTCCTACGCCTCTCTCTCATTTCCCCCAAATTTCTTCTAACCAATTCTAAGTTGTTGTGAGGCATCTACAGCAGATAAACCATACATCATAAGCACACTTGAACAAACATGCATATACAGTTTATACGATTGAATGCACAACTGTTTGAAAAAAGAACATGCTCTTAGCTATTTTTTAGTGATCATCAATCAGCATATATAATGAACAACTACACGTATTGCTCCAGAATTAGAAACACATTCCAAGCACAACAACTAAAAAAATGGAAGAATACTAGTAAGACTCAGCTGTGTTGAGTTTAAAATTAACTAGAAATTAACTAGTAAAATGGGAAGTTTTGTTTCGGCAGATTTTGGCCGGCCATGCTTGTCTGTCTCAGATCAACTTGGGCTGGGCTCGAATGGGTGAGAGCCTCTGTGCTGGAAGTAGGAAAAAATAAAACTGAGGTTTTTCTGTCTCAGATCAACTTGGGCTGGGCTCGAATGGGTGAGAGCCTCTACGCTTGTACAGTTGAGGGTCAGTTTCAACATGCTCTGGCTACTCTGCATATATGACCACAGATTGTATCTAATCAGCTGCTCAGATTTGGTGATCACCAAGTATTGATTTGCATAACAGTTGCTGGTGAAGTTACCAGTCAAATACTCCCTCCATTCTTTTTTTTATTTGTCACAGTTTATATTTGTCCCAGTTTAGTTCGAAAATGAACCAGGGAGCGATGGTGTAATCTGGCTTGTCCACAAAGCAAGCGATGGTGGTAAAGGCCCCAATGTATTAGATGACGAAGGGCAAGGTATACTTCATCTGGCAGCTGCCCTAGGTTATGATTGAGTGATAAGGCCAGCAGTTTCTGCTGGTGTGAATATAAATTTCAGAGATGCTCATGGATGGACTGCACTCCATTGTGCTGCATTTTGTGGCAGGTAAGTGTTTCAGAGTGTGATATTGTATATGCACATATTCTATATACACATACTGATGTTGTTTCACCTGTTATCCAGAGAGCGAACAGTTGTTGCACTTATCGCACTTGGTGCAGCTCCTGGAGCTTTGACAGACCCAACGCCAATTTTCCCTACAGGAAGCACACCAGCTGATCTGGCATCAGCTAATGGATACAAGGGGATCTCTGGTTTCTTGGCGGAGTCTTCTTTAACAAGTCATCTTCAGACCCTCGATCTTAAGGAAGGCAAGGGGAGCAATCCGCCAGAAATATCCGGTCTGCCTGGTATTGGAGATGTTACTGAAAGAAGAGCATCACCATTAGCAGGTGAAGGTCTTCAAGCTGGATCCATGGGTGATTCACTAGGTGCTATTCGAAATGCTGCCCAAGCTGCCGCTCGTATATATCAAGTACCTGAGGCGTAGTCCGACACACCACGAAGGAGCATCACCATTATGCCGGCCCGTTTAGGTTCAGCAGGGGTCTAGACACACCATGAAATCACCTATCGGCTACCACGACATGTTGAATCTAACCTAGGTAACTCAGGAGAGATTGCAACAAACGCAAGAGCACCGTGAAGGAGCTAAGTACCTGAGGCGTAGTCCGAGGAGGCGGCGCGGCGCTCGGGGAGGAGGAGGCGGCGCGGCGCTCGGGGAAGAGGAGGCGACGCGGGCGTGCTCGGGGAGGAGGAGGCGGCGCGGGCGCTCGGGGAGGAGGCGGCGTGGGCGCGGGCGTGCTCGGGGAGGAGGCGGCGCGGGCGCGGGCGTGCTCGGGGAGGAATCTGTTTCCTCGTTTTAGGGTAGGAATGTTTTTTTTGCTTCTAATTCCAACCCAAAAAATGGATGGAAAGTTAATTTCCAATTCTATAACTTACCAAACAAATCAGCCAAGAATTAAATTCCAATTCAACCCAATTCCAATCAAACAAACGGGCCCTTAAGGTAATGTGTTCTTGAGATAAATTGCGGGTGCGCTACATGTTTAAAGTAATTTCTTAAATAGGAAAATAAAATAAAATGGAGGAATAAAATTATTTTTTTATTTATGCTGGAGTTTGTGTTTGTGTATTTAAACTAAATTTAAAAGATGTATTCTGTTGAATCGTAATAGAAATTGGCAAAAGAAAAAAGGAAGGAAAATTGAAAAAAGAGGAAAGAAAAGAAAAGAACAAGCCTGTGCTTTGGGCCCATTTCACCCTGTCGGCCCAACTCGGCTTCGCCCTTCCACTCGGCTCAGCGTCACTCACCAGCCTATCACTGACTGCACGGCCCCGCGCGTCAGCCATTCACCATCCATTCCTTTGCTGCCAGAGGGACCTAACTGTCAGCTTCGTCCCCCAACCGAACTCCGTTCGATGTCCCAGGTAAGCGCCGAACCCCCAACGAGATCCGCGGCTAGAGCTGGGCAAAAAATCCATAACCCGAATTTAGAATACCCGAACCCAAAACCCGAATTTTGTTCGGAAATTTCGAGTAGCAACTTGTAAAACTCGAATTTATTTAGGATAATTCGGGTATCACAATCGGGTACCCGAAATACCCGAACTTTCATGTGTCATGTATTCATGTCATGCTTAATTATTAATTTGTACATATATAATTGTGTGTAAGTGTGCATAACTTGTGATTGTAGATTGCTTGTATTTTATATGTCCATTTATATCATTATTTAAACTATATTTTTATACTAATTTAATAGGGTGTATATGTTTTTATGAAGCCAACACAACAGTTCGGGTAGTTCGAGAACACCCGAACCTGAACCCGAAATTCCGGGTACCCGAATTTTTGGGTATTGTAAAACTCGTTGTAATTTCGGGTATCGATTATTAAAACCCGAAATTTTAAATACCCGAATTACCCGACCTGAAAATTTCGAGTAACCCGAACATCCACCCCTATCCGCTGCCCTGGCGCGTACCATGTCCCATAAATATGACCCCCTCCCCTCTTGTCCATCTCATCCATCCCGCCGAGATATCCGAGCCAACCTCAATTCAGAACGCTGTCAAGAAGGAAACTGAGACAGTGGAGAAGGGAGAGAGAGCCGCCACGGTGGTTTTGCTTGAGCACCGTCGTTCGTCGTTTGAGCATTGAAAAGTACTCGACAAGCTTTGCCCGGTCCCCAGGAAGGAGTTCAGGACCTCACCAGGAATGATTGGTTAGCCGGACTCTTAGAATTGCTTGCCGGAGTTGGTTTTAGCCGCAGATCCCCCGCGTCGGGGGTGGGAGTTTCTACGCCATCATCATTGGTAAGGTAAACCATCCCCCTTTTGCCATTGTTTCCTCTCTGTTTTGCACCGGGAAGTGACCGTGGTGGTGCACGGGAGCGCCGATTCGTGTATCTCCGATGAGGGTGCTGCCGTGGGAGTCAGCGGCGCCGCTGTCTGCTCCTGTCGGGGTGAGGGAGAGGAAGGAGGTCTCGTGCCATTGGATCCCAAAGGTACGGTTGAGATCAGTTCGCACCGTACCAGTTCGGGTATGAGATCTGGGCCGCTGATCACCATGATCAACAGCATTGGGCGTGTACTTCGCGTTTTTAATCGGTACCATTGGATCAGGATCCAATGGTCGGGATTGGGTACCAGTTCACAAATGGATATGATCTAATCTGCACCTTAGATCACTGATCCAATGACCAGAATCTAGGATACCCCTTCAGCCATAAGTATTTTGCTAAAGAGACCCTAAAGAATTATAGAATAAACCCACCATCCTCGGTCATAGAGAATTCGTACACTTGGGTCCTTGGAATTTGCAGAAACACCCCTAGAAGCTATTTCGGGTATAAAATAAATATTAAAGTACATAGAAACTTGGATAATTCATAACTTTCGCATTCTAACTCCAATTTGATTCATTCAAATTGTGCTAGTCTCAAAATAATATTATCTACACTCTAGTTAAATCATTTTACATATATGATGTATTCAAAAATAAATATTTATTTACCCCATATTTATTAGATCAAGTATTCCAATCATAGCTAAATGCGATACTTTAAATTATCTATAATTATAAACCAATTACAAGATGATCTCTAATCAAGTTATAACTTAGTTGAATTAGATGCCTATTTAGAATATATCTTCTCACATAATTCATATTAATTAACATATGATATATCTTTTATTGTTTAAATCACCTAAAACTTTAGAAAATCTTATCTTTTCAACCATAATTAAGATTTTAGAGGTTCTCGAACCTATGATCTCATAGCAACATGTAGAATATTCTTACGCTCTTTGTTCATATGCTTTGGTGTAATGTTACCATATCCAGTATTTGCTTGATTGTATGTATTGATACGAATAGAAGCGAGGTCTCAAGTAACCCGAAGACCAACTTAGTGAAGTACCTGGAGTTGCACTAAAAATGCAAGTTGTGCCCTTGATCACTCTTCTTTACCTAATAATGTTCCTATTAATCACTGTGAAATTAGCTTCTCCCAAATCTTTCATTTCAAACCTATTAGATAGAAAGTCTTTTCTTTCTTTAATTACATCAATACTTGTCCCCAAGATTAGAATGTCACCAACATATATGCATAAAATTACTCCCTCGCCCTCACCATACTGATAGTATTCACATTTATCTGCTTCGTTCACAACAAAGCCAGTAGATGTCAATGTTTTATTGAACTTTTCATGCCATTGCTTAGGTGCTTGTTTTAGGTCATATAAAGATTTCAATAATTTACACACCATGCCTTCTTGACCATTTGCTACAAACCCAGCTGGCTACTCCATGTAAATTCCCTCATATAGTTCTCCATTTATGAATGATGTCTTAACATCCATTTGATGGACGAGAAGACCATGAGAGGCAGCCAATGAAAGTAGCACACAAATTGTGGTCAATCGAGCCACAGGTGAGTAAGTATCAAAGAAATCATCACCTTCCATCTGTGAATAGATTTTAATCACAAGCCTCGCCCTTTACCTTTCAATAGTACCATTAGGCCTATTCTTTTGCTTGAACACCCATTTACTCCCACTGGGCTTACACCCGTAAGGACACTCAACACCTCCTAAGTTGCATCTAACATAATAGAATCCATTTCACTCCTTATTGCTTCCTTCCAAAAGTCAGCACAAGGAGAAGAATATGCCTCTTCAATGGTACTTAGTGTGTCATCCACAATATATATAATGTAATCATCACTAAAGGACTTTGTAGTCCTTGGTGTCTTACTCTTTTGAGTTGTTAGATTGTCATCTTCCATAGGATTTTGTATATGGGATTCCTCAGTGTGTTCTACCAGAATAAAATGCTTATGGGGTATCGTTGGTTCATTATTAGACGCATTATGTGTAATTTTCATAGGAAATTCGTCCTAGAAAATGTAGCATCTATGGACTCCATAATTGTACCAACCAACATGTCCGACACTCTAGAGTTTATAATTAAAAATCTATATCCAATACTGTGGAAAGCATACCCAAGGAAAACACAATCAATAGTTTTCGGTCCTAATTTGCGCTTCTTGTTAATTGGTACATTCACTTTAGCCAAACAACCCTAGGTGTGCAAATAAGATATTTTAAATTTTTACTTTTCCTATTCTTCGAATGGTGTGATTTCTTTGTTCTTTATGGGAACTTTATTCAGGACATGACACGCAATTAAGATCGTCTCACCCCCCACCATTCCTTAGATAGTCTAGAAGTCTCTAGCATGGCGTTAACCAAATCAGTTAGAGTATGGTTCTTTCTTTCAGCAACCCCATTGGATTGTAGTGAGTATGGTGGTGTCCTCTCATGAATAATATCAATGTTCCACACAAAATTAAGAAAAATCACTCGAAAAATATTCTCCACCACGATCAGACCTTAACCATTTAATTTTCCTCTAAAGTTGATTTTTGTCTTCAGCTTTGTAGGTTTTAAAATAGTGCAAAGCTTTATCTTTTGTTTTAAAAGATACACATAACAAAATCTAGTAGAATTGTCGATAAAAGTAATAAAATATCATTTGCCTCCTTTAGTCAATATTTCGTTCATCTCACATAAAATCAGAATATATTAAGTCTAGTGGTGCCAAATTTCTCGCCTCCGCAACCTTATGAGGCTTGCAAGGTTGCTTAGATTGCACGCACACCTGACACTCAGAACCTTTGACTAAATCAAATTTTGGGATTAAATTTACATTTGCTAACTGCAAGACAACCAAAATTGATATGACAAACTCGTGAATGCCAAATATTTGACTTATTCGAAACAATATTGTTCATAGACTTATTACATGTATCATGGAAAGATAAGCGGAATAAGTCTCTACTGTTATAGCCTTTTCCAACAAATGTTCCATACTTAGACAATATACATTTATTAGATTAAAAAACAAGTTTGTGGCCATCTCAATATAATTGAGAGCCACTAACTAGATTCTTTTTTATGGAGGGGATATGTTGCACGTTCTTTAATAGCACCATCTTTCCTGAAGTAAACTTTAGAATGAGAGTACCAATACCAAGAACACACACATGTGACTCGTTCCTCATCAGAAAGGCTCCAGTCCCTTTGCACTAATAAGAAGAAAATAAAGAAATATCAACACATAAATTAATATTAGCACTAGTATCATCCCACCACTCAGGTGAATGACACACTAAGAGAATAGTAGATAAAAGTTTACCATACCCCAATGTTCCTTCTCCAGTCTCGCTAATAACCATGTTTGTTGTTTTCTTCTCTTCAACCAGTTTCTTTTCTTGCTTAAATTTGTGGTCTAGACATGCACTTTTCTAATGATCAGTACTCTTGCAAACAAAGCAACTGACATCTTTGTTTTTCTTCTTAAACGTGGCTGTTTGCTTGGGCTTAGATATGTTGCTTGTTCTTTTTCTTATTGTTACGAGATACAATGTAATTTTTCCTCTGCACCGTATTGGAACTAGAAGACTCAATTCCTTTCTCACGAGTGTCTTTTTCTCTCGCTCTCTCCTCAACATCAAGAGATCTAATTAGTTCAGCCATGCTAACCTTTTGTCTCTTATGTTTAAGTGTGGTAGCAAAATCCCTCCAAGAAGGCATCAACTTATCGATAATACCACCAGCCACGAACTTGTCAGGAAAGACACATGATAATTATTCGAGTTTCTTGGCCAATACCTGCATTTCCTGAGTTTGTTCAACTATAGAACGATTTTCCACCATCTTATAGTCAAATAGCTGCTCCATGAGGTACAACTCGCTACCAGCATCAGAAACATCGAATTTCTCACCTAATGCATTCCATAATTCTTTTGCAAATGTGCATGTAAGATAAGAATCAACATACTTGTTGGTAAGATCGTCAATCGTATCGCCTCGAAACAGATTATTGACAACATCGAATATTCTCTCCTCTTTAGGAGTGAACTGTTCAGGTTTCCCCTGTACGACGTGATAGCAGTTCATTGTTGTCAACCACAGTACCATCTTACCATGCCATCTTTTGTAAAATGTTCCATCAAATGGTTCACTCGGTTTGAACACAACAGCAAAACCAGTAACAGAAAAATGCCTAACATCAGGTTTTTGGATTATTAGAAATTTAGGCATTTTCATATTCAATTTGATCCAGAAATATAACATGATAAATGTGATGACAGATATGTGCATGTGTGCATAACTATTCATGCAGCAGTAAACAGTAGAATAACATGCACAAAATAAGTAACAACGAGTACCTTGTGGAGGGACCAATGCTCAAAGCACCAGTGGCTACATTCATACGAGAGATCCCGTTTGTATATTCGATGTAGTCAATCGGATTTCGATGCAGGTTGATGTTCGCAGTGCGGTCCCGTGAACAACCAACAGGACAAAGACAAACAGGTTCCCGCGAACAAGTCGATGTCACCAACGAGTCGATGTTGATCAAGCAATCGCGTTGTGCGCTTCCCAAAACCTGATCGGTCATCTATCTCGAGCAGGATCTCTTACAACGACGATGGTTTCAGAAGTCTGCTTACTCCGTGTCTTATGCGCGCAAAAATACAGAGCCAGAAAAACAGAACACAACGTACCAGTCGATAGCTCTAGTGATGTTACGCATGTCCTTGAATGAAAGACAGTGCCTCTTCCTATATAAATTTATATTGATTTTGATTTTTTGTGAGAGGTAACGCCTCTTCAAATTTTGTATTATAGTTTGTGACGGAGTCGTACAATCTTTTTGTGAACTGATAATGGAATTTATATTGATTTTTTTGTGCACTATCTATTTTTCTTGTAATTTAAGGGAAACCAAACGCCCTTTAGAAGGCCTGCTAGGTCCTAGTGCGCTCCGAACTTCTAGAACTCTCCTTGCAATTGCGCTAGTACTCTAGATGCCGCCATGTCGGGCATGAGTGATCCAAAGACTTCCAAGTAAAGAGATACTAGCTAAGTGCATATATTACTGTAGTTTTGTTTATGCTTAAGTATATGATAAAAAATATAAATATATATCATGTTAGCTAGTTACGTGTAAATGTGGGTTTAGAGTCAACAACCATGATTCGAGTTCTCATTCATAATTTTACCATTTTTACAATTTAAATGCAAGGGGCACAACGACATTGGAAACCATGCGACCAAAAAAACTTGTGCTTTAATATAATAATATTAGTATAATACCCGTGCATTATGACGAGACACAATCATACTTGATACACACAAAAATAAATTTAATATCAAAGTGAATATATGATTTATATGTCAAATATTAAACTAATGTGAATAAATATCACACTTTATCTTAGCCAAAATATCGAGATAGATATAGGTTAAAATGGAACGCGATCCTATTTTTTATAGCACGTTCGATCACTCGTCCTTTATTTAGAAAGGTGGTATTATGTGAGAACACTATGCTATGTGTGGCTTTCTGTCATGTTCGCTTTGGGTAATTTCTCGCGACCCATCTATAGTGTAACGCTCCATTAGCAGACGAGAAGCGGAGTAGAGGAACAAACATACTTGTTTGGCACGTAACATACGCCACACGAAACTGATGCTTTAAAGTAGTAGTTTATACTATATTAAAGCACCAGTTTCAACGGACTGTCGTCCCACGTCATCTTTTTACAAATAACTCATCACATTTATTTCAAATTAATCCGCTGCACGCCCGTTCGTGGAACCCATCACATTTATTTCAAATTAACCCGTTGCACGCCCGTCCACTCCACGCAACCAACCTCCACGTCCCAAAACACACCTCCGCATATAGATGGCCAAACAGCGGACCAACACGGGCCTGACGCCTCTGGCCCAGGCACGACATGCCGACCTCTAGCCTGCTGCCTGTGCTAGGACGACCCATTAGCCCGTCGGGCCATTTGGTTAAATCAGCGTAAAATGTTAAAGAACAGTGCAGAAGGTGGGGTTCGAACCAACGCCCTAATGAAAAAAGGGCAGAAGACACTGGGTGAAGCCGTCTAACCAGTAGAACATCATGATCAGGTGTTTTTAATATTGAATATAAATTTTACATATTTATATACGTTTTTTGTAAAATAAAAAATATAATCATGTCGTGTCGGGCCAGCACTACGGGCCGAGGCTACAGCCCAAGCACGGCACGACGCTTGTGCCGGGCTAGCCCAGGTACTATTAAATGGGTTGTGCCTCGGGCCGGCCCGTCATACACGACCCATTTGGTCATCTATACCTCCGCACGTTAATGATGGTCCTCGCCTTAGTTGCCGCCACCTCGTTCGTCATTCTGCTTCTTTTCTCTCTCCCCTCATGCCTCCGACTCTGCGCCACCCTATTCTTGGTAGAGGGCGTGGGAGCAGGTGCCTCCTCCCCGTATTTGTCCAACACTAGCCCCGATACCGACCCGCACAGTGGCTATTGCACGTCCACGGGGACGTTTCATAGTATGCACACACCATCATTTTCGCCGTCGTCGGACGTCACGTTCGTCTTCCTGGCCTTCGCCCTGTTCTTCCTCCCCAACCTACTACCCCCTCCCATGATCGCAACCGCGAGCCGACTGATGCTCTTCGACGCGAGTATGGGACGAGTCGGTCTTGCTCCTAGCCTTTCTTTGTGCATGCCGCCGAGGAGGACACGGTGGCGCTTGCCACGCTTAGGTTATCTTGGCGATGAGGAGTCCAAGTCTGAGATATTCGACAACCAAGGCCCGTAGCGCAGAAGTAGTCGGCATATGCTATGGAGTTGGTGGTGGTGTTGTGTCGCCTCGGTGGGTCTAGGGCCGGGAAGGCACTGACATTCTCTCGCCCTTCTCGGACCGACGCCTGGTGCGAGTGCCTCTCGGTTTGGAGCTACTCCAGCTGGGCTTCCTTCTCAATTTACATGCTCTCTCCCTATATGTATCTAGCGGTATACTACATATGTCGCCTCTAGATGTTCAGGTCTTTGTCGTGTCCTTCTCCGGCAACGAACAGGTATGCCCGCCTCTTCCCTTCCCTTCCTGCTCTACGAAACCTTGGAAGTGGGGGGACGAGGGATGGGGGTCACTGATTTTCTACCTATGGTACCCGTTCAATGACTCGGCATCGCCTGTCTACATGGCCTTTTCCTTACCATGGTGTTGACTCGGTATGCTTCTACCACTTCTATGTACCTGTCACCCATCCTTCTGTCATTGCACAAATTATTGTGTTGTTCCTTTTTTGTTTTGGGTGTTAGTTTTTTTGTTGTGCTAATGACTGAACATAATTTGGGTGTATTAATACTTTATTTATTGTCTGCACACGGTTTGCGTTCTTCTTATGATGGCTCATGGGTCCTGCAAAATATGTGTTAGGATTTGGAGATCCATGCGGGCACTACCACATGGTGCTCGTCTCTTGTGTTCTTGGATCTTACAAGCATTAGGTCGTTTCTGAGACCACATTGACGCAATGGACTCCATGATGTTTGAGGTTGCTGAATTGGATGTAGCAACAATGATTTGTCACACTAACAGGTAAAGGAAAAGTTATTTGTTCGTTTTAAACGTTAGTAATTTCTATGAAGTACAATAATTTGTATGGAGCACATCCAGTTTAGCAACCACTCCATATTTTGATCTATCTTTTTTATAAGTTTGAGTTTATGTGACTTATTTTAGAAACTTGAACTCACAAACTTCCTTTTATTTGGTCTCTATATGATGGAATTATGTCATTCTATAATCTTTGTTCGTTTATTCAGTCGTTGTGAACTCTCTTCTAATCGCTCCCTTCATTGGCCGTGTTGTACCAAGACATATTGGATGGAGTAAACAATAACACCAGTTAGTCAAATCAAAAAAATATTATGCGGAGAGCGAAGACAATCAATAAAAAAACTTGAGATTTTTTTGGATAGTTTACATGGGTATTGTCGTGGGCCATCGCAACGCACGTGTAACTGACTAGTAGAGATATATATTGAAAGGGAAATGTGCCCTTGGGCCATTTCTAAGTATTTTGGTGATTTAGTGCCCAACACAAGTGCCTAATTGTAAAATGGTGGACAAAGTACAAATCAAGGATAAATGTATGTTTCTCAGACTTAGTACATTGTTTTATGGACTAATGTATTGTGTCTAAGTGCTGGAAACAGAAAAAATCGAGTTGGAAAAGAGATGGCTCGAGCAGCCAAAGTCTGTCCAGTCTGGGTGCACCGGACTGTCCGGTGGTGCACCGGACAGTGTCCGGTGCGCCAGGCTGGCTCAGCGTGAAGTGGCCGCTCTCGGGAATTCGCCGACGGCGTACGGCTAAAATTCACCGGACTGTCCGGTGGGCACCGGACTGTCCGGTGAGCCAACGGTCGGCTGGGCCAACGGTCGGCCGCGGAATCTGCGCGCGACACGTGGCCGAGCCAACGGTCGGAAGGGGGCACCGGACTGTCCGGTGCGCCAACGGCTCCCAGATCTGCAACGGTTGGCAGCGCCATTTTAGGAAGGAAATCGGGCACCGGACAGTGTCCGGTGTGCACCGGACTGTCCGGTGCACCCGACGACAGAAGGCAAGATTGGCCTTCCAGATTTGCTCTCAACGGCTCCTAGCTGCCTTGGGGCTATAAAAGGGACCCCTAGGCGCATGGAGGAGATAACCAAGCAACCTTAGAGCATTCTTGATCATCCACACTCAGTCTTTGCGCATTCGTTTGTCATTCTCAGTGATTCGAGCTCCGTTCTAGTGAGAACTTTGAGATATTCTTTTGAGCTCGATTCTTGGCCGTGTGTGTGCGCATTTTGCTGTGGATTTGTGTGTGTTGCTGTCCTCCCTTACTCTGTATTTCTTGTGAATCTCAAGTGTAAGGGTGAGAGGCTCCAAGTTGTGGAGAATCCTCGCAAACGGGATATTGAAAGGCAAAGCGAAACACCGTGGTATTCAAGTTGGTCTTTGGACCGCTTGAGAGGGGTTGATTGCAACCCTCGTCCGTTGGGACGCCACAACGTGGAGTAGGCAAGCGTTGGTCTTGGCCGAACCACAGGATAAACCACTGTGTCATCTCTGTGTTTAATCTCTTGTGGTATTGTGTTTTGTTGAGACTCCTCTCTAGCCACTTGGCAATTATTGTGCTAACACTTAACAAGTTTTTGTGGCTATAAGTTTAAGTTTCACATTCACAGGATCACCTATTCACCCCCCCTCTAGGTGCTCTCAATTGGTATCAGAGCCGTTCTCTTCAAGAAAGGGACTAACCGCCTGAAGAGATGGATCCCAAAGGCAAGGGGATGGTGATCAACGACAAGGAGAAGGAGTCCTTCGTCAATGAGCCCAAAGATGACAAGCCTACCGACTCCGGCTCGGGTCATAGACGAGAGGAAGGGAAGAAGAAGAAGACAAGGCGCATCAAGGAGATCGTCTACTACGACGACAGCGATGAGTCTACTTCTTCCCAAAAGGACGACGACCACAACGACTACGAGAGAAGGAAACCGGTTAATTCGAACTTTTCCTTTGACTACTCTCGTATTCCGCAAAGTTCAAATTCACATTTGCTCTCCATTCCACTCGGCAAGCCCCCACACTTTGATGGGGAGGACTACGGATTTTGGAGCCACAAAATGCGTAGTCACCTATTCTCTCTCCATCCTAGTATATGGGAGATGGTAGAGAGTGGAATGCACTTTGATAGTTCGGATAGTCCCATGTTTATTAATGAACAAATTCATAAGAATGCACAAGCTACTACTGTCCTTCTAGCTTTCTTGTGCAGGGATGAATACCATAAAGTGAGCGGCTTGGATAACGCCAAGCAGATCTGGGACACCCTCAAGATTTCTCATGAGGGGAACGACGTCACCTTGCTCACCAAGATGGAGTTGGTGGAAGGCGAGCTTGGACGGTTCGCGATGATAAGGGGCGAGGAGCCGACACAAACATACAACCGGCTCAAGACCCTTATCAACAAGATAAGGAGCTACGGAAGCACGCGATGGACGGACCACGACGTCGTCCGACTAATGCTAAGGTCCTTTACCGTTCTTGATCCTCATTTGGTGAATAATATTCGTGAAAATCCTAGGTACACCAAAATGTCGCCCGAGGAAGTCCTAGGAAAATTCGTCAGCGGGCGAATGATGATCAAGGAGGCGAGGTACGTGGACGACGCCTTGAATGGACCGATCAACGAGCCGCAACCTCTTGCTCTCAAAGCAACAAGAAGCAAGGAGGCGCTACCAAGCAAGGTGGCGCAAGTTGAGGCGGCCGGGCTAAATAATGAGGAGATGGCCCTCATCATTAAGCGTTTCAAGACGGCGCTTAAGGGTCACAAGGGACAGCCAAGCAAGACCAAGACAAAGGAGAAGCGCTCGTGCTTCAAATGTGGTAAGATTGGTCATTTCATTGCTAACTGTCCCGATAATAAAAGTGACCAGGAAAAGGGGAACAAAAGGGAGAAGAAGAAGCATTACAAGAAGGCCAAGGGCGAGGCGCATATCGGAAAGGAGTGGGATTCGGATTGCTCCTCCTCCGACTCCGACAATGAAGGACTCGCCGCCACCGCCTTCAACAAGTCATCCCTCTTCCCCAACGAGCGTCACACTTGCCTCATGGCAAGGGAGAAGAAAGTAAGCACTCATGATACTAGTACTTATGCTTCTTCAAGTGAGGATGAGTCTAGTGATGATGATGAGATAGATTACTCATGCTTATTCAAGGGATTAGATAGATCCAAAATTGATAAGATTAATGAGTTGATTGATGCTTTAAATGACAAGAATAAATTACTAGAAAAACAAGAGGATCTTCTATATGAGGAGCATGATAAATTTGTTAGTGCACAAAAATCTCTTGCTCTTGAAATTAAAAGGAATGAAATGATCTCTAGTGAATTATCTTCTTGTCATGAAACCATTGCTACTTTAAGAAGTGTTAACAATGATTTAAATGCTAAACTAGTAGAAGCAAATAAATCCAACTCCTGTGTAGAAATTGTTGAAACTTGCAATAGGTGTAAAGATTTTGACTTTGATGCTTGTAGTGAACACCAAGTTTCAATTTCCAAACTTAATGATGAATTGGCTAGTCTTAATGCTCAACTTAAGACTAGCAAGAGTAATTTTGATAAGCTAAAATTTGCAAGGGATGCCTACACCATTGGTAGACACCCCTCAATTAAGGATGGACTTGGCTACAAGAAGGAAGCCAAAAACTTGACAAGCCATAAGGCTCCCATCTCTGCCAAGGAGAAAGGGAAGGCCCCTATGGCAACAAGTGCTAAAAAGAACCATGCCTTTATGTACCATGGTAGGAGACAAACTAGAAATGCTTATAGGAGCTATAATGCTTATGATGTTTTTGATTCTCATGCCATGTTTGCTTCTAGTTCTTCCTATATGCATGGTAGAGATATGTCTAGAAGAAATGCTATCCATCATGTGCCAAGAAAGAATATTATTCATGCTCCTAGGAAAGTAATGAATGAACCTTCCACAATTTATCATGCTTTAAATGCTTCCTTTGCCATTTGTAGAAAGGATAGGAAAATAGTTGCTAGGAAGTTAGGGGCAAAATGCAAGGGAGACAAAACTTGCATTTGGGTCCCTAAGGATATTTGCACTAACCTTGTAGGACCCAACATGAGTTGGGTACCTAAGACCCAAGCCTAATTTTGCCTTGCAGGTTTATGCATCCGGGGGTTCAAGCTGGATCATCGACAGCGGATGCACAAACCATATGACGGGGGAGAAGAAGATGTTCACCTCCTACGTCAAAAACAAAGATTCCCAAGATTCAATAATATTCGGTGATGGGAATCAAGGCAAAGTAAAAGGGTTAGGTAAAATTGCAATCTCAAATGAGCACTCTATATCTAATGTGTTTTTAGTAGAGTCTCTTGGATATAATTTGCTATCTGTTAGTCAATTATGCAATATGGGATATAATTGCTTATTTACAAATGTAGATGTGTCTGTCTTTAGAAGATGTGATGGTTCACTAGCGTTTAAGGGTGTACTAGACGGCAAGCGTTACTTAGTTGATTTTGCAAAAGAAGAGGCCGGTCTAGATGCATGCTTAATGGCTAAGACTTGCATGGGCTGGCTGTGGCATCGCCGCTTAGCACATGTGGGGATGAAGAACCTCCACAAGCTTCTAAAGGGAGAACACGTGATAGGTTTGACTAACGTACAATTCGAAAAAGATAGACCTTGTGCAGCTTGTCAGGCAGGTAAACAGGTGGGAGGAGCGCATCACAGCAAGAATGTGATGACCACATCAAGACCCCTGGAGCTGCTACATATGGACCTCTTCAGACCCGTCGCC
Source organism: Zea luxurians (assembly GCA_029449295.1). Classification (NCBI taxonomy): domain Eukaryota; kingdom Viridiplantae; phylum Streptophyta; class Magnoliopsida; order Poales; family Poaceae; genus Zea; species Zea luxurians. The sequence goes on from JAOPSE010000012.1 coordinate 94,846,097, forward strand.
TATCTAAGCATAGGAGGAAGTAAGTATGGTTTAGTTATTGTTGATGACTTTTCCCGCTTCACTTGGGTGTTCTTTTTGCAGGATAAGTCTGAAACCCAAGGGACCCTCAAGAGCTTCCTCAGGAGAGCTCAAAATGAGTTTGAGCTCAAGGTGAAGAAGATAAGGAGCGACAACGGGTCCGAATTCAAGAACCTTCAAGTGGAGGAGTTTCTTGAGGAGGAAGGGATCAAGCACGAGTTCTCCGCTCCCTACACACCTCAGCAAAATGGTGTGGTAGAGAGGAAGAACAGGACGCTCATAGATATGGCGAGGACTATGCTTGGAGAATTCAAGACCCCCGAGTGCTTTTGGTCGGAAGCCGTGAACACGGCTTGCCACGCCATCAACAGGGTCTACCTTCACCGCCTCCTCAAGAAGACGTCGTATGAGCTACTGACCGGTAACAAACCTAATGTATCGTATTTTCGTGTTTTTGGGAGTAAATGCTACATTCTAGTGAAGAAGGGTAGGAATTCCAAATTTGCTCCCAAAGCCGTAGAAGGATTTTTACTAGGTTATGATTCAAATACAAAGGCGTATAGGGTCTTCAACAAATCATCGGGTTTAGTTGAAGTCTCTAGCGACGTTGTATTTGATGAGACTAATGGCTCTCCAAGAGAGCAAGTTGTTGATTGTGATGATGTAGATGAAGAAGATGTTCCGACGGCCGCTATACGAACCATGGCGACTGGAGAAGTGCGGCCACAGGAACAAGATGAACGAGATCAACCTTCTTCCTCAACAACGGTGCATCCCCCAACCCAAGACGATGAACAGGTTCATCAAAAGGAGGCGTGTGATCAAGGGGGAGCACAAGATGATCACGTGATGGAGGAAGAAGCGCAACAGGCACCTCCAACCCAAGTTCGAGCGAAAATTCAAAGGGATCATCCCGTCGACCAGATATTGGGCGATATTAGCAAGGGAGTAACTACTCGTTCAAGATTAGTTAATTTTTGTGAGCATTACTCTTTTGTCTCTTCTATTGAGCCTTTCAGGGTAGAAGAGGCCTTGCTAGATCCGGACTGGGTGTTGGCCATGCAGGAGGAACTCAACAACTTCAAGCGCAACGAAGTTTGGACACTGGTGCCTCGTCCCAGAGCTGTAGAAGGGTTTTTATTAGGTTATGATTCAAATACAAAGGCGTATAGGGTCTTCAATAAATCATCGGGTTTGGTTGAAGTCTCTAGCGACGTTGTATTTTATGAGACTAATGGCTCTTCAAGAGAGCAAGTTGTTGATCTTGATGATGTAGATGAAGAAGACGTTCCAACAGCCGCAATGCGCACCATGGCGATTGGAGATGTGAGGCCACTGGAACAAAAGGAGCAAGATCAACCTTCTTCCTCAACAACGGTGCATCCTCCAACCCAAGATGACGAACAGGTACCTCAAGTGGAGGTGTGTGATCAAGGGAGCACAGGATGTCCAAGTTGAAGAGGAAGAAGCACAACCGGCACCTCCAACCCAAGTTCGAGCAACGATTCAAAGGGATCATCCCGTCAACCAAATATTGGGTGATATTAGCAAGGGAGTAACTACTCGTTCTAGATTAGTAAATTTTTGTGAGCATTACTCTTTTGTCTCTTCTATTGAGCCTTTCAGGGTAGAAGAGGCCTTGCTAGATCCGGACTGGGTGTTGGCCATGCAGGAGGAGCTAAACAACTTCAAGCGTAATGAAGTTTGGACACTGGTGCCTCGTCCCAAGCAAAACGTTGTGGGAACCAAGTGGGTGTTCCGCAACAAACAGGACGAGCACGGGGTGATGACGAGGAACAAGGCTCGACTTGTGGCAAAAGGTTATGCCCAAGTCGCAGGTTTGGACTTTGAAGAGACTTTTTCTCCTGTGGCTAGGCTAGAATCAATTCGTATTTTGCTAGCATATGCCGCTCACCATTCTTTCAGGTTGTACCAAATGGATGTGAAGAGCGCTTTCCTCAACGGGCCGATCAAGGAGGAGGTGTACGTGGAGCAACCCCCTGGCTTCGAGGATGAACGGTACCCCGACCACGTGTGTAAGCTCTCTAAGGCGCTCTATGGACTTAAGCAAGCCCCAAGAGCATGGTATGAATGCCTTAGAGACTTTTTAATTGCTAATGCTTTCAAGGTTGGGAAAGCCGATCCAACTCTTTTTACTAAGACTTGCGACGGTGATCTTTTTGTGTGCCAAATTTATGTCGATGACATAATATTTGGTTCTACTAACCAAACGTCTTGTGAAGAGTTTAGCAGGGTTATGATGCAGAAATTCGAGATGTCGATGATGGGCGAGTTGAACTACTTCCTTGGGTTTCAAGTGAAGCAACTCAAGGACGACACTTTCATCTCCCAAACAAAGTACACGCAAGACTTGCTGAAGCGGTTTGGGATGAAGGACGCCAAGCCCGCAAAGACTCCGATGGGGACCAACGGACACACCGACCTCAACAAAGGAGGTAAGTCCGTTGATCAAAAAGCATACCGGTCAATGATAGGGTCTTTACTTTATTTATGTGCTAGTAGACCGGATATTATGCTTAGCGTATGCATGTGTGCTAGATTTCAATCCGATCCTAAGGAGTGTCACTTAGTGGCAGTAAAGCGAATTCTTAGATATTTGGTTGCTACGCCTTGCCTCGGGCTCTGGTATCCAAAGGGGTCTACCTTTGACTTGGTTGGATACTCAGATTCCGACTATGCTGGATGTAAGGTCGATAGGAAGAGTACATCAGGGACGTGCCAATTCTTAGGAAGGTCCCTGGTGTCGTGGAACTCTAAGAAACAAACCTCCGTTGCCCTATCCACCGCTGAGGCCGAGTACGTTGCCGCAGGACAGTGTTGCGCGCAACTACTTTGGATGAGGCAAACCCTCAGGGACTTTGGCTACAATCTGAGCAAAGTCCCACTCCTATGTGACAATGAGAGTGCTATCCGAATAGCGGAAAATCCTGTTGAGCACAGCCGCACAAAGCACATTGACATCCGGCATCACTTTTTGAGAGACCACCAGCAAAAGGGAGATATCGAAGTGTTTCATGTTAGCACCGAGCACCAGCTAGCCGATATCTTTACCAAGCCTTTAGATGAGAAGACCTTTTGCAGGCTGCGTAGTGAGCTAAATGTCTTAGATTCGCGGAACTTGGATTGAATTGTAGCATACATGTATTTATGCTTTTGATCATGTTCCTTTTTGCATTTTGTTGTTAAGTATGGTGCTCGAGTTGTACAAACACTCCCTGGACCTCACAAGTCCGTTGCAAAGTGATGCACAGTTTTAGGGGGAGATGTGTTACAACTTGACCCTTTGAAACTAACCATATGCTTGAGTTTGCTTGTTTTAGTCTCAAAGGAGAATGGAAAGGGAAAAGGTGGACTTGGACCATGAAAGACTTCCACTGCACTCCGATGAGAGGGTAACCTATTCCAAGTTCATCTAATGAACTCTTATTGCCATTTGCTCTTAATTGAAGATTTTGGTGAGGCAATGGGGTTAAAGGGCCAAGATTGATCCCGTTTTGGTGCTTGATGCCAAAGGGGGAGAAAATAAAGGTCAAAGCAATAATGGATCAGCTACCACTTGAGAAATTTTGAAAAATAGTAGATTAGAGCTTTTGGTTTGTCAAAACTCTTTTATTGTCTCTTATGTCAAAAGTTGGCCTCTTGTGGGGAGAAGTGTTGATTATGGGAAAAAGGGGGAGTTTTTGAAATCTTTGATCAAATTTCTTTGGAAAACCTCTCTTTATGTCTCTACAAGTGATTTTGACTTAGAGATAGGAATTTGAGTTTGATTTGCAAAAACAAACCAAGTGGTGGCATAGAGTGATCCATATATGTCAAAATTGAATCAAAATAATTTGAGTTCTTATTTGAAGTGTTTTTGTACTTGTTCTACTTGCTTTATGTTGTGTTGGCATAAATCACCAAAAAGGGGGAGATTGAAAGGGAAATGTGCCCTTGGGCCATTTCTAAGTATTTTGGTGATTTAGTGCCCAACACAAGTGCCTAATTGTAAAATGGTGGACAAAGTACAAATCAAGGATAAAGTTATGTTTCTCAGACTTAGTACATTGTTTTATGGACTAATGTATTGTGTCTAAGTGCTGGAAACAGAAAAAATCGAGTTGGAAAAGAGATGGCTCGAGCAGCCAAAGTCTATCCAGTCTGGGTGCACCGGACTGTCCGGTGGTGCACCGGACAGTGTCCGGTGCGCCAGGCTGGCTCGGCGTGAAGTGGTCGCTCTCGGGAATTCGCCGACGGCGTACGGCTAAAATTCACCGGACTGTCCGGTGGGCACCGGACTGTCCGGTGAGCCAACGGTCGGCTGGGCCAACGGTCGGCCGCGGAATCTGCGCGTGACACGTGGCCGGGCCAACGGTCGGAAGGGGGCACCGGACTGTCCGGTGCGCCAACGGCTCCCAGATCTGCAACGGTCGGCAGCGCCATTTTAGGAAGGAAATCGGGCACCGGACAGTGTCCGGTGTGCACCGGACTGTCCGGTGCACCCGACGACAGAAGGCAAGATTGGCCTTCCAGATTTGCTCTCAACGGCTCCTAGCTGCCTTGGGGCTATAAAAGGGACCCCTAGGCGCATGGAGGAGATAACCAAGCAACCTTAGAGCATTCTTGATCATCCACACTCAGTCTTTGCGCATTCGTTTGTCATTCTCAGTGATTCGAGCTCCGTTCTAGTGAGAACTTTGAGATATTCTTTTGAGCTCGATTCTTGGCCGTGTGTGTGCGCATTTTGCTGTGGATTTGTGTGTGTTGCTGTCCTCCCTTACTCTGTATTTCTTGTGAATCTCAAGTGTAAGGGCGAGAGGCTCCAAGTTGTGGAGAATCCTCGCAAACGGGATATTGAAAGGCAAAGCGAAACACCGTGGTATTCAAGTTGGTCTTTGGACCGCTTGAGAGGGGTTGATTGCAACCCTCGTCCGTTGGGACGCCACAACGTGGAGTAGGCAAGCGTTGGTCTTGGCCGAACCACGGGATAAACCACTGTGTCATCTCTGTGTTTAATCTCTTGTGGTATTGTGTTTTGTTGAGACTCCTCTCTAGCCACTTGGCAATTATTGTGCTAACACTTAACAAGTTTTTGTGGCTATAAGTTTAAGTTTCACAGGATCACCTATTCACCCCCCCCCCTCTAGGTGCTCTCATATATTAGAGAATATAATTATAAACAGTTTTTAAGGTGGTGCCCTTAGTTTTGTTGGTGTCCTCATTTTTACCTTTAGTTATGTTTTTTTGCTTAATTTTGCCCTTTCAATGCTATAGAGCAGAAGGACAAAACTGAAAAAATACGACTAATGGTAAAAATGAGGAATGTGGCAAAATTAAAGGTATGAATTTATAATAAAATGATAGAGACATTAGCTTTATTAGGTAAACGAGCGGCCTGGTTCAAACAAATAGGTGCTAAATCTACTTTTTACAAGTTTTTAGGTACACTTATTGATTTGGAATATTTATTTTTGATTGCTAGTATCTCTACATATTTCGAATATTTTTGTAGAAGTGTCTAGAAACTTAGAGACATTTTACCAGATTTTTTCATTTAAAAAGTGACAAACCCCACTTATCTAGAGGGAAGCAACTTATCGAAGACAAAAAACTTATCTAGAGGGAAGCAACTTATCGAAGACAAAAAGGTACCTTTTCTAATTCAATCTCTTTTCTTCACTTTTTTATATTCTCTACTATATTAAAGCTACTAGTTTTTTTCTAATTCTACGATTTCCACCATCATTAAAGGCTCACATAATTATGTATAAATAGAGATTCAAACTATAATTATTAATTTTAAAATATATATTCATACATACCTAGCCAACAAATATATATGTGCTTATGTTTTATATTTTATAATTAAAAAATAAAAATCATAGTAATATAGGAGCACTTTATTAATCTATACTATACTTAAAGCACCAGTTTCAACGGTCGTCGTGCGTCATATTTTTACAAAAAAGCCCTATACTTCTCACACACTGAGCATCTCACACGTCCGCGTCACCGTTTTACAAAAAAACACCCCCTCCATCCACTCGGAGCACCGCCCCCGTCCATCCACCTGGAACACCCATCCCAACCCTGCGTGTTGTTCTTTCAACCGCCGATGGCGGCCCCAATCGCCGACGCCCCGTCCCCGAGTGCCGGCGAGCCCCCAGCCCGACCCGCGCGCTGTTCCTTCAACCACCGCTGGCGGCCCCAATCGTCGACGCCCCATCCCCGAGCGCCGGCGAGCCCCCAGCCCCCAGTGAGGCCCCAGCCCTAGCGAGCCCCCAGCCCGACCGCCATCCCCGCTGCGCTGCACGTCCCCACCCTGAGAAGCTATGACATCCCCGCCGATCCCCAAGCCCGACCCCGAGCGTCATTCCCGGAACCGCCGTAGTCGGTGTGCGCGGCGTGCGGCTTTGCCGTTACGAACCGACGGCTAGACACCCCGAGCACCGACCCCCGAGCGCTATTCCCCGCTGAACAACCTCCATGCATGCCTACTCCCAACAAACTCCGTGCATGGCGCTGGTCACTTCGATCCAACCGCCCTCCAGATCTCCCCCTCTCCCATATAAAGGTTCTGATAGTCGCCTATAGGGGGGGTGAATAGGGCGAAACTGAAATTTACAAAAATAATCACAACTACAAGCCGGGTTAGCGTTAGAAATAAAAACGAGTCCGCAAGAGAGGGCGCAAAACAAATCGCAAGCGAATAAGAGTGTGACACGCGGATTTGTTTTACCGAGGTTCGGTTCTCGCAAACCTACTCCCCGTTGAGGAGGCCACAAAGGCCGGGTCTCTTTCAACCCTTCCCTCTCTCAAACGATCCCACGGATCGAGTGAGCTTTCTCTTCTTCTCAATCAACCGGGAACAAAGCTTCCCCGCAAGGGCCACCACACAATTGGTGCCTCTTGCCTTGGTTACAATTGAGTGTTGATCTCAAGAACAAGTGAGAAAGAAAAGAATGCGATCCAAGCGCAAGAGCTCGAAAGAACACAAGCAAATCACTCTCTCTAGTCACTATGGAGTTGTGTGGAATTTGGAGAGGACTTGATCTATTTGGTGTGTCTAGAATTGAATGCTAGAGCTCTTGTAGTAGTTGAGAAGTGGAAAACTTGGATGGCAATGAATGTGGGGTGGTTGGGGTATTTATAGCCCCAACCACCAAAAGTGACCGTTGCTGGAAGCTGTCTGTTCGATGGCGCACCGGACAGTCCGGTGCACACCGGACAGTCCGGTGCCCCTGCCACGTCACCATTGCCGTTGGATTCTGACCGTTGGAGCTTCTGACTTCTGGGCCCTCCTGGGTGTCCGGTGCACACCGGACATGTACTGTTTGATGTCCGGTGCACCGGTATGGGCGATCCTGACGTCTGCGCGCGCATTAAATGCACCGCAGGGAGCCGTTGGCGCCGCAGGGAGCCGTTGCTCCGCTGGCACACCGGACAGTCCGGTGAATTTTAGCGGAGCGGCTGTCGCGCGAACCCGAGGCTGGCGAGTTCCGGAGACCGCGCTTCCTTGGAGCACCGGACATGTCCGGTGCACACCGGACAGTCCGGTGAATTATAGCGCGCCGGCTTCCGAGAATTCCCGAGGGCGAAGAGTTTGAGTCGAAGTCCTCTGGGCGCACCGGACATGTCCGGTGCACACCGGACAGTCCGGTGCCTTCAGCCAGAGGTGCCCTCGGTTGCCTCATTGCCCCTTTGTTGAATCCAACACTTGGTCTTCTTATTGGCTAAATGTGAACCTTTTGCACCTGTATAACTTATGCACTAGAGCAAACTAGTTAGTCCAATATTTGTGTTGGACAATTCAACCACCAAAATTATTTAGGAACTAGGTGTAAGCCTAATTCCCTTTCAATCTCCCCCTTTTTGGTGATTGATGCCAACACAAACCAAAGCAAATATAGAGGTGCATAATTGAACTAGTTTACATAAAGTAAGTGCAAAGGTTGCTTGGAATTGAGCCAATATAAATACTTATATGATGCGCATGGATTGTTTCTTTGTTTTTGACATATTGGACCATATTTGCACCATAAGTTTTGTTTTTGCAAACTCTTTTGTAAATTCTTTTCAAAGTCATTTTGCAAGATAGTCAAAGATAAATGAATAAGTTTTGCAAAGCACTTTCAAGTTTTGAGATTTTCTTCCTTAGTTCAAATGCTTTCCTTTTGACTAAACAAAACTCCCCCTCAAATAAGATCTCCTCTTAGTGTTCAAGAGGGTTTTAAGACATCAATTTTGAAAATACTAGTTGCTCCCCCTTTAGAACACAAAGAGATACCAATTTTGAAATTTACCAATATAAAATCATCGAATTTATAAAATTAAATTAGGTGGTGGTGCGGTCCTTTTGCTTTGGGCTTATATTTTCTCCCCCTTTGGCATGAATCGCCAAAAACGGAATCATTAGAGCCCAATGAAGTACTTTCTCCCCCTTTGGTCATGAAATGTGCGGTCCTTTTGCTTTGGGCTTATATTTTCTCCCCCTTTGGCATGAATCGCCAAAAACGGAATCATTAGAGCCCAATGAAGTACTTTCTCCCCCTTTGGTCATGAAATGAATGAGTAAAGGTTATACCAAAGTTGGAGAGATGATGCGGAGCGACGGCGAAGGATGAGTAGTAGAGTGGAGTGGAAGCCTTTTTCTTTGCCGAAGACTCCTATTCCCTTTCAATATACCTATGACTTGGTTTAAAATACACTTGAAAACACATTAGTCATAGCATATATAAAAGAGACATGATCAAAGGTATATTCATGTGCTATGTGTGCAAGTTTAGCAAAAGAAATTCCTAGAATCAAGAATATTGAGCTCATGCCTAAGTCGGGTAAAAGATTGTTCATCAAGTGGCTTGGTAAAGATATCGGCTAATTGATCTTTAGTGTTAATGTAAGAAATCTCGATATCCCCCTTTTGTTGGTGATCCCGAAGAAAATGATACCGAATAGCTATGTGTTTAGTGCGGCTATGCTCGACGGGATTGTCGGCCATTTTGATTGCACTCTCATTGTCACATAGCAAAGGGACTTTGGTTAATTTGTAACCGTAGTCCCGCAGGGTTTGCCTCATCCAAAGCAATTGCGCGCAACAATGGCCTGCGGCAATGTACTCGGCTTCGGCGGTAGAAAGAGCGACCGAATTTTGCTTCTTTGAAGCCCATGACACCAAGGATCTTCCCAAGAACTGGCAAGTCCCCGATGTGCTCTTCCTATTAATCCTACACCCTGCCCAATCGGCATCCGAATATCCAATCAAATCAAAAGTGGATCCCCGAGGGTACCAAAGCCCAAACTTAGGAGTATAAGCCAAATATCTCAAGATTCGTTTCACGGCCGTAAGGTGTGATTCCTTAGGGTCGGCTTGGAATCTTGCACACATGCAAACGGAAAGCATAATGTCCGGTCGAGATGCACATAAGTAAAGCAATGAACCAATCATCGACCGGTATACCTTTTGATCCACGGACTTACCTCCCGTGTCGAGGTCGAGATGCCCATTTGTTCCCATGGGTGTCTTGATGGGCTTGGCATCCTTCATTCCAAACTTGCTTAGGATATCTTGAGTATACTTCGTTTGGCTAATGAAGGTGCCCTCATGGAGTTGCTTGACTTGGAATCCTAGAAAATACTTCAACTCCCCCATCATCGACATCTCGAATTTTTGTGTCATGATCCTACTAAATTCTTCACATGTAGATTTGTTAGTAGACCCAAATATGATATCATCAACATAAATTTGGCATACAAACAAATCATTGTCAAGAGTCTTAGTGAATAAAGTAGGATCGGCCTTGCCGACTTTGAAGCCATTTGCAATAAGGAAATCTCTAAGGCATTCATACCATGCTCTTGGGGCTTGCTTGAGCCCATAAAGCGCCTTAGAGAGCCTATAAACATGATTAGGGTACTCACTGTCTTCAAAGCCGGGAGGTTGCTCAACATAGACCTCCTCCTTGATTGGTCCATTGAGGAAGGCACTCTTTACGTCCATTTGATAAAGCTTGAAGCCATGGTAAGTAGCATAGGCTAATAATATGCGAATTGATTCAAGCCTAGCTACGGGTGCATAGGTTTCACCAAAATCCAAACCTTCGACTTGTGAATACCCCTTGGCCACGAGTCGAGCTTTGTTCCTAGTCACCACACCATGCTCGTCTTGCTTGTTGCGGAAGACCCACTTGGTTCCTACAACATTTTGGTTAGGACGTGGAACTAAGTGCCATACCTCGTTCCTCGTGAAATTGTTGAGCTCCTCCTGCATCGCCATCACCCAATCCGAATCTTGAAGTGCTTCCTCTACCCTGTGTGGCTCAATAGAGGAAACAAACGAGTAATGCTCACAAAAATGCGCAACACGAGATCGAGTAGTTACCCCCTTATGAATGTCGCCGAGGATGGTGTCGACGGGATGATCTCGTTGTATTGCTTGGTGGACTCTTGGGTGTGGCGGTCTTGGTTGTTCATCCTCCTTGTCTTCATTATTTGCATCTCCCCCTTGATCGTTGCCGTCATTTTGAGGTGGCTCATCTTCTTGATCTTCTTGTTCAACATCTTGAGCCTCATCCTCAACTTGAGTTGGTGGAGATGCTTGCATGGAGGAGGATGGTTGATCTTGTGCATTTGAAGGCTCTTCGGATTCCTTAGGACACACATCCCCAATGGACATGTTCCTTAGCGCTATACATGGAGCCTGTTCTTCACCTATATCATCAAGATCAACTTGCTCTACTTGAGAGCCGTTAGTCTCATCAAACACAACGTCACAAGAAACTTCAACAAGTCCTGAGGACTTGTTAAAGACTCTATATGCCCTTGTGTTTGAGTCATATCCTAGTAAAAAGCCTTCTACAGTTTTAGGAGCAAATTTAGATTTTCTACCTCTTTTAACAAGTATAAAACATTTGCTACCAAAAACTCTAAAATATGAAATATTGGGCTTTTTACCGGTTAGGAGTTCATAAGATGTCTTCTTGAGGATTCGGTGAAGATATAACCGGTTGATGGCGTAGCAGGCGGTGTTGACCGCCTCGGCCCAAAACCGATCCGGTGTCTTGTACTCATCAAGCATGGTTCTTGCCATGTCCAATAGAGTTCGATTCTTCCTCTCCACTACACCATTTTGTTGTGGAGTGTAGGGAGAAGAGAACTCATGCTTGATGCCCTCCTCCTCAAGAAAGCCTTCTATTTGAGAGTTCTTGAACTCCGTCCCATTGTCGCTTCTAATTTTCTTGATCCTTAAGCCGAACTCATTTTGAGCCCGTCTCAAGAATCCTTTTAAGGTCTCTTGGGTATAAGATTTGTCCTGCAAAAAGAACACCCAAGTGAAGCGAGAATAGTCATCCACAATTACAAGACAATACTTACTACCGCCGATGCTTATGTAAGCGATCGGGCCGAATAAATCCATGTGTAGAAGCTCCAGTGGCCTGTCGGTAGTCATGATGTTTTTGTGTGGATGATGTATGCCAACCTGCTTCCCGGCTTGACATGCGCTACAAATCCTGTCTTTCTCAAAATGAACATCGGTTAGTCCCAAAATGTGTTCTCCTGTCACACCCGGTTTTAGAAGGCAAACCGAATGCGAACCATGTACGTGCCAGGATCAGTTATTCACGTACACAGCAGTTACATAATATGGACATCATCACACAGTGCTCAAATAGTATTAAAAGGGGAAATAATAGTCGATTACATCATACGTCTGAGACGTCCATATAGTTCTTACAATAAATCAAAGTGCGGAAAAGAAACGTAGATAACACGGCCTTCACAGGCAGCCGACTGGGGGTTGCCGCTAACCCACGCCTAGAACTCGTCGTAGTCTTGGAACTCCTGGAAGTCTCCTTCCACAGCTTCATCTTCTCCTGAGCAGTGGTTGCAATGCTGACAACCTGGGGGGGGATTGGTGTGTAGAGCAAGGGTGAGTACACATCAACATACTCAGCAAGCATCCTGTTTGGCTGTAGTGGACTAGCTTTATGTGGGGATAAGTCAAGCAGTTGCTTTTAGTTGGTCAGGTTATTACTTACTAGTAGAAAGCCAGGTTTTAACATTAACCCAAGTTATTAGCCCAATGTATCCTTTCCAAACGGAAAGAATACCACTTACCAGCACCATAATCATACTCAGAACCATCAATCTCATTGCCATTTGTACCAAAATATCTCTGATCAAGTATCACTAATCTCTGGAGCTCCCTTGGCCGCTCATAACCGCGAGCACGGCTGATATATCAGTTTCATAACACTCTGCAGAGGTTGTGCACTTTACCCATAAGCCGTGATTCCCTCTCTAGCCCGGGCTTGCAAGACCCTTATTCACTCCCAAGGTGAATGGCTAGGGATTCACTACGAAGCCTTTACAAAGATTCCCCGGGGCTGTAGCCACCCGTTAGGTTTCCTAAATGTACCGCACTCCTCCCCAAGGGACAAATCGACCTTGGCAGAGCGAGCCGCATACACCGAGCCCCATTGACGGCACGACGGCTAAGCGATCTACACCCCGGTTCCTCAAATTATTCAGCTAAGGGCGTCCCATTCCACCCTCATGGTTGCACTGTTTTCCCGGGCGGTCATCCATTGAACAGGTCCTTACGGAGAGGCACTCGAGAAACCGCTCGAATCCCCTTAAATGCCACAAGTATGATCATAAACAAGAAGGGGAAAACAGCGTATCATAGATAATCACATCATGTTCATTGATTAGAGTTGGGCAATAGCATCAAACTAAGCAGTAATAATCCGACCCAAATAGGTAAACAAGGACATGGATAACAAAAGCTAGTCAATCCTTAGGTATAAATGTGTAATGCGGGAGGTGAATTAAAGAATGAATAGGACAGAGATAGGTCAAAGGACACTTGCCTCCACCAACCGATTGCTGCTCAGGGGCTTCTCCTGCAAATTCCTCGGGCTCTTCGACCGGATCGTTCTCTATGCGAGCGCAAACATACATACATCCACATATTTAATACAAAAGAACAATACACCATACAAGGGAACAGGTAAAACGAATATGCATCAAGTATGACATTTGACATCGCATTTGTTATGGTTAGAAAGAAACGGGGAAAGGGTCTCGCAGGGGGGTTAAATCTTATGCACTAATGATTAGTTACAATTGATTCTTAACAAAAGAATTCTGTTATATATATACTAATGGAAACCTAATCATTTTTAGTTGATCAACATTGCACGGGTTAAACAATTAACTACGTGAATCAATAGCATAACGGAATTTTAAATTAAACTTCCTATTTTCCATAGCATGAACAATGATCAGTCTACCTAAAATAAAGTAATTATGATCACAGGAAGTAAATAAAATAAAATAAAAAATAAATAAAAAACAGGGGGGGACGGTTGAACCGGCCCTAGGGGCGGTTGAACCGGTTTTGCGCAGGGCGGCCGAGCTGGGGCGGGCGCGCGGGGGAGGGCGGCCGAGCTGGGGCCGGGGTGGCTGAGCCGATCGGCCAGGGCGGCTGAACCGGCCCTGGGCTGGGGCGCGGGCGCGGCCGGGGCTGGCCGGGCGGCCAGGCGGGCGCGGCTGGGGGGCGGCCGTGGCCGGCCAGCGGCTAGGACGGCGCGGCTAGGGCGGCCAGGGGCGCTGGGGCGCGGCCAGGGGTGGCCGGGCGGGCTGGGGGAAAGGGGAGGGGAGAGGGGAGGGAGGGAGGAGGGAGGAGGGAGGGGGGGGCCTCACCGGCGATGGGCGGCCGATCCGGCAGAGGGCGGCGGGCGGCGCTAGGGCAGGGGTAGGGGCGGCGGCTTAGGGAGAGAGAGAGGGAAAATGAGAGGGAGAGGGAGAGGGTTAGGGGAAAAGGGGAGGTGGGGGGGGGCGGCTGGGCCTTTTTGGGCCCAAGAGGGGGGCGCCAGGGGCGGCTGGGCCGGCCGGGGTCGGCCCAGGACGCGGGAGAGAGAGAAAAAGAGGAGAGAGAAAGAGAGAGAAAGAGAGAGAAAGAGAGAGAAAAGATTATTTCCCTGTTTTCGAAATCCGATCTTTTAGATGAATGCGTTTGCACTTTCAAACAAAAAAATGCAAGGTTCGGCATGGTGCATCAAACAACACAAAGTATTTTTAGAGTTTTTCTTACACGGGAATTCCAAACCGAATCCCGCTAGAACTTTGGAAAAGGTCAAGGTTTAGCGAGGGAAACAGAAAAGGAAAAGGTAACGCCCGAATTTTGGCGAGTAAAGAAAAGAAAAAAATTCAACTGCAAAATTCGGGGCGTTACAAACCTATCCCCCTTAAAAGAATCTCGCCCTCGAGATTCAGGGCTGGCTAGCAAAGAGCTCTGGGTACTTAGCCATCAAATCATCTTCACGCTCCCAGGTTGCTTCTTCCTCAGAGTGGTGACTCCATCTGACTTTGCACATTCTGATGGTCTTCCTTCGGGTGACTCTGTCTGCAACCTCAAGGATCTGAGCTGGCTTCTCAACATAGGTCAAGTCCTCCTGGACTTCCAGAACTTCCACTGGCAACTGCTCTTCTGGCACACGCAAGCACTTCTTTAACTGAGACACATGAAAGACATCATGCACAGCTGACAAATTCTCTGGCAAACTGAGCTGATAGGCCACTTCTCCACGCTTTGAGAGGATCTGGTACGGACCAATGTAGCGGGGTGCTAGCTTGCCTTTGATTCCGAACCTTCTGACTCCTCTGATCGGTGACACTTTCAGATAGACGAAGTCTCCGACTTCAAAACTCAGCTCTCTTCTTCTTGTGTCTGCATAGCTTCGCTGCCTCGATTGCGCTATCTTCAGATTCTCTCGGACCACCTTGATGTTCTCTTCAGCTTCGAGCAAAATATCTGGCCCAAACACTTGCTTCTCTCCAGGCTGATCCCATTGCAACGGAGTTCTGCAACTCCTTCCATAAAGCGCTTGAAACGGTGACATCTTCAAACTGGCCTGGTAACTGTTGTTATAGGAAAACTCTGCATAAGGCAATCGCTTATCCCATCCGGACTGATCTTGCAACGCACAGGCTCTCAACATATCTTCAAGGATTTGATTGGTTCTTTCAGTCTGGCCATCTGTCTGCGGGTGATAAGCTGAACTGAAATTCAGATGTGTGCCCAAAGCTTCATGCAACTGCTGCCAGAAATGAGAGGTGAACTGCGTTCCTCTGTCTGACACTATCTTCTTTGGCACACCATGAAGACAAACGATCCGAGACATGTACAACTCTGCCAATACTGCACTGTTGTAGGTGGTCTTGACAGGTATGAAGTGGGCCGACTTGGTCAAATGGTCCACCACTACCCAAATAGAATCGTAGCCGGCTCGAGTGCGAGGCAATCCGACTATGAAATCCATACCAATTTCATCCCATTTCCACTGAGGAATCTGCAACGGTTGCAACAATCCAGCAGGTCTCTGGTGCTCTGCCTTAATTCTTCGACAACTATCGCACATAGCCACATGCTGTGTTTCCAACCTGAGCTGGTGCTGCCTGACTGTTCTGCTGAGTTGCGGGGGCAGGAAGACGAGGTGTCTGCTGATTTTGCCTCTGAAACTGACCTCCTCCTGACTGATTGCTCTGACGATTCTGATACTGGTGCTGAGGATACTGCCTTTGGAACTGCTGATACTGCTGACGCTGCTGATGCTGCTGAGGTGGACGCTGGTTCTGCCTGAACTGCTGAGGTTGATTGCCTGAAAAACGAGGACGGCTGCTGCTTCCAGGCTGGGGTCCACTGATCTTGCGCTTACGATCCTCCATCTCCTTACGCTTCCTTTCTGTCATGATTGCTCTGTCAATCAGGTGCTGGAATGTCGGGAAGGTGTGATTCATCAGCTGATACTGCAGAGGGTCAACCAAGCCTCTCAAGAAACGGTACTGTCGCTTGGCGTCGGTGTTGACATCTTCGGGAGCATAGCGAGACAACTGCAGAAACCTGTCTCGATACTCACTGACAGATGATGACCCTTGCTTAAGGGCCAGAAACTCCTCCTTCTTCACTGTCATCAGACCTGCAGGCACATGGTACTGACGAAAGCTACCTCTGAATTCTTCCCAGGTGATGGTGTCAGGGTTGGCATGGGTGGCGAGGTAAGACTCCCACCATGATTGGGCTGCTCCTCTCAACAGACGGGGACCATATAAGACTTTCTCCCTGTCATCACACTGAGCGGTATGCAACTCCCGCTCCACAGTGCGCAGCCAATCTTCAGCATCCATGGGGTCAGAAGAGTGAGCGAACGTTGGGGGATGACCTCTCATGAATTCAGCACGCTTGTCTCTGGGCATCTGAGGCATCTGAGGCTGGGGTGGTGCTTGCTGCTGCTGCTGCTGCTGCTGCTGCTGCTGAATGGCGGCCAGAGTCTGACCGATGGCCTGAACTGCTTGAGTTTGCATCAGAAACATCTGCTCGATCGACATCGGGGGCGGGGGCGGCAGGTGCTGCTGCTGAGGCACCTCATCCTGCGGGGCGGCTTGCTCCTGCTGAGCACGCCTTCCTCCTCTGCGCCTGTTCTCTGACATCTGCAGAACGCAACCACACATCAGAACTGATCTGGCAAATCTTGCAGCATAAGAAAAGAGTATAGAATTCTCCAACAGCACTGAACAGATGAGCATCTTCACTGATCTCCAACACAGACCACACAGCTTCTCAGATAAAGAGGAAAGTAGAATAAAGGGTTTCCCAACTATATAACTAACTCCATTAACATAATATGCAAGCCAAAATGCAGGGGATGCCCACACTCTGGTGACAATCATTACAAAGATCCAAACCAAACATAGTTCATCATGACAAACATAAATGCACAGGATATAGCAAACTACCCTGTCTAACTAAGACTAACTAAGACCGAGATTAACGCTAAGACTGAAGCTTCTATGCATATATTTCGTATTAATTACAAGATCCAACTCTAACGATCTATGGTTCTAGATTTATCTTGGTCTTGCAGTCGGGATTGCCATAAGACTGGAGTCCACGCCGAGGCGAGCGGTACGGGTGCTGAGTCCCAACGGGGGCGGGGGAACCATCATCCAAGTGACGACGCTCCGCGCGCTCAGCCCGCAGCAGGGCGATCTCAGCACGAGCCCTACTCAGCTCGTCTAATGCATGGTCCAGCTCCGTGTTTAGCACGGCGGCTAGGTTGACTGTGCTGCTCAACCTAGGATTGTCCTCACCAGCAGGTGAAACAATCACGCCTCCTGTGCTGCCAGATGGACGGCGGGGGTAATACTTCAGGTCGAGGCCGTCAGCTACCCCACCGAGAACCGAGCAGTAGTGCGAAAGCGCACGCCGTGCAGCATCCTGCATGGCTGCCTCAGCTGAGTCCCGCTCAGAGATAGAATAGTGCTCTGAGCAAGCCTCCGCGCCCTGGAGACTGTTCTCCGGACGGCGCACCAAACAGGTCGCCTCCCAGCGGTCCGGGTAGACCCCGCGACTATGCTGGTAGACCACACAGCGATACTCGATGGACCAAGTACGCCGGTCAAGTGCCCGACGTAGCAGGGTGTCGAGCGCGTCGTGGAAGTGACACCCGCGAGCAGCGTCGCGAGTGATGGGTCGAGCAACCCATCCTTCCGGCTCATGGTTAGAGAGGTCGAGGTCGTGGCTCAAGCTGTCGTCGCCACCTCCGTCGTCTGGGTCTCCTCCAGCAGCTACTCCAGAAGCTGGGGCGCCCAGTGGTGGTGCAGGGGGCGCCTCCAGGGGAAGCACAGGGGAGCAGCTCCTCACAGACTCTATCTCCTGCTGGAGCGAGAAAGAAGAGCCCTGCTGCTCCTGTCGTCGACGTTCCTGCTCCTCATGCAGGCGGTGGTGCAGTCTCTCCAAGTGGCTGGACTGTCCGGCCACGGGACGGCGAAGCGGACGCTCAGCAAGGCAGGAGGGTAAGAAGGGGATGACGGACTTTCGTGCAGTGTGTCTAAGACGAGCCATCTACAAAAGACATCGCAAGCAAAAGGGTGAGAACAGAATTAATATGACCAGCAAGTAATGAACCATAAATAAATGAAGGATCAGAATAATAATGAATCATAAATAAATGAAGGATCAGAATAAAAACAAAATTTTCAGCAAGGTATAATATATAGTAGAATATAGATTTGGTCAGTAGGACCAACTTTTGAAGGGATACCAAAGTCAAGGCAAGGACAGGGGTCTATAGTCCTTAGAACGACCATTCTACTCTAGGTTAGCGGTCCTACAGTCAGCACGGCTTTGATACCACTTATGTCACACCCGGTTTTAGAAGGCAAACCGAATGCGAACCATGTACGTGCCAGGATCAGTTATTCACGTACACAGCAGTTACATAATATGGACATCATCACACAGTGCTCAAATAGTATTAAAAGGGGAAATAATAGTCGATTACATCATACATCTGAGACGTCCATATAGTTCTTACAATAAATCAAAGTGCGGAAAAGAAACGTAGATAACACGGCCTTCACAGGCAGCCGACTGGGGGTTGCCGCTAACCCACGCCTAGAACTCGTCGTAGTCTTGGAACTCCTGGAAGTCTCCTTCCACAGCTTCATCTTCTCCTGAGCAGTGGTTGCAATGCTGACAACCTGGGGGGGGATTGGTGTGTAGAGCAAGGGTGAGTACACATCAACATACTCAGCAAGCATCCTGTTTGGCTGTAGTGGACTAGCTTTATGTGGGGATAAGTCAAGCAGTTGCTTTTAGTTGGTCAGGTTATTACTTACTAGTAGAAAGCCAGGTTTTAACATTAACCCAAGTTATTAGCCCAATGTATCCTTTCCAAACGGAAAGAATACCACTTACCAGCACCATAATCATACTCAGAACCATCAATCTCATTGCCATTTGTACCAAAATATCTCTGATCAAGTATCACTAATCTCTGGAGCTCCCTTGGCCGCTCATAACCGCGAGCACGGCTGATATATCAGTTTCATAACACTCTGCAGAGGTTGTGCACTTTACCCATAAGCCGTGATTCCCTCTCTAGCCCGGGCTTGCAAGACCCTTATTCACTCCCAAGGTGAATGGCTAGGGATTCACTACGAAGCCTTTACAAAGATTCCCCGGGGCTGTAGCCACCCGTTAGGTTTCCTAAATGTACCGCACTCCTCCCCAAGGGACAAATCGACCTTGGCAGAGCGAGCCGCATACACCGAGCCCCATTGACGGCACGACGGCTAAGCGATCTACACCCCGGTTCCTCAAATTATTCAGCTAAGGGCGTCCCATTCCACCCTCATGGTTGCACTGTTTTCCCGGGCGGTCATCCATTGAACAGGTCCTTACGGAGAGGCACTCGAGAAACCGCTCGAGTCCCCTTAAATGCCACAAGTATGATCATAAACAAGAAGGGGAAAACAGCGTATCATAGATAATCACATCATGTTCATTGATTAGAGTTGGGCAATAGCATCAAACTAAGCAGTAATAATCCGACCCAAATAGGTAAACAAGGACATGGATAACAAAAGCTAGTCAATCCTTAGGTATAAATGTGTAATGCGGGAGGTGAATTAAAGAATGAATAGGACAGAGATAGGTCAAAGGACACTTGCCTCCACCAACCGATTGCTGCTCAGGGGCTTCTCCTGCAAATTCCTCGGGCTCTTCGACCGGATCGTTCTCTATGCGAGCGCAAACATACATACATCCACATATTTAATACAAAAGAACAATACACCATACAAGGGAACAGGTAAAACGAATATGCATCAAGTATGACATTTGACATCGCATTTGTTATGGTTAGAAAGAAACGGGGAAAGGGTCTCGCAGGGGGGTTAAATCTTATGCACTAATGATTAGTTACAATTGATTCTTAACAAAAGAATTCTGTTATATATATACTAATGGAAACCTAATCATTTTTAGTTGATCAACATTGCACGGGTTAAACAATTAACTACGTGAATCAATAGCATAACGGAATTTTAAATTAAACTTCCTATTTTCCATAGCATGAACAATGATCAGTCTACCTAAAATAAAGTAATTATGATCACAGGAAGTAAATAAAATAAAAAATAAATAAAAAAAACAGGGGGGGACGGTTGAACCGGCCCTAGGGGCGGTTGAACCGGTTTTGCGCAGGGCGGCCGAGCTGGGGCGGGCGCGCGGGGGAGGGCGGCCGAGCTGGGGCCGGGGCGGCTGAGCCGGTCGGCCAGGGCGGCTGAACCGGCCCTGGGCTGGGGCGCGGGCGCGGCCGGGGCTGGCCGGGCGGCCAGGCGGGCGCGGCTGGGGGGCGGCCGGGGCTGGCCAGCGGCCAGGCGGGCGCGGCTGGGGGCGGCCGTGGCCGGCCAGGGGCTAGGACGGCGCGGCCAGGGCGGCCAGGGGCGCTGGGGCGCGGCCAGGGGTGGCCGGGCGGGCTGGGGGAAAGGGGAGGGGAGAGGGGAGGGAGGGAGGAGGGAGGAGGGAGGGGGGGGCCTCACCGGCGATGGGCGGCCGATCCGGCAGAGGGCGGCGGCCGGCGCTAGGGCAGGGGTAGGGGCGGCGGCTTAGGGAGAGAGAGAGGGAAAATGAGAGGGAGAGGGAGAGGGTTAGGGGAAAAGGGGAGGTGGGGGGCGGCTGGGCCTTTTTGGGCCCAAGAGGGGGGCGCCAGGGGCGGCTGGGCCGGCCGGGGTCGGCCCAGGACGCGGGAGAGAGAGAAAAAGAGGAGAGAGAAAGAGAGAGAAAGAGAGAGAAAAGATTATTTCCCTGTTTTCGAAATCCGATCTTTTAGATGAATGCGTTTGCACTTTCAAACAAAAAAATGCAAGGTTCGGCATGGTGCATCAAACAACACAAAGTATTTTTAGAGTTTTTCTTACACGGGAATTCCAAACCGAATCCCGCTAGAACTTTGGAAAAGGTCAAGGTTTAGCGAGGGAAACAGAAAAGGAAAAGGTAACGCCCGAATTTTGGCGAGTAAAGAAAAGAAAAAAATTCAACTGCAAAATTCGGGGCGTTACATCTCCCTTTAGAAGCTTGTGAAGATTCTTCATTCCAACATGGGCTAGTCGGCGGTGCCAGAGCCAACCCAAGTTAGTCTTAGCAATTAAGCAAGTGTCGAGTTCAGCTCTATTAAAATCTACTAAGTATAGCTGACCCTCTAACACTCCCTTAAAAGCTATTGAATCATCACTTCTTCTAAAGACAGTAACACCAGTATCAGTAAAAAGACAGTTGTAGCCCATTTGACATAATTGGGATACGGAAAGCAAATTGTAATCTAAGGAATCTACAAGAAAAACATTTGAAATAGTATGGTCAGGAGATATAGCAATTTTACCCAAACCTTTGACCAAACCTTGATTTCCATCCCCGAATGTGATAGCTCGTTGGGGATCTTGGTTTTTCTCATATGAGGAGAACATCCTTTTCTCCCCTATCATGTGGTTTGTGCACCCGCTGTCGAGTATCCAACTTGAGCCCCCGGATGCATAAACCTACAAAACAAGTTTAGTTCTTTGTTTTAGGTACCCAAACGGTTTTGGGTCCTTTGGCATTAGATACAAGAACTTTGGGTACCCAAACACAAGTCTTGGAGCCCTTGTGTTTGCCCCCAACAACTTTGGCAACTACTTTGCCTGATTTGTTAGTTAGAACATAAGATGCATCAAAAGTTTTAAATGAAATGGCATGATCATTTGATGCACTAGTAGTTTTCTTTCTAGGCGACTTGGCATGGGTTGGTTGCCTAGATCTAGATGTCTCACCCTTATACATAAAAGCATGATTAGGGCCAGAGTGAGACTTCCTAGAATGAATTTTCTTAATTTTGCTCTCTGGATAGCCGGCAGGGTACAAAATGTAACCCTCGTTATCCTGAGGCATGGGAGCCTTGCCCCTAACAAAGTTAGATAAGTTCTTTGGAGGGGCATTAATTTTGACATTGTCTCCCCTTTGGAAGCCAATGCCATCCTTAATGCCAGGGCGTCTCCCATTATAGAGCATGCTTCTAGCAAGTTTAAATTTTTCATTTTCTAAGTCATGCTCTCTAATCTTAGCATTAAGTTGTGCTATGTGATCATTTTGTTTTTTAATTAAGGCTAGGTGATCATGGATAGCATCAATATTAATATCTCTACATCTAGTACAAATGGAAATATGCTCAGTAGATGTAGATGGTTTGCAAGATTTTAATTCAATGACCTTAGCATGCAATAAATCATTTTTAGTTCTAAGGTCGGAAATAGTAGCATTGCAAACATTAAAATCCTTAGCCTTAGCAGTTAATTTCTCATTCTCATTTCTAAGGCTAGCAATAGAACAGTTCAATTTTTCAATCCTAGCAATCAAATCATCATTATCATTTCTAGGAATTGAAACATTGCAAATATGAGAATCAACCTTAGCTAACAAATTTGCATTTTCATTTCTAAGGTTGTCTAAAGTCTCATGACAAGTGCTTAGCTCACTAGACAATTTTTCACATTTTTCTCTTTCTAGAGCATAAGCATTTTTAACCTTAACATGCTTCTTATTTTCTTTAATAAGGAAGTCCTCTTGAGAATCCAAGAGATCATCCTTCTCATGTATAGCACTGATCAATTCATTTAATTTTTCCTTTTGTTGCATGTTGAGGTTAGCAAAAAGAATGCGCAAATTATCCTCTTCATTTTTATCATCATCCTCATAACTAGATGTTTCATATTTAGTGGAGGACTTTGATTTTACCTTCTTTTTGCCGTCCTTGGCCATGAGACACTTGTGGCCGACGTTGGGGAAGAGGAGGCCCTTGGTGATGGCGATGTTGGCGGCGTCCTCGTCGTCGGAGGAGTCGCTTGAGCTTTCGTCGGAGTCCCACTCCCGACAAACATGGGCATCGCCGCCCTTCTTCTTGTAGTATCTCTTCTTCTCCTTCCTCTTGCCCTTCTTGTCGTCGCCCCTGTCACTATCACTAGACATAGGACATTTTGCAATAAAATGACCGGGCTTACCACACTTGTAGCAAACCTTCTTGGAACGGGATTTGTAATCCTTCCCCTTCCGTTGCCTGAGGATTTGCCGAAAACTCTTGATGATTAGGGCCATCTCCTCGTTGTCGAGCTTGGAGGCATCAATTGGTTGTCTACTTGGTGTAGACTCCTCCTTCTTCTCCTCCGTTGCCTTGAAGGCCACCGGTTGCGCCTCGGATGTGGAGGGTTCATCAAGCTCGTTGATCTTCTTTGAGCCCTTAATCATGCATTCAAAACTAACAAAATTCCCGATGACTTCCTCGGGGGTCATTAGTGGATATCTAGGATTGCCACGAATTAATTGTACTTGAGTAGGGTTAAGGAAAATGAGTGCTCTTAAAATAACCTTAACCACCTCGTGGTCATCCCATTTTGCGCTCCCGAGGTTGCGCACTTGGTTCACCAAGGTCTTGAGCCGGTTGTACATGTCTTGTGGCTCCTCCCCTTGGCGAAGACGGAAGCGACCGAGCTCCCCCTCGATCGTTTCCCGCTTGGTGATCTTGGTGAGTTCATCACCTTCGTGCGCCGTCTTGAGTAGGTCCCAAATCTCCTTGGCGTTCTTCAACCCTTGTACTTTGTTGTATTCCTCCTTGCTTAGAGAGGCAAGGAGGATGGTTGCGGCTTGGGAGTTGAAGTGCTCGATTTGGGCTACTTCGTCCGTGTCATAGTCCTCATCCCCTATGGATGGTACCTGTACACCATACTCAACAACATCCCATAACCTTTTGTGGAGAGAGGTTAGGTGAAATCGCATCAAATTACTCCACATAGCATAATCTTCACCATTAAAAGTTGGTGGTTTGCCTAATGGGACGGATAGTAAAGGTGTATGTTTAGGAATGCGAGGGTAGCGTAGGGGAATCTTACTATACTTCTTACGCTCTTGGCGTTTAGAAGTGACGGACGCCGCGTCGGAGCCGGAGGTAGATGTCGATGAAGTGTCGGTCTCGTAGTAGACCACCTTCCTCATCCTCTTGTGCTTGTCCCCACTCCGATGCGGCTTGTGGGAAGAGGATTTTTCCTTCTTCTCCTTGTGGTGAGAAGAGGAAGATCTTTTCTCCTTCCGCTTGGAGGAGTTCTTCTTCTTCTCCCTTCTCTTGGTGCGAGACTCTTCCGATGAAGTGCTCCCTTGGCTTGTAGTGGGCTTGTCGCCGGTCTCCATCTCCCTTTTGGTGTGATCTCCCGACATCACTTCGAGCGGTTAAGCTTTAATGAAGCACCGGGCTCTGATACCAATTGATAGTCGCCTAGAGGGGGGGTGAATAGGGCGAAACTGAAATTTACAAAAATAATCACAACTACAAGCCGGGTTAGCGTTAGAAATAAAAACGAGTCCGCAAGAGAGGGCGCAAAACAAATCGCAAGCGAATAAGAGTGTGACACGCGGATTTGTTTTACCGAGGTTCGGTTCTCGCAAACCTACTCCCCGTTGAGGAGGCCACAAAGGCCGGGTCTCTTTCAACCCTTCCCTCTCTCAAACGATCCCACGGATCGAGTGAGCTTTCTCTTCTTCTCAATCAACCGGGAACAAAGCTTCCCCGCAAGGGCCACCACACAATTGGTGCCTCTTGCCTTGGTTACAATTGAGTGTTGATCTCAAGAACAAGTGAGAAAGAAAAGAATGCGATCCAAGCGCAAGAGCTCGAAAGAACACAAGCAAATCACTCTCTCTAGTCACTATGGAGTTGTGTGGAATTTGGAGAGGACTTGATCTATTTGGTGTGTCTAGAATTGAATGCTAGAGCTCTTGTAGTAGTTGAGAAGTGGAAAACTTGGATGGCAATGAATGTGGGGTGGTTGGGGTATTTATAGCCCCAACCACCAAAAGTGACCGTTGCTGGAAGCTGTCTGTTCGATGGCGCACCGGACAGTCCGGTGCACACCGGACAGTCCGGTGCCCCTGCCACGTCACCATTGCCGTTGGATTCTGACCGTTGGAGCTTCTGACTTCTGGGCCCTCCTGGGTGTCCGGTGCACACCGGACATGTACTGTTTGATGTCCGGTGCACCGGTATGGGCGATCCTGACGTCTGCGCGCGCATTAAATGCACCGCAGGGAGCCGTTGGCGCCGCAGGGAGCCGTTGCTCCGCTGGCACACCGGACAGTCCGGTGCACACCGGACAGTCCGGTGAATTTTAGCGGAGCGGCTGTCGCGCGAACCCGAGGCTGGCGAGTTCCGGAGACCGCGCTTCCTTGGAGCACCGGACATGTCCGGTGCACACCGGACAGTCCGGTGAATTATAGCGCGCCGGCTTCCGAGAATTCCCGAGGGCGAAGAGTTTGAGTCGAAGTCCTCTGGGCGCACCGGACATGTCCGGTGCACACCGGACAGTCCGGTGCCTTCAGCCAGAGGTGCCCTCGGTTGCCTCATTGCCCCTTTGTTGAATCCAACACTTGGTCTTCTTATTGGCTAAATGTGAACCTTTTGCACCTGTATAACTTATGCACTAGAGCAAACTAGTTAGTCCAATATTTGTGTTGGACAATTCAACCACCAAAATTATTTAGGAACTAGGTGTAAGCCTAATTCCCTTTCAGGTTCTCATCTCCCACCCATCCTCTTCCTATTTGGCTGTTCTTTAAGGAAACCCTACCCTGCGAGTAACAGGTGCATAGTTGAAATCTATCCTCAGGTGCAGGAATAGCTGAAGCAAACTCTTGACCTGTGAAAAGCTAGGTTCAGGATACCGAAGCGAGGACAACTCTAGGGTAAGTAATAAAGCCATGCTTTATTGTTTCTGGGCTTTAACTTGTTTTCCTCTTAATTTGTTTGTCTATAATTAAGTGATTCTCTTCTTCTCAGATCAATTCCTTTTGGGTCAACACACAAGAATAATGATGGCACAATTGATGCTAGGACAAATTGGTTAATGTTTTAGTTGTCGTGCAGAGATTTCTTCAGGTATGTACCACTTGCCCTCTGTTTCAGATGATTAGCCTTATGCCATTGTATTGCAATGGATATGATATAGGCAATGCATGCTGGAAACTCTAGAGACAATATTAAGTCAACCTGTATGCAAATTTTTTCATCGAAAACTCAAATTTTGTATGATACTAAACATTAAGGCCTCGTTTGGTTTCTTGGATGGAGTCCCTGTAATGATTCCCAGTTGGAATGGTATACTAATGAGTTGGAAAAGTTCCTAGGTAGAATCATGGGTAACTGAACGGACCCAAAATGATAAGCTATTTTGGCTTGTCAGGTGCAGCAAATTTGCTAGATAAGTTGAAGCTTAGTTTAGGCCAATTACTTTTGATGACACATTGCCGTAGTTGGTAGTTGCAACAGTTGCAGCGAGAAGCTCCTGAAAATTGTGAGTACTTGATGCCAGCATCTTTGAAAATTGTTGGGCTATAATAGACAGTAGCATCAATTCGTGTGATTTGTTGGCCTTCTCCTTTGAGATGCATATAATTATGAGTTAGCTATTCTGAACCTTCTCCTTTGAGATAATTTCTCACCATTCTGATCACGCTGTTTGTGGTGAGTTTTTTCCCGTTTGAGATAATTTATGGGCTTAAGGGGGTCATCGAACAGCACACTCTGTGATGTACTTATTTAGTAAATGCTTCATTATAAGGTCAACCTTTGAGTATATGCTAAAATACTTCTTTTCAAAAGCTTGCACTATGAATAAATAAAATGACAAAGATAAATAAGAAAAACAATAACCGAAACTAGGATATTGTCATTTTGGCTAAAAATGGTGATGATAATAGAGATGGGACCCAGGATTAATGCAAGCCACGAGAGGGGATCCTAATTCCTAAACCAAATCTAGATAAAGGGCTTATATCATCCTTGCATGACTAACTAATAGTTGCAGTCATTTAGCACGACAATTGGTTGGGAAGCATAAATAACAATAGATTCTTACAGAAAACAGGTAACTGCAACATATATGAATAGGATGCTGAATAGTCCCAGAAAAAGGTCCAATGCAATCAGAAAGAGTACAGGAGTCAACTATCTGCTGACCTCCCACCCTTAAGTTTTTGATAGCTTTCATCGCCTGTGCAGTATTAACTATCGACCAATCCTGATTCTCATCGAGTTGCAAAATTCCCAAAAATGGAACTTTAAAACGTGCCAGATGCAATATCCCACAGCAATCAACAATGCACAACAAACAGGGACTCCCACGGTCTGCGAACAGGCTCTCCTTCTTGCTGGTCTTAAATAGTGCCAACTGAAACTCCTCCTGCAAAGAGGTGACAAGCAAGAACAGCTAATATATCTCAGGCATTGACCATCACCCACACATGCACATACCATACAGAACAATAAGAGATTACATAAGAACTAAGCAGTGGACCAATCACCCATACATGCATGATTCAGTTGGAATTATTTGGATAGGTGTCAAGTCTGATTAATTGGGCCTGCAATAGAAATGACTGACCTACCCCCTACAATTTATATTCATTATTTGGATAGGTGTCAAGTCTGTAGCCTAGATGCATGATTCAGTTGGAATTATGCAGTGCCATGTCTCGAGTACTCAGTTCTGGCTGTTGCGGTTGTGCATCTTACCTTCTGTTGCTGGTTTTATTTGAGGCCATGGGCATCTCTTGGTCCTATGCTGTGAGAGCGTTGTAATGTGGGTTGTTCAGATAATGGAACTGCTTTTATGCTTGTGGTGTGGATTCTGTTGTGCCTTGCTTTCATGATTATGTTTTCCTGTGGTGAATTGGTGATAGCCTGAGCAGCATGTTATCTTCTCCTACAACAGTTCTTTACTGTGCAAACTCATCTAAAAACCTACCAGCAAAAAAATGCGACAAATATACAGCCACAACTGCATTTACCTTCAGCAGTTCTTTACTGTTAAGTGTTAACATTAAGGCCCTAAAAAATTAAATGATAGAATGTTGGCTTGAACAAAGTTGCTCATATGTTTTATTTAAATTCAGGATAAAACAATAAAAGTCAATTATGTTGTTTGTGGTTATATCTTCTTCATTTTATCTGTTCATGTAATTCACCATGACCAGTGACAACACCTGATTATTTATGGGCTTGAGGGGGTCATCGAACAGCACACTCTGTGATGTACTTATTTAGTAAATGCTTCATTATAAGGTAAACCTTTGAGTATATGCTAAAATAGTTCTTTTCAAAAGCTTGCACTGTGATCTAGGTGTCGGAGATCGGATTGGTTTTGGACATCGTCGACCAGCGCGGCCTCATCGACACCTTCTTCTGCTACCTCGGTGGCAAGGCAAGGTACGCCAAGGTGAAATGTAATACTATTCTGTACTTCAATCTGGTGTATTTTCCTTTTTTGTGTGCCTACAAAATGTTGTTATGTTCCACTTAACATTTTTGCTATGCTTATTCATATTGATCTTGTTAATTCCAACTCTTGATCCTTCTGCACATAGGGGCACAAGCTAATAAGGCCCAATATATTAAGTTTACTTATTACTGTGCTCTGTTGCCCTGTTGCCATGTTATTTTTATTCTATACACAAATGACTCTTCTGGAGACTCACTACCACATTCACTTGTGATTCTCTGATGTACCAGTTTGTTTGTTAGCCATTCAGTTTTGTCAGCCTATCTGTATTCCTTTCTGTTTAGTTCAGTTTGGGTCGTGTCCTCGGATGTAGCCGAGTTTGTTGAGCTTGGTCAATGGCTAAGCGTGTTTGTAACCAAACAATACACCCACTGACTTTTTATTCCTGAAAACAAACCAAACTGAGATTAAAATTAAGGTTTTTACGAACCTGATGATGAAGTATCTTTTTAGTTAATTAAAAAAAGATAGATGCCACATATTTGGCATTCGATGAAAACTAACTCAGTAGCAGATAATAGTAACAGAGGTTAAAGTTTTGGGACACTGAAATGAGAACAGAAAAAGGAAAAGGTGAAATATCCCGGTTCTAAAGACACATATTTCACAACTAATGGTTAATCTAAACCAAACAATACATATAGTGCAAGTTGGTTAAATAAATAAGGAATTAAATTACAAAGTGGCTCACAAAATCAACCATCGTAATGCCAGGCTGATGAACATTAGTATTAGATAGTGACAATTGTGCTTTGACTTGGTATTGTTTGCCCTGATCTAATGATGGTTCATGGTAACTGTACAAGCAAAACAATAGCCTTGTTAGCTACAGCTGCAGTTAAGAGTCTGGTGATACATCACTAATGGATCTAGGGAGCTTAAACTTAAGCACACCGATTTTGAAGACTCATAATATTTTTAGTTGTGTCCCAATATTTACAAATACAAACATCCTAGCAAAAGGGGTTTCATCTTTACTCATCAAAAGGAAGAGATCTGCAATTGGTATTGGAAAACACGACCATTTAGTGATTCCATGTGTAGAAATAAGTTTAAGTTTTTTTCAAACAAGTAGTAGAACCATGTATAATTATATTACATTAAGAAGAAAACAAGTTTAAGGTTCAGCTGATGCGAGTACCACTAAACCTGCTAGATAGATCAGACAGGCCACGCCACACATTCAGACTTCATATTGAAGAAAAGGTAAAAACTTTCATAAGCACCTGGGATAATGCAATCATGCTTGTGGACAAATTATTTATCCTGCATCGCTTGTCAATTGAGAGGTTCATCTGTCTTGCCAATAAATGTTTATCGAATAAAGCAAAAGAAAATGATTGCATTCTAGAATGATGATATGTGATTTGATACATGCTGGAAAGAGTATGGGATAAGATGTTTTGGTGAGACACCACAGCAAGCATTCCTGCTTGTTCGAATCATTATGTTAGACTTGCGTGATAGAATGCATGGTTTCCGAATCATTAGGATGGAGTTTGTAACATGATGGATAGTCAGACTTTATGCCTGTGCGTGAGCTGCATTTTGAGCCGTACACATTATAAGTAATGCTAGAGTGACCAATTTAGTGGATGTAAGGCCGGCGCTGCAGTCTTTGTTAGATAGTAGTACTCATGACTTCGAAGCATCCTAAGGTGTCTTGTTCTTTTGTTTGGTAACGGACCCAATGTCTCTGATGGGTATGGTAGCATAATCATCCCCAGCTCGAAAGTGAGGGTTACTTGCAACCAAATTAATGTGCTTACTTTGTCTGTTACTTTTAATTATTGGTAGAAGGTATATTCTTAGATGTTAGATGTGCATAGTGTTTCCCTGGAAATTTGTTGTAATTCTGAATTGCTGCATTCCCTACTGGCCTAGATTAGTAGTCAGTTCTAATATGGTATATATTTCTGTCTATTGTACATGTTCATTTCATGGTTGGATTTCTAGCTCATTTTTGGAAAACGGTGGCTTAATTGGGTTGCTTCTCAGTTTATCTTTTTGTTTGTTTCTTGATTGGTGATTAGAAAAAACCCAAATGTTCTTCTGGTTTAATTAACCAAAACTGCAATGTTCAACCAATAATTGAGTTACTTCCTTGCAACTTGCAAAGTGTGGCCATGCTATGTGTTGTGGCTGTGAGCGGCCATCTGTCCTCCATGTAAAATAATCATGGCAGCTGCATTTTGAGCCGTACACATTATAAGTAATGCTGGAGTGACCAATTTAGTGGATGTAAGGCTGGCGCTGCAGTCTTTGTTAGATAGTACTACTCATGAAATACTAATTTTGTAAGCCATTTTTTATTTTGCATCAATCAATATAAATCCTAAAGCATGTACGGATACTAGACTTTTGCCATTTTTATTTTTCCGATATCAATACAAGATTTCTTTCCACTTGCATTTTTCTTTAGAGATTCTATCTTCTTTGCACAGATCGCTTGCACTGCCCAATCTGCTCCTGCCTAGGCTTGTTTACTATAAGAGCAGTCGACTTCGCACATATCCATTGAAACAGTGCTGTAATGTGAATCTAGCAGATCTTTTAGTTCTATATTGAACTTTTTACTTCACTATTGGAATTTACTGCTACCGGACTCTCTATAATGATTTTCCTCTGCATTATCTTGTCTTACTATTGATTACATTATGTCAATCTGAATAGACCCTTCGCGCACTGATTAATAATACCTGGCTACGTGAGGTTTCTATTGCTTGGTAGGTCTCAAATTTTTCATGAATTACCAATTCAGGTGTTTTGACTATTGTTCTATGTTTGCCCTGCAAATTTGCACATATATAGTTAATGCATGAAGTGTGTCATCAGATATACCCCATCCAGGTTGTGGTCCATAATTTTTATACTATTCTCTTTTTAGAGATGGCACTCCACATTCATGAAAATGGTATAGATTGTGGTCCATAAAGTTTATCAGTGTCTACAGTTTATAGATTGCATTGCTACGGTTCCAAACAAACCTTTATTCAATCTATGCAACCTGTACATTGTCAGTTTCAGCAACCTTTAACCAGTTTTCAGTTTGTGTATATTATTAAGATTGCATACTTGACTTTTTTTAGTTTGTACAGTTTATTCAGTTTACATACCTCACTATATTCGTTTAAGCAGATTTCTACATACAACATTTATTCAGTTAAGAGACTTCACCTTATGCATCATGGCCTTATAGCTTCTTTATACAACAGTTATTTTGAAACTATTGTTGTTGACCTTTTAGTTACTATAGGTTGAGATTGAGCTAAGAAGCTAAAAAACATTAGGATTAAATAAACCAATTATTTAAAGAGAAACTCTGGATATATATGGACCTTCCAAAGTGTTTTGAAGTCAGTACCAAGTATTAATACAAGTTGCATAAAATAGAGCTTCTTGAGAAAATGACTTCAGAAATAGCAAAGCAACAGCTCAATAGGGAAATCACGTCAACTGTTGGCTCAATGATACCTTCAAAATCATATGAAGGGGGAGAAAAGACAGATTATCGTGTCACTATGTGAACAGTAATATTATTATCATGCATGGTTATTCTGAATTGCTTCCTGTTCTAGAATATTATTATCCTGCATGGTTAGCTAGAATAATGGTGTGGTCCAAGCTTCAATTATTTCGATATGTGAACTGTAATTCTTAATTGCTGCATTCCCTATTGGTCTATAGTAGTGGTCAGTTCTGATATGGTGTGTTCTGGTATTTACATGCAAGTACTTGTTATTCTGATATGGTGTGTATATTTCTTATTTTTGTTTTTATCTCTTAACCTGAGAAAATGGCTTTTATCAGAATACGTTTAAGAACAAATTAGATCCTTGAGAGTTACTATGGGTTCAACTGTTTCTATCTACTTGAATTTTTTATTGTCAATAACAGCAACTGAAGAAACGTTGCCCTTATGGTATGAAAATATGTAAATTAATCATGTAAATGTGATAGCTTGTGCTTTTCAGCACTGCATTTTCTATCATTTATGTGCTATGCTTCGTGCTTACCAAACTTTAAATGGGGAGTGGGGACTAGACTTCTTTAGAGTACCAACCAAACATAAATACTGAAGCAAAAGGGTGTTATAATATACTATTAATTGATCCCTAGGAAAGTTCACTTTATGATGTACTTATTTACTAAATGCTTCATTATAAGGTCAACCTTTGAGTATATGCTGAAATAGTTCTTTTCAAAAGCTTGCACCATGATCTAGGTGTCGGAGATCGGATTGGTTTGGACATCGTCGGCGAGCACAACCTCATCGACACATTCTGCTACCTCGGTGGCAAGGCAAGGTACGCCGAGGTCAAATGTAATATTATTCTGTACTTCAAAATGCTTTGGTGTATTTTGCTTTTTTGTGTGCCTACAAAATGTTGTTTATTGTCTACTTATCTATATATTTTTTGACTTATCGTGCTTCAGTCTCTCCTTTTGTTTGATTTACTCTTGTTTAATTTACTAAAGCATTTGGAGCTACATTTTTTAGAACAACATTTTGTGTTTCGATCACTGAGGCCAGTCATCCTCTATTGTTATATATTATTGCATGTGGTTTATTAATCCATCATAGTTAAATATATTTGACTAGACTGTTTTGCTAATAAAGATTTAGCATGCCTTGTTATGTCATGAATTAATATCACATCACGATTTGACATATGTTTCGATTAGTGGATTTTAGGGTATATGATTAAATGGATGATAAGTAAGCACATGAATTATATTGAATTAGAATTAACATTTATATATGCAACAGATTAAGTAATCTATAATAATGTCAAACTGATGTGTGGTGGGGGTATTGATTGGGGTATAAAGTTTATACGCATGCGGCCGGTATATAGAGGTCGATGCTTTTTTAGATAAAATGGTAGATGGAAGGCTGCTTTTCTGTACGGAGCTCCTGCATCCGTCCAGAATCCTCTCTCACCTCCTTCTCTTCATTCTTCTATTCTGGATATACCAATCATGATAAAGCTATTT
Source organism: Zea luxurians (assembly GCA_029449295.1). Classification (NCBI taxonomy): domain Eukaryota; kingdom Viridiplantae; phylum Streptophyta; class Magnoliopsida; order Poales; family Poaceae; genus Zea; species Zea luxurians. The sequence goes on from JAOPSE010000012.1 coordinate 94,879,313, forward strand.
ATTCAAATGAGTACTAAAATGAACCTGAACGCCTCTTTTACTAAACTGAATTGAAAATGCAAGTTTATCTAACATATTTTCCATAAAAAAGGTTTCGATGGAACCAACTGTATTGAACCATGAAAGAAATGCAGCGGACCGTCGAAAAAGGATGCCTATGTAAGTTATATACGAATAGTTACACGGAATGAAACCTATCAAAGTTGTGACGATTATTCATTTGTGTGTTTAATATAGCTTTAGGTTGTTCGACGACTATCGTGATGAAGATTATTATGTGCTACCACGAAAGTTCAGTATTGTCGCTCGAGTAGAAGTTAAATTCCCGATTGAACCATGTTATCGTGACAAACAACATTTCATTTTGTCTGACATCAATGTAAGATAACATTCACATAAGTTCCATTTCAAAATTTGAAAAAATTATATAATCTCCATACCACTGCCTTTTTCTGCTGGAATAATATTAGGGAGCCAAGATCGAGGCAATGACAAGTTCATATGAGACAGTCAAGCACTTCAACAGTTTGCTACATGAAAATCATGTTTTCAAGATGCACAATGTAGATTTCAGTATTAGTATGGGTGAACATCAGTTTCGACATATAAGTGGTCCCATGGAATTGTATCTCACCAGACAAACTGCTGTGGAGCCGTACACAGTTCCATTTCAAATGCCACCATTCCCAAAACATATATTCTGGAGTCTTGTAGATATTGCCGAACTACCAAACAGGACTTTAGTTGGTAAGAACGTGAAAATCTTCTAGGTAGCTTACGATACATTCTACACAAAAATAGTAGTAATCCATTTTTCGTCGTGCTTTTGTAGACATTATGGCTATTGTAGTCCACTTAGATACAATTCATCGCACAATGTGGGGTCCATTCAGGAAGATTGTTGTCATGGATGCTAGGTATATCACGTTAATTATCGATAATATGTAAAACATGAAATATTCAAAATAGTACTAATTTATTAGTCTCAACATCGATATCCTAGGTGGTCTCTACATGCCATTAAAGTTTGGGGTGACTTGCTAAACAAAAATGCACTTCGCTGGGTGTTGGCTAAGGATAATTGTAGCATAATAATTGGGACTATGTTTTGACGATTTAGAAGGCAAGGTAATAAAAATATATGTACCTGCCGTCTTTCAGACACATCTGTCATTATTTTCTTCTTACAATGATTGGTAACGAATATTTAAATGTGCAATTCTAGAGTGCCTCGAGTCATCTTATTATACAACAATACACTTCAATCCTTTCCATGATAATAACCATCACTTTGAACGTAAGTATTTCAAAAATTACCTGCATTGAAATTGTTGTTTACATCATATAGTGGATTACATATATAGATGTAATCAAATGTAGCATTCATTGCAGCAATTCAGGAAGCTTTGATGGCGTGGAATGATCGTCAATTTGCTGTTAGATTTCTTGAAGAACAAAGGCATAGATAGATGGTGATGATTTCAATACAACTGTATTTATGAGAGAATACATATTTATGAGAGAATACATGTCTTGGTCTATCGACCAAACCTTACATGTGTCGATATTTGTAAAAGCAATTTGTTCTATTAAGGATTGAATTAATAAGAAGATTATTAAACCTTGTATTATTTTATTTGTGAAAATAATCACTCCCTTGCGTTTTATTTCAAATGACTCAAATGTTTGGTCTACGATATGATTTGAACCGGGAATAGCGAGCAGAACAACCATATTCTTTTCAACATCAAATCATCGATCTTAATCAGCTCTCACGTATCAATCCTCCTCGCTTTCACTAGCACCCTAATGCTTCGGTCTTTGTTTAATTCTTTTAGGGTCAAGTTCATCGATTTATCACCAAATGTCGGAGCGTCCAAATAACTCTATGGATAAAGGGAAATCAGGTTGAACATTGATAATCTTATTTTTTTAAGCTAAGTGTAAAATATTAATTTTAATACAAGTATTTTTTTCTCAAACTCATCTAATTCTTGGTTGTACCTTAGTTGCTACGTCATCTCAAAATAGAAAGAGACGATACTCTGACTATTGCACAAATGGTCCTTCTGGAATTATTATCAGAGAAACATCACGCCCACTCCTCAAAAGTTGTAACACATCTTCATCTAATGATGAAGAGCCCCCATCATCGTGTGGAACCCTTTCCACTATCGACACAAAGTACCGTGACATGTTCAAATTTACTACAAGGACATACATCCAACGGTTAGTTTTACGATAAATATATTAAGGCAATAGTGTCAAGCATAATAATTATTATTATTAATAATTATGTGAAACTTATTTTTATAGTTGCTACTGATGGTACGAATAACACATGTACATCATCGACTGCCATATCAAATTTACTACAAGGACATACATCCAACGGTTAGTTTAACGATAAATATGTTAAAATATAGTGCCAAGCATAAATGTTATTATTCATTACTAAATTACTAATTTGAAACTTATATTTTTTTATAGTTGATGATGATGGTACGAACATTAACACATGTGCATCATCGACTACCATATCACCCATTCTCTTGCAAACATACTTTAATGAAGTACCAGATGATCGTGCGGAAGTGCATCGACAGCGAGATCGAGCCAGACGTGCGAGCATGACTTCTGACCAAATTGAAAGTAGACGAGCCCGTGATAGAGAACGGTATGCGAATATGACGCCAGAACAAAGGAGACGTAAAAGAGACCAACCGTTAGGCGATACACCACCTCATGGCGAACCGAACAATGGTAAATCTTATCAGGGTACACTTGTATACAAGGTTCAAGCATAACTTACATGCAATTGATTTAATAATAATTTGACTTGGTATTATTACTAGATGTCAGTGCAACCAACAATAGTTGCTTACTTGAACCTTCACACTTTGCTCCAACATATCCCGTTCAAGCAAACATAATTGGTACGACATAATATATGTTACTTACCATTCCTTTCTTAATGATTCCCATACCAATTAAAATGATTATTAACGCATCAATAGACCGCGCAGAAGCACGCCGACAACAATATCGAGCAAGACGTGCGAGTATGACAGCTGAACAGCTCGAGAATACACAGGCACGCGCTCGAGAGCGATATGCCAGAAGAAGAGATCAACGTAACCTTGATAATCTCGAGGGAGGAAACATTACCTATCAGAATTCGGTCGTGGCCTCAGATGATTTTGGTACCATCGATGTTGTATATAGAAACCTACCTGACGCCACACAAATGTTGCAATCTCAGTCAGATTGTCCACATTGTTATGAGCACAAGCACGTCGCGCTTTTACTGTCTGGCCTACATCCTTTTCGTTTGTCTGCTTGTTTTCTGGCGCAATCCAATATGCAAAGGAGATTGAAACACATTTTCCTTTCTAATGCTTTCCCTAATGCAATATGTTTTTATATCTCTACTAAATCACCATGGATATAAAGATGGATGAAGAAAAGGTTGATGTCGGCAATATTGTTAATCCATCATTTGAGGTTATGGCGGGTAGTGGTTGTTCAGCACAAATTCTAAGCAAATGCAGTGACACACACGAATTGGGTAAGAGCTGTTATCAATAACTACATTGGAGTAATTTCAACAATATTTTTTTGTTTGACACCTAATTATTCTCTTGTGCACCATAGATAATAATGATGGAGAGAATATTAAGGCCAGTGTTGGTAATGTTGTAGAACAATCGCTTGATGTTGCGGCAGTAGGCAGTGACCCAGTTCATGTGTCGGCTAAAGCCGATGTTGGAGAACAACCGAGTAGGCTCTCATATCTAGATTTCTAAATGCTCTCTGTCTGATGATTACTAAATGTTGTCTTATAAATTTCTACTAAATAATTCTTTTTCAATATATTGATGTTTTTTTACTCCTCACACAGATGTGACTCCCTTGTCATCCTTGGATGTTCAAAATGAATCAACTCAAATAAGTTCTGATGTGGATACGTTGGAGCAGACCGAACAAGATAACTTGGACACTTTGATTAGGATATGCGAGCATAACAAACCAAAGAAGTTGAATGTAGCTCGAGTTTTACCCAAAGGTAATTATTTTGGTTCTTACCTTGCTGCATCCTATCGGTTTCTCATATATCATTTGCATATGAAGTATAATTTGTTCATTATATATAGATTATACGTGCACTACAGAAGATCTTCAACTTATTGAATACATTAAATCACTACCGGGAAAAAAAGTTGTGGTGAACATCGACACCGCTTGGTTAAATAGATATGATATGGAATGTCTTTTCCATGGTGACTTGCAATTGACTGGCGAGGCAAGTAAATCTATATTATATAATATAAAATATATATCTTTATATCTATCCTATTATATTGTAAGGTATTCAAATTTAAATCTAACCTGTAAATTTAATCTACCAATTGTATTGTTTTGGTATACAGGTCCTTAGTGCATATATACATTCTATTAGAGATGAAGAGCATATACTTCATAGAGAAGGTGGAAAGGTCTTCTTGGAGAGCACGTTCATTTCCAGCTTGCTTAAGCGTGATGGTGATCCTAAAAAACTCTTGAATTGTAAGGAAGACACACTTGAAAACAGGGTGGACAACTATTTACAAGCTGACATGGTTAACTTAAAAATCAACTCATTCTAACACATGTAATATATTGGTGCACAACACTTGCAAATTAAATTTAATGCATATGTTCGATGCATGTGTTCATTCCAATAAACATAGAAAATTTTCACTGGTACCTGGCGATTGTCAATGCTAAAAAAATGAGGTACATATACTCGATTCTATGGGACCACAAATAACGGATCGTCGAGACATATATACTACAGTGAGTAATTATTCCTTATATATATATGTGATTATTTCAGCATTACATTATTTGCTATCTTTCAATCTTAAAATGTTATTTGTTTGCCACATAGTTAAAAGGTCTAGAAAGACAGATTAAATTTGTAGCAGAACATAAAGAACTTAACCGGGATAAGTGGTCAGACATTGATGTTACATCATGGCCAGTTATAGAAAAGATTAAAAAGCAAATGCAAACCGATGGGTAAAATTCTTGTGACCATTACTTTACAGAATTGATTGTGTTTGTTTTCATATACATAGAAGCTCACATATTGTTTTTAAATTATGTTTAGGGTTTCTTGCGGTCTATGGATGGTGAACTATATGAAATATTGGACAGAGTCTTCTCTGTCTAATAATATAACTCAGGTAGATGAGTTGCATTGCATATGAACAATGTTTATTTTGTTCTAATTTATATCATTTGCAGAATGATATAACAAAGTTTAGATTTAAGCTACCTGCAATATTATGGAACTCAAGATTAAACACAAAGAAAGGACATCAAGAGACTGACCATCATGCAGATGAAGATGGAGGAAGTTCATGTGATGTTGAGATAATCGAGACTCCTTGTGAGTTACCTATATCGTTAAATGCATCATCCCAGGTTCAACCATTTATATCGTCATGTGCTCTGCCCGCTACATTAACATCAACAAACACACAAGAACTGATGAGTGCATTATGCACATACATCATGGAGATAGACAACGCGGAATATTTGGAGTAAGTTAATGTTTATTATAGATATGATAAATATTCAACATCTATGATCTTTCTTTAACTATGAAAACAAATATTTATTTAATAGGAAACATTGAATTCAGAGCACCAAGCCTTATCCAATTTCTTTAAGTCTTCAACAGCTTAAAAATATATTGGATGTAAATAAACCGATGGATAAGGATTGCTTCAATATAGCTGTTCGGATGATCGCATGCAGTGATGCCTTGTTCTTGTTGGAAAACAAATACCACTATATGGATCTACAGTTCTGTGTATGTTGATTAGTGATTAAACTGTTTTCATATAAATATGATCATTATATTACTATATTTTACTAATATGGCAATAAACAGTCCATAACTAATTATGGTCAAGACCCTCACCTTCGTGCAAAGCTAGATACCAATGTATTGGCGAATTTATTTGAATGTTGGCCTGACATGGAGTATAATATTTCAGATTGCAGCCAAGTAAGCTATTACTCCTTTATATTTTTTGTAATCTTTAATTTTGTTCTCTTAAGATGTTTGTTTAACTTGTAGATTCTATTGCCCTTTTGTTTATTGGGTCACTTCAGTTTATATGTATTTAACATGAACACCAGAAGCATCTATATAATAGACTCCATGCCTCTACCATCATGGTTTAAGGGTAACGATCCAAGCATGCATTATATTCACAAAATACATAATATTGTCAATAATATGAATGTTGCCATGGAATTGGCTAATCCTACATGGAAGGACGATATTTATATGTGGCTTCGTATAATACCATCATGGGTTCCAAAAACATTAAACTGGTAATTTCTTATACCTTGAAGACAACTAAATAATTTTGGCTATATATATACGTAAGAACGAGTTATTTTAATTTGTAGGGATTTATCAGGCTTTCTTGTTATCAACTTTATGCACTCGTGGAATGGTAAAAGGTTACCCTGCATTTCCACTGTGAGTAACTGTGTAGTTCTAATTCTTGGTCAATATCATTTTTCTATAACTAATTGTCTTTACTGAATTTAATGTTGTCTTATATCGAATGTACAGACGTCAAGTGTACTGAGGACCAAATTCTTGGTAGAGTTGATGAAGTATCAGGAGAATGAATGTAATGACAATATTCGAGAAGAAATACAAAAGATTATTAAGCGCATCAGTGTTTAGTTGGCTTTAGATATACGTGATTTTATTTGTAAATACTCGAGTTTACGATAAAAACAAAGATTTAGAATTTTTGCTCACCTGTTATTCTCGTCCTTTTAGTATGAATTTTAATGTATATTCACGTTTGATTTTAAATTGATTTGAATATTTTATAAGATTGTGGTCCATAATATGTGTTACTTGTTTTTATGTAATCATTGTGCATGAATAATTTGCGTGCCGTCGCAACGCACGAGCACTTGACTAGTATATTTTATTTAACACTCCCAACGTTGTCCACGACGACGAGCCACGACGATGAAAGAGCAGTATAATCATTCATTCACGCTTATAAGCATGACTTGCATTCCTTATAAAAAAACTGACTTACAAACAAACAATTTTCGTTTAATGCTTGCGGCAAGTCCCACAAATCTTGGTCCGTGATTTAAATGAAGGCAAAAGATTTTGAATAGAAAAAAAAACAAGTCCAGGTCACAAGCTCAGCACCGACCTGCTGAATTCAAAGAAGAAAGAAAAAGAAACGGGAAGCCTTTCTGGACGGATCAAGGCCCAACAGTCCAGCTCAGCAGCACAGAGACGCAGCGCGTGAAGCCCACTAAGGGCAGCCGCGTGGCCCACGTCGCGTCGTTCCAACGCAGCGGCGGGAACCGACGTCGGCTCAACCGCCGCCAGCGACCGTGTCGTTTCGTTGCTTTTGCTGAACCTTGGAGGAAGGGACGAGGGCATTCGCGATCCCTGCTGAACCCGCCTTTCCCTCTCCCCATTTTTTGAAAGCAGAAAAAACACAGGCTCACGGACCCTTGCCGTCGGCGGCGACTCCGCGATGTTCCAGATGCTGGGCCTCCGCGGGGGGAGCCCCAGCGCTGGCGAGGCGACCCCCGCCATGAGCGGGGACGGCGGCGCGGTCGCGGGTCCCGCGCGGCCGCTGCGCCTGGCGTACTGCGACGAGAAGGGCAGGTTCGTGATGGACCCCGAGGCGGCGGCGGCGCTGCAGCTCGTGAAGGGCCCCGTCGGGGTCGTCTCCGTCTGCGGCCGCGCGCGCCAGGGCAAGAGCTTCATCCTCAACCAGGTACGGCGCGCGATGGGGCGAGTTGTTTTTTTTGGGTGACGCCTGGGTCTGTGCGTCGACGGTGCGGTGCGCGGCTACGGTTTCGGCGTTGCTTTTCTGAGATGGATGACCCGCTGGTTTAGTTTGGGGCTTCGGCCGGACCTTTGAAAGTTCAAGTGATAATTTTTGCAACTTGATTTGTAGGGTTTATGTAGCATCTTGTCTTCTAGGGTTTATTGACTGGTAGAATTGTAGCTTTTGCCCGCAATTCGGAAATATGTTGCGAGTTGACAGTGTGAGAAGCATTATGATAATAGAACTCAACATGCGTGCAACTTTCAGGCAGAGACAGGGAATTGAAATTTAAGGAGTATCAATGTGTGTGGCTTAATTCTTCATGAAATGGTTATGGGTTAAGACGTGTTCATACATTAGGTGTGTGGTTATTGTTAGCAAAATCAGTGTTTCAAAGGAAGTTTATGGACTTAAACTACAATTTGACCACCTTACAGGATTGTGACATCCCAGTATTAGAATGGTGTATTGCACTTTTATTAGCAAATGAATGCTTTCTCTTGACTGTAGGAGTATTGGCTTTTTGATTGTAGGTGTGTTATCTCCTTTTAAGGATTAGTCCGGTTGTCATCGTGCAATTAGTCCATGAAACCTTGTTTATGTTCTGGAATCATATGAACGTTACATTTCCATGCTTGGGTGGTGCTAAGCATAGGATTCTGCAAAACCAAACAAAGAACTCCGTGAGTAATAATTGACAAAAGTCGGTTAGCAGTTCTTGGGTGCCTAGGATGCGATAAAAGTGTAGGAAGTAGGAACACAAAAGTTTGGTTAAACATCACTATGGGCTTCAACTTGTTTAAACAGCTATTCACTTATTTGATTTAGACTTGTAAAAGATGAAGGGAGGGTGTGGTACAAATTGACTAGGACTCCAGGAGCGAAGATTACTTCTAATTTTTAAATGGCATATAACAGAACATTATCGATTACTGTTCATTTTTAAATGATCCGTTAGCATCTTCATTTTGTTAGCGTCATACTGGCACAAAGTCTTTAAATGACTTCAGTAATTTTGTAGTTTTAATTAAGGTATGGAAAATTGCTGCTTCTAGGTATTCTAGGTTATAGATTCAAGAGTTTCCTATTTCCTAATTTTCTTTTTCTAGATGGTAAGTGTGTACACTAACGCTTCTCAGTTTCTTTAACCTCATTTGGATCCATGAAATGAAATTTAGAACGTACTAGTAATTTTAGATGAGGTGTCATTCTTACGAGTCACTATATACCCCATACCTAGCTTTAATATAAGTTGATGTTCTTTCATCGACGTTATTTTTGTTTAATTCTCTGCATCACTTGATAAAATTGACACTCTATGTAGCTTCTTGGGCGAAGCAGCGGTTTTCAAGTGGCTTCAACACATCGTCCTTGCACAAAGGGACTTTGGATGTGGAGTACGCCTTTGAAGAGAACTGGTTTGGATGGAACTGAATACAGTCTTGTGTTGTTGGATACTGAAGGAATTGATGCTTATGACCAAACGGTATGTACTAGCGGCTTACCCTTGGATTAACAGCCTATCATTTAGAATTGACAATGATGTGTGCTTATTGATGTTAACAATTATGATATTTTTTAATTGGACCCGCACATTTTTTGTTGAGCTGCACTTTTGGGTGAATCAGAATCATAGCACTGAAGTGTGTTGACTATAGCTTACTTCTCTGGTGATCTTATTTAGTTGTTTGTGTAATACTGCATATATTTGGAATTTCTGCAATGTTGTCTCATGTGTACTCTTTCCATTTTGGCAGGGGACCTATAGCATCCAAATATTTTCCTTGGCTGTTCTGCTGTCGAGCATGTTCATCTACAACCAGGTACATTTCTGAACAAATGAATTAGTCATCTTTCGAACATGGAGGGAATTGTAGACTGATACTTAGGTGCTTCAGTTGTAATTGTTTTCATATTGAAGGACACTAACTTCCGAGCCTTTTGCTACTTATTCTAGATGGGAGGTATAGATGAAGCTGCATTGGATCGTCTCTCACTGGTCACGGAGATGACAAAACACATACGTGTCAGGGCCTCAGGTGGAAGGTCCACTGCATCTGAACTTGGGCAATTCTCTCCTGTCTTTGTTTGGTTGTTGCGAGTAAGATATTTCATTGCCTTTCTCTTGATGAATACTGAATGCTTTGAATGTTCCCTAGTTGTGTATCATCTTATAATTCGTCAAACATAACATCAGGTCCTGTTATGCATCAGACACCTTTGGCATGTGATGACATTGTGCTTCTTTTCCTACAGGACTTCTACCTGGATTTGACAGAAGACAACAGAAAAATTACTCCAAGGGATTACCTAGAACTAGCACTAAGGCCAGTTCAAGGTGGAGGAAGGGACATATCTGCAAAGAATGCGGTACGACAGGTTTTTATGGGTTAAATGTAGTTATGTACTTCTGCTTAGGTAACTTGAGATATGGACTATTCTTATACTTATTTTGTTGTTCTGGAAGATAAGGGAGTCCATCCGTGCCCTTTTCCCAGATAGGGAATGCTTTACTCTTGTGCGACCTGTGAACAATGAGAAAGATCTCCAACGCCTGGATCAACTTTCTGTAAGTATTTCTTGAACTACAGTGAATGGTCTGCTGTTTGTGGCCTTGTACTTAAAATGCTCAACACATATCATACATACATCATAGGTAGAGTCAAACTTCTCTTAACTCTTAAGCTCTCCATTCATGCAAGTAGCAAAGCATCCATGTGACTACTCCCTGGAGTAGGGAAAATGCACCCCTATATATATTTTTATAATACCATTCTCTGTTCTTAAGGCGTCGCCTAGGCGTCCAGGCGGTGGTCTAACGCCTAGACGCTGTTGGAGCGAAGGCAGAAACGCCACCCTTCGCCCGAAGTCCCCACCGCTTAGCCCCTGCCCTGACAGACAAAGCAGGCAGGGACACCCTTCGCTTCGCCGGCACCAGAGACAAAACGGAGACCCTTCGCTCGATTCAGCACCAGACGAAGGCCTGCGGCGACGCCTCCCCGCGGCGCGGCCTCGTTCAGCTCTGAGGCCCACATGAGATCTGGCCCATTTTAACGGGCCCTGCGTGGCCGCGTTTGTGTTACGGGCCTAATCTGTAAAGGCATACTTGTAATTACAGCTTGTAACCCCGCTTTATGGGAATATTCTAGGGATAAACTAGGTGCCTGAGGGCACATGCGTCCTTAACGCAAGGCGCCGTGCACTCGGATACCTATAAATACCCCCGCACAGTGCCCGTGAGAGGCTGGATTAACAGAGCTTTTGCCATCACGCGCGAGTGCCCTGTTGCCATCACCATTCACTCGTGTTGGATCCCCTTGCATGCGAGAGCAAGTTCCAACATTTGGCGCCCACCGTTCGTGCTACGAGACAACCACCCGCGATGGCACCCAAGAGAGCTAACCCGAAGGCTGACGAGGCTGCGAAGGCAGCACTGCTCGCCGCAAGAAAGGGCAAGGCCCTCGCCCTCACCCAATCCACCCACCAAGAGGCCACTGAAGACGACACCCTCCGCACCTGCGACCCTGAGGGACAACCCTCAGGCTTCGCACCTCCCTCAGGCTTCGCACCTCCCTCAGACTTCGCACCACCGGAGGGCGCGGACCTCGCCGAGGACGGTGAGGTCCTCGGCGTCTCAGCAGAAGAACAGCTACAGCTGCGCGCCCTGCGCCTCAAGAACCGCAACCTCCAGAGGCAGAAGGAGATACTGGAGGCCAAGCGCCAGCGTGTGTCCGCACTCGCCAAAGTGCGGCAGATGATACGCGACGAAGAGCACAAGGCCCAGGAACTCGAGCGGGAGATTGCGCTGATGCAGCGCGAAGGCCACCTCGGCCCGCAGCACGAGTCATCCCTCCAGCAGCGCGCACAAAACGAAGACACGCGCGAAGGCCACCCCGGCCTGCAGCATGGGCCACCCCTGCAACACCGCGCGCAACCGGAGGACCCGCGTTTCCCCCAGCGCGACTTCACTTTCCCGCACGCCGCGCCATTCCAAGGGGTCAATTATCTCGATGAGCGAAGTCCCCTGGCGCCTCACCTGCAAGTGACGCCGTGGCCAGCTAACTTCCGGGCTGGGACCTACCCCAAGTACAACGGCAGCACCGACCCGGCTCAATACATAATGAGTTACCAGGTCGCCGTCGCATCGTCCGGGGGGGACGACGCCACAATGGCGAAGTCCTTCATCATCGCCCTCGAGGGCCCCGCACTCACCTGGTTCACCAGGTTGCCTCCGCTGTCCATCGATTCCTGGAGAAGTCTCCGGGACAAGTTCCTCCTCAACTTCCAAGGGTACCGCCCGGACACCGACGCCCTGGCCGAGCTCTCGCTCTGCAAGCAGCTAGAGAAGGAGACCCTGAGGGAATATTACCGCAAATTCCTGACACTCAAGTCACAGCTACCCTCAGTCGATGACCAGATTGCCATCCACTATGCTATCAGTGGTCTTCGCGCTGGCGTCCTTTACAGCCACTGCATCAGAGATCCGCCAAAGAACCTCCAAGAGTTATACCAGCTGTTTGAAAAGTACGCCAGATCCGAGGAGCTCCACCAGCGCAAGATTGAGTCCCAGCGGAAGCCAAAAGATGCTCCACAGTCCAGCCGCACGTGGACACGGACTCCGCAACCAGACTCCGGTCGAGATGGCCGCGGCCAGCAGCAAGTGCACAACATTGCCAACCAGCAGCCGGCCGCTGACCCCCTTCGTCGCCAGGAATATCCCCCCAGGGCCGCGGAAGTGGAACTCGCGGCAGGGGCCGAGGGCGTGCGCAGCCACCCCCTCCACCACGCCGATTTTACTGCCTTTTCCATGGCGAAGACTGCGCCCACCAAACCAAAGACTGCCCCGAAGTGAAGGCCACCAGAGACAGAATGGCGAGGGCGCAGCCAGCCGACAATCCCAGAATTGTCGCGCATAATTACCAGCCACCCCCTCCACCATATATCCACGCTCCCGCCCCGCATCCACCGCACCACGCTTACCAACATCATCAGGAAGTACAAATCGTACATCCTCCGCCTCCACCACCACACCAGCAACATCAAAACATCCCCCATGCCCCAAAGCAGGAAGACTTCGCCGATCAACCTTATCGCGGAGTCATTCATATGATAACTGGGGGGTCCAGCACTGACTTCGACACCAAGCGGCAGAAGCGGGACCACTACCGCATCATCAACCATGTCGCCGTCACTGGCCCAGTCGTGCAGACGAAGTGGTCCCACATACCGCTAACCTTCGACGCACGAGACGTTGACCTGCGCAGCGCCCCCCACATCGACGCTATGGTCATCAATTGCAGCGTGGCGGGCTGGGACCTACACAAAGTCCTAGTTGACAACGGCAGTCAGGCAGACATCATCTTCCTCCACGCTTTCGACCGCATGGGCATAAGCCACAGCCTGCTCAAGCCTTCGGACAACCCGTTGTACGGTTTCGGCGGTAAGGGCACCTTTCCCGTCGGCAAAATAGAGTTGCCCCTCTCCTTCGGTGTAGCACCCAATGCCCGAAGTGAGCAGGTGACTTTTGACATTGTGGATATGGTATATCCATACAACGCCATCATGGGTCGGGGCTCCATCAATAAGTTTGAAGCTGCCATCCACGGACTGTATTTGTGCATGAAGATACCAGGCCCGCTAGGCGTAATTACAGTCTACGGCAACCAGCAGACAGCGCGCAACATAGAGCGGGACTTCGTGCCTGGTCAGAGGAACGTGCACTGCCTCACGACACAGTGCGAGGTCCCTGCGCCCGCCAGCCCAACTGACAAGCAGCACGACAAGGCTCAGTTGCAGAGTCAGGATGGGACCAAGACTGTCCCCCTCGATCAGGCCACACCCAAGCAGACAGTCACTATCAGCGAAGACCTTACTTCGCACGAAGAAGAGAAGCTCCTCTGCTGCCTGGCCAAGAATAAAGATGTCTTCGCCTGGTCCGCCCTCGACCTGGTCGGAGTCAGCCGATCCATAATCGAGCACAGTTTGGGAATCAACCCCTCAGTGCGACCAAGAAAGCAAAGGCTTCGCAAAATGTCCGACGAAAAGACAGAGGCCGCCAAGGCGGAGGTGCACCGCCTCCTAGAGGCTAAATTCATTGAGCCAGTGGCTTACCCCACATGGCTCTCCAATGTTGTAATGGTGCAGAAAAAAAGCGGGAAATGGCGGATGTGCATAGACTTCACCAGTCTCAATAAGGCCTGCCCAAAAGACAATTTTCCGTTGCCACGGATCGACAAAATAGTCGATAGCCTGGCCGGATGCGAGGTCATGTCTCTCCTCGACTGCTTCTCCGGCTATCACCAGATATACATGAAGGCGGAAGACAAGGCTAGCACCAGCTTTATAACACCCTTCGGCACTTATTGCTTCATCAGAATGCCGGAGGGTCTCAAGAATGCCGGGTCCACCTTCTCCAGACTCACCAAGACAGTACTCGAAGGGCAGGTCGGCAGAAATATATTTACATATGTGGACGACATCGTCGTCGCCAGCAAAAATAAGGAGGACCATCTCGCCGACCTGGCCGAGACATTCGCAAACATGCGAGAGGCACGACTCCGCCTAAACCCGGAAAAGTGCGTTTTCGGTGTTCGCCAGGGCAAGATATTGGGCTACCTGGTGTCACACCGCGGCATCGAGGCCAACCCAACCAAGATCCAGGCCATCATCGACATGTCGCCTCCGCAGTCCGCCAGGGACGTCCAGTGTCTGACTGGCAGATTGGCCGCTCTCAACAGATTCATCTCCAGGTCGGCCGAGCGAAGTCTTCCTTTCCTCAAAACTCTCCGCGGCGCAAAAGACTTCGCCTGGGGGCCGGAACAAGCAGCGGCCTTCGCCTCATTAAAACAGTACTTAACGGAGCTGGCCATCCTCACGAGCCCCGACTCCTCGCTCCCCCTATTGCTCTATGTCGCGGCTTCGCCGCACGCGGTCAGCGCGGCACTAGTGCAGGAGCAGACAGTCGAAGGCGCTGTCAGACAGTGCCCTGTTTATTACGTCTCTGAGGTCCTGACACCGTCCAAATGCAACATGACAGAGCTGGAGAAGATCGCCTACGCAGTTGTTATGTCCTCGCGCAAGCTGCGCCATTACTTTGAAGCATTCAAGGTCCGCGTCACCTCAGACAGGGGGCTCGGCGAACTGTTCAGAAACCCGGAGGCATCGGTGAGGATCGCCAAGTGGGCAGCCGAACTCTCCGGCTACCACATCAGCTTCGAGCCCAGGACAGCCATCAAATCGCAAGTCCTGGCAGACTTCGTCGTCGACTGGACCGGGCCAGTAACACAGCCAGACCCGACCACAGAGAAGGTCTGGACGATCCATTGCGACGGCGCATGGTGCCATGCGGGGGCAGGCGTCGCTGCAATCATAACCTCACCAGTCGGGGTCAAGCACAGATATGCAGCACGACTCAGCTTCAATCTGGAATCCGACAGATGCACAAATAATATAGCAGAATACGAAGCAGTCATCCTCGGCCTCCGCAAGCTAAGGGCCCTCGGAGTCACCACTTGCATCATCAAAACAGACTCCAAGGTAGTTGCCGGCCAGGTCGAGAAAGACTATGCAGCCAAGGACCCCGCACTCATGCAGTACCTCGCGGCCATCCGAAGTCTCGAGAGGCAGTTCAAGGGGTTCACCGTGCAGCATGTGGACCGGGCCAAGAATGAGGAGGCCGACGCATTGGCCAAGGCCGCGGCCAGGGGCGAAATTATGCCCTCCGACGTGTTCTTTCATATCATCGGCACGCCAGCAGTCCGGAGCCCTGAAGGGCTCCAAATAACCAATGACAGCGAGGGCCACCGTACAGTTAACCTCATCATGACCGAAGACTGGCGAGCACCCATTACCCTGTTCCTGCAGGGGTATTATCACCCAGCCGACATCAGTGAGGCCAAGCGCCTCAGACATCGAAGCCGAGACTTCGCTCTGATTGAAGGCCAACTCTACAAAAAAGGGGTCAGTCAACCAATGCTTAAGTGCGTCACCGAGGCCGAAGGCATGCAGATTCTACGTGAAGTCCACAGTGGCACGTGCGGCTCGCACGCGGGGCCGAGGGCCCTAGCTGCTAAGGTGATCCGCCAGGGTTTTTATTGGCCCGCAATGATTTGCGCCGCGAATCGGGTCACTCGGTCCTGCGAAGCCTGCCAGAAGTTCTCTCCTCGGTCAGGCGGCCCTTCGCAGTATACAAAACTGATCGCCCACACATGGCCTCTCCAGCGCTGGGGTCTCGACATTGTTGGACCCCTGCCCACCGCTCAGGGGAACCTTAAGTTCGCCTTCGTCGCGGTCGAGTACTTCACCAAATGGATCGAGGCACGGGCTGTCTCCACAATAACATCAAAGACTGCCCAAAAATTCTTCTGGCAGAACATCGTTTGCCGCTTCGGAGTACCGTCCGAATTAACAGTCGACAACGGCAAGCAGTTTGACAACCAAGACTTCAAGGATTTTTGTTTCTCCATTGGCACCAAGCTTGCCTTCGCCTCAGTCTATCATCCGCAGTCCAACGGGGTCGTGGAGCGCGCCAACGGGAAAATCTTCACAGCTATCAAAAAAATGCTCCTCGATGAAAAAAAGGGCAGATGGAGCGATTTTTTACCTGAGGCAGTCTGGGCACTAAACACGACTGAGTGCAGGGCGACCGGGTTTACTCCCTTCCGTCTTTTATACGGATCGGAGGCCATGACCCCGCAAGAAATAAAGCACGGGTCCCCGCGAACAGTCCCGTCAGCCGTCCCAGATGTGGACGAGCCAACTTCAAAGGATCTCATCGACGGAGACCGTGTCTTCGCCCTACAGGCCCTGAACAAGTATCAAGCCCAAACCAAAGCATGGCGCGACCATTCAGTCACCCCGAGGGAGTTCAGCGAGGGGGACCTCGTACTCATTCGAACAGCTCGGACGGAGTCCAAGGGCAAGCTGGAGCCCAGGTGGGAGGGCCCTTTCATCGTCAAGACAAAAGCTTCCCCCAGCGCTTACAGGCTCACAACGCCAACCGGCGAGGACCTGGAGCACTCCTGGAACATCGACAACCTCCGCAAATTTTTTGTTTGATTCCTCAGGGCTGTCTTCGCCCTTGTAATTCGCAAAAACAATCTTGCACCGGCCCGCACTCTTTTCCTCCCGGGGGGTGAGGTTTTTAACGAGGCGGAGCCATGTAATATATGCGTAAAAAATCCCCCGCAAAAAGACATGCGTCGAAAAAGACCGCGATGACGGTCTTCGACATTCGACCACCACGAGGTCACCGCGAGGCTAAGCGCTAGCTACCCTCGCGTGCGACAAATCCGTGCAGAAGTCGCCTAAGGGTGCAGCCGGATTAGCACAACAAGTGCGGAAAAAATCTAAGTCTATCGCGAAGACTATCCGCGCAGAAGTCGCCTAAGGGTGCAGCCGGGTTAGCACAACAAGTGCGGAAAAAATCTGAGTCTATCGCGAAGACTATCCGCGCAGAAGTCACCTAAGGGTGCAGCCGGATTAGCACAACAAGTGCGGAAAAAATCTAAGTCTATCGCGAAGACTATCCGCGCAGAAGTCGCCTAAGGGTGCAGCCGGGTTAGCACAACAAGTGCGGAAAAAATCTGAGTCTATCGCGAAGACTATCCGCGCAGAAGTCACCTAAGGGTGCAGCCGGATTAGCACAACAAGTGCGGAAAAAATCTAAGTCTATCGCGAAGACTATCCGCGCAGAAGTCGCCTAAGGGTGCAGCCGGGTTAGCACAACAAGTGCGGAAAAAATCTGAGTCTATCGCGAAGACTATCCGCGCAGAAGTCGCCTAAGGGTGCAGCCGGATTAGCACAACAAGTGCGGAAAAAATCTAAGTCTATCGCGAAGACTATCCGCGCAGAAGTCGCCTAAGGGTGCAGCCGGATTAGCACAACAAGTGCGGAAAAAATCTGAGTCCATCGCGAAGACTATCCGCGCAGAAGTCGCCTAAGGGTGCAGCCGGGTTAGCACAACAAGTGCGGACAAAAAAATCTAGGTCTATCGCGAAGACTATCCGCGCAGAAGTCGCTTAAAAGTGCAGCCGGATTAGCACAACAAGTGCGAAAAAACCGAAGACTATCTGTGCAGAAGACACTTAAGGGTACACCTGGACTAGCACAACAACGGCCGAAACGACAACATCAAACCATCCACGCCAAGACCAACTATAATCAAGCCAACACAGCGCAACAAAACAAATCAGTGAGTACAAAACGCCTTCGCACACACACATGCACGCGAAGGCACACAATTCCACCATACAAGCCTCTACATACACAAGCGAGGGCACCACACTCTACATCGGCTCAACCTTAGGAATAATTCCCATCTCCCTATAATTAAATAACATTATCCTGAGCTCCTCACCCGCAAAAAGACTTCGCAGTTCCACTTCACCTACACTCTCGGCGGTCGGCAGAGACAACAGTTCCTGCCGACCAGCCCCACTCACACGAAGCCGAGCCCGCTCCTCCGTGCTAACCCTACGTTTTGCAACCGCCCTTCGTCGACGGCGCCCGGTGCTAGGGCCTGGCACGTCCGCGGCGTGTGGCGAAGCCTCCGCCGCAGCCACGTCCAAGGCCGCAAAATAATCCAAGTTCTCCTCCGACGACTCCTCAGTCCACTCAACCGAGCTCCCGGAGTCGGCAAAATCAAAAAACTCAGATGCAGACCCACTATATTCATTACCACCTTCCGCGGTCGAAGCCGCCAAAAACTCAGTAGTAGCGGTTGCGTGCGCAGGCCCAAAATCTTGAACCTGCGCAGCAACCAAAATTCAGTACAACATCCAAAATTCCCCAACCCTAAACAACCACTACGCCACCTGCGAGGGCCCTGACGCTGCGGGAGCCTCCGCCGTTGGCTCCGCCGCCACTTCCGCCACTATTTCCACCGCCTCCGCCGCGGGATCTTCTACGGTCGGCGCAGCTGCTGCGAGGGCATCAGGAGCGCCTTCGGCCACCTTCAGGAGCAGGTCTTCAACTGTCGCAGCAGGTGTGGGGGCGCCTGGTGCGTCTTCCGCGGTATCCGGGGTCGGCTCCGGGTCAGGCAGGGCGCTGTTCAGTGCTCCGAAGTCGTCCACCCGCCCGCCTCGCTCCGCCTAAAACAAAACATACAAAAAGTCAGCAAGCACACGCACAGACCACATCCAGCAAACGCCGAACAAACGACAACGTTACCTGAGCCCTCGCAGCCTCGGCCCGCTCCCTGACCACATCACCACCATACAGACCCCACATCCGGTCATAGAGGGCACCGGCGGACTCCTTCACCATGGGGTCTTCGACCTTATAGATATCTCGCCCAAAATCTTCATCCGCCTGGTCGAAGGCCTCATAGTGCCGGCACCCTTCGCGAGAGAGTGCGTTCATCGCCCCCTCGCAGGTGACCAGGGAGGCGAACGACATTAATCCCCTCAGGACAGTGGGGAGCTCCTGCAGCTCCTCTTGCACCCATTCCAGACAGCGAAGCCTGGCCTCTCGCTCCGGCACCACGAAGTCACCGGTCCGCGCACCCAGCTCGCGATATGTGGCCATAAGCTGTGTACGCGTCCGTTCGGCCTCCGTTCGCACCGCGGCTTCGGCCCCCTTCGCGCGGCTCTCCAGAGCGGTGAGCCGCTCCCGCAGGTCTTCGGCGAGCCCCTTGGCTAGATTGCCTTCCGCCCGTGCCAGCCTGGCCTCCGCCTGCGCGGCCTGCTCCTTGGCGATGGCCTCGTTGGCCTCCCTCCTCTCCCCCGCCAGCTGGCGCCGGAGGTCAGCCTTTTCCTTCTCCAGGGCGGCCACCTTGTCCGCCAGTTTACGACACTTGCTGTCGGAGGCCGACTTCTCACGGACAGCGTCAGCATGTTGCGTCCGAAGTCTCTCGACTTCGGCAGACAAAGCTGCCGTAAGTGCCCCCGACGCAGTACGGCTGGTGAAGTCAGCCACCTGCAGAGCACACGTAAGGCCATGGCCGTATAAAAAATATATATATATATATATATATAATAGCTCGGCGGACCTGACTCAGTGCCTCCGTCGCCTGACTCAGCGCCTCCGTCACTCCTTTCAGCCGGCGGGTCGCCGCGCCAGCCTCGTCCCTGACCAACGCGAGGGCCGACACCTCGCCTTCGGCGCCAAGGGTCCCGTCCCTCGCCTTCGACGACAGCGCAGCCGTCGCGATTGCCGCGGCAGGCGCAACTATAGCAAGTCGGCCCTCGTCCGACCCTGCAACGCATCAACAAGTAAAAAAAAAAGGCGGCCGGGTGACTTACCCCCAAGATAATCGTCCACACTAATATCGGTGCCGAAGTCGGCAACGCGTTTGCCCGGCGGCGGCGACGTTTGGGCCGCCTCCGAAGCCTCCGCCACTCCGCTGGCCGGCGGCACCACCTTCGTCAGTTTGGAGACTCCGGCGCCCGCCGTTGTCTCCGGCGCCTTGCTAGGTGCAGAGGCGCCCGCCTTCGCCGCCAGCGGCGGCTTGCCTCCGCTGGAGGCCGCAGCCTTCGCCGTTCCCCGCTGCCTTTTCGGCCGGGCTTCGTGAATCCTGACAGTCGCCTGGCGTTTTTGCGCCGCCCCTTGGCGATCCTTGTCCATCACTGCCCACACAACAGCACCGATATTTCGCCCGTAAGGAAAAACTCTCCACTGATGAACCATACGAGATGTAAAACAGTCTTCCTCAGCCGCGCAGGGGATAGGAACATTTCTAGGCCAGCAGCCCCCGGTAACCCTCAGCATCCGAGCCGAAGACTCCCGGAGCTCGGGCGAAGACATCCTCTCCCCCGGGGCCGCACACGTCCTCATTAACTCTCTAGCAAAACTATCAGACACCCCAATTCCTCCCATCGCAGTACCTAATTTTCTCTTTTTTGAGGAGGGGGGCGGCCGCCAGCGCAGGGTCGCCTCCAGTCTCCACCGCCGGCTTCTTCCCACGGCGGTCCGCTTCGTCTTGACCAGGGTAGCCGTCGTACGGCAATTGATTTAATTCGAAGACCCTGTTCAAACGTTCATTTGACCCGCGAATATCAAAGCTGCGCTGGCCTTCCGTCCTCGCCACGTACCGCCCCACGAGCCGCACCGCCAAGTCCTCCGCATCACGCACAAAGGCGGCCGGGTCATGGTTTCGCAAATTCAGTGCAAAGGCAGGACTTCGCACCACCCTTCCTCCGTGAAAAGGCATCTGGCGAGGGCACACTTCGCCCAGCGCCCAGCCGTGCGCCAAGGGCCAGACCCCGTACGCCACGAACTCTTCAACTAAATCACGACCACTGCTCTGGCCGGCGGCACACCGAAGGGCCCCTTCGTCTGCATCCTCTTCTGCCACTTCAAAAGGCGGATACGCAGAGTAATAGTGAGAGCACATCTCAGACACGGGAAGTCCTTCATGGCCTTCGACAGTAGCCTCAGCAACGTAAAACCAAAATTCATTCCAATTGCCCCACTTGTTGCGGGCGCACGGAACCAACTCCACTACTGGCATTGTGGTCTTGCCGGTCTTCGGCGTGAATGTGCACGACCCGAACTGGGCAACTCCGTCCTCAACCATCCTCTTCTGCCAATGCAAGCAATAATTCTTCGCAAAAACCTCAACCGACGGCTGTCCGCCATACGAAGTCGTCGCCCAGACATACTTCGCCAGCGCCACCACGGCGTTCGGTGTCAGCTGATGTATTTGAACGTTGAATCTACGCAGGACTTCGCCAACAAACCGGTGCGCAGGCAAGCGGAGACCGGCGACGAAGAACGCCTCGAAAACAACCAACTCACCCTCCGGCTCGGGGACTTCCTCCGTCCCCGGAGCACGAGCGACTCCGCCGCCAAAGTAGCCCAACCGCTGCATATCTTCAACGCGGGCCGACGTCATCCGTGACACACCAAAATCAACAGAGTCGCCGGCGCGCAGCTCCTCTACCATCACGCTACTCAACGTCTCCTCAGACGAGGCGGCGGCCGGCGGCGTGGCGTCGGCGGAAGAAGAAGAGGATGGCATTGCTACGTACCGTCGGCGGCGGCGGGCGGTCTGCTTCACTCGAGCCAGAACTCCGACGAGCAAAGGGAGCAGCAGAAGAAGAGGAGCAGAAAGACGGCGGGCGGCTAGGGTTTTCACGGAGCGCGGAAGGCAAAGTTCAAACAGCGCCGACCCCCGCCCCCTTTTATAGGCAGGGCGCGGCGCTTCGGAAAACCCGCAATCCAACAGTACGATGTCCATCAACGGTCACATCAAAAACCCCCGCGGAACCACTTCGAGCGAGGGCAGCGTCTCCGCCATCTAGCGACGTCTTCGGCACCAGGTGACTTTGTCGAACTGGTCCCTCGGAGGGCAAATGTTGGAGCGAAGGCAGAAACGCCACCCTTCGCCCGAAGTCCCCACCGCTTAGCCCCTGCCCTGACAGACAAAGCAGGCAGGGACACCCTTCGCTTCGCCGGCACCAGAGACAAAACGGAGACCCTTCGCTCGATTCAGCACCAGACGAAGGCCTGCGGCGACGCCTCCCCGCGGCGCGGCCTCGTTCAGCTCTGAGGCCCACATGAGATCTGGCCCATTTTAACGGGCCCTGCGTGGCCGCGTTTGTGTTACGGGCCTAATCTGTAAAGGCATACTTGTAATTACAGCTTGTAACCCCGCTTTATGGGAATATTCTAGGGATAAACTAGGTGCCTGAGGGCACATGCGTCCTTAACGCAAGGCGCCGTGCACTCGGATACCTATAAATACCCCCGCACAGTGCCCGTGAGAGGCTGGATTAACAGAGCTTTTGCCATCACGCGCGAGTGCCCTGTTGCCATCACCATTCACTCGTGTTGGATCCCCTTGCATGCGAGAGCAAGTTCCAACAGACGCCTTGCCCGCCTACCTCGCCTAGGCACCGCCTAGGCGTCCAGGCGGTGCTCCAACGCCTTGGACCGCCTTACCGCTTTAAAAACTATGATACCATTATAGTAGTATATAAAATAAGTATAACCATATACTCTATGTATACTTGCATGCTTGACATATATAGTACCATAGATGGTCTAGACTCTAGTATGATCATATACTCCGTCTATATATACTTCGTCGAGCCATATACACCATAAATATGGAGATATATACATGGGAGTAACTACTCCATAGGAATAGGAAATAATTTCCCGATACACACACACACACCATATATTCTGAACTTATTGAATTGGACAGTTGGACTGTTTAAAAAAATTTCAAAATTTTCTCTTCAAGGCAGTGTGTTAGGTACCGCGAAGCAAATGGATCTTTTGTATGCTTCAGTGCAGACTACATTGTTTTGTGCATTTTCCCAGTAACTACACATTTTTGTTATGGCAATAATATATACTTATGTTGTACCAGTGCAAGAAGACAGTCTTTAATGCAACTTCGATCACTGATGAATTCTGATGTTTTTGCAAAACCTGTAATTTAACTCTATGAAATTGCTCTATTAAAACAAATCTATGCTTACTGTGTTGTTATATGTTCGATCCAATATTCACATGTATAAGATATCAATAGCCAAAGTTCAAACAGTTTGACTGCATGTATCTGAACATCTCCTCTTTTATGACTGCTGAGAGTAGTAACCATCAGTATTTGGTTTGCTCCACCCATCGTGAAACATAATTAAAAAAAAGCCTGTATGTCTTTGGGCTTTGAGGATCTTTGTTCAATGGCAGTAGAACAGATTATGTTTGTCCCTTCAGGAGTTAGAATCATGATGTACGTTCTGGCATAATCATATTGTTCTAACAGATTGATGTTGATGCAATATTTTCAAATTTCTATGCTGCAGCTGAGTAATTTCCGGCCAGAGTTCAGATCGGGTCTGGATACTTTCACGAAATTTGTTCTTGACCGAACAAGACCAAAACAACTTGGAGCTAGTACAATGACAGGACCCATCCTCGCTGGACTGACACAATCATTTCTTGATGCCATTAATAGCGGCGCTGTCCCTACGATATCTTCATCATGGCAGGTATATGAAGATTGATTATAGCAATGTGGATTATTTTGGTCCTTTAGTTGTTTTGGCATACATAATTACCTGATTGATATACAAGTATGCTTTGAAAAATACAGATTGCATTAGCATAACTTTGCCACTGAGAGAAAAACTATTTAGACTTAAAATTTGCAAATGACAGTAATATTCTCAATTGTTTGATGAGCAACCGGAGTATCTATGCTGCTATGCATTGGCCCATGAACCTTTATAACATTTGATGCACCTCTTTGGTTCAACCATTATAAAGATATTATGTTTCTCTCTGGGTGGAAGTTATCTGATTCTTTTTAAATTTATTATGCAGAGTGTGGAGGAGGCAGAATGTCGGAGGGCATTTGATTCTGCTGTGGGCACTTACAATTCTTCTTTTGACCATAAAACATATATAGAAGAGGTAGAATTGCTATTGAGTTGCTGAATGTTCTCATATGTTCTCATTTGAACTTTGGAATTTCTTCTGACTTGTGGCCTTGTGGGCATTTGTAGGACTCTTTGAGAGAAGCACATGAAGATGCCATGAGGAAGGCTATCAGTGTTTTTAATGCTTCTGCTGTTGGTGCTGGGTCAGCTCGTTTAAAATTCGAAAAGCTTCTTCACAGTTCTCTCAAAAAGGCCTTCGAGGTGATGCTATTATTAGTCATCATCTTCTTTTGAGTCAGCATGCCCACTACTTATTTTCTTCCACATGAACCATTGATTAATGCCTGCCAACTGCTGAAGTAAATTACTTGTTAATTACAATTATTATCAATGTGTAGGCTAACTCTGAAGCACATGAATGCAGGACTACAAAAGGAATGCTTTTCTGGAGGCTGACTTGCAATGTTCAAATAGAGTACAGAACATGGAATCAAAGGTGCGAGCAGCATGTAACCGTCCGGATGCAAAGTTAGATGACATAATCAGGGTAAGACAACATAAACTTCTCTGCTGCTGTAATTAATTGACAAAAACCTATTATCGACTATTGTTTATGATAATGTCCTTGTTGCTGGATTAACTACAGCTCCTTGATGGCCTGCTCACAGAGTATGAGTCAAAGGCCTATGGTCCTGGAAAATGGAAAATGCTTGTCACATTCTTACAGCAATGGTATTCACCTCTTCAAATGTCTTGTTTGTTGATGTTGAATGATGATCTCATTATCTCACAATCATTTTATTCTTTTGTTGGAATGATCTCCGCAGTATCGCTGGCCCTGTCCTGGACTTTTTCAAAAGACAGTTGGAGCATCTAGATGCTGAAAGGAATGCCCTGAGATTGAAATGCAATTCAAGCGATGATAAGTTGGCATTGCTCAAGAAGCAACTTGAAGCAAGCGAGGGTCACAGAGCTGAGTATGTGAGGCGCTATGAGGAAGTTCTGAATGATAAACAGAAAATTTCGAAGGATTACTCTACTCGTATAACTGAACTTCAGATCAAGAGTAGCAAGTTGGAAGAACGGTGTTTGAGCTTGTCTTCGTCTCTTGAAACCGCCAAACGGGAATCCAATGATTGGAAGAGCAAATATGATCGTGGTATTTTGCAGCAAAAGGCAGATGAGAGCAAATTAAAATCCCAAATTGCTTCTCTGGAATCTAGGGTGAGTATCAGCGAGGGCAGGTTGTCGGCAACACGTGAACAAGCTGATTCTGCTCAAGAGGAAGCATCAGAGTGGAAACGTAAATATGAAGTTGCTGTTAGCGAGGCCAAAACAGCTCTGCAGAGAGCGGCTGTAGCACAGGAACGCACAAATAAGAAAGTGCAAGAGAGGGAAGATGCTTTGAGGGCAGAGCTTGCTAACCAGCTATCTGAGAAGGTAATCCTCTCTCAATGTTATGCCGTGCACTCTTTCTCTCAATGTCCAGGAAAAGAAAGTTATGATATAGTCAATGTTATTCTTCTTCCTAGTCTTGTATGTGCTTCTTGGTCACTTTGAGTTTGCTTGTTATGTGTAAACAGGAAGAGGAAATCGCCAGATTACATGCAAAACTTAGTCAAACGGAAATTCATGCTACAAGTTTGATCTCGAGGCTTGAGGTATGTCTGTCCCTCCTATCTCCTCTCTCCGCTTCTCTCTCAACATAATCTCATATTGCATTGATCAAATTCAGGCCACCGAAGCAAAGTTGAAGAGCCACGAGTCGGATTCGTTGGCTTTGAAGGAGGAGATCAGATTATTGACTGATAACCTGGAGTCTGTTAGAAGTGAAGCGATGTCGCGTGAGAAGGAAGTCAGGATCCTGGAACAGGAAAAGAACCATCTTGAGGAGAAGTATCTCTCACAGTGCAAAAAGTTTGATGAGACAGATATTAGATGCAAGGAAGCTGAAAGGGAAGCGAGACGAGCAACAGAATTGGCTGATGTAGCTCGTACAGAAGCTTCTTCTGCTCAAAAGGATAAGGGGGAAGCTCAACGGCTCGCAATGGAGAGGCTTGCACTGATAGAAAGAATGGAGCGACAGGTTGAAGCTCTAGAAAGAGACAAGGCTAAGATGGTGGAAGAGATCGAGAGACTTCATCAGTCAGAGAAGGATGCTGTGTCCAAGGTCGCATTGCTCGAAAGAAGTGTCGATGAGCGGGAAAAAGAAATTGATGAGATGTTGAAGCGGAATAACCAGCAAAGATCCAGCACGGTTCAAGTGCTTGAGAGTCTGCTGGCAACGGAACGTGAAGCATGCGCTGAAGCCAATAAGAGGGCAGAGGACTTGTCATTGATGTTGCAAGCAACTCAAGGCAAACTGGACATGCTCCAACAAGAAACCACACTTGATAGCAAGCTCAAGACCTCTGCAAGGCGCTTAAGGGGTGAAGGTACAGAGTCTGTACATGATATGGATATCAACGAGGACAATGGTAGGCGCCGGAAACGATCAAAAAGCACAACAAGCCCTTTGAAGAGCAATCACACAGAGGATGGTGGATCTGTATTTATTGGCGAAGATACTTGCAACGGGAGTCAGCAAGGGACAGAAACAGAAGATTACACCAAATTTACAGTGCTGAAACTGAAGCAGGAGCTGACCAAGCGCGGGTTTGGTGCCCAACTCCTCCAGTTGAAAAATCCCAACAAGAAGGATATTGTTGCCCTGTATGAAAAGCATGTCGTCGGCAAGTAGTACTTGTATGCTTTCTAGACTTCCATGTAGTGTTCGAACTTGAATTTACACGATCGTGATTGAAGCGGAACAATGCATGTAACTTAGTTTAAATCTCCTGTATGTGTATTTCTCCAATGGCGCAGTTCATTTTAACACATCGGCGAATACCTGTATCATTTTAGCACATCGGCGAATGGCTGGTCAGACTGAACCAGCATGACTCTTCTTTTTCGTATATGTGGGTGGTTTGAGTAGTCGAGTAAAAAAAAACTAACACCATTTTAAAATGTAGGGCATGTTAAGCCAAGTGTTTTTTCTTTCTTTTGAAGAGTTAATATAACTTCAGCTACAGGTTTGCATTTCACATGTCTTCTATGAGATGTTGATTTGAAATTAGTATGCGTATCTCACTTCGTTTGGATAATACTTTGACCAGCAGTTGTCATTTAGTATGTATTGAATTATTTTCATACGAATAGAGCAACTGATAAATCATTACAAAGAAAACTAGTACTCAAAATACACCTTGAAGATTTTCTCATATCTTTGCACGCCTCAAAAGAGTTCGTAATAAATGAGCGTGAAGTTAGGGGACAATATCACGATATTTTTAAACGGACTCACAAAACTGTCATATCCGGTTTTAGAAGGCAAATCAAATGTGAACCATATACGTGCCAGGATCAGAATTCACGCACACAACTATTACATAAATGACTCATCATAACACTGCTTCGAATAATCATAAATAGTAAGTAATAATATTATAGATTAGATCCATTTACATTATATAAATCAAAGTGCACATAGTAGAAACGTAGCCAACGTAACACAGACAGCTACTAAGGGAGGTTGCTAGCCTAATCCTTGAACTCGTCGAAGTCCTGAAACTCCTGGAGATTCGTCTCGACACATTTTTTCTTCTTTACCTGAGCATAAGTTGCACCAAAGACAACCTGGTGTTTGTGAAAGCAAGGGTGAGTACACTTACTCAGCAAATGCTTCGTTTAGCTGAGGTGGACTAACTTTATGTGCAGTTAGGCTGAAAGCAAGTTGCTTTTTTACTTTATCAAGTTTTATTCTTTAATATGAGCCAAGTTTTATCAGTAAACCCAAGTTATCATCCCAAACAGTACCTCCTCATAGAGGAAATACCAGAATCCACTATCAGAATCATATTAATAGAACCATCATCATCATCTATAATCATTGTATCTCATATCATCTATAACTCTAATCAAAGGAGCTCCCAAGGCCGCTCTTAACCGTGAGCACGACTGATATATCGGTTTCATTTCTCTACAGAGGTCGCACACTTTACCCATGAGCTGTGATTCACTTTTTGCCTCGGGCTCTAGCCTCCCCATTGATCATTTCCGAGGTGATCCGGCAGGGTTTCAGTGCGTAGGTTTTACAAAGATTCCCTAGAGGTTATAGCCGTCCGTTAGGTTTCTCCAGTTTGATAAACACATCATCTCTCCCCGCAGGAAGGGTGACTAACAAAAGCAACACGAAAGAACCTCAGCACCCAGCTTCGACACAGCAAGTACTGTGCCCGGACCCCATTAAAGACACGACGTCGAAGCAGACTACACCTCAAGTTACTCTAATTAATTAGCTAAGGGCGTCCCATACCACCATCATGGTTGCACTATTTTCTCGGATGGTCATCCAACGAACAGGTCCTTACGGAGAGGTACTCAGGAAACAACCCGAGTCCCCTTTAGTGCCACAATTTTATCATCATAATCAGAATATAAAGCATCGTATTATAATTGTATCTCATCGTGTTCATTGATTAAAGTAGCGCACTAGTATAAGGCTAACCATAATAACCCAAAAGGTAGTCAAGAACAATGTGAATAGAAAGCTAGTCAATCCTTAGGTTTCAACCATGTAATGCGGGAAAATGAATTATCATGTGTGAAAGTCGCCTAGAAAGGGGGGATGAATAGGCAAAACCTGAAAATTATAAACTTTGGACATGCACTATGCCCGGGGTTAGTGTTAGAATAATTCAGAGTGCGGAAGATAGTTCTCCTTGCCAAGAGTTGCTCAATCAATGCGGATAACTTTGGGTGCCAACTCAAATCAATATGAACAAGGGAACTTTTAGAGACAGGAAAGAAAGGGAAACAAATCAAGTGGAGATCAACATAAATGAACACGATGATTTGTTTACCGAGGTTCGGTTACAAAGAACCTAGTCCCCGTTGAGGAGGCCACAAAGGCCGGGTCTATTCCAACCCTTTCCCTCTCTCAATCAGTCACACAAACCGGTCGAGTACTTCTTCTTAATCACTTGGGTCACTAAGACCCCGCAAGGATCACCACACACTTAGGTGTCTTTTGCTAGCTTTACAAAGCACTTAGAAGTTTAGAGTGAGAAGAAGAAAGCAATCCAAGCAGCAAGAGAAACAAAAGAAACACAAATGATCCTCTCTCAAGTCTTTGAGCAATTGAGTTGATTTTGGAGCTTGGGGGGGAATCAAATGCTTTGATTCTGTCTTTGGAGTGTTTGCCTTTGCTATTGTATTGAATGTGAAGTTCAGAAAACTTGGATGGCTTGAATGGAGTTGGTTGGGGGGTATTTATAGCCCCAACCACTATTTTATCCGTTGCTGTCGATGGCACACCGGACAGTTCGGTGGTGCACCGGACATGGCATTGTTCATTGTCCGATGCGTGCCACGTCAGCTGCCCGTTGGGGTTTAGAGCGGTTGACCGTTGAAGTCCTTTGTCCTCTTGCGGCACTGGACAGTTTGGTGCGTTCTGACTTCGTAGCTCTGACTTCTAACTTCTGCACCGTGCACTTTTTACTGTTCACCGCAGTCGACTGTTGGCGCAGTTGACCGTTGCTCCGTTGGTTCACCGGACATGTCCGGTGTACACCAGAAAGTCCGGTGAATTATAGCAGAGTGACTCCCAGAGAATCCTGAGAGCGGCCAGTTCGCGAGTGCCTTGGCCTGGGCACCGGACAGTGTCCGGTGCGCCACTGGCAGCACTAATGCTTGTCATTGCTCCAAACTTTGTAGAGTTCCCAACTCATTTTCTTTGTTGGTTTATGTTGAACTTTATGCACCTGAGATAAATGACAACTAGGCAAACTAGTTAGTCCACATGGTTTGTGATGGACGTCAAACACCAAATTCGATTATAGGAAATGTTTTAAGCCCATTTCCCTTTCAATCTCCCCCTTTTTGGTGATTGATGCCAACACAAACCAAAGCAAATATGAAGTGTAGAAATATAACTAGTTTGCAATTTGACATATGTGCATAAGTTACTTGAATTTAAACCAACTGAAAGTATTTCTAAGTATCTATGATTGCTTTCTTAATTTTAACATTTTGGACCACATTTGCACCATTTTGCTTGTTTTTGCAAATCTTTGGAAAGGTCTTTTCAAACTCTTTTGCAAATAGCCAATGGTATAAGAATATGATTTCAAGAAGCATTTTCAAGATTTTGAAAAAATTCTCCCCCTGTTTCAAATGCTTTTCCTTTGGCTAATTAAAAGCTCCCCCTGAAGAAGTTCTCCCCTTAGTTGTCAAGAGGGTTTTTGTAATTGAAATAATTTCTTCCCCTTTGTGAAATAGTTTTTAAAAATTAGGGTGGTGGTGCGGTCCTTTTGCTTTGGGCCTTTAATTCTCTCCCTTTGGCATTAATCGCCAAAAACGAAGAACTTGAGAGGCCATATAATTCTCCCCCTTTGGGGCCTATTTTCTCCCCCTTTGGTAAAAGAAATATTAGTGAAAGTTTATGAGGAGGGCAAAGGATAAATGATACCGACAGAGTTGAGTGGAAGCCTCGCCTTTGCCGAATACTCCATTTCCCTTTCAATCTAAGACTAATCATAGAGATACTTCATGGAAGCACATTAGTCTTAGCCTTGGCACAAAAAGAATAAGAAAAATGCATTTGTACCAAATGAAAGAGACATGATCAAAGGTATATAAATAAGCTATGTGTGCAATTTTCAATCAAAGTTCCGAGAATCTAGAATATTTAGCTCATTCTAAGCTTGCTAAAAGTATTTTCATCTAGGGGCTTGGTAAAGATATCGACTAATTGTTTATGGGTGTTAACATAAGCAATTTCCATATCCCCCTTTTGTTGATCTCTCAAAAAGTGATACCGGATGTCTATGTGCTTAGTGCGGCTGTGTTCAATGGGATTATCCGCCATGCAGATTGCACTCTCATTATCACATAGGAGAGGGACTTTGCTCAACTTGTAGCCATAGTCCCTAAGGGTTTGCCTCATCCAGAGTAATTGTTCACAACAATAGCCTGCAGCAATATACTTGGCTTCAGCGGTGGATAGAGCTACTGAGTTTTGTTTCTTTGAAGCCCAAGACACCAGAGATCTTCCCAGAAACTGACAAGTCCCTGATGTGCTCTTCCTGTCAATTTTACATCCGGCATAATCAGCATCAGAATACCCAATTAGATCAAAGGTAGATCCCTTGGGGTACCAAAGCCCAAACTTAGGAGTGTTAACTAAATATCTCATGATTCTTTTCACGTCCCTAAGGTGAACTTCCTTAGGATTTGCCTGGAACCTTACACACATGCATACTGAAAGCATTATATCCGGTCGTGAAGCACATAAATAGAGTAAAGAACCTATCATCGACCGATATACCTTTTGATCTACGGATTTACCTCTCGTGTCAAGGTCGAGATGCCCATTTGTTCCCATGGGTGTTTTGATGGGTTTTGCATTCTTCATTCCAAACTTTTTAAGTATGTCTTGAATGTACTTAGTTTGGCTGATGAAGGTGCCCTCTTGGAGTTGCTTGATTTGAAATCCAAGGAAATACTTCAACTCCCCCATCATAGACATCTCGAATTTCTGTATCATAATCCTACTAAACTCTTCACAAGAGGACTTGTTAGTAGACCCAAATATAATATCAACAACATAAATTTGGCATATAAACAAGTCTTTTGCAATTGTTTTAGTGAAGAGAGTAGGGTCATCTTTACCAACTTCGAAGCCATTAGTGATAAGAAAGTCTCGTAGGCATTCATACCATGCTCATGGGGCTTGCTTGAGCCCATAAAGCGCCTTTGAGAGCTTATAAACATGTGTAGGATACTCACTATCTTCAAAGCCGGGAGGTTGCTCAACATACACCTCTTCCTTGATAGGGCCATTGAGGAAGGCACTCTTCACATCCATTTGATATAACTTGAAGCCATGGTAAGTAGCATAGGCAAGCAATATACGAATTGACTCAAGCCTAGCTACGGGTGCATAGGTTTCATCAAAATCCAAAACTTCGACTTGTGAATTACCTTTGGCAACAAGTCGAGCTTTGTTTCTAGTCACCACACCATGCTCATCTTGTTTGTTGCGGAATACCCACTTGGTACCTACAACATTTTGGTTAGGATGTGGAACTAAATGCCATACCTCATTCCTCATGAAGTTGTTGAGCTCCTCTTGCATTGCCACCACCCAATCCGGATCTCTTAGTGCATCCTCTACCCTATATGGCTCAATAGAAGATACAAAAGAGTAATGTTCACAAAAGTGAGCAACTCAAGATCTAGTGGTTACCCCCTTGTGGATGTCACCAAGTATGGAGTTGATGGGGTGATCTCTTTGAATTACTTGGTGGACTCTTGGGTGTGGTAGTCTTTGGTCTTGAATCTCTTGATTATCTTCCTTGTCTTGATCATCTTCATCTCCCCTTGATCAATGTCCTCCTCTTGAGATGGCTCATCGTCTTGATCTTGATCCTCTTCCTCTTGAGCCATTTCCTCATCTTGAGTTGGTGGAGATGCTTGTATGGAAGATGATGGTTGATCTTGTGCTTGTGGAGGCTCTTCAGATTCTTTTGGACACACATCCCTAATGGACATGTTCCTTAGCGCGACGCACGGAGCCTCTTCATTATCCAATTCATCAAGATCAACTTGCTCCACTTGAGAACCATTAGTCTCATCAAACACAATATCACATGAAACTTTAACTAATCTTGTGGATTTGTTGAAGACTCTATATGCCCTTGTGTTTGAATCATAACCAAGTAAAAAACCTTCTACTGCTTTAGGAGCAAATTTAGAATTCTACCTCTCTTAATAAGAATAAAGCATTTGCTCCCAAAAACTCTAAAATAAGAAACATTGGGCTTTTTACCGGTTAGGAGTTCATACGATGTTTTCTTTAGGATTCAGTGAAGGTAGAGTCGGTTGATGGAGTAGCAGGCAGTGTTAATCGCCTCCGCCCAAAACTGATCCGGTGTCTTGTACTCATCAAGCATGGTCCTTGCCATGTCCAATAGAGTTCTATTCTTCCTCTCCACTACACCATTTTGTTGAGGTGTGTAGGGAGAAGAGAACTCATGCTTGATACCCTCTTTCTCAAGAAATCCTTCAATTTGTGAATTCTTGAAAGCCGTTTCGTTGTCGCTTCTAATCTTCTTGATTCTCAATCCGAACTCATTTTGAGCTTGTCTTAAGAATCTCTTTAAGGTCTCTTGGGTTTGAGATTTTTCCTGCAAAAAGAATACCCATGTGAAGCGAGAATAATTATCCACAATAACAAGACAGTACTTACTCCCGCCGATGCTTATGTAAGCGATCGGGCCGAATATATCCATGTGGAGTAGTTAAAGCGGCCTGTTGATTGTTATGATGTTCTTGTGTGGATGATGAGCTCCAACTTGCTTCCCTGCTTGACTTGCGCTACAAACTATCTTTCTCAAAATAAACATTTGTTAGTCCTAAAATGTGTTCTCCCTTTAGAAGCTTGTGAAGATTCTTCATCCCAACAAGAGCAAGTCAGCGATGCCAGAGCTAGCCCATGTTAGTCTTAGCAATTAAGCAAGTGTCTAGTTCAGCATTGTTATCATTAAAATAAACCAAGTATAGCTGACCATCTAACACTCCCTTAAAAGCTATCGAATCATCACTTCTTCTAAAGACAGTAACACCAACATCAGTAAACAGACAGTTGTAGCCCATTTTACATAATTGAGAAACAGAAAGCAAGTTGTAATCTAAAGAATCTACAAGAAAAACATTTGAAATGGAATCGTCAGGGGATATAGCAATTTACCCAAACCTTAGACCAAAAAACCTTGATTTCCATCCCCGAATGTGATTGCTCTTTGGAAATCTTCATTTTTCTCATATGAGGAGAACATCCTTTTCTCCCCTGTCATGTGGTTTTTGCACCCGCTATCAATTATCCAACTTGACCCACAGGATGCATAAACCTAAAAAACAAATTTAGGCCTTGTTCTTAGGTACCCAAACGGTCTTGGGTCCTTTGACATTAGAAACAAGCACCTTGGGTACCCAAACACAAGTCTTGGGACTCTTGTGTTTGCTCCCAATATATTTGGCAACTACTTTGCCTGATTTGTTAGTTAGCATAAAAGATGCGCCAAAAGTTTTAAATGAAATGCTATGTTCATTTGATGCATTGACAATTTTCTTTTTTAGGTATTTTGATATGAGTTGAATGCCTAGAGCTAGATGCCTCATTACTATACATATAAGTATGATGAGAAACAGTATGAGGTTTTCTAGCATGAATTTTCCTAATTTTATGCTCAGGATAGTTCCCAGGATATAAAATGTAACCCTCTCTATCCTGAATAATGGGAGCCTTACCCTTAACAAAATTAGATAGTCTGTTCTTGAGGGCATTAAGCTTGATGTTGCTTTGGCTCCCTTGTTGGAAGTCAATGCCATCCTTAATCCCGGGGCGTCTCCCATTATAAAACATGCTACGAGCAAATTTAATTTTTCATTTTCTAACTCATGCTCGGCATTTTTAGTATTTAATTTAGCTATGTGATCATTTTGTTCTTTAATCATAGTAATATGATCATTCATAGCATCAACATTAATGTCTCTACATCTAGTGCAAATAGTGACATGCTTAACAGTAGATGTAGAAACATTGCAAGCATTCAATTCTTCTATCTTGGCATTTAAACTATCATTCTTAGTTCTAAGACAAGAAATTGAATCATTCAAATGTTAAGCTCTTTAGACAATTTTTCACAATTTTCTACTTCTAGAGCATAAGCATTCTTTAACTTAACAAATTTATTATTTTCCTTAACGAGCAAGTCCTCTTGGCATTCCAAGAGATCATCCTTCTCGTTAATAGTTTCTATCAATTCATTAATCTTTTTCTTTTGGTCCTTGGTAAGGTTGGCAAAGAGAGAAGTTAAATCATCATTTCATCACTAGAGCTACACCTATCATCAGATGTAGTATATTTGGGGGTTTCTCTAGAATGTACCTTCTTCTTGTCGTCCTTAGCCATGAGGCATTTGTGGCTGATGTTGGGGAAGAGAAGCCCTTTGTTGATGGCGAAGTTGGCGGCATCCTCGTTGGAGGAGTCGTTGGAGTTCTCGTCGGAGTCCCATTCTCGCCCCATGTGCGCCTTGCCACCCTTCTTCTTGTAGTACCTTTTCTTCTCCATCTTTTTCTTCCCCTTCTTGTCATCGTCCCTATCACTATCACTTGTATATGGACATTTAGCAATAAAGTGACCAGACTTACCACACCTATAGTACACCCTCTTGGAATAGGGTTTGTAGTCCTTCCCCTTCTTTTGTTTGAGGATTTGCCGAAAGCTCTTAATGATAAGAGCCATCTCCTTGTTGCACCTCAGGTGTAGAGGTGGCGCCTTGCTCCAAGTTGACAATGTGTTTGGAGTATTTGATCATAAGTTCAAAGCTCACAAACCTACCAATGACTTCCTCGGGGGACATCTGTTCGTATCTAGGATCTCCACGAATTAATTGAACTTGAGTAGGATTACAAAAACAAGAGATCTTAGAATAACCTTGACCATTTCATGGTCATCCCATTTGGTGCTCCCGAGGTTGCGCACTTGGTTGACCATTGTTTTGAGCCGGTTGTACATTGCTTGTGGCTCCTCTCCTTTGTTGAGGATGAATCGACCAAGTTCTCCCTCGATCGTTTCACGCTTGATGGTTTTGGTCACCTTGTCCCCTTCATGCGCCGTTTTGAGGACATCCCAAATTTCTTTGGCATTTTTCAATCCTTGCACCTTGTTATACTCCTCTCAACATAAGGAAGCGAGGAGTATAGAAGTTGCTTGGGAATTAAAATGCCTTATTTGGTCGGCCTCATCGGAGT
The DNA here is from genome assembly GCA_029449295.1 of Zea luxurians. Taxonomy (NCBI): domain Eukaryota; kingdom Viridiplantae; phylum Streptophyta; class Magnoliopsida; order Poales; family Poaceae; genus Zea; species Zea luxurians. Next base: position 94,915,386 of record JAOPSE010000012.1, read on the forward strand.
CATAGTCCTCGTTGCACACTTGTGGTGCCTGCGCTCCAAACTCAATAATATCCCATATGCTTTCGTGGAGTGAGGTTAGATGATGCCTCATTTTATCACTCCACACACAATAATCCTCACCATCAAAATATGGTGGTTTGCCTAGGGGTACCGAAAGTAAAGGAGCATGTTTTGGAATGCGAGGATAGCGTGGAGGCATCTTACTAAACTTCTTGTGCTCCTGGGGTTTCGAAGTAGTAGACTCGGTGCCGGATGTGGAAGGTGATGAAGAGTAGGTCTCGTAGTAGACCACCTTCTTCATTTTCTTTTTCTTCTTGTCACCCTTCCTATGTGACTTGATGGAGGAAGCAGATTCCTCCTTGTGCTTGTCGACGGCCTCCTTTGACGGAGTCCGTCCATCGTTCTTCCTTCCCGAGCCTTCGGGCTTTTCGATGGCGACCACTCCCTTTTGGCGTGTTCTCCCAACATCAATTCGAGTTGTTAGACTCTTAATGAAGCACCGAGCTCCGGTACCAATTGAAAGTAGCCTAGAGGGGGGGGGGGGTGAATAGGCGAAACCTGAAAATTATAAACTTTGAACACGCACTATACCCGAGGTTAGTGTTAGAATAATTGGAAGTGCGGAAGATAGTTCTCCTTTCCAAGAGTTGCTCAATCAATGCAGATAACTTTGGGAGCCAACTCAAATCAATATGAGCAAGGAAACTTTTAGAGAGAGGAAAGAAGGGGAAACAAATCAAGTGGAGATCAATACAAATGAACACGATGATTTGTTTATCGAGGTTCGGTTCCAAAGAACCTAGTCTTAGTTGAGGAGGCCACAAAGGCCGGGTCTATTCCAACCCTTTTCCTCTTTCAATCGGTCACACAGACCGGTCGAGTGCTTCTCCTTAATCACTTGGGTCACTAAGACCTCGCAAGGATGACCACACACTTAGGTGTCTCTTGCTAGCTTTACAAAGCACTTAGAAGTTTAGAGTGAGAATAAGAAAGCAATCCAAGCAGCAAGAGCAACAAAAGAAACACAAATGATCCTCTCTCAAGTCTCTGAGCAATTGAGTTGATTTTGGAGCTTGGAGGGAATTGAATGCTTTGATTGTGTCTTTGGAGTGTTTGCCTTTGCTCTTGTATTGAATGTGAAGTTCAGAAAACTTGGATGGATTAAATGGAGGTGGTTGGGGGTATTTATAGCCCTAACCACTATTCTAGCCATTGCTGTCGATGGCATACCGGACAGTCTGGTGGTGCACCGGACATGGCACTGTTCATTGTCCAGTGAGTGCCACGTCAGCTGCTCATTGGGGTTTGAAGCGGTTGACCATTGAAGTCCTTTGTCCTCTTGCGGCACTAGACAGTCCGGTGGCACACCAGACAGTCCGGTGCGTTCTAACCTCGCAGCTCTGACTTCTGACTTCTACACTATGCACTTTTACTGTTCACCGCAGTCGACCATTGGCGCAGTTGACCGTTGCTCCGTTGGCTCACCAGACTTGTCCACCGGACAGTCCGGTGAATTATAGCGGAGCGACTCCCAGAGAATCCTGAGAGCGGCCAGTTCACGAGTGCCTTAGCCTGGGCACCGGACAGTGTCCGATGCACACCGAACAGTGTCCGGTGCGCCACTGGGAGCACTAATGTTTGTCTTTGCTCCAAACTTTGTAGAGTTCCCAACTCATTTTCTTTGTTGGTTTATGTTGAACTTTATGCACCTGAGATAAATGACAACTAGGCAAACTAGTTAGTCCATGTGGTTTGTGATGGACATCAAACACCAAAATTGATTATAGGAAATGTTTTAAGCCCATTTCCCTTTCAACATGAATAGGACATAAGTAGGTCAGAGGACACTTGCCTTCACCATACAGATCACGCCTATTCGTGACACGTAGCAAACACGAACAAGCACAACCAAACAAACATATATGTATAAGAACATTACACCATACAAGGGAAACATTATAAAAACATGCAACTTAAAATAGAGCTCGCTTATACTGTTACGCGAGGATAAGAAACGCGATAGTTGGAGCTACGGTCATGAGATACCGCGTATACGCTAAACAAGTATTAGTTAGAACATTTAATCCGACATAATTATATTAATTGACATTTTTAAATTGTAAATTAAAATTATTACTTAGTTTTTGACTAACTTACTATTTTAATAGTGGATGATTAAACAAATAGTTAATTAACTCACATCTCTACTACACCATATGTTGGTACCGTGGGCGTCCACCACATGGCTTCACCATGCCTCCGCCCTCGTCCTCCCCCTCCCCCCACCAATCTCGCAGCCGTCACCAGCGCCTGCCCCATCCATGGCGCCCAATGCATTCAACACCGGATTCCCCCACCAATTTTGTAGCCGTCACCAGCCCCATCCCCGCTGTCGTCTCGCAGTTGTCACCAGCGCCTGCCCCATCCATGGCGCCCAACGCATTCAACACCGGATCCCTCGGTATGGCACCGGAGACCGCACCCTTCCCACCTTCCCCACCAGATCCGGCATGGCAGATCCATGGCACCCACCGGATCCCTCTCCCTTCCCCCTTCAACACCAAATCGACCGTGCCATTCACCACCGCACTCACCTATTATCGATGGCCCATCCACCATTATCGATGGCCCGCCCGCCTCGCTGGCTCCCCTCTCCCTCCTCTCTCGCTTCACCCCTCTCAACTGCCCCTAACCCAACTCAGGGCACAGAGTGGCTGCCCCCTTCATAGGAGAGGTGGCATCCCACGTTGGACGCAGAGGTGCACCTGCGTCGGTGCCACGACACTTGACCCAGGTGAGGTCGCTGTCGATGCCACCATGTCTTCTTCATCTATCCACTAGCCTCATCTCGCTGGCGATGAGATCCACTGCACCGCCTTCCTTCTCGTCTTCCCTCGCCATCCCATTCTCTCGCCTCCCACCATCGGCGTCGAGGTCTACTACTTTCTCGATGGCTAGGGCGAGCAGTGCCCCAGCACCTGTCACTGTCACCGACATCAGCCTCGACGCAGATGACAAGACCGACGAGTTGTTCGCCAAAATCTCCCTCAGGCTAGCCCCCCCGCCGCTTCTCGTCTGGACCCCGGCAGCAGCATGTTAGTGCACTCTTGCCTCTTCGATGTCGCCATTTGCTGATGCACTTCAGTTTCCTTCGTGTCCACCATACTACCTTCTTCCTAGAGATCTACTGATCCCTTGTTGTTGAGTGATGAACTTGAGGCAGAAAACAAAAACAAATTTTGGTTTAGGGGATGGAAATTCGTTGCTATTTTCAACTACATTTCCTCGGTCTTTTAGGTCTGTTAATAAAAATTATATTTTTTTATTATTTTGATACTCATATGTCGACAACTTCAGACTTTGGTATTAGAAGAAGAGTGAATACTTATTTAGTGATATTGTCTCAGATATAATCTTAAAGTTTAAAATGAGTGTAGTGTATAATCAGCTCTAAAATTAGGACATATCTAAAATAGCATAGTTCTATGGCATTGAGATCTAAGCCAGTTCATCAATGTACGTTATAAGTACTTGATTGTGTATATGGAAAGCTACCATGACCATATGGATCGGAATAAAGCTTACTGTCTTGCGAAGTTTTGGATTAGATTTTTGTAACATCCCAATTTTGATCCCAAGGTTAGAAACCCTAAAACTCCTAAACCCCCCTTGATTATCTCCTGAGACCCCACCTCATAAGACATCTTATTCATCATATGCATACACCATGATTGTTTGTAGCACATCACATAGAATATTTTTGAAACCTATAGAAGTATAGCTAAATATTTGTTCAAAAGAAAAAGGAGATAAAAGAAATAGAAATAGAAAAAGGAAAATCTCCCCTCCCCTCGGCTGGGCCGAATCCGGCCCAACCTTCTCGCCTCTCCCCCGCGCGCCGCGCATGGCCCACGCGACCCACCCCCCCTCGCACCCGCCCACGCCACTCCCTCCCCCCCTCGCTGACGACCCGACCCCACCCATTAGCCGCGCCCGCCCTCGCTCCCTCGCAACCGCCCTGTCTCTGGCAAGCGGGCCCTGCTTGTCAGCCCCTCCTTCGCGCCCGTGACCAAGCTATCGACGCGATCATCGCTGGCCGCCGCCCGCCCCGTCGCCTCGCCATTATCGCGCTCACCAGCTTGGTTTGGCGCCTTGCGTCTGCCCGAGCCATCCCGTCGCCCCGTCTGCCCGAGCCATCCCGTCACCACCACTGTGCGCCATCATCGACGCCGTGGCAAGCTCGCCGGTGCTCGCCACCTCTCCTCCCCCTCACCGCCCCGGGCGCCTATAAAAAGGACCGCCCGAGCTCCCTCCTTCTTCACACCGGCCTCGACCACTCCCTCTCCCCTCCCTTGAGCCGAATCGAGCTCCGCACCACCGCGCCCTCCCTCCGCTCCGGTGAGCTCCACTCTCCTCTCTCTGTTGAGTTCTAATCCAATTAATGTAGCTCTTGAGCTTCACCACCCCCTCACGAACACAACACACCCCTTCCCTTCACCTATTGCGCCTGGCAACCTCGCCGGCGATCCCAGCGCCGCGGACGCCCGCCACCTCGCCGTGGACCTGCCACCCTAAGCATCAACCAGCCAAATTGGCCCCACCTCCATAATCCCCTACCTTCGCCTGTGCCTTGCCACCACTCCGTCGACGCAGAACCGGGCCACCGGCGAAGAACTGCCACCGGCGGCCGGTTCTCACCACCGCGAACCGCCCTTCTCTCCCCCCTGACGCTGTTACCCCCTCCTCCCCCTGACGCGTGGGCTCGCGCCCATGGCGTTTGCCCGCGCCGTTCCTCCCTTCCATGGGCCGGCTGGGCCGCCTGCCCGCGCGCGCCCACGCCCGGCTGGGCCGAATTCCCCCCCGACCCAGTTAGCAGAGAAAACCTTTTTCTTTTTCCTTTTTCATTTCTTTTTCCTATTTTTATTATATTTATGCATATATTGATATTTTATGCACCAAAAATAGTCTAAATAAATTATAGGGCACAAAATGATAATATCTAAAAGTTGGCACACTCCATCAAGTCACCATGGTTGATGTATTGTTCATTACCTATTTTTGCTAGGAGGAGAGGGATCCGATCCTCCAGAATTTGTGGCTCCGGAAGAAGGGCCAGAACCCGACCTCTCCGAAATAGATCTTTCGTGCCAGGAAAGCTTCAACGAAGGCAAGTCCATTCTTCCCTTGATGCATAAATTACCTGCTCTCTCTACCACTACCTAAGCCGGGAATAAGGGTTGGGTCCTTTGCATTGTGAGAGGAGAGATAGCCCGCATTAAAGAATATCTTTTGAGTACAAAATGTGGGATGGGAATACATTAAAGAATATATTTTTAAGAATATATTTTGAGTACAAAATGAGAGGAGAGATAGCCCGCATTAAAGAATATCTTTTGAGTACAAAATTTGCGGCTGGGAACTGCTCGCGGTCGTCACGCCTGGGAACTGCACGCGGCTGGTTTCGATTTATGTGTATGTGAGCGTTATGGAATTGTTTGGTAGATTCATGCGATTATTAGCACCGTGTTATGTCATGTTAGTCGTGGCGTTGAATTTTGGATTAGAGAAATATGACAACATTTAGTAGTCACTTTGGCAATAAAATGCTAGATAGGAATTTTTGTGGTTAAATTTGGTCACGATAAATGTTAGAAACTACTTGGAGAATTATAGGTGCATTTTAATGGATATGGAAAATGGTATAGATGTCATATGAATATTATAGGGTTTTTAGATGATTTATCTAATTATTTTATTAGCATTTTTTTTAAGAAAAGGGGAAAATATCACCGGTAGTGTGGTAAATGGATTTTTACTAGTTAAATAATCATGGAGCACTTAGATTTTTTGGATTAAACAAAATACTAGTTTATGTCGGAATATCCTCACTTGTTTTATAAAAAGTACAATTACCAATTTTATGTAGACTTTTAGAATATTAATATTATTAGATTCGTTTTTGGTCATACTAAACAATTTGAGTTAGAAATAATAAAGGAGATTAATTTATTTATTAGTATTAAAGATCATAAGTATTATTTACTTTCATTGATGGTGTTAAAGTAAATTAATATTAGTTAAAATTATACTTATTGCACCCACTCCTAAATTCACCATTAGGATTCACATTAATAGCTATAATTAAATAAATAAGTATGCGTTCACCGTTGCTTACATTATGATTCTGACTTATAGACAAGACTCGCACGCTCATGCGCAATATATTTATTTTGGTTATTCGCTAAGAAATAGTAAATATTTTATTGACGTTGAAACAATATAGTCCAACGTAATCTAAATAGTAGAGATAAAAATTGTAGTTTAAGTTAGTTCTTTAATACTATGGTTATGTGATTTATAAATAATATTTTAACAATTGATATAATTTCCTTTTAGAAAGAAAGACCAAAACTAGAATGTGACCCGTGTTTTACGATAGAGAATAAACTAGATCCCCTAGAATTTGGGTTAAAGTTGTATCTATGATTTTAAATGAATTTATATAGTATGCATATCCATAGTCGAATTGTCATACAAGTTTTTTTAGTAAGATAATGAAACAAAGTAGTTAGTCATAGCAAATAAATTGATCGTTGATATGGTTAAGATATATAGGGTAGATACAAATCATGTTTGGCATTCCTTCTTATAAATGTGATTTGTTTAAATGTATGTTTTATTGTATGATGTATGCTTCACCTATGTAATGGTGTATGTTTATTTATTGGTGAATGTTTTCTTTTGTATGTACGATGTGCGACGCTATTAGAAACTGATTGTGTGGTAGAGGACCCAAATACGTTTGAAGACGACACGCAGGACGATTTTGTGCAAGGCAAGTGGATTCTCCCTCTGCATACTCTTTTTGTACCCAGTCATTGCATTTAATAATGTTTACTTTTGATATACTGCATAATTTGATGGGTTTCACCTAATTAAGGATTTCCTAGATTTATTACCTGTATTCCTTGTTTAACCTGGGGAAATAATTAAGCTGTGCGAGATTTACGCTACTGCCCAACCTAATAATTTCTTAATGTCACTCATTAATTGATTTTAATGTTCCAAAGATTTAATTGGCAATTATGGCATTAACCCGATGGTTAAGATAACTTCATTGCAAATTTAATTGGAACATGGAGTGACCACCCAGGATAACAGTGCAACCACGAGTGCTATTATGGCTCTGGCTTTGGTAATTAGCTCTATATGCTTAGTGCCTAGCAACCTTACCTGAAAGATGGGCAAGAGGGGGAGCGGTAGGTGCTGGCAGCCCACGTTGACATGGGGTCGTATTCTTGGCTAAGGTACTTCACCCAGGGGGCCACCACCATCGTCTTAGAAACCTTAGCGGGTTGCTTCGTATTAAGTGTATTTTGTGAAAACCTCATAATGGATCCCTAGCCATTCACCTCGGCAGTGTCTAAGGGTCCGATCAACCCGGGCTAGATGGGATACATGGCTTGTGGGTAAAGTTGTACCACCTCTGCAGAGTGTAAAACTGATATATCAGCCGTGCTCCCGGTTATGAGCGACCTGGACTCCTCACATGATAATTGAACTTAAAGATGGACATAAATTGAGATCCGATGATCTGTCAATAATTTGCTTAAGTGGTTTCACTTAAGTGTTTTTGTTATATTCATATTCCTTTGTTTAATTGAGATATTTGGGATTCACTTCTATTAGTAAGACAGATGTTGATAATAAAATGTTGACCAACTAAAATGCTTACTGCTCAACCATAGCCTCACCTTGTTATACCTGCATTAATTTTTCCCCCACTTGCTGAGCCCCGACCATAAGTGAGCTCACCCTTGCTAATATTTTGATCAGAGGGTGATGCTGGAGATTTTGATGGAGAATTTATCGACGAAGAATTCTAAGTCTAACGATGCGCCGGTCAACTTCCTGTGGAAGATTGCCCAGTTGTTTATTTCCGCTCTACTTTGATGTGATACTTGTTTAAGACACAATGTCTCAGATGATGTAATAAAGTTTTATACTCTCTTTACGCCTTTATTGCATTGTCTTTTGATATATTACACTTGTGACGTCAACATATGTGTGGAACTGGATCCTGGCACACATATGGTATGCGCTCGGTTCTACCCCCTGGAACCGGGTGTGACAGAAGTGGTATCAAAGCTATGCTGACCCTAGGTCGTTAGATTAGTTAGAAATGGAAAGCCTAGTTGTTCAAAACTTGCTAATTTCATTCCTATAAATTCCTTTATCAGTCTTACCTCTTTGAAATTCAACTAAGTTGACTCTTCTCTTGTAGATGGTTCGCACTCTTCAAACCACTCGCGTCAACACCAGCTTCGCCCCTCAGCCCCGGCAGATCCCGACCTACCCAGTGGTAGTCGAGGATGCTCCAGCGAACCTCCCTCCCGTCCGAGTGGAGAACGTCATCAACCTGGAGGACAGCTCGGAGGAGCAGCTGCCGACCCCCACCCCGTTGGCCGAGTCCCTGGCCTTCGCAGCTGCGTCATCGACGTCAGCATCGCCGGCACCCGCCTTCCAAGCACCTGCACCTGGAGGCGACGACCCCGATGACTCCGGAGACGGCGACGACGAGGATGACGACGACGACGACGATGGAGAGGACGAACACGTCCACGAGGAAGCTGACTACGCCCAGGAGGACCACTTCATGGGGATTGGTCCAGTTGTCGAACATTATACATCAATGTTCGAAACAGGGCACTTCCCCAACCTGCTGCAGGCAGTGCTGCACGAGCTAGGAGCCTACGTCCGCCCCCTGTACGAGACGAGGCGAGTGAGCGAGCCTCCCCGGGCTTGCTATTACATCACTCGCGTCCATGTCAGGGTGATGGATGCAGGTGACAGGGGATTCAGGACTCTGTCTGCTCACGAGTCCCTGATACCGCTGTCTACCTACGCTGCCTCTGTCAGCGACGCTGCCCGTCGGACCCTGTGGTCGCTTAGCCACACCTACCGGCAGCAGCTGCAGAACACAAGGTTCAGGCATCTCCCTCAGCGCCTGCGTGGAGAAAGCCAGACCAACATTGTCCCAGGTGAACCTGGTGAGGATCGCCTCAACACCCTAGCTGGTGTAGTGGCCGGTCTCAACACCGACCTGGACAGTGCCACTCTGGACCTCTACAGTGTGCACTTGGAGCTGGAGAACGCCCACGCCAGGATTGCAGCCCTGGAAGCCCAACTGCAGGGACTGAATCCGCCAGAAGCTCAGGTTCCCGCCGTGGCGTTGTCTCCTCCCCGCAAGAGGCTGCGCTACGGAGAGGCCGGATCAGTCACTAGGCTGCTTTAGGAGTTTTGAGAGATGATGTAATAAAGTTTTATACTCTCTTTACGCCTTTATTGCATTGTCTTTTGATATATTACACTTGTGACGTCAACATATGTGTGGAACTGGATCCTGGCACACATATGGTATGCGCTCGGTTCTACCCCCTGGAACCGGGTGTGACACGAAGATACTGCACTGTCAGCAGCCTTCGGAGGCCGAAAAAAGAAAAGGCTGAACCGGGTGTTTGATGCAATCGGGTTCGTCTACCCTGACTATCATTATCCCATTCGAGGGCAGAAAAGAAAAAACACAACCTCTGCGAAAGAAGAAGCTGCAACTGCTCCTAGCAAACCAGAACCGAAAAGAAAGAGGATAAAGGTCCTCACACATCGGCCACGCTATATTGAACCAGCTTCGGTGCCTGAGTTCACCGGAGAGACTTCTTCGGCCACCGAAGCTGAAAAGCCAACCAAACCAACCTTGCTGCCAGAAGTCGCAGAAATGGCCGAAGCGCCAACAAAGATGGAATTGGAAGAACCGAAGATTTTGTTACCAGAAACCAAAGAGATGGCCGAAGCGCCATCCACAGAAAAAATGGAAGAAGCGAAAAAACCAACTGAGGAAAAAACATCAGAAGTTTTGAGTCCTGCAGCAAATGTTGAGACAGTAAAAAAATCAAAAGGTGTCAGCAGTGACTCCGAAAAGAAAGAGAATGGCTAATGTGCTAGATGTTCTGGAAACAATTAAGTCCTCAAGCACAACTCCGAGGAAGACTGTTGAAACCTCCGAAGCAAAAACTGAGATTTTTGATACTAAAGCTCCAGAGCAAGAAACTGAAGCTGAAGCTGGGCCTTCGGAGCCCACGAAGGTAAAATCCTTGGAAACCGAAGAAGAAAAAATGACAGAGCCAATTCTTGTTGAAGAAATCAGTGCTGTTGCCCCCGAAGCATCCCCCAAAGTCCTTGATTATATTGTTCGACATGCTTCGGGGAAAAAGTTATCAGAAGAAGAAATTTTTGAAGCTAATCATTATGCCAAAGAATTGAAATATCCGAAGGGGGCACTAGTGTTCAATGGTACAAATGAAGAAGATTTCCTATACTGCCTTCCGGATAACAAAGAACTACTTGTCTGCCGGGAAATGGCCCGAAGCATGGGGTTTCCGAAGCTGGAGGCTGGCCTCTGCGCGATGACAAAGGACGATCTTGCGGACAGCCTTGCGTATAATAGCCTGAAGGTACGAGATCTGCGCATTTGGAAACTTTATGATTTGAAATCTATTGTTTTATTCTTATACTAACTTTTTACATATAGGGTTTAATACTAAGCAACGCGCTGAGAGCGCAAAAGAATGCCGAAGATGAGAGCTATGAAATTGCTTTCAACAACCTTCGAACAGAGGTTATCAAACTAAGGAACGAAGCCCTGGAAAAGGACAAAATTCTAGTTACATTGGTGGATAAAATAAAGGAGAACGAAGCTGCGTCTAAAGCACAAGTTGCAGCTCAAAAGCACGAGATTGACGATCTTCGGAAGCAATTGGCCTGGGCTAAAGAAGAACGCATACTTGAAGAAACGAAGCGAGAACTTAGCGACCAATGGGCAAATCACTTAGAAGGAACTGTCGAAGAGCTTCGTTCGTCCAAGAAAAGATGCTATAACAAATCTATAGAATGTGTTAAGAAAATGAAAAGTAGCTTCGCCAGCGTTGGCGCATTTTCGAGTGAAGAAAACTTTACGAGAGGCAACCCCGAAGGCCCCATTGAATGGATTAGCCACGAAGCTGAGGCCTTCGAAGAAATTTTAAATAGCCGTGGAGATATATGTGCTTTTTCGGGTGCCAGGGGAATTGCCACCATTTTGGAGAAAAAGGGCTGTGAGCATGTAAAGATTTTAGCGCAATCCGAGGCTGCTTTGTCCTTCGAAGATGCAAGAGATCCTTCGGCCGAAGCTAGCATGGTTGGCGGAAAATTTTTCACCGATGTCTGGGATAATGGTGGCCGAGAAATGGCTCGAGAAATTATCCAGAGAAGCGAGAAGGGCATTCACGACGCTAGAGAAGTAGCTAAGGCCGCTGACAAAAGCTCAGAGCCCGAAGGGCAAATAGGTATTAACTAGTGGTTTTTATTGTGTTGTAATTTTTAATTTTAAACTTCGTTCGCAATTTGTAATAGCAATGTAGCCGTATCCTATCCTCCTTCAGATCCTACTAAAGCGTCTCCGGGCCCTCACCCGAAAGGAGACGAGGAAATTAAAAAGATGGCTGAAGCTATCATGGATGAAGTTGTTATCCGACTCCTGAACGAAGCTGCAGAAGTTGTTTTGAGAGAAGATTAAGCACTATTGGAAAAACTTCTGAAATGAAATATGTGTAACATTTTGTAACCCTGAATGTAATGTACCTATTTTTACTGCTCAATTCTTTACGATGCATGAAATTTTACACACGTACCGTTTTTGAGTCTTTGACGAAAAAACACCTTCCCTTCTTTTCATGCTTCGTGAAGAAGAATTTTTATTTGTCACCACAATATCCATAGTGTTCTGATGAATGATATCCAAGCTTCGTGAGGATATTCTCCGAAGCTACACTTCCGAAGATCAATAGTATATCTGCTTGCAACTTAGCATGATTTTCCCCTTTCAAAACATTCTTCCGAAGATCGATATCATGTCCCCTTCTTGTGCCATATGCAGCATGATGTATGATGCTTATGCTATGCGAAATGATGCGATGATGTTATGTTGTGTAAGATGGTGTTTATTCCGAAGGTACACACACATTCCTGCGATAAAACGCATAGTCTTTTTGAATCAGCGTTGTTTTTTTACTATAAGCCTCCCTTAGGAGCTTCTTCGCCTTTTACTTTAGCGGAATCAGCGTTGACTTTTCGCTGTAAGCTCTGCATTCCCTTAGGAACGACTTTGGAGCTTCTTCGCCTTTTACTTTCGGCGGAATCAGCGTTGACTTTTCGCTGTAAGCTCTGCATTCCCTTAGGAACGACTTTGGAGCTTCTTCGCCTTTTACTTTCGGCGGAATCAGCGTTGACTTTTCGCTGTATGCTCTGCGTTCCCTTTGGAACGACTTTGGAGCAGAAAACTTACACTGCGCTCCCTTTGGAACGACTTTTTGTGACTTCGGCAAACTTACTCTGCCTTCCTTAGAACGACTTTTTGTTGCTTCGAAAAATTTTCGATAATTTGAAGGTCCTCTTTGTTATCGCAAATCTTTAAACTTCAACAACTTAAGCCTGTGAAGAAAATATATTTTCCTTGTGGGAATCAACGAAATTATTTACATGAAACCTAAACAATGTCCTTTATTATACGGAAAATAAAACTGAATGAAAAAGATTGCTATTAAGGTAGGATATTTGTCAATAGATGTGCTTTGACTCTGGCACAGTGCTGTTTACTGTGCGAGCTTCGGACTGTTCTCTGAAGTCCCTTTGGTGTGGAGCATATTGGCTCCCTTCTGGCTGCTGGCCTTGTTGCAGCGGTGGTGGAGGCGGAAGCTGTTGCCAGGAAGCTTGAGGTTGACTCGCCGAAGCAACAGAAACTGCAGGGTGATTGCCTACATACTCTGGGATGTAAGGCGAATGATACGAAGCAGTGTGCATGACCTGCTTCGGCTGAGCCTGTTGTGCTGCAGCTTCGGCTATTTCCTTTTGCTTCTGGATGGTAACATGGCACATCCTGGTGGTATGGCCTTTGTTCTCACCACAGAACAAGCAAAAAATTCTTCTTGGCTGATTGCCAAATCTTCCGCCGAAGCCCCTGGCACCTCTGCCTCTCGGAGCTGGTGGTCGGAAGGAGCCTTGCTGTTGCCCCGAAGTCTGTGAGGAACACTGTGGCCTTTGCTGTTGGCTCCCTGTATCATCATTTTGGGTAGAGTTATGAATTGATCTAACGTGCCTCGGATAGAACCTCCCTCCGAAGCCCCTGGTCATTTCAGAAAACCTGAAAGCCTCCTCCCTTCTTTGGCGAAAATCATTATCGGCCCGAATGTACTCGTCCATCTTCTGGAGCAGCTTCTCCAAAGTTTGAGGAGGCTTCCTAGCGAAGTACTGAGCTGACGGTCCTGGCCGAAGCCCCTTGATCATGGCCTCAATGATAATTTCGTTGGGCACTGTTGGTGCCTGTGCCCTCAAACGCAAGAACCTCCGGACGTACGCCTGAAGGTACTCTTCGTGATCCTGGGTGCACTGGAATAGAGCTTGAGCCGTGACCGGCTTCGTCTGGAACCCTTGGAAACTAGTTAACAACAAGTCCTTCAGCTTTTGCCACGAAGTGATCGTTCCTGGTCGAAGGGAGGAGTACCAGGTTTGAGCAACACTCCTGACAGCCATAACAAAAGATTTGGCCATGACCGCAGCATTGCCACCATACGAAGATACTGTTGCTTCGTAGCTCATCAAAAACTGCTTCGGGTCTGAGTGGCCATCAAATATGGGAAGCTAAGGCGGCTTGTAGGACGGAGGCCAAGGTGTAGCCTGCAGCTCAGCGGACAGAGGAGAAGCATCATCAAAAACAAAATTCCCATGATGGAAATTGTCATACCAGTCATCTTCATTGAGGAAACCCTCCTGATGAAGGTCTTGGTGCTGAGGCCTTCGGTGTTGCTCATCCTGAGTAAGATGACGAACCTCCTCAGAGGCTTCGTCTATCTGCCTTTCCAGTTCAGCTAGCCTGGCCATCTTTTCCTTCTTCCTCTGCACCTGTTGATGAAGCATCTCCATGTTTCTGATCTCCTGGTCTAGCTCATCCTCTTGCGGTGTCGGGCTGACAGCCTTCCTCTTCTGGCTTCGGGCCTCCCGAAGAGAGAGAATCTCCTGATTGGGGTCCAGTGGTTGCAGAGGTGCAGCCCCAGTTGCTGAAGCTTTCTTCGGCGCCATAGCGAAGGTTTATGATCGCCGAAGGTGTTAAAAAACTCAAAGGGTGGTAGTGAGTTCACCGGAGGTGGGCGCCAATGTTGGAGACTTGTTCTCAAATGCTTCGGATTAAGAACAAGGCAACATAAAAAGTGTTAAATAATAAAGTCCTTCGTCCTCCAAAACATTATTTCCCTTCGGGATATAACGTATTTCGGACGAAGGTCACAAACAACATACCTTCGTAAGCACAATAAACGATGACGAAGAACTTATATGTAACATAAGAAGTAATATAAACATTTAAATATTATCACAACGTCATTTCTATTTTATTATCATAGAAAAATAGAAATGACTTCAGATTACAAGTGTACCTTCGGATTGCAGGAAGGCAAAAGTATAAGGATGACGCAAAAGCAAATGCCAAGTCAGCGTGAACAGTACGGGAGTACTGTTCATCTATTTATAGGCGTGGGACGTAGCCCATGTAAAATTACATTCATGCCCATTACATTTGCTAATGACTTATGGGAATCTATTAAGGCCTAAGTAGTCTTTTCATCTTTAGGTCGGTTCCCCTTTCTGCTATCGCGACGAAGCTTTCCTGCGCATAGCTTCGGCTGTGCACCATCCTTCGTACAGCTTGGTAATCAGCCCGTCCTTCATCTCAATCCCCCTTCGTCTGGCTTAGGCTTCGTCCTGACCGTACTCCATGTTCATAATCTGAGTCCGAAGATACCTGTTCATATAATTCACTTGGAAAACATTGTCAAATCTTGTTTTTGAGGACCTTCGGAGGACGAAGGCCCCCAACACTATCATTGGCAGAATAGGACTCGTAGCCTACCGCCTTGAATTACCAGAATCCATGTCAGATATCCACAATGTGTTCCATGTATCCCAGCTCCGCAAATGCCTAAAAGTGCCAGAGCATCACATCAAAGAAGAGATAATTCAGATTCAGAAGGATCTGTAGTACCGAGAGAAGCCAGTAAAGATTCTTGACTCAGCCATCCGAAAGACCCGAAACTCAGAAGTGAGACTCTGTAAAGTTCAGTGGAGCAGAGAAGGAGAAGAAGAAGCTACCTGGGAGAGTGAGGACTCTTTGAGGAGGGAATACCCTTACCTTTTCTCAAGCCTAGTCTGAATCTTGAGGGCGAGATTCTTTTAAGTGGGGTAGGTTTGTAACATCCCAATTTTGATCCCAAGGTCAGAAACCCTAAAACTCCTAAACCCCCCTTGATTATCTCCTGAGACCCCACCTCATAAGACATCTTATTCATCATATGCATACACCATGGTTGTTTGTAGCACATCACATAGAATATTTTTGACACCTAAAGAAGTATAGCTAAGTATTTGTTCAAAAGAAAAAGGAGATAAAAGAAATAGAAATAGAAAAAGAAAAAGGAAAACCTCCCCTCCACTCGGCTGGGCCGAATCCGGCCCAACCTTCTCACCTCTCCCCCGCGTGCCACGCACGGCCCACACGGCCCACCCCCTCGTGCCCGCCCGCACCACTCCCTCCCCCCTCGCTGATGACCCGACCCCACCCATCAGCCGCGCCCGCCCTCGCTCCCTCGCAACCGCCCTCTCTCTAGCAAGCGGGCCCTGCTTGTCAGCCCCTCCCTCGCGCCCGTGACCAAGCTATCGACGCGATCACCGCCGGCCACCGCTCGCCCCGTCGCCTTGCCATTATCGCGCTCACCAGCTCAGTTTGGCGCCTTGCGTCTGCCCGAGCCATCCCATCGCCCTGTCTGCCCGAGCCATCCCGTTACCACCACTATGCGCCATCATCGCCGCCATGGCAAGCTCGCTGGTGCTCGCCACCTCTCATCCCCTTCACCGCCCCGGACGTCTATAAAAAGGACCGCCCGAGCTCCCTCCTTCACATCGGCCTCGGCCACTCCCTCTCCCCTCCCCTGAGCCGAATTGAGCTCCACGCCGCCGCGCCCTCCCTCCGCTCCGGTGAGCTCTGCTCTCCTCTCTCTATTGAGTTCTAATCCAATTAATGTAGCTCTTCAGCTTCACCACCCCCTCATGAACACAACACACCCTTCCCTTCACCCATTGCGCCCGACAACCTCGCTGGCGATGCCACCGCCGTGGACGCCCGCCACCTCGCCGTGGACCGACCACCCCGAGCGTCCACCGTCCAAATTGGCCCCACATCCGTAATCCCCTACCTCCGCCCATGCCTTGCCACCACTTCGTCGATGCAGAACTGAGCCACCGGCAAAGGACCGCCACCGGCGGCCGGTTCTCACTGCCGCAAACCGCCCTTCTCTCCCCCCGACGCTGTTACCCCCCTCCTCCCCCTGACGCGTGGGCCCGCGCCCACGACGTTCGCCCACGCCGTTCCTCCCTTCCGTGGGCCGGCTGGGCTGCCTGCCCGCGCGCGCCCGCGCTCGGCTGGGCCAAAATCCCCCACGGCTCAGTTAGCAGAGAAACCTTTTTCTTTTTCCTTTTGCATTTCTTTTTCCTATTTTTCTTATATTTATGCATATATTGATATTTTATGCACCAAAAATAGTCTAAATAAATTATAGGGCACAAAATGATAATATCTAAAAGTTGGCACACTCCATCAAGTCACCATGGTTGATGTATTGTTCATTACCTATTTTTGCTAGGAGGAGAGGGATCCGATCCTCTAGAATTTGTGGCTCCGGAAGAAGGGCCGGAACCCGACCTCTCCAAAATAGATCTTTCGTGCCAAGAAAGCTTCGACGAAGGCAAGTCCATTCTTCCCTTGTGCATAAATTACCTGCTTTCTCTACCACTACCTAAGCCGGGAATAAGGGTTGGGTCCTTTGCATTGTGAGAGGATAGATAGCCCGCATTAAAGAATATCTTTTGAGTATAAAATGTGAGATGGGAAAAGGGCAATATTTTTAGTAATAGATGGTTTAAAAAAATGATATGATGAAGGGTATTCACCCTTATCACCTCTTGAGTGGGACAATCAGGGACTCCCTAGTTTAGGGGAGGGCCTCAGGTGTTGGCTCAGCCGGGTTAGGCATGAGCAGAAGGATTGTCCCCTCTTATAAGGACCGATTAGTCATCCTTCACTACCTGTACTCATGACAAGTACAACCACTCGAGACTGTATGGGCAGTCACTCAATCTGAACTCGTACAGTCCAAACCCCAGGGTTGTAATGGCTGGGGAGCACCGGGAGGATAAGGAGGGGGAATGTTTTTTTTGGTTTGGACATGGTGGTGGCCTGACTCCTTCCGGTATAACCGTTAAGGTAAGGACGTGCGAGGAAAGAAAGAGATTCAGATTCGGATCTCATTGGCCATGAGATCACAGAGCCGGACTAGTGGGTAAAGTGTACCCATCTGCGTAGAGTTCAAACCTATTCGAATAGTCCATGCCCACTGGAATGGATGAGTCCGGTGTGGTATGACAATTAGTGTTTATAACATTCGCAAGCAGGGAAATGTGTGAGTGGGTGTGTTTTTGGAAATGAAAACAATGCCACGGGAGCAGGAAGCTCAGTGGTGGTTGAGTGTGAAAATGTGCTTCCTTCTTTGGGGAAAACCATCAAAGAATTGCCTTTTTCTGAAAAAGAATCGTGACTTCAACTCCACCATATAAAGCATGTAATTTATAGGTCCCTCTCTCTTTACGGGCGGGTTGGGCTTGCAGAATACCTAGTGTATTCAGCCAGATTTATTTATGTTTTTCAGCAGCTGAAGACTTCTTTTCTGCTATGCTTGACTAGAAGGGGGCTGTGTCTGCACCCAGTTCTGCCTGTGGCTTGGGCTAGTTTATCTTCCACTGTGCTTTGTATTTTAGGCTCATTAGAGCTTGTACTCTGGTATTGTAATAACTTGTATTCAAACTCTATACTATTTGAATAAGGAATGTGGTTACTAGCCTCCTGGGACTAGTAATTGTATCACATTTGAGTCCCAGAGGATTGGGGCACTTCAACTTTTGACTGCATTATGATAGAAAACAAAAAACAAATTTCAGTTTTGGGGATTGAAATTCGTTGCTATTTTCAACTGCATTTCCTTGCTACTAATGTGTAATATTTTTATTATTTTGATACTCATGTGTTGACAATCCAGTTGATGATTTCTTTCTTGCTGGCTGGAATCAGACTGACTTCTTGCTGGCACATGGACTTTAGATTCCCATCGTCTAGGGCTAGATTAACTATCCAGCTATAGAAAATTTTTGTAACCTTGAAAATAAAAGGAAGACAAGCAGTCTAGCCTGAAGCCTTGGAGTAAACTTTACATTATCTTAAATCACTAGCCAGCTGCTTTATTCATTAGTTTTTGGCTTCATATGCTGTTGCAATGCCTGAATTCCTTGTAAACAGGCATATGATTGTTCTTTGCTGTAACTTATGTGCAGTAATGGAATTCACTTTCACCATGTTTGGTGATGGTGCCTTTTAGCACATTAAAGTCGAGTATGAGGTCCCTTTACTAATGTTTCACGTTTTCAGGGTGCAATTGTAGATTGAGGATGATGTCAGAACTCAGAAGCTTCAGCTAACATGTTTATTGTTATTGGAAACTTGTCAATGTAAATTTTAGTGTAACTGGGCAGATGGATAAATTTCAGTATAATACCATGAGGCTATAGATTACTACCAGACTCAAAATAACTTAGGTCGGGAATCAGGTAGTGATATTTAGCCTCATTAAATAACTTTATTGTTATGGACACTACTATTGTTTTTTGAATTTTAGTAACTTATGTGTACCATATACAGTGATCTGATTAGTGTCACCTGATGAGCTGTGTTTTGCGACAATAATGTCATGTTGGTTTTGATAGCTTTGTTTTAGGGCTCTCAAGCTTGCTGAACGCGAAGGGCGAGGAGGGGTGGGCACCTTTTCACTCTCCGACAACTCTCTCTCTCTCTAATCATTGACATCCTGCTTGAGCGAGGTATGATACCTGTCATTTTCTAAACTAATGTGACGATTGTTACTATTATTTCTGTTCACTAGGATAGAAGCATCCCTCTTTATTTCTGTTCACTTAGACTAATCTATGATGATTGTTAATTTATTTCTGTTCATTTGGATAGAGACACCCTCTTTGTTTCTATTCACTTGGACATAAGATGATAATTTAGAATTTGCTTCCTCCTGCCTTTTTTGAACTAATTTGCATGTTTCCACCTAAACCAGGTTGGGAGTAGGCATAGTTCACTCTGAGTCATGTCTCCTACTGCTTAAGTTCAATATTTTTGTGAAGTCTGAATGTTCGAAATCTGGTGGCATCTTCTATAGCTATGCTTTTCTTTGATCACTTTTGTTTTAGTGCATGCTTCCACCTAAACAAGGCTAGGAGTAGGCATAGTCCACTCTAAGTCATGTCTCTTGATGCTTAAGTTTAGTATTTTTGTGAAGTCTGAATGTTCAAAATCTGGTGTCATCTTCCATAGCTATGCTTTACTTTTATCACTTTTATTTTAGTGCTCTCTAGCTGAACCTGTTGTCCAACATTAATGACATAGAAAATTTTGGTTAACCTTAAAACTAGAAAGAGCTTGCAAAATTATGTTTGTGGTTCTCTGAGTTATTCCCTAAATATGTGTAAGTATAAGTTCTGATCCCTGCTACTATATAGATCATCGTTAGGAATGAATTGCGGTGCTGCCTTATTTCCACCTCACATAACGATATTTTTATTCATATGTGTCCTTTCTTTGGTTGTTAATTTATGCATCATTGCATCACTGCCAGAATGTGGATAATGAGTACATACAGTGATCTTAAAAATTTCAATAGAGGAAAATGCCTTTCAAGCTCACATGTCCGTGCAAAAATTGAAATTGCTTGCATCGGTAAAAAAGCCACACTAAGCGCTAAGCGGACTGAGGGACATAAGCGGGAGCCAGCAGCTGTCATAATGTACAAGCATTTATTCACTTTTTAGATTTTGCACTTCTTAGATTTTGTTTTTTTTATATTCGCATTGTAATATAATTTGGTTTGTATCAATTTAGTTCTATTTCATTGTTGTCAAATAATTTCTAAAATATTGAGGTCGATAATATATGGTGTTCATTTTTATGTAATCGTTGTGCATTTATATTTTATTGAATATTTTTGTATGACGTTGCAACATACGGGCACCTAACTATCTTATATATCTTTTAATGTATGTAAACATCTACTTTTAGTAATGCTAATAAAAATATAGAATAACAATTGTCGTTTTTGTATGTCAATATATTGATTTAGTAGCAACGCACGGGCATATACCTAGTGAGTGATTATAAGCGAACGGTTTAATATCTCGCATGGATAGCGCGCGATACGCACAAACGACGCGTGCGAACAACATGCAGACAACGTGACGACGCACTCGAATAGCGAGACAACGGCGAGCGTAACACGCGAGATTCACTAACAGATATCGCGTTTATATGAAACAAATATTAATTCGAAAATATTCGAGTAGGCAAAATCATATTAACATGTATTTATAAAGCGTAACTAAAATTCTATATTAGTTTATGTAGATTGCTACTTTAATAACTGTCGGATACATAAATAATTAACTAATTCATTAAAACTCGCGACATGGCAAAATAACGTTACTAATATGAAATTGATGTTGTTACGAAGTTGATGTGACTGAAACGAGTCAAAACAGTGTTATGATACATAATATATTAATAAATAGCAATTCACGAATTGTTACTATGTGGCACGATTCTATTTGCCAGAGCCAAGCCACACGGAGGGCTAGATAGAGAGTAGCCACAGAAAATCTAGGATACATTATGAGGGGGCAGTTCCCATTGGTTGGCTACGTGCAAACAAATCGTGGAGGCATTGCTGCATGCCGTACCTGCACGTGCAACAGAAGACATGAAAGTGGGTCCCACACATAGTTTCTATTCTCTATTGCATGACGGCTAGTGCTGCAACTTGGGCCGTGTCCTACTGGCCCAACATGAGCCCGCTGTGCTTTGGGCCTAGATGTGTTGGGCCGAGTTAGCACAAAATTTGTTTGGGCCATGCCTCACTGGGTCAGATAGGTAAAAGTAAGGCCAGCACGACCCTAAAGCACGGCGGACTTCCGTCAGGCCGTGCTGGCCCAGGTACGACACATCAATATACAACAGAACACAAAATATAGCTTATAGTCTCCAACAGCAGCAGCAAAAAATTACAGAATCATTTTTTGAGCACTAGGGATTTGAGGGAAATGAAATT
This sequence comes from Zea luxurians, assembly GCA_029449295.1. Lineage (NCBI taxonomy): Eukaryota > Viridiplantae > Streptophyta > Magnoliopsida > Poales > Poaceae > Zea > Zea luxurians. Next base: position 94,936,736 of record JAOPSE010000012.1, read on the forward strand.
TTATTCCTCGATCTGCCTCATTAAAACTTACACCCTAGTGAGGGGCTCCCTCTATAAGGAAAAGAGTACAGATCAGCAAAAGTCTTAATAATCACAAGTCTTAATGTCCAATCCATATTACAATAACAGCCAACCATGAACTAGATAAAAAAGTAACACTAATCATTGCTAAAATCAGCAAAAGCTTGTTCAATCTCACGATCTTCCAGTTGATGTTGCTTTCGATCATCTGCTCTCTTCCAATCTTTAAGGCAAGTTATTGCCTCCACTGTCTCAGGTGCAAGAGAAGACCTGCTTTCTTCAATTATGCCCCCACTTTGCTGAATGTTGCTTCAGACGAAACCGCAGAAACAGGAACACGAAGAATATCTCTAGCAAAATGAGACAATACTGGAAAACTGTACTTATGTTCCCTCCAACATTCAAGTAACTTTACCTTATCACCCTTTAAGGTGCGATCAGTGGCTGCAAAGTTAGTAGACACATAATGATTCAATTCAGCATTAGGATTCCACCTTTGACTTACGAATGAGGCAGCAGTTTCTTTTCCCTTGGACCTCTTCCATAAGTGGGCTGTCAATGAAGTTTTTGTGTCATGCTCAGGCAAAGTACCTGAAACCTCATTTTCACCATATTTGTTATAGTAAAAGCCAAACACATGAAATAATTCATCTTTTACATGATTAAAGGCATTTGAGTAATTCATATATAGCAAGTCACCAATTCCTTCCAAGGCAGTTTGTAAACCATCAAGTTTCTTACGAGGATCCAAATTAGTTGTAAAGCAATATATATGCGATATTCTATCAAAATATTTCAGAAATTTTACCTCCATTGGGGCAACAACAGTTCTACGAAGGGAATTAGATTTTTGTTTAGAAAATGATTTAGCAATTAACCAGATGTAATCAATCACTAAATAAGAAGTTGGATAGTAAACACCTGATAGAACATTTGTTGCTGCATAAAAGGGCATTATAAACTCTCTAAAATGTCTCACAATATACCAATCAGCCTTAGTTAGCACCAAATCAAGATCTTGAGCATTAGCATTCACAAAAATAGTAATAGTTTTTTTCATAACCATCTAGTTTCTTAAGCATTAGGTAGGTTGAATTCCATCTAATCTTCATATCAAGGCCAAATTTCCTAGGTTTCATACTATTTGCTTTGCAGTACTCAACAAACTTTGTAACCATTTGAGGGGTACTAGTTACGAAGCAAATAGCAGCACAAATATTGTCCAAAAATTTACTAACAACTGTTATGCCATCCCGAACAACCAAGTTTACGATATGGCACACACACCTTTGGTGAATAACATAACCAGCAATGTATGACTGTAGTTGAGGGGTAAGAACTTCAATTTCATTTGTATTTGAGGAAGCATTATCAAGAGTAATAGAGAGAATCTTATTCTTTATCTCAAAATCATTAACCACCTCTAGAATATGATTAGCAATGGCAGTACCAGTATGTGAATCATTCATTACTCTAAAACCAATAACACGCTTTTTCAGACAATATGAATTATCCAAATAGTGGGCAACAACAGAAATATAACTAGTCTTTTGGTGTGATGAAGTCCATATATCAGAAGTTAAAGCAAATGAAAACTGAACATTCTTAAAATTTTCTTTAAGCACAACAAGCTTTTTTGGTACAACGACATCAAAGCATATTCTGTAGTAGTTCTACTAACAGATTGTATTGTGGACAGAAAGCACGCTGAATCAAATTCTTAAAATTTTGGCTTTCACCAATCATAATAGGTAAGTCTTCAGAGACGATGTAATTAATAATTTCTTCATGTGCTAACCGTGGGATGTAAACCCATGTACTTAGTGCCATCGACAGCGAAGTTCAATTGGGTTTGCAAACCTCCACCAATAGTTTGCCCTACCTTCTTCAAACATGCTTTGAAGTGACGATTCAAATGCCAGTTCCACCAGCAAAATATGCACTCAACTTAGTTTTACAATAATGACATATAGCAATAAAACTTTTTATACCATTCTTAACAATTTCCCGCTTATCTATATGATTCCAACACTCTGCTCTAGAAATAGAGGCTTTAGATTTTTGGGGTAGTGGCACTAGAACATGATACCATCATCCCCATCATCATTTGAAACAGGTTCACCTCCACCAACATCTGCTGGGGAGGAGGCACTGGACATAAAGGATTCAACTTCAACATGAACCCTATCAGTAGATTCTGTACCATCCAAGGCATCATTTCCTATGATTGGGGTGAGTTGGAGAGAATTACTACAACCATCTTTACTACTAGCAGAAGACTTCCTAACAGCTGCCCTCTTCCTCCCCATGGTGGCTGGTGGCTTGGTTAGTGCCAAGAGGGGTAGATAAGTAGTGCTCTTGCCTGTGCAGCTGGGCGCTCGGGCCATTAGGGAGGGCCCGAGGGGAGCTGATTCAAAAAAATCCAGATTAGGGTTTCAATAAAAATCATACAGTCAATTACTCCATTTAATCGCATCATCAATGAGGCACTATGTTGTCACACCCGGGCTTTAAGGGACAAAGCCGGGTGCATCTCATACATGCGCCAAGAAGATAACATATATAATAACGGAGTGTATAGAGATAAATGTCATAATAACATCAGAGTATTTATTACATAGCAGAAGTCTTAATACAAAATAAAAGATAAATATAAAATGAACTAAGGATCATCCTTGGCGCAAAAGTCAACTGGGAAACACCACCTAGATCAGATCAAACTCCTCACCTTGTGGCTCCTCCTGAATCACCTGTTCTTCTCCTGTAGGGGGGGGGTGTGAGACAGCAAGGGTGAGCTCACACATGATCATAGCTCAACAAGTTGTGGGGAAACCAGCGGGCATGAACTCACCAAAGGTGGGAGTTCATGTGATGTGTAAGGCTAATCAACAACAGGGGTTAAAGCTGAGCATTGCTTTTAGTTAGTTGGTCAAAATTTTATTAGCAGTTACTAAATGTAAGTAAATACCAAACCTTAAATGATGTAATTGAACACAATTAATAGATAATCCCATGCATATGCAAATGTCAAAATTGAATTTAAGTTACATAAATTAATCATGCGAGAGTCCTGAGCTGCTCATGACCGTGAGCACGGCTAGTATACCAGTTTTACACTCTGCAGAGGTTGTACCCTTTACCCACAAGTCATGTTACCCATCTGCCAAGGGATCGTGACTCCCATACACCTCTACCTAGGAAGCGAGGCAGGGCAACACTACGAGGCCTTTACAAAGTTCCACTAGCTTCCGAAAATCCGCTACAGTTTATGGGAACAACACTTGCAAGAATCCCCCGTCTGACCGCCATCGCAGGAAAATCAACCCGAGAACCTCCTTGCATGCAACTCCCCTACTACCCTTGCCCCTTTCGGGTAAGGTAGTCTTCCACTAGCTTTCCTAATTAGTTAGCCAAGGGGTCCCATTCCTCCCTTGTGGTGGCACATGCTTCTCAAGTTAAGCTCCATGTTCCAATTAACATTAATGATCTTGACATGAACATAAATAGAATAATAAAAGAATTGGAACATGGATATAATGAAAGATTATCCCAAAACCATGTAAAGCAATAGCAAAAACTACCCAAGTGATTCAGGGATAATAAGGTAAAAAGGGATGAAAAATCTAGGGTGACCTATTGGGTCCCATCAAGATTAAACCTATGCATAAATAAGTGATATTAAAGAACATTATTGGGTAAAAAGTGGACAAGAGCACAACTTGCCTTCAATGATCTCCTGCTTAGCTACTTCTATCTGCTGGGCACCAGGATCTTCAGTCACAGGTTCTTCTACTCGCCACAATACAAACAAGCACAATATATAGAGAAAATTAACATCACACCAAACATGTAAACAAAATACAAAATAATAATCTACACATTAAAATAAAATCCTAGGAACAGGAATCATAATTTTTGGAGTTATAGATTTTAAGATATGAATTTCCAAATGTTTTATGTGTTTAAAACAGGATTAAGTGAGGAATAAATTTTCTTACTGTTTTCATGTCAAAACAGACTCTAAGTGATAGAGAATAATATTACGAAATTTTAGAAACTAGAATGGAGTAATTTGGAGCTCATATGAATTTTCTATGAATTATTCAAATTCTAGCACTCATTTATATAATAAAAACCTATTTTCTAATCCATTTATTCAATTTATCATGGCACTGGACTGGGCCTCAATTTCTCTTAAGCGCAGAGGGCTATGCGCAAGGTATCCCAGACATAGAGAACATGGTTCCTGGATGGCGGGTTGAATACTAAATAACAGAGGGGCTCTTTTGATAAACCAACCGACCGAACGGGGTACGGTGCGCTCACAGCCGTCTGATCGAGCGTGAGCGATCCAGATTAAATCAAGTTTTCATCCGAATCGGTATGCAATGCTATGCGTTGGGTTAGAAATCAACGACGCTAATTTAAAGTGCCCTAGACTCATCCTGGACCATCCGATTGACATCCAGTGGACACAAAACCTCACCGCGAATCGGTAAGACGTGATCTAATCCTGACCCTAGGTTTGGGATCCCATCGTCGGGGCGCATCCCCAACCCAGGCGACGCGGGGTGGCGGTGCCGCCGGCCAACCACGGCGGCAACCTCACTGGCGTATGCCCCCTAGGCCAAATAGAGACCCAAACAACCCTCCGGACGATGCTATACGTAGAGCAAAAGGTAAAGGAGGCGATGAGGCACTTCTTACCGGTGTTCGTGCGTGCAGGCACGTGGTCCACGATGCTAGGTGAAGTTGCGGCGATGCGGCAACTGCGGCGAGCAATTCGTAGCGCCCTGGTCGAGGATTCTCCGAAGCAAGGCTCCAGATATCCACGACGTGCGATGGAGGATACCCGTAGTACTTCTTCGGCGACCCGCCTCAACGGTTGACGACGGTCACACGCGGTGCGGTGGTGGATTTTCCCAGCAAGGGCGCACAACGTGGATGATAAGAAGGGGGAAAGGAAAGAGGGGTTGATCGAGCTATAAAAGGTGAAGCACAGTCGGATTACGTCGAGCGAATCACGGAAATACCGTTGGGTTCCCGGATTGCGGAGGACGCGGTCGCGGCGGCGTGATTCCGAAACGAGCGGAGGTGAGGGATGACATGTGGGACCCCCGTGTCAGTAGGTGCCAGCAGCGCGCAGCGTGAAGCGGTGAGGCTGCACACGGGACCCAGGGGTCAGTCGGCCATCCGAATTCTGTGGAGCGGGCTCGCGCGCGGGTGGCACCCTAGGTGGGCCGAATGCACCATCCGAGGCCCAAGCAAGACTCCCTTCTCTTTTTTTGTTGTATTTTCTATTTTTATTCATATTTATTTTGAATCCATTTTGAATTTGAATATGAGTTTCACCTTGGGTCCAATTATACAAGTTATAACCCCAATGTAGGAATATATTTTTTCCTTATTTTTATTTAAATACTATTTGTTTTGCTTCTGTTTTCTAAATTCTAGGATTCCTTTTAAATTCTAAATTTCCCTTTTGGAATTTTAATATATTTCTTGTCATATTATTTTCATATTGTCACAAAATGCACACAAAGTAAATTCCCAGCATGATGCATGTATTATTTTTAGGTGTCTTTTGTCTCTTATTTATTTGTTTAATTGTGTTCACATGAAATGATAAACATAGATAACACATATAGCTATAAAGTAATATAATTCTCTTTTTAGACTTTTCTTACAAAGCGGGTATTACAAATCCTACCCCGCTTAAACAGAATCTCGTCCTCGAGATTTAGGAAGATCTAGGGAAAAGATGGGGAAAATCTATGCGAAGTTCTTCTTCTCTTTCCCAAGTTGCTTCATCTTCTCCATGGTGACTCCATTGTACTTTGCACATCTTTATCACCTTATTTCTCGTAACCCGAGTCAATGTATCAAGAATCTTGACAGGATACTCCGTGTAAGTCAAATCACCCTAAACACTAAGCTCTTCCATCGATAACTGTTCCTCAGGGACACGGAGACACTTCTTAAGTTGAGATACGTGGAATACATTATGCACATCCATTAGAGTAGCAGGTAGCTCGAGTTGGTATGCCATCTCCCCAACTCTCCTAAAGATCATGAATGGCCCAATATAACGAGGGGACAATTTGCCCTTGACTTTGAATCTCCTCATCCCTCGAAGTGGTGACACCTTGAGGTAAACATAATCTCCTTCCTCAAATTCCAGTGGTCTCCTTCTATTATCAACATAGCTCTTTTGCCTGGTTTGAGCTACCCTTAAATTCTATACGGACTTGTTCTTCTGCTTCTTGAATTAGTTCAGGCCCAAAGAACTGTCTTTCTCCAGTCTGATCCCAGTATAGAGGAGTCCTGCACTTCCTCTCATATAAAGCTTCAAAGGGTGACATCTTCAAACTGGCCTGGTAGCTATTATTATAAGAGAACTCAGCATAAGGTAGACTTTTATCCCAACTTCCTCCATGCTGAAGGGCACAAGCTCTCAACATATCTTCCAATACTTGATTAGTCCTTTCAGTCTGTCCATCAGTCTAAGGGTGATAAGCCGTACTCAAATTCAACTTGGTATTCATATTCTCATGGAAGCTTCTCCAGAATCTTGAGGTAAACTGTGAACCTTGATCAGACACGATCTTCTTTGGTACACCGTGTAAACACACAATCCTAGCCACATATAACTTTGCTAGCTGAGAACCTTTATAAGTAGTCTTGACAGGAATGAAGTGAGCTACTTTAGTCAATCCATCCACAATCACCCATATAGCATCATATCCTTTCTAGGTGCGAGGCAATCCAGTAATGAAATCCATACCAATCTCTTCCCACTTCCACTCGGGTATCTTCAGTGGATGTAGTAGTCTAGCTGGCCTCTGGTGTTCAACCTTAACTCCTTAACACACATCGCACATCGCCACATGTGCAGCCACATCTCTCTTCCATCCATACCACCAATATTTTTGCTTCAAATCCTGATACATCTTAGTACTACCAGGATGAATAGAATAATCCAAGTCATGGGCTTCCTTCAATATAGTCTCACGAAGGCTTTCAATATCAGGAACACATATCCTGTCCTTGAACCATACATTGCCTTGCTCATCCTCCGTAAACTCTGGACCTCTACCTTTCATAATAAGATCCTTAATCTCTTGTATTTTAGCATCACCAATTTGTCCTTTGCGGATTTTTTGCTCCAAAGTAGGTTCCACATCAATAATAACTCCTTCAGTGTGAGCAACTATCCCCAAGTTAAGTCTCCTGAAATCCTCAACAATCTCATCGGGTAGCTGGGCAACAACAGCTGAATGAACGTGCTCCTTTCGACTCAAGGCATCTGCAACCAAATTTGCCTTGCCCGGGTGATAGTGAATCTCCAAATCATAATCCTTAATAAGCTCCAACCAATGGCGTTGCCTAAGGTTGAGATCCTTCTGAGTGAATATATACTTCAAACTCTTATGATCCGTGTATACTTGGCACTTGGTTCCCATAATATAATGTCTCCAAATCTTAAGCACATGCACAACAGCTGCCAGTTCTAAGTCATGCGTGCGGTAGTTCAACTCATGTTTCTGTAACTGACGAGACACATAGGCGATCACATGTCCTTCTTGCATGAGCACACATCCCAAGCCTTGGCCACATGCATCACAATAGATATCAAATCCCTTCTGTAGATCTAGCATAACCAACACTGGTGGTGACATCAATCTCTTCTTTAATTGATCAAAACTATCTTGGCACTTCTCGTCCCACTTAAATTCTCTTCCCTTCTCCAGAAGCAAGGTTATAGGCTTAGCAATCTTAGAAAATCCTTCAATAAATCTCCGATAATATCCTGCAAGTCCTAGAACTCCGAATCTTCGTAACTGTAGTGGGTACTCTCCACTCCATAATCTCCTTGACCTTAGCAGGATCCACTGATATTCCACCATTAGAAATGATATGTCCAAGGAATGGCACCTCACCAATCCAAAACTCGCACTTGCTAAACTTGGCATAGAGTTGATTATCTGGTAGCTTTTGTAGCACCAATCTCAGAACTCTTGGAATAAATCAGAATATCGTCGATGAACACTACGACGAATTTATCCAAATACTCCATAAACACCTTATTCATCAAATTCATAAAATAAGCTGTCGCATTAGTTAGTCCAAATGACATAACAGTGAACTCATATAATCCATATCGAGTCGAGAAAGCTGTCTTGGGAATATCCGATGGCCTAATCTTCATTTGATGGTATCCCGATCGAAGATCAATCTTCGAGAATACCCTAGCACCTCTCATATGATCAAATAAATCCTCAATGCAGGGTAACAGATACTTGTTCTTCATAGTAACATCATTAAGGGATCTATAATCCACACACATCCTTTGTGATCCATCCTTCTTCTGTACAAACAGAACTGGCGCTCCTCAAGGTGAGGAACTCGGTCGAATGTACCCAGCCTCTTGTAACTCGGTTAACTGCTTCTTCAGTTCCTTTAACTCTTCTACGGACATCCTGTATGGCCGTTTAGAAATAGGGGCAGTCCCAGGTAAGAGATCAATAACAAACTCAACTTCCCTATCTGGTGGCATCCCTGGTAACTCCTCTGGAAAGACATCCGGAAAATCCCTAACCACACGGATATTGTCACCAACAAACTCCTCAGGTATAAAGAACATCGCACGTTTGGATGAGGTGGTTACTGCAATTTGAACTTGAAATCTTTCTCCTTTAGGGCTGGTGAGTTCTACCGTACCCCTACCACATGCTATAATGGCCTTTGCCTTTCTTAACCATGACATACCAAGGATCAGATCTATACTACTTGCCTCTAATATTATAGTAGTAGCTCCAAATTCTCTTCCCATAATTGTTAATGTCAATCTACGTGTCATTTGATTTGCCTCAACAGGCCCTTTAGGTGTAATTACTATCATTGGTTTTCTCATATTTAGCAGTGGTATCTCATTTGTGTTGGCATATCGAGCAGACATAAATGAATGTGTAGCACCCAAATCAAATAATATGGTTGCAGGAATAGCATTAATGTAAAACATACCAAGTACGATGTCAGCACCATCAGGAGTAGCATCGACGCTGACTTGATTAACCCTGGCAATAGAGTATCCCTTGCCAGATCCTGGAGTCTACTGCTTATTCTGAACTGGGGTAGTAGCAATCCTCTGTGGGCAAACATTTGCATAATGTCCAGTCTTCCCACACTTGAAGCAAGTGGTGCCTGCACTCTGTCTTGAATACTTCATCGGGGTGCCAGTGGGGGTAGCCTGACGAGTCGGTGGAGTCCTCTGAAGTTATTGCTGAACTGAGCGCTAGCCTCCGCCAGTGCGAATTGGTGTGCCCTGGGGTGAACTGTAGCAAGGACGAACACTACTGCTTCCTTGTCCTTGAGATATAGCTTTCCTCTTCAAATCTCCTAGCTGAACACGCTTGTGTTCAATAGCTAGGGCCTTATCGAGCAGCCTCTGAAATGATGGAAATGTATGTGCCACTAGAGCATACTGCAGGGGTCCATTAAGTCCTTCAATAAAATGTTCCTGTTACCTCTCATCCTCAGCAACTTCATCAGGTGCATATCTGGATAACTAAATAAACTTATCGCGATACTCGTTGACTGACATGTTTCCCTGCTTCAACGATAGAAATTCCTTCTTCTTAATTTTCATCAATCCAGCTGGTATATGATAATTCCTGAACTGCGTACTGAACTCTGCCCAAGTAATAGTATCAACAACATCATGAGCAGTAGTATATGAATCCCACCAATCAGCAGCAGGACTTGTCAGACGACCAGAAGCATATAAAACCTTCTCCCGATCAGTGCACTGAGCAATGTTCAACATCTTCTCTATGGACTTCAGCCAATCATCTGCGTCCAGTGGATCAGGAGAACTAGCAAATGTCGGTGGCTTATGGCTCATGAACTCCCGGTGCTTATCTCGGGGTGGAACTGGTGGTGATGGTGGAGGTAGTGGCGCTTGCTGATGTTGCTGTTGTTGTTGTTGTTGCTGCTGTGCCCTCCTTTCCTGGCGTATCTCCTCTCGCTCTTGGCGCAGCTCTCGACGTATCTCTTCTCGTTCTTGGTGCATCTCCTGGCATTCCTGCTGCATCTGAGCACGCATATCTGCCATAGTGTCAGCCATTTGTTGCATCATCCTCATCTGAGCTGCAACCAGTGGGTCAACTCCTGCTAATGGAGGCGGTGGTGGAGGATCCATCTCAGGTTGTTGTGGCTGGGGTTGTCTGAATATCCTCCGAGTGTGTCGATTGGGAGGTAAATCAATTCCACCACCCTTCGTGTATTGACCATCTGAGTTAGAAATATATGGTAAGAGAGTAGTAGACAAGGCATGTAGTTACGAATCATGTTACTTTGAGGGATTTATTAGCTAAGCTTACTAATGTTTTACTACTAAAGCTAACTCAATACCTTATGGTGGTACATGCTAAGATGTCCATCTATAATAATTCAATCAATCAAAGAAGCAAATCAGACATTTATCATCAGAACAATCAACCAACATTTTAACTAGAGAAAATAGTTTTAAATTTTGTCTTAGGTTCCCTATCTCTTAAAAAGATCATAGTTGTAGGATTCTAAGGTGTGAAATCCATCATGTCTTGAAGTAGAAAAGATAAGAGTAATCAGAGTAGAACAACAAAAGGTGAGACAAGGTCAAGACAAGATGAGTATAGAAAGAGTCAGAGTAAGATAAGTAGGTAAGGGTTTGTCCATTTCTATCTAGGTTTCGTCCTACAGTCAACATTTCCTCTGATACCACTTCTGTCACACCCGGGCTTTAAGGGACAAAGCCGGGTGCATCTCATACATGCGCTAAGAAGACAACATATATAATAACAGAGTGTATAGAGATAAATGTCATAATAACATTAGAGTATTTATTACATAGCGGAAGTCTTAATACAAAATAAAAGATAAATATAAAACGAACTAAGGATCATCCTTGGCGCCAAAGTCAACTGGAAAACGCCACCTAGATCAGATCAAACTCGTCGCCTTATGGCTCCTCCTGAACCACCTGTTCTTCTCCTGTGGGGGGTGTGAGACAGCAAGGGTGAGCTCACACATGATCATAGCTCAACAAGTTGTGGGGAAACCAGTGGGCATGAACTCACCAAAGGTGGGAGTTCATGTGATGTGTAAGGCTAATCAACAACAAGGGTTAAAGCTGAGCATTGCTTTTAATTAGTTGGTCAAAATTTTATTAGCAGTTAATAATGTAAGTAAATACCAAACCTTAAATGAAGTAATTGAACACAATTAATAGATAATCCCATGCATATGCAAATGTCAAAATTGAATTTAAGTTACATAAATTAATCATGCGAGAGTCCTGAGCTGCTCATGACTGTGAGCACGGCTAGTATACCAGTTTTACACTCTGCAGAGGTTGTACCCTTTACCCACAAGTCATGTTACCCATCTGCCAAGGGATCGTGACTCCCATACACCTCTACCTAGGAAGCGAGGCAGGGCAACACTACGAGGCCTTTACAAAGTTCCACTAGCTTCCGAAAATCCGATACAGTTTATGGGAAGAGCACTTGCAAGAATCCCCCGTCTGACCGCCATCGCAGCAAAATCAACCCGAGAACCTCCTTGCATGCAACTCCCCTACTACCCTTACCCCTTTTGGGTAAGGTAGTCTTCCACTAGCTTTCCTAATTAGTTAGCCAAGGGGTCCCATTCCTCCCTTGTGGTGACACATGTTTCTCAAGTTAAGCTTTATGTTCCAATTAACATTAATGATCTTGACATGAACATAAATAGAATAACAAAAGAATTGGAACATGGATATAATGAAAGATTATCCCAAAACCATGTAAAGCAATAGCAATAACTACCCATGTGATTCAGGGATAACAAGGTAAAAAGGGATGAACAATCTAGGGTGACCTATTGGGTCCCATCAAGATTAAACCTATGCATAAATAAGTGATATTAAAGAACATTATTGGATAAAAAGTGGACAAGGGCACAACTTGCCTTCAATGATCTCCTCCTCAGCTACTTCTATCTGCTGGGCACCGGGATCTTTAGTCACAGGTTCTTCTACTCGCCACAATACAAACAAGCACAATATATAGAGAAAATTAACATCACACCAAACATGTAAACAAAATACATAATAATAATCTACACATTAAAAAAAATCCTAGGAACAGGAATCATAATTTTTGGAGTTATAGATTTTAAGATATGAATTTCTAAAGATTTTATGTGTTTAAAACAGGATTAAGTGAGGAATAAATTTTCTTACTGTTTTCATGTCAAAATAGAGACTCAAAGTGATAGAGAATAATATTACAAAATTTTAGAAACTAGAATGGAGTAATTTGGAGCTCACATGAATTTTCTATGAATTATTCAAATTCTAGCACTCATTTATATAATAAAAACCTATTTTCTAATCCATTTATTCAATTTATCATGGCACTGGACTGGGCCTCAATTTCTGTTAAGTGCAGGGGGCTATGCGCAAGGTATCCCAGACATAGAGAACATGGTTCCTGGATGGTGGGTTGAATACTAAATAACAGAGGGGCTCTTTTGATAAACCGACCGACCGAAGGGGGTACGATGCGCTCACAGCCGCCCGATCGAGCGTGAGCGACGCAGATTAAATCAATTTCTCATCCGAATCGGTATGCAATGCTATGCGTTGGATTAGAAATCAACGACACTGATTTAAAGTGCCCTAGACCCATCCTGGACCGTCCGATTGACATCCAGTGGACACGAAAGCTCACCGCGAATCGGTAAGACGCGATCTAATCCTGAACCTAGGTTTGGGATCCCATGGTCGGGGCGCATCCCCAACACAAGCGACGCGGGGTGGCGGCGCCGCCGGCCAACCACGACGGCAACCTCACCGGCGTATGCCCCCTAGGCCAAACAGAGACCCAAACAACCCTCCAGACGATGCTATACATAGAGCAAAAGGTAATGGAGGCGATGAGGCACTTCTTACCGGCGTTCGTGCGTGCAGGCGTGCGGTCCACGGCGCTAGGTGGAGTTGCGGCAGCGCGACAACTGCGGCGAGCAATTCGCAGCGCCCTGGTCGAGGATTCTTCGAAGCAAGGCTCCAGATATCCACGGCGTGCGATGGCGGATACCTGTAGTACTTCTTCGGTGACCCTCCTCAACGGTTGACGTCGGTCACACGCGGTGCGGTGGTGGATTTGCCCAGCAAGGGCGCACGGCGTGGATGAGAAGAAGGGGGAAAGGAAAGAGGGGTTGACCGATCTATAAAAGGTGAAGCACAGTCAGATTACATTGAGCGAATCACGGAAATGCCATTGGGTCCCCGGATTGCGGAGGACGCGGTCGCGGCGGCGTGATTCCGAAACGAGCGGAGGTGAGGGATGACACGTGGGACCCCGCGTCAGCGGGTGCCAGCAGCGCGCAGCGTGAAGCGGTGAGGCTGCACGCGGGACCCAGGGGTCAGTCGGCCTTCCGAATTCGGTGGAGCGGTCTCGCTCGCGGGTTGCACCCCAGGTGGGCCGAATGCGCCATCCAAGGCCCAAACAAGACTCCCTTCTCTTTTTTGTTTTATTTTATGTTTTTATTCATATTTATTTTGAATCCATTTTGAATTTGAATATGAGTTTCACCTTGGGACCAATTATACAAGTTATAACCCCAATGTAGGATTATATATATATTTTTCCTTATTTTTATTTAAATACTATTTGTTTTGCTTCTCTTTTCTAAATTCTAGGATTCCTTTTAAATTCTAAATTTCCCTTTTGGAATTTTAATATATTTCTTGTCATATTATTTTCATATTGTCACAAAATGCACACAAAGTAAATTCCCAGCATGATGCATGTATTATTTTTGGGTGTCTTTTCTCTCTTATTTATTTGTTTAATTGTGTTCACATGAAATGATAAACATAGATAACACATATAACTATAAAGTAATATAATTTCTCTTTTTAGACTTTTCTTACAAAGTGGGTATTACAGATGTGGGGAACAGAGGTTGGATGAGAATAGAAGGATCAAGCACTTACTGCTCTATCTTGGAAAAAGGCACGGATCTGAATGGGCCACCGTACTTCAGCGCGTGCCTAAAACTGACCACCAAGACCAAGACGACGCATCGACTAACACACAAACCTTATGAAAGTCTCCTAGGGGGGGTGAATAGGCAAAACCTGTAAATTATAAATTTAAACATGAAATTTACCCAGGGTTAGGATTAGAAACAAACTATAATGAATACAGAGTGTGGAAGAGAGTTCTTGCTATGAGTTGCTCAATCAATGCGGATAACTTTGGGAGCTAACTCAAGAGATTGTGAGCAAGAAAACTTTTAGAGAGAGAGGAGAGGAAGAATCAAATCACAAGTTAATGATCAACACAAATGAACACAACGATTTGTTTCCTGAGGTTTGGTTCCAATGAACCTACTCCCCGTTGAGGAGGCCACGGAGGTAGGGTCTTTTTCAACCCTATCATGGAACCTCCCAAGGTATTAGGCCCACCTACATATGTCCTTGTCCTAAGGACCTCGGACAACCATATAGATGCGCATAATCACTCGACAAGTTTGGTCATCTGTATCATCATCATATCGCCCAAGAGCACATCACCCATCACGCAGACATTACACACATAGTCAGAGTAAAGAATAACGGAAGCAGATTACAATAACATAATTTACATTCATAAAATATAGAGAGAGTATTTATTACAATACCGGGTGTCTGAGTGCATAACTTAATATTACATAACAGGGAGGTAAAACATCCTCCCACCAATGAGTTTACTGATTTCCCTCCTCCTTTGGCACCACCTTTGAGCAGAAATAGCAAAACTCGGCTGTTTCATCACCTACAACAACAAGGGTTCGAAAACCCTGAGTACGGAGTGTACTTTCACAAGTTTTACCCAACAAATGAAAAGACTCTCAAGGATATGCTGGCTGGTGGGATTCAAGGTAAAGCTGATCAATAATCAAAGACTCTGTTTGCAGAAAAGCTTACTAATAGTGGATCCTTAAAAATCTAGTTTTATTATCCAGTGAAGTCTTTACCTATAGCTAGAGTTCTTTCTATCCTAATTCAGGCACTTAGCCTATGCTAGTCGTCTTTTATCAACCCTTCACTTTACTGGATTGCTACGTGTAGGGCAGTGACCAAGTCTTCATGTCTGAGGAGTAACAGCGATCTGAATCGATTAATACCCAGCTAGGGATCTCCAACCACACGACATATGTAGCACTTAACCCTTGCATATGTCAACTCGCCACCGGGTTTCTCAAGACCAGAATGGGTTCACGCCAACCGAGAGCACAGATACACCACCGTCCAGCCTCTTGCCATGGAGGGTACACGCTACTCTCGCCATCTCTCCACTCCCATGGCGTGGTGGCCTTTCTGGTATTGGTCCGACCGAGGCAAAGCTTACCCATGACGAGGCATGTGGCCAGTTAAAAGGTCCTCGATCATCAAGCCTACATCGACACGGTCCTTAAGCGACTCAGATGGAGACACTACACCGAGACTCCTTTCTCGTGCAAGTCACCCGCCCAGTCTCGTCTTCATTATTTAAAACCCAAAATTTGGTACCTGACAGAGGTACCCTTTTCAGATGTTGAACCCATCATGGCCATGATGGATTCACCATCAAGTCTTTTCTTTGAAAACTTCCCATCCCATATGAAGCATCACCTTTTGTTTAAAACAAAACATTTGTTTTCTAAAGCAAGGCTAAGCATCAGAAAAATCCTTTTCATAAAAGGGTATCAAGGAATGGTAATCAATTTTCCAAGGAAGGAAATGCATCAAATGTTTAGCACACAGCTCCTATCACCAAATGCATCATATAAGGTGATAAAGATTTAAAACACAAGGAAAGGGATAATGCACCGGGGCTTGCCTTGTGTTGTGGGAGGCTCAGGGTCTGTCCCACAGATGTCAAAATAGAAGTTGTTCTCGACAGGTGGAATTTTAGCTTGCGAGGCAAATTCTTCTTCGACTACCACTTCTTCTTTGTTTTCTATACATAACAATACATGTACATGAATGCTTATGTGATGCTATAAACATGCAGTTATAATAGAAACATACCAAGTTGTATCTTGAATACAACTTTCCTTCACGGTACACCTTAGTCACTAGAGTTTCCTGAGCTAGTATTCTATTAGGGTTAGACAATTATACCCTAGGGAGCTAGTGTATTGGGTTTTGGATCAAACAATGTCCAAAGCATGTCAAACTCCACCCAAGGGCTTTAATCCTCAAATTAAGCTTACCCAAAAAGTTTATTATTTTTGGAGCTACCAAATTAATTCAAAAATTCTAAAAGGCTAGGTTTAGGCATCTTTAAATGCTAAATAATTCCAGTTTTGGACTAAAAATCTTGGAACTATTTTTATTTAATACTAGGTGAATTTAGGAGTCTAGCAAAATTGGTCCTATAATTTTACCATTTTTCTAGAATTTCCTATAAATTTCTAAGTCTGGCAGAAAAAAGAAAAAAAGAAAAGATTGAATAGTACTGGGTTCTATCTAGCCCGATTCGACCTATAACCAGACAAACCGCGCCCGCGCTGGTCAATTTGTGCAGAGGTCCCTGGCTATTTGAAAAACCAATAAAGAATCCCTACGCACTATTCCCTGTCTCACTAACAATCACACTTAAGCCCCTCTCCTTTCTCTCCTTCGCAAGATCGAGTCCCCGACGATGGACGATGACGTGGGCACTCCGGTGAACTTGTACCGACCACCAAACTCAATAATCCATGCTCTAATTCGGTTTACGCCTAATTCTAAACTTGACGCTCCACTGGGAATCACCAATTTGGTCCGAATGCCGTTCTAGAGCTCGGTCCACGCACACCCACGAAGTTGGAAACATACCCAACGCGTTCCTAACGATCTAGCCCGGTAAAGCTTAATTGGCCGAGCCGACGAGCATCACAAGCATGCGAGAGCGCTGAAACACGGACAAGGAGGGCGAGGGCGGACCTGAGAGCGACTGGCCATGGTGGAGTGACACACGGTGGCACAGACGACCGATTTGGGGGAAGAACGAAATTCTCCAGCTATGGTGGCTAATCGAGGGCGAGGGTTGGTGCTCTGGCTTCGTAACAACCAAGGAGCTAACTGTGCACTCAATTTATAGCATCTGTGAGCGGTGGCTCCAAATTTGGGGAAGAAAGCTGGCGGCCGAAGAGAGGGGTGAGTCACTGGTGCGAACTACCGTGGCGTTCATCGGTGCAATGTCTCAGGCGATGGAGAGGCTACCTACGGCGGTCTACTACGACGTGGTAACATTGCTGAATATGTGGCGTCCAGGTGGCAAACAACAAACTCTGGTGAGGGTCATCTTGATCGGCCGCAGGGCAAGTGAGTATGACAGCCAACTCACGACCTCATCCACGGTCAAGATCTTTTCACCGTCGGCCGTTATCCGCACCCAGAGCGCATGAATCGCAACACCGGCGAGGATCACAGCGCACACCCACCAGCGGTGACAGGTTCACTGAATCAGATCTTGTTCAGTCATTGTACCATGACGACCGTTCATTAGAGCGCCTGATAGAGCAACTTGCAGGGCTTTGTTCTCAAATTTTTATGTGCAACTCACTAATCTGTCTGTAGCAAAGTTGATCTCCGACAAACCAGCTTTGATTTTGTTATAGCAACCATAATCAAACACTCTCTGGATCCTACTCAAAATCACTCCCAAAGTTTGTCCAAGTTCACTATTAGTCAAAAATTCAGATTCAGGGGTGACTGACAGCCTGAATTTAAGTCCATTTATCTCAAATTTCTGTACAGCACTAATGCTTGGTCACTTAATCAAACTTTTACCCCTAACATAGCTCTATAAGTTTGATGTATTGACCTAGGGCAAAACCTTTATGGATTAAGAAATACTAGGCTCCAAACTTGGCCTAATTACACTGAATTTTCCGAGTTAACCACATGGGTTCTCTTGGGGCTTTTTGCAATTAAGTCCAATTTGTTCCACATTACTTGAAAATCCTCCAATGTAAAAGTTGTTTAGTTTTTTATATTCTACCACTTTGATATATACACTTTGGTCCAAAAGTGTATACAAATTGAAATCACTCCATAGGGCACAAATTAGGGTTTCTAGGGTTCCATTTAGGGTTTTGGGTGCTTTAGGGTTTTTGTGCCACTCAAATCCATAAAACTTAATCCCTTCTGAACATTTCTAATAAATTTTTAGGTAATACTCAATTTGGCCTGACATTCACCCATATACCCCAAACCCAGGGTTCAATACCCTATTCTAGGGTTAAGGAGCATTTCAAGTCACCACATCACATTTGCTTTGGAATTTTAGCCTAGTGGATGCATTCTAGGTGTAATAAACATAATGATATGCCAATGCATATGATGCCCTACTCAAATATTAGTTCTAGTAACACCAGTGGTGTTACATCCTTCCCCCCATAAAAGAATCTCATCCCGAGATTTAAGGTCCTAGGGTAAGTAATGGAAAAGGAAACACGTCACAACTTTATTTCCTTATTTATCTTATAGAGCAGGGGGTGATATGGGGCTTGTTCCAACTTTACAATAAGGTGTACAAATCTCACAGGTTACATGAAGATAAAAACCTAGGAAAATTTTCTCTAAGAAATCTTGAGTTTCCCAGGTAGCTTCGTCTCCAGTGTGTTGGTTCCATTGTACCTTATAGAACTTGAGAGTCCTTTTTCGAGTGATTCTATCCTTTTGATCCAGAACTCGAATTGGATGTTCCGAATAAGTCAAGTCTGGTTCCAAAGTAACATCTACCACATCCATGGTTTGATCTGGAATTCGAAGGCATTTCTTCAACTGGGATACATGGAACACATTATGTACAACACACAATGATTCGGGCAGTTGAAGTCTGTACGCCACTGGTCCGCATTGTTCAAGAAGAGGAAATAGACCAATATATCGGGGTGCCAACTTTCCTTTTACCCAGAACCGATTAACACCCTTCATCGGTGATACTTTCAGGTATACATAATCCTCAGCTTGAAAGACCAAAGGTCGGCATCGTTTATCTGCATAGTTTTTTTTGTCGAGCTTGAACTTCTTGTGTCTTATCCGTTGAACTTTTTCTTCTGTTTTTTAACCGAGTCAGGCCTGAAAAACCACCGTTCTCCTTGTTCAGACCAATTCAAGGGTGTTTGGCATCGTCGTCCGTACAGTGCTTCAAACGATGCCATCTTAATGCTTTCTTGATAGCTATTATTATAAGAAAATTCTGCCAATGGCAGGCAATCATCCCATTTCTGTGGAAATTCCAGGACACATGCCCGTAACATATCTTCAAGTATCTAGTTTACTCTCTCAGTTTGCCCACTTGTTTGAGGATGATAAGCCGAACTGTGGAGTAATTTAATACCCAAGGATTTGTGCAACTCTTCCCAAAACTTGGATACAAATTGTGGTCCCCAGTCCGACACTATCGTCTTTGGAACTCCATGTAAACTGAGAATACAAGCAATATAAAGTTCTGCGTATGCAATCACTAGATATTTCACCTTAACGGGAAGAAAATGGACAGTCTTTGTAAGTCGATCAATTATGACCCAGATGGGATCAAATCCTTTAGCTGTTCTAGGTAATCCCACAATGAAATCCATACTAATATCTTCCCATTTCCAGGTTGGGATGGACAAAGATTGTAATGGCCCAGCAGTCTTCATATGTACTGCCTTGACACATCTACACGTGTCACACTTTCCCACATAGTGTGCAATTTCAATCTTCATTTTGGTCCACCAATAATGTTGCTTTAAGTCTTGATACATCTTAGTGCTTCCAGGATGAATGGAATATCGACTAAGATGAGCTTCGTCCAAGATTTGTTGGCGGACTTTGACATCTTTTGGCACTACTATGCGATCTTTAAACCATATTATTCCCTGATTTTCTTTCCTGAAACAATTTGCCTTGTCAGCCTCCATTTTCTCATGAATATACTTCATACCCTTATATGTTCTTTGAGCATCAATAATTCTTTGCAGAAGAACTGACTCAAGCTTCAAGTTCGTCAAAGTTCCTTGTTGGATTATCCTCAGATTCAACCTTTCCATTTCTTGACATAAAGTGGTGTCAAGTGCTCTTACTGTAAGACAATGACAAAAAGTCTTGTGACTTAAAGCATCTGCCACCATATTAGCTTTTCCTAGGTGATAATGAATTTCCAAGTCATAATCTTTTATTAGCTTGAGCCACCTTCTTTGTCTCATGTTTAATTCTGACTGGGTAAAGATATACTTCAGACTTTTATGATCCGTATACAAATGGCATGTATTCCCCAGTAGATAATGACGCCAAATCTTAAGGGCATGAACTAGTGCAGCTAGCTCTAGATCATGAGTTGGATAATGTTCTTCATGCCGACGCAGCTGCCTTGAAGCATAGGCTATCACTCGTCCCTCTTGCATCAAGACACATCCAAGTCCACTGCCTGACGTGTCACAATACACATCAAAGGGCTTTTCAATATCCGGTTGGGCCAACACCGGTGCAGTGGTCAGCAACACTTTCAGCTGCTCAAAGGCCTCATTGCATTTAGAGGACCAATCAAATTTAGTATCATTCTTCAATAACCCAGTAATGGGTTTAACAATTTTGGAGAAATCCATAATAAATCTGCGGTAATAACCAGCCAGCCCAAGGAAACTCTAAACTTGATGTACTGTAGTAGGTGAGTTCCATTCTAGAATGTCCTTGACTTTGCTGGGATCGACCGCAATCCCTTTAGCAGACAATACATGTCCAAGAAACTAGATTTCCTCCAACCAGAATGCGCATTTGCTGAATTTGGCATACAGTTGATGTTCCCTTAAGCGCGTTAACACAATCCACAAGTGCTTTGCATGCTCCTCTTCATTCTTGGAATAGATCAGAATATCGTCAATGAAGACCACCACAAACTTGTCTAACTCGGGCATAAATACCAAATTCATTAAGTATGTGAAGTGGGATAGAGCATTTGTTAATCCGAAGGACATAACCAAGTATTCAAATAACCCATACTGAGTGGTGAATGCGGTCTTGGGTATATCCTCAGGTCGAATACGGATCTGGTTATAGCTCGATCTGAGATCAATCTTAGAGAATACCCGAGCTCCAGTAAGTTGATTGAAAAAAATATTGATCCGAGGAAGAGGATACTTGTTCTTGATAGTAACCTCATTGAGGGGTCTATAGTCCACGCACATTCGGAGTGTTTGATCCTTCTTCTTGACGAAGATTACTAGACATCCCCACGGTGATGAACTTGGTCTAATGAGCCCTTTCTCCAACAAGTCTTGTAGTTGTGTCTTGAGTTCAGCCAGTTCATTAGGTGGCATACAGTATGACCTTCTGGAAATAGGAGCCGTACCAGGCTTCAATTCAATCACAAATTCCACATCCCTTTCTAGAGGCAACCCAGGCAAGTCTTCAGGAAATACATCCGGGAATTCACACACCACCAGAATATCCTGGATTTCTTGCACCATAGTCTCAAAAACTTGTCCAGATGCTTTGACTGGGACAACTACAGGGATGGACAAATGGACCTCTTCATGACCATAACTCAATTTAATGGTACTTTGGTCCGTATTGATTATGGCCTTATGTTGGGCTAACCAATTCATGGCCAAAATCACATCTATATCTTGTCTCTTTATAACAATCATGTTTGTAAGGAACTTCCGTCTGGCTAAGGTTACGGGTACTTGGAAGACTACTTCCTTAGTAAATATCTGACCCCCAGGTGAATGGATAACAAATCCCTCCCTTGATTTAGTGCTATGTATGCAATATTTATCCACAAAAGTCTTGCTCATAAAGGTATGTGATGCACCAGAATCGAAAAGGATAACTGTTGGGTAGTTGGCAACGAGGAACATATCCATCATCACCGGTTCGCCTTCCGGTGTAGTAGCCACCTGGGTATAATACACTCGTCCAATTTTCTTCATATTTCTGCCTGCTAGAGGATTGGTCGTGTTTCCCTTTCCTTGATTTGAATTCCCAGAAGTCTGTTGAAAGTTGGATTTGTTCTGCTTTGGATACAGGCAGTCTTTGATGAAATGCCCAGACTTTCTACAATTGAAGCAACCACTAGAGGAACTGGGAAGGGCAGGGAATCGAGCACTAGGGGCACTCGACTGATTATTTTGAGCTGGGGCAGAAGTGGGATGAATGAATACGGGTTATCTGAAGGGATATGTGGGTGGGCGAGGAGAAGAAAGATTTGGATTGAAAGGTCAAATTACCAACCTTGTTCTCTTTTCTGGTCCCTAAGTTGATCTTTCACCCACATATCCTTTTGACTTTCCTTGTCCCGCATTTTTAGCTTCAACTGACAGGGCTGTGCTGACGGCCCTGCTATATGTGAGGTCCAGACATGTAGCCATTTTGCGCTGTAGTCTGTCATTTAGTCCCCTCATAAAGCAATTCTTCTTTTTCAGATTAGTGTCCACTTGATCGATGGCGTATTGGGAGAGGTGATTAAATTTATTGAGATACTGCATCATAGAATCTCCCCCTTGCTTCAGACGGATGAATTCTTCCAACTTCATCTGTAGCACGCTTTCCAGAACATAATGTTCCTGGAATGCCAGTTTGAATTCTTCCCAAGTAACTTGATGTACCACAGGCTGGATGGCGGAAAAGTTTGGCCACCAAGTGCTGGCAAGGCCTCGCAACTGTCGGGCGGCAAATAGAGGCTTCTGTATCTCGGTGCATTGGATCAGCCCGAACTTTTGTTCCATCACCCACACCCATTCATCGGCTTCCAGGGGTTCCTCCGCCTTAACAAAGAGCGGTGGATGGATCTCGGAGAATTCCAAATACGTGGTGTCTCGTGGTCCTTGTGGTTGACCCCTTCCTTCGTGTTGCTGTAATTGATTTCCCTCCATTTCACGCAGGAAGCGTGTGTTGTCGGTGGTAGCATTAACCAAGGCAGCGATAGCCTCAGCCAGGGTAGGAGGTACAGGTGGCGGGTTGGGAGTGTCCTCCCTATCGCGAGAAGTTCCTGCACCATCGTGAGCACGAGTCCGGGATGGCATCTGAGGCAAAGGAAACATTTCGAAATATAACATGCCAAACATACACCATCTTTACTACATTGCTGAACTGTAATAATTATACATACTCCATTATACAACTCGACTTCCTTACTTATTTTACATAAGTACATTATTTAAACTATACTATTATAGTTTTCTTCATCCTTAGCTGCTCCACCGTCTTCTTCAGGAGACTGTTCATCTGCAAGGTTCATGGAAGGAGGGGCTGCAAAAAGGTCCAGCTCCCCATAAGATCCTCCATTTGCTGTTCCAGATGGTCCAGCTCCCATTGCTGCAACTTCTGGTAGCACGTTTGGGTGCAGCCGGTCATATAATACGTGCACCTCTTCATGCAAGGTGTTGCAGTATGCTTGCAGGTTTTCTAGGGATGCACTAAGTTCTGCTACTCGAGCTAGAGCTTTGGCTTCACAATCCTAAGCGAAAGAGCGCAAATTTATGGCCCAGTCAATGGCTGTATCTCGTTCCACAATCTCATGCTGCAAGCGATGAACTTCTGTTGAGAGTTCAACAATGCGGCGGCTATCGCGCGCATGCTCCCTACACCCATGGCGTAGTTCAGACCTGAGTCGCTCCACTCTAGTCTCCAACTCCCCTATTGGGTTGTTGCTTCCGCTGCTGCTTCCTTCTTGCCGAGAGGCCAGCTGATGCTAGGGTACACCATGAGGTCTAGTTGATTTGTGTTGGGTGGTCTTAGTGTGTGCCATATCTCCATAAGATGGGAAGATTTATTAGTATAGTTTAAACATGATGCATGCAAAACATAATAATTATGGAATCAACTTTCGTTGATCCCCTAATTTCCTACATATACTCTTATTTAGCACTCTATTATCCGACTTTAAAAAGGTAAGTTACTACCAGAAAAGGGGTAACATAAGAACAAAAGAATTTTCAAGGTAAGTGTTTCAAAATTCTTTTGAAGTACTACGTAATGTCCGAAGAGACGGGCTTCGCTCCGATACCAGCTGTCACGCAACCTCCCAAGGTATTAGGCCCACCTATAGATGTCCTTGTCCTAAGGACCTCGGACAACCATGTAGATGCGCGTAATCACCCGACAAGTTCGGTCATCTGTATCATTGTCATATCTCCCAAGAGCGCTTCACCCATCACGTAGACATTACACACATAATTAGAGTAAAGAATAACGGAAGTGGATTACAATAACATAATTTACATTCATAAAATATAGAGAGAGTATTTATTACAATACCGTGTGTCTAAATGAATAACTTAATATTACATAACAGGGAGGTAAAACATCCTCCGACCAACGAGTTTACTGATTTGTCTCCTCCTTTAGCACCACCTTTGACCAGAAACAGCAAAACTCGGCTGTTTCGTCATCTACAACAACATGGGTTCAAAAACCCTGAGTACGAAGTGTACTTTCGCAAGTCTTACCTGACAAATGAAAAGACTCTCAAGGATATGCTGGCTGGCAGGATTCGAGGCAAAGCTGATCAATAATTAAAGACTCTGTTTGCAGAAAAGCTTACTACAGTGGATCATTAAAAATCTAGTTTTATTATCTGGTTAAGTCATTACCTGTAGCTAGAGTTCTTTTTATCCTAATTCAGGCACTTAGCCTATGCTAGCCATCTTTTATCAACCCTTCACTTTATTGGATTGCTACGTGTAGGACAGTGACCAAGTCTTCATGTCCGAGAAGTAATGGCGATTCGAATCCATTAATACCCAGCTAGGGATCTCCAACCACACGACATATGTAGCACTTAAGCCTTGCATATGTCAACTCGCCACCGAGTTTCTCAAGACCAGAATGGGTTCATGCCAACCGAAAGCAAAGATACACCATCGTCCAGCCTCTTGCCACGGAGGATACACGCTACTCTCGCCATCTCTCCACTCCCATTGCATGGTGGCCTTTCTGGTATTAGTCCGATCGAGGCAAAGCTTACCCATGACGAGGCATGTGGCCTGTTAAAAGGTCCTCGATCATCAAGCCTACATCGACACGATCCTTAAGCGACTCAGACGGAGATACTACACCGCGACTCCTTTCTCGTGCAGTCACCCGCCCGGTCTCATCTTCATTATTTAAAACCCAAAATTTGGTACCTGACAAAGGTACCCTTTTCAGATGTTGAACCCATCATGGACATGATGGATTCATCATCAAGTCTTTTCTTTGAAAACTTCCCATCCCATATGAAGCATCACCTTTTGTTTAAAACAAAACATTTTGTTTTCTAAAGCAAGGCTAAGCATCAGAAAAATCCTTTTCATAAAAGGGTATCAAGGAATGGTAATCAATTTTCCAAGGAAGGAAATGCATCAATTGTTTAGCACACAGCTCCTATCACCTAATGCATCATATAAGGTGATGAAGATTTAAAACACAATGAAAGGGATAATGCACTCGGGCTTGCCTTGTGTTGCAGGAGGCTCAGGGTCTGTCCCACAGATGTCAAAATAGAAGTTGTTCTCGAAGGTGGAATTTCAGCTTGCGGGATAACTTCTTCTTCAACTACCACTTCTTCTTCGTTTTCTATACATAACAATACATATACATGAATGCTTATGTGATGCTATGAACGTGCAGTTATAATAGAAACATACCAAGTTGTATCTTGAATACAACTTTCCTTCATGGTAGACCTTAGTCACTAGAGTTTCCTGAGCTAGTATTCTATTAGGGTTAGGAAATTATACCCTAGGGAGCTAGTGAATTGGATTTGGGATCAAACTATGTCGAAAGCATGTCAAACTCTACCCAAGGGCTTTAATCCTCAAATTAAGCTTACCCAAAAAGTTTATTATTTTTGGAGCTACCAAATTAATTCTAAAATTCTAAAAGGCTAGGTTTAGGCATCTTTAAATGCTAAATAATTCCAGGTTTGGACTAAAAATCTTGGAACTATTTTTATTTAATACTAGGTGAATTTAGGAGTCTAGCAAAATTGGTCCTATAATTTTACCATTTTTCTAGAATTTCCTATAAATTTCTAAGTCTCGCAGAAAAAAGAAAGAAAAAAGAAAAAGGAAAAGATTGAATAGTACTAGGCTCTATCTAGCCTGATTCGGCCCATAACCAGGCAAACCGCGCCCTCGCGCCCGCCCGCGCTGGTCAATTTGCGCAGAGGTCCTCGGCTATTTGAAAAACCAGTAAAGAATTGCTACGCACTATTTCCTGTCTCACTGACAATCGCACTTAAGCCCCTTTCATTTCCCTCCTTCGCTAGACCGAGTCCCCAACAATGGACGATGGCGTGGGCGCTCCGGCGAACTTGTACCAGTCGCCAAACTCAATATTCCATGCTCAAATTTGGTTTACGCCTAATTCTAAACTTGACACTCCACTGGGAATCACCAATTTGGTCCGAACGCCGTTCTAGAGCTCGGTCCACGCACACCCACGAAGTTGGAGACAAACCCAACGCGTTCCTAACGATCTAGCACGGTAAAGCTTAATTGGCCGAGCCGACGAGCATCACAAGTATGCGAGAGCGCTAAAACATGGACAAGGAGGGCGAGGGTGGACCTGAGAGTGGCTGGCCATGATGGAGTGACACACGGTGGTGCAGACAGCTGATTTGGGGGAAGAACGAAATTCTCTGGCTATGGTGGCTAATCGAGGGCGAGGGTTTGTGCTCTAGCTTCGTAACAACCTAGCGGAGCTAGCTGTGCACTCAATTTATAGCATCCATGAGCGGTGGCTCCAAATTTGGGGAAGAAAGCTGGCGGTCGAAGAGAGAGGTGAGTCACTGCGTGAACTACTGTGGCGTTCACCGGGGCAATGTCTACTGCGACGTGGTAACCTTGCTGAATACGTGGCGTCCAGGCGGCAAACGGCAAACTTCAGTGAGGGTCATCTCGACCGGCCGTAGGGCAAGTGGGTACGCCACCTCACGACCTCATCCGCGGTCAAGATCTTTTCACCACCGGCCGTTATCCGCACCCAGAGCGCACGAATCGCAACACCGGCGAGGATCACGATGCACACCCACCAGCGGTGACAGGTTCACTGAATCAGATCTTGTTCAGTCACTGTACCATCACGACCGTTCATCAGAGCGCTTGACAGAGCAACTTGCAGGGCTTTGTTCTCAAATTTTTATGTGGCAACTCACTAATCCGTCTGTAGCAAAGTTGATCTCCTACAAACCAGCTTTGATTTTATTATAGCAACCATAATCAAACACTCACTGGATCCTACTTGAAATCACTCCCAAAGTTTGTCCTAGTTCACTGTCAGTCAAAAATTCAGATTCAGGGGTGACTGACAGCCTGACTTTAAGTCTATTTATCTCCAATTTCTGTACAGCACCAATGCTTAGTCACTTAATCAAACTTGTACCCCTAACATAGCTCTATAAGTTTGATGTATTGACCTAGGGCAAAACCTTTATGGATTAAAAAATACAAGGCTCCAAACTTGGCCTAATTACACTGAATTTTTAGAGTTAACCACATGGGTGCTCTTGGGGCTTTTTGCAATTAAGTCCAATTTGTTCCACATTACTTGAAAAATCCTCCAATGTAAAATTTGTTTAGTTTTTGATATTCTACCACTTTGATATATACACTTTGGTCCAAAAGTGTATCGAAATTGAAATCACTCCGTAGGGCACAAATTAGGGTTTCTACGGTTCCATTTAGGGTTTTGGGTGCTTTAGGGTTTTTGTGCCACTCAAATCCATCAAACTTAATCCCTTGTGAACTTTTCCAATAACTTTTGAGGTAATACTCAATTTGGCCTTACATTCACACATATACCCCAAACCCAAGGTTCAATACCCTATTCTAGGGTTAAGGAGCATTTCAAATCACCACATCACATTTGCTTTGGAATTTTAGCCTAGTGGATGCATTCTAGGTGTAACAAACATAATGATATGCCAATGCATATGATGCCATGCTCAAATTTTAGTTCTAGTAATAGCAGGGGTGTTACAAACCCTTTCCCTCTCTCAAACTATCACTCAGACCGTATGAGTGCTTCTTAATCTCAAGAATCACTAAGACCCCACAAGGACCACCACACACTTAGGTGTCTCTTGCTAGCTTTACAAGTCACTAGAGATTTTAGAAGGAGGTGAAGAATGCACGATTAAAAGCCAAGCAACAAGAGCAACAGATGACACACGAATCACACTCTCTCAAGTCACTAATCACTATTGATCACTTGTCTCAATTGTGGAACTTGGAGAGGATTGGAAGCTTTGATTGTGTCTTGGAATGAATTCCTTGCTCTTGTATTGAATGTGTATGAGTGGAGTGCTTAGGTGTAGTGAATGGAGGTGGTTGGGGTTGTATTTATAGCCACCAACCACTTCCTAGCCGTTCCTCCTTTTCTGCCGACCGCGGATGGTCGGTGCCTCTGGTCTGGACGGTCCGCCCCTGCACATCAACGGCTGTAATCACAACGGTCAATAGTAACGGCTATATCAATGACTATAGTGCATTTAATGCATCGTTAGATGTTAGATAAAGTAGTCATGGACGGTCTGGCCGTGCACACTGGATGGTCCGCGAGGATGCTAAAAATGCATTTTACTAAACCCATCACCTTGGGGTTTTTCTAGTTTTTGAATGGTCGGACGGTCCGCGCCTGAGGCCGGACGGTCCGTGCTTGGTCTCAGACGATGCTCGCTTCTCCTTTGGATAGTCCGTAATGTAAACGCTATTTTTGGAATGTTCCTATCCAAGGCTCACACCAGTGTCGCGGATGGTCTGCCGCAAGGGCTCGAACGAGCCACACTCAGGGGAATTTCTAAAACACTTCCCCTGTCCAGAATAATCTACGGTTTTCCTAATAGTTGTCTTAGAATTGGTGTGTGTGAACTTTATGCACCTGAGAAATAATCACTTAGGCAAACTAGTTAGTCCATAAGATTTATGATGGTCATCAAACACCAAAATCGATTATAGGAAATAATTGAGGCCATTTCCCTTTCAATCTCCCTCTTTTTGGTGATTGATGCCAACACAAACCAAAACAAATACGAAGTATAGAAATGTAGCTAGTTTGCATTTTGATATATGTGCATAAGTTACTTTGACATGAAAGCAGTTCTAAGTATATGGGAATGTTTTGACATGGTTAAAATTTTGGACCACATTTGCACCACTTAGCTTGTTTTTGCAAATCCTTTGGAAAAGTATTTTTAAATTCTTTTGCAATTAGCCAATGATATAAGAATATAATTTCTAAAGGCATTTTCAAGTTTTGAAAGATTCTGCCCCCTTTTCAAGTTCTTTTCTTTTGGCTAAATAAAAGCCCCCTGAAAAAGTTCTCCCCTTAGTTGTCAAGAGGGTTTTTGCAAATTCAATAGTTCCAATTTGGAAGACAATTTTTTTTCAGAAAACAGGGTGGTGGTGCGGTCCTTTTGCTTTGGCCTATTAATTTCTCCCCCTTTGGAATTAAGCAGCAAAAACGAAGAACACTAGAAACCTTTTACAAGAAAGATATGAAAGTAAGTACCTGAGTTAGGCAAAGGATATATGATACTGACAAAGTTGTAGTGGAAGCCTTGCCTTTGTCAACAACTCCATTTCCCTATCAATCTAAGACTAAGTATAGAAATACACTTGGAAGCATATTAGTCTTAGCTTTGGCACAAGAAGAACAAGAAATATGCATTTGTACCAAATGAAAGAGATATGACATGATCAAAGGTATAAAATGAGCAATGTGTGCAAGATTTCAATCAAAGTTTTGATAATATGTTCATTCCTAAGCTTGCTAAAAGTCTTTTCATCTAGGGGCTTGGTGAAGATATCAGTTAACTAGTTGTGGGTGCTAACATAAGCAATTTCGATATCTCCCCTTTATTGGTGATCTCTCAGGAAGTGATACCGGATGTCTATGTGCTTTGTGCTGCTGTGTTCAACAGGATTATCCACCATGCAGATTGCACTCTCATTGTGACATAGGAGAGGGACTTTGCTCAATTTGTAGCCATAGTCCCTAAGAGTTTGCCTCATCCAGAGTAATTGTGCACAACAATGTCCTGCAGCAATATACTTGGCTTCGGCGGTAGATAGAGCTACTAAATTTTATTTCTTTGAAGCCCAAGACACCAGGGATCTCTCAAAAAACTGACAAGTCCCTGATGTACTCTTTCTATCAATCTTACATCTGTCATAATCAGCATCAGAATACCTGATTAGATCAAAGGTACCATAGCCCAAACTTAGGAGTGTAAACTAAATATCTCATCATTCTTTTCACGACCCTTAGGTGGATTTCCTTACGGTCGGCTTGGAATCGAGCACACATGCATACTAAAACACATAGATATAATAAAGATCCTATCATTGACCGATATACCTTTTGATCTACAGATTTACCTCCTGTGTCGAGGTTGAGATTCCCATTTGTTCCCATAGGAGTCTTGATGGGTTTTGCATTCTTCATTCCAAACTTCTTGGGAATATCTTGAATGTACTTTGTTTGGCTAATGAAAGTGCCCTCTTGGAGTTGCTTGATTTGGAATTCAAGGAAATACTTTAAGTCCCCCATTACGGACATCTCAAATTTTTGTATCATAATTCTACTAAACTCTTCACAAGATGACTTGTTAGTAGACCCGAAAATAATATCATTAACATAAATTTGGCATATAAACAAGTCTTTGTCAATTGTTTTTGTGAAGAGAGTAGGGTCAACTTTTCCGACTTTAAAACCATTAGTGATAAGAAAGTCTCTCAAACATTCATACCATGCTCTTGGGGCTTGTTTGAGCCCATAAAGCACCTTTGAGAGCTTATAAACATGTGAAGGATACTCACTGTCTTCAAAGCCGGGAGGCTCCTCAACATACACCTCTTCTTTGATAGGACCATTGCGGAAGGCACTTTTCACATCCATTTGATATAATTAAAGCCATGGTAAGTAGCATAGGCAAGTAATATTCGAATTGACTCAAGTCTAGCTACGGGTGCATAGATTTCATCAAAATCCAAACCTTCGACTTGTGAATACCCTTTTGCAATAAGTCAGGCTTTGTTCTTAGTCACCACACCATGCTCATCTTGTTTGTTGCGGAATACCCACTTGGTACCTAAAACATTTTGGTTAAGACGTGGAACTAAATGCCATACCTCATTCCTTGTGAAGTTGTTGAGTTCCTCTTGCATTGCCACCACCTAGTCTGAATCTCTAAGTGCATCCTCTATCCTGTATAGCTCAATTCAAGACACAAAAGAGTAATGTTCACAAAAATGTGCAACTCGAGAGCGAGTGGTTACCCCCTTTTGAATGTCACCAAGTATGGAGTTGACGGGGTGATCTCTTTGAATTGCTTGGTGGACTCTTGGGTGATGTGGTCTTTGATCTTGAATATCTTGTTCATCCTCCTTTTCTTGATCAACTTCATCTCCCCCTTGATCGATGCCTTCTTCCTAAGGTGGCTCATAATCTTGAACTTGATCTTCTTGTTGAGCTAGTTCCTCATCTTGAGTTGGTGGAGATGCTTGTATGGAGGATGATGGTTGATCTTGTTCTTGTGAAGGCTCTTCGGGTTCTTGTGGACACACATCTATAATGGACATGTTCCTTAGCGCGATGCACGAAGCCTCTTCATCATCTAACTCATCAAGATCAACTTGCTCTATTTGAGAGCCATTAGTCTCATCAAACACAATGTCACAAGAAACTTCAACTAATCCAGTGGACTTGTTGAAGACTCTATATGCCCTTGTGTTTGAGTCATAACCAAGTAAAAACCTTCTACTGCTTTAGGAGCAAATTTTGAATTTCTACCTCTTTTAACAAG
Organism: Zea luxurians; assembly: GCA_029449295.1. Classification (NCBI taxonomy): domain Eukaryota; kingdom Viridiplantae; phylum Streptophyta; class Magnoliopsida; order Poales; family Poaceae; genus Zea; species Zea luxurians. Next base: position 94,968,577 of record JAOPSE010000012.1, read on the forward strand.
AATAAAGTACTTGCTCCCAAAAACTCTAAAATAAGATACATTGAGATTTTTACCGGTGAGGAGTTCATATGATGTTTTCTTGAGAATTCGGTGAAGGCATAGTCGATTGATGGAGTAGCAAGCGATGTTAATCGCCTCCGCCCAAAACTAATTCGATGTCTTGTATTCTTCAAGCATGGTACTTGCCATATCCCAAAGAGTGCTATTCTTTCTCTCCACAACACCATTTTATGTAGGTGTGTAGGGAGAAGAGAACTCATGCTTGATGCCCTGCTCCTCAAGAAATCCTTCAATTTGAGAGTTCTTGAACTCCGTTCCATTGTCGCTTCTAATCTTCTTGATTCTCAATTCGAACTCATTTTGAGCCCGTCTTAAGAATTTCTTTAAGGTTTCTTGGGTTTGTGATTTTTCCTGCAAAAAGAACACCCAAGTGAAGCGAGAATAGTCATCCGCTATTACAAGACAATAATTACTCCCGCCAATGATTATGTAAGCAATCGGACCGAATAGATCCATGTGGAGTAGTTCAAGCGGCCTCTCGGTCGTCATGATGTTCTTGTGTGAATGATGAACTCCAACCTGCTTCCCTGCTTGACATGCACTACCAATCCTGTCTTTCTCAAAATTGACATTGATTAGTCCTAAAATGTGTCCCCCTTTAGAAGCTTGTGAAGATTCTTCATCCCAACATGAGCAAGTCGGCGATGCTAGAGCCAGCCCATGTTAGTCTTAACAATTAGGCAATTGTTTAGTTCAGCATTGTTATCAATGAAATCAACCAAGTATAGCTGAGCATCTAACGCTCCCTTTAAAGCTAGTGAATCATCATTTCTTCTAAAGACGGTATCATCAACATCAGTAAATAAATAGCTGTAGCCCATTTTGCATAATTGAGAAACAGAAAGCAAGTTGTAACCTAGAGATTCTACAAGAAATACATTGGAAATGGAATGGTCAGGTGATATGGCGATTTTACCCAATCCTTTGACCAAACCTTGATTTCCATCCCCGAATGTGATTGTTCTTTGGGGATCATCATTTTTCTCATATGAGGAGAACATTCTTTTCTCCCCTGTCATGTGGTTTGTGCACCCGCTGTCGATTATCCAACTTGTTTCACCGAATGCATAAACATACAACACAAATTTAGGCCTTGTCCTTAGGTACCCAAACGGTCTTGGGTCCTTTCACATTAGAAACAAACACCTTGGGTACCCAAACACAAGTCTTTGGACTCTTGTGCTTGCCTCCAACATATTTGGCAACTACTTTACCAGATTTGTTAGTATGAACATATGATGCATCAAAGGTTTTAAAATGAAATGCTATGTTCATTTGAAGCATCAACAATCTTTTTCTTATGCCTAATTACTGTAAATATAAGCATGATGAGCAACCAGATGAGATTTTTTGGCATGAATTCTTCTAATCTTATGCTTAGGATAGTTTTTAGGATATAAAATTTAACCTTCTCTATCTTGTACCATGGGTGCCTTGCCCTTAACAAAGTTGGAAATCTTGTTTCTATGGGCATTAAGTTTGATGTTGTTTTGGCTCTAAGGTTGGAAGCCAACCCCATCCTTAATGCCAGGGCATCTCCCATTGTAAAGCATACTTTGAGCAAATTTAATTTTTTTCATTTTCAAGTTCATGCTCGGCAATTTTGGCATTCAACTTAGCTATGTGATCATTTTGTTCTTTAATTATAGCAAGGTGATCATTCATAGCATTAACATCAATATCTCTACATCTAGTGCAAATAGTAACATGCTCCATGGTAGATGTAGGTACTTTGCAAGCATTCAATTCCTCAATCTTAGCAATTAAATTAACATTTTCAGTTTTGAGACAAGAAATTGAATCATTGCATATATTTAGCTCTTTGGTCAAGTTTTTGCATTTTTCAACTTCAAGAGCAAAAGCATCCTTTAGCTTAACGAATTTTATGTTTTCCTTAATGAGCAAGTCCTCTTGGCATTCCAAGATCTCATCCTTCTTGTTAATAGTTTTCTATCAATTCATTAATTTTCTTCTTTTGTTCCATGGTAAGGTTTGCAAAAAGAGAAGACAAATCATCATCATTTTCACTAGAGCTACCCTCATCATCGGAAGTGGTGTATTTGGGGGTATCTCTAGAATGTACCTTCTTCTTTTTGCTATCCTTGGCCATGAGACACTTGTGGCTGATGTTGGGGAAGAGAAGACCATTGTTGACGGCGATGTTGGCAACGTCCTCGTTGGAGCTCTCATCGGAGTCCCATTCCTATCCTATGTGCGCCTTGCCACCCTTCTTCTTGTTGTAGTATCTCTTCTTATCCATCTTCTTCTTCCCTTTCTTGTCGTCGTCCCTATCACTATTACTTGTATATGGACATTTAGCAATATAATGATCGGACTTACCACACCGGTAGCAAACCCTCTTGGAGCGGGGTTTGTAGTTCTTCCCCTTCCTTTGCTTGAGGATTTGCTGGAAGCTCTTAATAATAAGAGCCATCTCCTCGTTGTCAAGCTTGGATGCGTCAATTGGAAGCCTATTTATTGGTGTAGGTTCTTCCTTCTTTTCTTCCATTGCCTTGAATGCAACGGGTTGCACCTCGGTTGTGGATGTGGCGCCTTGCTCCAAGTTGACAATGTGTTTTGAGTCTTTGACCATAAGTTCAAATCTCACAAACTTGCCAATCACCTCCTTAGGAGACATTTGCTTATACCTAGGATTCTCACGAATTAATTATACTTGAGTGGGATTACGAAAAATAAGAGATCTTAGAATAACCTTGACAATTTCATGGTCATCCCACTTGGTGCTCCTGAGGTTGTGGACTTGGTTCACCATTGCCTTGAGCCGGTTGTACATGGCTTGTGGCTCTTTTCCTTTGTTGAGGACAAACCGACCGAGTTCTCCCTCGAATGTTTCCCGCTTGGTGATCTTGGTCACTTCATCCCCTTCGTGTGCCGTCTTGAGGACGTCCCAAATTTCTTTCGCACTTCTCAACCCTTGCACCTTGTTGTAGTCCTCTCTATACAAGGAAGCTAGGAGTATGGAGGTGGCTTGAGAGCTGAAGTGCCTCACTTGGGCGGCCTCATCCGAGTCATAGTCCTCATTGCCCACTTAAGGTGGCTGCGCTCCAAACTCAACAATGTCCCAAATGCTTTCGTGGAGTGAGGTTAGATGGTGCCTTATTTTATCACTCCACATACAATAATCTTCACCATCAAAGTATGGTGGTTTGTCTAAGGGAACAAAAAGTAAAGGAGCACGTTTAGGAATGCAAGGATAGCAAAGAGGGATCTTACTACTTAAGCTCTTGGTGGTTTGAAGATGTTGACTCGGCGCTGGAGGTTGAAGGCATGGAAGAGTTGGTCTCGTAATAGACCACCTTCTTCATCTTCTTTTTCTTCTTGTTGCCCTTCTTGTGTGATTTGATGGAGCCGACGGATTCATCCTTGTCCTCCTTGAGCTTATGGCCGGCCTCCTTTGACAGAGCCTTTTCTTCATTCTTCTTTCCCGAAGATCCGAGCTTTTCCCCGGTGATCAACTCCTTTTTGGCGTGTTCTCTCAACCTCACTTCGAATTGTTAGACTCTAATGAAGTACCGGGCTCTGATACCAATTGGAATTCGCCTAGGGGGGTGAATAGGTGAAACCTGTAAATTATAAACTTCGAACACGAACTTTACCCAGGGTTAGGATTAGAAACAAACTATAATGAATATAGAGTGCATAAGAGAGTTCTTCTTGCTATGAGTTGCTCAATCAATGCGGATAACTGTGAGAGCTAACTCAAGAGATTGTGAGCAAGAGAACTTTTAGAGAGACGAGAGAGGAAGAATCAAATCGCAAGTTAATGATCAACACAAATGAACACAACGATTTGTTTCCTGAGGTTCGGTTCCAATGAACCTACTCCCTATTGAGGAGGCCACGGAGGCCGGGTCTTTTTCAACCCTTTCCCTCTCTCAAATGATCACTCAGACCGTTTGAGTGCTTTTTCTTAATCTCAAGGATCACTAAGACCCCGCAAGGACCACCACACACTTAGGTGTCTCTTGCTAGCTTTACAAGTCACTAGAGATTTTAGAAGGAGGTAAAGAAAGCACGATTAAAAGCCAAGCAACAAGAGCAACAAATGAAACACGAATCACACTCTCTCAACACTAGTCACTATTGATCACTTCTCTCAATTGAGTCACTTGGAGAGGATTGGAAGCTTTGAATGTGTCTCGGAATGAATTCCTTGCTCTTGTATTGAATGTGTATGAGTGGAGTGCTTGGGTGTAGTGAATGGAGGTGGTTGAAGTAGTATTTATAGCCACCAACCACTTCCTAGCCGTTGCTCCTTTTTTGCCAACCGTGGACGGTCCGCGCCTCTGGTCCAGACAGTCTGCCCATTGTAACGCCCTGAATTTGGGGGGTGTAAATTTTATTTCTTAACATCCACAAATTCAGGCGTTACCTTCCCTTTTTCATTCCTTTTTGCTATGCCTTGGCCCTTTCAAAGTTCTAGAGAGTGTTAACTCGATGTCGTGTATTGATAAACCCTAGAAATGATTTTTGGTTGTTGCACCATGCCGGAACATGCATCTATTTTTGTTTGTTGAGTGAATTTGTGAGGCATACATTTAATAAGAAATTAGAGCTAAAACAGAGAAAATAGGAAAAAAAGAAAAAAACCAAACCCCTTGCGTCTTGAACTCGCTCGGCGGCCTGCTCCATGGCCCGACCGCTCGGCGCGGCCTAGTTCCTGCATCCAACTCGCATGCGCGCTCACTCCCTGTGCGTTGGGCCCACCTAGTAGTCGTGGCCTAGCTCCCCCAACGCGCCGCACGCTGGTCGCGCCCTAGCCGCCGCCCTAGAGCGCACGCAACTGCTCCCTCGGCGAGCGCGCAACTGCCGTTTCGAGCCTCGCCCATGACGCCACAATGACCTTGAGCTAGCCTTTTCCCCAATCCTCGCCCAACTCTCGCCCAAAACCGCACACTCGTGTGACTCCTACCCGAGCGCCACCGCGGAGCCTCATCTCGGCGCACCTGAAGTTTTCGTCGGCCCCCCGAGCTTGCCCGCGCATCCAACATTCAAGCCGCTCAGCATCCTCAACTGGTGAGCCCTTTCTTCTTCTCTTCCCCACCTCTGTGCATTTTCCCTCCATTCCCAGTGGCTGACCATCCCCTGGCCAGTGCTCGGTGCTTCCTCCTTGCGTCCGGCCATGGCACGGCCAACGGCCTGCGGCCGTTGTGGCGCGAGCGCGCAGCGGCCCGGTGTGCGGCAGCGTGGGCATGAGGCCGGTTCGGCACGCGGCCAGCCCAGCGCGTGGCATACCCCAGCGTGCGTGTCGGCATAGCGGCCCGACACGGCAAGTGAGTGGCTCGGCCAGCGCGCAACATGGGTGCGTGAGCCTGGCGCGACATCAACCTCTAGTCACGAGCACCGCCATCGCCACACATTCGCTATGCGCTTTGGCACTCGACTTTGTGTGGCGTCGTTTGCAATGCGACACTCACGCTATTTATTTTTGTGCGTCATGCATCGTGTCGCGCGGCGACACCCCACGCTACTTAGAATCACCCGTACTAATTAATTTACAACAGGAGGTGACATGTTATTCAAGTATCAAATCGATCGAGATTGGGTAATAACTTTATTTACGCCTACAATAAATGTCCATTAGTATAACTATGTTGAATTAAATGTTCCTGTCCATATTCGCTAACGTAAATACGAGAAGTCATTGATCGTAGTAACGGTTATCCTTGTTCATTTCTCACATGGTCGTAAACGCTAGTTCTATGTCGTGCGTGTTTAATTGATTTGCTTTCTTGTATGGCGTACTGTTTTTCTCCAACTCAAGGATGTGAATGTATGTTTGCACTCGCATAGATAACAGTCTGTTTGCAGAGTCTGAGGAAGTTGCAGGCGGAGACCCTGAGCAGCAGCAGGTTGGTGAAGGCAAGTGTCCTTTGACCCATCTATGTCCTACACATTTTATAATTCACTCCCTACAGTTACACAATTTATACCTAAGGATTGACTAGCTTTGTTTGTCATGTCCTTGTTTACCTATGTGGGTTTGATTATTTTGGTTTAGCTCTATGCTAGTGCTTCACCCTAGTCAATGAACATGTCAAGATTATTTATGATATGCTATTTTTCCTTTTGATTATGATGATGATATTGTGACATTTAAGGGGACTCGAGCGGTTTCTCGAGTGCCTCTCCGTAAGGACTGGTTCGTTGGATGACCACCTGGGAAAATAGTACAACCATGAGGGTGGTATGGGACGCCCTTGGCCGAATAATTTGAGGAACTGAGTAAGTTGATGTGTACTCACCCTTTCTTTACACACCAAACCCTCCCCAGGTTATCCACATTGCAACCACTGCTCAGGAGAAGATGAAGTCGTGGTGGACGATTTCTAGGAGTTTTAAGAGTACGATGAGTTCTAGGCGTGGGTTAGTGGCAAACCCCCAGTCGGCTGCCTGTGAGGGCCAAGTTTAGCTACGTTCGATTTCGCACTTTGATATATGTTAATGACTATGTGGATGTCTCGTACATCATGATGTAATCAACTATTACCCTCTTTTATATTATTATTTGAGCACTGTGTGATGATGTCCGGTTATGTAACTGCTGTGTACGTGAATTGATGATCCTGGCACGTACATGGTTCACATTCAGTTTGCCTTCTAAGACTGGGTGTGACATAAGTGGTATCAAAGTCGTGTTGACTGTAGGACCGCTAACCTAGAGTAGAATGGCCATTCTAAGGATTATAGACCCCTATTCTCACCTTGACCTTGGTGTCACTTCAAAAGTTGGTCATCTCGACCAATTCTATGTTCTATTATATATATTATATCTTGCTAAAAAATTTGGTTTATTCCATTTCCTAATTTTTTATGGTCTACTTGCTAGTCATACTGGTTCTGTTGTTACTCTTATGCTTACGATGTCTTTTGTAGATGGCTTGTCTTTGACACACGGCACAGAAGTCAGTCATTCCTTTCTTGCCCTGTCGTCTCGCGGAGTGTCCGTTTCGTCGCCTAGTGACTGGTCAGTCCAGCCATTTGGAGAGGTTGCACCACCGCCTGCACGAGGAGCAGGAGCGTCGGCAATAGGAATTGGAGCAGCAGAGCTCTTCTTCCTCGCCTCAGCAGGAGGTAAAGTCTGCGAGGCACTGCTCTCCTGTGCCCTCGCAGGAGGCGCCCCCTGCACCACCACTAGGCGTCCCGGCCACTGGAGTAGCTATTAGAGGAGACCCCGATGATGGAGGCGGCGATGACAGCAGCTCGAGCCACAGCACCGACCTCTCAGAGGAGCAGGTGTTGGAGGGATGGGTTGCTCGACCCATCACTCATGACGCCGCTCGCGGGTGTCACTTCCACGATGCGCTCGACACCTTGTTGCGCCATGCACTCGACCGGTGCACTTGGTCCATCGAGTATCAATGTTTTGCCTTCTAGCACAGTTGCGGGGCATACCCGGACCGCTGGGAGGCGACTTGTGTGGTGCGCCGTCCGGAGGATAGTCTCCGAGGTGCAGAGGTCTGCTCGGAGCATTATTCTATATCTGAGCAGGACTCAGCTGAGGCGGCCATGCAAGATGCCGCATGACATGCGCTTTCACACTACTGCTCAGTGCTCGGTCGGGTGGCCGATGGTCTTGACCTGAGGTATTACCCTCGCCATTCGTCTGGTAGCATAGGAGGCGTGGTTGTCTCACCTATTGGTGAAGACAATCCTAGGTTGAGCAGCACAATCAACCTATCCGCCGTGCTAAACACGGAGCTAGACCACGCTTTAGACGAGCTGAGTAGGGCTCGTGCTGAGATCGCTCAGTTGTGGGCTGAGCGCGCGGAGCGCCGTCACCTGGAGGATGGCTGCCTCGCCCCCGTCGGGACTCAGCACCCATACCGCTCACCTCAGCATGGACACCATGCCTACGGCAACCCCGACTGCAGGACCCGGATAAATTTAGGGCCATCGATCGTCAGCATCGAAAGTTGTAATAAATGTTTAAAATAGAAGCCTTAACCTTAGTCTTATTCTCAATTAGTCTTTGTTAGGCAGGGTAGTTTGCTTATCCTGTGTTTTTATGCTTGTCATGATGAACTATGATGGATTTGGATCTTTGTAATGACTGTCGCCAGAGTGTGGGTACCCCCTGCACATTGGTTTACCTGTTAATGTTAACAAAATTAGTTATCTAGTTGGGAAGCCTTTTTATCTCTACTTTCCTCTTTATCTGAGAAGATGTGTTTGCCTGTGTTGGGAGTCAGTGAAGATGCTTGTTTGTTTAGTGTTGTGAAGAACTCTATACTCTTTTCTTATGCTACAAGATTTGCGAGATCAGTTCTGATGTGTAATTGCATTCCACAGATGTCAGACAATAGGCACAGAGGAGGGAGGCATGCTCAGCAGGAGCAGCAGGCACCACAAGATGAGGCACCTCAGCAGCAGTTGCCACCATCGCCCCCGATGACAATAGAGCAGATGTTTCTGATGCAGACTCAGGCAGTCCAAGCGATTGGTCAGACTCTGGCCACCATACAACAAGTGCAGCAGCAGGAGCCCCCACCTCAACCTCAGATGCAAGTGCAGATGCCTCAGATGCCCAAAGATAAGCGTGCTAAATTCATGAGAGGTCATCCCCCAGTGTTCGCTCACTCTACCGACCCCATGGATGCTGAAGATTGGCTGTGTACCGTGGAGCGGGAGTTGCACACCGCTCAGTGTGATGACAGAGAGAAGGTTTTGTATGGTCCCCGTCTGTTAAGGGGAGCAACTCAGTCTTGGTGGGAGTCCTACCTTGCCACCCATGTTGACCGTGACTCCATCACTTGGGAAGAATTTAGAGACAATTTCTATCGGTATCATGTTCTAGCAGATCTGATGAAAGTGAAGAAAGAGGAATTTCTGGCGCTCAAGCAAGGCCCTTGTCAGTCAGTGAGTATAGAGACATGTTTCTGCAGCTGTCCCGCTATTCTCCTGAAGATGTCAACATAGATGCCAAGAGGCAATATCATTTCTTGAGAGGCTTAGTCGATCCCTTCACTATCAGCTGATGAACCATACCTTCCCCACTTTTTAGCACCTGATCGATAGAGCAATCATGACTGAGAAGAAGCGCAAGGAGATGGAGGATTGCAAGCACAAGATTGGTGGGCCTCAGCCTAGGAGCAATGATCGCCCCCATTTTTTAGGCAACCCACCTCAACAGTTCAAGCAAAATCAGCGCCCGCCTCAGCATCAGTTTTAGAGGCTGTACCCTTAGCATCAACAGCAGTATCGCCAGAACAGTCAGACAGGAGGAAGTCAGTTCCAGAGGCAGAATCACCAGGCACCTCGTTTTCCTGACCTGGCAACCAACCAGAGTAGTCAAGCAACCCCAGTGCAAGGAGGAGGCAGAGCATCCTTCCATTGTGGAGAGCAAGACCATTGGGTGATGCATTGTCCAAAGAACGTAGCTCAGCAACAGCTGTAACATCCCAGGTGTTACTCAGCCTTTTTCCCTCTACACCCACATTTGTGAACATTATCGCTTTTTCCCTCCACACCCACATTTGTGAACATTATCACCTGTAAATGTAATTGAGCAAAAGGCACCAAATTGAAAAGCAATGGCTCAAACATGTGTCTTCATCCCAAGAAACATACCATAAATTCATCATGCACCTCAAGGGAGGAAAATGTTCAAAACCCTAGTACTACCCTAATTAAGTCATTTGAACACAAAAAGGGAAATTAGTGATAAGGGTATGAAAAACATAAAATCATGATGAGAACCAAATAACAAAGTTATAGTACACTAAATAAGCTACAAAGTATAGTAAGGAAGATTGATCAAAGGGTTCTTTTCAAATCCCAAAATGACCCCTCAAGTGAAAACTCAATGGGAAATTCAGAAAATTCAGAAATCTGAATTTTGACCTCTTCCTAAAGTTCAGCCATGTTCTCTAAATTCCAAAACTCAAACCCACATGATCCAAATATAAAAGTGGCGTCAAATTACCTTGAACACGCCCTGGCAAAGTTTGAAAACAAATCTCAGCCGTTGACATGATCTTGGCATGGATTTACCTCAGGACACAGCAGCCAGACACTCTAGACTTGGCGACGCGACAACTCACTGTACACGGCCGGAAACCCCTCGACTTCCACACACAAAAGACAAAGCAATGTCGTCCATATCTTGTATAATGATCTTGCCCAAATACGCGAAGATATGCAGCCTATGGACGCTTGAACACGGGCAGAAGCAAAGAGCCACGTGCTCGATTGCTTGCCTGACCGGCCGAGCGCGGACTGGCCGCGGCAGTGCGTGCCCCACGTGTGGTCGCCCCGCCCCGCACACCTGTGTCTCGCCCCCGCCTATAAGTGCTCCTAGAGGCCTTAGCCGTTTTCACTTGTGCACCCAAAGTCCCACCCAAGCCAGTGATCACCGGAGTTCACCGTGAAAGGCAAGCGCCACCGCCCGCCACCACCGCCCGAGCATGGCCGCCGTGACCAGCCTTTCCCATCGACCCCCAGCCTCGCCCGAGCCCTTGGATGGCTTTTCCGAGAGGCTGTGAAGATTTCCTAAGCTTGAGCCGAGACCCAGCCTCGCCGGTGAAGCGAGCGCAACCTCACCGGACTTCGGCCGCCTGCCACCGCATGTAGACCAGGCTACCAGGTAAGCCATTTTCCAATTACTTGCGCCTACAACCTCCCTGACCTCCCGTGAAGCTAGCCAACTCACTCGATTGAGCTATCCCACCGTGGTTAGGCCGAATCACTCGCCGCCGACGAACTCCCTTGCCTGCACACGAGGACCGGCCAACTTCGGCCGTCTCCGACGCAGAACCGCACCTCGACGTGACCACCGCAACCTCGCCGACCTCCCTAGACACCTCACCGGAGCTAGATCATCGCCGGTAAGCCCTGCCGCCCTTTTCTCCACCGTGGGTACTGTTCCAATAAGGTTAGGACCGCAGGTTAGATTTAGGTTAACCCTAGGGGGTTTTGTGCATTGTTAGAGACTCGGTTGAATAGTAGCCCGAGGACCTGTTTGTAAGAAACGCAGGAAAAATATACCAGGGACCCTAGCGCAAAGTGGATTTTCTTTTTCCATTTGAAATTCAATTCTTCAAATCTGCAGCAAATTAGTTAAATGCATAACTTAAGGAATACTCATCTGAATTTAGTCAAACAAATTTTGTTAGGCTCTGTGATTTATGCACTATCAAACAAAAATAGTAAACCTCATGTTCTCTGTACTAACTTTTAGAGTTTCGAATTAAATAAGAAAATTGTCCAAACCTTATTAATATAGAGAAAAATAGAAATACTTCTATACTAGACTGGAGAAAATTTTGTAAAGGTACTCACCTAATATACACATTGTTTAAAAATATTGAACACCCTAGTATACAAGAACAAACTAGAAATGTTCATTAAAGACTGTTTCTGCCCAATCTTTAGAAAAATTAAAAAGGTGATAGAAAACAAAAACCAGAGAATGACCATATTTTCCCTCGTGTGCCTAAGTTATAAAGAACATAGGAAAAATATATGGGGCCCTAGTCTAGTGCTAATCTAAGATTATAATTTTATTTAGGCATTAAGAAGTCAACAAAGGCCATAGTTAAAAATATATAGGCACATGCAATGTTGGCAAGAAAAATTCAGTAGACCTCTAACCACTAGTATACCACTGCAAAAATGGTAAACACCCCAAACCATCACAGTAAGTGAGTTAAACAAATAGAACTTGGATTTAACCAATACTTCAAATAAATCAAAAGAAAGACTAAAAATGTGAAACAGTGAGCAACCCAATTTTTACCTAAATACTTATAATGTAAACCACTAGAGGAAAATATGAAACTGGGATAAAAATAGGATGTAATACACCCCACTCCCTACCCCATGAAAAGGACCATATATCCCAAGAAATTCTACCACCCCTTCCCTATGAGCAAAGTTAACCAACTTAAACAATGATTGCTCTTACGCAAAGAAGATAGGAAAATTGAGAAAACTGTTGTTTGACATTTTTCAAATATAGTAGTAGTAGAAAGCACCACTAAGCCCTAAAGCTTTGGAAAATCCCCATAAAATAACCAGTAGGTACCTTTGGCTAAAATTTGGCATAATGTCATAACATTATCCCTAGATACCAGCAAAAATAACCCTTAAGATAAAATGCACTTCTAGAAGAGAGTTGTAGTTCAAAGCACCCCCTCTACCCTAAATTTTAATATTTTTGTGCACAGAGAACCAGTCCCATTATAGGCCTAAATTTTTGAGACTTTGTTATATACACAAGTGAGAAGCCACTGTATTTTTTACAGAATTTTTGTGAATTCATAAATTAGTGTTGTAGTTCAAAGCCACTCTAAAAGCCTAAGTAGAAAAAGGAAAGGAAAGGATTAATGAAGTACTAAATTAAGCCATGAAAAACTTCAGCCAAGAACCTTATTAAGTCTTCACTTTGACATTGAAGGATGGTTAAGTACAACCTTAATCCAACTTCCTAGAATGGCCACACCTACTCCTAATTACCAAGGATACCCCTAAAATCTTAAATAGTGGAACTAAGACCCGTCCTGCTAACTTGAGTACTTCACCTTGCATTTTAATTATTAAATGTACATACCATAGCATACATGTCTCTTATTCATTACATTCATTTAGGTTGCAACCTTGCTGACAGAGAGTACGTGCTCATCCCTGAGCAAGGAGCTGCCCAAGAGGAAGTCCAGGAGCCAGCTCCAGAGCCTACCCCCGAGGATCTCCCCGCAGCCTCAGCTTTTGAAGGCAAGCCCCGGTTTTATGCATAACCATTATATATATGCTACTTTACTACACTTATTGTTTGTAGGTTTGTAATGCGCACTTAAGTGTAGGAGTTGCTTGAAACCCTTAGTTGCATGAACATAGGATTCCTTTTTGAGATGGATACTAGTATGCTAGGTCGAGTAGCTACTTTGCTAATTAGGGATCTCGATAGAAGTCGAGTGATTTTTCTAGCACTCGCGAGGTCAAGAATTGATTGTATTCATCTTGATAACGAGATCTATGATGGTCTATGGACTTGAATCCAGGGTGGATGCCTTATCTACGAGACAGAAATGGAATTAAGGATTAATGTGTGGATACCTGAGTCAAGTGTTTGAAAGTACTAAACACATGTCAGGAAATATGGTAACCAGTAAGCCTAGTACCTGAGTGAAGCCGGGCGTGGACTTTATCCCTCACTTGTCCTGAGACTGGGTCTCCCATGCTAGCTATGGTGGGTACAAGTGCGGTCACTACACGACGGCAGCTGAGGTTAGTGGAGCATTGTATGCCAAGGCGGTGAGCCCTGGCCGCGAATGGGGAATCGATGTTGACGGTTGACGTGTGTGGGGATGGAGTGCCCCACTATGTCATGTGTTTAGGTTTACCTTGCAAGGTTAAAACTCGATTTGAATTGTCTGCTTCTCGCAGCTAATGAGACTGCTTGACCCCTTGTACTGCATTGAGTAAAAAGTGAAATGAGGTTCTACGTGAGATAACATGTTGATTGTACTAAATGATTGTTACCATGTCTGCTTAGAAAGGAGCAAACCTAGCTTAAATAAATATGCTAGAATGGGAAATTTGAAAATTGTTTTTAGACCTAGCTAGTGCTTTTGGCAAACCAAACCCCACAGCCAAACAACTGCATGGTCTAGAGGTAGAGGAGTAGACTCCTCACATCGGGTAAGTCTAGCTGAGTATTAGTATACTCAGCCTTGCTTGTGGCATATTTTTCTAGGTACGCTACAGGATATGGTTGATGGTGTGACTTGGCCTTCCACCCTGCCACTGGGTTGGACGGTTGAGTGTGATACTGCCTCGACAGGAGAGGGCCAGGAGGAGTAGTGGGCTAGGCCTTGCCCTATTTCTCCGTATCGTCGTTATCGATTATCCGCTGCATCTTGTTTATGAACTTGTTGTCTTTTATTAAAAACTCCGATTTATGTAATAACTCCAGTACTTTAATTTGTGGTTTCATGTTTATTGTACTCTCTCTGTGCCTCACCTTCATGTGAGATAGTGGTATTCGACCCTTGGTAAGTGGCTTTATCAGACTAGATCTGAAGGACTGATGGGTTATTTCGATTTAAGTGTGTTGCTGCCTCTAAGGCATGAGTCAGCCACTTAAGCTAGAATAATTCGGGCGGTTCTGCCACAGCTGGTATCAGAGCGAGTACCACTACAAAGGAATCAATAAGTCGTGAATACCAACTTTTCAAAAATAAAATTTGCCTAGAAACCAGTGTTGGATCGTCAGGACTAGAACGCTAGACCTAGGATGAAAGGCCTTAGGAATAGTGGGGAAAGAGGTGGCTATATAAGTAGGCCATATATGCAAGTCTTAGAATAGTAGGGATGCTCTAGAAGCACCTCTCTAATCGGTGAGGAGACGTTCTTTCCAGCATGCATGCATTATAAAACATGAAGAAATTAGCAACTACGGGAAAGCGCATCTAATTACGAACTTAACAGACATTGATAATGATGAATAATGAAATGGGTTCGAGTAGGCAAATCTAATTTAACCCACCTCCTTTTAACAAACCGGGCGCATGTTTTTCCTTTCCACTGCCTTAACACTTGCGTCTGACCCTCTTCCACAGATGACTTCACCCACCCCATCAATGGAGGAGACACTCGCTTCAGTTTTGACTACCTTTCCCATGAGGGTTTTCCCTCCATCTTGTGGGAGGTGCTCTGCTCCGCCGGTTACGCTACACCCCCTCTGTACATGGTGCAGTTGTACGAGGAGCATCGGATGCCACGTTGTAGGGTTTGGCTGACTCTAGAAGCTCACCCTCTGCAGCCTGGCTGGTGTTCCCTTGATTCCGAGACGGTCGGATTCAGGGTGGACGACACCACCGAGGCCGCAGCGCTGAAAGCCCTGACAACTTTCTGTGGGTATCATCCCTTGGAAATGGTGAGGCACCCACTAGGGCTCTTCCCCGCCGAGAAGAAGGATTATCCTATGTGGTGCAACAGAGTAAGCCACATGAAGGACGTGTAGGCTATGCATCCCGACCAAGTTGGGAGGCTCACTGTCCAGTGTATGAGCGCACTGTATCGCCTACAGGCCCTGCAGAGCGACGCCATAGCACACCTCACGGATCTGGCTCAGACTACTAAGATCACTCTCGACAGTCGAGAGTACTTCGTGGTTGACTTGTCTTTGGAATTGGTGGAGAAAGACCTACAGGTGGAACAGCTAAGCCAGCGCATCGTGACCCTAGAGCAGCAGGTGGAAATCCAGGATAACACCATCGATGGCGTGGAGATCTAGCTCCATAATGTGCAGGAGGAACTTGAGGAGGCCAATGACCACCTGGAGATGCACCACCAGGACATGGAGGCAAACAAGGTAGGAAGTGAAGGAGAGGAGGATCCTGAGGAATTAGAGCCAGCTCTAGGTCCAAATGCGACTCCCTCCGGAATGCCCCCTTTACCTGCATCCAGCGTTGCCTCCACTCAGGGTTGACGGGTTAGTTTGACATATTAGGAGGACAGGAACCCACGCGAGCTTAGTTTTGATATTAGATTTTGGACTAGGCTTATGGGTAAAATCTCCTAAAATGTTGTAACCTAGGGAAAACTTTTTTGAGCAAGGAAATGAATGCAGTCATGTTATCCTCGTTGGTTCAATATTATGTTATGTCATTTCATCCATATGATATAAAGAATATTGTTCGGAATCGTGAATCGAGGTAATAATGGCAAAATTTTTTGTTTTCAGATGGCAGCTAGGCAGCGACGCGGGTAGAACGAGCAGGTTCCCCCGCCACCTCCTCTAGCTCCCACGGTGCAGGAGCTAATGGCTTAGCAGAATGAGATTCTGCGACAGCTATTGCAGCGCCAGCCCCACCCTCAGCAGTATGGTGGAGGCCAGCCGCAACGTCCTATGGCCACGACAACCTATCGAGAGTTCTTGAGCACGCAACCACCCTTGTTCACCAAGGCAGAAGATCCGCTAGACGCCGATGTGTGGCTAAGGGTTGTGGAGTCAATGTTCCGATGTGTGGCTAAGGGTTGTGGAGTCAAAGTTCCCACTCCTCACGAGAGCTTGCCCTGACGACACGAAGACCCGTTTTGCCACACAACAGCTTCGTGGACCTGCTAAGACATGGTGGGACCATTTCTGCGCCATGTTACTTGCTGACCACATGGTGACATGGGAGGAATTCAAGATGGCTTTTAGAGGACACCATATTCCAGCAGGGATTCTGGATCACAAGCTCAATGAGTTCTTGGCTTTGACTCAGGGAACCTGCACTGTGCTACAGTATGCCCAGGCTTTCAACAACCTGTGCCAGTATGTGGGCTATCATGTAGATTTAGATGAAAAGAAGAGAGACTGTTTCCGCAGGGGACTCAACACCAAGCTGCCTGAGCACCTCAACACTATTCGGACTGACAACTTCAATGAATTAGTAAACCTTACCATATCATAAGAAGACTGTATTGTAGCTCACGGGGCAAAAAAGAAGAGGAAAGCACCAATGTCAGGACCCTCAGCTCCACCCCAGAGATTCCGAATTCTCTAATATTCAGAGTAGAGGATTCCATCAGCAAGCAGGAAGATGGGTCATCAGGCCACCCCAGCAGCAGCAAGCACCCAACCGTTTTTCCGCTCTCGCTCCAAGGAGCAATCAACCTCAACAGCAGCAGCAGTTCCACTAAGGGAATGGAAACAAGTGCTTCATGTGTGGCAATGTGGGCCACTATGCCAAGACTTGCCTGCGGAATCAGCCAAGGCAGATGCCAGCACCCAACCAAGATAAAGGGAGGAAGCAGAAAGTGCAAGTTAGGCAAGAAAAGCTCAACTTCACCACTCTAGAGGAGCTACCTGAAGGAGCACCCATCATGACTGGTACTTTTTCCATTTTTAATCAACATGCATTAATTCTGTTTGACTCTAGTGCATTGCATAGTTTCATTAGCCAGAAGTTCAGTGCCAAATGTCAGTTGCCTTTCTATCATACCCAAGGGTCTTTCATGATAGCAACGCCTGGGGGCAAAATTGCAGCAAATCAATTAAACCGCAGTATACCTATCTAGTTGAGAAGCAAGGTGTGCAAGATGACCCTCCTCATTTTGGGGATGGATAATGTAGATGTAATTTTGGGCACCGATTGGATGACCCAGCACCAAGTAGTGCTAGATGTCGCCAACTGCATCGTCAAAGTCCATTCCCCTACCTGTGGAAAGTTCGCCTTATATCTGCCTAGCCAAGAAACCACTCGGTCATGTGCTTTTTCCATGATAGAGCTACCCTTGAAGAAAATTCCAGTGGTCTACGAGTATGCAGATGTTTTCCCTGATGAGTTGCTAGGAATGCCGCTAGATCGGGATATCGAGTTTGCCATCGAATTGCAACCGAGAACGACACCTATCTATAAGAGGCCCTACCAGATGCCACTCGTTGAGTTGGTAGAACTGAAGAAGCAGTTGCAAGAATTGCTGGACAAGGGTTTCATCTGCCCAATTACTTCACCTTGGGGATGTCCGGCCTTGTTCGTGAAGAAGAAGGATCAAAGCTTGAGATTATGTATAGATTACCGCCCACTCAATGCGGTGACTATCAAAAACAAGTATCCCTTGCCTCGTATTGATGTTCTTTTCGACCAATTGGTCAGAGCCAAGGTGTTTTCCAAAATAGATCTTCACTACGGCTATCATCGAATCAAGATACGAGCAAGTGATATTTCAAAGACTGCCTTCTCAACCAGATACAGGCTGTATGAGTATCTGGTGATGTCGTTTGGGTTGACAAATGCACCCACATACTTCATGTATCTGATGAATTTAGTCTTCATGCCTGAACTGGACAAATTTGTGGTGGTTTTCATCGATGATATCTTGGTGTACTCAAGGAACGAAGAAGAGCATGCCGATTATTTGCATGTAGTGCTCCAACGTCTGAGAGAACACCGTCTTTATGCCAAATTGTCAAAATGTGATTTCTAGCTAAAGGAAATTAAATTCTTAGGTCACACTATCTCTCAAAAAGGAATAGCAGTGGATCCGGACAAGGTGCAAGAAGTAATGAACTGGAAGCCACCCACGACTGTCCGTCAAATTTGGAGTTTTCTGGGATTGGCCGGGTATTATCGATGATTTATTCTAGATTTCTCTCGAATTGCGAAGCCCATGATAGAATTGTTGAAGAAGGGAGCAAAATTCGAATGGGGTTAGAAATGTGAAGATGCCTTCCACACTTTGAGGCAACATCTGACCACGGCACCTGTGTTAGCGCAGCCTGACAACAACAAGCCATTTTATGTGTATTGTGATGCCTCTGGCACTGGGCTGGGTTGTGTTTTGATGCAAGACAACTGAGTCATTGCCTACGTATCAAGAGCACTCAGACCTCATGAGCAAAATTACCCTACTCATGACTTGGAGTTAGCAACCGCGGTTCATGCATTAAAAATGTGGAGGCACTACTTGATGGGAACTCACTACAACATCTATACTGATCACAAGAGCCTCAAGTACATCTTTACTTAGGCTGATCTCTACATGAGGCAGAGAAGATGGCTAGAATTGATCAAGGACTACGACTTGGAAGTATACTACCACCTAGGGAAAGCCAATGTGGTAGCAGATGCCCTAAGTCGAAAGTCCCAATGCAATTGCATAATGATGAATTCTCGCATCAATATCCTGTGCGATGAGTTGAGTAAGATGAGGATGAGATAATTTCTTCTCGTACCTTGTCTCACATCTCTATTGAACCCACCTTGTTAGACCAGATTATTATGGCCCAACTCGGTGACAAGGGAGTGCAAATCATCAAAGAGAATCTTAATCAAAAAGTGGAGAAGTCTAAGTGCTTTCACCAAGACAGCAAGGGGATACTATGGTTTGAAGACAGATTGGTGGTCCCTAAAAATAGAGACCTCAAGAACATAATCTTGGATGAGGCTCATCTCTCAAAATTCTCCATGAACCTAGGAAGCACCAAGATGTACCATGATCTGAAGCCCCTATATTGGTGGACCAGAATGAAAAGGGAGATAGCCCAATATGTATCAGAATGTGACACATGTCAGAGGATAAATGCAAGCCACTTAAAATCACTTAGTGCCTTGCAACCCCTATCAATACCTTCGTGGAAATGGGATGACATCAGCATGGATTTCATTATGGGTCTGCCCAACACTCCTTGACACCATGATTCAATCTGCGTCATTATGGACCGATTGACAAAAGTGGCACATTTTCTTCCAGTGCACACCACTGATAAGGCTCATAAGTATGCAGAGTTGTACATTGACCGAATTATGTGTTTACACGGATTACCCCGGACAATTGTTTCTGACCGAGGAGCCAAATTCGTGGCTAGATTTTGGGAGCAATTGCAAGAGTCCTTAGGGACCAAGCTGGTAAGAAGTTCAACTTACCACCCCTAGACTGATGGTTAGACCGAAAGGGTAAATCAGATTCTTGAAGATATGCTAAGGGCTTGTGCAATCGATTACGACAAGAACTGGGATAAGTGCCTCTCTTTGGTAGAGTTTGCTTATAACAACAGTTATCAATCCAGCCTGAAGATGGCACCTTTTGAAGCCCTATATGGAAGAAGGTGTCGAACACCCCTCAACTGGTCACAGCCTGGCGAAAGAGAAATCTTTGGGCCTAACCTAGTGACGGAAGCCGGAAGAAAAGTCAAGCTGATCAGGAAGAACCTAGAAGTTACTCAGGCTAGGCAAAAGAGTTACCACGACCAGAGAAGGAAACCCCTCCAGTTTGAAGTGGGAGATTTCATGTATCTAAAAGTATCGCCCACAAAAGGAGTGCAAAGGTTTGGAATCAAGGGCAAGTTAGCCCCTCACTACATTGGACCTTATGAAATCATAGAAGCATGTGGACCCGTAGCATACAAATTGAAGCTACCTTCAAAAATCTCTGCCATCCACAATGTGTTCCATGTAGCCCAATTGAAGAAGTGTGTTCGTTTACCAACAGAGGTCATAACAGAACCAGATGTGGAGATAGAGCTAGATCTATCATACCAAGAACACCCCTCCAAGGTTCTGGATTGCAAGGAAAGATCAACGCGTGCAAGATTAATCAAAATGTATAAGATCCAATGGAGTAACCATTCAGTGGAAGAAGCTACCTGGGAGACTGAGGAATTTCTACGCTCGAACTACCCCGATTGTCTACCTAAGGAAACCGGTACATAACCATACCCCAGCTCTCCTGCCCTCTGAATCCAAATATAAGAAAGATGATCTTAACATAAACCAAGTTAAGCTATGAAACAAAAACAAGAAGGACTTCCTTCTGAAGTTGCAAAGAGGATGACATTCAAAGAGCAGGTTTTCTAAAGAACCTTAATAAGCAAACCCACACCATGAAAGCAAGCTGTAACTTTCTCCTCACCCCTAGAGGACCCCAACCCAAATCTCGGGGTGAGATTCTTTTAGGGGGAAGGGCTGTAACACCCCAGGTGTTACTTAGGCTTTTTCCCTCCACACCCCCATTGGTGAACATTATCACCTGTAAATGTAATTGAGCAAAAGGCACCAAATTGAAAATCAAAGTCTCAAACATGTGATTTTCATCCCAAGAAACATACCATAAACTCATCATGCACCTCAAGGGAGGAAAATGTTCAAAACCCTAGTACTACCCTAATTAAGTCATTTGAACACAAAAACGGAAATTAGTGAGAAGGCTATGAAAAACATAAAATCATGATGAGAACCAAATAACAAAGTTATAGTACACTAAATAAGCTACAAAATATAGTAAGGAAGATTGATCAAAGGGTTTTTTCATAATCCCAAAATGACCCCTCAAGTGAAAACTCAATGGGAAATTCAGAAAATTCAGAAATCTGAATTTTGACCTCTTCCTAAAGTTCAGCCATGTTCTCTAAATTCCAAAACTCAAACCCACATGATCCGAATATAAAAGTGGCATCAAATTACCTTGAACACACCCTGGCAATGTTTGAAAACAAATCTCAGCCGTTGACACGATCTTGGCATGGATTTACCTCGGGACACGGCAGCCAGACACTCCAGACATGGCAACGCGACAAGTCACTGTACACGATCAAAAACCCCTCGACTTCCACACACAAAAGACAAAGCAACGTTGGGAGAACATATCTTGTATAATGATCTTGCCCAAATATGCGAAGATATACAGCCTATGGACGCTTGAACGCGGGCAGAAGCAAAGAGCCACGTGCTCGATGGCTTGCCTGACCGGCCAAGCGCGGACTGGCTGCGGCAGCGCGCCGCGCGTGTGGTCGCCCCACCTCGCACGCCTGCATCTCGCCCCCGCCTATAAGTGTTCCCAAAGGCCTTAGCCATTTTCACTTGTGCACCCAAAGCCCTGCCCAAGGTAGTGATCACCAGAGTTCGCTGTGAAAGGCAAGCGCCACCGCCCGCCACCACTACCCGAGCACGACCGCCATGGCCAGCCTTTCCTGTTGACCCCCAGCCTCAGCCGAGCCCTTGGATGGCTTTTCCAAGAGTCTATGAAGCTTTCCCAAGATTGAGCTGAGACCCTGCATCGCCGATGAAGCGAGCGCAACATCGCCGGACTTCGGCCGCCTGCCACCGCATGTAGACGGGGCTATCAGGTAAGCCATTTTCCAATTACTTGCGCCTACAACCTCCCTGGCCTCCTGTGAAGCTCTCTAACTCATTGGATTGAGCTATCCCGTCGTGGTTAGACTGAATCACTCGCCACCGACGAACTCCCCCGCCTGCGCACGAGGACCGGCCGACTCCGGCCATCTCCGACGCCGACCCGCACCTCGACATGACCACCGCAACCTCCCCAACCTCCCTGGACACCTCACCAGAGCTAGATCGCCGCCGGTAAGCCTCGCTGCCCTTTTCTCCGCCGTGGGTACTGTTCCAATAAGGTTAGGACCGCGGGTTAGATTTAGGTTAACCCTAGGGGGTTTTCTGCATTGTCAAAGACTCGGTTGAATAGTAGCCC
The DNA here is from genome assembly GCA_029449295.1 of Zea luxurians. NCBI lineage: Eukaryota > Viridiplantae > Streptophyta > Magnoliopsida > Poales > Poaceae > Zea > Zea luxurians. The sequence continues at coordinate 94,990,576 of JAOPSE010000012.1, forward strand.
GAGGACCTGTTTGTAAGAAACGCAGGAAAAATATACCAGGGACCCTAGCGCAAAGTTGATTTTCCTTTTCCATTTAAAATTCAATTCTTTCAATCTGCAGCAAATTAGTTAAATGCATAACTTAAGGAATACTCATCCGAATTTAGTCAAACAAATTTCGTTAGGCTCTGTGATTTATGCACTATCAAACAAAAATAGTAAACCTCATGTTCTCTGTACTAATTTTTAGAGTTTTGAATTAAATAAGAAAACTGTCCAAACCTTATTAATACAGAGAAAACTAGAAATACTTCTATACTAGACTGGAGAAAATTTGTGGAGATACTCACCTAGTATACACATTGTTTAAAAATATTGAACACCCCAGTATACAAGAATAAACCAGAAATGTCCATTAAAGACTGTTTCTGCCCAAACTTTAGAAAAATGAAAAAGGTGATAGAAAATAAAAACTAGAGAATGACCATATTTTTTCTAGTATGCCTAAGTTATAAAGAACATAGAAAAAAATATGGAACCCTAGTCTAGTGCTAATCTAAGATTATAATTTTATTTAGGCATTAAGAAGTCAACAAAGGCCATAGTTAAAAAAATATGGGCACATGCAATGTTGGCAAGAAAAATTTAGTAGACCTCTAACCACTAGTATACCACTGCAAAAATGGTAAACACCCAAGCCATCACAGTAAGTGAGTTAAACAAATAGAACTTAGATTTAGCCAATACTTCAAATAAATTAAAAGAAAGACTAAAAATGTGAAATAGTGAGCAACCCAATTTTTATCTAAATACTTATAATGTAAACCACCAGAGAAAAATATGAAACTAGGATAAAAATAGGATGTAATACACCCCACTCCCTACCCCATGAAAAGGACCATATATCCCAAGAAATTCTACCACCCCTTCCCTTTGAGCAAAATTAACCAACTTAAAGAATGATTGCTCTTGTGCCAAAAAAAAAGATAGGAAAATTGAGAAAACTGTTGTTTGACATTTTTCAAATATAGTAGTAGTAGTAGAAAGCACCACTAAGCCCTAAAGCTTTGGAAAATCCCAATAAAATAACCAGTAGGTATCTTTGACGAAAATTTGGCATAAGGTCATAATATTATCCCTAGATATCAGCAAAAATAACCCTTAAGATAAAATCCACTCCTAGAAGAGAGTTGTAGTTCAAAGCACCCCCTCTGCCCTAAATTTTAATATTTTTGTGCAGAGAGAACCAGTCCCTTTCTAGGCCTAAATTTTTGAGACTTGGTTATATACACTAGTGAGAAGCCACTGTATTTTTTACAGAATTTTTGTGAATTCTTAAATTAGTGTTGTACTTCAAAGCCACTCTAAAAGCCTAAGTAGAAAAAGGAAAGGAAAGGATTAATGAAGTACTAAATTAAGCCTTGAAAAAGTTCAGCCAAGAACCTTATTAAGTCTTCACTAAGACATTGAAGGATGGTTCAGTACAAGCTTAATCCAACTTCCTAGAATGGCCACACCTACTCCTAATTACCAAGGATACCCCTAAAATCTTAAATAGTGGAACTAAGACCCGTCCTGCTAACTTGAGTACTTCACCTTGCATTTTAATTATTAAATGTACATACCATATCATACATGTCTCTTATTCATTGCATTCATTTAGATTGTAACCTCGCTAACGGAGTGTACGTGCTCATCCCCGAGCAAGGAGCTGCCCAAGAGGAAGTCTAGGAGCCAGCTCTAGAGCCTACCCCCGAGGATCTCCCCGCAGCCTCAGCTTTTGAAGGCAAGCCTCGGTTTTATGCATAACCATTATATATATGCTACTTTACTAGACTTATTGTTTGTAGGCTTGTAATGCGCACTTAAGGGTAGGGGTGGAAACGAGCCGAGCCGAGCTCAGCTCAGCTCGACTCGCTGCGACTCGCTCATGCAACGAGCCGAGCTCAGCTTGGCTCGCCCATCTGGCGAGCTCGAAAACGAGGCTTGGCTCGGCTCGCTCGTGGCTCGCGAACTGGCGCCGAGCCAACTAGCCTAGCCATAAACGTAAAAATGCTCTCTAAATTATAATATAAAATCTTAAAAATATTTTAAATAACATATTTTAAATTTCTAAAATAGATATATCACTAATATAATATAGAAATTATATTATTTTTGTATAGTAATCTCAAATAACATAAATTAATTGTCCACTCGGTTCTAATATTATATGCTAATTATGATTTTATGTAACAAACTATTGTCAGGTCAAGCCATGAGCTAGCTCGTGAGCTGCACCGAGCCGAGCCGAGCTGGCTCGCTCTTTTCACGAGCCACAAAAACAGGCTCTGCTCGGGCTCGTTCTGAGCATCGACCCGGTCCGAGCCGAGCCGAGCTGCTGCGAGCCTGAGCCAGCTCGTCGAGCTCGAACTTTTTTCCAGCCCTAAACTCAGGATTCCTTTTTGAGATAGATACTAATATGCTAGGTCAAGTAGCTACTTTGCTAATTAGGGATCTCGGTAGAAGTCGAGTGATTTTTCTAGCACTCGCGCGAGGTCAGGAATTGATTGTATTCATCTTGATAATAGGATCTATGATGGTATATGGACTTGGATCTAGGGTGGATGCCTTGTCTAGGAGACGGAAATGGAATTAAGGATTAATGTGTGGATACCTGAGTCAAGCGTTTGAAAATAGTAAACACATGTCGGGAAATATGGTAACTGGTAAGCCTAGTACCTGAGTGAAGCCGGGTGTGTACTTTATCCCTCACTTGTCCTGAGATTGGGTCTCCCATGCTAGCTATGGTGGGTACAAGTGCGGTCACTGCACGACGGCAGCCGGGGTCAGTGGAGCATTGTATGCCAAGGCGGTGAGCCCTGGCCGCGAATGGGGAATCGATGGGGATGGTTGATGTGTGTGGGGACAGAGTGCCCCTACATGTCGTGTGTTTAGGTTTACCTTGCAATGTTAAACCTCGATTCGAATCGTCTGCTTCTCGCAGCTAATGAGACTGCTTGACCCCTTGTACTGCATTGAGTAAAAAGTGAAATGAGGTTCTACTTGAGATAACATGTTGATTGTACTAAATGATTGTTACCATGTATGCTTAGAAAGGAGCAAACCTAGCTTAAATAAATATGTTAGAATGGGAAAAGCTAAAAATTGTTTTTAGACTCAGCTAGTGCTTTTGGCAAACCAAATCCCTCAGCCAAACAGCTGCATGGTCTAGAGGTAGAGTAGACTACTCACACCGGGTTAGTCTAGCTGAGTATTAGTATACTCAGCCTTGCTTGTGGCATATTTTTCCAGGTACGCTACATGATATGGTTGATGGTGTGACTTGGCCTTCCACCCTGCCACCGGGTTAGACAGTTGAGTGGGATGCTGCCTCGACAGGAGAGGGCCAGGAGGAGTAGTGGGCTAGGCCTTGCCCTATTTCTTCGTATCGTCGTTATCAATTATGCGCTGCATCTTGTTTATGAACTTGTTGTCTTTTATTAAAAACTCTGATTTATGTAATATGTCCAGTACCTTAATTTGTGGTTTCATGTTTATTGTACTCTCTCTGTGCCTCACCTTCGTGTGAGCTAGTGGTATTCGATCCTTGGTAAGTGGCTTTATTAGACTAGATCTAAAGGACTGACAGGTTATTCTGATTTAAGTGTGTTGCTGCCTCTAAGGCGTGACTTGGGCACTTAAGCTGGAATAATTCAGGCGGTTCTGCCATAGCAGCCAGGCCCTAGTGCCCCAGCAAAGCAGAATGTGTCTCAGCCAGGAGCAGACAATCACGTTCAGACATGTTACAACCATGGGAGACTGAACCATTTGGAGGCTAAAGCAGTCGAGAAGACACCAGGCATGATAGTAGGTATGTTTCCAGTCGAATCCCATCTTGCAGAAATGTTATTTGATACTGGAGCAACACATTCATTTATTACCGCATCATGGGTAGAGGCGCATAATCTTCCAATAACTACCATGTCAACACTAATTCAAATTGATTTAGCCGGTGGTAAAGTTCGAGCCGATAGTGTATGCTTGAATGTAAGTGTGGAAATAAGGGGGATAGAGTTTCCCGCTAACCTCATAGTGATATGTACTCAGGGAATAGATGTTATCCTAGGGATAAATTGGCTAGATAAGTACCAAGTAGTTATTAGCTATGATAAGAGGACAATGAAATTGGTGTCCCCACTAGGAGAAGAAGTGGTGACTGAGCTAGTCTCACCTAAGCCAAGGAAAGGAGGTTGTTACCAGATGGCTCTTGATAGCAAGGAGGCCATTCTACTTAATACTATCAAGGTTGTGTCAGAGTTTCTGGATGTGTTCCCTAAAGATTTACCAGATATTCCACCTGAGCGAAAAGTTGAGTTTGCCATAGAGCTTATTCCTGGAACCGCCCCATATCTAAAAGAGCCTATAGGGTATCTGGACCAGAGTTGGTTGAGCTTAAGAAGCAAATAGATGAGCTGTCAGAGAAAGGTTACATCAGACCAAGTACCTCACCTTGGGCTGCCCCTGTCCTGTTCATGGAGAAGAAGTACCCCTTGGATTACCGAGCTCTGAATGAAGTCACAATCAAGAAAAAGTACCCCTTGCCCAGAATAGAAGATCTGTTCGACCAATTGAGAGGGGCCAGTGTGTTTTCAAAGATAGATCTCAGGTCAGGTTATCACCAGCTTAGGATCTGACTTTCGGACATCCCAAAGACGACATTTATTACCAAGTATGGGCTATATGAGTACACCGTGATGTCTTTTGGCCTAACGAATGCGCCGGCCTTCTTCATGAATCTAATGAACAGTGTATTCATGGATTATCTCAACAAGTTTGTGGTGGTATTCATAGATGACATTCTCATATATTCTCAAAGTGAGGAGGAGCATGTGGATCATCTAAAGATGGTGTTGCAGAGATTGTGGGAGCATCAGCTATAGGCAAAGTTGAGTAAGTGCGAGTTTTGGATTGATGAAGTCCTGTTCTTGGGTCACATTATAAACAAAGATGGATTGGCCATGGATCCAAAGAAAGTGGCAGACATTCTGAACTGGAAAGCGCCAACAGATGCTCAAGGAATCAAGAGCTTCATTAGAATGGCCGGATATTATCGGCGATTCATTGAAGGATTTTTGAAGATCGCGAGGCCGATGACAGCTTTGCTAGCAAACAAAGTTGAGTTCAAGTGGACCTAGAAGTGCCAAAAGGGCCTTTGAAGCGCTGAAAGAGAAGTTGACTATGGCGCCTGTCTTAGTCTTGCCTGATGTGCACAAGCCCTTCTCGGTGTATTGCGACGCTTGCTACACTGGCTTAGGATGTGTACTGATGCAAGAGGGAAGAGTTGTGGCTTACTCGTCCCGACAGTTGAAGGTTCATGAGAAGAATTATCCAATCCATGACCTAGAGTTAGCAGAAGTGGTTCATGCACTGAAGACATGGAGGCATTATTTGTACAGACAGAAGTGTGATGTTTATACAGACCACAAGAGTCTGAAGTACATATTCACTCAGTCGAAGCTGAATATGAGACAACGAAGATGGTTAGAGTTGATCAAAGACTATGAATTGGAAATTCACTACCATCTAGGCAAAGCGAACGTGGTAGCAGATGCTTTAAGCAGGAAAAGTCAAGTCAATATGATGGTCGCTCACCCGATACAATATGAGTTGGCCAAAGAATTTGACAGGTTGAGCCTCAGATTTTTCAATAACACGCGAGGAGTAACAGTTGAGTTAGAACCCACTTTAGAGGGGGAAATCAAAGAAGCACAGAAGGATGATGAGAAGGTCAATGAAATCTGACAACTGATTCTAGAAGGAAAAGGCAAAGATTTTCGGGAAGATGTAGAAGGCGTGATATGGTTCAAGGACCGCTTGTGTGTTCCCAATGTCCAGTCCATTCGAGAGTTGATCATCAAGGAAGCTCAGGAGACAGCTTATTCCATACATCCTGGAAGTGAGAAGATGTATCAGGATCTGAAGAAGAAATTCTGGTGGTATGGAATGAAAAGGGAGATTGTAGAGCACGTGGCTATATGTGACAGTTGTCAGAGGATCAAGGTAGAGCATCAGACGCCAGCCGGGTTGTTGCAGCCATTGCGAATTCCTCAGTGGAAATGGGATGAAATTGGGATGGACTTCATAGTCGGGTTGCCTCGCACTTGAGCCGGCTATGATTCCATTTGGGTAGTGGTGGACCGCTTAACCAAGTTGGCCCACTTCATACCTATCAAGACTAACTACAACAGTGCAGTATTGGCGGAGCTGTACATGTCCTAGATTGTTTGTCTTCATGGGGTGCCAAAGAAGATAGTGTCAGACAAAGGAACACAGTTCACCTCTCATTTCTAGCAGCAGTTGCATGAAGCTTTGGATACACATTTGAATTTCAGCTTAGCTTATCACGCATAGACATATGGTCAGACTGAATGAACTAACCAAATCCTAGAAGATATGTTGAGAGCCTATGAGTTGCAAGATCAGTCCAGATGGGACAATAGATTACCTTATGTAGAATTCTCCTATAACAACAGTTATCAGGCTAGTTTGAAGATGTCACCGTTTCAGGTGCTTTATGGGAGGAGTTGTAGAACTCTGTTGCATTAGGATCAGCCTGGAGAAAAGCAAGTGTTTGGGCCAGACATTCTACTCGAAGCCGAAGATAACATTAAGATGGTTCGGGAGAATCTAAAATTAGTGCAGTCAAGGCAGCGAAGTTATGCTGACACGAGAAGGAGAGAGCTGAGTTTTGAAGTGGGAGATTTTGTCTACCTGAAGGTGTCGCCTATCAGAGGAGTCAGAAGGTTTGGAGTCAAAGGCAAGCTAGCACCCTGATATGTTGGTTTGTATCAGATTCTCGCGAAGCATGGAGAAGTGGCCTATCAACTTAGTTTAACAGAAGATTTATCAGCGGTGCACGACGTCTTTCATGTGTCTCAATTGAAGAAGTGTCTGCGTGTGCCAGAGGAGCAGTTGCTAGTGGAATGTCTGGAAGTCCAAGAAGACTTGACCTACATAGAGAAGCCAATGCAGATTCTTGAGACCGCAGAAAGGGTCACCCAGAGGAGCACCATCAGAATGTGCAAAGTCAGATGGGGTCACCAATCTGAGGAAGATGCAACTTGGGAGCGCGAAGATCATCTAGTGGCCAAGTATCCCAAACTCTTTGCTGGCCAAACTTGAATCTCGAGGCCAAGGTTCTTTTAAGGGAGATAGGTTTGTAACGCCCTGAATTTTGGGGGTGTAATTTCTCTTCCTTAACATCCACAAATTCGGGTGTTACCTTCCCTTTTTCATTCATTTACGTTGTGCCTTGACCCTTTCAAAGTTCTAGAGAGTGTTAACTCGATGTCGTGTATTGATAAACCCTGGAAATGGTTTTTGGTTGTTGCACCATGCCGGAACATGCATCTATTTGTTTGTTGAGTGAATTTGTGTGGCATACATTTAATAAGAAATTAGAGCTAAAACAGAAAAAATAGGAAAAAGAAAAAAACCAAATCCCTTGTGCCTTGAACTCGCTCGGCGGCCTGCTCCGCGGCCCAACCGCCCGGCCTGGCCCAGCTCCCGCGTCTGGCCCACACACGGGCTCACTCCCTGTGCGTCGGGCCCACCTAGCAGCCGCGGCCTAGCTCCCCCAGCGTGCCGCACACTGGTCGCGCCCCAGCCGCCGCCCTAGAGCGTGCGCAACCGCTCCATTGGCGTGCGCGCTACTGCCGCTGCGAGCCTCACCCACGACGCCACAAAGACCCGAAGCTAGCCTTTTCCCCAGTCCTCGCCCAAAACTACACACTCGTGTGACTTCCGCCCGAGCGTCGCCGCGGAGCCCCGTCTCGGCGCACCTAAAGTTTTCGCCGGCACCCGAGCTCGCCCGCGCGTCCAACATCTGAGCCGCTCACCATCCTCGACTGGTGAGCCCTTTCTTCTTCTCTTCCCCACCTCCTTATGTTTTTACCCCTCCATTCCTAGTGGCCGACCATCCGCTGGCCAGCGCTCGGTGCTTCCTCCTTGTGTCCGGCCATGGCGTGGCCAACAGCCTACGGCTGGTATGGCGCGAGCTCGCAGCGGCTCCAGCGCGCCGTGGCGCGAGCGCGCAGCGGCCCGGTGTGTGGCAGCGTGGGCACGTGGCCGGTTCGGCGCGCGGCCAGCCCAGCGCGTGGCATGCCCCATCACGAGCACGTGACAGCCTCGGCGTAGCGGCCTGACGCGGCTAGTGAGTGGCGCGGCCAGTGCGGCATGAACCCCTAGCCACGAGCACCGCTGTCGCCACACATTCGTTGTGCACGTCGGCGCTCGACTTTGTGTGGCGTCATTTGCATTGCGGCACGCACACTATTTATTTTTGTGTGTCGTGCGTCGTGTCACGCGGCGACACCCTGTGCTACTTAGAATCACCCGTACTAATTAATTTACACCAGGAGGCGACAGGTTATTCAAGTATCGAATCGATCGAGATTAGGTAATAACTTTATTTACGCCTACAATAAATGTCCATTAGTATAACTATGTTGAATTAAATGTTCCTGTCCATATTCGCTTAACGTAAATACGAGAAGTCATCGATTGTAGTAACAATTATACTTGTTCATTTCTCACACGGTCATAAATGCTAGTTCTATGTCGTGTGTGTTTAATTGATTTGCTTTCTTGTATGGCGTACTGTTTTTTTTCTAACTCAAGGATGTGAATGTATGTTTGCACTCACATAGATAACAGTCTGTTTGCAGAGTCTGAGGAAGTTGCAGGCGGAGACTCTAAGCAGCAGCGGGTTGGTGAAGGCAAGTGTCCTTTGACCCATGTATGTCCTACACATTTTATAATTCACTCCCCATATTTACACAATTTATACCAAAGGATTGACTAGCTTTGTTTATCATGTCCTTGTTTACCTATGTGGGTTGGATTATTTTGGTTTAGCTCTATGCTAGTGCTTCGCCTTAATCAATGAACATGTTGAGATTATTTATGATACACTGTTTTTCCTTTTGATTACGATGATGATATTGTGACATTTAAGGGGTCTCGAGTGGTTTCTCGAGTGCCTCTCCGTAATGACTGGTTTGTTGGATGACCACCCGGGAAAACAGTACAACCATGAGGGTGGTATGGGACGCCCTTAGCTGAATAATTTGAGGAACTGAGGTGTAGTTCGCTTCGCCGTCGTGCCGTCAATGGGGCTCAGTGTATGCAGCTCGCTCTCCGAGGGTGGTTTGCCCCTTGGGGAGGAGTGCGGTACATTTAGGAAACCTAACGGGCGACTACAACCTCATGGAATCTTTGTAAAGGCTACGTAGTGAAACCTTGCCTATTCACCTTGGTAATGTTTAAGGGTTTGATCGGCCTGAGGCAAAAAGGAACCACGGCTCGTGGGTAAAGTGTGCAACCTCTGCAGAGTGTTATGAAACTGATATATCAACCGTGCTCATGGTTATAGGTGATAATGAGGATGATGATGGTTTTGATTATGGTTATGGTTTCTGGTATCCTTTCTGTTTGGAAAGGGTACTTTTGGGTTAACAACTTGGGTTAATGTTAAAACCTAGCTTTCTACTAGTAATAATTACCTGACCAACTAAAAGCAACTGCTTGACCTTAACGCCACATAAAGCTAGTCCACTACAACCAAACAGGACAATTGTTGAGTATGTTGATGTGTACTCACCCTTGCTTTACACACTTTGATATATGTTAATGACTATGTGGATGTCTCAGACATCATGATGTAATCAACTATTACCCTCTTTTATGTTATTATTCGAGCACTGTGTGATGATGTCTGGTTATGTAACTGCTATGTACATGAATTGCTGATCCTGGCACGTACACGGTTCGCATTTGGTTTGCCTTCTAAGACCGGGTGTGACACCCCTGCACATCAACGACTGAAATCGCAACAGTCAGCAGTAACGGCTATATCAACGGCTATAATGCATTTAATGTGTCGTCACCTGTTAGATAAAGCAGTCGCGGACGGTCCGACCGCACACCCCAGATGGTCCACGAGGACGCTAAAAATGCATTTTACCGAACTTGTCACCTTCAAGGTTTTCTGGTTTTTGAACGGTCGGACGGTCCGCGCCTGAGGCTGGACGTTCCACGCTTGGTCTCAAACTATGCTCGCCTCTCCTTTGGACAATCCATAGTGTAAACGTTGTTTTTGCATTGTTCCTGTCCGAGGCTCACCCCAGTGTCGTGGACGGTCTGCCGCATGGGCCCGAATGATCCGTGCTCAAGGTAATTTCCAAAACACTTTCCTTGTCCAGAATAATCTATGGTATTCCGAATAGTTGTCTTAGAATTGATGTGTGTGGACTTTATGCACCTGAGAAATGATCACTTAGGCAAACTAGTTAGTCCATAAGATTTGTGATGGTCATCAAACACTAAAATCGATTACAGGAAATAGTTGAGGCCATTTCCCTTTCACCTTGGCAACTGGCCACCTCGGGACAACGGTGGATGGGCACGCGCGACCACGGCGGCAACATCGCTGCATCAGCAGTGGTCATTCTTTTGACTGCCTCAGGACGATGAGGATGAATGAGGAAAGCACGCTGTGTCGCCGTGGAAGCGGAAGCACGCTGGTCGCCATAGCCAGTGGTGGCGGTGACAGGCTAGATTCGATGGCGGCGGAGGGGGAGAGGCGTGAACGCCTGACCGAGAGAGAGTGGGAAACAAGGGAAGTGGAAGAGGCATGACCCGGTGATCGACTGACCACGTGCACGTGAACCCTAAAGCCTTAAAAACCCTAATCTTGTGCCTATTACTGTGTCGAGATGGCTTGAGCATGGCCCACGATGACGTGCCTAGCCGTTTAGCGCAATAGATCGAAAGTTAAAGCATGACCCAGCCTGCGAATAAATTGCCCGTGCTAGGCTAGGCCTTGTCCTTTTTTCTCGGGCTGGCCCATTAAGCACGACCCAAACTTTTAGGACTAATGGTGACAACAACAGGGGAAAACTAGATCACACGTGGGGGTGTTGCATGTTGCATGCGGGTGGGCCCCACAAGGTAGTTCTTCTCTCCATCCTGCTCCTTCCAGCATCAGTACAGATGACGTAGGCAGGCAATAGGACGCGAGCTGAGGCTGCCTCACTGGCTAGGGCGGCACGTGGCTTACCGGAGCCGAGGCCAGGGCGCACGCAGCACGCTCGCGTTGGCGCCGGACAACGCAACTGGTGCATGGTTATTGCTACGGATCAAGGTCTACTGGCCGTGTGTGAAAGGGGTGAAGAGCGCGAGGCGGGGCTGTGGGTTGCCGCAGTGGGCCTACCAAGACAGGGCTAGCGCGTCATAGAGAAGTGTTGAATAATTAGACAAATTCCAGATTAAATTCCAAATATAAATCATGACAAAATCAGAAGCACTGAAGTAAAAAGTCAAATCAGATGATGCGAACTAATTAGACATACTGATAGATGGCGCGCGCCGGAATCAGCAGGGTCGATGGCGTCGAAGTAGCGAAATCAGCAGGGTCGACGAGGTCAGAAGATCACGAGCAGTCGCGTGAAGACGCTTCCCAAAAACCTTATTCGCCCTCTCCTAGTGCAGGATCTAGAAGGCGAAGGGTTCCGGAGACCTGCTCTCCTGATCGCAGATGCACGTCTACGGTCGGGATGAAGAGAACTGGAAGGCAGCTCAGCTGTGAAGAGAGGCGAAAGCTAAACTTGGATGATATGGATGCTGGCTGTTGGGCTCCTTTTATAGGGCCGAGTCCGCGACCTCCGATCTTATCCGCCCACGAAAATCTCGCGTTCAGTTGAGATTTTATAGCGATCGGTTAGGATAAACGTAACAGCCAAGAAACCAAAAAATCAAACGGCAAAAGGTAGCCGCGCCCCCGCAAGGCGAGGGGCCAGATTTCGGCAGACCATTCACGCGCATGTCGTGCGCCTGCGCCCTTCGCCCCGCCCCGCCCCGGCTAGGCGAGGCGAGCGAGCGCGCGCGCGTGTGACTCTCCACACTCTCTCCTCTCATCCATGACTTGGTGAGTGAGTGTGGCTTCCATATTTAAGCTAGCTCTACTCCACTAGAACTAGCAATATGGTGCTATTGGTTCCACCTATTCCCTAGCCATACACTTATATGGGCTTTTGAGATTTTCCTGGGATTTATTTGAATTTCTCAACTGGGCCAAGCCCATAAATCCTAACAATCCCCCACCAGATCTCAAATGCCCATCTGCAGTTTTCGCCACTGTTCATTACTGTTTAATATACTAGTTTTTCAGCAGAGACTGTTAAGTTGAACTTCCGCCTAGAACTCCAAGCTACACCAACCCACAACTTGGACAATGGACTATGCCTTGAATTGCAAGTTTTGCATGAATGAGTTTCACTTGAAGTCATGACCAGTACTTGGCTACCAGTAGTCCCCTTCTCGGGTGGAGCATATACGTCGTACTCCAAGGTCTCTTCATGAGTTTACTAGAGATCACCCAGATCTCATAAACTGCGACGTTAGACAGTCTAACTCATATAGGTGTGTTCTTTCAAGAATGTTCTGTAGGACAACATCTTTGCTAATACAAGCCAACAGAACACATTAAGGCACAAAGCCAACCTACCTTACAGCATTGGAGAGTATTGCATCTTTTCTTAGAGAGGGTCAAAAGTTACTCTCCTCAGTTCACCAATGGCTTGTTCTTCCCATGACCTAATTCACGGGATCTCCGATCACATAGACTAGATTTCCACCATGGCAACTTTATTCAGGTCTCATACCCATCTCTCTCGATGCGATTTCTATCACATTACGTGGTAGTCCCTTGGTAAAAGGATCTACCAGATTTTTATCTGTTGAAATATAAGTCACACTTATAACTCCGGAGTTTCTCAACTTTCTGACAGACTTCAATCGTCTTTTGACATGTCTTGATGACTTTCCATTATCCTTAGAACTCGTCACTTTAGCAATCACTGTCTGATTGTCACAGTTCATAAGGATAGCTGGTATTGGTTTCTCAACCACCGGCAAGTCCATCAAGAGTTCACGCAACCATTCTGCCTCAACGGTTGCTGTGTCAAGTGCAGCTAGCTCGGCTTCCATGGTTGACCTCGTCAAGATGGTCTGCTTGCATGACCTCCATGATACCGCACCTCCACCAATAGTAAAGACATAACCACTGGTGGCATAAAGCTCGTCTGCATCAGATATCCAGTTCGAATCACTATATCTTTCAAGTACTGCATGCTGACCAGAATAGTGAATTCCATAACTCATTATACCTTGCAGGTAGCGCATAACCCACACAAGTGCATGCCAATGATCAATCCCGGGGTTTGACATGAACCTACTCAATTTGCTCACAGCAAACGAGATATCGGGCCTTGTTGCACCAGCAAGATACATGAGTGAATCGACAATCTGAGAGTATCTCAATTGGTCTAAACCAATTCTCTTGTTCTTTCGCAGTGTCACACTAGGATCATAAGGTGTTGGAGAAGGTTTGCACTCAGAGAAGCCAAATCGCTTCAAAACCTTTTCAACATAGTGAGATTGTGAGAGAGTAATCCCACCATCTTCCTTAATCAACTTGATGTTTAGAATCACATCAGCTTCTCCCAGATCTTTCATATCAAAACTCTTTGATAGAAAAGACTTGACTTCATTGATCACATCAATGTTTGTGCCAAATATCAATATATCATCAACATATAAGCACAATATAACTCCTTCGCCCCCACCACAGCGATAATATACACACCTGTCTGCCTCATTAATGGCAAAGCCTGCAGACATTAGAGTCGTGTCAAACTTCTCATGCCACTGCTTTGGTGCTTGCTTCAGACCATACAAAGATTTCAATAACTTGCACACCTTGCGTTCTTGACCCTTTACTACAAATCCATCAAGCTGTTCCATATAGATTTCCTCGTCCAGCTCTCCATTAAGAAAAGCTGTCTTTACATCCATCTGATGAACAAGGAGACCATACGAGGCAGCCAAAGAAAGTAGTACTCGAATAGTGGTCATTCTAGCAATAGGTAAGTAAGTATCAAAGAAGTCTTCTCCTTCTTTCTGAGTATAGCCTTTAGCCACAAGCCTAGCCTTGTACTTTTCAATTGTACCATCAGGCTTGAGCTTCTTTTTAAACACCCACTTACAACCAACAGGTTTGCATCCATAGGGTCGATCAGTGACTTCCCACGTACCATTTGAAAGAATGGAGTCCATCTCATTATGAACTGCTTCTTTCCAATCATCTGCATCTGGAGATGCACATGCTTCTGCAATGGTAGTAGGAGTATCGTCCACAAGGTACACAATGAAATCATCACCAAAGGATTTTTCAACCCTTTGTCTCTTGCTCCTTTTAGGAGCATCATTGTCATCCTCCTCTAGGACAATTTCATGTGGCTGTTCAAAACTCTCAATAGGTGTACTATGTTCAGGAGTTATCTCAAAAGAGTATCTAGAATTGCTATGAATGTCTTTCATTGGAAATATATGTTCAAAGAAAGTAGCTTCACATGATTCCATAATAGTATCAACATACACATCAGGAACTTCAGATTTAACTACTAAAAATCTATATGCTATGCTACACGAAGCATATCCAAGAAAGACACAATCCACTGTCCTTGGACCAAGCTTGCGCTTTTTATTAATTGGTACATTGACTTTCTCCATGCACCCCCAAGTGCGTAAGTATGAAAGTGATGGTTTTCTCCCAACCCACTTCTCATAAGGGGTTTTCTCTTCTTTGCCCATAGGAATTCTATTCAGAACATGACATGAAGTCAGGACTGCCTCCCCCCACCATGCCTTAGATAAACCACAAGTGTCTAACATGGCATTCACCAGGTCAGTCAACGTACGGTTTTTCCTTTCAGTAATCCTGTTAGACTTGGGTGAATAGGGAGGAGTCCTCTCATGAATAATGCCATGTTCTGCACAGAAATCATCAAAGACTTTGGGAAAGAATTCGCCACCACGATCTGATCTAAGACGTTTGATCTTTCTCTCTAGTTGGTTTTCAACTTCAGCCTTATAGATTTTAAAGTAGTCTAAAGCCTCATCTTTAGTTTTTAGCAAGTATACATAGCAAAATCTAGATGCATCATCAATCAATGTCATGAAGTATCTCTTACCACCCCTTGTCAACACACCATTCATCTCACAAAGATCAGAATGTATGAGTTCTAGAGGTGCCAGGTGTCTCTCCTCAGCAGCCTTGTGAGGCTTTCGAGGTTGCTTCGACTGCACATAACTATGGCACTTAGAACCTTTGACTATGGTGATATTCGGAATTAAACTCATGGTTGCAAGCCGAGACATAGAGCCAAAATTAATATGACACAAACGAGAATGCCAAATACTCGCAAGATCATCAACATTAGCGCAAATATGGTTCACAGACTTATTATTGAAATCTAACAGAGAAAAGCGGAACAAGCCTCCGCAATCATAGCCTTTACCAATAAATTGTCCAGACTTAGACACAACTAATTTATTCGACTCCAAAACTACCTTGAACCCATCTCTACACAGAAGGGTTCCGCTAACGAGATCCTTGTGTATAGAAGGGACATGATGCATGTTCTTCAGCTGCACGATCTTTCCCGAAGTAAACTTTAGATCCACCGTGCCAGTGCCATGAACAGAAGCATGTGACCCATTCCCCATTAGGATGGAAGAATCCTAGGCACCCTGATAAGAAGAGAACAAGTTAATGTCAGAACACACATGAACATTAGCACCAGTATCAAGCCACCAACTAGGTGATTGAAATACTGAGAAGATGAAAGGTAAATTACCATACCCTTTGTCTTCCTCATTGCTAGCGATCACTGTGTTGACATTGCCCTTTTTGCCACGGGATTCGCTCGATCAGGACAATCCTTGGCAAAATGACCCGTCTCGCCACATGCAAAACATGTCAGTTCAGCCTTGTTCTTCTTCTTCTTGAAGTTGGTAGTTTTGTTGGGCTTGTTAGATTTTAGCTTTCCTTTGCCCTTGTTGTGGTTCTTCTGAACCATGTTGGCGCTGGAGTGGCCCTCGCCTCCATTAGATCCTGTGTCCTTAGCCTGAGCTTTCTCGTCAACATCCAGAGACGCTATCAGATTTTCAACTGATATCTCCTGTCTCTTATGTTTCAGAGATGTGGCGAAGTTCCTCCATGTAGAAGGCAACTTTGCAATAATGCACCCAGCCACAAATCGGTCAGGAAGGACTATCTTAAGGTGGTCGAGCTCCTTGGCTATACACTATATTTCATGAGCTTGCTCTACAATAGAGCGATTATTAACCATCTTATAATCACGAAAGCTCTCCATGATATACAGGTCACTGCCAGCATCCGATGCACCATACTTGGTATTAAGTGCATCCCATAACCCTTTCCCGTCTGTGTGTTGAATATTGGCATCAACCAGACGGTCAACAAGGGCGCTAAGAACTGCTCCCGTAAAGATAGTATTGGCATGGTCGTACTCTTTCTCCTATTCAGGAGTCAGTGGACCCTCAGGTTTGCCTTTACTAACATGGAAGACGTTCATAGCAGTCAGCCAGAGTGTGGCCTTGACTTGCCATCTCTTAAAGTGCATACCATTAAACTTTTTTGGCTTCAGCGCGTCGGCAAAAGCAGCCATAGAAAAACTAGGAAATTGTCTACAATAAGGTTTTTGGATTGTTGAATAATTAGACAAATTCCAGATTAAATTCCGAATATAAATCATGACAAAATCAGAAGCACTGAAGTAAAAAGTCAACAAGGTCAGAAGATCACGAGCAGTCGCGTGAAGACGCTTCCCAAAAACCTTATTCGCCCTCTCCTAGTGCAGGATCTAGAAGGCGAAGGGTTCCGAAGACCTGCTCTCCTGATCGCAGATGCACGTCTGCGGTCGGGATGAAGAGAACTTGAAGGTGGCTCAGCTGTGAAGAGAGGCGAAAGCTAAACTGGGATGATATGGATGCTGGCTGCCGGGCTCCTTTTATAGGGCCGAGTCCGTGACCTCCGATCTTATCCGCCCATGAAAATCTCGCGTTCAGTTGAGATTTTATAGCGATCGGTTAGGATAAACGTAACAGCCAAGAAACCAAAAAATCAAACGGCAAAAGGTAGCCGCACCCCCGCAAGGCGAGGGGCCGGATTTCAGTGGACCATTCACACGCCTGTCGTGCGCCCGCGCCCTTCGCCCCGCCCCACCTCGCCCCGGCCAGACGAGCGTGTGGCTCTCCACACTCTCTCTTCTCATCCATGACTTGGTGAGTGAGTGTGGCTTCCATATTTAAGCTAGCTCTACTCCACTAGAACTAGCAATATGGTGCTATTGGTTCTACCTATTCCCTAGCCATACACTTATATGGGCTTTTGAGATTTTCCTGGGATTTATTTGAAAATTTCTCAACTGGGCCAAGCCCATAAATCCTAACAAGAAGAAGGCATCGGCGGGCTCGCCAGAGGAGCGCGACACAATGGAGCTTCGCAAGGTTACATGGCGGTTATGTGACGGAACCTCCCAAGTAATTAGGCCCACCTACAGTTGTCCTTGTCTAACAGACATCAGACACCCTGTAGATGTTCCTAAGTCACTTGACAAGCTCGGTATCTTTCCCGACCTCACCAGGAACGTTTCACCCGTCTTGCAGACATTACAGATCATCGGAGATAAAGAAATGCGGAAGCGAATTACATAAACTTACATTTATTTCAAAAGCAAGCTTGAGTTATTTTATTACAGACCAGACTAAAAGTGAATGCAGAGTAGTAATATTATACAAACCAAGGGAGACACCAACTTCTCCTGATAAGTTATAAACAAAAGATCCTATGTGGAGGACCGAGTCCTCCCGTACTTCAGTCTTGTTTTTCTTCTTTGGGAACCACCCTGGCACAGAAGCAACAAAAGTCTGCTACTTCCTCACCTAAAAACAACGAAGGGATAAACCCTGAGTATGGAATTACTCAGCAAGACTTACCCGACTAAGAAAAAGACTCTCAAGGGTATGCTGGCTTTAGGGAGTCAAGGTAAGGCTTTTCAATAATCAAAGACTCTGTTTTGCAGAAATGCTTACTAAAGTGGATCCTTAAAAATCCAATTTTATTTGTCAAGTTAAGTAAAATTACCTGCACTAGAGTTCTTTCTACCCTAGTTCAATCACTGGTCCTGCACTAGCCAGTTTCTTAACAAAAACCCATCATCTTTAGTGGAAAGCTACGTGTAGGTCAGTGACCAAGTCTTCATAACCGCGAAGGTACGGCGATCCGAATCGATTATACTCAGCTGAGGATCTCCAATCACACGACATATGTAGCACTTAACCCTTGCATATGTCAACCCGCCACCGGGGTTCTTAAGACCGGATCAGGTTCACGCAAACCGAGAGCACAGATACACCACCGTCCAGCCTCTTGCCACGGAGGGTACACGCTACTCTCGCCACCGCTCCACTCCCATTTCATGTTATCTTATTCCGGCCTTAGTCTGCCCGAGGCAAGGCTTACCCATGACGAGGCATGTGACCAGCTAAAGGGTCCTCGATCATCAAGCCTACATCGAGACGGTCCTTAATCGACTCAGACGGAGACACTACACCGAGACTCTCTTCTCGTGCAAGTCACCCGCCCGGTCTCAGCTTAATCTTTTTAACCCAAAAACTTGGTACCTGACAGAGGTACATCTTTTCCGATGTTGAATCCATCATGGCCATGATGGATTCACCATCAAGTTTTATTTTCGAAAACATCCCTCCCACTTTGCCAAACATCTTTTGTAAAACAAATCCTTTTGTTTTTCTAAAGCAATACTAAGCATAGTAAAACCTTTTTGTAAAAACAGGGTTTCAAGGAGGGTAATCAAGATCAAGGAAGGTAATGCAGGGATTGTTTAATCAATCAACTCCTATCACCTAATGCAGCAAGCAGGTGAGAAAGATTTTAAAAAAAACAGCAAGGGAGGTGGCAAATGCACCGGGGCTTGCCTTTGTTATCAGGTGAGTCCTGCTCGGATCCACAAATATCGAAATAAAAGCAGTTGCCTGCTTGAGGATCTGAGGTTGGTGGAGTTCCCTCTTCAGTGACTTCTTCTTCTTCTTCGTGTTCTAACATAACCATACATATGCATAAGAATGGATGCCATGGGGTGCTCATGAGGATGCAAAGATAATGTAAACTTATTATCTAAGTCTTGAGTACAACTTTCCTTCACGGTACTCCGAGAACCTAGGGTTTCCGGAGTCAGTAAAGGAGTTCATAAGGCAGGGGGGGTGTTTTGGGTTTAGTGATCAAACAAGGTCCAAATCAACTCAAATTCTACCCAAGGCTTCTAAATATTGGTTTAAGTGCCCATAAAAAGTTTGGACATTTTTGGACTTACCATTTATTTTCTAAAAATCCATAACTAATACTTTTAACTACTTTAAATACCCTAAAATTTCTTATTTCCACTAAAAATCACAAAACTATTTTTATTAAATTCTAGGGAAATTAATAAACCTAGGAAAATTAGTTTCACAATTTTAGCATTTTTCTACATTTTTCTATATATTTCTAAAGCTCTGTGGAAAAAGAAAAAAAGAAAAAGCTTCAATAGTAACGGGCTGAAACCAGCCCAGACGGCCCAGTCTAGAGGGGAAAGCGCGCGCGCGCGCCCGCGCCCTGGCGACTTTGCAGAAAGGGCCTCACGGTTTTGGCTAACTCAAACTAAGTTTGTTTACTGTTCTTCTGGGTCACTGACCAATGCAGAAAAGTCCCTGCGTTTCATTCAATTCGCAATTGGAAGTCCACGACGGCGCTCGCGCACCGCCGCGCTCCGGCGAGCAAGCAGACCGGCCGAACGGGGCCATGACCGGCGCTCCCGAGCGGTGGACACCAAATCGAAGCTAACCTGAGCATTTCCCCTAACCTAATTGCACGAACGACCAATTATTGAGCTCCGGCCACGGTGACCGAGAGAATGGCGGACATATGAGTGCGTTCCCGTCGATTCATGGCGGTCTAACTCGATTCAATGGTTCGGTAAGCATCAAGAGGAAGCAAGGACGTCGAAACAAGGGAACCGAGGATGAGATCGGACCTGAATCGGGCTGACCACGGCGAGGTGTTCTTCGCGGTGCTTTTCAACGGGTTTGGGGAAAACTTGGAATTGGAGCTCACGGGGGCAGGACTGGGGCTGATACTGGACGAGGAGGTGCGTGATGAAGTTACGAAGCTACCGGTGGGCTCAATTTAAAGACTCCGAGAGCGGTGGCCAGTGAATTTCGGACGAGACACGCGGTGGTCGGAGGTGAAGAAGACCATGGGCGCGGTGGATTCGTGTCCACAGTCGTGGCAGTTACTCCGGCGACGATGGGACTGCCCCGAAGAGTCACGGTGACAAGGTGTAAAGGTAGAGCCACACGGCGGACGCCGGTGATGGCTCAACGGCGGTGAAATCCTTATCCCCGAGCGGAGAGCAAGGGGGAGGAAAGCACTACAGCTGGCCGGAGTGGCTTACAGCTCACCGGCGGCAAGGATTCTTACCGGCTGTGCTTATCTGATGACCACTGAGCACGAATCGTGACGAGCAGCGATCAACGGCGACGGCTACCGGCGACGAGCAAGGATAGGATCTTCTTCAGTATACCAGTCACTGTACCATGGCGATGGTCATTCTATTGGACTGACAGAGCAAGTTTAGAGCAGTATTTCTCCAAATTTTACACTGCAACTTTGTCAACACTCTGTACCAAAGTTGTAGAGTTACAAACCAGCTACAATTCAACTATAGGACTTGAACACATTTGAGTACAAAATCAAGGTTGAACTCGTGCTCAAAGTTGGCTCCATTACACTGAAACTCTGAACTTCAGACTGAACCAGCCTGACAGTCAAACTTTGATTGGGTTTTTCTCCAAATTTCTCATAACAACTAAGCTCACACTCTTTAGCAAAGTTGTTCTCCTATAATTGGTCTTCAACTTTGATGTGGTGACCTAGGGCAAAAACCCTATACTTTGTAAGTTTCAAAGCCCCAAAGTTGAGCCCATTCTCTGATTTTCAGACTTAGAATAAAACTCAAATGAGGTCCATTTTGCATTTAAGTCCAAAACTTAGGGTTTGGCTTTCAAATCCACATATTTGTGAACCAATTGACTTAAAATACTTATTTGGCTTGGTTTTTGCACTTTAGTCCAAAAGTGGACTAATTTTGCACATAAGCCCCTAGGGTTTGGTTTCAGGGTTTTCCAGGGTTCCAATTGGGGTTTCTGGTATCCCAGGGGTATAAAAGGGATTCAAGTTTGTTCTTAGAGTCATTTTATGACTTTTACCCTAAAATCCTTAGGTTTTCTTAACTTGGGTTAAGTTTTACCCCTTTAACCACTATTTAGGATCAAGTTCCTTAACCAGGGTTCTATTTGCAAAAACATTAAAACAATACAACTTGTTTGAAATTTTTACCTAGTGAATGCACTCTAGGTGTGTCAAACATATGCAATGACAATGCTTATGATGTCATGCTCAAGTTTTAGTTATAGTAACACCAGGGGTGTTACATCCTTCCCCCCATAAAAGAATCTCGTCCCGAGATTTAAAGTCCTAGGGTGAGTAATGGAAAAGGAAATGTGTCACATTTTTATTTCCTTATTTCTGGTACAAGGCAGGGTGGTGTGGGGGTTCATTCCTTTATTGCAATAACTATATACATTTTACAAATTACATGAGGCTAGAAAGCCTGGGAAATTATTATTCAAGAAGTCTTGAGTTTCCCATGTAGCCTCATCTTCAGAATGCTGGTTCCATTGTATCTTGTAGAACTTGAGAGTCTTTCTTCGGGTAACCCTATCCTTTTGATCCAGAACTCGAATAGGATGCTCCGAGTACGTTAAATCTGGTTCCAGGACAACATCTGTCACTTCAATGGTTCGATCGGGAACCCGTAGACACTTCTTCAATTGCGATACATGGAACACATTATGTACAGCAGACAATGTTTCGGGAAGCTGAAGTTGATATGCCACTGGTCCATATCTTTGAAGAATAGGAAATGGACCAATGTACCTGGGTGCAAGTTTTCCCTTTACCCCGAAGCGTGATACCCCTTTCATCGGTGAGACTTTCAGATAAACATAGTCTCCTTCCAAGAAATATAAGGGCATTCGCCGTGTGTCTGCATAACTCTTCTGACGAGCTTGTGCTTTCTTCATATTATGAATAACTTTTTGAACCTTATCCTCGGTTTCTTTTACCATATCAGGCCTAAAGAAATACCTTTCACCAGGTTCAGACCAGTTTAGCGGAGTTCGACACCGACGTCCGTATAAAGCTTCAAAAGGTGCCATCTTGATACTGTCTTGATAACTATTGTTATATGAAAACTCCGCCAAAGGTAAACATTCATCCCATTTCTGTGAGAAATCCAGGACACATGCCCGCAACATATCTTCAAGTATCTGATTCACTCTCTCAGTTTGTCCACTGGTTTGAGGATGATAGGCCGAACTGTGGAGTAACTTAGTACCCAGGGATTTATGAAGTTCTTCCCAAAATTTGGATACAAATTGTGGCCCACGATCCGACACTATAGTCTTTGGAACACCATGTAAACTGAGAATACGAGCAATATATAATTCCGCATAGGTAAGTACCGGGTAATATGTCTTGACCGGCAGAAAATGAGCAACCTTTGTAAGTCGATCAACAATCACCCAGATAGAGTCATACCCTTTTGCGGTCCTGGGCAATCCCACAATGAAGTCCATGCTTATGTCTTCCCATTTCCATGTTGGTATTGATAATGACTGCAATGGACCGGCAGTTTTCATGTGTATGGCTTTGACACGTCTGCAAGTGTCACACTTAGCCACATAGCGTGCAATTTCAATTTTCATCTTCGTCCACCAGTAGTGCTGTTTTAGATCATGATACATCTTAGTGCTTCCCGGATGAATGGAATAGCGACTAAGATGCGCTTCATCTAAGATTTGCTGGCGGAGTTCTTCATCCTTTGGCACTACTATGCGGTTGTTAAACCATAACACACCTTGATCATCTTCCTTGAAACATTTGGCTGTTCCAGCCCTTATCTTCTCCCGTATGTGCTTCATACCCAGATTATCCTTTTGAGCATCAATTATCTTCTGTAGAATGATTGACTCAAGCCTTAACTGATTTAGAGTCCCATGCTGGATTATCCCCAGGTTTAGCTTCTCCATTTCTTGACATAAAGTGTTCTCGGAGGTCTTTGCCATAAGACAGTGGCAGGAAGTCTTACGACTCAATGCATCTGCCACCACATTGGCCTTGCCTGGGTGATAATGGATCTCCAGATCATAGTCTTTCATGAGCTCAAGCCATCGTCTTTGCCTCATATTTAACTCTGACTGGGTGAAGATGTACTTCAAACTTTTATGATCTGTATATATGTGACAGATATTTCCCAGCAGATAGTGACGCCATATTTTCAGGGCATGAACCACCGCAGCTAACTCCAGATCATGAGTTGGATAATGCTCCTCATGTCGGCGCAGCTGCCTTGAAGCATACGCAATTACTCGGCCTTCTTGCATCAGTACACAGCCGAGCCCACTGCCTGACGCATCACAATATACATCAAAAGGCTTAGTGATGTCCGGTTGAGCCAATACCGGAGCAGTGGTTAATAATGTCTTCAATTGCTCAAAGGCTTCATTACACTTAGAAGACCAATTGAATTTAATGTCATTCTTCAACAAACTTGTGATTGGCTTCACAAGCTTAGAAAAATCGGGTATGAATCTGCGATAATACCCAGCCAGTCCAAGAAAACTCCGGACTTGGTGAACAGTGGTTGGGGGTTTCCACTCCAGAATATCCTTGACCTTGCTAGGATCTACCGCAATTCCTTTAGCTGATAACACGTGCCCTAAAAATTGAATTTCCTCCAGCCAGAACGCGCACTTGCTGAACTTGGCATACAGCTGATGTTCCCTCAGGCGCGTCAATACAATCCGTAGATGCTGAGCATGCTCCTCTTCATTTTTAGAGTATATCAAAATATCGTCGATGAAGACCACCACGAACTTGTCTAACTCGGGCATAAACACCGAGTTCATCAAATAGGTGAAGTGGGCAGGAGCATTTGTGAGCCCGAAAGACATTACCAGGTATTCAAACAATCCATACCGTGTAGTAAATGCGGTCTTCGGTATATCCTCGGGCCGAATACGGATTTGATGATAGCCCGACCTGAGATCAATTTTGGAAAATACCCTCGCCCCAGTCAGTTGATCAAATAAGATATCGATCCTTGGAAGAGGGTACTTATTCTTGATGGTGACCTCATTCAGGGGCCGATAGTCCACGCACATGCGCAAGGTTTGATCCTTCTTCTTGACAAAAATGGCGGGACAACCCCATGGGGACGAGCTTGGCCGGAAAAATCCCTTATTCAATAGATCTTGTAATTGAATCTTCAATTCCGCCAACTCATTAGGGGGCATACGGTACAATCTTCGAGAGATGGGAGCCGTACCGGGCTTTAGTTCAATTACGAATTCTACATCTCTTTCAGGGGGTAGTCCAGGCAAATCTTCCGGAAACACATCTGGAAACTCACATACTACCGGAATGTTCTTGATCTCCGGTACAATGGCTTCAAATATTCTACCAGAAACTTTGGCTGGATTGGTTTTGGGGAGAGACAAGAGAATTTCTTCTTGATTATAACTCAACCTGACGGTTCTGAGTTCAGTGTTGAGAATTGCCTTGTGTTGAGTTAACCAATTCATACCCAAAATTACATCTATATCCTGGCCTCTTAGAACAATCATGTTAGCAGGAAAGTTCCGTCCGGCCATTGTTACTAGCACTTCATAGGCCACTTCTCTAGTAAAAATGTGTCCCCCAGGTGAATGAATTTTAAATCCCTCTTTTGATTCATGACATGCAATGTGATGTTGCTCCACAAATTTCTTGCTAATGAAGGTATGCGAAGCACCAGAATCAAAAAGAATTATTGCAGGGTGACTGGCCACGGGAAACGTACCCATCATCACCGGCTCTCCCTCCGGTGTAGTGGCCACTTGGGTGTAATATACACGCCCCGTTTTCTTGGTATTTCTCCCCGCAGCATTTCCCTTGGGCTGAGTGGACTTCCCAGTTCCTTGCTGAGCATTGGATTGATTTTGCTTGGGGTACGGGCAGTCTTTGATAAAATGTCCCAACTTGCCACAGTTGAAACACCCAGTGGAAGAGCTGGGCAAGGCAGGGAATCGAGTGCCTGGGGCACCCGGCTGTTTTGGGGAAGTGGAGGTATTATTGGGGCGAATAATAATGGGCTGTTTAAAAGGGAATACTGGTGGACGAGAAAAAGTTTGGTTTTGGCTAGAAGGCCGGATGACGAACCGTTGCCTCTTCGCCTGGCCCTGATTAGGCCTCTCACCACTGAATCCCTTATTCTTTCCAGAACTTGCGTATTTTGCCTCCACAGATAAGGCTGTACTGACAGCCTTTCCATATGTGAGATCAATACATGTGGCCATTTTTCGCTGCAACCGGTCATTTAGACCTCTCATAAAACAGTTCTTTTTCTTCAAATCAGTATTCACCTGATCAATGGCATATTGTGACAGGTGATTAAACTTGTTAAGATACTGATTGATGGTGTCTCCTCCTTGTTTCAGTTTCATAAATTCCTCTTGTTTCATATGCAGCACTCCTTCTGGTATGTAGTGTTCGCGGAAGGCTGCTTTAAATTCGTCCCATGTGATTTGATGGTTGTCAGGTTGGATAGCCACAAAGTTTCCCCACCAAGTACTGGCAGGGCCTCGTAGTTGCTGTGCCGCAAATAATGGCTTCTGCGTTTCAGAACAACGAAGAAGACCAAACTTCTGTTCAATGACCCGTATCCACTCGTCGGCTTCTAGCGGGTCTTCTGCTTTGATGAATAGAGGTGGACGAGTTTCGGAGAAGTCCAGATAAGTAGTTTCACGGGGACCTTGCTGAAAACCTCTTCCTGCCTGCTGCTGGAACTGCTGCTGACCCGCCATTTCCCTAAGGAAGCGGGTATTGTCGGCGGTGGCATTCACCAAGGCGGCAATCGCCTCGGCAAGTGTGGGTGGAACCGGAGGTGGATTTGGGGTGACATCCCGACCCCCAGAAGTTCCGGCTGCGTCCTGTCTGCGAGTCCTGGTCGGCATCTGAGGCAAAAACATTTGAATAAACATAATGTGCCAAAGAAAACCTTCCATTTTACATTACTATAAAGAGTAATGATACAGACTCGACACTACATAACAGGATACATTACCCATTTTACAAAAGTTCAACCTATTGTACAACAGTACACCCTACAATACACTACTCTACTTTTATTACACCATTAGTCCTGCTTTCCGTTGCTTTTGGCGGCCTCATCGTCAGGTGTGGGAGTCCAGACGTCAACCAACCTCAAAGAAGGAGGGGGTTCAAAAAGGTCTAGCTCCCCACCCAGCGCGCGTCCCGCAACGTGAGAGGGTCCGGCTTCTGACTCAGCAGAGTGTACAGGCTCACTAGGGTGTAATTGTGAGTATAACACATGGACTTCCTCATGCAAAGTATTGCAGTAGACCTGCAGGTTGTCGACAGCTGAGCTAAGTTCTTTAATTCGGGCCTGAGCCCTCGCTTCCTTAGCACATGCCAACATACGAGACTGTACTGCCCAGTCAAGTGCTAAGTCCCGATCAGCCAGCTGATCCTGCAGGTGACGGATATCCCTTCTTAGTTCATTGATTCTATCTCCGTCTGCAATCCAAGCATTGGTCCTGTGTTGCAGCGTTGCTTGAAGTCGACTCACTTCGGCTTCCAAGTCTCCTATAGGATCATTACTTCCGCTGCTACTGCTTTCGTGCCGAGGGGCTAGTTGATGCCGGGGTACTCCAATTGGTCCCGTTGACTTACGTGCCGTTAGCCTTGTGCGTGGCGGCATCTTTCTAAGGGGGAAAATTTATTAGCCTAATTCTTAGCATGATGCATGAATAAGTACAGAATCAACCTTAGTTGATTCAACCTTCTATACATTGCACTCTTCCTATCTGGTCTTTAAGATAAACTCTTCAGAGTACGTAGGTAAGAAGAGAAAAGAGTTTTTAGGTAAGATTTTCGAAAATCCTTTTGAAGATGCCTCTTAATATCTACAAAGAAGGGCTACGCTCCGATACCAGCTGTGACGGAACCTCCCAAGTAATTAGGCCCACCTACAGTTGTCCTTGTCTAACAGACATCAGACACCCTGTAGATGTTCCTAAGTCACTTGACAAGCTCGGTATCTTTCCCGACCTCACCAGGAACGTTTCACCCGTCTTGCAGACATTACAGATCATCGGAGATAAAGAAATGCGGAAGCGAATTACATAAACTTACATTTATTTCAAAAGCAAGCTCGAGTTATTTTATTACAGACCAGACTAAAAGTGAGTGCAGAGTAGTAATATTATACAAACCAAGGGAGACACCAACTTCTCCTGATAAGTTATAAACAAAAGATCCTATGTGGAGGACCGAGTCCTCCCGTACTTCAGTCTTGTTTTTCTTCTTTGGGAACCACCCTGGCACAGAAGCAACAAAAGTCTGCTACTTCCTCACCTAAAAACAACGAAGGGATAAACCCTGAGTATGGAATTACTCAGCAAGACTTACCCGACTAAGAAAAAGACTCTCAAGGGTATGCTGGCTTTAGGGAGTCAAGGTAAGGCTTTTCAATAATCAAAGACTCTGTTTTGCAGAAATGCTTACTAAAGTGGATCCTTAAAAATCCAATTTTATTTGTCAAGTTAAGTAAAATTACCTGCACTAGAGTTCTTTCTACCCTAGTTCAATCACTGGTCCTGCACTAGCTAGTTTCTTAACAAAAACCCATCATCTTTAGTGGAAAGCTACGTGTAGGTCAGTGACCAAGTCTTCATAACCGCGAAGGTACGGCGATCCGAATCGATTATACTCAGCTGAGGATCTCCAATCACACGACATATGTAGCACTTAACCCTTGCATATGTCAACCCGCCACCGGGGTTCTTAAGACTGGATCAGGTTCACGCAAACCGAGAGCACAGATACACCACCGTCCAGCCTCTTGCCACGGAGGGTACACGCTACTCTCGCCACCGCTCCACTCCCATTTCGTGTTATCTTATTCCGGCCTTAGTCTGCCCGAGGCAAGGCTTACCCATGACGAGGCATGTGACCAGCTAAAGGGTCCTCGATCATCAAGCCTACATCGAGACGGTCCTTAATCGACTCAGACGGAGACACTACACCGAGACTCTCTTCTCGTGCAAGTCACCCGCCCGGTCTCAGCTTAATCTTTTTAACCCAAAAACTTGGTACCTGACAGAGGTACATCTTTTCCGATGTTGAATCCATCATGGCCATGATGGATTCACCATCAAGTTTTATTTTCGAAAACATCCCTCCCACTTTGCCAAACATCTTTTGTAAAACAAATCCTTTTGTTTTTCTAAAGCAATACTAAGCATAGTAAAACCTTTTTGTAAAAACAGGGTTTCAAGGAGGGTAATCAAGATCAAGGAAGGTAATGCAGGGATTGTTTAATCAATCAACTCCTATCACCTAATGCAGCAAGCAGGTGAGAAAGATTTAAAAAAAACAGCAAGGGAGGTGGCAAATGCACCGGGGCTTGCCTTTGTTATCAGGTGAGTCCTGCTCGGATCCACAAATATCGAAATAAAAGCAGTTGCCTGCTTGAGGATCTGAGGTTGGTGGAGTTCCCTCTTCAGTGACTTCTTCTTCTTCTTCGTGTTCTAACATAACCATACATATGCATAAGAATGGATGCCATGGGGTGCTCATGAGGATGCAAAGATAATGTAAACTTATTATCTAAGTCTTGAGTACAACTTTCCTTCAGGGTACTCCGAGAACCTAGGGTTTCCGGAGTCAGTAAAGGAGTTCATAAGGCAGGCGGGGTGTTTTGGGTTTAGTGATCAAACAAGGTCCAAATCAACTCAAATTCTACCCAAGGCTTCTAAATATTGGTTTAAGTGCCCATAAAAAGTTTGGACATTTTTGGACTTACCATTTATTTTCTAAAAATCCATAACTAATACTTTTAACTACTTTAAATACCCTAAAATTTCTTATTTCCACTAAAAATCACAAAACTATTTTTATTAAATTCTAGGGAAATTAATAAACCTAGGAAAATTAGTTTCACAATTTTAGCATTTTTCTACATTTTTCTATATATTTCTAAAGCTCTGTGGAAAAAGAAAAAAAGAAAAAGCTTCAATAGTAACGGGCTGAAACCAGCCCAGACGGCCCAGTCCAGAGGGGAAAGCGCGCGCCCGCGCCCGCGCCCTGGCGACTTTGCAGAAAGGGCCTCACAGTTTTGGCTAACTCAAACTAAGTTTGTTTACTGTTCTTTTGGGTCACTGACCAATGCAGAAAAGTCCCTGCGTTTCATTCAATTCGCAATTGGAAGTCCACGACGGCACTCGCGCACCGCCACGCTCCGGCGAGCAAGCAGACCGGCCGAACGGGGCCATGACCGGCGCTCCCGAGCGGTGGACACCAAATCGAAGCTAGCCTGAGCATTTCCCCTAACCTAATTGCACGAACGACCAATTATTGAGCTCCGGCCACGGTGACCGAGAGAATGGCGGACATATGAGTGCGTTCCCGTCGATTCATGGCGGTCTAACTCGATTCAATGGTTCGGTAAGCATCAAGAGGAAGCAAGGACGTCGAAACAAGGGAACCGAGGATGAGATCGGACCTGAATCGGGCTGACCACGGCGAGGTGTTCTTCGCGGTGCTTTTCAACGGGTTTGGGGAAAACTTGGAATTGGAGCTCACGGGGGCAGGACTGGGGCTGATACTGGACGAGGAGGTGCGTGATGAAGTTACGAAGCTACCGGTGGGCTCAATTTAAAGACTCCGAGAGCGGTGGCCAGTGAATTTCGGACGAGACACGCGGTGGTCGGAGGTGAAGAAGACCATGGGCGCGGTGGATTCGTGTCCACAGTCGTGGCAGTTACTCCGGCGACGATGGGACTGCCCCGAAGAGTCACAGTGACAAGGTGTAAAGGTAGAGCCACACGGCGGACGCCGGTGATGGCTCAACGGCGGTGAAATCCTTATCCCCGAGCGGAGAGCAAGGGGGAGGAAAGCACTACAGCTGGCCGGAGTGGCTTACAGCTCACCGACGGCAAGGATTCTTACCGGCTGTGCTTATCTGATGACCACTGAGCACGAATCGTGACGAGCAGCGATCAACGGCGACGGCTACCGGCGACGAGCAAGGATAGGATCTTCTTCAGTATACCAGTCACTGTACCATGGCGATGGTCATTCTATTGGACTGACAGAGCAAGTTTAGAGCAGTATTTCTCCAAATTTTACACTGCAACTTTGTCAACACTCTGTACCAAAGTTGTAGAGTTACAAACCAGCTACAATTCAACTATAGGACTTGAACACATTTGAGTACAAAATCAAGGTTGAACTCGTGCTCAAAGTTGGCTCCATTACACTGAAACTCTGAACTTCAGACTGAACCAGCCTGACAGTCAAACTTTGATTGGGTTTTTCTCCAAATTTATCATAACAACTAAGCTCACACTCTTTAGCAAAGTTGTTCTCCTATAATTGGTCTTCAACTTTGATGTGGTGACCTAGGGCAAAAACCCTATACTTTGTAAGTTTCAAAGCCCCAAAGTTGAGCCCATTCTCTGATTTTCAGACTTAGAATAAAACTCAAATGAGGTCCATTTTGCATTTAAGTCCAAAACTTAGGGTTTGGCTTTCAAATCCACATATTTGTGAACCAATTGACTTAAAATACTTATTTGGCTTGGTTTTTGCACTTTAGTCCAAAAGTGGACTAATTTTGCACATAAGCCCCTAGGGTTTGGTTTCAGGGTTTTCCAGGGTTCCAATTGGGGTTTCTGGTATCCCAGGGGTATAAAAGGGATTCAAGTTTGTTCTTAGAGTCATTTTATGACTTTTACCCTAAAATCCTTAGGTTTTCTTAACTTGGGTTAAGTTTTACCCCTTTAACCACTATTTAGGGTCAAGTTCCTTAACCAGGGTTCTATTTGCAAAAACATTAAAACAATACAACTTGTTTGAAATTTTTACCTAGTGAATGCACTCTAGGTGTGTCAAACATATGCAATGACAATGCTTATGATGTCATGCTCAAGTTTTAGTTATAGTAACACCAGGGGTGTTACAGGTTATGCACACAGTTGATAACCGGGAGAAAATGTTACACGAGCAGGGAGGTATGACCAGGATGGAAGAGAACTCAGGCGTCGATTCTCACCTCTCGGGGCAAAGTTTGGTCGGAGATGACCACCACTACGATCACGTCTGAGGGGTGCAAGTGTGACACAGCTTCGATGCAGAGCGAATGCGTCGACACTCACAGTGGCGCGGCCCGGACACACGTGTACATGACAGGGCAGATCCAGTCACGTTCTCCTTCAAGCTAAGCACTACGGCGCAAGGCGCGCAACATCGGACGATAGCTCACTGCCAGAGCGCGAAGGGGCGAAGTTTTGGAGAAGTGGGGGATAGACGAGAGGGGGCTAGGGAGCCTGAACAGGTACGTCTGGTGGGCTGGAGTTGTCGTTCACCACGCAACGTGGCCGGCTTGAGCAGGAGGGGTGGTTTGGAGAGGATAGACATGATGAGTGGGGTCCGCACATGGGTAACGGCTGGGCACGGGCGCTCAGCGCCTACACGCGTCCACGCGACCACTCGGCTGGGTCGGCTTCTAAGACAGGGTGGGAGGAAAAGAATTGTTTTCTTTTTTTGTTTATTGCTTGTGGCATAATTTTTATAGATATCTCCTTGGATTTGGTTGATAATGTGACTTGGCCTTCATCCCTGTCACCGGGATAGATGGTCGAGTGGGTTGCTGCCTCCGCAGGAGAGGACCAGAAGGAGTAGCGTGGCCAGGCTTCGCCATGTTACTCAGTTTTCTCTTTTAGTTATTTTCTGGTGCATTAAAAACTATGGTTACTGCTTTTGAGAATCCGATAATATAATCACTATTGATACTTCTTAAATTTGTGGTATTATGCTTTATTGTATTTCTTCGTGCCTCACCTTCGAGTGAGCTAGTGGTATTCGATCCTTGGTAAGTGGCTTTATCGGACTAGATCCGAGGGATCAACCGCTTATTCTGATTTAAGTATGTCATCGCCTTTAAAGGTGAGACTTAGGCACTTAAGCTGGAATAATTTGGGCGGTTCCACCACATGGATGGGCCGAAGGCAACAGAGTCGGCCCAGTCAGGTTCTTTTCTTTTTATTTTTTCTTCTTTTTGTTTTTCATTTTATTTTCAAATTCAACTCAAAATTCCAAACTTTCATTTATGTTCCCAGCAATTAAAATGCAACAAGCATAAATACTAGCATGCTGAAATATTATATATGTATTTATATATTTGTTAAGGATTTTATTCATGCTAAGTTGTATGGGTATATTCATGTGGATGCCAAATGAAAGAAGCAATCCATACACTATATATCCCAAACTTCTTCTCATTTGTTTACTCCACTTTGGGTGTTACAAACTACTAGCCATAGGTGCCTTCCCTTTCTCCTTGATGAGATTGGAGGCCCTTTGGCTTATTAAGTTCTTGGTTCCCTTTTGGAAACCAAGTCCATCCTTAATGGAGGGATGTCTACCAATGGTGTAGGCATCCCTGGCAAATTTTATATTTTCACATTCATCCTTGTAAATTTTAATTTGATCATTAAGGTTGGCAACTTCATCAGTTAACTTAAGAATAGTAGAAGCATGATTATTGCAAGCATCAATATCAATATCTTTACATCTATTACAAATAGAAACATGCTCCACAGATGAACTAGCAACATTTTATATCTTAGCATTTAAATCATCATTTAAGTTCTTAAGACTAGAAATAGAATCACGACAAGAAGATAATCCAGAAGATAGAATTTCATTCTTCTTAATTTCCATAGCACGAGGTTTTTCAGCATTAACACATTTGTCATGTTCTTCATACAAAATGTCTTATTGTTTTTTTCTAATAATCGATCCTTCTCATTAAGGACATCAATTAGTTCATTAATTTTGTCTACTTTAGATCTATCTAAACCCTTAAAGAGATCACTATAGTCTACTTCATCATCAGAGTTCTCATCACTAGAAGAAGTGTACTTCGGAGTATCTCGTGTACGTACCTTCTTCTCCTTAGCCATGAGGCATGTGTGATGCTCACTGGGGAGAGGGAGGACTTGTCGAAGGCAGAGACAACAAGTCCCTCATCGTCGGAGTCGAATGAAGAGCAGTCCGAGTCCCACTCCTTGCCGGTGTGAGCCTCTCCCTTTGCCTTTCAGTAGTTCTTTTTCTTCTCCTTCTTCCATTTCTTTTCTTGTCCCTAGTAATTTTCATTATCGGGGCATTGTGCAATAAAATGATCAGGCTTACCATATTTGAAGCAAGAGCGTTTTCCCCTTGATTTATTCTTGTTGGGGTACTCCTTGTGTCCTTTTAATACGGTCTTGAAGCGCTTAATCACAAGCGTCATTTCTTCCTTGTTGAGCCCGACAGCCTCCGCTTGTGCCACCTGAAAGGGAAATGTGCCCTTGGGCCATTTCTAAATTGTTTTGGTGATTGAGTGCCCAACACATATTCTCTAAGTGTGGAAATTGTGCCAAAGATTCAAGAAGTGGAAATCATGTAATAAGGTATGTTTCTAGACTTAGTACATTGCTTTGAGTACTAACATATGTTGTCTAAGTGCTAGAAACAGGAGAAATGCAATTGGAATTGAGTGCTCCTGCTCAGTCTGGGTGCACCAGACTGTCCGGTGGTGCACCGGACAGTGTCCGGTGCGCCAGACCAGCCTCCGGTGAACAGGCCACTCTCGGGACTCGACGGTGGCATACGACTATAATTCACCGGACTGTCCAGTGGTGCACCGGACTGTCAGGTGAGTCGTCCGCGGCGAAGTCGTCGCTCTCGGGAAACGTTCAACGGTGTACGGCTAAAATTCACCGGACTGTCCGGTGGGACATCGGACTGTCCGGTGAGCCAACGGTCGACTGCTCCAACGGTCGGCCGCGCAATCCATGCGCGACGCGTGGGCACGCCAACAGTCGGCAGGGGGCACTGGACTGTCCGGTGTGCACCGGACAGTGTCCGGTGCGCCAACTGCCAGAAATCTGCAACGGTCGGATGTGCCAGAAAAGGAAGGAGATCGCGCACCGGACAGCTACAGTGACTGTCCGGTGGCGCACCGTACTGTCCGATGCGCCACCCGACAGAAGGCAAGATTAGGCTTCCAAAGTTGCCTCCAACGGCTCCTAGCTGCCTTGGGGCTATAAAAGGGACCCCTAGGCGCATGGATGAGTAATCTAAGCATTCTTTGATCATTCCTAAGCATCCAGACTCCACTCCCACGCATTTGATTCTTTGTGCTAGCAATTTGAGCTCCTCTTGAGTTGAGAACTCTGTGTGTTGAACTTAGAGCTCAAGTTGTGACTTGTGTGCGTGATTGTGATATCGTTTTGAGTCTTGTGTGCGTTGCTCTTCCCTCCCTTACTTCCGTGCTTCTTTGTGATCATCAATTGTAAGGGCGAGAGGATCCAAGTTGTGGAGATTCCTCGCAAACGGGAGGAAGTATAAGAAAGAAGAACATCGTGGTATTCAAGTTGATCATTGGATCACTTGAAAGGGGTTGAGTGCAACCCTCGTCCATTAGGACGCCACAACGTGGAAGTAGGCAAGTATTACTTGGCTGAACCACGGGATAACTCGCGTGTCTCATGTGATTGCTTTTCTGTGTGATTATTTTGATTCGCAAGAGCTCGCTCTATAGCCACTTGGTTTTATCATTCTAACACTTAACCAAGTTTTGTGGCTATTAGTTGTTGAATTTTACAGGATCACCTATTCACCCCCCCTCTAGGTGCTCTCACCACCTTGTTAGGTAGCGCCTCCTTGCTGCTTGTTGCCTTGAGGGCAACGGGCTACGGCTCGTAGAGAGGGAGCGGTCCGTTGGCAATGTCATCAATATACCTTGCCTCCTTTACCATCATGCGCCCGCTTACGATTTTTCTGAGAATTTCTTTAGGCATCATCTTGTTGTACCTAGGGTCTCACAGATAAGATTTACAAGATGAGGATCAATAACAGTAAATGACCTTATCATGAGTCGAACGACATCATCATGATCCATCCATCTTGTACTTCAATAGCTCCGGATCTTGTTCACCAGGGTCTTGAGCCTGTTGTAGGTTTCAGTTGGCTCTTCTCCTCTTTTCATGGAGAACCTTCCTAGTTCTCCTTCCACCAGTTCCATCTTTGTAATCATGGTGGCATCATTTCCCTCATGAGAAATCTTGAGGGTGTCCCATATTTGCTTGGCATTGTCCAAGTCGCTGACTTTATTGTACTCATCCCTGCATAGAGATGCTAACAACACAATAGTAGCCTGGGCATCTTATGAATTTGCTCGTTAATAAATATGGGATTATCACTACTATCAAAATGCATTCCATTTTCCACTATTTCCCAAATGCTAGGATGGAGAGAAAATAAATGACTACGCATTTATGACTCCAAATGGAGTAGTCGTCTCCATCAAAGTGGGGGGTTACCAAGTGGAATAGACAATAAATGTGCATTTGAATTGTACGGAATGCAAGAGTAATCAAATGAATAATTTTGACTAACCATTTTCTTTTTTGTGGATGAGTCTTCGTCGTCATGGTCCCTTGGTGAAGAAGAGGAGGCGGTGTTGTCATAGTAGATAATCTTCTTGATGCGCCTTTTCTTCTTCCCATCGTTTCTCTTGTTGTTTGAGCCTAAGTCAGTGGGCTTGTCACCTTTTGGTTCATCAATGTAGAGAGTCTCCTTCTCCTTGTCGTTGATCATCATCCCTTTGCCTTTAGGATCCATCTCTTTGGGCGGTTAGTCCCTTGATGAAGAGAATGACTCTGATACCAATTGAGAGCACCTAGAGGGGGGTGAATAGGTGATCCTGCGAAAATCAACTCTAAACAAGACAAACTTGGTTTAAAATAAGTGTTAGTAAAATCAAAACCAAGTTGATAAATGTAGAGACAAGAAGAGAACTCTTCACTTGATTGTTCATTTAAGATATGCATTAAACTTAGGAACAATAGCACAAGTGAATATGTGAGAACTCTATGAAAGAAAACAATCACAATAAAAAGATGCACAAGTGACATGGTGATTTAACCCGTGGTTCAGCCAATGCCTACTCCATGTTGTGGTGACCTCCTTCGGTCAAGGCTTGCACTCGACCCCTCTCAAGTGATCCAAAGATCAAACTTGAGTACCACGGTCTTCTTCTTTTTCTCACCCTTACACAATTGATCTCAAGTAAACCACAATCGAAAGGGGGGAGTAGAATCAAACACACGAGACAGGACTTGTAGCAACTCACGCACACAAGTCAAGAGAGAAGAGCACAAAGACAGCACAACAGCGTTACAGCTCAAAACAAGTGCCCAAATATCTATCTACTAAAGCAAAGGCTTGAATTTGATGTCTCGGCGTTGTAGGATGTTCAATGAAAGCTTGGTGTGCAGCTCCATGCGCCTAGGCGTCCCTTTTATAGTCCCAAGGACCCTAGGAGGTTGGAGCTCCATTTAGTAGGCTTTGGTTGCCTTCTGTCCATGGGCGCACCGGACAGTCTGGTGTACCACTAGATAGTGAATAGTGCCTGATTTCCTTCCTTCTTTGGTGAAGCCGACCGTTGCCAGACATTGGCCCCGTGGCACACCGGACAGTCCGATGCCGCTTGCTGACCGTTGGCAAAGCCATGTTTCGCCCGATGATTGCGCGGCCGACCGTTGGCTAGGCGCGTGGCTGGTTCACCGGATAGTCCGGTGCACACCGGACAGTCCGGTGAATTATAGCCGCATTGCCCTGGCTTTTCCCGAGATCGGCCTATTCACCGAGTGCGCCAGCCTGGCACTGGACATTGTCCGGTGCACCACAGGTTGGTGCAAGTTTGGCTGGACTTAGCCAAACTTCTCCAATTTAATTTCTCTCGATTTGAGAAGATCACTAGCACTAAATAGACATAGTTAGTACCAAAAAGAGTTTACTAAGTGCTAGAATCATACTTTTGTTTCTCCAATTTGCTTCTCTTTAACTCTAAGATCATATTAGACAAAACAAAATGTGTTGAATATCTAATCACCAAATCAATATAGAAATGGCCCAAGGGCACATTTCCCTTTCAGGACTCCCAAGTCTTTAAGTGTGTGAGTGTGCAAGTGGTCCAATATTTACAAATGTTGTGGCATTCGATTGTTAGATTGGTCGTGCCTTTGTGTTATTCCTTGATTGTGGGTGTTGGTCACTTGTTCTCAAATGTTGTGAATCAAGAACATGGCAACACAATTGTTATAGATTAAGGACCTTTGTCCTCCAAAGCATTATCTCCTTTCAGATATAATGATCTTCAGACTAAGGTCATGAAGGTCACACCCTCATCGCTTATGGGAACGTGAGTTCGAGAAGACAATAAATGTTATTAATATATTTTTACCTTCATATATCTATTTCATAATGTTTATATACATGAACATCAATAGAATTTACATTACATTGATACCTTTGGCTTGATCGAAGGTGTAGACGCGAGAGCGATTACAATCCAGCTTGAACAGTACGGGGATACTGTTCATCTATTTATAGGCACGGGACATAGCCCAGGCAAAAATACATTTATGATCTTAACATGTGTACATAATTATAACATAAATAATTAGAGACTAGCTAGTCTTTTCCTCTTCGGCTCAGCATCATTCTTGATCTTCGACACCACTTTAAGCCGAAGCTGTTGCTCTTCGGCTGTAACTTTGGTGTTCATCGTTGTCATTTTTGGGCTATATCTTCGTCTTAAAGACCTTCAGCGGAGAAGGAGACTCCTAACTTGAACCTTTGTTTATGACGAAGCTCTTGTAATACTCGACATTATGCTAGAAATAAATGTCTAGTCTTGTTTTTGAGGACCTTCGGAAGAGGAAGGACCCCAACAGTAGCCCCTCGAAGTAGTAGTTTGTTTCTTTGTAACAAATTCAGACTACGACATGAACAAAGACATTTAGCCGAAGGTCCAAAAAAACACCTTCCCTTCGCTAGAATAGCGAATCGTTCTGAATCATGGGCCCCAACGCTCAGTGGTGCTTTGTGTATATATACAGAGTCTTGCACTATGAATATTTTTCACGCTATCTAGCTTTTTGTGTTGTGATTGCTGTTTTAGCTTTCTTCTTCTGTGAGCCTAATTGTTTTTTGAGCTTCAGCTCTTGCTGTGATCTTCATCGAAATGGCCGAAGATAAGAAGACTGTAGACCCCACACTTGCTAGTTTTTACGAAGCTATGGAAAGGACCAACGTTGAAAAAATCACTAATGAAATGTTGGCTAGGCTATCTAGGGATTCTAGCGATAGTGATAGTTTTGATGTGGAGAGTGATAACGAAGATGCCGAAGATCGGCCATGGAGGCCGAGTCATGTTGTTTTCAAAAAATCCACTATTAAGCAAGGACAGATTGAAGCAATGAAGGGAAAATTTTCCATGATATATCCATTGTAAGGGTTGGGGGAGAGAGTATTGTTCCTCTTCTTGAAGCAGACCAAGTAGTGGTCTTTAAGAGTTTTATGAAGGTTCGGCTTCGTTTTTCCTTGCACAGGATGCTGGTTGAAGTGTAAAAGACATTTGAGATATACCTTCATCAGCTTACTCCCAAAGCTTTAATTAAAGTGGGGTTTTTTATTTGGGCCATGAGGAGCCAAGGGCTAGAGCCAGATGCCAAGTGTTTCTGCAACATTCATGAATTATCCTACTAGACAAATGCAATTGGGAAGGAGCAGTATCACAACAACTTCGGGTGCTATAGCTTTGTGCATCGCTCTATTGTGAGGTATCTCATGCAACATTCTGAAAGAAATGGCTAGGTTCTTGGATGAAACAGTGGTTTTATGTCAGAAATGATTTTAGTAAGAGAGAAGATGTGAAGGGTTTAATCCAGCGCCCCATACGGTCATGCTTCGGCATCAGGAGGTCGTCGATTGCAAGTGGGAACGAAGTGCAAGCGTTTTTAATGGCTTTCAACACAGTGTGTACTTACATCGGTACCATGGATTTGGTCCAGGAGCATATTGCCTATAAGGTGTGGTCGCTCGTTAATGATTGGGGGATGCCGAAGGAGACTGCTGCTTGTTCTAGCGAAGGTTGTCTGGTTTACCTGAGATACAACTATCGCTACAGAAATCAGTTTCATGAGCCGAATGACGACTGGCTTGAGGCTGTCGAAGCTACCAGTGACGAGCTATTGGGAGTTTACACGAAGGCAGAAGATGAATCCATGACCATTGCCTTCGGCGCTCGCGAAAAGAGGAGGTTGAATAGAGTCTTTGATGTGATTGGATTTTTTTATCCTGATTACTTCTTTCCTGTCCGAAAACAAAGGTCGAAGAGAAAGATGGCAACTTTATCTTCCTCTACTGCACCTAAGCCGAAGAGAGCTAAGGTTTTGACTCATAGGCTGAAGCCTCATTCTTTAGAAAGGACAACTACAATACTTGATACAAAGAGGATAGAGATTGCTGAACAGGCAAAGCTATCCCCTTGGCTTCGGAGACAATTCCTGCTGTGACGGTCGAAGCTAGTGCCGGTCCAGCAGAAGAGTCAGAAACAAAGAGCTCACATGTAGAAGAGCAATAGAAACTGCTAAGTCCCCCAACCACAACGGGGTTGCCGAAGCTAATAACTGTTGCAACAATGACTCCTAAGAAAAGGAGGATGGCTAGTGTTTTGGATGTTGTTTTAAAATCTACAAAGATACCGACTCCTGCTTCTACTAAAGCTCCCGAGGACAAAGCTGAAGATTAGAGAGAAGTATCCACTGCAAGCGTTTGTCCTGTTCACATTGAAGCTGAAACTTTGGGGGCTAAGCCAGCAGAACTAGCAAAGGAAAGTCTTCATGGAAAGTTAGGATTGCTTGCTCCTGAAGCACCTTCTCAAGTTGATTTAGAATATATTGTTCGGGAAAACAACTATCCGAAGAACAAGTCGCCGAAGTGCAACATTATGCAAGGGACCTGAAATACCCCCCCAGGATCCTTAGTTTATGGAGGGAGCAATGAAGATAACTTCCTTTACTGTCTACCAGATAGTAAGGAGATTAATGTTTGCTGAGAAATGATGGACAACATGGGATACCTGAAGCTTGAGCTTGGTCTGTCTGTAATGACGAAGGACCAACTTGCAGACAGCCTCGCCTATAACAACCTAAAGGTTTGTATATTGTCTTCGCGTTTGGTGATTTTTGTTATGATGAACTATTTTGTGGTAATTCTTATCATTATTATTTGTATGTTTTTTGTTTGTTAGGGCCTGATTCTTAGCAAAGCATTAAAGGCTCAGAAGGATGCAAAAGTTGAGAGCAATCAGATAGCAACTGGGAATCTTCGTTCAGAAGTTATAACGCTGAGAAACGAAGCTCTCGATAAAGATAAAATCCTGCTCTCCTTGGTAGAGAGGTTGAAATCTAACGAAGCTAGGTTGTCTACCCTTTCAAAGGCAGAGCAGAAGATGAAGGAGTTTGAAGAAAAGAAACAAAAAGATGCCAAGCGTATTGCTGACTTAGAGTATGTGCTATCTGTTCAAGTGGATTTGCATAGATCCAAAGTGCAGGGATTGGAGAAGAAACTCGATGAAGTGACTAAAAATTTTAATGTCGAGCAAACAAAACACGAAATTTCTGATACTGAACGGTTAAGAGTTCAGAAAAATGTCGAGGAGCTTCATCTAGCAAAAGAGGAATGCTACAACATTGCCATGGAATGTTGTAATAAATTGAAACATAGCTTTGCCAAAGTTGGCACATTCTCTACGGAGCAAAATTTTATCCTGATGGAATTATTTAGTGGATCGACGGCGAGCCCGATGCTTTTGACGAAATTCTCAGTGATAGGGGAGACTTCTATGCCTTCGTCGGCACCCGTGGAGCTGTGTCACTTCTTGAGAAGGTTGCCTACGAGCACGCAAAGGCTATGGTTCAGCCAGAACTTTTGGTCTCAGCTAATGACATTAAGAACCCTTCAACCAAAGCTGTTGCGCTGAGTGGAAAATTTTATTCCGAAGTCTGGTTGAGAGGTGGCCGAGAGATAGCTGACGGAGCTATCAAAAAAAATGAAAAGGAGTCCCATGCCGCCTTGGAAGAGGCTAGGAAAGTTGAGGAAGCTGTAGAACGTGCAAGACTTATAGGTATATTTATCGTGACCTAGCTTCGTAAATTATTTTAGCTTTGGAACTAACAAACACTTATACTATGGTGCAGCTGAATTCTCTCCCCCTTTGGAGCCATATGACCCTGAAGCTGATCCATCTCTGAAGGGGGCATTTGATGTAATTAGAATAGCTAATGAAGCTGTTGACGAACTTGTTAACAGGCTGCTAAACGAAGCTGTCGATAAAGTTTTGAAAGAAGATTACTAGACCTTGCCTATTTAGACTATAGGATTTTTTGTATGTAGTTTCCTTTTGTAAGAAACAATTATCAACTATTTGTATACTTAATGATGTAATATATTTCTTTGTGAGGCATGAAACCTTCGAACATACCGTTTTTGAGCTGCAGGTGAAAAAACACCTTCCCTTCTTTTCACGCTCCATAAAGAAAAAAGAAGTCCCCCTTCTTTGCCGAAGCAACTTTGAAGGTCTTGCCGTAGATGTTGCATAAGAATACCATTGATGAAGGTACAAACCTCGTATAAAAACACCTCTGCCAGGGGCATAGGTCTTGCATTATTGATATGCTTCTCTCATGATTCTTTATCGAAGATAGACTTAACCTCATGGGTTAGCCAGTATGTTTGAAGGAGCAATTTTCCTTCTTTTTCCATTGTTTCTGATGATGCAAGATGATGAATGATGCGATGTTATGCAATATGATATGATGATATGATGCAACTAATGTTAATGCACGAATCATAAAAGTAAGACTCTGCATCCCCTTAGGAACAACTTTGGAGTCTCTTCATCTTTTACTTAGGTGGTATTTTGGCTCTGCATCCCCGTAGGAACGACTTTGGAGCTAAGCTCTGCATCCCCTTAGGAACGACTTTGGAGCTTCTTCACCTTTTACTTAGGTGGCATTTTAGCTCTGCATTCCCGTGGGAACGACTTTGGAGCTAAGCTCTGCATCCCCTTAGGAACGACTTTGGAGCTTCTTCACCTTTACTTAGGTGGCATTTTAGCTATGCATTCTCGTAGGAACGACTTTGGAGCTAAGCTCTGCATCCCCTTAGGAATGACTTTGGAACTTCTTCACTTTTTACTTAGGTGGCATTTCAACTCTGCATTCCCATAGGAACGACTTTGGAGCTTCTTCACTTTTTTGTTACACTCGATGGTGTAACCCCAGATTCATTACAACAGGTCGAAGGTTATACCTTCTTATATTGTCTTTGGGGGAAACATAAAGGCAAGAAAAGCAAAGATTACATTAAGTATGAAATTTTTGATTGAGCCCATGTATTGTTTTAGTAAATGTGTCTCGACTCTGGCACAATGTTGTTGACTGTCCGAGCTTCAGACTCTTCACATGTATCACGCTGTTGTTGCGCCTGGCGGTGCCCTTCTGGCTGCTGACTATGAGGCAAGGTTGGAGCTATGGGTGGTGGTGGTAGTAGCGAGGCCCATGCAGCTTGTGAGTGGCTTGCTAAAGCAACTGATGCTGTGGACTGTTGGTTGCCACATACTTGAAGATGTATGGAGAATAGCACAAAGCGGTATGCATGACCTGCTTTAGCTGATTCTGCCGTGCTTCGGCCTTAGCTATTTCCTTTTGTTTCTGGATTGTGACTTGGCACATCCTTGTTGTATGTCCCTTGTCTTCTCCACATAATAAACAAAACAACCTTCTTGGTTGGAAGTTGAATCTTCCACTGAAGCTTCTTCCCCCTCTGCCTGTTGGAGCTAGTGGCCTGAATGAGCTTTGTTGTGTCCCTGATGACTGAGAGCTATGCTGATGCCCTTGAGTATGATTTCTCCTGTTGTTGTTTGAGCTAGGGTTATGGATCATCCTGATGTGCCTAGGGTGGAGTCTTTCTCCGAAGCCCCTAGTCATCTTAGAGTATCTGTAGGCCTCTTCTCTGCCGAAAGTCATTGTTAGCCCTGATATATTTGTCCATCTTTTGCAGAAGCTTCTCCAAAGTTTGTGGAGGTTTCTTGGCGAAATACTGTGTTGTTGGTCCTGGTCGAAGCCCCTTGATCATGGCTTCAATGACAATCTCATTTGGCACCATTGGTGCCTGAGCTCTAAAACGCAGAAACCTTCGGACATACGCTTGCAAGTATTCCTCATGGTCTTGTGTGCACTGTAACAGAGCTTGGGCAGTTACTGGCTTCATCTAGAAACCTTAGAAACTAGTTACCAGGATGTCCTTCAACTTCTGCCATGATGTAATCATTCTCGACCGAAGGGAAGAGTACCACGTTTGAGCCACGCTCCTGACTGCCATGATGAAGGACTTCGCCATGACAGTCGTGTTGCCACCATACGATGATA
This sequence comes from Zea luxurians, assembly GCA_029449295.1. Taxonomy (NCBI): domain Eukaryota; kingdom Viridiplantae; phylum Streptophyta; class Magnoliopsida; order Poales; family Poaceae; genus Zea; species Zea luxurians. The sequence continues at coordinate 95,034,034 of JAOPSE010000012.1, forward strand.
TGGTCTGTTGGGGACTTGTTCTCAAATGCTTCGGATTAAGAACAAGGCAACATAAAAAGTGTTAAACGTTAAGGCCCTTCGTCCTATTGGACATTATTCCCCATCGGGAATAATGAGTTCCGGACGAAGGTCACAAGAGACATACCTTCGTAAATTCAACAAGTTATAACGAAGGACTCATATAAAACATGAAATGTAGATCACAGAATCATTTCTATTTTATTAACACAAAGAAATAGAAATGATTACAAATTACAAATGTACCTTCGGTCTTGAGAGAAGGTAAAAAGTACAAGCGTGACGCAAATGCCGATGCACAGTCAGCGTGAACAGTACGGGAGTACTGTTCATCTATTTATAGACGCGGGACGCAGCCCACGTAAAATTACATCCATGTCCATTATATTTGTTAACGGTTTATGAAAATCTGTCGAGGCCCCCGAAGTCTTTTCATCTTTAAGTCGGTTCCTCCTTATGTCTTCGCGCCGAAGCTTCCCTGCGTACAACTTCGGCTTCCCTCGACCTTCGTCTGGTTCAGGCTTCGTCCTGGTCGTGCTTCATATCCATAATTCTGAATCCGAAAATATCTGTTCATATAATCCACTTGGAAAACATTGTCAAATCATGTTTTTGAGGACCTTCGGAGGACGGAGGACCCCAACATGGTCACTTTGTAGCTCATAAGGAACTGCTTTGGATCGGAATGCCCATCATACATGGGGAGTTGTGGTGGTTTGTAGGATGGTGGCCATGGGGTAGCCTGCAACTCTACTGCTAGAGGAGAAGCATCATCAAAAGCAAAGTTACCATGATGGAAATCATCATACCAGACATCATCATAGATTGGGCTTTCTGGACGAAGCTCTCTCTGTTGTGGCCTTTGTCCTTGCTCGTCTTGCGTGATATGACACATTTCTTTGGCAGCTTCATCAATCTTCTTCTGTAGTTCAGCTACCCGAAGCATTTTCTCTATCTTTCTGTGATCTCTTGGTGTAGCTCCTCCTCTTGCAGTGTTGGGCTGATGGCCTTCCTTTTTTGGTTTTGGGCTTCTCTCAGTGGGAGCCCTTCTTGGTTGATGTCCAGCGGTGCAAGGGCTGTGACGGAACCTCCCAAGTCATTAGGCCCACCTACAGTTGTCCTTGTCCAATGGACCTCAGACAACCTTGCAGGTGTCCCTGAATCACTTGACAAGTTCGGTATCTGCTTTCCTTACCTTTCCCAAGAGCGTTTCACCCGTCACGCAGACATTACAAGAATCGGAGATATGAAAATGTGGAAGCAGTTACATTAACTTACCTTTATTGGAAAGTAAGACAGAGTTATATAGTTACAGACCAGAACATAATATATGAGTGCTGAGTATTATTATTACAAACCATGGGAGGCAAAAACCCCTCCCGATAAGTATTAAACAAAAGTTTTACGGAGGATCCTTTCCTCCCGCAGCTTTAGTCTTGATGCTCTTCCTTTGGTACCACCTTTGAACAGAAGAAACAAAAGTTTGTCGCTTCTTCACCTAAAACAACATGGGATAAAGCCCTGAGTATGGAATTACTCAGCAAGTCTTACCCGACTAAAGAAAAGACTCTCAAGGGTATGCTAGCTTTTAAAGGGGGTCAAGGTAAGGTTATCAATAATCAATGACTCTATTTGCAGAAATGCTTACTAATAGTGGATCCTTAAAAATCCAAATTTTAATTGTCAGGTTAAGTAAGATTACCTGCATCTAGAGTTCTCTCTACCCTAGTTCAAGCACTTGGCCTATACTAGCCGTCTTTTCATCATCCCTTTAGTTCACTGGATTTCTACGTATAGGGCAGTGACCAAGTCTTCATAACCGCGAAGGTACGGCGATCCAAATCGATTATACTCAGCTGAGGATCTCCGATCACACGACATATGTAGCACTTAACCCTTGCATATGTCAACTCGCCACCAAGGTTCTTAAGACCAGATCAGGTTCACGCCAACCGAGAGTACAGATACACCACCGTCCAGCCTCTTACCACGGAGGGTACACGCTACTCTCGCCATCTGTCCACTCCCATTGCGTGGTATCTTATTCTGGTATTAGTCTGCCCGAGGCAAAGCTTACCCATGACGAGGCATGTGACCAGTTAAAGGGTCCTCGATCATCAAGCCTACATCGACACGGTCCTTAATCGACATAGACGGAGACACTACACCGAGACTCTCTTCTCGTGCAAGTCACCCGCCCGGTCTCAGCTTTATCATTTCAAACCCAAAGTTTGGTACCTAGCAGAGGTACATCTTTTCCGATGTTGAACCCATCATGGCCATGATGGATCCACCATCAAGTTTTGTTTTTGAAAGCATCCCACCCACTTTGCAACATCATCTTTGAGAAAACAAAACATTTTGTTTTTCTAAAGCAAAGCTAAGCATAAGAAAAACCTTTTGTAAAACAGGGATTTCAGGAGAAGCAATCCAAGGTAGGAAATGCAGGAATTGGTTTAGCATACAACTCCTATCACCTAATGCATCAAGTAAGTGAGAAAGATTTTAAAAGTAACAAGGAGATGGCCAATGCACCGGGGCTTGCCTTGTGTTACTGGTGAATCAGGCTCTGTTCCGCAGATATCAAAATAAAAACAGTTGCCTGCCTGATGTTCCTCGGGTGGTGGGGGTGAAGTCTTCTCTTCTTTGACTTCTACTTCTTCTTCGTTTTCTAAGTATAACCATACATAACAATGAATTCTCATGTAATGCTCATGAGAGTGCAAAGATAATAAAAGTTTATTATCTAAAGTCTTGACTACAATTTTCCTTCACGGATCTCCGAGAACTTAGGGTTTTCGGAGTCAATAGTGAAGTTCACAGGGCAGGGGGTAGGGTTTTGGGTTCTAAGTATCAAACATGGCCCAAATCATACCAAACTCTACCCAAGGTTTCTAAATATTATTTAAATTTTATCCTAAAACTTTAATGAATTTTGGATTTATTATTTATTTTCTAAAAATTCAGAAGCATGGTCTTAGGCTGTTTTAAATACTCTATAATTTCCTATTTGGACTAAAAATCAAGTAACTATTTTTATTAAATACTATAGGAAATTAGAGACTTAGCAAAATTGGTTTGGTAATTTTATCATTTTTCTACAATTTCTAGAATTGTTTTAGCTCTAGCAGAAAAGAAAAAGGAAAAGGTATGAATAGTTCTGGGCTGAATTCGGCCCGAACCGGCCCAGCTAGGGCAGAAACGCGCCCGCGCGCGTGCCCGCGTGTAGCCTTTGCAAGAAAGTCTCTAGCCTTTGGCATAACCCGAAAGAGTCCAAGACACTATTCAAAATAGTCACTGACATCGTGCAAAAAGGTCCCTCAAGTTCTATTCCTTCACGAATCGAGTCCCTGACGGTGGACGGTGTCGCGCAGAGCTCCGACGAGTTCGTGTACCGGCCAATACACTCTAAGACCAGCGCCCTATCTTAGCCGAGACCGAATTCAAGATCTAATGAGCGTTCCCCTCACTCAATTTCACGAACGGCTACCCAAATGGTTCTGCCACGGTGACAGCACGGACAATCAAAGGAACAACGTGTTCCCGGCGATCCATGGTGGTCTAGTTCAATCAGAGGGGTCGAGGAGCTTGAGGAGAACTTAAGGACGCTAGAACAAACGACCGGGGAGCTTGAACTAACCTGGAACAAGCTGGCCACGGTGAGGGTGTCTCTGCGGTGGCGGAAACAGGATTGGGGGAAGTAAGAAATTCGCGGCCTCTGGTGAACGATTTGAGGCAATAGCTGGTGCGTTGGCTTCATGATTACATGGCGCAACAGACCTAGCCCACAATTTATAGAAGGGCTAAGCGGTGGCGTCCAATTTGGAAGAGAATTGCTGGCGGTCGGAGAGAGGGGAGGTTACTGGCGCAAGGAATTCGTGGCATCTACCGTGACAGCCCTCCAGTGATCACCAGACAAGCATACTGTGATTCACCGTGACGCGGGCTAGCGTCAAAACACGTGGCGCACAACGGCGAGCAATTGACGGTGGCGAAACCTATCTCGACCGCACGACGAGCAAGTGGGTACGGTGATCCTCATCCGCACCCGAGCTCGAGTTGAATGCAGTGCCAAGATCTTTACTTCATCGTGGTTATCCCCTCACCAGCGAAAACGAATCACGGCGACGGCGTGAATCACGGTGTAGAGATCATCGGCGGCGAGGGGGAAACATCAGGGATCTAATTCAGCTACTGTACCATGAGAACCCCTATTCAGTTAATCTGACAGCCGATGTTTAGGGCAGATTTTCTCCTCATTTCATGTGACAACCCCATCATCCCACTACATCAAAGTTATAGCCCAATTAACCAACTGCAATCTTGCTATGGGAATCATGCCCAAACTTGCGTTGGATCATGTTCAAATCTGGGTTCAAAGATTGCCTCATTACACTGTCAGACCAGGTTCAGTCTCTAGACAGCATGATAGCCCATCTTTGGGTGTATTTTTCTTCACATTTTTCATAACAACAATGTTGCATCCCTTAAACAAAGTTGTTCTCCTTTGATAGATCTACAGAATTTATGTGGTGACCTAGGGAAAAAACCCTTATGGTTTGAAAGTTACAAGGCCCCAAAGTTGAGCTAATATCACTAAGTTCAAACTTAAGCAATTGGAGTATGAGTGGGGCTCTTTTGCAAATAAGTCCAAAGTTCAAGGTTTGGGTTGCAAATCTTCATAATTGTGAACCATATGACTCAAGACACCTTATTATCATTGTCGGCGTTCCGAGACCGGGGGGTCCCCGAGCCGACGAGTGAGTGTGCCGCGTGCCCCAGCCCAGATGGGTCGAGCGCGTGGGCGAGCGCGAAGGGGGGAGAGAGAGAGCGAGAGAGAGCGAGGCGGCCGGAGCCGGGTCGTGAGGGAGTCGGAGAATTCCCGCGGCCTTCGTGTTCGTCCCGCGCCCAGGTCGGGTGCGCTTGCAGTAGGGGGTTACAAGCGTCCGCGCGAGGTGAGGGGAGCGGGCGGCCCCGAGAGAGCGCCTGCCCCTGCCCTTCGTCCCCACGAGGCCAACCTTCTCTAAGAAGGCCCTGGTCCTTCCTTTTATAGTCGTAAGGAGAGGATCCAGGTGTACAAAATGGGGGTGTAGCAAGGTGCTACGTGTCTAGCGAGGGAGAGCTAGCGCCCTAAGTACATGCCAAGGTGGCAGCCGGAGAGATCTTGGCACCCTGTTGGTGTGGCGTCGTGGCTGTTGGAGGAGTAACGGAGCCGGACGGAGGGACAGCTGTCGGAGTGGCTGGGCCCTTGCTGACGTCCTCCTGCCTTCGTAAGGGAGCTGAGAGTCGCCGTCGTCATGGTCTAGTGAGGCGCCATCATTGCCTATCTGGCGTAGCTGGCCAGATGGGACGCCGGTCTTGTTCTCTGCGACCCAAGTCGGCTCAGGGCAGGGTGATGATGACGCTTCCTGTTGACGTGGCGGTCTTGTGTCCTAGGTTGGGCGTCGTGGAGGCTCCTCCGAAGTCGAGGTCGAGTCCATCCTGCATGACAGAGGCCGAGCCCGAACTCCTGGGTCGGGCGAGGCGGAGGTCGTTCGGCAGGGGCCGAGGCGGAGTCCGAGCCCTGGGTCGGGCGAGGAGGAGGTCGTCGTCTTCCGGGGCCTTAGCCCGAGTCCGAGCCCTAGGTCGGGCGGAGCGGAGTTCGCCGTCTTCCGAGGCCTTAGCCCGAGTCCGAGCCCTGGGTCGGGCGGAGCGGAGTTCGCCGTCTTCCGGGGCCTTAGCCCGAGTCCGAGCCCTGGGTCGGGCGGAGCGGAGTTCGCCGTCTTCCGGGGCCTTAGCCCGAGTCCGAGCCCTGGGTCGGGCGAGGCGGAGTTCGCCGTCTTCCGGGGCCTTAGCCCGAGTCCGAGCCCTGGGTCGGGCGGAACCTCCTATGGCACCTCTGGCGAAGTCTGGTCGCCCGTTGGTCTTACCTTTTGCGTTGAACGCCCCGGTGACTTGGTCGGTTGGCGCGGTGATTTAGTCAGGGTTACTTCTTATCGAAGGCGGGGCCTCGGGCGAGCCGGTGATGCGTCTGCCGTGAAAGAGGAGGCCTCAGGCGAGACGGAGTCATCTTAGGGTCGGCTGCCCTCGCCCGAGGCTAGGCTCGGGCGTGGCGTGATCGAGTCACTCGTATGGACTGATCCCTGACTTAATCGAACCCATCAGGCCTCTGCAGCTTTATGCTGATGGGGGTTACCAGCTGAGAATTAGGCGTCTTGAGGGTACCCCTAATTATGGTCCCCGACAGTAGCCCCCGAGCCTCGAAGAGAGTGTTAACACTCGCTTGGAGGCTTGCGTCGCACTTTTTTGCAAGGGGACCAGCCTTTCTCGGTGGTACTTTGTTCCGGTGGGTGCGCGCGAGCGCACCCGCCGGGTGTAGCCCCCGAGGCCTCGGAGGAGTGGTTTCACTCCTTCGAGGTCTTAATGCCTTGCGTAATGCCTCGGCTGGTCTGGCAGTTCCCTCATGCGAGCAGGGCGTAGCCCAGGTGCACTGTCGGGGCCCAAGTTCTCGGGCTGGTATGTTGACGCTATCAACGGTTCGGCCGGAGCCGGGTTTGCGAGAGCAGCCCCCGAGCCTCCGCACGGAGCGAGAGGACGATCAGGGACAGACTCGGCTTTTTTATATACGCCCCTACGTCGCCTTTCCGCAAGGAGGAGGGGGGGAGTGCGCCATGTTACCCTCGATGGGCACCGAACATGGTGTCTCCGGTGAGCTGCAATCGGGTAATCCGAGTGGACGTCCGTGCCCCGTTCGTTGGGGGTCGGCTAGGGGCCCGGAGGCACGCCCAAAAGTACCTGCGGGTGATCTGCCGGACCCGGTCCCCTAGCGACGGGGTCCGAGGGCTCGTTGCCTCCCTCCGATGGGATTCCGTTACAGAGTCGTTCCCGCTGGTCTCGGAAATGTCCTAGGGTACCTCGGGAGCGCAGCCCGAGCCTTGGTTATGTATCGAACGTACCCCTGGTCATCCCTCGCTCGGCGTCTGAGGCGACTGTGAACCCTTCGACAGGCCAGCCTTCGAACCCCTGATCAGTAATGGGCGCGGAGCCCGAGTAGCCTGAGGCGGTCGTGGAACCTTTCGAGAGGCCGACCTTCGAACCCCTGACCAGTAGTGGGTGTCGGGCCCACGCGATCTGAGGCGGCTGTTGAAACCTTCGGGGGCCAGCCTTCGAACCCCTGATCAGTAGGGAGGCTCGGAGCCTAGTTCCTTCACGGGGAAGGATCCCTTTGGGGTTATCCCCCTTCTCGGTCCCTGTTGCAAGAGATAGAGAAAGAAGGAAAAGGGAAAAAGGATTCGAAATTGAACGTCGTGGCGTACCTTTTTCGGCGTGGTTGTTTTGGCGAAGGCGAAACGTCGCCAGCCGCTCCCGCCCGTAGCGCTGTCCGTCGAGCCGCGGAGTTAATGCGCCGGGGTGAGTAGTTGGCGAGGTTGCCGTTGCGCGTGCGCGAGCCGTTCGAGGTACGGGTCACGGGCGCGTCGTCTTCACGCCGTGAGAGGGGGCTCTCTTGCTGCCTCCGGATGGGACATGAGCTTGGCAGATGGCGTGACCGCTGCTCTCGCGCGCCTGCCACCGTCATTACTGCCGGCCCATTTTTGACCGCGTTTGACCGCTGCGCCAGGCTGGCGCTGCTGGGTCGCGGGCTGGGTCGCCTCGAATCGCGGCATCGGTTCCGCAATCGAGGAGGTGCGGTGGTGGAGCGAGTGGCACAGCGGCTCGCATGCAGCACCCGGCGCGCCAGTTGCACGACGCGTGGGCTTGAGCCGTCGCGCTGGCCTGTCAGGAGTCGGAGAGGCGCGTCCACTTGGCGCGGTTGCATGCCGCCTGCATGGCCGCCCGCCCCTTTCGCCCGCTGGTCCGGGCAAAAGTGGAGGGTCACTTGTAACCGCTGGGCGGTTGCGTGCGTCGTGCGCGGCGGTTCGGCTTCTTCTGCTTGGAGCCGGTCTGCATGACAGGCGGGCCCCAGCCCCCGCGCCGCAGGGGAGGACTTTGGAGGCGTGTTGGAGAAGACTCAGCCCGTGACGGTTGAGGGCGCAAGCAGGGGGAGTTGCCTTTAAAAGGAGGGCGACCCCCTTCGTAAGGTGACCATGCCCTCTGCTTGCCTTATGCATTGTGTCCCTTCGTCTTCCAAGCCCCCGGATGGGGGGAACCGCCGTCTTTTCGCTCCATCGCTGGAGGAACACAACTCCGTGGGAGTTGGTACCTTTCAGCCATCGTTCGGCTTCAAGGATTTTCATCATGCAGCCCGTTTGCTCCCCTCCGCTGGGGGTCACCCGAGACGGTGACCACCAGCTCCTGGGTGGGGAGGAGCAAACCGGACTGCGATCTAGGTCCCACCCTCAGCTTCAAGGATGTTCATCATCCTCGCTGGGGTGGGTGCCGGACTGAGCCGGCGCTCCACCTCCCGCACGGGTTCGTGGGTCATCCTCTCCCACGATGTTCGAGGGAGAAGGCGCTCACTGGCCCTGCGGGCGGCGCGGACTTCGACAACGGGGGATGGATCGGCGGCGAACGCCGTCACTTCCAGCGTGTCGGGTCCGCTGGCTCGGCTCCGGCGGCCCCTTTTGTCGGGGGGCGGCTGCCGCGCCGTGTACACGGGAGGTCCACCCTAGACGCCGCACGCCGCTAGGGCGGCGCTCGTGTTCTGGGGTGGCCCTGCCTTTGCACCAGGGCGGCGCCTTTGCGCGGAGGCCGGTGCCCCACTCATCGGGGAGGATTTGAGTGGGGATCTGCCGGTAGGCTGGTGGCTCCTGGCGTCAGTGCCGAGGTGGAGGCGGCTCGAGAAGTCCCCGTCAGCGACGGGATCACCGCCACCATCGGCGCTTCGGGCCTTCGGCTCTTTGTACTTGTCCTCGCCCCTCGGGTGGCGTTATGGGCGAGGGCAAGACAGCAGCTGTGCCTTCTCCTGAGGCCTGCGCCGCTGCGGAGGGAGGAACCGGAGTTCCGCTTGTAATGGCACTCCGAGTGCCGGGTTTTTTGTTCATTGTGGCTGTCGGGGCCTGAACATGTATGTAACTACGGCGCGGAGCCGTGTTTTTTCCTCATTTCCGAGCACTAAGACTCGTCTGCTGATTGTCTGAACCGCTTCACCAAGCATGAGTCGCCCCGTGTCAAGGTGACGAGTGAGGTATCCGTATCCCGGAGGCGTAGGAGTCCCTCGGCTCGGTCGGCCCTGTTGTCCGAGGCTCCTCTAGCTTAGTTAAAGAGACCCCTCGGCCGCTCTTCGACGAGCCGAGGCCAAGGGTAGCGATATCAGCACGAGCAGAGGCGGAGTTGGCTCGGAAATGAAACCTGGTTGGCCGGAGCCTAGCCGGGTTGTCCGTTGGTAGGATCGTCGCCGGAGCTGGTCAGCCGAGGCCTCGGACCGGGCTGGCGCCCTCGGAAGGTGGTCGGCCGAGGCCCCGGGGGTGGCCGGCCGAGCCGTCCGCTCGGGCCGGATCCGGAGAAGTCCCTGACAGCGATTGCTCGAGCGTGGTGATGACGTCGTCCTTCGGAGCGGAGGCCCTCGGACCGCGTCGCCGTCCGAGGCTAGGTCAGGCCTTGTCGAAGGTGTTGTCGATGCCGAGGGTGTCATCGCCCTCTTCCAGCGTTAAGATCCGAGCCTGCAGGGTCAAATCGTCTTGTAGCGTGGGCCTTGTGCGGCCGTCGAGGCCAGAACACACACCCTTGCTGCGTTATAAAGCTGCGTCTCTTTTCCTCTTGTTTCGAGTATCTGGACTTTCCGTCGGTAGCAGGGATGTTAGTGCGAGCAAGAGTTGCTTCTCGCGGAAGGTGATGAGTGAGGTATCCGTATCCCGGAGGCGTGGGAGTCCCTCGGCTCGGTCGGCCTTGCCGCTTACGCGTACTTTTACCCGTCCATGAGGCCCTATCACCGACTCGGTCTAGAAGGCTCGAAGAATCGCTTCGACAGAAGAGCTTCCGTACGTAAAGACTCGTTCGATCCGCGGATTCACCTTATCCGAGCGCGAGTTACTTATCACAGAAGGTGATGAGTGAGGTATCCGTATCCCGGAGGCGTAGGAGTCCCTCGGCTCGGTCAGCCTTGACTGCTTACGTGTACCCCGTCGTTTCCGGGACCCACTTTTCGAAGTAGTCAAAAAGCACGAAAGATGTTCTGGTAAAAGAGATTTTTTTGTTCGAGGAAAATTTTGACGCAGAGGGGGTTTCCCCCCTTTTAGCCCCCGAGGGAGGGTCGGGCTTTGCCGAGGCGAGGCCGACCCTTCCTTGTTGACTAAACTTTGTGTGGGTGCGAGGTGTATGAACAATTTGGAAACATCTCAAGGGTAGAAGCGACGTAGCTGTTGGATGTTCCAAGCGTTGCCGTAGACCTCGCCTTGACTGTTGGCCAGCTTGTACGTTCCGGGCTTCAGAACTTTGGCGATGATGAACGGCCCCTCCCAGGGGGGCGTGAGCTTGTGCCTCCCTCGGGCGTCTTGCCGCAGCCGAAGCACCAGGTCGCCCACCTGGAGGTCTCGGGGTCGGACCCCTCGGGCGTGGTAGCGTCGCAGGGACTGCTGGTACCGCGCCGAGTGTAGTAAGGCCCTGTCCCGAGCCTCATCCAGCTGGTCCAGCGAGTCTTCTCGGCTAGCTTGGTTGCTTTCTTCGTTGTAGGCCCTCGTCCTCGGGGAGCCGTATTCCAGGTCCGTGGGCAAGACGGCCTCGGCCCCGTAGACCAGGAAGAACGGCGTGAAACCCGTGGCTCGGCTTGGCGTCGTCCTCAGGCTCCAGACCACCGAGGGGAGTTCCTTCATCCATCGCTTGCCGAACTTGTTGAGATCATTGTAAATTCGAGGCTTGAGCCCTTGTAGGATCATGCCGTTGGCGCGCTCTACTTGCCCATTCGACATGGGATGAGCTACGGCGGCCCAGTCCACCCGGATGTTGTGATCCTCGCAAAAATCCAAGAATTTTTTGCCGGTGAACTGGGTGCCATTGTCGGTGATGATGGAGTTCGGGACCCCGAAGCGATGGATGATGTTGGTGAAGAACGCCACCGCCTGCTCGGACCTGATGCTGTTCAGGGGTTGGACCTCGATCCACTTGGAGAATTTGTCGACGGCGACCAGCAGGTGCGTGTAGCCCCCGGGCGCCTTCTGCAAGGGGCCGACGAGGTCCAGACCCCACACAGCGAAAGGCCAGGTGATGGGTATCGTCTGCAGAGCCTGAGCGGGCAGGTGGGTCTGCTTCGCATAGAATTGGCACCCTTCGCAGGCGCGGACAATTCTAGTGGCGTCGGCCACCGCCGTTGGCCAGTAGAAACCTTGGCGGAAAGCGTTCCCGACGAGGGTTCGGGGTGCTGCATGATGGCCGCAAGCCCCCGAGTGTATTTCCCGCAGGAGTTCCTGACCTTCGGCGATGGAGATGCATCGCCGGAGGATGCCCGAGGGGCTACGGTGGTAGAGCTCCTTCTCATCGCCCAGCAAGACGAACGATTTGGCGCGTCGCGCTACCCGCCGAGCCTCGGCTCGGTCGAGGGGCAGTTCTCCTTGGTGGAGATATTGCAGGTACGGGGTTTGCCAATCTTGATCTGGCACGACCCCGTTCTGCTCCTCCTCGATGCGCAGTGCTTCGCCCTCGGGCTCCGAGGGTTCCTCGGGTTGAGCCGAGGATGGCTCGGGCTGGGCCGAGGTCACCTCGGACGAGGCCGAGGGTGCCTCGGGCTCGGGCGCGTCGCCTATCTTGACGGAGGGTTGGTGCAGATCTCGGGAGAAGACGTCCGGGGGAACCGTCGTTCGCCCCGAGGCTATCTTCGCCAGCTCGTCCGCAGTCTCGTTGTAGCGCCGGGCGATGTGGTTAAGCTCGAGCCCGTAGAACTTGTCTTCCAGGCGTCGAACCTCCTCACAGTAGGCCTCCATCTTCGGGTCGCGGTAGAGGGAGTTCTTCATGACTTGGTCGATGACGAGCTGCGAGTCGCCGCGTGCATCGAGGCGTCGGACCCCTAGCTCGATGGCGATTCGCAATCCGTTGATCAGAGCCTCGTACTCAGCCACATTGTCGGACGCCGGGAAATGGAGGCGGAGCACGTAGCGCAGGTGTTTCCCGAGGGGCGAGACGAAGAGCAGGCCCGCGCCAGCTCCCGTCTTCATCAGCGACCCGTCGAAAAACATGGTCCAGAGCTCTGGTTGGATCGGAGCCGTTGGCAACTGGGTATCGACCCATTCGGCAACGAAATCCGCCAGTACCTGGGACTTGATGGCCTTCCGAGGGGCGAACGAGATCGCCTCGCCCATGATTTCCACCGCCCACTTCGCGATCCGCCCCGAGGCTTCTCGGCACTGGATGATCTCCCCCAGGGGGAAGGATGACACCACAGTCACCGGATGGGATTCGAGGTAATGTCGCAGCTTTCGCCTCATCAGGATCACTGCATATAGCAGCTTCTGGACTTGTGGGTAGCGGATCTTGGTCTCGGACAGCACTTCGCTGACGAAGTAAACTGGCCTCTGAATGGGCAAAGCATGCCCCTCTTCCTGCCTTTCGACCACGATCGCGGCGCTGACCACCTGAGTGGTTGCGGCGACGTAGACCAGGAGGGCTTCTCCATCAGCTGGGGGTACCAAGATGGGCGCCTGGGTGAGGAGCGCCTTCAGGTTCCCGAGGGCTTCCTCGGCCTCGGGAGTCCAAGTGAAGCACTCGGCCTTCCTTAAGAGGCGGTACAGGGGCAGGCCTCTTTCGCCGAGGCGCGAGATGAAACGGCTCAAGGCCGCGAGGCATCCCATGACCCTCTGTACGCCTTTTAAGTCCTTGATGGGCCCCATGTTTGTGATGGCCGTGATCTTCTCCGGGTTGGCTTCGATGCCCCGCTCGGAGACGATGAATCCCAAAAGCATGCCCCGGGGCACCCCGAAGACGCACTTCTCGGGATTGAGCTTGACGCCCTTCACCTTGAGACACCGGAATGTCAGTTCGAGGTCGGAGAGAAGGTCAGAGGCTTTCCTCGTCTTGACTACGATGTCATCGACGTAGGCCTCGACCGTGCGACCGATGTGTTCGTCGAACACATGGTTCATGCACCGCTGGTACGTTGCACCCGCGTTCCTCAAACCGAACGGCATTGTGACATAACAGTACATGCCGAAGGGCGTGATGAAAGAAGTCGCGAGCTGGTCGGACTCTTTCATCTTGATTTGATGATACCCTGAGTAGGCATCGAGGAAAGACAGGGTTTCGCACCCTGCAGTGGAGTCCACGATTTGATCGATGCGAGGTAGAGGGTAGGGGACTTTCGGACATGCTTTGTTGAGACCAGTGTAGTCTACACACATCCGCCACTTCCCCCCTTTTTTCCTCACAAGTACAGGGTTGGCAAGCCATTCGGGATGGAATACCTCTTTAATGAACCCTGCTGCCATCAGCTTGTGGATCTCCTCGCCTATCACGCTGCGCCTTTCCTCGTCGAATCGGCGCAGAGGCTGTCTGACCGGTCGGGCCCCGGCCTGAATATCCAGCGAGTGCTCGGCGACATCCCTCGGTATGCCGGGCATGTCCGAGGGACTCCACGCAAAGACGTCGGCGTTTGCGCGGAGAAAGTCGACGAGCACTGCTTCCTATTTGGGGTCGAGCCCGGATCCGATTCGAATCTGCTTGGAGGCGTCGCCACTGGGGTCGAGGGGGACGGCCTTAACCGTCTCCGCTAGCTCGAAGTTGCCGGCATGTCGCTTCACGTCCGGCACCTCTCGGGAGAGGCTTTCCAGGTCGGCAATGAGGGCCTCGGACTCGGCGAGGGCCTCGGCGTACTCCACGCACTCCACATCGCATTCGAATGCGTGTTTGTACGTGGGGCCGACGGTGATGACCCCGTTGGGGCCCGGCATCTTGAGCTTCAGGTAGGTGTAGTTGGGGATGGCCATGAACTTCGCGTAGCATGGCCTTCCCAACACTGCGTGGTAGGTTCCTCGGAACCCGACCACCTCGAACGTCAATGTCTCCCTTCGGAAGTTGGAGGGTGTTCCAAAGCAGACAGGGAGGTCGAGCTGTCCGAGGGGCTGGACGCGCTTCCCGGGGATGATCCCGTGGAAGGGCGCAGCGCCTGCTCGGACGGATGACAGATCGACGCGCAGGAGCCTGAGGGTCTCAGCGTAAACGATGTTGAGGCAGCTGCCCCCATCCATCAAGACCTTGGTGAGCCTGACATCGCCAATGACGGGGTCGACGACGAGCGGGTACTTCCCCGGGCTCGGCACGTGGTCGGGGTGGTCGTCCTGGTCGAAGGTGATGGGCTTGTCGGACCAGTCTAGGTAGACTGGCGCCGCCACCTTCACCGAGCAGACCTCCCGACGCTCTTGCTTACGATGCCGAGCCGAGGGATTCGCCGCATGCCCTCCGTAGATCATGAAGCAGTCGCGGACCTCTGGGAACTCTCCTGCTTGGCGATCCTCCCTTTTGTCGTCGTCGCGGGCCTTGCCACCCTCTGCGGGTGGCCCGGCCCTGTGGAAGTGGCGCCGAAGCATGACACACTCCTCGAGGGTGTGCTTGACGGGCCCCTGATGGTAGGGGCACGTCTCCTTGAGAGCCTTGTCGAAGAGGTTGGCGCCTCCGGGGGGCTTCCGAGGGTTCTTGTGCTCGGCGGCGGCGACAAGGTCTGCATCGGGAACGTCGCGTTTCGCTTGCGACTTCCTCCTGCCTTTCTTCTTGGCGCCGCGCAGAGTAGACGCCTCGGGAGCATCTTCCGACGGGCGGCCCTGGGGCTGCTTGTCCTTTCGGAAGATGGCCTCTACCGCCTCCTGGCCGGAGGCGAACTTGGTGGCGATGTCCATCAGCTCGCTCGCCCTGGTGGGGGTCTTGCGACCCAACTTGCTCACCAGGTCACGGCAGGTGGTGCCGGCGAGGAACGCGCCGATGACATCGGAGTCGGTGACGTTGGGCAGCTCGGTGCGCTGCTTCGAGAACCGCCAGATGTAGTCCCGGAGAGACTCTCCCGGCAGTTGCCGACAGCTTCGGAGGTCCCAGGAATTCCCGGGGCGCACGTACGTGCCCTGGAAGTTGCCGGCGAAAGCCTGGACCAGATCTTCCCAGTTGGAAATCTGCCCCGGAGGCAGGTGCTCCAACCAGGCACGAGCGGTGTCGGAGAGGAACAGGGGGAGGTTGCGGATGATGAGGTTGTCATCGTCCGTCCCACCCAGTTGACAGGCCAGGCGGTAGTCCGCAAGCCACAATTCCGGTCTCGTTTCCCCCGAGTACTTTGTGATAGTAGTCGGGGGTCGGAATCGGGGCGGAAACGGCGCCCGCCGAATGGCTCGGCTAAAGACCTGCGGACCGGGTGGTTCGGGCGAGGGACTCCGATCCTCCCCGCTGTCGTAGCGTCCCCCACGCCTGGGGTGATAGCCTCGGCGCACCCTTTCGTCGAGGCGTGCCCGACGGTCGCGATGAGGGTGTTCGTCGCCGAGGCGGCCCGGGGCCGCAGGTGCGGTGTTGCGCGTGCGCCCGGTGTAGACCGAGGCTTCCCGCGTGAGTCGGGAAGTCGCGGCACGAGGTTCCGAGGGGTACCCTGCCTTCGGGAGGCAGAGCTTTTGGCCCGCCGGGCCGCAGCGCCTTCCAGGAGATGCTTGAGTTCTCCCTGGATTCGCCGACCCTCGGTGGTTGATGACTCCGGCATCGTGCGGAGGAGCATCGCTGCGGCGGCCAGGTCCTGACCGGTTCCGCCGGATGCGGGTGGCGGTCTGTCTCTGGCATCGTTGGTGATGCGGTGCTGGAGACCTTGGGGCAGGTGACGTATTCCCCCGGCCGGGGGCTGGCTCGCCCATACCTGCCCGATGTTCTGGCGGATTGCCTCGAGCGCTCCCGCTCCCTCATCGAGCCCGGCCTGCGCCCCGCGGACTTGCTCGAGCTGTGGGTCGTGACCCCCCGCCGGAACGGGGACCACAGCTAGCTCCCGCGGGATGTCGGCGTGAGGCGCTGGCCTAGGGAGATCGCCATCCTCCGGCATGCCGAGTTGGCTGCCTCCGGAGGGATCCCCTAGCTCAACGTGGAAACATTCGCGGCTCGGGCCGCAGTCCTTGTCGTCAAGGCTGCGGCTGCCGTCGGAACAGTCGGAGAGGCAGTAGTCACATGCGGTCATGAAGTCCCGCATGGCACTGGGGTTGCCAGATCCGGAGAAATCCCAGCAGATGCTGGGGTCGTCATCTTCCTCGGACCTAGAGGGTCCGTAGGTCGAGACACCCGTCAATCGGTCCCAAGGCGACCGCACACGAAACCCCAGAGAGGTTGCACTCGCCTCAACGTGAGCGCCCGCCAAAGCGAGGTCGCCAGGCGGGCTGAGGTCGAGTCGAAATGACAAAAGATGGGTAGCAGTCGGTACCTTTTTGTCGACGAGGAGCGATGAAGTCACGTCGGGGGCTGATCGCGCCGTCGTCCTGGGTGCGAGGGCGACGTCCTGCAGGCCCTCCGTGAGCGTGCTGGCGTCGTCCACCTGCTCGGGGTCGACGTGTTGCGGGGGGATGCTGCTCGCCTTTGCCCCGAACGCGAGGGCGACGCTTGGCGTGTCCTCCGTTGGGGCGCCGGGGATGTCGATTTGCTCGACAGTCGTCGGAGCGCGGCCTCCCGCTCGGCCCTGGTTGCCCCGCCTCCTCCTCCTCCGATGGCGAGGGAGAGGATGGGGCGAGCTCGAAAGTTGTCCTTCCCCCACGCGGGAAAGGCGTCGTCGATTCCGCCGCCGGCGGGCGGGCTGTCCGCCACCATTGTCGCTGTCGCGCGGCGGTGGAAGGAGTATCATGTCGTATTTGCCGTCGAAGGACATGAACTCGAGACTCCCGAAACGGAGCACCGTCCCAGGTTGAAGAGGTCGTTGGAGACTGCCCATCTGAAGCTTGACGGGAAACTGCTCGTCAACACGCAGCAGGCCCCTACCTGGCGCGCCAACTGTCGGCGTTCCGAGACCGGGGGGTCCCCGAGCCGACGAGTGAGTGTGCCGCGTGCCCCAGCCCAGATGGGTTGAGCGCGTGGGCGAGCGCGAAGGGGGGAGAGAGAGAGCGAGAGAGAGCGAGGCGGCCGGAGCCGGGTCGTGAGGGAGTCGGAGAATTCCCGCGGCCTTCGTGTTCGTCCCGCGCCCAGGTCGGGTGCGCTTGCAGTAGGGGGTTACAAGCGTCCGCGCGAGGTGAGGGGAGCGGGCGGCCCCGAGAGAGCGCCTGCCCCTGCCCTTCGTCCCCGCGAGGCCAACCTTCTCTAAGAAGGCCCTGGTCCTTCCTTTTATAGTCGTAAGGAGAGGATCCAGGTGTACAAAATGGGGGTGTAGCAAGGTGCTACGTGTCTAGCGAGGGAGAGCTAGCGCCCTAAGTACATGCCAAGGTGGCAGCCGGAGAGATCTTGGCACCCTGTTGGTGTGGCGTCGTGGCTGTTGGAGGAGTAACGGAGCCGGACGGAGGGACAGCTGTCGGAGTGGCTGGGCCCTTGCTGACGTCCTCCTGCCTTCGTAAGGGAGCTGAGAGTCGCCGTCGTCATGGTCTAGTGAGGCGCCATCATTGCCTATCTGGCGTAGCTGGCCAGATGGGACGCCGGTCTTGTTCTCTGCGACCCAAGTCGGCTCAGGGCAGGGTGATGATGACGCTTCCTGTTGACGTGGCGGTCTTGTGTCCTAGGTCGGGCGTCGTGGAGGCTCCTCCGAAGTCGAGGTCGAGTCCATCCTGCATGACAGAGGCCGAGCCCGAACTCCTGGGTCGAGCGAGGCGGAGGTCGTTCGGCAGGGGCCAAGGCGGAGTCCGAGCCCTGGGTCGGGCGAGGCGGAGGTCGTCGTCTTCCGGGGCCTTAGCCCGAGTCCGAGCCCTGGGTCGGGCGGAGCGGAGTTCGCCGTCTTCCGGGGCCTTAGCCCGAGTCCGAGCCCTGGGTCGGGCGGAGCAGAGTTCGCCGTCTTCCGGGGCCTTAGCCCGAGTCCGAGCCCTCGGTCGGGCGGAGCGGAGTTCGCCGTCTTCCGGGGCCTTAGCCCGAGTCCGAGCCCTGGGTCGGGCGAGGCGGAGTTCGCCGTCTTCCGGGGCCTTAGCCCGAGTCCGAGCCCTGGGTCGGGCGGAACCTCCTATGGCACCTCTGGCGAAGTCTGGTCGCCCGTCGGTCTTACCTTTTGCGTTGAACGCCCCGGTGACTTGGTCGGTTGGCGCGGTGATTTAGTCAGGGTTACTTCTTATCGAAGGCGGGGCCTCGGGCGAGCCGGTGATGCGTCTGCCGTGAAAGAGGAGGCCTCAGGCGAGACGGAGTCATCTTAGGGTCGGCTGCCCTCGCCCGAGGCTAGGCTCGGGCGTGGCGTGATCGAGTCACTCGTATGGACTGATCCCTGACTTAATCGAACCCATCAGGCCTCTGCAGCTTTATGCTGATGGGGGTTACCAGCTGAGAATTAGGCGTCTTGAGGGTACCCCTAATTATGGTCCCCGACAATCATGGTTTTTGCACTTTAGTCAAAAAGTGCACTAATTTTGCACTTAACCCCCTAGGGTTTAAGTCTAGAGTTTTCCAGGGTTCTATTTGGAGTTTTTGATACTTCTAGGGTTTGGATACCCCATAAGTTCACCCATGGTAACTTTTTATGACTATTTTAATTGAGATTTGAAGTTTTCCCCTATTTAAGCTTTATTTGCTCTAATAAGTCCAATCTAGGGTTAAGTACCCTACTCTAGGGTTTTATCCACAAAATGTCATCACAATACAACTTGTTTGAAATTTTTGCCTAGTGAATGCATTCTAGGTGTGACAAACACATGGAATGCCAACGCTTATGATGTTATGCTCAAATTTTAGTGACAGTAACACCAGGGGTGTTACAAGGGCAGCCCCTGGCGCTATTGCCTTCTTCGGCGGCATGATGAAGGTGAGTGCTTGAGCTATTGTCGAAGGTGGTCGTTCGAGTTCACCGGAGATGGGTGCCAATGTTGGTCACTTGTTCTCAAATATTGTGTATCAAGAACAAGGAAACACAATTGTTATAGATTAAGGAGCTTCGTCCTCCGAAGCATTATCTCCTTTCAGATATAATGATCTTTAGACAAAGGTCATGAAGGTCACACCTTCATCGCTTATGAGAACATGAGTTCGAGAAGACAATAAATGTTATTAATATACTTTTACCTTCATATATCTATTTAATAATGTTTATATACATGAACATAACCAAAATTTACATTACATTGATACATTCGGCTTGATCGAAGGTGTAGACGTGAGAGCGATTACAATCCAGCCTAAACAGTACGGAGGTACTGTTCATCTATTTATAGACACGGGACACAGCCCGGGTAAAAATACATTTATGACCTTAACATGTATACATAATTATAACATAAATCATTAGGGACTAGCTAGTCTTTTTCTCTTCGGCTCAGCATCATGCTTGATCTTCGACACCACTTTAAGCTGAAGTTGTTGCTCTTTGGCTGTAACTTCGGCGTTCATCGTTGTCATTTTCGGGCTATATCTTCGTCTTAAAGACCTTCGGTGGAGAAGAAGACTCCTATCATGAACCTTTGTTTATGACGAAGGTCCTGTAATACTCAATATTATGCTAGAAATAAATGGTTAGTCATGTTTTTGAGGACCTTCAGAAGAGGAAGGCCCCCAACAATGGGCCTCTCCCATCCTTCTGTAGGCTAAGGTGGGAGTAGGACCCTATTACAATAGTCTGAGGTCATGTGAAGCGAACAGGAGTCATGTGTTGTCGTGTAGTTCGTTGTCCACCAAGATTCTTGTCGCTCAAGCAACGTCATGGATGTCGTCCCCCTTCCATCATGATACTACAGCCACGAGTGAGCCACCTAGGAGCCTATCGTTGCATTTTGTCACGTCCTACAGTGGGTTACTCTAAATCCTCTATTGACTTCCCAGTGAGGGGTGGTTGAACTGGTGTCAGTCTCCACAACATGATGGATGACGTCCGTGTTCTGACATACCTACTCATGTGTCATCATTCGAGCTCCATGTGTTAGTGATAGCCACCAAGGGCGGGGTGAATAGGCGACACCTGAAATTTTAATACTTAAACAAAAAATTGATCACAATTAAGTGTTTAGGTCAAAAAAGAATTGATGTGATTTGTGGAAAAGCACAACATACCTAAGTACCCCCTTAAGAAGATGTTACACATTAGTTCACCGGGAGGTGACATGAAGGCCACACACTCATGCACCCATGTTAATATCAAGATTCAAGGAATAGATTTTTCAGTCGACCCAGTGGTCCTAGGATCCAACGGTATTGATGTGATTCTTGGATGCAAATGGTTGAAAAGTTGTGATGGAGTGATACAGTGTGCCAACAGAATAATTATGTTGACAAGTCCTCAAGGTGAAAGAATCCAAGTTAGCATGGATAAGTCAACAGATGCAAAAGGAAAGACAGTGACAAATCACTTGGAAGAAAAACCCTTGGAAAATATCAAGGTAGTGTGTGAATACCCAGACGTATTTCCGGAGGAATTACCAGGTATGCCACCTAACCGTGATATAGAGTTTTCTATTGAATTATTACCCGAAACCGCACCTATCTCGAAAAGACCTTATAGAATGGATGTCAAAGATTTAGTAGAACTGAAGAAACAAATAGAAGAATTACTAGAAAAAGGTTTCATTCGCCCAAGTTCATCCCCTTGGGGAGCCCCAGTACTATTTGTGAACAAGAAGGATGGTTCGAGGAGAATGTGTGTTGATTATAGAAGTTTGAATGAAGTAACCATCAAGAATAAATACCCATTACCTCGAATCGAAGATTTATTTGATCAAATGAAGGGAGCTAAGATATTCTCGAAGATAGATCTAAGATCGGGATATCATCAGTTAAAGATTCGACCAGAAGATGTACCGAAGACAGCCTTCACGACGAGATATGGATTATATGAGTTTTTGGTCATGTCGTTTGGACTAACTAATGCCCCAGCATACTTTATGAACTTGATGAATAAAGTATTCATGGAATATCTGGATCAGTTTGTGGTCGTATTCATTGACGACGTACTGATATATTCTCCGAATGAAGAAACACATGAAGATCATCTAAGACTAGTCCTACAAAAGCTTCGTGACAACCAACTGTACGCAAAGTTCTCAAAGTGTGATTTTTGGTTGAAGGAAGTTTCTTTCTTAGGGCATATCGTTACCGATGGTGGAATTAAAGTGGAACCAGGAAAGATAAGTGAGATACTGGATTGGAAACAACCAAAGGATGCGTCCAAGATCAGAAGTTTTCTTGGATTGGCAGGATACTACAGAAGATTTATTGAAGGTTTTTCCAAATTAGTGAAACCTCTTACCTCTCTACTCGAGAAAGGTAAAGAGTTCAAGTGGGATGAAGCTTGCCAGAATTGTTTTGAAGAACTCAAGAAATGGTTAACCACTGCACCAATATTGGTAATGCCAGACATCCACAAGGGATTCGATGTGTATTGCGATGAATCACACCTTGGACTTGGATGTGTGCTAATGCAAGAAGGAAAGGTAATAGCTTATGCCTCAAGGCAGTTGAGAAAGCATGAGAAGAATTATCCTACGCACGATTTGGAACTAGCTGCCGTAGTGCATGCTTTGAAGATTTGGAGGCACTATATGATTGGAAACAAGTGCAAAATCTTCACGGATCACAAAAGCTTGAAATATATATTCACTCAGAACGAACTCAACCTGAGACAGAGAAGATGGCTTGAGTTGATTAAGGACTATGATTTGGAAATACAATATCACCCCGGAAAAGCAAATGTAGTAGCTGATGCTTTGAGCCGTAAGGGTCAAGTGAACAACATCACTACTCATTTGATGTCACAGGAATTGTGCTGGGAAATGAAACAACTCAACCTTGGTATGCTCAATAATGTAGAAGCAACGGGTATGGAAGTTGAATCTACTTTGGAAGAAGAGATTCGTAAAGGACAAGAGTCTGATGAGAAAATCAAGGAAATTAAAACTTTATTGGGATGGGTAAAGCCCCAGATTTCACGAAAGATGATCAAGGCACAGTATGGTTTAAGAAGAGAATCTGCGTACCGGAAATCGAACACCTGCGCCAACTTATTTTGAGAGAAGCTCATGACTCAGCTTACTCTATTCACCCTGGAAGTACAAAGATGTACTAGGATCTTAAGGAAAAGTATTGGTGGTATGGTTTGAAAAGAGATGTTGCTACTCATGTTGCATTATGTGACGTGTGTCAGCGAGTTAAAGCCGAACACCAAAGGCCAGCAGGATTACTACAACCTCTCAAGGTACCTGAATGGAAATGGGAAGAAATCGGTATGGAGTTCATAGTTGGACTACCCCGTACTCGGGATGGCTATGATTCAATATGGGTCATAGTAGACAGGTTGACTAAAGTGGCACACTTTATACCTGTGAAGACAACTTACTCGGGTGCCCAATTAGCAGAGTTATACATGTTGAAGATTGTTTGTCTGCATGGAGTACCGAAGAAGATCGTATCAGATCGAGGAACCCAGTTTACCTCGCGCTTTTGGAAAAGACTTCATGAGTCCATGGATACCAAGCTAAACTTTAGTTCAGCTTATCATCCGCAAACGGATGGGCAAACAGAAAGGACAAACCAAGTGTTGGAAGATATGCTAAGAGCTTGAGCTCTAAAGCATGGTAGAAGCTGGGATAAAAGTTTGCCTTATGCAGAATTTTCGTATAACAACAGTTATCAGGCAAGTCTAAAAATGGCACCATTTGAAGCACTATATGGACGAAAGTGTAGAACACACCGCTTTATTGGAATCAGACTGGAGAAAGTCAAGTATTTGGTCCAGAAATTCTCCAAGAAGCAGAAAAGCAAGTGCAGATTATTAGAGAACACTTGAAGACAGCACAGTCAAGACAGAAAAGCTATGCTGATAATAGAAGAAGAGAGTTGATGTTTGAAGTAGGAGACTTTGTCTACCTTAAAGTTTCACCGATGAGAGGAATGAAAAGGTTTAAGGTTAAGGGAAAATTATCTCCTCGCTATATTGGCCCATTCAAGATTTTGGAAAGAAGAGGTGAAGTAGCCTACCAATTAGAGCTACCCGATAGATTATCGGATGTGCATGACGTATTTTACGTGTCACAACTTAAGAAGTGCTTAAGAGTATCGGAAGAACAGTTACCCATGGAAGAACTGAATGTCAATGAGGATTTGACTTATTCGGAATACCCTGTCAGAATTCTGGAAACATCTCGCAGAATTACACAGAGTAAAGTTATTAACATGTGCAAAGTTCAATGGAGTCATCATTCAGAAGATGAGGCCACGTGGGAAAGAGAAGATGAACTCAGAGCAGAATTCCCCCAGTTATTCTCGGAAGTTTCTTAATCTCGAGGACGAGATTCTTTTTAAGAGGGGTAGGTTTGTAATACCATAAAAGCCATCAACTACAAATAATAAATTTAGGTTATGATAATTAGGATAATAATTTTGTTTTAAGTGTTTAATTATTTATTTGCATTTTGATCATTTTTCTTTGTATGCGCATGATTGATGATCGAATGTTTTGTAGCAATTCTTTTTAAAAGAAAATCCTAGTAATTAATATAATAAATAAATAATATAATAATTATTAGTCTAAAAATAAATATGGTATTTATAAATAGTTTTGGTGAATTTTTAGGAATTTTTGAGCTCTTTAAAAATTACATTTAGAAATTTTAAAAAAAAAGACAAAACCCTCCTAACCTAACCGGCCCACCAGGGCCCATCTACCAAACCCTACGCGCGCACGCGCGCCTGGCTTCTAGCCAGCCACCGCCGCTCTGTCTTCCTTCTCCCTCCCTAACTCTCTCTCTCCCTCCTTCTCTCTTCTCTCCCATGCTCTGTCTGTTCTATCTAGCGCGCAGCGAGCCACGCCCCTCCCGCGCCCGAGCATGCAGCTCCTGCCCCGCGCGCCCTGCGCCGAGCCACGACGCCCGCGCGATGCAGCGCCTAGGCGACCGACGAGCCGCGCCCGAGCGCCTAGGACGTGACACCCGCGCGCACCCGAGTCCGGTCAGCCCGACCGCGACCCAGACGAACCGACCTGCTACCGCGACGCCAAGCGCTATGAAGCCACACGTCCGTTCGTTCCTCGCCATCAAGGCTTCCGTTTCTTCCTCCTCCCATTATTTCTCTCCTTGAAACCGACGCATCAATGGTCTTGAAGACCGTCGATGCCATTAACGGCATTTGAAGACAACCGGTGCCCTCTCCTCTCCCTTCTCTATAAATATGTCGAGCTCTCTCTCCATTCTCCCCTACCCGAGCTCGTCCCTCTCTCTAGCTCTCCTCGCTCGCCATCGCTAGTGCACTGCTCGTCGCTGGAGGTTGCCGTTCGTTGCCGGAGTTCACCGGAGCTCGCAGTTCATCGCCGGAACCACGCACCCGCCATCCGAAGACCGAACCCCTGCTCTTCTCCATTCGGTCGAAACCCGTCGAGCCGTCACACGCACGAACCCAAGGTTGAAGACGACCCAAATTAAT
This sequence comes from Zea luxurians, assembly GCA_029449295.1. Taxonomy (NCBI): domain Eukaryota; kingdom Viridiplantae; phylum Streptophyta; class Magnoliopsida; order Poales; family Poaceae; genus Zea; species Zea luxurians. Next base: position 95,058,418 of record JAOPSE010000012.1, read on the forward strand.
TTTATTTTATAAAATACTTTTGATTCGATTCATGAATTGTATATTTATGTTGTTGTAATATGAACATGTGTGATCCGAAATTCATACGAGCGCGTTATGGAATTTTTGGTAGATATGTAGTACACCGTGATTGTTCATGTTAGTCGATGCGTTGATTTTTGGATTAGAGAAATAAGACGAAAAATTTAGTAGTCACATGTTGGTGATAAAAATACTAGATAAGAAACTTTGTAGTCAAATTTGGTCACAATGAACTTTAGAAACTACTTGGAGGATTATAGTCATATGTTCATTTTAATGGATTTGGAAAATAGCATAGAATTCATGTCATATAAGCATTATAGGATTTTAAATGATTTAGATCCGATTATATTATTAATATTTTTCTTTTAGAAAGAAAGGAGAAAAATATCACCGGTAGTATGGAAAATAGAGTTTTACTAGTCAAAATAATCATGTTCGCAAATATAGCACTTAAATTCTTAGAGTTAGTAAAATACTTGTTTATATCAAAATAACCTCTCTTGTGTTATAAAAAGTTCAATTAGTAATTTATAGGGATTTTTAGAATATTAAATTCATTTTGGCTATACTCAATAATTCGAGTTAGAAATAAAAAGGATAAAATCTATTAATTTATTTCTTAGTATTAAAAACGATAGCTATCATTTATTTTTATTGATGATGTTAAAATATATTAATACTAGTTAAAACTATATTTATAGCACCCACTCGTAAATTCACCATTTAGGACTCACAATAATAGCTATAATTAAATTAATAAGTATTTACGCGTTTAGGACGTATTTAAGGTGTGATAAGTGCGATATGTTAATGTGTATGTAATGGTGTATGTTTATGCAATGGTGCGTGCTTATTTATTGGTGTATGTTTTATTTTTGTATGTGCGATGTGCGACTCTATTAGAAGCCGACTGTGTGGTAGAGGATTCGAATACGTTCGAAGACGAACCACGGGACGCTTTTGAGCAAGGCAAGTGGATTCTCCCTCTGCATATTCTTTTTGTACCCAATCATTGCATATAATAATGTTTACTTTTGATATACTACATAATTTGATGGGTTTTACCTAATTAAGGATTTTCTAGATTTACCACCTGTATTCCTTGTTTACCCTGGGAAATTATTAAGCTTTGCAAATTTGTGCTACCGCTCAACTTAATGATTTTAATGTCACTCATTAATTGGTATTAATGTTCCAAAATTGAAATTGGCAATTATAACATTAACCCGATGGTTAAAACGGCATTATTTCAAATTAATTGGAACATGGAGTGACCACCCAAGATAACAGTGCAACCACGAGTGCTATCATGGCTCTGGCTTTGGTAATTAGCTTTATATGCTTAGTGCCTGACAACCTTACCTGAAATATGGGCAAGAGGGGGAGCGGTAGGTGTTGGCAGCCCACGTTGACATGGGGACGTATTCTTGGCTAAGGTACCTCACCCAAGGGGCCACCACCATCGTCTTTAGAAACCTTAGCGGGTTGCTTAGTATTAAGTGTATTTTGTGAAAGCCTCATAATGGATCCCTAGCCATTCACCTCGGCAGTGTTTAAGGGTCCGATCAACCCGGGCTAGATGGGATACATGGCTTGTAGGTAAAGTTGTACCACCTCTGCAGAGTGTAAAATTGATATATCAGTCGTGCTCCCGGTTAAGAGCAGCCTGAACTCCTCACATGATAATTGAACTTGAAGATGGAATTAAATTGAGATCCGATGATCTGCCAATGATTTGCTTAAGTGGTTTCACTTAAGTGTTTTTGTTATATTCATATTCCTTTGTTTAAATGGGATATTTGGGATTCACACTTATTAGTAAGACAGGTGTTGTTAATAAAATATTGATCAACTGAAATGCTTACTGCTCAACCTTAGCCTCACCTTGTTATACCTGCATTAATTTTTCCTCCACTTCCTGAGCCCCGACCATAAGTGAGCTCACCCTTGCTAATATTTTAATCAGAGGGTGATGCTGGAGACTTTGATGGAGATTTTGACGACGAGGAATTCTAAGTCTAATGATACGTCGGTCATCTTCCTATGGGAGATTGCCCCTGTTATTTAAATTCTGCTTTACTTTGATGTGATACCTGTTAAAGATACAATGTTTCAGATGATGTAATAAAGTATTCTACTCTCTTTACGCCTTTATTGCATTGTTTTTTGATATATTACACTTGTGACGTCAACATATGTGTGGAAATGGATCCTGGCACACATATGCTATGCACTCGGTTCTGCCCCCTAGAACCGGGTGTAACAGGGGAGAACAAATCACAATTGAAAGTAAAGAACACGAGCGACAAGTGATTTGTTTTACCGAGGTTCGGTTCCAAAGAACCTTCTCCCTGTTGAGGTGCCCCTAAGGACGGTGTCTCTCAACCTTCTCAAGCCATCCCAACAATCAAGCCTAAGCCCTCAAATTTCCTAATTTTGAGGCACAAGGCACTCCACACAATTAGATATTCTTGCTAGCAATTACAATCAAGAACACAATGAATCAACAGCAAAAACACAACCCAATACCACAAACTATCTTCTCTTCTTCCTAGAAGACTATTTCTATTAAATGTGGTGCTCAGATCACTCGGGATGTCTTAGAGGTGATACACAAGCATTTGGGGATGAAGGAACAACTCTTGTAATGCTTGGTGTCGAGTAGAGGCTCTTTAGGGGTATTTATAGCCCAAATCGCCTCAAAGAGTCGTTGAGCAAATTGCTGAAAATCTGCTTTCCGTGGATGTACCGGCCTAGTTCGCTACACCATTAGACCTCCAACAGTCAGCCATAATCAGCGGAGCCTGCTTCAAACCTATCCTCCCATGTGGAATCGGCCCAGTTCAGTGCACCACCCAACCTACCATGTGTCAGATAGCCGTTGGATCCGACTAATTCGATGCACCACCGGACTGGGCCGGTGTGCCATCTGCTTGAGTCCTCCATTTCCAGATATCTCTAGAAAAGAGGTCTGGTGTGCCATCTGTGAGCCCTCAGAGCGCTAGGCCACTAAAGTCACATTTGTAGGGCTCTTTGGAACTTCGGTCTGGTGCGCCATTGGACTGGTCTGGTGTGCTAAGCCACCAAAGCGCTTGTTGGGGCCTCTATTGCCGAAGGTCCTCAAGTGTAATATTATATGCTAAAATATGTTTCAGATGCTATCCAAAGGATGACGAGGCTAACCTTTGACCTAGTTGAGAAGTAAATCGGGGGTAAAGCCGAGAAACTTTACCTTCGAAGGGCTAGTATAAAAACAAAGTCGGATAGAGAGACTTCAAATTTGTGTCATCAACATAGGAAGCAAGCGAAGAAGAAAAAGTTCCAAAAGCCCGATCAACATAATGGATGCAAGAAAAGACAGCAATGCCCACATGAATGTCATAGATCATGTACATAGGACTCCTAGATATGTTTGTAATTTCATACAAAGTTGCACCTCACCACTATAAATAGAGGAACAATGCCATGTATTAGACACGTTATTGAACGATGTGACCTAAAATTACTCTGCCTTCGAAGGTGTAATTTACTACCTTCGAACTCATCTTAAAGCTAAAGGTATCTTTGTAATCATTTGTAAGTGAAAAAGGAGAATCTAAAATTTTTTGTTCAAATATTCTGTTATGTTATGTTGTTCCATTATTGCAACTTGTTATTCTATTCATGCATAGATGAATACATTCATATTAAATGCACCAAAACACTTTAATATCTTCTTATCTTCTCCTCTTACTCAATCCTCTCAAAAAATGGTTTGAACTTGTCTGTGTTCGGACTAACGGTCCTAACCAACTAGTGAAATGATGTCGCGTGCCTAGAATCTAGATGGTGTGCAAGTGGACACAAGCAGTTTATCCTGGTTCGGGAAATGCAAGGCCCTACTTTTAGCAGAGGGGGGATGAGGCTTATAATACTCGCACTGAAGTGCCTGCAGTAGGGATTACAAGCACGATGGGAGAAGGGAAGTCCCCAAGTCCCTAGAACTGATTGAGGCAAGTGCCAATATTGAAATGCTTGGAGGAAAACTACTGAGTGCTCGCCCTGCCCCTTGGAAGAACTACCACTGCCATATTTATAGACCTATGAGATGTATGCTGTGAAGCTCAGGGCCGTCGTATTCCCAAGGGAGATGTCTTGGCGTCTTGTGAGTGACATGACGGTGTACTACGTTGTTGACTTGTGCTTGCTGATTTTCTGCTAAGAGCCGAGGCCGAGGCCTAGGGGTTGGACGTACGCCTGAGCCCCCACGGGAGGGGTCACCCATACCATAATTGTTGTAACAGGGCTTCGGTATGGGTAAAAGCCTGCTTATGGGGTGCGTCAGCGTCCCTGTGCTGGGTGATGTTGTGATTCTTTTGCTGTGATTATCGAGGTCAGATCCCTGCTCGAGCGAGGCGAAAGTTTTTTCTAAGGCGATGGTTGAGCCTTCCATGACGTGTGTCACAGTTGGCGGAGTGGCCTCCTGGGGGATTCGTGGTGGAGCAAGTAACCAAAGTCGAGCTCGGGCGAGACGGAGATTTGCACCCAAGGTCTGGTCTGATCTTCCTATCGTGTCTAGGCGTCCCATCAAGGGAATGGCAGGCAGCGTGCGTGCATAGTGGCGGGAGCGTAATCATGCTGTTGCGCCTGGACATGACCGATGTATTGTAGTTACTATGCTCATGTGCCTCTGTGTGGGGTAGTTGTGCGCATTAAATGCAAGTGTCCCCCGCTGGCCTTCGGGTGCCTATGTCCTATCTGCCTGAGATCAGCTCGGGCGAGACGGATGGAGCGGTGGTGACTTCGGGCGAGGCAGAGATTTGCCTAAGGCGGGAGACCCTCGGGGAGAGATCTCGGTGCCTATAGGGAAGACCTCCACGGCGGGCCTCAGGTTAGGAGGTGTCTTGGTTGCTTTCTCTGGGGGTTATGTCTTAACATTTCCTAAGTGCATTTTTAGAGGGATAATCTAGGTACCCCTAATTATCATACCCGACAGTAGCCCCTGACCCTTCCAAGGAAGTACTTTGGTACTTGTTTGGAGGCTCTATTGCTTTCTTGTGTGGGTGTGCTATATTTTTAAGGAGTGGGAGGTTTGATTTTTGATGGGTGCGTGCGAGCGGACCCATCGGGTGTAGCCCCCGAGGCCCCAAGGAGTAGTTGACTCCTTCGGGGGCTTTTATTCTCTATCGCCGTTGGTGTGATAGGTTCAATTTGATCTTCGGTCGATCTGTTGGAACCTTCAGTGTGGTTTGAGAGGGCAGCCCCCGAGCCTTTGCACGGAGCAAAAGGACAGCCGAGGGGTGCCTCAACTTTTGATTTGTATGCCCATTCGTCGCCTCTCCGCGAGGAGGAAGGGGGGAAAGTGTCATGCTACCCTCGATGGGCAATGAGCATGATGTTTCTGTTGAGTTGTTATCATGTAATCTGAGCGGGGTCCGAGCTCCTTTCGATAGGGGTCGGCTAGTGGTCCGGAGATGATAGAAGACGCGGTCCAATCTTCCGTGAGATACAATAACTTGATTGAGTGGAGATCTCGACGTTGATGATCCAAGGCTCCGAGCGAACGGTTCCTCGCAATCACTACACCACGGCTCCGTTGGTTATCACCCGTGACACACAAGTGACCTCGCCACAAAGGCTTATCCTTGCAAGCGCAATCAAGAACACAAGCAAGAACTGGAAAGAAACGCAACCAAAATTGTATTGATTATGGGATGGGGTCTCACAAACCGATGACGGCGACACTGTTCGATGACAGAATTGATCTAAGCAAAACCCAAACCTAATATGGCAGTGGCTACTGAATAAATAGAGTATTAGGGCATGCGTGACCCCTGGACTCGCCCCTAATGGGCTCCGACGCGATACACGGCCCAACAGACGGTGTCGCAGCACCAAAACAGAATCTGAACGCTGAATTGTTTCGACGATTCCTATTGACTCCGGATGAATTTTAGGGTGGAACCAGTTGGGTTTGTTAGATAATCTCTTTATCTTTCCAACCATATCAAGTCCGGCGCAATCGGAGTCCGGATGCATCTTGGGCATCCATTTTAGTGCAGACTGGTCCTGGAACCCGAGATGGAGTCGCAGCCAAGTCGGACTTGATCTCCTTCCTGTTGTGGGCGCCCTTGCTGCTCCTCCTCAACACCTAGGCCTTTCCCAAGTCCTTGCTGGTCCTCTCCAAGGTTCTTAATCATCAAAACATCCATGGCCCAAGCGTAAGCTCTGAAACAAAATTGACTAGGGTAGAATGTACCTGGAGATTTAGCTGTCGTGCACGCGATCGTGTTATCGGTCCATTCATTGTATGTATAGAAGTGATGTCCTCATCATCCTCCTCCTCTTGAATTGGAGTCGTCCTCGACTCGATCTCATCTTCGTCACCCATATGTGGCTTCAAATCTGAAATGTTAAAGGTGGAACTAACCCGAAAATCTGGAGGCAACTCAGGTGGTAATCCAGGGGGTATCTCAGAGGGAAACACATCCATATACTCTTGCAAAAGGTTAGCAATAGCCGGTGGCAAAGCAATAGACATATCATCAATGGAATAGAAAACATTTTTGCACACTAAGGCATAGCAAAGTCCAACAGAGGCATGTAACTCATCAAGATCAGATTTAGTGGCTAGCAAAGTAAGAGTTTTTAACTTAATAGGTTGCTGATTTTCAGAGTTCAAAACACCTTTTTGCTTGGCATTAGTCTTTTTCTCATGTTCAAAGTGGACAATTTCAGTGGGAGTCATAGGAAGCAACACAATTTTCTTTCCTTATGCATGAAAGTATATTTATTAGATCTACCATGGTGAATAGCATCAGTATCAAAATCCCAAGGACGTCCCAGTAAAAGAGAGCAAGCATCCATAGTCACCACATCGAAATCAGCAAAGTCATGGTAAGAGCCAATAGAAAAATGCACCCTTGCTATTTTTTTACCTTGAACTTACCGTTGTTGTTAAACCATTGAATGTGATAAGGGTGGGGATGCTCTCGTGTGGTCAAGCCAAGCTTCTTGACAACCTCAACGTTCACCAAGTTGTTGCAGCTACCACCGTCAATGATGGTATGTACACGGCAGTCCTTGACGATGAGGAACATGTTGAAGAGGTTGTGGCATTGTCTGTTGTCGTCGTCACTAGCCGTGGCACTCAAAGCTTGTTGCATAATCAAGGCCTTATAGGTCACGGTCGCTATTGTACCAAGAACCTCTTCATCACCATCATAAGTCTCTGCAATGTTAGCTCCAATAGTATCTTCATCTTCAACATCAGAAGCACTAACATACCCACCATCACTAGTAGCAATGTATGCCCGTTTGCTGGGGCAATCTTGCTGAATATGGCCAAGTCCCTGGCAGCGGTGGCACTTGATGTCGGAGGAGCGGCCTGTGGAAGAGGTGGTCGTAGCAGGTTTTGTTGCAACACCCGAAGGCACCAAGGACTTGCTGTTGTCGTGTCCCTGTGATGCCGAAGGTGCGGTGCTGCGTGTGCCGCTGGTGGAGGAAGATGTGGACATCCGTACGCCCAAAGAGTATGACACCTTGGCTGGCGTCGATGGCTGGCGTGGCGCAAAAGTGCTGCTCCTCCGCTATTGACGACCCTGCAATTCTTTTTCTGCCAACATAGAAAGATGGAACAAGCGTTGTATAGAATGATATTCTTTATAATCAACAATATCCTGAATCTCCCGCCTCAATCCCCCATAAAACCTAACCATTTGATCCTCCGGATCCTCAACTACCGCACATCGTAGCATACCTTTCTGAAGCTCTTGGTAGTATTCCTGTATCGACATGTCTCCCTGATCTAAGCGTTGCAATTTTTTCGAAGACCACGTCTATAAGAAGGGGGAACAAAGCGAGCTCTCATCTCCTCTTTTAACGCATTCCATGTTTGTGGTGCAGCACGTGTGTTAACAAGTTCATTCCACCAAATGATAGCAAAATCTCTAAATTCACTAGTGGCTTATCTAACCCTATGCTGCTCAGGAACAAGATGGGAATTAAATTTTTGTTCTACCGTCATCTCCCAGTCTAAGTAAGCTTCAGCATCATAAGAACCCATGAACGGTGGAATAGAGAACTTAATCTTAGCAAATGGATCATGGTCTGGTTCAGGATTATGATGACGACGTCTACCATTACCTCCCATACCTTGTCGATTACGTGCGAGGCGTTGTCGCAACGGTGCATAAACATCGTCGTCATCAGCGTCGTCGTCCACAGGAGAGTGAGCTGGGGCTGGAGTTGGTGGTGGGGGACGAGCCTCCAGTACGTCCATGCGTGTAACGAGTTCAGCAACTCATCGATCAAGCTGCTCATAGGATGTCGCCGCAAAGTCCTGGTATTTTTTAAAAGCTTCAGTCATCGCGCGCATCATCTCCTTCAATTCCAGCTGAGAGACACACTCATCATCGTTAAGCTTAAGCCCCTTCTTGTCTATTTGGTTCTTTGGTCCTGTCATTGTTAGCACAAAACAGAGACAAAAAGGCAACAAACAATGTGAACCCTACAACTATCTCTCAGGGTGGTGGTGGTGGTGGAATACAAATTATGAAGCGTCTTACCCCGCTCTTACAAGGTTCTTACCAGCACTACAGGTGGCAAACGGTGACCAGTGTGGCTATCCAACGAGCGTGGGTGTGATTGCAAAGGAGTACCTGTTCTGCTCGAGAGAAAGCTGGAGTTCTGGGAAGGCTGACTAAATATATATACATATATATGTGGCACACAAGTCAGTAACAGATAGCAATGCTGAATAAGTGTTCTAAGTACTCGTCCTAGTTGCTGGCCTAGAAAATGTAATAGAACAGTTGGACCAAGGCACAAGAAAAGAGGTACAAGTATATGGGTGCAGCAAGAAAATAGGCTTGGGGCAAAATAATCACAGAGGTCCACATAACACTGGCGTTTCTGGTTATGTGCTACCTTTTTTGTGATTTTTTTCAAATATTTTTTCTATATTTTTCTCTTTTGCAGCAGCACATAAGAAGACAACACACCAAGTTTCAGAATTTTTTGTGCAATGACGCATCCTCTGGAATTTCTGCAAGTTTGCTCTAAAATCGGAATAAATGTTTGGAAAATGAGAAGTCCTATTTCCAAGCCGAATTTGGGAATTTTAAAAACAGCGAATCCGGCAATGCCGGAATGAATCGAATGCAAAATTTAATTCTGTACGATTTGAAAAAAATGGGCCCGATTCGAGTTCCGAGGCGAAAGTTACGGTTGTTTTAAGTTTGGACTCCGAATCAGGGTTTCTGGCGAGGTGTTGGACGGGTGGGGCTTCGGTTTTGTGGATAGGGTCGGTTTTAGAGATAGGATCTATTTTGTGGATAGGGTTGGTTGTAGAGATAGGATCTATTTTGTGGATAGGGTCGGTTTTAGAGATAGGATTTGTTTTGTGGATATGGTCGGTTTAGATACAGGATCTGTTTTGTGGATAGGGTCGGTTTTAGAGATAGGATCTATTTTGTGGATAGGGTCGGTTTTAGAGATAGGATCTGTTTTGCGGATAGGGTCAGTTTTGTAGGATGGAAGCGGATGGATAGAATCAAACTGAATCAAAACAAATCTAAACCAGCAACCAAACTCAACCTAGAACACGAACTCAGAACTGCGGACTCTAAAACTGAATTGTGCAAAGGCTAAGGCGATGGTTTTAGGTCGGATTAAACTGATCGTACATTTTTTGGCTTTTTGTGGACTATGGGATGAAACAAAAGTAATCCAAAGGTAGGATTATACCTCATGGGCAGCCTAGAAATCTGATACAAATTGATAGAAGACGCGGTCCGATCTTCCGTGAGATACGATAACTTGATTGAGTGGAGATCTCGACGTTGATGATCTAAGGCTCCGAGCGAACGGTTCCTCGCAATCACTACACCACAGCTCCATTGGTTATCACCTGTGACACACGAGTGACCTCGCCACGAAGGCTTATCCCTGCAAGCGCAATCAAGAACACAAGCAAGAATAGGAAAGAAACACAACCAAATTTGTATTGATTACGGGACGGGGTCTCACAAACCGATGATGGCGACACTGTTCGATGACAGAATTGATCTAAGCAAAACCCAAACCTAATGTGGCAGCGGCTGCTGAATAAATAGAGTATTAGGGCGTGCGTGACCCCTGGACTCGCCCCTAATGGGCTCCGATGCGATACACGGCCCAACGACCCAACAGACGGTGTCGCAGCACCAAAACAGAATCTGAACGCTGAATTGTTTCGCCGATTCCCGTTGACTCTGGATGAATTTTAGGGTGGAACCAGTTGGGTTCATTAGATAATCTCTTTATCTTTCCAACCATATCAAGTCCGTCGCAATAGGAGTCTGGATGCATCTTGGGCGTCCATTTTAGTGCAGACTGGTCCTGGAACCCGAGATGGAGTCACAGCCAAGTCGGACTTGATCTCCTTCCTGTTGTGGGCGCCTTGCTGCTCCTTATCAGCACCTAGGCCTTTCCCAACTCCTTGCTGGTCCTCTCCAAGGTTCCTAATCATCAAAATATCCATGGCCCCAAGTGTAAGCTCTAAAACACAATTGACTAGGGTAGAACATTCCTAGAGATTTAGCTGTCGTGCACGCGATCATGTTATCGGTCCATTCATTGTATGTATAGAAGTGATGTCCTCATCAGGAGATGTGGGGGACAGATATCCCCCGGGTCCACTAAAAGAGTAAAAGACCTCACGAAAGGCTCAAGGGCCCAATAAATCGTGAGGCCATTCTTTCGTGGGCCTGGGGAAGAATAATCAGCAGAGCAGGCTGACACGAGGCCAGATCGGTGTAAACCTGGACGGTCCACAATGTCGAGCGAGCGATCGCAACAGAGATCCGACTTGACCACGCTGGAGCCCTCATGCAATGGAGCCACGCGGGGATAGGTCGGCAGAATCATAGGGAGATAGACTCGAGCAGTTCACTATTTTTAGGCGCACGTTGTTATCATATCCACATGTATTGCTCCACGGTCGAATATATAAGGCCTAGGGGGCACCCCTTCAAATCGATCGATCCGACTACTTAGCCACCGACTTCAACTCTCGGCATTCTCAATTCAGAGAGCTCTCTTGTAACCTCATTCACCCAGCATACTCACCAGGACGTAGGGTGTTACGCATCTCTAAGCGGCCCGAACCTGTAAACATTGCCCACTGTCCCACGTGCAATTGGCACGAACCATTTTGCTACAGTCGTCGACACCATCCTACTCCTAAAAACACCTTGAGGGGCAACCCTGGGTGTGCGGTCGGATCCAAAACACCGACAGCTGGCGCGCCAGGTAGGGGGTGTGTCGACGATCCAAGCTAGCTCAATGGCCGTCACCTTCTACAGCAAGATCACCCTGCGTCCCGGATCCGTATTCTGCTTCGGAACAATCTCATCCATAGCGGATGAAGAGGGAACTCTACACCGCATTGCAGATCCGCTGGAAAAGAAGTCTCCTCCAACAAACTCTGAAAATGCCGGAGAAGCGCAACCTCCAGCTCTCCGGAAAAAGATCGTCTCCGGAAAATCGAGAACCGAGGGCCCGCTGACCCGGAGAACTCCACTGTCTACTTCTTCGACAAAAGAATGGACACAGATCGCGAGGAAGAAGGAGACCAAGGGAAAGCAAGTCGTTCTTTCCGTTCCTCCACCCTCAAAGGAGAACGGAAAGAAAGTCGCCGCGACGACGGTACCGTTCTACCCCGACGTCCTCTTCATCGGGAGAGTGGAGTCGCCTACCATCTCCGACGACGAGCCGACCGCACCCGGAGAAGAACCGCCTCAACGAGAATCCCGCCGGCGGAGGAACCGGCGCAGGAACATTCGACGACATCACGCGGCTGGAGAACGGGATCCGGAGCAGCCTGTCTCACGAGACGAGGTCTCGGAGATAGGAGAGACTCCGGAAGAACGCGTCTTCAGGGAACGAAGGAACTCCCGACGACGTGACCGTCGACGAGCTCAGGAACAAGCCGAGCAAAACGCAAGGCAACGCCGAGAAAATCCACTACTCGGCCGCAACCTGAACCCCGACTTCGCCCGAGCCATGAATACGCCAAGTGAAGTCGGAGGAGTACTAGCTCGGATAGCTGACGGACTCCCTCGGACTCCAAATGCCGAGGGCTATCGACGCCTGCTCACCCAGGCGGCCAACCATCTTCTACCTCTTGCTCACCCGCCGAATGATTTGCGGCACGCCATCAACAGTCGCCGGGACGCGCGGAGTTCTATCAACGCTTCGCGCGAACGACGGCATGAGAATGAGATACGCCGCCGGGAGGAATACGACAGGGATCATGGCATCCCCACTCGGAGCCAAGCCACCGGAACCGAATCAACGACGGCCTCGACTGGTGGAACTGCCCGGGGACGGTCGAGGAACCACGACTACTACTCTCCTCCCCGGGACAGACATCATCACCGACGACAGGAGGATACATGCGGAGTGTCAGCCCTCACTCCACGCCTTAGGGCCATTCAATGGCCCCCAAACTTCAAGGTATCCAATGTCGATAAATATGAACCTAAGCAAGATCCAGGGGGTTGGCTAGCCGTCTACACCACCGCTGCTCGAGCTGCCGGGGCGTCCGAAGACGTAATGACCGCGTACTTACCCATTGTCCTTGGGCAAGACGCGCTGCAATGGCTGCGACATCTACCCCGACACTGCATCGACGACTGGGGCGACTTCAGTCGACGCTTCACCGCCAACTTCCAGTCCCTCTCCGACAAGCCGGCGCAACCGTGGGACCTCAAATCCATCAAGCGTCGGGGGGACGAGACTCTCCGGTCATACCTCAAAAGGTTTCAGACCATGAGAAATCGTATCCCCGAGGTCACGGAGGCGGCCGTGGTCGAGGATTTCTACAGAGGATCCAATGACTCGGCTTTCGTCCGAGCCATACTACAGAAGGCGCCGACTACCTCCGAGGAGCTGTTCCGGGAAGCCGACCTCTACATCACCGCCGACGAGCGGGCCCAGGACCTCATCGGAGGAGCAAAGCCCGCACCGGCAGCACCACGACGCGACGCGAACCAGCAACCCGACAAACGATGGGAGAAGAGGCCTCGCGAAGAAGTACACGCCGCCGGACCACCTGCCTCTCGCACCCGAGGAGGACCTCATGGAGGCGAACGCACGCTGGACGACATCCTCGATGCCCAGTGCCCGTACCACAAGGACATGCGCCACACTCTTCGTAATTGCCGGGACTTCAAGCATTCCGTCGGACACGGCCGACCCTTCCAACCTCTACCTCCTCCTCCGCCTAGGGGAGGACCAGATGAACCACGACAACTCCATCAGCAGGAGGAGGGAGGAGGAGGAGCTTTCCCACGCGTTGACAGGGAGGTCAACATCATCTTCGGCGGACACGGATCGCCGGAGAACAAAAGACAGCAAAAGCTCAACGATCGCCAGATACTGGTGGCGACCACCGGCCCTCCCGCCCCATACCGGTGGTCGGAGCACCCGATCACCTTCACTCGGGCGGATCAATGGCTCAACTTCGACCATCCGGGCAAATACCCGCTTCTCGTCGATCCGGTGATCCGAGAGAGCCGGGTGAAGAAGGTGTTAGTGGACGGGGGGAGCAGCATCAACGTCACCTTCCCCGGACACTCCAAGGCTTGGGAGTTCACCTCAAAGAGCTCCACGAGTCGGACACCCCTTTCTTCGGCATCGTGCCGACGGAAGGGGAATACCCGCTGGGCCACATCTACATGCCAGTCACCTTCGGAACTCCGGAGAACTACAGAACCGAATTCCTGAGGTTTGAAGTGGCGAACTTCGACTGCGGGTACAACGCCATCATCGGGAGGCCGGGAATGGCCAAATTCATGGCCATCCCTCATTACACGTACATGAAACTGAAGATGCCAGGACCGCAAGGAATCATAACTGTGCGCGCCGACTTCCAAGGCGCCGTAGAGTATTTCCGAGTGGCCATCCAAGCAGCCCTCACCACCAAGCCATCGGCGGTTTCTTCGACACTGGCGAACTCTAAGCCTGAAGAGGACCTCGCAGTACCGGCGAACGAAGCTCAGGCCGTGACTTCTATGCGGCCGACTGAAGAAACCAAGAGGATCAACCTGGGGTTCGCTGATGAACGCAAGACTGCCATCATCAGCTCTAGCTTGGACAACAAATAGGAAAGCGCGCTCGTCCAGTTTCTGCAAGATAACCGAGACGTATTCGCATGGCAACCTGCGGATATGCCGGGAGTCCCAAGAGAACTGGCCGAGCACAAATTGAAGGTCTACCCCCAGGCAAGGCCGATTCGGCAAAAGCTATGACGTTTCACGCCCGACAAGAGAGAGGCCATTCGTGCTGAGCTGGCCCGCTTGGTTGCGGCCGGGTTCATCAGAGAAGTGTTACATCCCGAGTGGTTAGCCAACCCTGTTCTTGTACTCAAAAAGAATAAAGTGGATTGGCGCATGTGTGTTGATTATACTGATCTCAACAAACACTGTCCGAAGGATCCCTTCGGGCTCCCAAGGATAGATCAGGTGGTGGATTCCACCGCTGGGTGTTCCGTGCTATCTTTCCTGGATTGCTATTCCGGATACCACCAGATTAGTTTGGCAAAGGAAGATGAAGAAAAAACAGCGTTCATTACTCCATTTGGTGCTTTCTGTTATACCTCCATGCCGTATGGCCTCAAAAACGCTGGAGCGACCTACCAGAGAGCCATTCAAACATGCTTAGCCGATCACTGGGGCAAGCGTGTGGAGGCCTACGTGGATGATGTGGTTATCAAAACAGAGAACTCAGAAAACTTCATCGAAGACTTACAACTGGTTTTCAACAGTCTGAGGCGGTATAGATGGAAGCTTAATCCCGAGAAATGTGTTTTCGGGGTACCAGCAGGAAAGTTACTCGGGTTTATTGTCAGCAACTGGGGAATTGAGGCTAATCCAGATAAGATTGAAGCCATCATGAAGATGGAAGCACCTCGATCACAAAAGAAGGTTCAGCGACTTACTGGATATATGGCAGCTCTGAGCAGATTTATATCCAGGCTGGGGGAGAAAGGTCTACCATTTTACAAGCTACTCAAAAAGGTGGATAAGTTTCAGTGGACTTCAGAGGCACAGGAAGCTCTAGATGCACTGAAGAAATTCTTGACAACACCACCAGTACTGAAACCACCACAACGAGCCACGTCAACCCAACCGGCTGAAGATCTGTTGCTATATATCTCTTGCACGACTCACGTGCTAAGCACCACGTTGGTAGTCGAGCGAGCAGAAGAAGGACATGCTTACCCCGTGCAACATCCTGTTTATTTCATCAGCGAAGTTCTGGGTCCATCGAAGAAAAAATATCCTCAAGTGCAGAAGCTATTATATGCAGTACTTCTAACTGCCCGCAAGCTGCGTCACTACTTTGATGATCACAAAGTCATAGTAGTCACCGGCTTTCCGATAGGGGATATTCTTCATAACAAGGAAGCAATTGGCTGAATAGCTAAGTGGGCCTGTGAACTGGGGTCTCATGACATCGAATTTTGACCTCGTACTGCCATAAAATCTCAAGCATTGGTTGACTTTGTTTTAGAATGGACTGAACAGCAAATACCAGAGAACCCAGAAACGGCAGAAGTATGGAAGATGTATTTTGATGGCTCACTGAAGCTGCAGGGAGCAGGAGCAGGAATTCTCTTCACCGCACCTGGAGGCGAGCACCTTAAATATGCCCTCCAGTTGCTGTTTCTAGCCTCTAACAATGCAACCGAGTATGAAGCTTTGATCCATGGATTGAACATCGCCATATCATTGGGCATCAAGAGATTGATGGTATACGGAGACTCTCTGGTAGTCATTAGCCAGATAAACAAAGAGTGGGATTGTTCAAACGATTCAATGGGAAAATACTGTACTGCCGTCCGAAAGTTGGAAGACAAATTTGAGGGTCTGGAATTTCATCATGTAGAAAGAGATCGGAACACAGTAGCCGATGTACTATCCAAATTAGGATCCAGTCGAACTCAGGTCCCACCCGGAGTCTTTGTGCAAGAAATACTACAGCCGAGTATCTCAATGGATCAAACAGAAGAATGCAACATTATAGATCAACCCGAATCAGACTCTGATGACTGGAGAAAGTCGATCATTAAGTATATAAAGAATGAGGAAGAACCAGACGACAAGAACTCGGCAGAGCGCATTGCGAGACAGTCAGCTCACTATACACTCATTGGGGAGACCTTGTACAGAAGGGGTGCATCAGGCGTCCTCATGAAGTGCATTCTCTCGGCCACTGGGAAGCAACTTCTGGAGGAGGTCCATGCTGGGCAATGTGGAATACATGCAGCCTCCAGAACACTAGTCGGGAAGGTCTTCAGGTCAGGATTCTATTGGCCAACAGCAAAGAATGATGCAGCCGAGTTAGTTCAGAGGTGCGAAGCTTGCCAATACTTGTCAAAACAACAACATCTGCCAGCACAGCAACTGCAGACCATACCAATAACTTGGCCTTTCGCATGTTGGGGACTGGATATGATTGGACCTTTCAAGAAATCTCAAGGGGGATACACTCATGTATTGGTAGCAATCGACAAATTCACTAAATGGATAGAATTCAAGCCCATCGCATCTTTAACTTCTGCTAATGTCGTGGAATTCATACAAGACATAATATTCAGACTCGGGATACCAAACAGCATCATAATTGACTTAGGATCCAACTTCACAAGTTCAGAGTTCTTCGACTTCTGCGAGCAAAAGAGCATTCAGATCAAGTATGCGTCTGTAGCACATCCAAGGGCAAACGGGCAAGTTGAGCGAGCCAACGAGATGATACTGGAGGCACTCAGGAAAAAGGTCTTCGACAAGAATGAAAAGTTCGCAGGAAAGTGGATAAGGGAGTTGCCCTATGTCGTTTGGAGCCTAAGAACCCAACCCAGCCGAGCTTTGCATGGAAACACTCCTTTTTTCATGGTCTATGGGTCAGAGGCAGTGCTACCCACCGATCTCAAGTTCGGGGCGCCAAGGTTGATCTTCGAAAACATAGCAGAAGCTGAAGCCACCAGGCTGGAGGACATTGATGTACTTGAAGAAGAACGGCTAAATGTGGTAATCCAATCAGCACGGTATCAGCAGACTCTAAGGCGTTATCACGACAAAGCCGTGCGGCAACTATCCTTCTCTGTAGGAGATCTCGTCCTCCGCCGAATTCTAACGGGGGAAGGATGGCACAAGTTGTCGCCCTTATGGGAAGGACCCTTCGTGGTAGCAGAAGTCACTCGGCCAGGATCCTACCGTCTCACTCAGATGGATGGCACAGAAGTCGGGAACTCTTGGAACATAGAACACCTCAGGAAGTTTTATCCCTAGCTACATTTCGAAAGCCATCGGACGACGATATACTCAGTAAAATGGAAATGTGTCATCAATAAAGAAAGGCCTCAAGTATACTCAGTTTGTTCACGGTTGACATGCTCACGCTTACTTAACTTGGGGCGACCACTATGCCCTGCCAACGGAGCAATCGGCTTAAGTCGGCAACGACTTAAGGCGGAGCAACATGCTCACGCTTACTTAACTTGGGGCGACCACTATGCCCTGCCAATGGAGCAATCGGCTTAAGTTGGCAACGACTTAAGGCGGTGCAACATGCTCACGCTTACTTAACTTGGGGCGACCACTATGCCCTGCCAACGGAGCAATCGGCTTAAGTCGGCAATGACTTAAGGCGGTGCAACATGCTCGCGCTTACTTAACTTGGGGCGACCACTATGCCCTGCCAATGGAGCAATCGGCTTAAGTTGGCAACGACTTAAGGCGGTGCAACATGCTCACGCTTACTTAACTTGGGGCGACCACTATGCCCTGCTAACGGAGCAATCGGCTTAAGTTGGCAACGACTTAAGACGGTGCAACATGCTCACGCTTACTTAACTCGGGGCGACCACTATGCCCTGCTAACGGAGCAATCGGCTTAAGTTGGCAACAACTTAAGGCGGTGCAACGTGCTCACGCTTACTTAACTCGGGGTGACCACTATGCCCTACTAATGGAGCAATCGGCTAAAGTCAGTGGCGACTTAAGCCGGTGCAACATGCTCATGCCTATGCAATCCAGGGGATGACTTCTATATCCCGCAAACAAATTTCATAATCATCGCGCGTCATTTCACCACTGCAAATCTACGAACTGATAAATTCTAGGACAATAAGAGAGAGCGACCGACGAAGAAGGGCGACTCGAGGAATCAGGGGCAGCATTCACATCAGCCCTTATGTCTTTAGGAACAACCACGCCGGGTCTCCTCATCAAGATCCGTCCCGCCCGAATAGCCTTGTCCATGGCTCTGTCGCGCTGAGCTTTGAGAGTAACAGAAGTTTCTTCGGCAACTTTAGTAGCCAGTCGAGCAGTTTCTAACTCCTGGACAATGGATTTTTTGGAAGCTCGGAGTTCTTTGATAGTAGCATCCTTTGCTGATATCAACTGCTTGAGCCGGGTTACCTCATCCATGGATTCCTGCAGCTTACAACGTTTGAGGTCTAATTCTTCCATGGTGAAGCGATGACTTCTTTCCAAGATAGTCAGCGAGTTGCTAGAGTCACGATACAACCTTTCAAGACTGTCTCTAGAAGCAGCAAGGATGTGTTTTTCTTCATGCAAACAAAAGTCAACCCCCTCAAACACCAAGCAAGTAATGGTAGCACAACAAGGCAAAGCGCAGTTTCATAAATCACCTTTTCAGAGTCGAGCTGAGCATGAAGAGAAGAACTCAGTGCATTGGCGTCATCTAAAGCAGCGGAGACCTGACCCAACTCAACTTGACTCTGAGAGTACTTTTCCTCAAAGTCAGAGCATCGCTGGGCCAATTCAGCCTGATCTCGGGAATGTTTTTCTTCAAGAGTGGAAATCTGCTGAGTCATGCCTAGCAGGAGAAAATCAAACAAAATAATGGTCAAAATATAGAGCAGTCTACAGTGAAGGCAAAGAAAAGCAAAAGGGCACTAACCAGTGTTGGTTGCCTCCAATTCAGAGATACGACGTTGAAGCGACACTGGATTCCAACATGTAAGTGACGAAGCTACTTCTGGGATAGAAGCACCCTGTAGCCTCAGCTGGCCAGCCATCCCATCCACCAAAGCCTGATGAGGAAAACAGATGAGTGTAATGACAACAGTTCACACAATGTGAAAACCAAGCTAAAATACGTCACAGTACCTGGAGGTTGGAAAAGAACGAAGGGATCCCCAAATCAGGAGAGATCAGTTGATAATCAGGCGTGAGGCCACCACCCGAAGCAGCGTGCAATGAACCAGTAGGAATCAGCTCGGTGCCTTCAACAGAGCCAAACACTCGATCAGCGGGGACGCTGCCCTCTAAAGCGACTCCCTGGTCCACGGTTCGGGCTACCACCATACAGCCAGAGTGTGGAGGAGATCCCGCATGAACGTCCATGGAAGTACAGGAAGGAGACCCTGCTCGGGCACCCTCGGGAGCTGGGTCATGGTTTGCACTGCCCACTTGAGCCGGATCATCCCCGGCAGCACCCTCGGGGGCTGGGCAGTGGCTTACACTCTTCACCCGAGCCAAGTCATCCCTGGCGACATCCTCGGGGGCTGGGCATGTGTCAGCACCATTCTTGAGGTCCAAGCTCTCTGCAGTAACCACCTCTAAGGTTGACGGGCCCTCAGTTACTTCCATAGGACCAGGACGATCCAAGCCAGTCTCCCGACCCTCGAGATCGCGCTCTAAGGTCGACGAGGCACGGGATGACCTCAACCCAGCATCAAACATGTCAGCGCAAGCCTCCATTGCACCATCATCCACTAGATCCGATAACAAGTCCTCCGGAACCATATCCTCGAGAGTCTGATCAAAATTGGCCAGGGACAGTTCTTGCAGACCAATGAGAGCAGACAAAGCAGGAGAGGGAACTCCACTACTTTCACCGCTAGCAATGAATTGCCGACTGTTTTTCCGAGTCAAAGTGTAATGCCCTGAATTTGGGGGTAGAATTTTTTCTTCTTTTCTCTCACCAAATTCAGGCGTTACTCTTTTCTTTTCTCGTTCTCTCGCTAAACCTTGACCTTTTCCAAAGTTTTAGCGGGGTTCGGTTTGGAATTCCCGTGTAAAGAAAAACCCTAAATTACTTTATGTTGTTTGATGCACCATGCCGAACTATGCGTTCTTTGATTGCTTAGAAATGTAAGTGCATTCATCTAGGGAGATCGGATTTCGAAAAGGAGAAAAAACCTTTTCTTTCTTTTTATTTTTCTTTCTCTCCCTCCTCCTTTTTCTCTCTCCCGCGCCGTGGACCGCCCCGGCCGGCCCAGCCCCCCCCCCCCCCCCCGCACGCCCCCTTTTGGGCCCAGTTGGCCCAGCCGCCCCTCCCTCTTCCCCCAAATCCCCCTCTCTCCCTCCCTTTCTCCCATTTTCTCCCTAGCCGCCGCCCCTGCCCTAGCCGCCGCCCTGCCCTAGCCGCCGCCCCTGCTCGTCGCCGGTTCGGCCGCCCGTCCCCGTCCCCGGTGAGGTCCCCCTCCCCCTCTCCTCCCTTCCCTCTCCCCTCCTCTCCCCCTCCCCGGCCCAACCGCCGCCCGGCTCGGCCGCCCCATGGCCGGCTCGGCCGCCGCCGCCCCTGCGCGCCCTGCCCCGCCCATGGCCGGCTCGGCCGCCCCTACGCGCCCGCCCGCCCGGCTCGGCCGCCGCCTTGGCTGGCCCAGCCCCCCCCGCCGGTTAGGCCGCCCCTGCGCGCCCAGCTCGGCCGCCCCCTGCCCCGCGCCCGCGCCCTGCCCAGCCGCCCCTGCCCCAGGCCGGTTCAACCGCCCCTGGCCGGTTCAACCGCCCCCCCCCCCTTTTTATTTTTTTATTTTATTTTATTTTATTTTCTTTCATTACTGTTATATATTTTATTTTAGGCAGGTTAATCATTGTTCATGTTATTGAAATAGGAAACTTAATTTAGAATTCCGTTACGCTAGTTGATTCATTTAATCAATTGTTTATCCAGTTCAATGTTGATCAACTGAAAATGACTAGGTTTCCATTAGTGCATATAACTAAATTCTTTTGTTAGAACCAATTGTAACTAATCATTAGTGCATAAGCTTTAACCCCCCCCCCCCCCCCCCCCCGCGAGACCCTTTCCCGTTTCTTTCTAACCATAATGAATGCGATATCGAATGTCATACTTGATGCATATTTACTTTATTTGTTCCCTTGTATGATGTACTGTTTGTTTCCCAATTTGAATGGATGAATGTATGTATGCTTGCAATCGCATAGAGAACGATCCGGTCGAAGAGCCCGAAGAACTCGCAGGAGAAGCCCCTGAGCAGCAGTCGGTTGGTGGAGGCAAGTGTCCCTTGACCTATCTCTGTCCTATACATTCTTTAATTCACCTCCCGCATTACACATTTATACCTAAGGATTGACTAGCTTTTGTTATCCATGTCCTTGTTTATCGATTTGGGTTGGATTATTATTATTGTTTAGCTTTATGCTATTGCTCAACTCTAATCAATGAACATGATGAGATTATCCATGATACGCTGTTTTCCCTTCTCTTACTATGATGTTGTACTTGTGGTCTTCAAGGGGGCTCGAGCGGTTTCTCGAGTGCCTCTCCGTAAGGACCTGTTCTATGGATGACCGCCCGGGAAAACAGTGCAACCATGAGGGTGGAATGGGACGCCCTTAGCTGAATAATTAGAGGAACCGGAGTGTAGTTTGCTTAGCCGTCGTGCCGTCAATGGGGCTCGGTGTATGCGGCTCGCTCTGCCAAGGTTGATTTGTCCCTTGGGGAGGAGTGCGGTACATTTAGGAAACCTAACGGGCGACTACAGTCCCGGGGAGTCTTTGTAAAGGCTACGTAGTGATGCCCTGCTGGGTCACCTTGGTAGTGATCAATGGAGAGTCATGATCTCCAGGCAGAAAGGGAATCACGGCTTGTGGGTAAAGTGCACAACCTCTGCAGAGTGTTTGAAAACTGATATATCAGCCGTGCTCGCGGTTATGAGCGACCAAGGGAGCTCCAATGATTAGTGGTACTTGATCAGAGACATTTTGGTTTACAGGTGACAATGAGGATGGTTATGATTATGCTTATGGTAATGGTAAGTGGTATTCTTTCCGTTTGGAAAGGGTACTTTGGGTTAATAACTTGGGTTAATGCTAAAACCTGGCTTTCTACTAGTAAATAACAAACTGACCAACTAAAAGCAACTGCTTGACTTACCCCCACATAAAGCTAGTCCACTACAGCCAAACAGGATACTTGCTGAGTATGTTGATGTGTACTCACTCTTGCTCTACACACCAAACCCCCCCCCAGGTTGTCAGCATTGCAACCACTGCTCAGGAGAAGATGAAGCTGTGGAAGGAGACTTCCAGGAGTTCCAAGACTACGACGAGTTCTAGGTGTGGGTTAGCGGCAACCCCCAGTCGGCTGCCTGTGAAGGCTGCGGTTATCTACGTTTCTTTTCCGCACTTTGATTTATTGTAAGGACTATATGGACGTCTCAGACGTATGATGTAATCGACTATTATTTCCCCTTTTAATACTATTTTGAGCACTGTGTGATGATGTCCATGTTATGTAACTGCTGTGTACGTGAATAACTGATCCTGGCACGTACATGGTTCACATTCGGTTTACCTTCTAAAAACCGGGTGTGACATAAGTGGTATCAAAGCCCGTGCTGACTGTAGGACCGCTAACCTAGAGTAGAATGGTCGTTCTAAGGATTATAGACCTCTGTCACTGCCTTGACTTTGATATCCCTTCAAAAGTTGGTCATACCGACCAAACCTATGTTCTACTATATATTATACCTTGCTGAAAATTATGTTTTATTCCGATCCTTCATTTATTTATGATTCATTACTTGCTGGTCATATTGATTCTGTTCTCACCCTTTTGCTTGCGATGTCTTTTGTAGATGGCTCGTCTTAGACACACTGCACGAAAGTCCGTCATCCCCTTCTTACCCTCCCGCCTTGCTGAGCGTCCGCTTCGCCGTCCCGTGGCCGGACAGTCCAGCCACTTGGAGAGACTGCACCACCGCCTGCATGAGGAGCAGGAACGTCGACGACAGGAGCAGCAGGGCTCTTCCTTCTCGCTCCAGCAGGAGATAGAGTCTGTGAGGAGCTGCTCTCCTGTGCTTCCCCTGGAGGCGCCCCCTGCACCACCACTGGGCGCCCCAGCTTCTGGAGTAGCTGCTGGAGGAGACCCAGACGACGGAGGTGGCGACGACAGCCCAAGCCACGACACTGACTTCCCTGCTGACCATGAGCCGGAAGGATGGGTTGCTCGACCCATCACTCGCGACGCTGCTTGCGGGTGTCACTTCCACGACGCGCTCGACACCCTGCTACGTCAGGCACTTGACCGGCGTACTTGGTCCATCGAGTATCGATGTGTGGTCTACCAGCATAGTCGCGGGGTCTACCCGGACCGCTGGGAGGCGACCTGTTTGGTGCGCCGTCCGGAGAACAGTCTCCTGGGCGCGGAGGCTTGCTCAGAGCACTATTCTATCTCTGAGCGGGACTCAGCTGAGGCAGCCATGCAGGATGCTGTACGGCGTGCGCTTTCGCACTACTGCTCGGTTCTCGGTGGGGTAGCTGACGGTCTCGACCTGAAGTATTACCCCCGCCGTCCATCTGGCAGCACAGGTGGCGTGATTGTTTCACCTGCTGGTGAGGACAATCCTAGGTTGAGCAGCATAGTCAACCTAGCCGCCGTGCTAAACACGGAGCTGGACCATGCACTAGACGAGTTGAGTAGGGCTCGTGCTGAGATCGCCCTGCTGCGGGCTGAGCGCGCGGAACGTCGTCACTTGGATGATGGTTCCCCCGCTCCCGTTGGGACTCAGCACCCGTACCGCTCACCTCGGCGTGGACACCAGTCTTATGGCAATCCCGACTGCAAGACCAAGATAAATCTAGAACCATAGCTCGTTAGAGTTGGATCTTGTAATTAATACGAAATATATATACATAGAAGCTTCAGTCTTAGCGTTAGTCTCGGTCTTAGTTAGTCTTAGTTAGACAGGGTAGTTTGCTATATCCTGTGCATTTATGTTTGTCATGATGAACTATGTTTGGTTTGGATCTTTGTAATGATTGTCACCAGAGTGTGGGTATCCCCTGCATTTTGGCTTACCTATTATGTTAATGGAGTTAGTTATATAGTTGGGAAACCCTTTATTCTACTTTCCTCTTTATATGAGAAGCTGTGTGGTCTATGTTGGAGATCAGTGAAGATGCTCATCTGTTCAGTGCTGTTGAAGAATTCTACACTCTTTTCTTATGCTGCAAGATTTGCCAGATCAGTTCTGATGTGTGGTTGCACTCTGCAGATGTCAGAGAACAGGCGCAGAGGAGGAAGGCGTGCTCAGCAGGAGCGAGCCGCTCCGCAGGATGAGGTGCCCCAGCAGCAGCACCTGCCACCCCCGCCCCCGATGTCGATCGAGCAGATGTTTCTGTTGCAGACTCAAGCGGTTCAAGCCATCGGTCAGACTCTGGCTGCCATTCAGCAGCAGCAACAACAACAACAGCAGCAAGCACCACCCCAGCCTCAGATGCCTCAGATGCCCAGAGACAAGCGTGCTGAATTCATGAGAGGTCATCCCCCAACGTTCGCTCACTCTTCTAACCCCATGGATGCTGAAGATTGGCTGCGCACTGTGGAGCGGGAGTTGCATACCGCTCAGTGTGACGACAGGGAGAAAGTCTTGTATGGTCCCCGTCTGTTGAGAGGAGCAGCCCAATCATGGTGGGAGTCTTACCTCGCCACCCATGCCAACCCCGATGCCATCACCTGGGAAGAGTTCAGAGGTAGCTTTCGTCAGTACCATGTGCCTGCAGGTCTGATGATAGTGAAGAAGGAGGAGTTCCTGGCCCTCAAGCAAGGGTCATTATCTGTCAGTGAGTATCGAGACAGGTTTCTGCAGTTGTCTCGCTATGCTCCTGAAGATGTCAACACCGACGCAAAGCGACAGTACCGTTTCTTGAGAGGCTTGGTTGACCCTCTTCAGTACCAACTGATGAATCATACCTTCCCGACATTCCAGCACCTGATTGACAGAGCAATCATGACAGAAAGGAAGCGTAAGGAGATGGAGGATCGTAAGCGCAAGATCAGTGGACCCCAGCCTGGAAGCAACAGCCGCCCTCGTTTCTCAGGCAATCAACCTCAGCAGTTCAGGCAGAACCAGCGTCCACCTCAGCAACATCAGTAGTTCCAAAGGCAGTATCCTCAGCACCAGTACCAGAACCGTCAGAGCAATCAATCAGGAGGTCAGTTTCAGAGGCAGAATCAGCAAGCACCTCGTCTTCCTGCCCCAGCAAGCCAGCAGAACAATCAGGCAGCACCAGCTCAGGTTGGAAACAGAGCATGTTTCCACTGTGGAGAGCAAGGCCACTGGGTGATGCAATGTCCGAAGAAGGCAGCCCAGCAGCAGTCAGACCCCAATGCCCCAGCAAAGCAGAATGTGTCTCAGCCTGGAGCAGGCAACCGCTCTCAACCGCGCTATAATCATGGGAGACTGAACCACTTGGAGGCTGAAGCAGTTCAGGAGACTCCCGGCATGATAGTAGGTATGTTCCCAGTCGACTCCCATATTGCAGAAGTGTTATTTGATACTGGAGCAACGCATTCTTTCATTACTGCATCATGGGTAGAAGCACATAATCTTCCAATTACTACCATGTCAACCCCAATTCAAATTGACTCAGCCGGTGGTAGAATTCGAGCCGATAGCATTTGTTTGAATGTAAGTGTGGAAATAAGGGGGATAGCGTTTCCCGCTAACCTTATAGTAATGGGTACTCAAGGAATAGATGTCATCCTAGGGATGAATTGGCTAGATAAGTATCAGGCAGTTATCAGTTGTGATAAAAGGACAATCAAGTTGGTGTCCCCACTAGGAGAGGAAGTGGTGACCGAGTTAGTCCCGCCTGAGCCGAAGAGAGGAAGTTGTTATCAGATGGCTGTCGATAGCAGTGAAGCAGACCCAATTGAGAGTATCAAGGTTGTGTCTAAATTCCCAGATGTGTTTCCAAAGGACTTACCGGGTATGCCACCAGAGCGGAAAGTTGAGTTTGCCATAGAGCTTCTTCCTGGAACCGCCCCTATCTTTAAGAGAGCTTACAGAATATCCGGACCAGAGTTGGTTGAGCTTAAGAAGCAGATTGATGAGCTGTCAGAGAAAGGTTACATCCGGCCAAGCACCTCGCCTTGGGCCGCTCCTGTCTTGTTTGTGGAAAAGAAAGATGGCACCAAGAGGATGTGTATCGATTATCGAGCTTTGAATGAGGTCACGATCAAGAACAAATACCCTTTGCCCAGAATAGAAGATCTGTTCGACCAGTTGAGAGGAGCCAGTGTGTTCTCCAAGATCGATCTGAGGTCAGGTTATCATCAGCTCAGGATCCGACCTTCGGACATTCCGAAGACGGCATTCACTACCAAGTATGGGTTATATGAGTTCACAGTGATGTCTTTTGGTTTGACCAATGCACCAGCGTTTTTCATGAACTTGATGAACAGTGTATTCATGGATTACCTTGATAAGTTTGTGGTGGTATTCATCGATGAAATTCTGGTTTATTCTCAAAGCGAAGAAGAGCATGCAGATCCTTTGAGGATGGTATTGCAGAGATTGCGAGAGCACCAGTTGTATGCAAAGTTGAGCAAGTGTGAGTTCTGGATCAGTGAAGTCCTGTTCTTGGGTCACATAATCAACAAAGAAGAATTGGCTGTGGATCCGAAGAAAGTGGCAGACATTCTGAACTGGAAAGCGCCAACGGATGCTCGAGGAATCAAGAGCTTCATTGGAATGGCCGGATATTATCGGCGATTCATTGAAGGGTTTTCGAAGATTGCGAAACCAATGACAGCGTTGCTAGGCAACAAGGTTGAGTTCAAGTGGACCCAGAAATGTCAAGAGGCCTTCGAAGCGCTGAAAGGGAAGTTGACAACAACGCCTGTCTTAGTCTTGCCTGATGTGCACAGGCCCTTCTCGGTGTATTGTGATGCTTATTACACAGGTTTGGGATGCGTGTTGATGCAAGAGGGAAGAGTTGTGGCTTACTCGTCCCGACAGCTGAAGGTTCATGAGAAGAATTACCCAATCCATGACCTAGAGTTGGCAGCAGTGGTTCACGCACTGAAGACATGGAGGCACTATCTGTATGGACAGAAATGCGATGTTTACACAGACCACAAGAGTCTGAAGTACATATTCACTCAATTAGAATTGAATATGAGGCAACGAAGATGGTTAGAGTTGATCAAAGACTATGAGTTGGAGATCCATTACCATCCAGGCAAAGCAAACATAGTGGGAGATGCTTTGAGCAGAAAGAGTCAAGTCAATCTGATGGTCGCTCGTCCGATGCCTTATGAGTTGGCCAAGGAGTTCGACAGGTTGAGTCTCGGATTTCTGAACAATTCGCGAGGAGTCACAGTTGAATTGGAACCTACCTTGGAGCGCGAAATCAAAGAAGCGCAGAAGAATGATGAGAAGATCAGTGAGATCCGGCGACTGATTCTAGATGGCAGAGGCAAAGATTTTCGAGAGGATGCAGAAGGCATGATATGGTTCAAAGACCGCTTGTGTGTTCCCAATGTCCAGTCCATTCGGGAGTTGATTCTCAAGGAAGCTCATGAGACAGCCTATTCGATTCACCCTGGTAGTGAGAAGATGTATCAGGATCTGAAGAAGAAATTCTGGTGGTACGGAATGAAGAGGGAAATCGCAGAGCATGTGGCTATGTGCAATAGTTGCCGAAGAATTAAGGCAGAGCACCAGAGACCAGCTGGATTGTTGCAACCGTTGCAGATCCCTCAGTGGAAATGGGATGAAATCGGTATGGATTTCATAGTCGGATTGCCTCGCACTCGAGCCGGCTACGATTCCATTTGGGTAGTAGTGGACCGCTTGACCAAGTCAGCCCACTTCATACCAGTCAAGACCAACTACAGCAGTGCAGTACTAGCAGAGTTGTATATGTCTCGGATTGTTTGTCTTCATGGTGTGCCAAAGAAGATAGTGTCAGACAGAGGAACGCAGTTCACCTCTCATTTCTGGCAGCAGTTGCATGAAGCCTTGGGCACACATCTGAATTTCAGTTCAGCTTATCATCCGCAGACAGATGGCCAGACTAAAAGGACCAATCAAATTCTCGAAGATATGTTGAGAGCCTGTGCGCTGCAAGATCAGTCCGGATGGGACAAGCGATTGCCTTATGCAGAGTTTTCCTATAACAACAGTTACCAGGCCAGTTTGAAGATGTCACCGTTTCAGGCGCTCTATGGAAGGAGTTGCAGAACTCCGTTGCAATGGGATCAGCCTGGAGAAAAGCAGGTGTTTGGGCCAGACATTCTGCTTGAAGCCGAAGAGAACATCAAGATGGTCCGAGAGAATCTGAAGATAGCGCAATCAAGGCAGCGAAGCTATGCGGACACAAGAAGAAGAGAGCTGAGTTTCGAAGTCGAAGACTTTGTCTATCTGAAAGTGTCACCGATCAGAGGAGTCAGAAGATTCGGAGTGAAAGGCAAGCTAGCACCCCGCTACATTGGTCCGTACCAAATCCTCTCAAGGCGTGGAGAAGTGGCCTATCAGCTCAGTCTGCCAGAGAATTTGTCCGCTGTGCATGATGTCTTTCATGTGTCTCAGTTGAAGAAGTGCTTGCGTGTGCCAGAAGAGCAGTTGCCAGTGGAAGGTCTTGAAGTCCAGGAGGACTTGACCTACGTTGAGAAGCCAGTGCAAATCCTTGAGGTTGCAGACAGAGTCACCCGAGGGAAGACCATCAGAATGTGCAAAGTCAGATGGAATCACCACTCTGAGGAAGAAGCAACCTGGGAGCGTGAAGATGATCTAATGGCTAAGTACCCAGAGCTCTTTGCTAGCCAGCCCTGAATCTCGAGGGCGAGATTCTTTTAAGGGGGATAGGTTTGTAACGCCCTGAATTTGGGGGTAGAATTTTTTCTTCTTTTCTCTCACCAAATTCAGGCGTTACTCTTTTCTTTTCTCGTTCTCTCGCTAAACCTTGACCTTTTCCAAAGTTTTAGCGGGGTTCGGTTTGGAATTCCCGTGTAAAGAAAAACCCTAAATTACTTTATGTTGTTTGATGCACCATGCCGAACTATGCGTTCTTTGATTGCTTAGAAATGTAAGTGCATTCATCTAGGGAGATCGGATTACGAAAAGGAGAAAAAACCTTTTCTTTCTTTTCTTTTTCTTTCTCTCCCTCCTCCTTTTTCTCTCTCCCGCGCCGTGGACCACCCCGGCCGGCCCAGCCGCCCCCCCCCCCCCCCCCGCACGCCCCCTTTTGGGCCCAGTTGGCCCAGCCGCCCCTCCCTCTTCCCCCAAATCCCCCTCTCTCCCTCCCTTTCTCCCATTTTCTCCCTAGCCGCCGCCCCTGCCCTAGCCGCCGCCCCTGCCCTAGCCGCCGCCCCTGCTCGTCGCTGGTTCGGCCGCCCGTCCCCGTCCCTGGTGAGGTCCCCCTCCCCCTCTCCTCCCTTCCCTCTCCCCTCCTCTCCCCCTCCCCGGCCCAACCGCCGCCTGGCTCGGCCGCCCCATGGCCGGCTCGGCCGCCGCCGCCCCTGCGCGCCCTGCCTTGCCCATGGCCGGCTCGGCCGCCCCTGCGCGCCCGCCCGCCCGGCTCGGCCGCCGCCTTGGCTGGCCCAGCCCCCCCCCCCCCCCCCCCCCGCCGGTTCGGCCGCCCCAGCCCGGCCGCCCCTGCACGCCCAGCTCGGCCGCCCCCTGCCCCGCGCCCGCGCCCTGCCCAGCCGCCCCTGCCCCAGGCCGGTTCAACCGCCCCTGGCCGGTTCAACCCCCCCCCTTTATTTATTTATTTTATTTTATTTTATTTTATTTTATTTCATTACTGTTATATATTTTATTTTAGGCAGGTTAATCATTGTTCATGTTATTGAAATAGGAAACTTAATTTAGAATTCCGTTACGCTAGTTGATTCATTTAATCAATTGTTTATCCAGTTCAATGTTCATCAACTGAAAATGACTAGGTTTCCATTAGTGCATATAACTAAATTCTTTTGTTAGAACCAATTGTAACTAATCATTAGTGCATAAGCTTTAACCCCCCCCCCCCCGCGAGACCCTTTCCCGTTTCTTTCTAACCATAATGAATGCGATATCGAATGTCATACTTGATGCATATTTACTTTATTTGTTCCCTTGTATGATGTACTGTTTGTTTCCCAATTTGAATGGATGAATGTATGTATGCTTGCAATCGCATAGAGAACGATCCGGTCGAAGAGCCCGAAGAACTCGCAGGAGAAGCCCCTGAGCAGCAGTCAGTTGGTGGAGCAAAGTGTCCCTTGACCTATCTCTGTCCTATACATTCTTTAATTCACCTCCCGCATTACACATTTATACCTAAGGATTGACTAGCTTTTGTTATCCATGTCCTTGTTTACCGATTTGGGTTGGATTATTATTATTGTTTAGCTTTATGCTATTGCTCAACTCTAATCAATGAACATGATGAGAATATCTATGATACGCTGTTTTCCCTTCTCTTACTATGATGTTGTACTTGTGGTCTTCAAGGGGGCTCGAGCGGTTTCTCGAGTGCCTCTCCGTAAGGACCTGTTCTATGGATGACCGCCCAGGAAAACAGTGCAACCATGAGGGTGGAATGGGACGCCCTTAGCTGAATAATTAGAGGAACCGGGGTGTAGTTCGCTTAGCCATCGTGCCGTCAATGGGGCTCGGTGTATGCGGCTCGCTCTGCCAAGGTTGATTTGTCCCTTGGGGAGGAGTGCGGTACATTTAGGAAACCTAACGGGCGACTACAGTCCCGGGGAGTCTTTGTAAAGGCTATGTAGTGATGCCCTGCTGGGTCACCTTGGTAGTGATCAATGGAGAGTCATGATCTCCGGGCAGAAAGGGAATCACGGCTTGTGGGTAAAGTGCACAACCTCTGCAGAGTGTTTGAAAACTGATATATCAGCCGTGCTCGCGGTTATGAGCGGCCAAGGGAGCTCCAATGATTAGTGGTACTTGATCAGAGACATTTTGGTTTACAGGTGACAATGAGGATGGTTATGATTATGCTTATGGTAATGGTAAGTGGTATTCTTTCCGTTTGGAAAGGGTACTTTGGGTTAATAACTTGGGTTAATGCTAAAACCTGGCTTTCTACTAGTAAATAACAAACTGACCAACTAAAAGCAACTGCTTGACTTACCCCCACATAAAGCTAGTCCACTACAGCCAAACAGGATACTTGCTGAGTATGTTGATGTGTACTCACTCTTGCTCTACACACCAAACCCCCCCCCCCAGGTTGTCAGCATTGCAACCACTGCTCAGGAGAAGATGAAGCTGTGGAAGGAGACTTCCAGGAGTTCCAAGACTACGACGAGTTCTAGGTGTGGGTTAGCGACAACCCCCAGTCGGCTGCCTGTGAAGGCCGCGGTTATCTACGTTTCTTTTCCGCACTTTGATTTATTGTAAGGACTATATGGACGTCTCAGACGTATGATGTAATCGACTATTATTTCCCCTTTTAATACTATTTTGAGCACTGTGTGATGATGTCCATGTTATGTAACTGCTGTGTACGTGAATAACTGATCCTGGCACGTACATGGTTCGCATTCGGTTTACCTTCTAAAAACCGGGTGTGACACAAAGGAACTTCATTTTTTGCCTCCTCATCATCCACATTAGCAACATAGGCAGCACCCCCATTGGGATCAGCAACTGATTCGGGACACCCATTGGGATCAGCGTCAGTAAATTCAGTCGCAAGCACTTCTTCAGCATCAGGAACCAAAGTACCAACGTCCCGACCCAAACTGGGTACCTGCCGAAGGCGTCTCCTTTTCTTTTTCTGTTCATCAGCAGAAGGATTGGATGGATTGGCTCGGCAAGGGCGCCTCGGGCGAGTACCAGCAGGTTTCTGAGTATCTAAGGTCACACCAGCCTCTGGGAGGGGCGCCACCACTAATGCCCCAGCAGGAGCAGCGTCAGAAGAGTCCTCAGCCAGCAAATCAAGCATGGCACCTATCTCCGCATCACTAGGGTTCAGGGGCACCTCAAAATAAACCTGCCGTTCATCATCAGGAATTCCCCTGAGTGTGGCAACCAAGGCACTAACTTCTTCAGCAGAAGGCCGCACTCTAAGGCCCAAACTGCCGTCAATAGCAGGAGGATTCGACACAAAAAGAGTGAAGGCTTTGGGAGGAGGCAGGTCCCAGGCCGAGTATGCCACTGGAGCACCAACATTTGACACTTTACCCCTAAGGATCATCTCTAGTCGACTCACCAAGTCTGCAGAAGGAATTCTTCTGTTAGTAACCCGAGTTGAGTCGGCTAGCCCTCGATACAGATAAGCTGGGTAGGCCCTGTCTTTCAATGGCTGAATATTCTTGAAAACAAAATCAGTAACCACAGCTTCAGCAGTCAGACCCCTCTCTTTCAGCAGTCCAACTTCAGCTAGCAACACACCTGCCTCGGCTACTTCCTGATCTGTGGGAGACTCGGTCCAGCTTGGGGTGCAAACATCCGGCTGTCTTCCCGACCGGGAGGGGAGAGAATTCCCATAATTCTCAACTATAAACCATTCCAGGCGCCATCCCTTAATACTGTCCTTGAGAGGGATCTCGAGATATTCAGTTTTCCTCCCGCGGCGCATCTCCAAGCTGGCACCCCCGACCAACTCGTGTTGTCCCCCGGCCATCCCAGGGCGACAATGATACAAGTATTTCCACAGACCGAAATGCGGCAGCACGCCAAGAAAGGCCTCGCATAAATGGACGAAAATGGAGATTTGCATAATTGAATTGGGATTCAAATGGGTCAAGTTAATATGGTAGAAATCAAGGAGGCCACGGAAAAAGGGAGAGATGGGAAGGCCAAGGCCACGGAGAAGGAAAGGGGCGTAAACAACGGACTCGTGGGTATCCTCCGTCGGAACAGTAAACCCATGGCAAATCCGCCAAGAACAGAGTTCTCGTGGAGGAAGAACCCCGATGGATACGAGGTGGAGAAGTTCAGTTTCAGAAATGACGGACATGTGATTACCTGCGAAAGGCAACTGGCTGTTGGGGTCGATTGGAGGAATCACCGCAACAGACGAGCTCGAGGTCTTCCTCTTGGGTGCCATCTCGATTCTACCAGCGAGCAGGGTGGGAGGCGAATGGCAGAGAGGATTCGGAAGCGGGAAAGCAAGAACTAGGGCACGGAAAGCAAAGGCGGCTAAAAGCGCAGCACTTATGGGATATTCTTGAGCCAGATACCGTTTCAAAAAGTGCCCAGTCATCACCCGACGGTTATTTCCAAAACCCTAGCATGCCACGTGGTCACCCGGCGGTTATCTCCAGAACACCGGTGCGCCACCTCATCACTCGGTCATCATCCTCTAAGTGCCTCGTGCGGCCTGCTATCAATCGACGTTACCTCTAAAACGCTGCCATCGTATTCAATCACTCGGCGTTACCTCTAAAACGCTGCCATCGTATTCAGTCGCTCGGCGTTGCCTCTAAAACGCCGACATCACCCTCCAGTCACTTGGCGTTACCTCTAAAACGCTGCTATCGTATTCATTCACTCGGCGTTACCTCTAAAAAGCTGATATAGTGATCAGTCGCTCGGCGTTGCCTCTAAACGCCGACATCACCCTCCAGTCACTCAGCGTTACCTCTAAAACGCTGCTATCGTATTCAATCACTCGGCGTTGCCTCTAAAAGGTTGATATAGTGATCAGTCGCTCGGCGTTGCCTCTAAAACGCCGACATCACCCTCCAGTCACTCAGCGTTACCTCTAAAACGCTGCTATCGTATTCAATCACTCGGCGTTGCCTCTAAAAAGCTGAAATAGTGATCAGTTGCTCGGCGTTGCCTCTAAAATGCCGACATCACCCTCCAGTCACTTGGCGTTGCCTCTAAAAAGCTGGTATTGTATTCAATCGCTCGGTAGTTATCTCTAAAACTCCGATATTGTGTTCGATCACTCAGCAGTTACTCTAAAAAGCACCGACACCATCTACAAAGTTACTCGACGGCTATTCCTAAAAGCATCAGTTTGATGCCCGAGTTATTCATTTACTGTCTCAAAGGAATCAGTTTCACAAACGAGCAAGACAAGTCATAAAGGAGAAGCCAACATCATTCTTTCATTAGAAGGAAAGATAGCGCACTTACAAATCAACTCTTTACAAGTTGATACTTCCCTATTACTACTACATTACATTACTACTACTACTACTACACTACGCTATACTATTCTACATTACTACTACATTATTCTAACTATACTATACTAATATCTAAAAAACCAGTGGCATCTAGCCACTGGTCCTGTTGCTGCCGCCGCCGCTGCCGCCCCGGTTGCTGCCCCTGCTACCGCCGCCGCTGCCCCTGCCGCTGCCGCTGCCGTCACCGTCACCGCCGCCATTGTCGTCGTCGTCGCCGTCGTCATCGTCGTCGTCCTCGTCCTCGCCGCCGCCGTCCGAGTCCTCCTCATCCGAGGAGTACTCCGACCCATCCGAGCCCTCGAGCCCGGAGCGCTCGACGGGCCGGATGTACGACCAGACCTCCGCCGCGAGCCCCTGGGAGTCGTCTGAGTCGTCAGACGACTCACACAGGGGGACGGGAGCCGGAGACCCCTCAGACCCAGAGGAGAACTCCTCCTCTGAGTACTCCGAGTCACCAAACTCCTCCGATGGAGGAGTTGGCTCACGCTTGCGCTTGTTGTTCTTGCCCATGGTGGAAGCAGAAGGGAGAGAAGAGAGGGAAGCAGCAGAAGAACAGCAAAGAGATGTGAAAAAGCCAGAGAGACAACGGTGTTATTTATAGAAGGAGAAGGCAACCGCTCACCTCCAACCGCGGTCACTGAACAGTCGCAAAGCATTCAATAAGCACTTCAACTCGTCTGAAGACACGTCAGGCGGCTGACGCCGTTTCACGCAACACAACACCCATTGGGACTCCAGTCAAACAGCGCGGAGGATATGATTACACCCGCCGTCACATCACATTACTACTCAGAAGCAGCCGGCTAAAACACTCAGCGTACCAAACCGTCCCTTGCCCACACCCATTGGGGGGGGGACGCCTAGGAATTATCAGTATATTTTTCAAAATGGTCACATCTGTGCAGGGCACGCAGTGAATACCTCAAGACAAAAATGAGATATCAGTGAGGATTAGAGGAAAGCCAAATATAGCCAGTGAAGTACAAAATATGGTCGACAGAAGCGACTTGAAGACTAGACAGAGAACGTCCATCAAATGTCCAATCAGTCACAGAGCAAATAAATTACACTACCTAGCAAGATATGGATGGATTGCGAACTCGGCTGCAAAAGACAAAATACATGCTGACCTCTGAAGCATAATATTGATGACATAGTGCGGATGACATCATGCCGATTTTTCACAAGCAGAAAGGATAATCTTCAGCAAAAAGACACAAAAGGAAGACCTTCGAGTGGATTATCCTCAAAAATCCACTTGAAGCTCAGGGGCTACACCCATTGGGTGCACCTCCGGTGCACCCAATGAAGTTTAGGGTCCTGCAAAGCGAAATGCCGACCTCTAAGGCACGGGTACGAAATAAAGCTTCGGTTTGAGAAGGATCAAAAGCAGGGGGAAACAGCAAGAAGTCGTTCTCTTCAAATCACCTGCAAGCTGGACCTGGGATCTTTGGGCTGATTACTTCTAAATTAACCCAAAGATCGGGGGCTTGTGGGGGACAGATATCCCCCGGGTCCACTAAAAGAGTAAAAGACCTCACGAAAGGCTCAAGGGCCCAATAAATCGTGAGGCCATTCTTTTGTGGGCCTGGGGAAGAATAATCAGCAGAGGAGGCTGACACGAGGCCAGATCGATGTAAACCTGGACGGTCGACAATGTCGAGCGAGCGATCGCAACAGAGATCCGACTTGACCGCGCTGGAGCCCTCATGCAACGGAGCCACGCGGGGATAGGTCGGCAGAATCATAGGGAGATAGACTCGAGCAGTTCACTATTTTTTAGGCGCACGTTGTTATCATATCCACATGTATTGCTCCACGGTCGAATATATAAGGCCTAGGGGGCACCCCTTCAAATAGATCGATCCGACTACTTAGCCACCGACTTCAACTCTCGGCATTCTCAATTCAGAGAGCTCTCTTGTAACCTCATTCACCCAGCATACTCACCAGGACGTAGGGTGTTACGCATCTCTAAGCGGCCCGAACCTGTAAACATTGCCCACTGTCCCACGTGCAATTGGCATGAACCATTTTGCTACAGTCGTCGACACCATCCTACTCCTAAAAACACCTTGAGGGGCAACCCCGGGTGTGAGGTCGGATCCAAAACACCGACAGGAGACACGCCCCAAAAAGTACCTGCGAGTGACTCGCATGGTCCCAAACCCGTTTGATAGGGTTCGAGGGCTGGATGCCTCCCTACAATGGGATACTGTCACGAATCACTCCCAGGGGTCTCGAATATGTCTTAGGGTACCTCAGGTCGCAACCCGAGCTATGGCCATGTACGGGTGCACCCACAGTCATCCCTGACTCTGTGTTCTAGGGCAATTATGGAGCCTTCCGAGGGGCCAACCTTCGAACCCCTGATAAGTAATGGGATCGGAACCATGGCGTCCTAAGGCGGTTTTGCCGAACCCTGCCAAGGGCCTAACCTTCGAACCTCTGAACAGTATTCCGCCTTAACTTTTTCCTTCCCACGGTGAGTTGCCTATGGTAGAAGATGCCTTCTTCTAGTTAAATGTTGAGGGGGAAAATAAAAAAAGGAAAGAGAGGCAGAGAGAGAAGAGGGTGTACCTTTTGAGGTATAATGTGAAACGGCGCTCGGTGAGTTTTTTCTTGGAGGGAGCATGGTCATTTAATGCGACGGGACGTCCTGACCGATCAGCCGACCGTTTGTGGCGTGCGTGCGCATGGGATTCAAAACGACCACCAGCTGGCCATTGCGACTCGCACCTCGGTGACTCCGCTCGTCCCTATAAATTCGCCCGAGATGGATGCTTCGGACCGTTACCTTGCCGCTTCAGCCTTCCTGCTTTACACGCCATCCTCTTCTTCTACGCAAAAGAGCTATATGCCTCGTTTTTGTCTCCTTCCACTCTGATGGCTGAGAAGATCAATGTCCTTCCTCACCGCAACCCATGACCCATCTCCTCCATCACCGACGAGGATTTGGAGGCGTTGGTGGACATCGATCTGCTCCGCCCCACTCCCATGGCCCGTAGCTAGACTGGTATGCGCTCGGCGATGAGCAAGAGCTAGCTCTGTCCGCGGGTTATGTGGTGAGCTTCACCTTGTTCCATGAGCGGGGGTTTGGAGTCTCGGCGAGCCATTTCATGTGGGCACTGTCGCACTACTACGGGGTGGAGTTGCTCAACTTCAACCCGACCTCCATCGCCTAGGTGGCCATCTTCACTGCCGTCTACGAAGGGAACCTGGGGATTTAGCCCCACTAGAACTTGTAGCTCCATATGTTCTGGGTGGAGGCATTTTCCCTCCCTAGCAAGGTGAAGAGGGTATGCCACGCCGTCCGAATCAGCGGCTGCACGCTACAGCTGCGCTCGGACCACGCAGTTGTATATCCCTACCACCCTCACCTCGTCGAACAAGGGGTCGCAGAGCCGGTGGTTTTACCTCCGCAACGATGACAAGTGGTTGTCGGCATTTACGCATCGCATCGTCCTCGAAGCGGAGGAGAGATGGAGGTGGGGCCTACCTCGGGAGCTCCAGACCCACCTGAAGTCGTTGCTGGATGCCCTGTGGAGGCTCTAGGACCACGGCCGGGGCTGTCGCCGCGTTCCACCGGTGGAGGGTTCTACCGCTGACCGGCCATCGACTCCACCTCGATGAGATGATGCTCGGGCCTCCGTGGAAAGTTCCTAGATGGTTCGGTTGTCCTTCCCATCGACAAACTCCTCTGGTGGGTGAAGGGAATGGTGGGGAAGGTGGATTACTCCGTAGTCGTGCCGATGCGCCCAAGCAGGGCTATGTGTCCCTGGTGAGGCCTCTGTTCTTACCTATGTTTCTGATTTTTTCCTCTTCTTGTCTTACTCTTCCTATCCCTCTATAGGGGTTGCGAGGCTTTCGGACCGCCCAACCCCTGGTTTCGAAAGACGCGGCTGCAAGGGAGGTACGTCGCCCCCTCCTCTAGGAAGCCATTGGGGCACCTGGAGGTGCGCAGGTCGGGACCCCTTAGTGATCGCCCACTGTGGAGAATACGAAGGCGAGGCCCGTCACCCCTCCCCACGTAGTCCTTCTAGGGCCCGTAGTGGCCCCGACCATCATTCTGCCCTAGGCCCCTACCCTCGAGGCCCTCAGAAGAGAGGGCTACAGACCTGTCGCTGATGTCCGTGGTGGGGTGTCAGAGACTAAGGAGCCAGAGGCTAAGGCCTGTCGTCATGCCCCTCTCAGGGTAAGTTGTCGAAGCACGAAAACATTTTTCCTATGCTCGAGGTTTCTTTTTTTCTAACATATCGTATTGTTTTCAACACCAAGCGCCGAGCCCGCACGCCATCCTTCATAGCTACCAAGGCGATGAAGCGTGGTGTCGGGGCATCTGTGGGGGCTTTGTCCCGCCCCCACTCTACTTAGGAGACCACCTAGAAGGGCACTGAGGTGGTCCAGCCCGCTCCTGGGGCGTCGGTTGAGCCCAGCACCATCACGGCCGAGGTGGTTCCCGCGTGCCCCACGTCACCGACGGAGGCCATCACCATCTCCGCTAGGGAGGAAATGGAGGCAGGTGATACCGCATCAGGCGTGGCGTCGCCCACAGTCTCTAACCTCCTTCACACCATCCCCGACACCCCAGAAGTTTCGCCAAGCTTGGGGGCGGGGGTGGCCGTGGAGGTTGGTCCCTCGGGGCCGCTCAGGGGGTCGTTCGAGGAGATCATCATCTGGCCTCCTCTCTTAGGGGGTAGTGATGACCTTGTTCACGATGTGTAACACCCGGATCTTAGGGGTCCAAAACCCGGGGTTAACATAAACACCAGGTATGCTGGGACCAAGTCTCAAACATATGATGTATAGTGGCACAGGATCGAATGTCACATCTTTACATATAACAGGAGTTCTATACAAAATAAATAATTACATTATAAGGAGACAACGGTCCAGCAACCCAAAGTTGACTGGGAGACGACGACCTAGACCACTCACGAACTCATCACAGCATCCTCCATGAGCATCATCCTGCAGTACCTGGTCTTGACCTGTGGTGTATGTGAGACAGCAAGAGTGAGCTCACATACGTTCATCGCTCAACAAGTTGTGGGGAATAATGTGCATGAACTCGCCAAAGGTGGGAGCTCACGTGAAGTGTAAGGCTTACCAAAGAAGATGGTTAGAGCTGAGCATTGCTTTTAAAGTTGGTCAAAATTTTATTAGCAATTACTAAGTATAAGTAAATACCAACCCAATTAAATAGTAGAACAAAAGTTAACAACTTCACCTGCAATGCAATGCATATGACAAATTGAATTTAGTTCCATAAATTAATCATGTGAGGGTCCGAGCTGCTCATGACCGTGAGCACGGCTAGTATACCAGTTTTACACTCTGCAGAGGTTGCGCATCTTTACCCACAAGTCGTGTTACCCATCTGCCAAGGGGTCATGAATCCCATACACCTCTACCAAGGAAGCGAGGCAGGGTAACACTACGAGGCCTTTACAAAGTTCCACTAGCTTCCGAAAACCCGCTACAGTTTATAGGAAGATCCAGTGCAGGAATCCCTTGCAGGACCGCCATCGCAGCAAAATCCTCCCGAGGGCCTCCCTACACTGACCTCTCCCCTACTGCCCTTGCCCCTTTCGGGTAAGGTAGTCTTCCACTAGCTTTCCTAATTAATCAGCCAAGGGCGTCCCATTCCACCCTTGTGGTAGCACTGTTTTCCCGGGTGGTTCTCCATGTTCCAATTAACATAATGATCTTAACATGAACATTAAATAACAACTGATAACAAAAAGTGTAATCATGAATAGTGTACCTCCATACCCAAAACCACATATAGCACTAGCAAGTACTACCCAGAAAGATCAGTGGTAAACAAGGTATAAAGATAATCAAACTAGGGTAACCTATTGGGACCCATCAAAATTAACCTATGCAGATCATTATGATTAATTAGAACATGAGTGGGTAAAAAGAAGTGATCAAGGGCACAACTTGCCTGGGCCTTGAGAATCCAGGTACCAGGATGATCTTCAGATCCTCGTGACCTCACTGCTAGTCGTAGCAATACAAACATACATAGTATGGGCAAAATTATCATTACACCAAACATATATGCAAAATACTTATTAATAATCTACATATTAAAATAAGATCACAGGAAAAAGAATTATTAATTTTGGAGTTGCAGAATTCAAGTTATGATTTTCCTAAGATTTAAGGTGATTATAATATGATTAATTGATAAATAAATTTTCTGACAGAGTTCATGTCAAAACAGTGATTCTAAATGATAGAGAATATTATTACAAAATTTTAGAAACTGGAATGGCTCAATTTGGAGCTAGTATGAATTTTCTATGAATTATTGAAGTTCTAGCAATTATTTTTGTATTAAAAATACATTTTCTAATTCATTTACTTATTTTCAAACAGCAGTGGACTGGGCCTCAAATACAAGAAACTGCAGGGGGCTCGGAGTAAGTCGTCACAGACTCAGTCAACAGTGACATATGGACGGCGGGTTGATTCTAAAATATTCCAGGGGCTCTTTAACAAAGTATACCCGCGAAGGGGTACGGTTAACTCTCATCCACTCGATCTGCTATGGACGGCCCAGATTAGATTGATTCTCCCCTGAACCGGTACGCAATTGTAGCCCTCGGATCTAAATCCGACGGCCCATAAAAGATCCTGGATTATGTGATCTCCCAGCCCTCCGATCAAGGATCAACGGTAACAATCGACTTGGCCGAACCGGTACGCAGGATTTAATCCGCGCCGCCCCTTTCTTGATCTACGGCCCACAGTGATTCCTTCCCAGATCTAATCGTGGCCGCCCATCCTTGGACTGACGGCACAGGGGCCTTCTTCCCCCACCCAGTCGACCGAACACGGCGCACAGGAACTCCGCGGTGGAGCTCACCGGCGTTCACGCGGTCGGCAATGCAGAGCCTTAAAACCTAATCGGACGAAGCTACGCGATGCTCAGCGAGAAGCGAAACCGGTCAGGGGTCACTTACCAGGAATGGCGGGGCCGCTGAAGCTGTCCACGGTGCGGCGCGGGTGAGCGGCTTGGCTGAACGACGGCGAGGAATTGGTGCGGCCACAGTGATCGATTCACCCTACCACGGCCACGGACGTCATCCACTTATCGAGGCGAGGCAAGGGGAGGGTGTAGTACCGGCAGGCACGGCGAGAAGTCCCCCGGCCACGACGGACGGTGTTCCTCGGCGGAGGAGAGCTTCGGCGAGGCACGTGCGGACGGGGAGAGGGGAAATCTTCGACTGGATGCTTTTCGGCCAGGGGCCCGCTACTTATGCGTCAAGGAGGAGAGTCCGAGCGGGGCAGGGCCGAGCTCCGCGGTTCACGGCGGTAGGTGCGGGGGACGGAGTCCGCGCGCGCGAGTTCGCGTGGTCTGTTACCGGGGAGAAGAACGGGCTGACAGAGGGGGCCCACACGTAAGCGACTCCAAGCGAAAGCAGGCGCGCGAGGGAGAGGCTGGTGTTGAGGGCCCACACGGCAGTGTCGCTGAGCGGCCCGCGCGCGGAAGCGGAGTCGAACATGGGCCACGCGAGAGGTAAGTGGAAATGGGCCGAATTGAGGTAGCCGGCCCAACAGCAGGTTTTTCTCTTTTTCCCTTTTTATTTTCTATTTCTTTTCTTCATTTTCAAATCCAATTCAAAT
Organism: Zea luxurians; assembly: GCA_029449295.1. NCBI lineage: Eukaryota > Viridiplantae > Streptophyta > Magnoliopsida > Poales > Poaceae > Zea > Zea luxurians. The sequence continues at coordinate 95,100,259 of JAOPSE010000012.1, forward strand.
CCAATTTGAATTCAAGTTTGAGTTCAACTTTGTGAATAACTTGTCCTCAGTTTGAAAGGTATAATTTATTAATATAAGTGTGAAGGATATTTATTTTATTTTATGTAATGTTTTTCTTAGTTATTCCCTTCTCTTTTATTTTCTATTTTCTATTTTTCCTTTCCATTTGAATTTCAAATCAACACAAGTTTAAAGTTCAAACACTTAATTTGGATACACATATAGAACTTTTAGCATAATGTGCAAAAACATATTTTATATATTTCTTTATTTATTTTAGTTCTTTTAGACAAGCTTTTAATCATATAGTAGATTAATCCCTACCTTATTACTTCTAGGGAAATCAAATTTATATTGTAGACTTATATATGTTAAGAAATAGTTTAACCATAATTCTTTTATATATCCTAACCCAAAGGCAATTTAGATTATCTAAGTATCTTTAATTATGTATTTTTAACATATTCATGAGTGGAAACTTCTAAATTATGATTATCTTTTAAGGAAAGGTGTTTTGATTTAAAATCTTTGAGAATTTTTCTTTGTTTTCACAAGATTGAACTTTAGGGTGTTACAAATCCTACCCCCCTTAAAAATAATCTCGTCCTCGAGATTTGTAAGGAAAAAGGATGCATACTCATATGCACAAACAAAGAGATCTCAGCATGAGGTGTAATTCTTTAACAAAACATTGGGTCAATAGACCTTTATTATTTCTTCTAAAATATTATCATATTACTAAAGTAACACCTAGATTTTACAAATCATCATAATTTATATCTATGTAGCTTGGTGAAGCTGGTGGTGGTGGGGGTTGTTGTTGTTGTTGTCTCTCCAGCCGTGCTTGCCTTATTTCTTGGCGGGCTTGACGTATTTCCTCGCGTTGTTGTCTTATCTGATTCTGCATCTCGGTCACCATGTCTGTTAACTGTTGTATTACCAGTCTTTGGGTAGCAACCACTTGATTGAGGTCAACAGGTGGAGGATTTGGAGGATTCATTTTCTGTTTGTTGTTACGTGATAATCTTTCCTTTCCTGGTATTGACCATGAAAGTTAGAAGCATGTGGTAATAGTTTTGCAAAGGAAATCACTAAGCGGAATGGATAAGCTAGTAGTTGGTTATAATCTATAGATTCTTTGGTAGAGCTTAATTTATGTCCAGATTGGGGTAACCAATCATATAAGGTGAATATCCAAGGGTAAGATAGAATCTGTCAAGATGAGAGATATACATGGGTGAGATAGGCTACAAGATTGTTGGTCAAAAGTTTGTTCGTTATTAGGTGGGAATAGAAAGGTCATACTATTCATTATGGCACTATGGGTTGGGTTAGCTCATGGTTGAATAGATCCAATGTGCTAAGATAAGTTAATACATGGCTAGTGGGGTCTAATCTCTTCTACTAGTGTCATTAATCTGTTTAAGTGGACCACATTAAGTTAGATAACATTAGACCACAATAGATCAGGTCACATTAGGTAGGATAAGAATTGGATATGACTAGATTAGACTAGTTTAGGCTTAGATAGGTCCAACTGGGTAGAATATGTATTATTAAGATATGTTAGGATGTTTTAAGATTAATTTGATATGTTATGATGAGATAGAATCTCTTGCTAGGTTAAAATTGAGGGGTTATGCAACTATCAGATAGTTGAGGTAGTTGTATATAGCCAAGTTGATCTATCATTCTTAATTTAGTGCGGGGTGAACTAAGTTAAGACTTGTTCTATAGGAGTAGAGTCTAAACTATTCCATCAGTGTTATCTAACATATTTGATAAGTCACTTTAGATTTGATCAGATCTAGGTTAGATTGGTGTGACTAGTTTGACTAGATAGGATCTAATTGATTTGCATTAGATCATGGTTGATGAACTAGGGTGGATAAGTATGCTTATTAGGATAAGATGGGTCCATAAAGATAAGATAGAATCTTTCGAGGTCAGTTAGGTCTATTAAGATGAGATAAAATCTTTTCAAGATAAGATGGGTATCTTTTAAGATGAGATGGATCTATTAAGATAAGGGAGAATCTTTTAAGATAAGAGGAATTGGTTAGAATGAGATCTTTTAGGATAAGATAAATTTCTTAAGCTAGATAGGTTCCAATGGGGATAATCTAGTGTGTCTAGTTATTTTTAGAAGCATTTTTTTTTTCTATATGTATATGCAGATGTAATTGTGGACATTACTCCACAACCCATCACACTCAATCAAAGATCCAAATCAGACAGATATCATAAGAACAAACATTTAAGCACATAGATACTTATAAAAATAGTTTTGTTTTTTTTTTTTGTCCCAAGGATTTGGTCTCCTATTCCTAAAGTCACTTTAGGTACAGGATTTCAAAGTGTGAAATCCACATTTGTCTTTAGAATAAATAGGTAAGAATAATCAGAGTGAAGCGGAAATAGATGAGAAAAGATTAAGATAAGTTTAGAAATGATCAGAGTAGCAAAGGTAAGTAGATAATGGTTGTCCAGTTCTATCTAGGTTTCGTCCTACAGTCAACATTCCTCTGATACCACTTCTGTAACACCCGGATCTTAGGGGTCCAAAACCCGGGGTTAACATAAACACCAGGTATGCTGGGACCAAGTCTCAAACATATGATGTATAGTGGCACAGGATCGAATGTCACATCTTTACATATAACAGGAGTTCTATACAAAATAAATAATTACATTATAAGGAGACAACGGTCCAGCAACCCAAAGTTGACTGGGAGACGACGACCTAGACCACTCACGAACTCATCACAGCATCCTCCATGAGCATCATCCTGCAGTACCTGGTCTTGACCTGTGGTGTATGTGAGACAGCAAGAGTGAGCTCACATACGTTCATCGCTCAACAAGTTGTGGGGAATAATGTGCATGAACTCGCCAAAGGTGGGAGCTCACGTGAAGTGTAAGGCTTACCAAAGAAGATGGTTAGAGCTGAGCATTGCTTTTAAAGTTGGTCAAAATTTTATTAGCAATTACTAAGTATAAGTAAATACCAACCCAATTAAATAGTAGAACAAAAGTTAACAACTTCACCTGCAATGCAATGCATATGACAAATTGAATTTAGTTCCATAAATTAATCATGTGAGGGTCCGAGCTGCTCATGACCGTGAGCACGGCTAGTATACCAGTTTTACACTCTGCAGAGGTTGCGCATCTTTACCCACAAGTCGTGTTACCCATCTGCCAAGGGGTCATGAATCCCATACACCTCTACCAAGGAAGCGAGGCAGGGTAACACTACGAGGCCTTTACAAAGTTCCACTAGCTTCCGAAAACCCGCTACAGTTTATAGGAAGATCCAGTGCAGGAATCCCTTGCAGGACCGCCATCGCAGCAAAATCCTCCCGAGGGCCTCCCTACACTGACCTCTCCCCTACTGCCCTTGCCCCTTTCGGGTAAGGTAGTCTTCCACTAGCTTTCCTAATTAATCAGCCAAGGGCGTCCCATTCCACCCTTGTGGTAGCACTGTTTTCCCGGGTGGTTCTCCATGTTCCAATTAACATAATGATCTTAACATGAACATTAAATAACAACTGATAACAAAAAGTGTAATCATGAATAGTGTACCTCCATACCCAAAACCACATATAGCACTAGCAAGTACTACCCAGAAAGATCAGTGGTAAACAAGGTATAAAGATAATCAAACTAGGGTAACCTATTGGGACCCATCAAAATTAACCTATGCAGATCATTATGATTAATTAGAACATGAGTGGGTAAAAAGAAGTGATCAAGGGCACAACTTGCCTGGGCCTTGAGAATCCAGGTACCAGGATGATCTTCAGATCCTCGTGACCTCACTGCTAGTCGTAGCAATACAAACATACATAGTATGGGCAAAATTATCATTACACCAAACATATATGCAAAATACTTATTAATAATCTACATATTAAAATAAGATCACAGGAAAAAGAATTATTAATTTTGGAGTTGCAGAATTCAAGTTATGATTTTCCTAAGATTTAAGGTGATTATAATATGATTAATTGATAAATAAATTTTCTGACAGAGTTCATGTCAAAACAGTGATTCTAAATGATAGAGAATATTATTACAAAATTTTAGAAACTGGAATGGCTCAATTTGGAGCTAGTATGAATTTTCTATGAATTATTGAAGTTCTAGCAATTATTTTTGTATTAAAAATACATTTTCTAATTCATTTACTTATTTTCAAACAGCAGTGGACTGGGCCTCAAATACAAGAAACTGCAGGGGGCTCGGAGTAAGTCGTCACAGACTCAGTCAACAGTGACATATGGACGGCGGGTTGATTCTAAAATATTCCAGGGGCTCTTTAACAAAGTATACCCGCGAAGGGGTACGGTTAACTCTCATCCACTCGATCTGCTATGGACGGCCCAGATTAGATTGATTCTCCCCTGAACCGGTATGCAATTGTAGCCCTCGGATCTAAATCCGACGGCCCATAAAAGATCCTGGATTATGTGATCTCCCAGCCCTCCGATCAAGGATCAACGGTAACAATCGACTTGGCCGAACCGGTACGCAGGATTTAATCCGCGCCGCCCCTTTCTTGATCTACGGCCCACAGTGATTCCTTCCCAGATCTAATCGTGGCCGCCCATCCTTGGACTGACGGCACAGGGGCCTTCTTCCCCCACCCAGTCGACCGAACACGGCGCACAGGAACTCCGCGGTGGAGCTCACCGGCGTTCACGCGGTCGGCAACGCAGAGCCTTAAAACCTAATCGGACGAAGCTACGCGATGCTCAGCGAGAAGCGAAACCGGTCAGGGGTCACTTACCAGGAATGGCGGGGCCGCTGAAGCTGTCCACGGTGCGGCGCGGGTGAGCGGCTTGGCTGAACGACGGCGAGGAATTGGTGCGGCCACAGTGATCGATTCACCCTACCACGGCCACGGACGTCATCCACTTATCGAGGCGAGGCAAGGGGAGGGTGTAGTACCGGCAGGCACGGCGAGAAGTCCCCCGGCCACGACGGACGGTGTTCCTCGGTGGAGGAGAGCTTCGGCGAGGCACGTGCGGACGGGGAGAGGGGAAATCTTCGACTGGATGCTTTTCGGCCAGGGGCCCGCTACTTATGCGTCAAGGAGGAGAGTCCGAGCGGGGCAGGGCCGAGCTCCGCGGTTCACGGCGGTAGGTGCGGGGGACGGAGTCCGCGCGCGCGAGTTCGCGTGGTCTGTTACCGGGGAGAAGAACGGGCTGACAGAGGGGGCCCACACGTAAGCGACTCCAAGCGAAAGCAGGCGCGCGAGGGAGAGGCTGGTGTTGAGGGCCCACACGGCAGTGTCGCTGAGCGGCCCGCGTGCGGAAGCGGAGTCGAACATGGGCCACGCGAGAGGTAAGTGGAAATGGGCCGAATTGAGGTAGCCGGCCCAACAGCAGGTTTTTCTCTTTTTCCCTTTTTATTTTCTATTTCTTTTCTTCATTTTCAAATCCAATTCAAATCCAATTTGAATTCAAGTTTGAGTTCAACTTTGTGAATAACTTGTCCTCAGTTTGAAAGGTATAATTTATTAATATAAGTGTGAAGGATATTTATTTTATTTTATGTAATGTTTTTCTTAGTTATTCCCTTCTCTTTTATTTTCTATTTTCTATTTTTCCTTTCCATTTGAATTTCAAATCAACACAAGTTTAAAGTTCAAACACTTAATTTGGATACACATATAGAACTTTTAGCATAATGTGCAAAAACATATTTTATATATTTCTTTATTTATTTTAGTTCTTTTAGACAAGCTTTTAATCATATAGTAGATTAATCCCTACCTTATTACTTCTAGGGAAATCAAATTTATATTGTAGACTTATATATGTTAAGAAATAGTTTAACCATAATTCTTTTATATATCCTAACCCAAAGGCAATTTAGATTATCTAAGTATCTTTAATTATGTATTTTTAACATATTCATGAGTGGAAACTTCTAAATTATGATTATCTTTTAAGGAAAGGTGTTTTGATTTAAAATCTTTGAGAATTTTTCTTTGTTTTCACAAGATTGAACTTTAGGGTGTTACACGATGTGCCGGACCCCTGGATATGGGGAGGGCCGACTCTGACGTGGATGTCTACCAAGGGTGACACGTACTTCATCCTCGACGACACCAAGGAGCAGGAGATGTGGGAGGAGCTAAGTGTGGTGACCTAGGTAAGGGCATTACTTTGCTATGTTTGGAATTCTTTGCTCTTTGTAGTGTGATGATGAGAGTTTCTCATTTTGTAGGAGGTCATGACGAGGTCCATGGCCATGTCCATCTTCGTTCGGCGCGAACGGGGTGTCTAGGCCGCGCTACAGCGCCATCGGGCCATGATGCTTCGTTCCAATGAGCAACTGGCGCTGAGGAGCGCCGAGGTGGCGGACTTGATGTCCTGGTGCGCAGGACTGAAAGAAGAGGGCGCAAACGATCACGCGAAGGTGTGTCTGCTGGAGGCTGAAGTCTGCCATCTGAAGGCAGAGGCGGACCTACGCGAGGAGGATATGCGGCAGATGAAGGGAAACCTTCATCCGATGGCAGTAGAGCGGGACGAGTCTCGGTGTCAGGTCGCCGAAGCTTCCATCCATGTTGACTCCCTCACCAAGCACCTGGAGGCCGAGCGGTTCGAGGGGCGAGCCTTAAAGGCCCGGATAGGAGGAATTTTGCTAAAGTCATGTCTTGTTTTTTAGGTTTGATCTCTTTTTCTAGCTATGGCTTAACGCTTTTGTCCTCTTTCCATGCCTCGAGAAGGATCTGGAGACCGTAGCCTAGACCTCTCGGACGTTGTCCAAGGCCGTGGAGCGAAAGGTGACCGAGCTGAGGAAGCTGTCCCAGACCATGGAGCGAAAGGTGATCGTGCTTGGGGTGTCATAAGCTCACTCCTCCCTAGGAAGGACCCTTCATCATCGCCAAGGTGCTAAAGCCAGGGACGTACAAACTCTGCAATGAGGAAGGAGAAGTCTACAACAACGCATGGAACATAGAACAGCTACGTCGCTTTTATCCTTTGGCATATAGGCCTAATTGTACTATGATTTTCATGATTAATAAAGAATAGCTTTCAAGAGAGGCTTGGCCTTGCTTTCTATATCGAGCCTCCCTTAGGGGCTAGCAGGGGGAACCCCTCCTCTGTGTTGTTTTTCCTTGTAGTTTTAAAACAAACACATTTCGTACCCTCACCCAAGTCGTAATGTGAAAACCCTCAAGAACAAGGGACATTCCGACTAGGAAAGATAGTCGAGCCGCAGGAACACCTATGCCTTAGGGATATGGTTTCCTCACTCACAATTCCCTCCCAAAGGGTAACTCACATTCTAACGGGGACACCGTAGTAAAATTAAGGCAACAGGCACAAAACAGCAGGAAAAATAACACAACAAACAACTATAGCTTAAAATTCAAAACAAATAAGTTCTTGGCATAGTTTACACAAATTTCAAAAAACCCCATAGGGCGACGACCAGGCCTATGCAGTCGGAGGAGGACCGGCAAGGGGTACGACAGCAGTCGGTGATGAGGGAGGCGGAACCACCTTGGTCTCGAAATGGCGAGCCAGCGAAGACCCTGGCCCCTTGACGACGTTAGTGAGCCTTCGCATCTCGGTGTCGGCAAACTTGGGCTCATCAGGGAAAACATAGCCCTCGCACACCCGCTCGAGATCAATCACGTATTGGGAGGCAACCACGGCCAACGCTTGCTTCACCCAAGGTGGACAACATCACGGAGTTGCCCCATACGTAGCCACTCAGGGCTCGCATACGGCTTCGTGGGGGCCCGCCCTGGGGGATGTCCACCACGTCGAGGTCCCGAAGGAACTCTGCCACCACGTCGGATAGCTCCCTCAGCTCGGTCACCTTTCGCTCCACCGTCTAGGACAACGTCCGAGAGGTCTAGGCTGCGGTCTCCAGATCCTTCTCGAGGCCTTGAAAAAGGACGGAAGCGTTAAGCCATAGCTAGAAAACGAGTTTGAACCTAAAAACAAGACAGGATGTAACACCCCTGGTGTTACTGTCACTAAAACTTGAGCATCACATCATGAGCATGGGCATATCATGTGTTTGTTACACCTAGAGTGCATTCACTAGGTAAAAATTTTAAATAAGTTGTACTGATATGACTTGATGTGTGGTTAACCCTAAAGTAAAGTGCTTAACCCTAACTTAGGGCTTATGGATATAAGTGAATCCCAAATATGTGAAAACCTCTAAGGACATGAGACATGATTATAAAATATCACATTAGAAGGAATTTAGTGACACCAAAACCCTAAAGTGTTAAAAACCCTGAAAAGACCCCTGGAAAACCCTAAACTGGAACCCTAGGGGGTTAAGTGTAAATTTTGTGCACTTTTGAACCCAAGTGCAAAATCCAAAGTATTATAACACCACAAATCAAGTGTTTCTCACATTTGAGGATTTGCAAGTCAAAATTTGGGATTTGGGCTTATTTGCAAAAAGCACCACATAAGCCATATAAGCCTAAGTCTGAAATTTTAATGAGCCTAAGGCATATTTGGAGCCTTGTATCTCTTAATCCATAAGGAATTTGCCTAGGGTCAATACATCAAATTTGTAGATCTACTAAAGGAGTATAACTTTGTTTAAGACATCAGGCATAAGTGTTGTACATCAAAGTCTGGCTGTCAGTCAGCTCAGAGTCTGAACTTTTAATGATAGTGACATGGGCTGAACTTTGGGAGCTCTTTTGAAGTTAATCCAGTGAGTGTTTGAGCATGGTTACTATAGCAAGATTGTAACTGGAATATAGGGATACAACTTTGATACAGAGAGGTGGTCCAGTCACTACATGAAATTTGAAGCAAATCGACCTGCAAATTGCTCTGTCAGAACAACTGAAACATCCATGATGGTACAGTGTCTGTAGAAATATCTCAGGTTCAGCCCCCCCCCTCGCCCGTCGGTGATCTTGCGCTCGGATTCACGCCAGTCGCCGTGATTCGTGCCTGGCACACAGTAGATATCCGCGGGGAGGTAAAAAGATCTCGCGGGGGCACGGATTTGGTCACGGCAGAAGCTTATCACCGTGCCTGTAGCCGTGCGACGTGGCTAGACCGCCAGTGTCACAGTGGAAACTCCGGTGACCTCGATTAAGCCACGTTGTGGCTCGTTACTATGCGGTAGTAACCGTGGCACATTTGGGACTAAAATCTTTGAGCCGTTGCACCAGTGAACGCCACGACTAAGCCACCAGTGTTCTTCCCTCTCTCCGGTCGCCAGCGCGCCATCTCAAATTCACGGGCCACCGCCCTCGGTTCCTATAAATTGAGCGTGCCATCGGCTCCGCTAGGTAGTCACGCACCCAATACAACAACCGTGCCTCGGATCGTCCACCAGAGCGCCCCAATTTGAGATTTCCCCCAAATCGGTCAAGAACACCGCGTGTGTGAGCTCGCCGTGGTTGGCCCTTCGTAGGTCCGATCACGCCCTCCTTGCTCTTGTTTTAGCATCCCTATATGCTTGTGATGCTTCTCGACCTGGTCAATTGAGCTAGAACACGTAGGATCACCGGGAATGCTTCAAGTTATCCGTTGATCGTGCTGTCACCGTGGGCAGAGAGATTAGGGGCTAGAACCTTGAAATTGGTTGAGGGGTGTCGGAGAGAAAATCCTCCGGCCGGGTGGCGGAATGCACCCACCCTAATCCTAAGATGAGGAGGGGGCCTAAGCATTTTGCCTGTTATGTGGATTCGGCATGGACACAAGAGCACACGAGGGATTATAGTGGTTCAGGCCGCTGGAGCGTAATACCCTACCTCCACTGTGTGTATGCTGTATTGAGTCTGAGAGTCTGTGTCCGTGAACTTGAGAGCTTCTTCCTGTAAAGTTGTGTGCCTTCCCTTTTATAGTTTAAGGGAGGCACATACAAAGATGCTCAGCCCCGACATGCGGGCCCAGGAGCATAATGGAAGGAATACATTATGTGAGTAACTAATGCTAGTAACGCTTGAGTAATCACCAGGAGTCTTGATGACCGCAGTCCATGCAGCATTGATAGCCGAAACATCGAGTAATGGTGAATAACAACTCGGCCCATGTATCGTGGACTGAGCACGCCACCTGTCAGTAGAATAGACAGGCGCACGTCTTATCTGCAATGAATGCGGAGGCGCGTGTAGCCTAGAGGCGTCTAAGCCACACGCAGTATGCCACGTGGCAGCAACGGGTCTCTGCCTAAGCGGGGAGCAGGAGTGTATGCAAACAGATCTGGAACCCACCAGACTAGGTCTGGACAAGTGTCGGCACTGGACCCCCGCCTGGGTCTTGTTCTAGGCCCGAGTATATTCTGTCCTGGAACCTTGGGACCCCATTGTGGGCGGCCCGGACCCCATACAGGGGGGTCTGGATCCCATTCCAGGGGTCTGGCTTGCACATGTGGAGGCCCTAAACCAACCTTGGAGGTCCAGACTGTATATCCAAAGGTCCAGTGCTCTCCCATGGGGGTCTGGACTTACTGTTGATGCCTTGGAGTATATTACCTTCTCTAGACACGTGGCAGCTCCGGACCTACCCATGTGGTGGGGTCAAGTGCTGTTGTGGACCCAGAGTAGTCGCCCGAGGCTAGGGCGAGTCATGGCTTGGTCCCACACACAGCACCTTTACCACGCCACTAAGATATAGTCGCGTGGGTACTACGTCTTTATATAGTAGCAAGGGGTACCCTAGTTTCAAGGTACCGATAGTGGCCCTCGGGCCCACCTCAGGGGAGGATACGAGCCTGCAGGTGGGGCCAAAACTTGTACTTTACTTTGACATGGCTTGATTGATGATTGGCGCACCGTTTTAGCACGTCTGCTGACGCACCCTCTGTTAATCACCTTCGGTCACGCCAACTGCCATATCTATCCTCGTGGCTGACTGGCCCATGGCCCCCACGCCTAGTGGTTTTGTCGAGCCACGCGCGGGGTGCCTCGTTACCGCTGCATTGGTTTACAAAATTACCTTCTGTCTTCTGCAGCGGCCTCAAGGAGGCGCACTACTGGTGTGTGCGGCGGTTCGTTCTTTCCGCACCCAAAATCTGACTCGCAGAGCATATGACCTGTGGACCCGGGCCCCCGAGTCATAGACTGGGCTGCCTAGATCTAGGTGCCCGTCGTGTGTGATCTCCTGCGGTGATTGAGGGGCACGCGGAAGGGTTTCCTTGAACGAGGACTCAGGCTTCCTTGAAAAAGGATTCACCCCGCGTGCAGTAGTTACCCTTTCGCATTCTCTTCCAATCGATTGCGCCTCTTTGCCTTCGTGCTCCTCTGCGCCCCTTTGCCTTCGTGCTCCTCTGCTCTACGCTCGCGCCGCCGCACAAGCCATAACTTCTCTCGGCCATCCCGACCGCTTTCAGTTTGAGGAGGCGCTCAATCTGGTGCGCGTCCTTCTTGGGTGGAGCGCGCCAGGGCTCGCCAGAAGAATCCGTGCCAACGTCGTCCCCCTCGGCAATCTCGCCGCTGGGAGTTCGTGTTATTCACCTCCTACATCTCCTGCAGGTTGGTGCTACCGATCTCGCCCTTCTTTTTGCTGCTGCTGGAGGAGTTTGGGCTTCAGCTTCAGCACCTCATGCCCCACTCCATCCTCTAGGCAGCCATCTTCGTCCACCTCTGCGAGATGTTCGTAGGTGTGGCCCCTGCACTTCTCTCTTCCACTACTTATTCGTGTTGGTCAAATCTAGGAAGACCAGGGACCACATCGGGGCCTACTACTTCTAGACGAGGCCAGATCCGGCCGTCGTCTACTTCCCCACCCTTGGTGGAGCAAGGTGGGAGAACTGGCGAAGCAACTGGGTGATTGCCAGCGCCGAGGCCAACGACCGCCTCGTCCTGCCGTCCAATGGGCCAGCTCTCGACCGCAAGCAGTGGAGGACCAAGTCATCCCTGTCGCCAGAGCTCCTGCCCATATTGGATAGGATCAAGGCCTTGGCCACGGACGGTCTAACGTCGATGCACGTGGTCAGCGACCTCCTGAAGCGCCGGATCATGCCGCTGCAGAGGAGGTCATGCCTGTGCTGCTAGTTCACCGGCCCGAACGACATCGACAGGATCCAGCATGGGCTGGGGACCGATTTGTCCTAGGACGAGCTGGTTGTCCTAGTGGGAGGGATTACCAGGGAGACCTTTGTCCCTGAGTCCCTGATCCTCCCCCAGGCCACCCCAGCACTCTGCGATGACCCAGGCTTGAGGACGGTGATTTTGGCCACGCTGCCGACCCTCGACGAGAGCGGCGTGGCAGTTCGCCAGACCGGCGGCCGGGACCCCCTTCGTGGAATCCGGATCTCAGATGCGCCGGCTGGAGGTCCCTAGCCCACCAGTGCGGCCCCCAGCGCCAACCCCGCTGCGGCTCCCAGCCCCTTGGACAAGGGCAAAGGGGCTGCAAGTAGTGCCTCCGCCCCAGGTAGCTCCGGGGGGTCAGAGGAGGAGAGGCGACGCAAGCCGCGTCGGGCTGATGGGTCGCTTGTTACGGACCCCCCCAGAAGCGCTAGAGGACTGCTGGTGGGGCCGAGGAGGCCAGCTCCCAGGCCCATGGTGCACAGAGGCGTGTTAGTCCTCCGGCCCCGCCGCCACCACCATCCTCTGGGGGTGATCACCCCCAGGGGCACCAGCAAAAGCAACAGCAGCAGCAACAACAACAACAACCACAGCAGCAGCAACAGCAATAGCAGCGGTTGCCCCGCTTCTAGGGTGGCTGGAAAGTCAGGGCCCCAAGTAAGTGTAGCCCCTTTTTCCATGAGTCCATGAGTCTAATTATCATGCCGACAAGTCTTAACTCATCGCCTGTTCGCCAGGGCCTCTTCCTCCGCCGCTCTGAAGGCCACACCTCCCCCTCCTTCGCTAGGTACCAGGCCCACCGATGGGTCTGGCTCTCAGTAGCAGGAATCTGCTGGGAGTGGTGCCAACGATCCGCCTCCTGCCGCTGCCCAGATAGTGCCAGCGGCTTCTCACGCCTCAGCCGAGGGTCCGGTGGAAGCGGCACCAGCATCAGGCAGCGTCGCAGCGACAGAGGAGGTCCCAGCTGGGGGATCCGTGCCCGCCTCCGATATCGCGCCCACTCCTGATGCTGGGGGTGACACCGGAGGCATGTCCAGCTCCAACCCCCTGCCTGCACCGGAGGAGATGGAGGTGGTGTTCGGGCGATGGCTCTGGTCAGGTGCCGAGGAAGAAGCTGCGCCAATCCCCCTCCCCCGCATGCTGTCCCGCACCCACCAGGTCCTTAGTGACACTGGGGCAGCAATTTTGCGGGAGTGGGAGGCGCTTGAGGCTGAGCACCAGTGCCTCAGCGACTGGCGCACCCAACTGGAGGAGCGCACCAGGACGGCATCCCGCTAGTTCATCTTTGAGCGGTCCCAACTCAAGCGGGACCACAAGGAGTACAAGAAGGACCTCAAGAAGGTGTATGCCAGAGAGCTGGAGGTGCACGGAAGGGAGAAGAAGGTGGCCAAGAGGGAGGAGGCCTTGAGCCAGAGGGAGGCCCTCACAACAGAGCTCCGGGCCAAGCTGAATGCCCTGGACCAGACCCTAGAAGCGCAGCAGGTCCAGCAGGTCAAGGCTGTGGAGAGGCTGCAACAGTGGCAGCAAGAGCTTGAGGGCCAAGCCAGTGATGCCGCCCTCACTGAGGAGAACCTCAAGGCGAAGGGAGAGTCCTTGGACAGGCGGGAGATGGACCTTGCCAGGCGGGAGACGGATCTCGCCTTCAGGGAGGAAATGCTCACCCGGTGAGGCGAGCTGCTGGCCAAGCACGAGCTCGAGGCAGAGAAGAAGGAAAAGGAGCTAGAGGAGCAGATCCGCTAGTTCAACGTGGCACAGGTGGCGCAGGGTTCCTAGGCGGTGGAGGCCACCAGGAAGGCCCTTGAAGATCTCCAGGTGGAGCACCACGCCGGGGTCTAGCGCATTGCCGCGTGGGCCAGCGAGGCAAGCACGGCACTAGTGTCGCTAGGGATGAGCCCCTCCCAGTGTCGGAGCTGCCTGCGTCGATCTCAGATGCGCTCCCGGTGCTGGACTCCGCCATTGATTGCCTCCGACGCCTGGACCAGATTCTCGGTGCCCGCCTAGAGGCAGAGGGCAGCAAGCTCTGCCGGGCGGTGATTGAGTATGTCTTGACATGCTTCTGGAGCCACGAGCCCGCCATATCCTTGGCGCCAATGATCGCGGGTCCGGTGGCTGCCATAGAAGACGCCGCCCGGGAGAGCGTACAAGACGCTGTGGAACTGGTGGCCGAGCGCTTCCAGCGCGATCCTGCTGACGACGAGTAGTTGTACCTATAGAGACAAGGCAAGGGTCCCACTGGAGAGTGGCTTGTAATAATTTTTGGTTTTGTAAGATACTTTTGAGAACTATTAATCAAATAGTATTAGCACTTATCTGTATGCTACTTGTCCTTGCTGTGTGTAGTGTTACCAACTTCTCCCAGGTACTTGGCCCCCCTGGGATGTAGGCTCGACGTGTCGAGGCTGGATACCAGTATACCTAAGAGAAGATTAGTTGCCCGGTCCCTAGGAGGTAGTCTCTGCGGTTTGAGACTACCTGCGTCTGGATCGGGACCTAGACCTGCACACAGCTTTGGTTTTGAAGTGTTAGAAGCACACCCATAGGACCCATCGTCTGGTATCTGCCATCCTTTGATTCATGCAACAGGACCTGTAGGATTTAGCCTGGGAAGCCAAGCCTTATGTCCGGACACACAGGATCGCAGCTCCAAATACTAGGGTGCCCGTTGCAGAGTGGTGGAGGTGCAGGCTTAGGGTACGGAACTAGGCTAAGCGGCTACACAGCTCCGGACCACTCTAGGAAACGTGCGCCGATTCTCTAGAACCGGCCCCGCAGGTTGCCGGACCCCCTATAGCAGTAGAGGTGTCCTAAACTACAAGCCTGGCTTACTCAATTCGGATGTCATCATACCAGCAAGGGTGGGAACTGTATGGGTGGGTTAGATAAAAAATAATGCTTGAAAACTATAGCAGAATAAAACCATCACAAAAGCACATCTGGGGGGTAAATCTCTTCCTTATAACTTGATATACATGGGTGCAGACCAACAGGCCGGGCTTACGAGGGCGGACCTCACCGGATTGTCGTACACATATGCACAACCCAGTTACAAAGGAAGAAAACTCAACCCCCAGTTTGGCCTCTATGGGTAGAACTTATGGAGATGCTCTATATTCCAGGGATTGGGTAGAGGCACTCCCTTAGTTGTGGCAACGGACACACCCGGGTCGGCATATTTCCGTCACCTTGAAGGGTCCTTCCCAACTGGGGGAGAGTTTGTGGAGCCCTTCTCGGTCCAGTACTCGCCTTAGGACTAGGTCCCCAACCCTGAGCTCCCTACTATGCACGAACCGTTGGTGGTAGCGCCTGAGCGCTTGGTTGTACCGTGCATTTCGGATCGCCGCTCGCCATCTGCGCTCGTTGATGAAGTCCACGTCCTCGCAACGTAGCTATTCCTGCATAGACTCATCGAAAGATTGGACCCGTGGGGAGCCCATAATGATTTCCGGGGGAAGGCAGGCTTTGGCCCCGTAAACCAGGAAGAACAGGGTCTCCCCGGTAGCTCGGTTGGGTGTGGTCTGGTTCCCCCATAGCACGGACGGAAGCTCGTTGACCCAATTTGCACCATGCTTTTTCAAGCAGTCATAGGTGTGTGTCTTGAGTCCCCTGAGGATTTCTGCGTTTGCCCTCTCCGCCTAGCCGTTGCCTCTGGGATGAGCCACAGACGCAAAGCAGAGCTGGGTGCCGATGCCCTCGCAATACTCTTGGAAGAGCCGACTTGTAAACTGGGTCCCGTTGTAACACCCCTGGTGTTTATATTCTGCTCAGCAACGAGTATGAATTTAAGCACATAATATCAGTGGATAAAACGGATGCCAAATTTTAATCATTTTCGTCTACCGCAATTTTAATATCACATTTGTTTCGTCTGTCGCGAGTTCGACATTGTTTTTTATCTACTCGAGCTTTTCCTAAATTTTCGCGATGTTCGGAACATAGTTGTTCCAAAAATCAGTGCGTCTGACAATTATTTAAAATTCATCGCTCGCGCGAATACAAATTCGGAAGCTCGACCTACTCTTACGATTTTATTCCGGGCAAATTATATTGAACTCAGCGACAAAAGTGTTAATACAAAATTAAATCGGACTACATCTGGAATCCAAGAAAAACCAGGCGTAGAATTATAAACTGAGCCGTTTCCTAGTCGAATCCGATATCGTTAGCTTGATCCGGTAACATCAGGCTAAAACTCGAACCTTGGTAATTTAATCTATTCCTTACCAGATAAATTTTTGTCTGACTTCTACGTAAACCAAAGCTGACTACAATATCGAAGTTGAAATCAGTTCGATTCGGGTTGTCGTTTCTCACCGGATTCAAAACTTCAGATATAAATAACTGATTAAAATTCATATGATTCCGAAGTATTCACCAAGTCAAAATCATATCTAAAAATTGTATCCAATATTGTGTTGGTCCAACTCTTTATTGCCTTTTAAACCGTAATACTGGATCTGGGATATTTTTGTACGATCTCGTTTAAGAAAAAAAAGAAAAAAATCTAGAAATAAAAATCTCTCCTATTCTTATCTGCCGCCGCCCCTAGGCAAATGGCCTTATCCCCGTCGTATGAGTTACCTGGAGGCCGCATCCAATTTCTCTTCTCCCTCACAATTCCTATTCTTCACGCAAGCCATCTGTGATCTCCTCCCCACGACCGAGCTCCTCTCCAACGCTGGCTCCACGAGGTGCCTTCTCCATCGCTCACCGTGGAAGCCTGCTCGCCCAGCCGAGTCTCCCTCTGCTCTAGCCCTTGGCCATGGTGTCTGGCACTCTGGCTCCTACCCTACTCTATCTCTCCTCCCTCCCTAGTTTCCTCTGCTCGGAGTTCTATCCCTAGCACGCACCCAGCTGCCTCTCGCGTCTCCCAAGGCTGTGGTCATGGTGCTCCGACTCGTCCATGGTGCCTAGCTCCAGCCCTCAACACCGGCGCGCGGACTGCGTTGCTCCAGCTCGCGTCGAGCTCTTTTCTCTGCTCCCATGGCGCCCGAGCGCTCTGCCCTCGGCTTCCTGCTTGCATCGCGCACCCTCGTCTTCAGCTCGGAGTTTCTCTGCGTGCCGCAGCCAAGCTCCTCCCTCTTCATCTGCCAGCGCTGCTCTCTCTCATGCCCATCCTGCCGCGCTCGGTGCTTCCTGCGCACGCCGGTCCTAGCTCGGCCGACCGTGCAGGCTTCTTACTCCCTGGCCGCCGTGCCCCTCAGCTGCCTGCTTTGCTCGCCGCGTGCGCTCTTCCCTGCCGCCGCATCTCCGGTCCAGCTTGGACTTCAGCTCCCACGCGCGTCGTCATTCTTCCCTACGCTTGGCCTTCAGCTCGCCCAAAGCGGCTTCCTCTGTCGACCGTGCGTTCGTCCGGACCCACGCCGTCCCTGTTCCTCGCTTCTGTACCCAGTCGCGCCCTGCGCACTTCTCTGTTTGGCCATGTCGCTCCTCCCTGCGTGCGCTGCACTCAGCCTTGCCGACCTCCCTTGTCGTGGCTCTTCCACAGCTCGGCTCTGTCCAGTTCGGCGCCCATCTCCCTATGCTCCGTGCGTGCGCGCCCTGGTGTCCGCTCGTTGCTGCGCATGCTCTCCCCTGCCTGCTCGTCATGGACGCGTGCCGCTGGCCATGCCGATCTCCCTGAGCGCGCAGCCATGCCCCTGTGCTCATCGTGGCCAGCTCCCTGCTCGCGCCGCGGTTTTCTCCCAGCTCCCCGTGTCGTGCGCTCACTCATGTCGCCATCGTCGTGTCGTCGCTGGTGTTAGCTTCGCGTGTTGTCGAGCCCGTCATTTTCCTTGTCCAGTGCTTGCGTGGCTTTACCCGAACTGCGCTGCTGTTGACGCAACGTGGGGTTGGCTCTCTGCTCTGCCTAGCTCGTCGAGTCCTAGGCATCTGCGCGCACGTCTTAGTTGGCACCAAACATCTTCGTGCCGCACACACTCAACTTTGCTAGCTGGTCGTGCACCTCACTCCGCTGTTCCGAGTCCGCCAGTTGCCATTGCTCATCCGCGTCAAGACATCACTCGCCGTGGTTCAGCTCGCTAGTTCATCGTTGTTCCGTCGTCTCGATGCCAGTCCCTACGTGACATCTCCAAATTGTGATCACGCGGACAAAAGAATCCCCAAGAAAGATGTCCAAAGATTTGATGGTGGTGTGCGTGAAGTTCGTGTGGCCCCTGCCAAGCGCTCGACAAATTGTTTGAATCGGAAAATCATTACCGATCTCGCGGATTCGAGTCAGCTATTAGAACGGTGAGCCGATTTACTATTTTTTGCTATTGATTTTATGATCGTGAAATAAGACGCTTAGTTTGCGTATGAAGTTTAAGTTAGAAATACCAGTGATGCGAGGTGTGCTTCGAGGAGTTTAGTTGCTGAGTATATTCGGACTAGTTCTATTTTGCAGAGTGTAGTACTTCAGTGACACATAGGTTAAATTTAGTATTTTATGCAATTATCGATAAAACTGTCGATGCTAGTTGTATTCAGTGCGGGTAAGATGAAGTCGATGTCATGCGCTAGTAGTCAGTATCATCTATGTTTGTGATCGATATTGTTGGAGTTGAATATGATCGACGATTTTCTTATCTAGTGATTGGTGTGATGTGGTGTAATTTATAAAGCGAGGGATAAGTTTAGAATTTAAATAATTAGCTGATAAGTTATGTTAGGCTAATCGTATTAAATATGTATAGTTTGTTGTTTCATAATGTTTGCGTTAGATTCAGTTAAGCTAGAGAAGCGTAATTATTACACTTAGTCGTATATTGATAACTAGTATTTCTGTAGGAAATTGTACAACGCCTCGCCGCTAGGTGTTTAATTCGCTATCGCGTAGCACTATTTAGGTTTGTAATATTCCTGTCTATATGCATTCATGTGCATAATACATTTCATTCAGGTACGTGAATTAACCACGTGATGCGGAAGACGACCCAAGTTGACCCCAAGCGTGGCTACTCCGCATGGTGATGTTGATGGACGAACCTGAAGATGGACAGACGGAGCAAGTATCGGAACAAAAGTTGATCGCCAAGTGAACGTCGTCTAACAAACACTAACATAGTGTTCATTCCAGGCAAGCCCCGGTGCATGCAACCCCTTTCCTTGTGTTTTTAAATAATTTTTACACACTTTAAGTCTAGCGAAATGTGCATTAGGTTTATAGGAGTTGCTTGGAAACCCTTTGATGCATTGCCTACCTTGAAATCCATCCCTTTATAGATACTTCTGATGAAGTATCAAAATATGATTTACAAAAATGCTTAGCCTTGCCTAGAGGTAAATCTTGCAGATAGAGGTTGTCCTTTGCGTTAATGCCTAGCTCAGGGGTTATCCTGAGGAAGGATGGCTTCTACCTGCAAGAATATTTTCATTGGGAGCAATGGTGGGATCTTACTGCAAAGTTTCCTATAATGCTCTTTTCATCCTAAGGAACACAAACAATCCTAAGGATGGAAGTACTTAAATCGGGACTTGGGCTAGGAACAGGTGATGTTCTACCCAGGTTGATTAAGGATTATACTGAATGTAGGGTTGCTAATTGAGGACCTTTTAACTGGTCACATGCCTCATCATGGGTAAGCTTTGCCTCGAGCAGACTAATACCAGAATAAGACAACACACAATGGGAGTGGAGAGATGGCAAGAGTAGCGTGTACCCTCCGTGGCAAGAGGCTGGACGGTGGTGTATCTGTGCTCTCGGTTGGCGTGAACCTGATCTGGTCTTAAGAACCCCGGTGGCGAGTTGACATATGCAAGGGTTAAGTGCTACATATGTCGTTTGATTGGAGATCCCTAGCTGGGTATTAATCGATTTAGATCGCCGTTACTTCTCGGACATGAAGACTTGGTCACTGCCCTGCAATCTAAGTCATGGATGGAAACTTAATGAGCAAAAATCATGTTGGATTGATTAATGTGATGATGAAATTAGACTAGATGCAAACAAGGTCTATTAATACTTAATCTAGCCTTAAAATGTTGAAAGTAAGGACTCATTTTAGTAAGCTTTTCTACAAAACTATTAAAGTTGATTCTTGCTAAAAGCCTTTCCTTGATTCCCAAATCTAGCATATCCTTGAGAGTCTTTTCTTTAGTCGGGTAAGTCTTGCTGTGTAATTCCATACTCAGGGTTTTATTCCCTGTTGTTTTTCAGGTTATAGTTTTGTGCTGCTGATGATGGTGTTAAGTGTCGGTGGGCTCGGCCTTCTTATGAGTCTAAGTACTTCTTCTATACTTCTTATTGAGGATGGTCACTTAAGCTAGCATATATTTCAAACTTATAAACAATTTATAACAGTTCAAAGTTATTTCTTTGAATCACTTTTGTAATCACTCCGATCATGTACATTGTGAAACTTGATGTAACATGTAAAATTTGGTAATAAGATTTCCGCTGCAAAATTATTGGTGTGTGATTTGTGTTTACTTAATCCCGCGGTTCTGGTTGTAAGTGGTTTATCCGAGGTCCTTGGGGCACTCGGACAGATCATGTTGAGTTATCTGGTGCACCTGCATAGCAGTCTGAGGTCTTTGAGACAAGGACAGGTGCATGTGGGCTCGATAACTTGTGAGGTTCTGCCACAGCCTGGTATCGGAGCAAGATTAAGTATATACTGTCACATACGTATTTTCAAAACAAAAGTTTTGGATTTAAAAAACCTATCTTCTACTAAACACATTGTTTGGCTTTGAAAAACAGTTTTGAAAAAAAACTGTAATGCTAGCGACATCCTCTGTTAAGCCCTAAATTAAGGACTATCAGGTGGTTTAGTTGAAAACTATAACCCGTAACCGGGTGGGTATTGCATACATGTGTATTGTTAAAGGCCATTCAGTTTTGAATGGATCGACGCTCAGGTAAGGTGACATGTGAGAGCATGACCGAACAAACGTCGGTTTAGGGAAGAGTGTAAAAAGCACTTGACTATATACATGTTCTACATATGTATATATGAAGGCTGCGATGTGGAGTATTTACTTTTCCGGGAATTCAGTACCCCATGGATGTGTACGGGTATATAGACATGGAAATACTAAGAAATGTAATGTACTTGTAACGACGCACCTACGCTCAGGTAAGAAGGTAAGTTACCATAATGAGTTGCCTTATGGTTAAAGTGTGGCAACGGCGCCTATGCGTGGCTCGGTGCTTAATGATGAGCTAGCCTCCATATAGAAATATATGGAGTATAAATTGTGATAAACTATCATGTGTGAATTGCATCATTGGGAATTGGGTTGTGATGGATTTTTCTGCAGGTACACTAACCTCGAAAACGTATGTGTAGCTGACGACTAGCAAACTACCGAGAGAGAACGTATGCCACCGATATAGAACTCTACTGCCACATTATGTTGGCAAGAATTAGTGAGGACGAATAAGACGAGCATGCATCCTGATTGTTGCATCATGTTTGTCACCTATACCTCCAAAATGCTTCTCTCGTCTTTATTCCAGTAGCCGATGATTGTAGATAATGTGGTGTAATGTTGTATTATGAACCCCAATGAAATAGTGGTCCTCCATTCTTTAGGTAATATATTTAGGTGTTATATGTGTTTGCCCTTGTACTTGATGTGCCGATAGAAGGTTGGTAGTTTGTTTGCTTAAACCCAAAACTAGGTCATGTTCTTATTTAGTTAACCATGACCCAAAGTTGATTTTTCCGTTATCACTCCGTGACCAAACACATAAAAATAAATGCCTAGATAATTTTTTTGTTGGACCTAAAGTGTACCCAGACTTGAAACAAGAATCTCGAGTGATGTCTCCATCCTAAACCATATCCTTATTCAGTTGGTGCAAGTTGATGTACCTTATCTAGTTCGCATGTTCTTAAGGATCGCCATGTTGCTTTATCAACCTAACCCAGAAAAGACATGTCCGAGTATTTTTCTTGAATTTGATGCCTTTGGTTTCTCCATATCTATCGAAGGCATATCAACTTAATCCTTGGCCTCGTAATCTCTGCGATGGGCATAGAAATATGCTTGGGACTGAACTAACAGTCTCCCATCGTACTCCTTTCGTCAAGTTTAGGTTATGGCCATGCCTTGTTCATTTCATCGGGTCATAATCTATTTGGCTCTCAACTTGTAATCATTCTTACAGGTGGAGTATCTCTTTGTATATTGTCACCTTGCTCAATCTATTTGTGCCATGTGGGATTTCTTATTGGTTACGTCTAGTAATGGTGTTATGACTAAAACCGATGGTGTCGTGACGAAACCGAGGGCCTCCTGTGAATGTAGACACATGGTTGCGCCACTTGGCACGCGCTGGTATCACAGTTAGTAGTCATAATCCATTATGAGACTATATCAATGTGTTATCTTGGCACAATCTGTTTTTGCTATGTAAGATTCTTTATTGATGCCAGTTTGGTGATGGTGTTGTGATTAATGACTTATGGTGCCGCTGCGAAACTGAGAGCCCCTTATGAATGTACACGCAAGGTTGTGCTACTCATCGGATGCTGGTATCAAGGTCTCTAGACATGATCCATTGTGGAACTACACTGATATGTTATCTTCCATCGACCGTCCTTGAAACAATTTCTATGTTGTTTGTCGATTGATCAAGCAACATCTATCATCTCTGTTGGATCAAACAGGCATATCACTTTCTTGTTTCGTCTCGCATGAAGAAACGGATGAACAACTTGACCAAATGGATTTCTACCCAAATGCATGACCTTTTGCTAGTAAATGTGAACTCTCAACCCTTGGCTTACCGATGGGTACTAAGAGGACTCACCCAATGTCAAAAGTAGTTCAACAAGTTTGTTTAACTGCATTGTGAACAAAGGTTGAGTTTAGAGATTGTTTTGCCGAGTTGTCTAAACTCACTTTTGTACAACCCCTCTTAAGGAAGTGTTTATAAGAACCGAGATTAAGTTGGCCAATAACCACCTAGTTATCGCTCTAGTCATGCCTCGATCGCCTCACGTGTGTTTTTCCAACATGTGTGATTAGGTCGAGCCATGATTAGTGCTGGATAAAATGGATTGGTTGCGAAGACAGCATCTACAGATCCCTCCGCTGGTGATTTTTCAAGTCTTTATCATTTTTCTTGGACTTGGATTTTCTGGCTAACACGAGTTAACTGTGATGTTATTCGACATTCACACTCGTCTCGTGTGCTATGAATATATCGTGACCACTTGTTGGTAAACCTCCTTTTGTGTGTTTTACCCAAGAGGTTGCATCTGATTCTGTTTGGGTAAAATCACGTATTTACCGCTCGCCCAATAGACTCAGATAATACAGTGTCATCAGAAAAAGCAAACTGCACACATGGAACCTTATGTGTTCTTTTTGGAAGACATCGTCTCTATTAGTGGACATCTCTAAATTAGCCTAAGGTGATGCATGTTATGTCCACTAGAGAAACAACATCCTAAGACACTCGCCTTTGCTTGAAACTGTCTTAGGATTATCGCTGATATGAACATGGGTTACATACTTCTCCACTCTTCAAAGTCTTTCGCTCCGAATCTGGGGACGAGATTCTTTTAAGGGGGGAGGGTTGTAACACCCCTGGTGTTTATATTCTGCTCGATAATGAGTATGAATTTAAGCACGTAATATCAGTGGATAAAACAGATGCCAAATTTTAAACATTTTCGTCTATCGCGATTTTAATATCACATCTGTTTCATCTGTCGCGATTTCGACATTGTTTTTTATCTATTCGGGCTTTTCCTAAATTTTCACGATGTTCGGAACATAGTTGTTCCGAAAATCGGTGCGTCCGGTGATTATTTAAAATTCATCGCTCGCGCGAATACAAATTCGGAAGCTCGACCTACTCTTACGATTTTATTCCGGGCAAATTAAATTGAACTCGGTGACAAAAGTGTTAAGACAAAATTAAATCGGACTACATCCGGAATCCAAGAAAAACCAGGCGTCGAATTACAAATTGAGTCGTTTCCTAGTCGAATTCGATATCGTTAGCTTGATCTGGTAACATCAGGCTAAAACTCGAACCTTGGTAATTTAATCTATTCCTTACTAGATAAATTTTTGTCTGACTTCTACGTAAACCAAAGCTGACTACAATATCGAAGTTGAAATCAGTTCAATTCGGGTTGTCGTTTCTCGCTGGATTCAAAACTTCAGATATAAATAACTGATTAAAATTCATATGATTCCGAAGTATTCACCAAGTCAAAATCATATCTAAAAATTGTATCCAATATTGTGTTGGTCCAACTCTTTATTGCCTTTTAAACCGTAATACTGGATCCAGGAAATTTTCGTACGATCTCGTTTAAGAAAAAAATCTGGAAATAAAAATCTCTCCTATTCTTATCTGTCGCCGCCCCTAGGCAAATGGCCTTATCCCCGTTGTATGAGTTACCTGGAGGCCGCATCCAATTTATCTTCTCCCTAACAATTCCTATTCTTCACGCACGCCATCCCTGATCTCCTCCCCACGACCGAGCTCCCCTCCAATGCTGGCTGCCATCTCCTCCATGAGGTGCCTTCTCCATCACACACCATGGAAGCCTGCTCGCCTAGCTGAGTCTCCCTCTGCTCCAGCCCTTGGCCATGGCGTCTGGCACTCTGGCTCCTCCCCTTCGCAATCTCTCCTCCCTCCCCGGTTTCCTCTACTCGGAGTTCTATCCCTGGCGCGTGCCCAGCTGCCTCTCGCGTCTCCCATGGCTGTGGTATGGTGCTCCGGCTCGTCCATGGCGCCTAGCTCCAGCCCTCAACACCGGTGCGTGGACTGCATTGCTCTAGCTCCCGTCGAGCTCTTTTCTCTGCTCCCATGGCGCCCGAGCGCTCTGCCCTCGGCTTCCTACTTGCATCGCGTGCCCTCGTCTTCAGCTTAGAGTTTCTCTGCGCGCCACAACCAAGCTCCTCCCTCTTCCTCTGCCAGCGCTGCTCTCTCTGATGCCCATCTCGCCATGCTCGATGCTTCCTGCGCACGTCGGTCCTTGCTCGACCGACCGCGCAGGCTTCTTACTCCCTGGCCACCACGCCCCTCAGCTGCCTGCTCTCCTCGCCGCGCGCACTCCTCCCTGCTGCCGCATCTCCGGTCTAGCTCGGACTTCAGCTCCCACGCGCGTCGTCGTTCTTCCCTGCGCTTGGCCTTTAGCTCACCAAAGGTGGCTTCCTCTGCCGGCCGTGTGTTCGTTCGGACCCGCGTCGTCCCTGTTCCTCGCTTCTACACCCAGCCGCACCCTACACACTTCTCTGTTTGGCCATGTCGCTCCTCCCTGTGTGCGCTGCGCGCAGCCTTGCCGAGCTCCCTTGTCGCGGCTCTTCCATAGCTTGGCTCTGTCCAGTTCGGTGCCCATCTCCCTGTGCACCATGCGCACGTGCCCTGGTGTCCGCTCGTTGCTGCGCACGCTCTCCCCTGCCTGCTCGTCATGGACGCGTGCCGCTGCCCATGCCGATCTCCCTATGCGCGCAGCCATGCCCCTCTGCTCGTCGTGGCCGACTCCCTGCTCACGCCGCGGTTTTCTCCTAGCTTCCCGTGCCGTGCGCTTGCTCATGTCGCCATCATCGTGTCGTCGCTGGTGATAGCTTCACGTGCTGTCGAGCCCATCATTTTCCTTATCTATTGCTTGCATGGCCTTACCCGAACTGCGCTGCCGTTGACGCAACATGGGGTTGGCTCTCTGCTCTGCCCAGCTCGTCGAGTCCTAGGCATCTGCGTGCACGTCTTAGTTGGCACCAAACATCTTCGTGCCGCACGCACTCAACTTTGCTAGCTGGCCGTGCACCTCACTCCGCTGTTCCGAGTCCGCTAGTTGCCATTGCTCATCCGCGTCAAGACATCACTCGTCGTGGTTCTGCTCGCTAGTTCATCGTTGTTCCGTCGTCTCGATGCCAGTCCCTACGTGACATCTCTGAATTGTGATCGTGCGGACAAAAGAATCCCCAACAAAGATGTCCAAAGATTTGATGGTGGTGTTTGTGAAGTTTGTGTGGCCCCTGCCAAGCGCTCGACAAATTGTTTGAATCGGAAAATCATTACCGATCTCGCGGATTCGATTCAGTTATTAGAACGGTGAGCCGATTTACTATTTTTTGCTATTGATTTTATGATCGTGAAATAAGACGCTTAGTTTGCGTATGAAGTTTAAGTTAGAAATACCAGTGATGCGAGGTGTGCTTCGAGGAGTTTACTTGCCGAGTATATTCGGACTAGTTCTATTTTGCAGAGTGTAGTACTTCAGTGACACGTAGGTTAAATTTAGTATTTTATGCAATTATTGATAAAACTATCGATGCTAGTTGTATTCAGTGCGCGTAAGATGAAGTCGATGTCATGCGCTAGTAGTCAGTATCATCTATGTTTGTGATCGATAATGTTGGAGTAGAATATGATCGACGATTTTCTTATCTAGTGATTGGTGTGATGTGGTATAATTTATAAAGCGAGGGATAAGTTTAGAATTTAATTAATTAGCTGATAAGTTGTGTTAGGCTAATCGTATTAAATATGTATAGTTTGTTGTTTCATAATGTTTGCGTTAGATTCAGTTGAGCTAGAGAAGCGTAATTATTACAGTTAGTCATATATTGATAACTAGTATTTCCGTAGGAAATTGTACAACGCCTCGCTGCTAGGTGTTTAATTTGCTATCGCGTAGCACAATTTAGGTTTGTAATATTCCTGTCTATATGCATTCATGTGCATAATGCAAATGTGAATTAACCACGTGATGCGGAAGATGACCCAAGTCGACCCCAAGCGTGGGCTACTCCGCATGGTGATGCTGATGGACGAACCTGAAGATGGACAGACGGAGCAAGTATCAGAACAAAAGCTGATCGCCAAGTGAACATCGTCTAACAAACACTAACGTAGTGTTTATTTCAGGCAAGCCCCGGTGCATGCAACCCCTTTCCTTGTGTTTTTAAATAATTTTTACACACTTTAAGTCTAGCGAAATGTGCATTAGGTTTATAGGAGTTGCTTGAAAACCCTTTGATGAATTGCCTACCTTGAAATCCATCCCTTTATAGATACTTCTGATGAAGTATCAAAATATGATTTACAAAAATGCTTAGCCTTGCCTAGAGGTAAATCTTGCGGATAGAGGTTGCCCTTTGCGTTAATGCCTAGCTCAGGGTTTATCCTGAAGAAGGATGGTTTCTACCTGCAAGAATATTTTCATTGTGAGCAATGGTGGGATCTTATTGCAAAGTTCCCTATAATGCTCTTTTCATCCTAAGGAACACAAACAATCCTAAGGATGGAAGTACTTAAATTGAGACTTGGGTGTCACACCCGGGTTTCGGGGCACCAAGACCCGGGCGCGAACATAATCACCAGGTGTGCTGGGACCAAGTCTCACACATATGATGAATCATGGCACAGGATCGAATGTCACATCTTTACTATATAATAGAAGTTCTGTATAAAATAAATAAATAATTACATTATAAGGAGACAACGGTCCAGCAACCCAAAGTTGACTGGGAGACAACGGCCTAGATCTCTCACGAACACATCACGGCATGCTCCAAGCGCCTCATCCTGCAGTACCTGTTCTTGACCTATGGGGGGTGTGAGACAGCAAGAGTGAGCTCACATATGTTCATAGCTCAACAAGTTGTGGGGAATAATGTGCATGAACTCGCCAAAGGTGGGAACTCACGTGAAGTGTAAGGCTTACCAAAGAGGATGGTTGAAGCTGAGCATTGCTTTTAAAGTTGGTCAAAATTTTATTAGCAATTACTAAGTATAAGTAAATACCAACCCAATTAAGTAGTAGAACAAAAGTAACAACATCACCTGCGATGCAATGCATATGACAAATTGAATTTAGTTCCATAAATTAATCATGTGAGGGTCCGAGCTGCTCATGACCGTGAGCACGGCTAGTATACCAGTTTTACACTCTGCAGAGGTTGCGCATCTTTACCCACTAGTCATGTTACCCATCTGCCAAGAGACGGCCAATCCCATACACCTCTACCGAGGAGGCGAGGCAGTGTAACACTACGAGGCCTTTACAAAGTTCCACTAGCTTCAGAAAACCCGCTACAGTTTATAGGAAGCTCCAATGCAGGAATCCCTCGCATGACCGCCATCGCAGCAAAATCATCCCAAGGGCCTCCCTACACTGACCACTCCCCTACTGCCCTTGCCCCTTTCGGGTAAGGTAGTCATCCACTAGCTTTCCTAATTAATCAGCCAAGGGCATCCCATTAAACCCTTGTGGTAGCACTGTTTTCCCGGGTGGTCGCTCCATGTTCCAATTAACATAATGATCTTATCATGAACAGTAATAATAAACAGATAATAAAAGTGTGATCATGAATAATGTATCTTCATACCCAAAACCACATAAAGCACTAGCAAGTACTACCCAAAAAGTTTAGTGGTAAACAAGGTATAAAGATAGACAAACTAGGGTAACCTATTGGGTCCCATCAAAATTAACCTATGCAGATCATTATGATTAATTAGAACATGATTGGGTAAAAAGAAGTGATCAAGGGCACAACTTGCCTGGCACTTGAGATTCCAGGTACCAACTTGCTCTTCAGATGACACGTGTCCTCACGCTAGTCGTAGCAATACAAACAAACATGGTATAGGCAAAATTAACATTACACCAAACATAAGCACAAACTGAATAGTAGTATTCTACATGATGCTACGAGATCGTGGGAACGATAATCACTAAATTCGGGGTTACAGTTATGAAGTTACGGTTTTCCGAAGATCCATGTGGTTAAGTATAGAATAGACTAAGTGCAACATTTTAACCTATATTTCATGACAAAACAAAGTTACCAGATGATAATAAATATTATTATGAGACTAATGCAACTAGAATGGATCAAAACGGAGTTACAGTTATTGAGTTATGAATTTCCGAAGTTATTAAGTACTTGGCAGGAAATAAATTAAGTAAACAATTTTAATCTATGTTTCATGTCTAAATAGAGTCACTAGGTGATAAACAATATTAAAACAAAATTAATACAACTTGAATGAATCAAAAAGGAGTTAAAATAAATTTTCTATGAATTAAACAAGATCCTAGAATTATTTTTATACTAAAAAATCATTTTCTTTATTAGTTTTACCAATTATATTAACCTTTGGACCGCGGCCACTAATACCAGAGAGCGCAGGGTGTTTCTTATAAAATTCGGGGCTAAACCGCAAGACTCTTCCTATAGCCCCGGACGGCGGGTTAATTATGGCAAAGAGCAGGGGCTCTTTTGTAAGACTTCCCGTTCGAAGGGGTATCCCGCACTCAGAGTCGCCCGATCCAGATCCGGCGGCCTAGATTAGATCGTGCTTTAAGTGAAACGGTATGCAATACGAGCCCTTGGATCCAAGATCAGCGGTCGTGGTTTAATGAAACGAGATCGAATCTGGGTCACGGGATCCTGATCGAACGACCCAAGATGATCCCACCGAAGGGGTCTACTACTTCTAATCTAACCCGTTCGTCCAAGATCCTTCGGTAGACACCCCCTCCAATCCCAGCCGCTCAGTGCACATCCAACGACAGAGCCGCGCCCTCCCCAACCAGAGCCGAGACGCGGCGGCGGCGTTCTGTCCCTCTGGCGGAGAAGTGCCTCCACGGCGGAGCCGTCACCGGAGAAGGCGATGTTGCGCCCTCGTAACCCAAACCTCGACAAAAACATGTTATGCGAAAGAGGAGCTCATGAGGAACAGAATGAAGGGCTCCCTACCCGAAGCCGATGCATGGAGATCCATGGCCGCGGAAGTAGCAGCGGGCGGCGGAGGAAACAATCCGATGAAAAATATCCAGGCTCCGGTGGGAAGACACAATCCGCAGACACCGCGAGTTTTTCCGAAGGCCCCACGGTGGTGCCTGCGTTCTTCCCCAACTCAGTTGACCGACCCCTGAGCGGTAGTGGCGGCGAGAGGTTGCCGCGGCGTTCTCAGCGACGCTGGGACTCCCCGGGTTATATAAGTGCACGGCACAGGGCAACGGTCCGCGGATTGTGGCACCAGCGGAGGAGACCCTCCCACGACGAGCAGCGCGGCGCATAACCAGGGATGCAGTTCCGATCTCAGTGGAGAAGAGATGCCTGGCGTGCGGGCCCCACAAGTCTGTGACCAGCGCAGCAGCCACAAGGGAACACCGCGCTGCATTGGAGCGCGAGAGCAGGGAGACTGGCCAGGCGGGCCCGTGTGACAGGCACGGCGGAATCGAGAGGTGGGCCGGCCAGGGAAGAATTGGGCCCAGATGCGGTTTTGGTCCCATTTCTGTTTTCTTTTTATGATTTCTATTTCAAATTCAACCATGTTTCATCTTTGAATCACAAGCAAAACTCTAATGTGGACAGAAATCCTATCTTCATATTTATTATTATTACTGTTACTATTATTATTTTTATTATTTATCTTCCTCCTCACCCTTTAATTCAAAAAGGAATAAAGGATTATCATAATTACCTTTCTCAAATTCTTTACTATATATATATATATATTTTTGTAAATTGAGGTCAAATTAAGTCTTGATTCCTTTGTTCAAACAAAAATGCTCATCACAAAATCATCGGCATGAGATGCACATTTCTAAACTCATTTATTTGTTACCTGACCAATATAATTCCATTATTTGAATATGCACCAATAGAAGGAGTTCAAATGATCTCCAAGGTTCCAAAAATTCTCAAACACTAAGAATAATTTTATTTATTTATTTATTTATTTATTTATTTTTCTGATACAAATTTTGGGCTTTACATTGGTCTAGGAACATGTGATGTTCTACCCAGGTTGATTAAGGATTATACTAAATGTAGGCTTGCTGATCGAGGACCTTTTAACTGGTCACATGCTTCATCATGGGTAAGCTTTGCCTCGGGCAGACTAATACCAGAATAAGACAACACGCAATGGGAGTGGAGAGATGGCGAGAGTAGCATGTACCCTCTGTGGCAAGAGGCTGGACGGTGGTGTATCTGTGCTCTCGGTTGGCATGAACCTGATCTGGTCTTAAGAACCTCGGTGGCGAGTTGACATATGCAAGGGTTAAGTGCTACATACGTCGTGTGATTGGAGATCCCCAGCTGGGTATCGATTCGGATCGTCGTTACTTCTCAGACATGAAGACTTGGTCACTGCCCTGCAATCTAAGTCATGGATGGAATCTTAATGAGCAAAAATCATGTTGGATTGATTAATGTGATGATGAAATTAGACTAGATGCAAACAAGGTCTATTAATACTTAATCTAGCCTTAAAATGTTGAAAGTAAGGACTCATTTTAGTAAGCTTTTCTACAAACTATTAAAGTTGATTCTTGCTAAAAGCCTTTCCTTGATTCCTAAATCCAGCATATCTCTGAGAGTCTTTTCTTTAGTCGGGTAAGTCTTGCTGAGTAATTCCATACTCAGGGTTTTATTCCTTGTTGTTTTTAAGGTTATAGTTTTGTGCTGCTGATGATGGTGTTAAGTGCCGGTGGGCTCGGCCTTCTTATGAGTCTAAGTACTTCTTCTGTACTTCTTATTGAGGATGGTCACTTAAGCTAGCATATATTTCAAACTTATAAACAATTTATAACAGTTCAAAGTTATTTCTTTGAATCACTTTTGTAATCACTCCGATCATGTACATTGTGAAACTTGATGTAACATGTAAAATTTGGTAATAAGATTTCCGCTGCAAAATTATTGGTGTGTGATTTGTGTTTACTTAATCCCGCGGTTCTGGTTGTAAGTGGTTTATCCGAGGTCCTTGGGGCACTCGGACAGATCCTGTTGAGTTATCTGGTGCACCTGCATAGCAGTCTGAGGTCTTTGTGACAAGGACAGGTGCATGTGGGCCCGATAACTTGGGAGGTTCTGCCACACCCGTTGTCCGTAATAATACGGCTTGGGACCCCAAATCTACAGATAATCGACCTGAGGAAAGCAACAACAGCACCCTGGGTGATACTGACCACATGGGTGGCCTCTGGCCACTTTGTGAACTTGCCAATGGCGACGAAGAGGAATCGGTACCCGCCGACAGCCCTGGGGAATGGTCCCAGGATGTCCACCCCCATACGGTTGTTGGGGCGAAGGCGAAGACACTACCCCTCGCTCGATGCCTTCGGCGAAGGCGAAGACACTACCCCTCGCTCGATGCCTTCGCCAATCTCGCTGCGTCAACGGAGGCAAAACGACTGGTAGCTCCCACCCTTCATCCAACACATTGCAAGACGAAGGCCCACGACGAGGTCGCCTCGCTCCGCGTCCTCGTCGAACACGAAGGCCCACGTGGAATTCGGTCCATTGTAACAGGCCCCGCGTGACCGGTTGTATTACGGGCCCGATTTAGAGATGTTTTTATGTAATGACGGTCTGTAACCCCGCTTTATGGGAATATTCCGGGGGTGACCTAGGCGCTTGAGGGCACATGCGTCCTTAATCCGAGACGCTGGGCGCTTAGGCACCTATAAATACCCCGGCACAGTGTCCTTGAGGGGCTAGATTAACAGAGCAATTGCTGCCTCCCGAAAACCGTGTTCCCATCTCACTCAACCCCCCGTTGGAATCAACCTGCCCGGGAATGCGAGTTCCAACATTGGCGCCCACCGTTCGTGCTACGAAAAAATCACCCGCGATGGCACCCAAAAGTGCTAACTCGAAGGTAGCCCCATCCGTCGTCGAAGCAGCGAAGGCAGCCCTGCTAGCTAAGAAAAAGGGCAAGGCCCTCACCGACAACACCCACCAAGGAGCTGGTGAAGATGAAGCACACAGCAAGAGACAGCGCAACGACCAACACACTCCAGAGGGCACCCTTCGCACCTGCAGTTCCGAAGGGCAGCCACAAGTGCCACCCCCAGGCTTCACACCACCAGTGGGCGAAGACGCAGCAGAGGACGGCGAGGTCCTCAGCATCTCCGCAGAAGAGCAGCTATAGCTACGGGCCCTGCGCCTCAGAAACCGCAATCTTCAGAAGCAGAAGGAAATCCTCGAGGCCAAGCGCCAACGCGTCACTATGCAGGCCAAGCTGCGCCAAATGATACGAGATGAAGAGCAGAGGGCCCAGGAGCTTGAGCAAGAGATCGCACTCTTACAGCGCGAAGGCCAGCATGATCTGCAGCAGCACGGCCCGCCCCTCCAGCAGCGCGCGCCGGTCGAAGACCTATTCGTCCCCCACCATGGCCCGCCAACTTCAGGGCAGGGACCTACCCCAAGTACAACGGTAGCACCGACCCGGCACAGTATATCATGAGCTATCAAGTCGTCGTTGCATCAGCCGGGGGGGACGACGCCACGATGGCCAAGTCATTCATCATCGCCCTCGAAGGCCCGGCTCTCACTTGGTACACCAGATTGCCCCCGTTGTCCATCGATTCCTGGAGAAGTCTCCGAGACAAATTTCTGCTCAACTTCCAAGGGTACCGCCCAGACACCGACGCCTTGGCCGAACTGTCACTCTGCAAGCAGCTGGAAAGAGAGACTCTGCGGGAGTACTACTGTAAGTTCCTGACCCTCAAGTCACAACTGCCTTCGGTCGATGACCAAATAGCCATCCACTATGCCATCAGTGGCCTTCGGGCTGGCGTCCTTTACATCCACTGCATCAGAGATCCACCAAGAACCTCCAAGAGCTGTATCAGCTGTTCGAGAAGTACGCCAGATCCGAAGAGCTCCACCAGCGCAAGGTCGAGTCCCAGAGGAAACCCAAAGACCCTCTGCAGTCCAGCTGTGACACCTCAGGTGTCAGTTTCGTGTTACGTCGAGAGATTTATCCTAATCTCGGACGCTCAGTGAAAATTTCTATTTCTCGATCATGTCTGTCTCTGTCTATCAGGCTTTCTCAGGGAAGTTCACCGAATTCGTAGTTATTCGATCGTGAGAAACGGCAATTTTGGAGCCTGTTAAAACTTTTAATTCCCGGCACGAATACGAACTCGATAATCCATCTCGAATTATAAATCTCATCTGAAGCTCATTTAATCAAGCTCTCGACGACTGTTATTTAATCTGGGCCCGAGTCTAATTCCTCGAACCTCGATCGATGTCCGACTATTTT
Organism: Zea luxurians; assembly: GCA_029449295.1. Lineage (NCBI taxonomy): Eukaryota > Viridiplantae > Streptophyta > Magnoliopsida > Poales > Poaceae > Zea > Zea luxurians. The sequence goes on from JAOPSE010000012.1 coordinate 95,134,263, forward strand.
AATCTGAGTCCGTACTCTCAAACGGAATACTTAATGTGTCGTCATCTAATCAACTTTATCCGACTCGGCCAAATATCTCATGTCCGAACTGAACTCAAAATCCCGTATCGACAGCAATTTTAAAATTATCACGATTCGCCTTCTCCGACTAAAAATCCAAAACCGAGCAAATCTCAGGACGATTTATTTTCGAATCACGCGTAGGGAATTATTTCCGAGCAAATTCAAATCAAACTCTCGACCGAGTTTTTCGCCCGATCTTCCAAAATCTATTTCGCTCTGTTCTCCGTAGAGACGAATTTCGCAGGAGCACTTGTATTCCGGGAAATAATTAGCGATCCAATAATCTGTGTTTAATCAAAACACCATAAAATAAAATGGAAATAAATTAGCGCGGCCCAGTTTAGCGTTTTGGGCCAAGTCCATTCCAGCCCATTTGGCCCATTTAAAACCCTAACCCTAGAACTCTTCTGTAAATAGAAGGACCCCTCACTTGCACTTGGCATTTATTCACCTACCCCCCTAGCCGCCCAAACCAGCCCTCTTCTTTTCTCCTTCTCCTACATGGTTGAACACCAGGGCGTCAGCTCCTTCCCCACGAAGCAAGGGCCTCTCATGGCTGCCTCCCTTGTGGCACCTTTCCCCTACAGGTTCCTGGTCGGCGCCCTTGCTCCCTTGGCTCGACGCTCGGTGGCCAGACCCCATGGCGCACGTGCCCTCCTCCCTGGAGCCCATTGCTAGGAGCTCGGCCAATAGCCATGGAGTCCAAACTCCCTGTGCTCCAGCTGGCCTCCTCTGCCCGCGCTCCCCATTCCATGAAGCAGCGCGCAGGGAGCAGGAGCTTTTCCTCCATGGGCGCTCCCTGTTTTCTTCCATGCGCCGCAGCAGGAAGCTCAACTCAGCTCCATGGCCAGCCGCCCCTCTGTTGATGCCGAGCTCCAGCTCTGGCCAGCAGCCATGGCGCTGAGGATTCTCTGCGCGCGAGCACAAGCCCCATTTCTTCTACCTCTGTCCGGCGCCCAGCAGCATCCCTGTGCAGCGCCGCTGCTCCATCTCCTCCCCATCTTCCCCACCAAACAGCACCCGCAGCGAGTCGCCGTCGCCCATGGTCGAGCCCCCTTCCTCCCTGGCCACCCAGCTCACTGTCCAGGGCGCCCAGAAAAATTCCAGCAGCGAGCTCCACCGCCGACCTGCGCAGCAAGCTGCACGCCGCAGCAGCATGCTCCTTCGCCTCGCGCGTTGAGTGCTCGGCGAATCGCCGCTGCGAGCCACGCCCTCCGGCTTCGCTTTGGTTGTCCATGCGCGACGACGCGTTTGTCTTCACGCCACATGTGCAGCAACCACAACGGAGATTTGATATGGTGAGCCGATGTGTTATTTTGTTGTTGGATTGGATATATATATGTGTGTGTGGCTGCGATAGTTCTTTTGTGCGTCGTAGAGATTGGTTTGCGGATGTATTAATTATTTGCTAAAGCACTTCGTCGTAAATTAGTGTGTTAGTTGTGGTAAATTTAATAAAGCGTAAAGAATGCTTGGAAATTTCCGCAGTCGGCTAAGATGTTAGCCTATGTTAAATATATCTTATGTACTCATCGTGGCGTAGGATAGCGTGGGTTAAAAATATAAATTATGTGACATGTGATTCGTGTTTTAAAGGCGAGATGTGCGAATGATCGGTTAGTGTTTCACTTGTCTAGTCGATAAATGTTGTCATAAATAATTGTGCTAAAATTGGGCATGAGAAGGCAGTGGGGACATGTATGTACATGTGTGCTGTGGTGTATTGTAGTAGTGGTGGCGTAAGATAATTGATTGAGGTGTGCGGGTATATGCCGTAATGTGGTTATACTCGCGACGAAGAAAAGATGTATGTATTGTGTAACCCGACGTGTAGGTTGCTATTGTATAATCGTGTGAAGGATGCTCCCGATGGTCAGGTGACTAAAGGGTGGTGTAGTGGCGAAGCGAGAAGTAAGTTTAATATGTTTAAACAGGTAGTTGATAGCATCCATCGGCGCCGTCATGATTTCTGTTGTATGGCGGATTGATACCTTGTTTTGTCAATCATTGCATTCCATGTCCGTTGGATAAATAAATGTCTTGATGATCGATTATAGGTCTTATATGAGCGTTATCGCAGCCCAATAATTATTGGAAGCGAGTAGCGTTCATAAGTCGGTCCTTGTTAAAATTGAAGAACAACCCACTAAGATATGCACATAAGTGCTTTAGGACCTTCATTAGCAAATGTAAGTCTTATGAAGTTTTATTCCATATTTTAATGTCTCTATGTTAGACCTCCTAAAATATGGTGTTTTAAGTGACTTGTGTGTTTTCCAGTTTAAGTTGAGAAAAGGTTAAGAAACATTAATTAACTTGCTCCCACCCATGTTTTGAGTTGCAATGTCTAAATGGTTCGCTAAGTCTTCTACTGTGATTAGCCAACTCATGTTAAATAGGAGTCGATTTCATTAAGTGTTTGTTATATATATATATATGTTGTGTCTCGGATTGCGATAGTAATAGGCAAGCCGACGTGTATGCTGTCGAGCGGACCGTGTCGTTGCTCTAGTTAGCCAAATTGTTCGATGGCTTGGGTTAAGCTCGTAGTTACGATGAATTACTTATTGTAGTCTAAATGTGTATGGTTATGATCGCGGGTAAAAATTAGTAGTGCTCAAGTGATGTCTAAGTTAAAATACAAACTACTGTATAAAGGGCGTGTCGATACACGTATATGTACCGGGTCCGATTATTGTGGTGGATGTGTTTGTAAAAATTGTGTGTGGTGATTCTAGCGTACAAAGTAACTCGGATAAAAATTGGTATGTTGACTTGTTGGTTCTCATTTGATTAATTTAACTCTAACAAATGGTAAAGCGTTAGAGTAATTCAAGTCTCTCAAACGCGGCGATTCTTGAATTATATAGGAGCTGGAATTTATTGATTGCTGTTTTGGACTGCACGCGCTGTTTTAGTTGTGCTGTATGTTTGATGAACTAAATTGTGTTTTATGTAGATATGTGCTAAAGAAAAGTGGTAGATAACTATATTATCTTGCTGGTGTTAAAATTTGACAGCCATAGGTCTGACAGTTTAGGAGTTATGCTGTTCACAAATTCAGTAACTGAATCTGTCCAAATTCTGTACAGATTTCAGAAACTGTATTGTTTGTTCAATTTAATGTTACAATCTGTTCATGGTCATTATAAGAAAGTTGTAGGTGCTTTTCTTATCTTGCTTGTGTTAAAATTTCATAACTAAAGGCCTGACGGTTTAAGAGTTATGAATTTTACAACTTAGTTGCTGTGTTCTGTCCACCATCAGAACAGATTTTGAAAACTGCGTTGTTTGATTCAGTTAAGCACAGAATCACTTCTTGGTGATTATAAAAGTTATGTAGTGCAATTGCCAAGCTTTCCAAAAAGTCTTGGATCACTATTTTTGGTGGTCTGAAGGTTAAGTTATGGATGTTTAAATTCTGAAGACTGAATCTGTCCAGTTCTGGACAGTACAGCCTTCATAGTGTATTTCACCCTTGATAAATGTTAAACCAGCCAGTGATGTTTATGAATAATTTCTAGAACATTTAATTAGCTTTCCAGAAAGTCTAAGATCACTTTGTTTGGATGTCTGAATCCTCAGTTATGAATTTCTAAAGTCACAAGTCTGAATCTGTCCAAATCTGGACAGCGCTGTTGTGTTAATGCCTTTTGACCTTGCTAAGTGTTTAATCGTGCGGTGATGACAATACCAAAGTTGTAGAGCACCTTCTAAGCTTTCCAGAAAATCTTAGTTTGCTAGTTTTGGATTAATATTTAAAGAGTTATGGTTAAAACAAGCCACTGCTGTGCTGCTGTCCTAATTTTGTTGTGTTTTGTGGATTGCTCTACTCTGTGGCGTATGTCTTGAGTTGACCGTTTCCTCGTTTTGATTTTGGTTGAACACGCAGTAACGATAATATAACTAATATAAGTGAGCATAAGTATGTAGGTAACTAGTACACGCCTCGCTAAATTAGGGAACTAAATTGGTTAAGTTCTAATACGTGTTCGCCTAATAAATAATTGTAAAGCCCAATTAAGTGTCTAGTTCCTTTTCAACTAAGTCTGTCTACATATCAGTCGTAGGAAACTTAAGTACTTAACTAACCTAATGTTAAGTAACCAATGAATGATTAAAGTGAATGTGATAAATGCTTGCACGTGTGATGTCGTATTGCGCTGGTTAAGTCTAGAAAGTATCGGTCGTCTTTCTAATGGTAGTAACTACGTATGCCCGACGACGTGTAGATAACTAAAGCTAACATGTGGTTGTTTGCGGTGTCTTACAATTAAATGTTTAGTTCACTACCGTGTATTTGTATATCTTGTGATATTTTTCATTATATTCATACATATGCATCCTGCATCTCATTTAGGACCGAGAGATGGTGATCATGCAAGTGATGTGGTGTCAACCACAAGATGCAGTTGGTGGACAACCTAAGGAAGGATGGACTTAACCAGTGGATGCTCGCCAAGCGAGTGCCACCCCAGCAAACACTATCTAAGTGTTAAATTGAAGGCAAGCCCCGGTTTTATGCATAACCTGTTCTATATGCTATTTTACTACACGTAATGTTTGTAGGCTTGTATTGTGCACTTAAGTATAGGAGTTGTTTGAAACCCTAGTTGCATGAACTCAGGATTCCTTTTGAGATGGATACTAGTATGCTAGGTCGAGTAGCTGTGTTGGGGACTTGTTCTCAAATGCTAAGAGTTAAGAACAAGGCAACATAAAAAGTGTTAAGTGTTAAAGTCCTTCGTCCTCTGAAACATTATGTCCCTTCGGGAAATAATGAGTTTCGGACGAAGATCATAAGAGTCATACCTTCGTAAATATAGCAAGTAATGACGAAGGATTCACATAAAGCATGAAATATAATGTAGACATCATCATAGAATCATTTCTATTTTATTAACATGGAAAAATAGAAATGATTTCAAATTACAAATGTACCTTCGTTCCTGAGAGAAGGTTAAAAGTACAAGCGTGACGCAAAAGCAAATGCCAAGTCAGCGTGAACAGTACGGGAGTACTGTTCATCTATTTATAGACGCGGGACGCAGCCCACGTAAAATTACATTCATGTCCATTACATTTGCCAATGACTTATGGAAATCTGTCAAGGCCCAAGTAGTCTTTTCATCTTTAAGTCGGTTCCCCTCTCTGCTATCGCGACGAAGCTTCCCTGCGCACAGCTTCGGCTGTGCACCATCCTTCGTGGAGCTTGGTAATCAGCCCGTCCTCCATTTTAATCCCCCTTCGTCTGGTTCAGGCTTCGTCCTGACCGTACTTCATGTTCATAATTTTGAGTCCGAAGATACCTGTTCACATAATCCACTTGGAAAACATTGTCACATCATGTTTTTGAGGACCTTCGGAGGACGAAGGCCCCCAACAGTAGCCCCTCGCAATATTAATTTGCTAATGATAAATTCAGATTGCGATATGGACGAAGGCCTTGAGCCGAAGGTCCGAAAAAACACCTTCCCTTTGCTAGAATAGCAACACTCACTGACAAGCGGGGTCTTTCAATTTTCAACGCCCTGGGGGTATAAATAAGATCATACCGCAAACTTATTTGGTACTCACACTTGCCATCTGCTTCGGCCCACTAAATTTTTAGCTCTTGCACTAAGATTTGCTGATCTTTTTGATTTTGAAGCTTCGGCCTTGGAAACAGTTTTCTAGCGTTTCCGAAGATGTCTGAAGGTAAGAAGATCCCTGCTGAGACGAAGCTGAGCCTCGACGAAGAGAAGAACTTGGGGTTCCTTATAGCGATGGCGGAGACCAATACGGAGAAAATCACCAAGGAGATTCTTGAAGGTTTGTCCGAAGATACTGGTGACAGCGACAGTTACGATGTAGAAAGTGGTGGGGAAGAGTCCGAAGATCGACCATGGCGGCCAAGTCACACGGTTTTCGGGAAAACCACTATTAAGCAGAATCACATTGATAATATGAGGGGGAGGTATTTTCGAGATATATCTATTGTGAGGGTTGACGCTGGAGAAAAGACTTCTCCCACCCCCGAAGAAGATGAAGTCGTAATCTTCCGAAGCTTTCTGAAGGCTGGGCTTCGATTCCCCCTAAGCAACTTTGTTGTTGAAGTCCTGAAGACATTTCAAGTCTACCTTCATCAAATTACTCCCGAAGCTATCATAAGAATGGGGATGTTTGTCTGGGCTGCGAGAAGCCAAGGTTTAAATCCGAATGCTAAAAGCTTTTGCAACATTCATGAGTTGTTATATGAGACGAAGCCCTGGGGGAAAGAACAATATCACAACAACTTTGGGTGTTACAGCTTCGGTGCCCGCTCCGGGTCAAGCCGCCCTGTGCCGACCTTTCGGAAGAGGTGGCCCGGAGCCTGGATGACTGAATGGTTCTATGTAAAGAATGACTTAACAGCGCAAGAAGATGTCAAGAGTATCATTATGCGCCCCATCTGGCAACGCTTCGGACTTCGAAGGCCGAAGGTTGAAATGGATGAAGCAGCCGAGGAATGCCAAAGAGCCTTCGGCGTAGTCTGCTCTTTCATTGGGACAAGAGACTTGGTCCAAGAGCATATTGCCTTCAGGGTATGGCCACTTGCAGGAAAGTGGGAAATGCCGAAGGAGACCATCAAAGAGTCCGACGAAGGCGGACTAGTCAGACTGAAATACACATTCAAATACGGGGATAAGTTTGTTGAACCTGATGACGACTGGTTGAAAAGCATTGAAACATTAAGTGACGAGCTGCTTGGGGCATATTCGAAGGCCGAGAACACTGCGTTATCAGCAGCCTTCGGAGGCCGAAAGAAGAAAAGGCTCAACCGGGTATTTGACGCAGTCGGGTTTGTCTACCCTGACTATCACTATCCGGTATTGGGTCGCAAAAGAAAAAATACTTCTCCTGTGACAGAAGCTACCACTAGTGCCACTAGCGAGCCAGCGCCGCAAAGGAAAAAGATGAAGGTGCTCACCCACCGAGCGCGTTTTATTGAGCCGGCCACAGTGCCAAAATTTATTGGTGAAGTCTCTTTGGCCTTTGAAGCTACAGAACCAGCTCCAGTGCCGAAGATAGAAGAGAAAACTGAAGCGCCTTCAGCCGAAAAAGCAGAAAAACCGAAGATTGAAGAGCCAAAAATATCAGAAATCTTAAGTCCTTCAACAAATGTCGAAACAATAAAAAATCAAAAGGGCCCGTCGGTGACCCCGAAAAGAAAAAGAATGGTGAACGTGTTAGATGTTTTGGAGACAATTAAGTCTTCAAGCACAACTCCAAAGAAGACTATTGAAGTTGCTGAAGTGTCTACCGAAGCTGAAGTTGCTGAAGCTTCGAAGCAACAACCTGAAGCTGAAGCTGGGCCTTCAGAGCCCATCAAGGAACAATCTTTGGAGACAAAAATATCAGAACCAAATTTGGTTGAAGAAACTGACACTGCCGCCCCCGAAGCTCCTTCCAACATATGTGATTACATCGTGCGACATGCTTCGGGGAAGAAATTATCTGAAGAAGAGATTTATGAAGCCAATCACTATGCCAGAGAGTTAAAATATCCGAAGGGGGCAGTAGTGTTCAATGGGACAAATGAAGATGACTTCCTATACTGCCTCCCTGATAACAAAGAATTATCTGTCTGCCGGGAGATGGCTAGAAGTATGGGTTTCCCGAAGCTCGAAGCTGGATTATGTGCTATGACTAAGGAGGATCTCGCGGACAGTCTTGCGTACAATAGCCTGAAGGTATGGGAATTAGACACTTGAAAAATTTTCTTTAATATGTAATTCATTCTTTTATTCTTATATGGATTCTTTTTCGTATAGGGTTTAATCCTAAGCAACGCATTAAGAGCACAAAAGAGTGCCGAAGATGAAAGCTACGAAATTGCATTCAACAATTTACGTTCAGAAGTTATTAAACTGAGAAACGAAGCTCTAGAAAAAGATAAACTTCTGCTTACATTAGTAGACAAGATAAAAAAGGACGAAGCTGCTGCAAAAGTTCAGGCCGAAGCTCACAGACGCGAAATTAAAGATCTTCAGAAGCAACTGGCCCGGGCGAAGGAAGAACGCATACTTGAAGAAACAAGACGGGAATGCAGCGACCAATGGGCTGATCATTTGGAAGCAACCGTGGAAGAGCTTCGGTCTTCTAAGAAAAAATGCTACGAAAAATCCATGGAATGCGTAAAGAAAATTAAAACCAGCTTCGCCAGCGTGGGCGCATTTTCCAGTGAAGAGAATTTCTCAAGAGGCAATCCCGAAGGTCCAATAGAATGGATCAGCCACGAAGCAGAGGCCTTCGAGGAAATCCTGAGTAGCCGCGGTGACATCTGCGCTTTTTCGGGCGCCAGGGGAGTTGCTACTGTCTTGGAGAAGAAAGGTTGTGAACATGTAAAAGCTTTAGCTCAGTCCGAAGCTGCCTTATCCTCCGAAGACATCAAAGACCCCTCGGCCGAAGCAAGCATGGTTGGTGGCAAATTCTTTACTGATGTCTGGGACAACGGCGGCCGAGAAATGGCGCAAGAAATCATTCAAAGGAGTGAAAAAGGCATCCATGATGCTAGGAAAGTGACAGAAGTTGCCGAAGGGCAAATAGGTATTAATTAGTCGCTCTTATTGTGTTGTAATTTTTATTTCAAACTTTGCTCGCGGTTTGTAATAGTAATGCAGAAATATTCTCTTCCCTCAGAACCTGCTGGATCGTCTGGTGACCCTCACACAAAAGGGGATGACGAAATTAAACAAATGGCCGAAGCTATCATGGATAAAGTTGTTGAACAACTTCTAAATGAGGCTGCCGAAGTAGTATTAAGAGAAGACTAGGTGTTATTAGAAAAAAACATTTGAAGTGTGATCTATGTAATATTTGGTACATTTGAATGTAATATACAAGTCTCTTTTCATTATTCAATTCTTTACGATGCATGAATTCTACATACATACCATTTTTGAGCCTTCGGCGAAAAAACACCTTCCCTTCTTTTCATGCTTCGTGAAGAAGACATTCTCCGTTAAAACTATTCTGATGAATCACATCCACGCTTCGTGAAAACACTCTCCGAAGCTGTACAATTTCGATATTACTCTGATGGAGCTTATCCATGCTTCGTAAAAACATTCTCCGAAGCTGTATTCCGAAGATTATCATTGTATTCCCTCGTGACTTTACACAATTTGCACTTTCTCAAAGCGTCCTTTCGAAGGTTAATACTGTGTCCCCTTCTTTTGCCATATGCAACATGATGTATGATGCTTATGCTATACAAAATGATGTGATGATGTTATGTTATGCAAATGACGTTTGTTCCGAAGATACACACAAAATATCTTTGTAAGCTCTGCATTCCCTTAGGAACGTCTTTGGAGCTTCTTCGCCTTTTACTTAGGCGGTATCAGCGTTGATTTTTCGCTGTAAGCTCTGCATTCCCTTAGGAACGTCTTTGGAGCTTCTTCGCCTTTTACTTTAGGCGGTATCAGCGTTGACTTTTTGCTGTATGCTTTGCATTCCCTTAGGAACGTCTTTGGAGCAAAAAACTTACACTGCGCTCCCTTTGGAACGGCTTTTTGTAACTTCAGCAACTTACTCTGCGTTCCTTAGAATGACTTTTTGTTGCTTCGAAGGATTTTTAATAATTCGAAGGTCCTCCTTGTTACCGCAAATTTTTAAGCTTCAGCAACTTAAGCCTGTGGAGAAGATAGGTTTTCTTCATAATCAACCACGAAACTATTACATGAAAACTGAAATGTTCTTTATTACACAGAAAATAGAACTAAACGGAAAAGACTGTTATCAAAGTAGGATATTTGTCAATAAATGTGCTTCGACTCTGGCACAGTACTATTGACTGTGCGAGCTTCAGATTGCTCTCTGAGATCCCTTTGGTGCGGAACATATTGGCTCCCTTCTGGCTGTTGGCCTTCTTGCAGCGGAGGTGGAGGCGGGGGCTGTTGCCATGAAGCTTGAGGTTGACTCGCCGAAGCTACGGAAACTGCAGGGTGGTTGCCCACGTTTTCCGGGATGTAAGGCTGATGGTACGAAGCAGTATGCATGACCTGCTTCGGCTGGCCCTGTTGCGCTGCAGCTTCTGCTAGCTCCTTTTGTTTCTGGATAGTAACATGGCACATCCTGGTGGTATGGCCCTTGTTTTCACCATAGAATAAGCAAAATACCCTCCTTGGTTGATCTCCAAATCTTCCGCCGAAGCCCCTGGCGCCTCTGCCTCTTGGAGCTGGTGGCCGGAAGAAAGTTTGCTGTTGCCCCGAAGCCTGTGAGGAGCACTGCGGTCTGTTCTGCTGACTCCCCTTATCATCATTTTGAGTGGAGTTGTGAATGGACCTGACATGCCTTGGATAGAATCTTCCTCCGAAGCCCCTGGTCATTTCAGAAAATCTGAAGGCCTCCTCCCTTCTTTGGCGAAAGTCATTATCGGCACGAATGTACTCGTCCATCTTTTGGAGCAGCTTCTCCAGAGTCTGAGGAGGCTTCCTAGCAAAGTATTGAGCTGCAGGTCCAGGACGAAGCCCCTTGATCATGGCTTCGATGACAATTTCATTGGGCACAGTTGGTGCCTGCGCCCTCAAACGCAAGAACCTTCTGACATACGCCTGAAGGTATTCTTCATGATCCTGAGTGCACTGGAACAAGGCTTGAGCAGTGACCGGCTTCGTCTGAAATCCTTGAAAGCTGGTTAACAACATATCCTTCAGCTTCTGCCATGAAGTGATCGTTCCTGGTCGAAGGGAGGAATACCAGGTCTGGGCGACACTCCTGACGGCCATAACGAAAGACTTTGCCATGACTGCAGCATTGCCCCCATACGAAGACACTGTTGCTTCGTAACTCATCAAGAACTGCTTCGGGTCTGAATGGCCATCAAACATGGGAAGCTGGGGTGGCTTATAGGACGGAGGCCAAGGTGTAGCCTGCAGCTCAGCGGACAGAGGAGAAGCATCATCGAAAACAAAATTTCCATGATGGAAATTGTCATACCAGTCATCTTCGTTGAAGAAGCCCTCCTGACGAAGGTCTTTTTGTGGAGGCCTTCGGTTCTGCTCATCGTGGGTAAGATGACGGACTTCTTCAGAAGCTTCGTCTATCTGCCTTTGCAGCTCAGCTAGCCTGGCCATCTTTTCCTTTTTCCTCTGTACCTGCTGATGAAGCATCTCCATATCCCTGATTTCTTGGTCTAGTTCATCCTCCTGAAGCGTCGGGCTGACGGCCTTCCTCTTCTGGCTTCGGGCCTCCCGAAGAGAGACGGTCTCCTGGTTGGGGTCCAGCGGTTGCAGTGCTGCAGCCCCAGTCGCTGAAGCTTTCTTCGGCGCCATAGCGAAGGTCTATAGCTTCCGAAGGTGTTCAAAAAACTCGAAGTGGAAGTGAGTTCACCGGAGGTGGGCGCCAATGTTGGGGACTTGTTCTCAAATGCTAAGAGTTAAGAACAAGGCAACATAAAAAGTGTTAAGTGTTAAAGTCCTTCGTCCTCTGAAACATTATGTCCCTTCGGGAAATAATGAGTTTCGGACGAAGATCATAAGAGTCATACCTTCGTAAATATAGCAAGTAATGACGAAGGATTCACATAAAGCATGAAATATAATGTAGACATCATCATAGAATCATTTCTATTTTATTAACATGGAAAAATAGAAATGATTTCAAATTACAAATGTACCTTCGTTCCTGAGAGAAGGTTAAAAGTACAAGCGTGACGCAAAAGCAAATGCCAAGTCAGCGTGAACAGTACGGGAGTACTGTTCATCTATTTATAGACGCGGGACGCAGCCCACGTAAAATTACATTCATGTCCATTACATTTGCCAATGACTTATGGAAATCTGTCAAGGCCCAAGTAGTCTTTTCATCTTTAAGTCGGTTCCCCTCTCTGCTATCGCGACGAAGCTTCCCTGCGCACAGCTTCGGCTGTGCACCATCCTTCGTGGAGCTTGGTAATCAGCCCGTCCTCCATTTTAGTCCCCCTTCGTCTGGTTCAGGCTTCGTCCTGACCGTACTTCATGTTCATAATTTTGAGTCCGAAGATACCTGTTCACATAATCCACTTGGAAAACATTGTCACATCATGTTTTTGAGGACCTTCGGAGGACGAAGGCCCCCAACAAGCTGCTTTATTAATTAGGATCTCGGTAGAAGTCGAGTGATTTTTCTAGCACTCGCGCGAGGTCAGGAAATTGGTTGTATCCACTTTCTTATCATAATGATACTGGGTTGTGGACAACAATCCATGGGGATTGGTTGTCCACGGGATGGAAATTTGAATAAGGATTAAGGTGTGGTACCGTGTGTCAAGCGTTTGAACGTACTAAACACATACCGAGAAATATGGTAAATCGGTAAGCCTAGTACCTGAGTGAACCTGCCCGCAGATTGCCCTCCTCACGCGACCTGAGACGTGGTCTCCCATTCCGGTTATGGTGGGTACAAGTGCGGTCACTGCACGACGGCAGTCGGGGTCAGTGGGGCATTGTACGCCAAGGCGGTGAGCCCCTTTCTGTTGCCAGAGAATCGATGGGGACAGTTGATGTGCGTGGGGACGGGGTGCCTTGCCACGTCGTGTGTTTAGGTTTACCTTGCAAGGTTTAAAAACTCGATTCGAATCGTCTGCTTCTCGCAGCTAATGAGACTGCTTGATCCATGCTGCTACATTGAGTAATAAGTGGAAATGAGGTGACTGGCAAAAGATGTTGATTGCTTAAAAATGTTTGATATCATGTATGAGTAGCTAGGTACATATCTAGTTTAAAAGGATCATACTAAAACTTGAAAAGCTAAAACTTGATTTTAGACTCAGCTAGTGCTTTTGGCAAACCAAACCCCTCAGCCAAACAGCTGCATGTCTAGAGGTAGAGGAGTAGACTCCTCACACCGGGTAAGTCTAGCTGAGTATTAGTATACTCAGCCTTGCTTGTGGCATAATTTTTGCAGGTACTTCTTAGGATGATTGGTTGATGGTGTGACTTGGCCTTCGTCCCTGCCACCGGGATAGACGGTTGAGTGGGTTATTGCTTCCGCAGGAGAGGACCAGGAGGAGTAGTGTGGCCAGGCTTCGCCATGTTACTCGGTTTTCTCCGTTAGTTATTTCCGCTGCATTAAAAATTTATGGTTATTATTTCTGAAACTCCGATAATGTAATCATTAATGATACTTATTGAATTTGTGGTATTATGTTTTATTGTATTTCTCTGTGCCTCACCTTCGAGTGAGCTAGTGGTATTCGATCCTGGTTAAGTGGCTTTATCGGACTAGATCCGAGGGACTGACGGTTTATTCCTATTTAAGTGTGGTCTAGCCTCTAAGGCGGGACTTAGGCACTTAAGTTGGAATAATTCGGGCGGTTCCGCCACAGCTGGTATCGGAGCGAATACCATTACAGAGAAGTCAATAAGTCATGATTACCAACCTTTTCTAAAGTAAAACTTGCTTAGAAACCAATGTTGGATAGATCGTCAGGACGATAAGTTAGACCTAGGACGTGAAGCCTTAGGAAATAGATGGGTAGCTAGGTGGCTAGTTATTTAGGCCATAAAGGCTACTACTACTATTAATAAGGATGCTGTAGAAGCACCCGAAAAATTAGTTAGGTCTGAGAAGACGACTAGAATGAGCATGCATCATGATTGTCGCATTATAATTGTCTTTTGTGCACCAACATGCTTCTCTCACCTTTATTCTAATAATAAAAACTTGTGAATAATGTGATGTACTGCTATGTTAGAAATGCCTTACCCCGTGTCAGATGGGTATGTCTTGTTAGGTTGTGTTATGTGTTTCTCTTGCCTTGCTATCTAGGTAGTATTGTAATTGTTCAACCCTTTTTGCAAAAAAAAATTTGCTTCTTTTGCCCATAAAAAGACCCCCTTTCCAAACAACCTTGAGTTTAGCAAGTGAAACCTCCTTAAAAAAACAAATCCTACTTGTGTTGGTATTTTCTAGCCCCCTTGAGTGTTTTACCTTTGAAGTTAAACCTGCACAACTTGTAGACCCCCATAGCTTAAACCGCTAGCCAAACTAAAACTTCCTTGTGCACTTGTTGTGTCAAAAAAATTATTGTTGGTGTCTAGTTGCGCAAACCCTATCAAGGCCATGTTTCTTTCCATAAATCCTTGCCCCTAAAACTTCATAGCATTCCTGTTGATCATCCAGCTGATCTTGTTGCCTACCTCTCCTTTCACCTGGATCCGGTAATCCTTTTCCTGGTGAATCATGCTGGCTGTATCATCCGAATCTCTGGATCCTATAATTATTCTACCATGTTATCTGGTTATCTGCTATAACCTGTTCTCAAGTATCGGATGTTGATCTTACCTAAATCTCTCAATTCTAGTCATTCTCATACTCTTTCTTTAAGGATCATGACGTCATTTTATCAACCTATCTCTGAACAGCATATCCATGTGGATTAATGGATGTTGCTGTTATCTTTGGATCTCTCATGTCTCTAAAAGCTTATCAATCTCGATCTCATGGTTGGTTCCTCCTCATATTAAAAATCGTATCAATCTTTGGCTGATAATCCCCGTGATGATCATAAAATGGTTCTCTGAGTTGAAGAAAATTCTCATGTGATGCTCTTTTGCCAATAATCTTTGCTTCAACTCTGGTCACATTCTTATTTTCTGAGCCATACCCTTATGGGCCCCATCTATTTATGCCACGTGAAAATTTCTTATTGGTTGCGTTTGGTAATGATGTCATGACTAACGACTGATGGTGCCGCGACGAAACCGAGAGCCAACTATGGTGCACACATGGTTGAGTTGCTCGGCACGCGCTGGTATCGTGGTTAATAGTTGTGATCCATTACGAGGCTATACCGATGTGTTATCTTTTGTGGACACTCTCTCAGAATGATCGCAGCATTTTGTCTCGATATGTCGCGATGTTCTATCCAAATCTATCTTCAGTATATTGTCAGATCCCATCTCATGAATTTGCATCTATCTCCAGCCTGGGAGTTACATGCTTCTCCACCCTTGAAGATCCTCATTCGAATCTCGGGACGAGATTCTTTTTAAGGGGGGAAGGCTGTGACACCCCAGGTGTCAGTTTCGTGTTACGTCGAGAGATTTATCCTAATCTCGGACGCTCAGTGAAAATTTCTATTTCTCGATCGTGTCTGTCTCTGTCTATCAGGCTTTCTCATGGAAGTTCACCGAATTCGTAGTTATTCGATCGCGAGAAACGGCCAATTTTGGAGCCTGTTAAAACTTTTAATTCCCGGCACGAATACGAACTCGATAATCCATCTCGAATTATAAATCTCATCTGAAGCTCATTTAATCAAGCTCTCGACGACTGTTATTTAATCTGGGCCCGAGTCTAATTCCTCGAACCTCGATCGATGTCCGACTATTTTAATCTGAGTCCGTACTCTCAAACGGAATACTTAATGTGTCGTCATCTAATCAACTTTATCCGACTCGGCCAAATATCTCATGTTCGAACTGAACTCAAAATCCCGTATCGACAGCAATTTTAAAATTATCACGATTCGCCTTCTCCGACTAAAAATCCAAAACTGAGCAAATCTCAGGATGATTTATTTTTGAATCACGCGTAGGGAATTATTTCCAAGCAAATTCAAATCAAACTCTCGACCGAGTTTTTCGCCCGATCTTCCAAAATCTATTTCGCTCTGTTCTCCGTAGAGACGAATTTTGCAGGAGCATTTGTATTTCGAGAAATAATTAGCGATCCGATAATCCGTGTTTAATCAAAACACCATAAAATAAAATGGAAATAAATTAGCGCGGCCCGGTTTAGCGTTTTGGGCCAAGTCCATTCCAGCCCATTTGTCCCATTTAAAACCCTAACCCTAGAACTCTTCTATAAATAGAAGGACCCCTCACTTGCACTTGGCATTTATTCACCTACCCCCCTAGCCACCCAAACCAGCCCTCTTCTTTTCTCCTTCTCCTACACGGTTGAACACCAGGGCGTCAGCTCCTTCCCCACGAAGCAAGGGCCTCTCATGGCTGCCTCCCTTGTGGCACCTTTCCCCTATAGGTTCCTGGTCGGTGCCCTTGCTCCCTTGGCTCGACGCTCGGTGGCCAGACCCCATGGCGCACGTGCCCTCCTCCCTGGAGCCCATTGCTAGGAGCTCGGCCAATAGCCATGGAGTCCAAACTCCTTGTGCTCCAGCCGGCCTCCTCTGCCCGCGCTCCCCATTCCATGAAGCAGCACGCAGGGAGCAGGAGCTTTTCCTCCATGGGCGCTCCCTGTTTTCTTCCACGCGCCACAGCAGGAAGCTCAACTCAGCTCCATGGCCAGCCGCCCCTCTGTTGATGCCGAGCTCCAGCTCCGGCCAGCAGCCATGGCACCGAGGATTCTCTGCGCGCGAGCACAAGCCCCATTTCTTCTACCTCTGTCCGGCGCCCAGCAGCATCCCTGCGCAGCGCCGCTGCTCCATCTCCTCCCCATCTTCCCCACCAAACAGCACCCGCAGCGAGTCGCCGTCGCCCATGGCCGAGCCCCCTTCCTCCCTGGCCGCCCAGCTCACTGTCCAGGGCGCCCGGAAAAATTCCAGCAGCGAGCTCCACCGCCGACCTGCGCAGCAAGCTGCACGCCGTAGCAGCATGCTCCTTCGCCTCGCGCGTTGAGTGCTCGACGAATCGCCGCTGCGAGCCACGCCCTCCGGCTTCGCTTTGGTCGTCCATGCGCGACGACGCGTTTGTCTTCACGCCACATGTGCAGCAACCACAACGGAGATTTGATATGGTGAGCCGATGTGTCATTTTGTTGTTGGATTGGATATATATATATATATATATATATATGTGTGTGTGTGTGTGTGTGTGTGTGTGTGGCTGCGATAGTTCTTTTGTGCGTCGTAGAGATTGGTTCGCGGATGTATTAATTATTTGCTAAAGCACTTCATCATAAATTAGTGTGTTAGTTGTGGTAAATTTAATAAAGCGTAAAGAATGCTTGGAAATTTCCGTAGTCGGCTAAGATGTTAGCCTATGTTAAATATGACCTATGTACTCATCGTGGCGTAGGATAGCGTGGGTTAAAAATATAAATTATGTGACATGTGATTCGTGTTTTAAAGGCGAGATGTGCGAATGATCGGTTAGTGTTTCACTTGTCTAGTTGATAAATGTTGTCATAAATAATTGTGCTAAAATTGGGCATGAGAAGGCAGTGGGGACATGTATGTACATGTGTGCTGTGGTGTATTGTAGTAGTGGTGGCGTAAGATAATTGATTGAGGTGTGCGGGTATATGCCGTAATGTGGTTATACTCGCGACGAAGAAAAGATGTATGTATTGTGTAACCCGACGTGTAGGTTGCTATTGTATAATCGTGTGAAGGATGCTCCCGATGGTCAGGTGACTAAAGGGTGGTGTAGTGGCGAAGCGAGAAGTAAGTTTAATATGTTTAAACAGGTAGTTGATAGCATCCATCGGTGTCGTCATGATTTCTGTTGTATGGCGGATTGATACCTTGTTTTGTCAATTATTGCATTCCATGTCCGTTGGATAAATAAATGTCTTGATGATCGATTATAGGTCTTATATGAGCGTTATCGCAGCCCAATAATTATTGGAAGCGAGTAGCGTTCATAAGTCGGTCCTTGTTAAAATTGAAGAACAACCCGCTAAGATATGCACATAAGTGCTTTAGGACCTTCATTAGCAAATGTAAGTCTTATAAAGTTTTATTCCATGTTTTAATGTCTCTATGTTAGACCTCCTAAAATATGGTGTTTTAAGTGGCTTGTGTGTTTTCCAGTTTAAGTTGAGAAAAGGTTAAGAAACATTAATTAACTTGCTCCCACCCATGTTTTGAGTTGCAATGTCTAAATGGCTCGCTAAGTCTTCTACTGTGATTAGCCAACTCATGTTAAATAGGAGTCGATTTCGTTAAGTGTTTGTTATATATATATATATATATATGTTGTGTCTCGGATTGCGATAGTAATAGGCAAGCCGACGTGTATGCTGTCGAGCGGACCGTGTCGTTGCTCTAGTTAGCCAAATTGTTCGATGGCTTGGGTTAAGCTCGTAGTTACGATGAATTACTTATTGTAGTCTAAATGTGTATGGTTATGATCGCGGGTAAAAAATAGTAGTGCTCAAGTGATGTCTAAGTTAAAATACAAACTAGTGTATAAAGGGCGCGTCGATACACGTATATGTACCGGGTCCGATTATTGTGGTGGATGTGTTTGTAAAAATTGTGTGTGGTGATTCTAGCGTACAAAGTAACTCGGATAAAAATTGGTAAGTTGACTTGTTGGTTCTCATTTGATTAATTTAACTCTAACAAATGGTAAAGCGTTAGAGTAATTCAAGTCTCTCGAACGCGGCGATTCTTGAATTATATAGGAGCTGGAATTTATTGATTGTTGTTTTGGACTGCACGCGCTGTTTTAGTTGTGCTGTACGTTTGATGAATTAAATTGTGTTTTCTGTAGATATATGCTATAGAAAAGTGGTAGATAACTTTATTGTCTTGCTGGTGTTAAAATTTGACAGCCATAGGTCTGACAGTTTAGGAGTTATGCTGTTCACAAATTCAGTAACTGAATCTGTCCAAATTCTGTACAGATTTCAGAAACTGTATTGTTTGTTCAATTTAATTTTACAATCTGTTCATGGTCATTATAAGAAAGTTGTAGGTGCTTTTCTTATCTTTCTTGTGTTAAAATTTCAAAACTAAAGGCCTGACGGTTTAAGAGTTATGAATTTTACAACTTAGTTGCTGTGTTCTGTCCACCATCAGAACAGATTTTAAAAACTGCGTTGTTTGATTCAGTTAAGCACAGAATCACTTCTTGGTGATTATAAAAGTTATGTAGTGCAATTGCCAAGCTTTCCAAAAAGTCTTGGATCACTATTTTTGGTGGTCTGAAGATTAAGTTATGGATGTTTAAAGTCTGAAGACTGAATCTGTCCAGTTCTGGACAGCACAGCCTTCATAGTGTATTTCACCCTTGATACATGTTAAACCAGCCAGTGATGTTTATGAATAATTTGTAGAACATTTAATTAGCTTTCCAGAAAGTCTAAGATCACTTTGTTTGGATGTCTGAATCCTCAGTTATGAATTTTTACAGCGCTGTTGTGTTAACGCCTTTTGACCTTGCTAAGTGTTTAATCGTGCGGTGATGACAATACCAAAGTTGTAGAGCACCTTCTAAGCTTTCCAGAAAATCTTAGTTTGCTAGTTTTGGATTAACATTTAAAGAGTTATGGTTAAAACAAGCCACTGCTGTGCTGCTGTCCTAATTTTGTTGTGTTTTGTGGATTGCTCTACTCTGTGGCGTATGTCTTGAGTTGACTGTTTCCTCGTTTTGATTTTGGTTGAACACGCAGTAACGATAATATAACTAATATAAGTGAGCATAAGTATGTAGGTAACTAGTACACGCCTCGCTAAATTAGGGAACTAAATTGGTTAAGTTCTAATACGTGTTCGCCTAATAAATAATTGTAAAGCCCAATTAAGTGTCTAGTTCCTTTTCAACTAAGTCTGTCTACATATCAGTCGTAGGAAACTTAAGTACTTAACTAACCTAATGTTAAGTAACCAATGAATGATTAAAGTGAATGTGATAAATGCTTGCACGTGTGATGTCGTATTGCGCTGGTTAAGTCTAGAAAGTATCGGTCGTCTTTCTAATGGTAGTAACTACGTATGCCCGACGACGTGTAGATAACTAAAGCTAACATGTGGTTGTTTGCGGTGTCTTACAATTAAATGTTTAGTTCGCTACCGTGTATTTGTATATCTTGTGATATTTTTCATTATATTCATACATATGCATCCTGCATCTCATTTAGGACCGAGAGATGGTGATCGTGCAAGTGATGTGGTGTCAACCACAAGATGCAGTTGGTGGACAATCTAAGGAAGGATGGACTTAACCAGTGGATGCTCGCCAAGCGAGTGCCACCCCAGCAAACACTATCTAAGTGTTAAATTGAAGGCAAGCCCCGGTTTTATGCATAACCTGTTCTATATGCTATTTTACTACACGTAATGTTTGCAGGCTTGTATTGTGCACTTAAGTATAGGAGTTGTTTGAAACCCTAGTTGCATGAACTCAGGATTCCTTTTGAGATGGATACTAGTATGCTAGGTCGAGTAGCTGATTTATTAATTAGGATCTCGGTAGAAGTCGAGTGATTTTTCTAGCACTCGCGCGAGGTCAGGAAATTGGTTGTATCCACTTTCTTATCATAATGATACTGGGTTGTGGACAACAATCCATGGGGATTGGTTGTCCACGGGATGGAAATTTGAATAAGGATTAAGGTGTGGTACCGTGTGTCAAGCGTTTGAACGTACTAAACACATACCGAGAAATATGGTCAATCGGTAAGCCTAGTACCTGAGTGAACCTGCCCGCAGATTGCCCTCCTCATGCGACCTAAGACGTGGTCTCCCATTCCGGTTATGGTGGGTACAAGTGCGGTCACTGCACGACGGCAGTCGGGGTCAGTGGGGCATTGTACGCCAAGGCGGTGAGCCCCTTTCTGTTGCCAGAGAATCGATGGGGACGGTTGATGTGCGTGGGGACGGGGTGCCTCGCCACGTCGTGTGTTTAGGTTTACCTTGCAAGGTTGAAAAACTCGATTCGAATCGTCTGCTTCTCGCAGCTAATGAGACTGCTTGATCCATGCTGCTACATTGAGTAATAAGTGGAAATGAGGTGACTGGCAAAAGATGTTGATTGCTTAAAAATGTTTGATATCATGTATGAGTAGCTAGGTACATATCTAGTTTAAAAGGATCATACTAAAACTTGAAAAGCTAAAACTTAATTTTAGACTCAGCTAGTGCTTTTGGCAAACCAAACCCCTCAGCCAAATAGCTGCATGTCTAAAGGTAGAGGAGTAGACTCCTCACACCGGGTAAGTCTAGCTGAGTATTAGTATACTCAGCCTTGCTTGTGGCATAATTTTTGCAGGTACTTCTTAGGATGATTGGTTGATGGTGTGACTTGGCCTTCGTCCCTGACACCGGGATAGACGGTCGAGTGGGTTATTGCTTCCGCAGGAGAGGACCAGGAGGAGTAGCGTGGCCAGGCTTCGCCATGTTACTCGGTTTTCTCTGTTAGTTATTTCCGCTGCATTAAAAATTTATGGTTATTATTTCTGAAACTCCGATAATGTAATCATTAATGATACTTATTGAATTTGTGGTATTATGTTTTATTGTATTTCTCTGTGCCTCACCTTCGAGTGAGCTAGTGGTATTCGATCCTGGTTAAGTGGCTTTATCGGACTAGATCCGAGGGACTGACGGTTTATTCCTATTTAAGTGTGGTCTAGCCTCTAAGGCGGGACTTAGGCACTTAAGTTGGAATAATTCGGGCGGTTCCGCCACACCAGCCGCACGTGGACGAGACCGTCGCAGACAGAATCCGGTCGGGACGGCCGCAGCTAGCAGCAGGTACACAACATCGCCAACCAGCACCCCTCTGGTGAGGCCCCTCGCCACCAAGATTGTCCCCCCCTAGGGCCACGGCGGAGGGACCCGTGGTCGAGGCCGAGGACGGGCGCAGCAGCCGCGCAGATTTTACTGTTTGTTCCATGGCGAAGACTGCGCGCACCCAACAAGGGACTGCCCGGAGACGAAGGCCTCCAGAGACAGGATGTCTCGGGCGCAACCAGCCGACAACCCAAGAGTTGTCGCGCACACATATCAACAACTCCCACCACCATACAACCACGGCCCTGCTCAGCATCCACCCAACCATGCATACCAACATCAGGAGGTACAAATCGTGCCTCCCCCACCCCCACCTCCACACCCGCAATAGCCACACATCCATCACCCCCATGCACCAAAACAAGAAGACTTCGCTGATCAGCCGTATCACGGAGTCATCCATATGATCACTGAGGGATCCAGCGTCGACTTCGACATAAAGCGGCAGAAGAGGGACCACTACCGCAGCGTCAACCACGTCACCGTCACCGGCCCAGTCGTGCAGACGAAGTGGTCCCATGTGCCGTTGACCTTCGACGCCAGAGACGTCGACCTGCGCAGCGCCCCCTTACATCGACGCCATGGTAATCAACTGCAGCATGGCAGGCTGGGACCTGCACAAAGTCTTAGTGGATAATGGCAGCCAGGCAGATATCATTTTCCTCCACGCCTTCGACCGCATGGGCATCAGCCACATCTTGCTCAAGCCTTCGGACAACTCGCTGTATGGCTTCGGCGGCAAGGGCACCTTTCCTGTCGGCAAAATAGAGCTACCCCTCTCCTTCGGTGTAGCACCCAATGCCCGAAGTGAGCAAATTACTTTCAACATCGTCGACATGGTGTACCCGTACAACGCCATCAAGGGTCGAGGCTCCATCAACAAGTTTGAAGCAGCCATCCACGGACTTTATCTATGCATGAAGATCCCGGGTCCACAAGGCGCAATCACAGTCTACGGCAACCAACAGGCCGCGCGCAATATAGAAAGACACTTCGTTCTAGGGCAAAGGAACGTACACTGCCTCACGGCGCAACGCGAGGCCCCCGAGCCAACCAGCCCGATCGCCAAAGAACATGAAAAGGCACAGCTACAGAGCAACGATGGGACCAAGACTGTCCCCCTTGACCAGTCAACGCCCAAGCAAACAGTCATCATAAACGAAGACCTTACCTTGCATGACGAGGAGAGACTCCTCTCCTGTTTGTCCAAAAATAAGGACGTCTTCGCCTGGTTCGCCCTCAACCTGGTCGGAATCAATCGCTCCATCATCGAGCATAGCTTGGGAATTGACCCTTCGGTGAGGCCGAAGAAGCAACGGCTGCGCAAGATGTCTGATGAGAAGACAGAAGCAGCCAAGGCCGAGGTACACCGCCTGCTTGAGGCCAAGTTCATTGAGCCAGTCGCCTACCCTACGTGGCTTGCCAACATAGTCATGGTGCAACAGAAGAGCGGCAAATGGCGGATGTGCATCGACTTCATCAGCCTCAACAAAGCTTGCCCCAAGGACAATTTCCCGCTGCCTCGGATCGACAAGATCATCGATAGTGCGGCCAGCTATGAAGTCATGTCACTCCTCGACTGCTTCTCTGGCTACCACCAAATTTATATGAAGGAGGAAGACAAGGCCAGCACTAGCTTCATAACACCCTTCGGCACGTACTGCTTCATCAGAATGCCGGAGGGACTCAAGAACGCTGGGTCCACATTCTCTCGCCTCACCAAAACGGTGCTCGAGAGCCAAGTCGGCAGAAATATATTTACGTATGTAGACGACATCGTCGTAGCTAGCAAAAGCAAAGAAGACCATCTGGCTGACCTTGTAGAAACATTCGCGAACATGCGAGACGCACGACTTCGCTTAAACCCCGAAAAGTGTGTCTTTGGCGTTCGCTAGGGGAAGATACTGGGTTACCTGGTGTCGCATCGCAGAATCGAAGCCAACTCGACCAAAATATAGGCCATCATCTACATGACGCCCCCGCAGTCAGCCAGAGACGTCCAACGACTTATCGGCAGATTGGCCGCCCTCAACAGATTCATCTCCAAATCCGCAGAGCGAAGCCTACCTTTCCTCAAAACGCTACGCGGCGCAAAAGACTTCGCATGGGGACCAGAGCAAGCGGCGGCCTTCGCTTCACTAAAGCAGCATCTGTCAGAACTGGCAATTCTTTCAAGCCCCAACTCCTCGCTGCCCCTGTTGCTCTACGTCATGGCTTCACCACACACGGTCAGCGTAGCATTGGTTCAGGAGCAGGACAGAGCGGGCATGATCAGGTAATGTCCAGTATATTATGTCTCCGAAGTACTCACAGCATCCAAATGCAACATGACAGAACTGGAAAAAATCGCCTGCGCAGTAGTCATGCTTCGCGCAAATTGCGCCATTATTTTGAAGCGTTCAAGGTGCGGGTCACCTCGGACAGGGGACTCGGCGAATTATTCAGAAATCTGGAGGCATCAGTCCGGATCGCCAAATGGGCAGCCGAGCTTTCCGGCTACCATATCACCTTCGAGCCCTGGACAGCCATCAAATCACAAGTCCTGGCAGACTTCATCGTCGACTGGACCAGGCCAATAACACAGCCGGACACGTCTGCGGAGACGGTGTGGACCATCCATTGCGACGGCGCATGGTGCCATGCGGGGGCAGGCATTGCTGCAGTCATCACCTCACCCGCAGGGGTCAAGCACAGATATGCTGCACGCCTCAGCTTTGCTTTGGAGTCAGACAGGTGCACCAACAATATAGCAGAGTACGAAGCTGTCATCCTCGGCCTTCGCAAGCTAAGGGCACTTGGCGTTACTACCTGCATAATCAGAACAGACTCCAAGGTAGTTGCCAGCCAAATTGAGAAAGATTACGCAGCGAAGGACCCTGCACTTACGCAGTACCTCGCAGCTATCCGAAGTCTCGAAAGACAATTCAAAGGCTTCACCTTGCAGCATGTGGACCGCGCCAAGAATGAGGAGGCCGACGCGTTGGCCAAAGCAGCCGCCAGGGGCGAGGCCCTACCCTCGGACGTATTCTACCATGTCATCGGCACACTAGTCCTCCGCAGCCCAGAGGGCCTACAAATAACCAATGATACCGAGCGCCACCGCATAGTCAACCTCATTATGACCGAAGACTGGCGGGCACCTATAACCCTGTTCCTGCAAGGATACTACCACCCAGCCGATGTCAACGAGGCCAAGCGCCTCAAACACCGAAGCCGGGACTTCGCTCTCATCGAAGGCCAGCTTTACAAGAAGGGGGTCAGCCAACCCATGCTCAAATGTGTCACCGAGACCGAAGGCGTCCAAATCCTGCGCGAGGTCCACAGTGGGATTTGCGGCTCTCACGCAGGGCCTAGGGCCCTAGCTGTCAAAGTGATCCGTCAGGGTTTCTATTGGCCCGCCATGATCTGTGCTACAAATCGGGTCACAAGGTCATGCGAAGCCTGCCAGAAGTTTTCTCCACGTTCGGGAAGCCCTTCACAATTCACAAAGCTAATCGCACACACATGGCCCCTTCAGCGCTGGGGCCTGGACATTGTCGAGCCAATGCCCACGGCCCAAGGGAACCTCAAGTTCACCTTCGTCGCCGTCGAGTATTTTACCAAGTGGATCAAAGCGAGGGCGGTATCCACAATAACATCGAAGACTGCCCAGAAATTCTTCTAGCAAAACATTGTTTGCCGATTCGGAGTCCCGTCCGAGCTCACAGTTGACAATGGCAAGCAATTTGACAGCCAAGACTTCAGGGATTTCTGCTTCTCCATTGGCACCAAGCTCGCCTTCGCCTCAGTCTACCACCCACAATCCAACGGCGTCGTGGAGCGCGCCAACGGCAAGATTTTCACGGCGATCAAGAAAATGCTCCTCGACGATAAGAAGGGCAAATGGGCCGACCTACTACCTGAAGCAGTCTAGGCACTGAACACGATCGAGTGCAGGGCGACCAGATTCACTCCTTTTCGCCTGCTATACGGATCGGAGGCCATGACCCCGCAAGAAATCAAACATGGGTCCCCGCGGTCAACCGCTTCAGCAGTACCCGACGTCGATGAGCCAACTTCCAAAGACCTCATCGACGGAGACTACGTCTTTGCCCTGCAGGCCCTCAACAAATATCAAGCCCAAACGAAGGCCTGGCGCGATCACGCAGTCGTCCCAAGAGAATTCAACGAAGGGGACCTCATACTCGTCCGCACAACCCGGATAGAGTCACGGGGTAAGCTGGAACCAAAGTGGGAAGGATCATTTATCGTCAAGACGAAGTCGTCACCTAGCGCGTACAGATTAACAACTCAATCTGGCGAAGACCTGGAACATTCCTGGAATATAGACAGTCTTCGCAAATTTTTTGTTTGAACCCTCAGGGCCATCACGCCCATGTAATTCGTCAAACATTATTATCCCGGCCCGCACTCTTTTCCTCCCAGGGGGTGAGGTTTTTAATGAGGCGGAGCCATGTAATATACAAGCAAAAATCCCCCGCAAAAAACTAAGCCAATGTCGAAAAAGACCGCATCAACGGTCTTCGGCATTCGACTACACCAAAGTCACTGCGAGGGACAGCGCTGGCTACCCTCGCGTGCGACACTCCGCGCAAAAGTCGCCTACGGGTGCAGCCGGACTAAGCACAATACATGCGCAAAATCGAAGTCCTCTCCAAAGGACTCTCTGTGCAAAAGTCGCCTAAGGGTGCAGCCGGACTCTCCGCGCAAAAGTCACCTACGGGTGCAGCCGGACTAGCACAATAAGTGCGCAAAATCGAAGTCCTCTCCAAAGGACTCTCCATGCAAAAGTCGCCTAAGGGTGCAGCCAGAGTCTCCGTGCAAAAATCGCCTACGGGTGCAGCCGGACCAGCACAGTAAGTGCCCAAAATCGAAGTCCTCTCCAAAGGACTCTCCGCGCAAAAGGCACCCACGGGTGCAGCCGGACTAGCACAGCAAGCACGCAAAACCGAAAGCATTTCCCAAAAGGTTCCCCGCGTACAAGTTGTCTACGGGCACGACCAGATCAACGAAGACACACAGCCTCATACAAATCACGGGTACATACATACAGCGAGGGCATCATATGTTACATCGGCTCAACCTTAGGGATGATGCCCATCTCCTTGTAGTTGAACAGCATTATCCTCAGCTCCTCACCCTCAAAAAGATTCCGCAACTCCCCTTCACCTACACTCGTCCCAGCCGGCGAGGACAACAATTCTCGTTTGCCAGCTCCGTCCACACGAAGACGACTTCCCTCCACCTCACTAACCCTCCGCTTCGTGACCGCCCTTCGCCGCCTACACCCAGCACTCGCACTAGGAATAACTTCAGCACCTACCACGCGTGGAGAAGCTTCCACCGCAGCCACATCCAGCGTCGCAAAATAATCCAAGTCCTCATCCGAAGACTCCTCCGTCCACACAACCGAACCCCTAGAATCACCAGACTCAAAAAACTTAGATACAGAATCATCTAAAACATCTTCAGCAACCACGGTCGAAGCCACCACAAAATTAGCAGTGTCAGTAGCGGTTGCGTGCGCAGGCCCAAAACCTTGAACCTACGCAGCAACTGAGGTTCAGTAACACGTAGACAAAACTTACACACTTCCCCGCACCTATTTAGCTACTTAGCCACCTGCGAGGACACGGCCGCGGCCGTCGGGTCTTCGGTCGGCGGCTCGTCCGCCACCTTCAGGGCGCCTTCGATCGTCAGCACAGGGGCCGACAGAGGGTCTTCGCCGCCGGTTATGGCAGGAACGGCCACGGCCGAGGGGCCTTCGCCGGTGTCCAAGGGCAGCACCGGATTGGCCTCCGTAGCCTCGGGCAACGCGCCGACCAGACTTCCAAAGTCCTCGCCACGCTCCATCTGCAGCAACAGCATATTCACTCAGCAAAAACTATACATACCCACACGCAACCAACCACCCAAAAATAATAATCTTCACCTGCTCCCTCGCCCGGTCAGACCGCTCCCTGACAGCCTCCCGACCATGTGCCCCCCCACATCCTATCAAAAAGGGCACCCGCTGACTGCTTCACAACGGGGTCTTCGGCCTTGAAAATTTCACGCTCAAAGCTCTCGTCTGCTTGGTCGAAAACCTCATAGTGTCTGCAGCCCTCGCGGGACAACACATTCATGGCCCCCTCGCAGGTGACGAGGGAGGCAAAGGACATGAAACCTTCCACGATGGTTGGGAGTACCAGCAACTCCTCCTGCGACCACTCGAGGAAGCGAAGGCCCACCTCCCGGTCGGGCACTTCGAAGTCAGCAGTACGCGTGCCCAGCTCGCGATACGAGCTCACGAACTGTGCGAGCATCCGCTCAACCTCAGAGCGCGTAGAGGCCTCGGTCTTATCCACACGGCCGCATAGGGCGTTGAACCTCGCCTCCCACTCCTCGGCACGTTGGCTGGCAAGACTTCCCTCCGCCCGTGCCACCTTGGCCTCCGCCTACGCAGCCTGCGCCTCAGCAACGGCTTGGTTCGCCTCCCTCCTCTCTTCTGCCAGATGGCGCCGAAGGTCCATCTTCTTGGCCTCCAAGGCGGCCACCTTCTCCGCCAACCGGCGGCTTTTGCTCTCCGCGGGCGACTTCTCCCGGACGGCATCCGCGTGCTGTGCCCGAAGTCTCTCGACTTCGGCAGCCATATCCGCAGTCAGGACACCAGACGCAACGCGGTCGGCGAAGTCAGCCGCCTGACAAAAACACATGAGACCCAAATCTCCATGGAAAAAACAAACGCCAAAGTCCAACTCAACTTACTTGACTTTGCTGCTGTGACAGCTGCTGCGACAGCCGCTGTGATGCCTCCCTCAGCCGCTGGGACATGGTGCCCGCCACGTCCTTAGCGGCAGCGGCTGTCAGAATCTCGCCGCTCGCGTAGAAGGCGGCCCACGGGTCCTGCGCGGTCCCCCTCGCCCTTACCTCCACAGATGGCAAAGCGGTTGCCACCGAAGGCGGGACAACAACCATCTGTCCCTCGCCGGACCCTGTAATGCAACATATCACCGGTCGGAACGCCCCCAAAAAAACTTACCAACAAAATAGTCTTCCACGCTGATGTTCGTGCCGAAGTCGGTAACACGTTTTCCCGGCGAGGGCAGCTCCCGTCCCTTCGCAGCTTCGACCGGGGGAGACTTGGTCCCGCCAGCGATAGCTGTCTTTGCGCCCGCCAGCGGCTTGCTGGACCCAGGCGTGGCTGGTTTCGTAGCCAGCATCGACTGGCTGCTACTAGAGGCAGTAGCCTTCGCGCTCCCCCGCACTCTCTTCGCCTCACGCCTCGGGTTTGCCATCCTGATAACCGCCCGGCGCTTCTGCGCAGCGTCTTGACGGTCCTTGGTCATCACTGCCGACACAACAGCAGCAATATTCCGTCCATAAGGGAAAATCTTCAAGCCATGAGCTATACGAGACGTAGACATGTCTTCGCCTTTCGCCCAGGGGACTGGAACATTCTTCGACCATCGACCCCCGGTAACCTCCAGCATTCGCGTCGAAGACTCCCGGAGCTCGGACGAAGACATCCTACCCCCGGGGGCCACGCAAGTCCCCATCAACTCCACAGCAAAATTATCAGACACCCCCATTCCTCCCACTATAGTACCTAATTTCCTCTTCTTAGTGGCCGGGGCAGCCTCCTGCGAAGGCTCTTCCTCGGTTCCGCCCATCGGTTTCTTCCCGCGGCGGTCGGCGGCGTCCACACCAGGATAACCACCGTACGGCAGGCGGTTCAGGTCAAAGACTCGGTTCAATCTGTCGTTGGACCCGCGGATATCCCAGCTCCGTAGCCCCTCTGTCCTCGGCACGTAGCGCCCCACGATCCTTGCCGCCCCATCTTCCGCTTCACGCACGAATGCGACGGGATCTCGGCCACGCAAGTCCAGCGCGAAGGCAGGACTTCGCACCAGCTGCCCGCCACGAGAGGGCATCTCGCGAGGGCATACTTCGCCCAACGCTCAGCCATGCGCCAAGGGCCATACCCCATACCCGACAAACTCCTCAACTAAATCGCGCCCGCTACTCATGCGGGCAGCGCAACGAAGGGCTCCTTCGTCTTCGTCATCCTCCGCTACCTCAAATTGCAGGTATGCTACATAATGATGGGAGCACATGACGGCCATGGGGAGCCCTGGGTGGTCTTCGACCGCGCCTTCTGAAACGTAAAACCAGAAATCCCACCAGTTGCCCCATTTATTGCGGGCGCAGGGAACCAACTCCACAACCTCCATCGAAGTCTTCCCGGACTTCGGCGTGAATGTGCATGATCCAAACTGCGCAATCTCATCTCCAATTTTCCTCTTTTGCCAATGCAGACAGTAATGTTTTGCGAAGACTTCCACTAAGGGCTGGCCGCCATACGAAGTCGTCGCCCAGACATACTTCGCCAGGGCCACCACGGCATTCGGCGTCAGCTGGTGGACCTGGACCTCGAACTTCCGCAGAACCTCCGCAACGAATCGATGTGCGGGCAGACGAAGACCAGCAGTGAAAAAAGCCTCGAACACGACCAACTCGCCTTCTGGCTCGGGGACCTTTTCCGCCCCCGGGACACGCCCCACTCCGCTGCCAAAATATCCAAGCTGCTGCATGTCCTGAACACGGACCGAGGAAATCCGCGACACGCCAAACTCCACTATATCACCAGGATGCAACTCCTCCGCCGCCACGTTGCTCAAAGTGTCCTCGGACGACGTGCCGGCCGGTGGTGTATCGGCAGCAGATGAAGAAGAGGACGGCATAGCTACGTACCGGCGGCGGCGGCGGGCGGTCTGCTTCACGCGGGCCAGATCTCCGACGAGCAGGAGCAAGGAGGGCAAGCGAGCAGACGAATGGTTTCAAAAGGAGGCTAGGGTTTCGCGGCACGCGGAAAGAGTACCTGACCCACGCCGCCCCACCCCCCTTTTTATACATAGGACGCGACGCTTCGGGAAACCCACAGTCCAACAGTACCGCGTCCATCAACGGTCACATCAAAAACCCCCGCGGAACCACTTCGAGCGAGGGCAGCGTCTCCACCATCTAGCGACGTCTTCGGCACCAGATGACTCAGTCGAACTGGTCCCTCGGAGGGAAAATGTTGGGGCGAAGGAGAAGACACTACCCCTCGCTCGATGCCTTCGGCGAAGGCGAAGACACTACCCCTCGCTCGATGCCTTCGCCAATCTCGCTGCGTCAACGGAGGCGAAACGACTGGTAGCTTCCACCCTTCGTCCAACACATTGCAAGACGAAGGCCCACGACGAGGTCGCCCTGCTCCGCGTCCTCGTTGAACACGAAGGCCCACGTGGAACTCGGCCCATTGTAACAGGCCCCGCGCGGCCGGTTGTATTACGGGCCCGATTTAGAGATGTTTTTATGTAATGACGGTCTGTAACCCCACTTTATGGGAATATTCCGAGGGTGACCTAGGCGCTTGAGGGCACATGCGTCCTTAATCCGAGACGCTGGGCGCTCAGGCACCTATAAATACCCTCGCACAGTGCCCTTGAGGGGCTAGATTAACAGAGCAATTGCTGCCTCCCGAAAACCGTGTTCCCATCTCACTCAACCCCCCGTTGGAATCAACCTGCCCGGGAATGTGAGTTCCAACAAAGGCGAATGGCCAGGAGGGTGGAATCATTTGCAGAGCCTGAGCCGGTGTGTGTATCTCGTTTGCATGGAACTAACATGCTTTGCAGGACTTTACCAACTCAGCTGCATCGTGGAGAGCAGTTGGCCAGTAGAAGCCGTGCCGGAAGGCCTTACCGACCAGGGTGCGGGATGACGAATGACTTCCGCACTCACCTCCATGGATCTCCGTGAGCAACTCATGGCCCTCCTCCTGGGTGATGCACCACATGAGAATGCTGTTGGCGCCATGGCGGTAGAGATCCCCTTCTACCACTGCATATCGTTTAGCCAACTGTACTATGCGCTCTGCGGACACATGATCTTCAGGAAGGATATTTTCCTTCAGGTAGTCCCGGATCTCGGAGATCCATGCATCGGGACCACTCTGAGCTACTGGTTGTGGCGCTAAGAGGTTGGCAGGACCATCTGTAGCACACACAAACCTTGGTGGGTTCTGCTGATGATGCGCCACCGGGACCGCTAGCTTCGAGGTGCTAGTCTCACCCCCTTCGCCCGGCTCGGTAGGCTAGGCGGTAGGTCTCAGCAGCCATCTTTCGAAGACGCCCTCGATCATGGGTGCCCAAGTTGATGCCCTCATGGAGAGTTCATCTGCCGCTGAGTTGTTAGCCCAAGGAACATGCTGCAGTTCTAGGGCCGTGAAGTCCTTTTC
Source organism: Zea luxurians (assembly GCA_029449295.1). NCBI lineage: Eukaryota > Viridiplantae > Streptophyta > Magnoliopsida > Poales > Poaceae > Zea > Zea luxurians. The sequence goes on from JAOPSE010000012.1 coordinate 95,166,017, forward strand.
CAGCTTCCTTACATGGAGGAGGTAAGCTGCGAGCCTGGGCTCGTTGCAGCTACATTCTCCACGGACCTGCTTGATAATCAGCTGGGAGTCCCCCTTCATGAGGAGCTGACGGATCCCTAGGGATAGGGCCGCAGACAAGCCAAAGATAAGTGCCTCATACTCTGCCATGTTGTTGGTGCTTGAACTCAAGGCGCACCATGTACTTCACTTGATCTCCGCTTGGGTCGACGAGGACCACCCCAGCACTGCCACATTGCTGGCGGGCGGATCCGTCGAAGAAGAGCGTCCAGTGGGGCTCAGTGAAGACCGAGACCCTGGGTTCCGCAGGTGTGGGGTCTGAATTGAGATCCAGACCCCCAGGAGCACCAGGGGGAGGGGTCCACTCCACGACGAAGTCAGCCAGGACTTGGCTCTTGACAGTGTGGCGAGGTTGGAAGTCCAGCTGGAACTCAGCAAGCTCCGCGGCCCACTTGGCGATATTGCCTGTGGCGTTAGAGTTGTAGAGGATGGCCCTTAACGGGAAGGAGGTCACCACCACAACCCTGTGTGCCTAGAAATAGTGGCGCAGTTTCCTGGACGCAACAAGCACAGCATAGAGAAGCTTGTGCGTCTCAAGGTACCTGGCCTTTGCTTCATGGAGGACCTCGCTGACGTAGTAGACCGGCTTCTGTATGGTTCGGAACCTTACGGTTGGGCCCGACTCCTCAAGCTCCATGGTGGTCGGACCACCACCTTCTCCTAGGGGAACTTCCTGACTCCCCTGGGGATGTTGCGCCGTCCTTTCGACGACCAGCACCATGCTCACCGCCTCTATAGCCGCTGCAATGTACAAGTACAGTGGCTCCCCTGGCTCTGGAGCTACCAGTATCGGTAGGGACACAAGGTGCTGCTTCAACTCTTGGAAGGCTCGCTCTGCCTCCTCGGTCCAAGAGAATGGGCCGGACTTCCGTAAGAGCTTGAAGAAGGGTAGCGCCCTCTTAGCCAGCCATGAGATGAAGCGGTTAAGGGCAGCCGGGGACCCTGTAAGCTTCTGGACGTCCTTGATTCGGGCTGGAGGCCTCATTGCCTCAATTTCCCTAATCTTCTCCGGGTTTGCTTCAATGCTCCGGTGCGAAACCAGGAATCCCAGCAACTTTCCTGTGGAGACACCAAAGACGCACTTCTCCGGGTTCAGCTTCGTGCGTGTTGCCCGCAGCTTATCAAAGACCAGGGTCAAGTCTTCCACTAGAATCGACCCTCTCTTAGTCTTGACCACGATGTCATCGACATATATCTCTATCATGTCCCTAATCAGGTCCCCGAAGGTCTTACTCATCACCCGTACAAATGTTGGCAAGGCGTTCTTCAGACCGTAGGGCATTACAACATAACAGTAAAGCCCATCCACTGTTACAAAAGCGGTATGCTTCCTATCTTCCCTAGACATCTGGATCTGATGGAAACTAGAGTAAGCATCTAAGAAGGACAAGAGGTCACACCCGGAGGTAGAATCCACGATTTCATCTATGCGTGGAAGTGGATACGGGTCCTTGGGACAAGCCTTATTAAGGCTGGTGTAGTCGATGCACATCCGAAGCTTCCTGTTTGCCTTTGGAACGATGACTGGGTTGGCAGCCACACTGGGTGATGAACCTCTTTGATGAAGCTAGCGTGTAGCAGCTTCTGGACCTCCTCACGGATGAAGTCATGTCGCTCAACGGACTGTCTCTAAGGTTTCTGACTCACCGGTTTGGCGTCAGGATGGATCTTCAGATGGTGCTCAATCACCTCCCTGGGGATCCCAGGCATCTGCGATGGTTCCCATGCGAACACGTCGGCATTTGCCTGGAGGAAGGCAACGAGCGTGAGTTCCTATTTCTCCTCTAGATTGCCCACGATGCGGGTGGTCTGGGAGGGGTCCACGCCAACCTGGATGGCCTTGACGGGACCGCCGTCTGCTCTGGATGGCTGCACCTTTGACACCTTGGTAGACGCCTTGGTACTGGAGGTCGAGGGGTCCCTCCCTCCTTCATTTGGGCGAGCAGTTTCTGCCGCCAGGGCATGCAGCTTCTCGACAACCGCCAGCGCAGCGGTGCGGTCACCCTGCACGGTAAGGACCCCAGCAGGGGACAGCATCTTGAGGACCAAATATCCATAATGGGCAATGGCCATGAACTGGTACAAGGCCAATCTGCCAATGATGGCATTGAAGGGGAGGTTAACCTCCACGACGTCGAACTGGACGTTCTCTGTGTGGAAGTTCTCCTCGGTTCTGAATGTTACCGGGAGTGCGATGCTCCCAAGGGGATACACCGGTTGTGGGCCCACTCTAGAGAATGGACGAGAGGGTCCCAGTCGGGACCCTAGGATCTACAGCTGCTTGAATGCAGCATGGCTAATGGCGTTGAGCCCAGCCCCACCGTCTATCAGAACATGGTGCAGCCGCATGTTGGCGATGACAAGGGCAGTGATGAGCGGTAGTTTGCCAGCCCCTGCCATGTTTTCGGGGCAGTCGGATGCCCCGAAGGAGATAGTGGTGCTTCTCCACCCACTAATGTGGAGCAGCCTTCGGGACCCCTGGGACCGCCGAAAGGACCTCTCGACGCAGGGACTTCACGTTCCTACGGGAGGTGAGCTCCCAGCTCCCGCTGTACATCACATACAGCTTCTTGCGGCGGTCACTCTCACCACCAGAGTTGGTGTCTCCAGTGAAGACATCCTTGAGGACCCCCTCAGGTGACTGATACCCGAGGTCCCGTTCTCCCGCGACCGCGTCACCTTCATCAACCTTCTCCTTGCCAGGTCGGCGACGAGGTGGCGAGCCATCCTTGGAGGCCTGCTCGTGCCACTCACTGACGCGCTTTGCAAGCTTGATGATCTCACGGCATTCCGAGGCGCTGTGGCGACTGCTAGGGTGGACAGGGCATGAGCCATTGTTGCCTCCCTGTTGCCGCGGGCGCTTGTTGCGCTTGTTCCGGCCCCCAGTCGCATCTGCGACGACCGAAGGAGCAGACTGAGGCCTATTATGGCCGCGGTTCTTCTTCTTCTTGTTGTTGCCGCCCTGGGTGACGGCACCTGAGCCACCCGTCTGGGTAACTCTGGTCTATGGTGCCGAGTGCCATGCACGGCCCTCGGCAGCTCTAGCACATTTATCGGCCAGAGCGAAGAGCATGGTGATGGTTTCCACGTCATGTGTCGCCAGCTTCTCCAACATTTTCTCATCACGCACCCCCTGTCGGAAAGCAGTGATGATAGAGGCATTGGAGACGCGAGGTATGGTCTCGCGTACCTTGGTAAAGCGGACGATGAAAGCCCGGAGAGTCTCCCCGGGTTCCTGCCTTATGGCATGGAGATGAGCCTCCACACCATGTTGCTGATAAGCACTGTCAAAGTTCGCTATGAACCATGCACAGAGCTCTTCCCAGGAGTAGACGGACCCTGGGGTTAGATTCATGAGCCAGGTCCGGGCCGGCCTGGTCAAGGCTACATGGAAGTAGCTCACGATCACAGCAGTGTTTCCACCAGCTGCTGTAATGGCGGTGACGTAAACCTGCAAAAATTCCGATGGGTTTGATGTACCGTCATACTTTTTCGGCAGGTGTGGCCGGAACTTGGGCGGCCAAGTCGCCGCGTGGAGGTGATCCGCTAGCGCAGCACAGCCCACGCTGACCAATGGGATACCCGTGTGGATCCGGGTACCCCTTGGAGTTTGTGGCGCAAGCGGAGCAAAGTCCTGGTCGAGGTTGCGACCCTCAAAGTTTAGTCGGCGCTCATGCGCCCTCTCCAGAGAGACTCGTGCGTCCTCGCCTGCACGCCTACGGTTGAGTTCTGCCCGCAGGTCATCAGGCCTCTCCAGAGAGATTGGAGCATCCTCGCCCACACGCTTGCGGTTGAGCTCCACCCACAGGTCCTCAGTTGATGCGGCCTTCACTAAGGGTGAGTGCACCGACGCCGACGCCTCATGTTGATGCCGGAATGACCGAGGCCTGGGTCTGGCCGAGCCAGAATGTGCCATGCTGAGGAGATGGTCGACATCGTCATGCTAATGCTTCATGGCCCCCGGCAAGGCCGTGGAGCTTGGAGGGTGGCGCAGCAACTCCCTGGCTACAGACAATGCCCCAGAAGCAGCTCGTGACGGAGCTCAGGATGTCTGCGCAAGCGTGTGCTGTTGCGCAGTGCGCACAGCAGCAGCACCACGTGCAGGGCGGTTGGAGCCTCATGGCATGGAAGATGCAGCCTCTTCCTCCATCAGGAAGTCCTCAGGAGTCAAGCCACTGTGCTCAACGATCTGAACCATCATGCCGAGCAAGGAAACAGGAAAAAACCTAAAGCCAAAGACCCCCTACCTGGCGCGCCAAATGTCGAAGAGAAAATCCTCCGGCCGGGTGGCGGAATGCACCCGCCCTAATCCTAAGATGAGGAGGGGGCCTAAGCGTTTTGCCTGTTATGTGGATTCGGTATGGACACAAGAGCACATGAGGGATTATAGTGGTTCAGGCCACCGGAGCGTAATACCCTACCTCCACTATGTGTATGTTGTATTGAGTCTGAGAGTCTGTGTCTGTGAACTTGAGAGCTTCTTCATGTAATGTTGTGTGCCTTCCCTTTTATAGTTTAAGGGAGGCACATACAAGGATGCTGAGCCCCAACATGCAGGCCCAGGAGCATAATGGAAGGAATACATTATGTAAGTAACTAATGCTAGTAACGCCTGAGTAATCACCGGGGGTCTTGATGACCGCAGTCCATGTAGCATTGATAGCCGAAACGTGCGAGTAATGGTGAATAACAGCTCGGCCCACGTATCGTGGACTAAGCACGCCACCTGTCAGTAGAATAGACAGGCGCACGTCTTATCCGCAATGAATACGGAGGCACGTGTAGCCCAGAGGCGTCTAAGCTGTGCGCAGTATGCCACGTGGCAGCAACGGGTCTCCACCTGAGCGGGGAGCAGGAGTGTATGCGGACAGGTCCGGAACCCACCAGACTAGGTCTGGACACGTGTCGGCACTGGACCCCCGCCTGGGTCTTGTTCCAGGCCCGAGTATGTTCTGTCCTGGAACCTTGGGACCCCATTGTGGGCGGCGCGGACCCCATACGGGGGGTCCGGATCCCATTCCAGGGGTCTGGCTTGCACATGTGGAGGCCCTAGACCAACCTTGGAGGTCCGGACTGTATATCCAAGGGTCGAGTGCTCTCCCATGGGGGTCCGGACTTACTGTTGATGCCTTAGAGTATATTACTTTCTCTGGACACGTGGCGGCTCCGGACCCGCCCATGTGGTGGGGTCAGGTGCTGTTGTGGACCTAGAGTAGTCGCCCGAGGCTGGGGCGAGTCATGGCTTGGTCCCACACACATCACCTTTACCACGCGACTAAGAGATAGCCGCGTGGGTACTGCGTCTTTATACAGTAGCAAGGGGTACCCTAATTTCAGGGTACCGACAAGGGGAAATGGTTATTAGGGGTCGAATTAGGTGTCAACCACTCCAGAGCACCGGTCATTGCATATCTTGGCCGGTACAGGCTCGTCAGAGCCGCTGCTCCACCGTCCTTGGTTGGGGATCGCGGGTTGCGAAGAATTAGAAAGTGAAGGGCCTCGATGTAAATGTCAGTGACACATTAAAATAGTGCGCGGGACTATTAACGGATTTTTCAAATCACCAGGGTCCCCAGTGCAAATCCGCCAGCGCGGGCACGCGCGGGCGCGTTCTGCCTGTATTGGGCTGACTCGGGCTAAATTGAGCCCATCACTATTGACGCTTTTCCTTTTTCTTTTTCTACCAGACTTAGGAAATCCATAGAAAATTATAGAAAAATGATAAAAATATGAAACTAATTTTGTTGGACTCCTAGATTTCTCTAGTATTTAATAAAAATAGTTCTAGGATTTTTTGTCTAAACAAGGAATTAATTAGTATTTAAAAGAGCTTAAACCTATACCTCTGGAATTTTAGGAATTATTTAATAGCCCCAAAAATCATAAAAACTTTTTGGGTGAACTTATTTGGTACTTAGAACCCGTAGGTAAAGTTTGATATGCTTTGGACATTGTTTGAGTCTCAAACCCAAAACCCTAGTTCCTTAGGGTAAAAATGTCTAACCCTACTAAGGCACTGACCTAGAAAAACCCTAGTTACCCTAATGCACCGTGAAGGAAAGTTGTATTCAAGATGCAACTTGATACATCTTTTCTATTATTGCATTTCATAAGCATTACATAAGCATTCATGGTTATATATGGTTATATATAGAGAACGAGGAAGAAGTGATTGTTGAAGAGGAAGAGACTACTCCATCAGCAGAGAATCCACCTGCCGGGAACTGTTTCTGTTGGGGGTCTGCTTCGCCGAAGGTCCTGTTCGGAAGGTTAACACAGGAGCAACGCCGAAGATACCATTCAGGGAGCTTCGGCATAGCAACGCGCCTTGAGATGAAGCGTTGCACCGACTTAAAGATGCAAAGACCGATTGGCCCATGATAACCTGTGTCTTGATTGTAACCAGTTATAAGGGGTATAAATGCAAACTCGTACAGGCTGCATCCTATGACTATAAATAGGTGACAGTACCCCCGTACTGTTCACGCTGACTTGTATTCACTGTTGTGCCACGCTTGGATTTTTCACCTTCTGTCAAGCCGAAGGTATAAATGTAATTCAATATTATTTCTGTTTATCCATGACAATTGAAGAAAAGATATTAATAATATTATATGATTACATGATTATTCATGTTGCCTTTTATATTTCATATGCTTCTTCTTCCATTAATCTATACTGTGATGATGAAGGTTCATCCTTCATGACCTTTGTTTGGAGATCATTATGTCCTAAGGGAAATAATGCTTCGAAGGACGAAGGGCCTTAACCTTTAACATTTTGTGTTGCCTTGTTCTTAATTCATAGCATTTGAGAATAAGTCCCCAACATTGGCGCCCACCTCCGGTGAACTCACTTCCACTCTTCAGCTGATGGCTTCTTTTAGCAACCAAGTTGTAGCACCTTCGGCTACGAAGCTAGTGCTCCCGATAATAGGTGTTTCATGCTCAGAGCCAGCCAACAAGAAGCAGAAGAAAGAAGCGCAGAGAAGGGTGCAACATGTTGGGGTGCAGGGACCCTTCATCAAGTCCAAATGGTCCCACATCCCAATTACCTTCTCCCAGGAGGATCTTCAGCTCAAGGATTACCCCCACAATGATGCTATGGTCATATCTTGTGTCATCAAGGGGTTTCTGGTCCATAATTTTCTGGTTGACACAGGCAGTGCAGCGGATATCATATTTGCTAAGGCCTTCAGACAAATGCAAGAGCCAGAGGATAAGATTCATGATGCTACACACCCTCTCTATGGCTTCGGAGGAAGGCAAATTATAGCACTCGGCAAAATCACAATGCCAGTAACCTTCGGCTTCGTTCATAACACAAGGACTGAACAAATTGTTTTTGATATTGTTGACATGGAGTATCCATACAACGCAATCATTAGCCGAGGGACACTCGATGCTTTCGAAGCCATACTTCATCCAGCATACTTATGTATGAAAATACCTTCGGAGCAGGGGCCTATTGCTATCCATGGAAGCCAAGAGGCTGCCAGAAAAGCTGAAGGAAATTGGACAGATTCAAAGGCAATCCATAATATAGATGGAGGCAAAGCCTGTGAGCAGTATAAATACAAAAGAGAGAAGGCTGCTTCGGCAGATCAGCCGAAGCCTATGCTTCTATGTGAAGACATAGCAGAACAAAGGGTATTGCTGGGGTCTCAGCTATCTGAAGAACAAGAGAAGACTTTGCTAAGATTCTTATTCAACAATAAAGATGTCTTTGCTTGGTCTGCTAATGATCTCTGTGGTGTCAATAGAGATGTCATTGAACACTCACTCAACGTGGATCCATCCTTAAGGCCAAGAAAACAAAGGCTTCAGAAAATGTCTGAAGACAAAGCTGAAGGTGCTCGGAACAAAGTGAAGAGACTTCTTAGTGCTGGTGTTATTAGAGAGGTGAAATATCCAGAGTGGCTGGCCAACACTGTTATGGTGAAAAAGGCTAATGGCAAATGGAGAATGTGCATTGATTTTATAGATCTTAATAAGGCTTGTCTGAAGGACGAGTTCACATTGCCAAGAATAGACTCCCTAGTGGATGCAGCAGCTTCTTTGGAGCTCATGAGTCTACTGGATTGTTATTCTGGCTATCATCAAATATGGATGAAGAAGGAAGATGAGCCGAAGACTAGCTTCATAACCCCCAGTGGCACATATTGTTATCTTCGGATGCCTGAAGGGCTCAAGAATGCTGGAGGAAGCTTCAGCAGAATGATAGCCAAGGTCCTCCATTCTCAAATAGGCAGGAATGTACTGAGCTATGTTGATGATATCATAGTGAAAAGCACGAAGCAAGAAAATCACATTGCTAATTTACAAGAGACATTTGCTAACTTCAGGCAAGCTGGTCTAAAGTTGAATCCAGAGAAGTGTGTTTTTGGGGTAAAGAAGGGCAAGTTCCTTGGTTGTCTGGTGTCAACTAAAGGAATTGAAGCCAACCCAAGTAAGATTGAGGCTATTCTTCGGATGGAACCGCCAAGCACAAAGAAGGGGGCCCAACGGCTGGCAGGGAGGCTAGCATCATTGAATAGATTCATATCCAGATCAGCAGAAAGAAATCTGCCATTCTTTGAAATACTAAAGTCAGCCGAAGTCTTCCAATGGGGCCCAGCACAGCAAAAAGCCTTTGAAGAATTGAAGCAATATTTGATTGATTTAACAACATTAACTCCACCTACGCCAGGGGCTCCATTGCTATTATATGTGGCAGCTTCACATTCGGCTGTGAGTGCGGCGCTAGTACAGGAGAAGCTAGATGGTCAAGTTAAAAAGCAAGATCCAGTGTACTTCGTCTCTGAAGTTTTAAGTCCATCAAAGAAAAACTATACGGAATTGGAGAAGGTGTTGTATGCTGTATTAATGGCTTCCAGGAAGCTTCGACATTATTTTCAAGCATACCACATAATTGTCCCTCGTCACAGCCTCTGAAGGACATTATGAAGAATAGAGAAGCTACTGGAAGGATTGGAAAATAGGCCATAGAGCTTAATGAATTTACCATAGACTATGTGCATAGATCCTCAATTCAGTCCCAGGTGTTAGCAGACTTCATCGCTGACTGGACGCCAGGGGCTTAGGAAGAAGAAATAAACAAAGACACTGAAGCCTGGATAGTGTTCTGCGATGGTTCTTGGGGAACCATCGGTGCAGGAGCGGCTGCTGTTCTAGTAGCACCTTCAAAAGTCAGAACGTGTTATGCAGCTAAGCTTGACTTCAGTTGTACAAATAGTATTGCTGAATACGAAGCACTCATGTTGGGGCTACGAAAGTTAAGGGCAATGGGAATAAGAAGAGCCATTCTAAAAACTGATTCTCAAGTCATTTCTGGCCATGTGGACAAAAGTAGTAAGGCAAGAGATCCGAAGCTTGAAAAATATCTGGATACAGTTCGAAGGTTGGAGGCTTCTTTCGAAGGTTTTTCTGTCAAGAATATTCCAAGAGGCAAAAATGAGCATGCAGATCTGCTAGCCAAATCAGCGGCTCAGGGGCTCCCTTTACCTTCCGAAGTATTTTTTGAAACAATAAAGGCACCTTCGGTTGAACTCATGGAGAGAGCAGTGCTTACCATTTCTCCAGTACATAGTGAAGATTGGAGGACTGAAATTATATCTTTCCTTCAGGGGAATTGCCTTTAAGATGACGAAGCTTATAATAAGAGGACGAAGGCAAGAACAAGACCGTATGTAATAATAGAAGGGGAATTATATAAACATGGAGTCTGTTCTCCACTTCTCAAGTATTTATAAAGAGCTGAAGGTATTGAGTTAATGAAAGAGATACATGCAGGACTGTGTGGATCTCATATTGGGTCTAGGCCATTGCTGGGAAAAGTATTTAGACAAGGATTCTACTGGCCGAAAGCAGCTTCGGATGCGGCAGAGTTGGTTCAAAAATGTGAAAATTGTCAAAAATGTGCAAGAGACCAAAAACAACCTTCATCTCTCACTCAGTTAATACAGCCCACTTGGTCGTTGCAATGATGGGGCCTAGACTTGTTAGGCCCACTTCCACCAGCGCAAGGCAATTTGAGATATGTTGTGGTGGCTGTAGAATATTTTTCTAAGTGGATTGAAGCAAAGCCTTTGGCTACAATAACTTTAGTTATAGTCCAGAAATTCTTCTGGCAAAATATTGTTTGTCGCTTCGGCGTGCCAAAGGCTATAACTGTGGATAACGGAACACAGTTTGATGCCGAAACTTTCAAGGATTTCTGCGATTAGATTGGCACGAAGATTCATTTTGCATCAGTTCGGCACCCGGAGTCAAACAGGCTGGTCGAAAGAGCAAATGGCATTATAATGACGGGAATAATGAAGTTAATCTTCAACCAGCCCAGAGGAAAGTGGCCAGATGAGTTGATTAAACTGGTGTGGAGCCACAATACAACTATATCAAGATCAACAGGTTTTACACTGTTCAATTTATTATTTGGTGACGAAGCTATAACCCTAGAAGAAGCTAAAACGGGGTCAATCAGAACAGCAGCTTCGGCAGAGGACAAAGCTGATTATCATATAGCAAAAGATACTATAGAATGGACCAGACTTCAGGCTGTGGAGAATATCAATAAATATCAAGCCGAAACAATAAAATGGTGTGACAGAAAAGTTCGGCTGAAAAATATTAAGCCAGGGCATTTGGTGCTTCGGAGAGTGGCCAATCCGGACACAGTTGGCAAACTACAGCTAAAGTGGGAAGGACCTTTTCTGGTGGTATCTTCGTTAAGGCCCGGTTCTTACAGATTGAAGGATATGGACGGCAATGACATTCCTAGATCTTGGAATGCAGATGAGCTTCGACGATATTATGTGTATTTTGATGTAATCTTTTTTCATTTTTTCTTATGGCACCCTTTTCCTTTCCAAAGGGGGAGAAAGGTTTTTAATTGGGCCAGGGCTTGTAATTTTTCCTTTCTTATTTGGCTCTACGAGAGCAAAATCCCCCAAAAAGAATGTAAAATGTAAAATTTGAACATGCACCATCGAGTGCAAAAAAAAGAAAAAAACCAGGGAAAAGCTCGAAAGTCGTCCCTAAGGGGATGCAGAGCACGACGAAGCTACAAAAAGTTGTTCACAAGGGAGCACAGCGTAAGTTTTCTGCTCAAAAGTCATTCCTAAGTGAATGCAGAGCCAAATACCACCGAAATATAAGGTGAAGAAGTTCAAAAGTTGTTCCTAAGGGGATGCAGAACTTACACCAAAAAGTCAACGGTGATACCGCCGAAATAGAAGGCGAAGAATTTCAAAAGTCGTTCCTAAGGGGATGCAAAACTTACACCAAAAAGTCAACGGTGAACACCAAAAAATAAACGGTGAATAAGATGCAGAGTATGGGTGTGGCTTTGTAAGCGTGTGTTTGGACATTCATTTGCACATCACATCACATCATTCATTGCATTCATACACATTCATTTAGGCATTCGTAGGATCATCATCATCATATCATAGCATATAGATAGTTGCTTTGGCTCTAACGATAAGGCTTTGATGAGTACAAAAGAAGCAAATCTACGCTTCGTTGTGTACGAAAAGAAGGGAAGGTGTTTTTCGCCTTCGGCTCAAAAGATATAAGTTTTGTCCACATCAAAGCAATTCATACACGGATGGAAAGGTAAAAATATATTATAAGGTATGGACAAATTTACAGAGTAATGTTTGATTCCTAAACTACGATATCTGTTACAAAGATAATTCAAATGTTTTTAAAGCTCTGTGCAGCTTCATCAGCATCCGTCAAGCTTCGAGCCATTAATCTTCGGATCATTGATCTTCGGCATCGTCATCCTGTACACAACAAAGTAATAAGGTAAAAAGGTAAAAAATGATTTCAGAAGAAGGTAAATAACGGGTATGGGTCCAATATCGGCTTAAGATGGCTTCGTGCTTCGTCACTAGCCAAGTCTCGTCCACCCTTCATCCAAATTTGAGTTATAAATATGTTCCCAATGCTTTGAGCCAGGTTGGGCATGTTAGCCATGTCAGCTGGAGACAAACTAAAATTTGGCCTATTTACCACATTGCCATGTGTGCAACCAGCCTTCATAAATGCGACAGCTGTGCCTCGAGAAGCCAGCAGGGCACAGAAATCACCATGCCCAGCTATAACTTCGCCAAGTGCCTTAACTTCGCCCTCAATATGTTCAAAGGTGCTTGACAAATTTTCAACTGAAGGTTCAAATTTCTCGAAACTAGCGCCAACTGAGTTGAAAATCTGCTTCAGCCGTTGCACGCACCGGTTGCCAAAGTTTAGGCACTTGTCGTGAAGCTCCTTCAAGGATTTTTGCAAGTTTGAACTTTTTTCAACTTCGGCTGCAAGCTTCATATCAAAATTCTTCTTTTCTTGTTTGAAGCTTTCTGACTTTAAAAGAAGTTCACTGTTTAATCTGGCAATTTTGGCTTGGGCTTCTGCTAACGAGCCCTCTGTTGTTTGAAGAACAAAATCTTTCTTTTCAAGAGTAGCTTCATGTTCTTTGATTTTATTTTCCAATCCTTCAATTATAATCTCATTTTTCTTATCTTCGAGATCCTGTTGCATCCTCAAGGTTTTACTTAGTAGCAGACTCTGGAAAATAACCTTCATCAGAAATCACCTTCATCCCAAAACAATAAAAAGTTGAAAAAAACTTTCCCTTAAAATTAGAATAGAATAAGCTATCGGCGATATGCTGCCACCGGTACCTGTTGAGGTCGGCTTCAAGCTTCAGAAAGCCAACACTCTTCGTTAGGGTGCTGATAATCTTAGCTCTGGTGCGATCTCTGATGCACCCTAAAGCTTCTTCCTCAACACCACCAAAAAGCAAGGCCCCTAGTTGATAGCCACAGGATATAGCGTACTCCTGAAGTTCCTTTTTCTCAGCCTTGGTCAATTCTTGACCAATTATATTTCAAAAATTGAATTCTTCTTTTTCTGAAGTATCTTCAGCAACTTCTTCCCTTTTTCTGGCACTGTAGCCAGGACTTCTTCTGCAGAAGCAGTAGCCTCCTCTGTAGCCAAATCCAAGAGCACTCTATCAATATTAGATAACATACTCTCTAAGTTGGCAGCTTCGGCAGTGGCAGCTTCAGCACTGGCGGCTTCGGCAGTAGCGGCTTCGGCGTTGGCAGCTTCGGCAGATGGTACTATCTTTGATGCTGAGGCCCGCGGTGGTGTTTTCTCAATATCTTGCATAACAGTGACAATCCTTCGCCTTTTTGGCTCAACCGCCTTCTTTGCTGCCGAAGGACTGTCCTTCTTCTGTAAAAGCTTTGTCAGTTGCGGCCCTAGAGGACTTAGCAGCTTGATAGGTAGGGATTCAGTCATTACCTTTAGAATTTTCTCTACTTCAGCAGCAGAAGACATTGAAGGAGTTTCTTCCTCTATCTCAGTTGTTTTTGTATTCGGAGCTGCGGATTTCCTCTTCTTCGGTGCGGGAGCAGCCACCTTCGGCTCAAGGCTGGATTTCCTCTTCTTCGCAGCTTCCTCATATTCTTTCACCATCCTAGCAGCTTGTCTACTAAAACACTAATAACCCTTTTTCTCTTTTGCCCTTCGGCACCTTTGTTCAATTGCTCATAGTCAGGGCAGTCAAAATTCAAGGCATCCATCACCCGATTCAACCTTCGCTTTGGTCGGGTGCCGAAGGCCGCAGTCATCAGTTGATCCTCTTTTTTAGTGTAATTTCCCAATACTTCATTACACACTGCTTCAATCATTTCCAACCACTCTTGACAAGGTTCTTTAAATTGCTTTTCAAATTTAAACTAATAAGGAAGTCACACAAGCTCAAGTCCCTTCTTCGTTCCTTTTAATTTTGGCATGCTAAATTCGCTCAAAGTCGGAGATGTTTTATTGGCCAAATATTCTTGAACTAGATCCCTTGTGCTGATCTGTTCGGCTACCACCCTGAATTCTGCCACAGCTTGTTGACATGGTGATCCTGGTGTCATGCGGCACAAGGGCCTAGTCAACTCAAATTTCAAACTCAACGAGCTCAGCACTAGCGTCTTCAGCTTCTCCCTCTTATTTTCATCGGCTTTGACATAAAACCACTCGCTTTTCCAGCCAGTTGGCCACTTAGTGCGATAGCTAAGCACCGGGGCCTTCATGTCCTTGCGGTATACGAAGTTGTAACACCCAAAGTTTTCATGCAGCCCATCTTCTCTAGCCTTCGTCTGGTAATGAAGCTCATGCACTCGGCAGAAAGCTTCGGCATTTGGGTATACTCCTTGGCTTCGAAGTGCCCAGATGAAAACACTCAGCCTAACGATGGCGTTAGGAGTCAGCTGATGAAGATAGATTTCGTAATTATTCAAAACTTCACCAATCATCTCATTCAAGGGAAACCGCAATCCCGCTCTCAAGAAACTCTTGAAAACTACCACCTCGTCACTTTTTGGTGTTGGAGTGGTCTCATCCCCAGCAAAACGAATCAGCTTCTTCTCAGTCTCCCTAAAATAGCCTAGCTTTATCAGCATGGGCATATCGGCTTCAGAAATGGTAGATTCGCCAAAATCCAAGTGGCTAGGTTTGGACGGGACCAGAATGCTATAATCTTCTTCTTCTTCAGCAGCGATTTCTTCCCCAACATCTTGTTCAGTTTCAGCAACAGGTGCATCTTGTTCGATGGCTTCTGTTACAACTAATCCCGATTGCCGCATAACTTCAGAAATCGGGGCTGTTTCGGTGGCTTCGGTCTCCTCTCCGTCGCGGGTCACCCTAGTAGTTGAACGTACTCTGGCCATCAGGTGTTGAATTTCGTGCAATTCTAAAGAATGTTGAGAATTTTTGCATTTTTGATGAAGCTCCCTCCTATGCCGAAGCTAAATTAAAATGGTGCTTTGCTTGAGAATGCGATGAGAAAGCTTCGGCTATGGTTAAATTTTTCAGCAGCACAACAGTGCAATGGCAATGAATGCTGTGGTAACTTCACACCTATCCGTCTGTTTATATAGTGCTGCAGGTGTGGAGGTAAATCGTCAAGTCGCCTGCACCCGCTGAACAGTCACCCGCACCCACTGAACGGTGGACCACGGCACGTGGGAGATGAATCGCCAGATCGCGCGTACCCGCCGCATAGTGGGGCCACCTCGTGCTCGGAATATTTTAATCGTTTCTCGGCAACGAGCTCAGGGAAGGTGTTTTTCGGACCTTCGGCATTCCGAAGCCTAGGAGAATTTTTCACGGATCAAGCTCGTTACGAAAAACGATCTAGCACCGCGAAGGGGATATTGTTGGGGGTCTGCTTCGTCGCTGAAGGTCCTGTTCGGAAGGTTAACACAGGAGCAACGCCGAAGATACCATTCAGGGAGCTTTGGCATAGCAACGCGCCTTGAGACGAAGGGTTGCACCGACTTAAAGATGCAAAGACCGATCGGCCCATGATAACCTGTGTCTTGATTGTAACCGATTATAAGGGGTATAAATGTAAACTCGTACAGGCTGCGTCCTATGACTATAAATAGGTGAACAGTACCCCCGTACTGTTCACGCTGACTTGTATTCATTGTTGCGCCACGCTTGGATTTTTCACCTTCTGTCAAGCCGAAGGTATAAATGTAATTCAATATTATTTCTATTTATCCATGACAATTGAAGAAAAGATATTAATAATATTATATGATTACATGATTATTCATGTTGCCTTTTATATTTCATATGCTTCTTCTTCCATTAGTCTATATTGTGATGATGAAGGTTCATCCTTCATGACCTTCGTCTGGAGATCATTATATCCTAAGAGAAATAATGCTTCGAAGGACGAAGGGCCTTAACCTTTAATGTTTTGTGTTGCCTTGTTCTTAATTCATAGCATTTGAGAACAAGTCCCCAACAGTTTCTATTTTGATTTTTGTGGAACAGAGCCCAACTCACCTACAACACAAGGCAAGCCCTGATGCATTTGCCACCTCCTTGTTGTTTTAAACTCTTTATCACTTGACTGATGCATAAGGTGATAGGAGTTGGGTGTTAAACAAATTGCTGCATTTCCTTCCTTGGAACTCTTTACCATTCCTTGATTACCTGTTTTATTCAAAAGGTTTTTCTGATGCTTAGTCCCGCATTAGAAAAACAAATGTTTTGTTTTTAAACAAAAGATGATACTTCACAGTGGATGGGATGTTTTCAAAAATAAAACTTGATGGTGGATCCATCATGGCCATGATGGTTCAACATCCGAAAAGATGTACCTCTGCCAGGTACCAAACTTTGGGTTTGAAATGATAAAGCGAAGACTGGACGGGTGACTTGCACGAGAAGAGAGTCTCGATATAGTGTCTCCGTCAGAGTTGATTAAGGACCATCTCGATGTAGGCCTGATGATCGAGGACCTTTTAACTGGTCACATACCTCATCATGGGTAAGCTTTGCCTCAGGCAGAATAATACCAGAAAGGCCAACAGGCAATGGGAGTGGAGAAATGGCGAGAGTAGCGTGTACCTTCTGTGGCAAGAGGCTGGACGGTGGTGTATCTGTGCTCTCGGTTGGCGTGAACCCGGTCTGGGGTTAAGAACCCTGGTGGCGAGTTGACATATGCAAGGGTTAAGTGCTATATATGTCGTGTGATTGGAGATCCCTAGCTGGGTATTAATCGATTTGGATCATCGTTACTTCTCAGACATGAAGACTTGGTCACTAACTTACATGTAGCATTCCAGTGAAAAAAAGGGTGGATAAAAGACAGCTAGTGTAGGTTAAGTGCTTGAACTAGGGTAGAAAGAACTCTAGTGACAGGTAATGATTTAACTTGCTAATAAAAACTGGATTTTTAAGGATCCACTTTTAGTAAGCATTTTTGCAAACAGTCCTTGCTACTTGATTAGCCACACCGTGACTCCCTTAAGCCAGCATATCCTTGAGAGTCTTTTATTTTAACAGGTAAGACTTGCGAAAGTACACTTCATACTTAGGGTTTTCGAACCCATGTTGTTGTAGGTGATGAAACAGCAGAATTTTGCTGTTTTGCACTAAGATGGTGCCCAAGGATGTGGTGCCCAAGGACGAACCTCAACAGTAACGTGGTTGCGGAAGGACGTGGTCCTTCCTTTTGAGAAACAATATACTTTTATGCGGGAGGAGTTTTGCCTCCCAGGGTTGTAATAATAATGCTTATGCATTCTTCTGTCCAAGTGATGTAATAATAACACTCTTTCTATATTTTAATGAATGTAAATTAAGTTATTGTACATCGCTTCCGCTTATTCGTTCCTCCGATGAGTTGTAATATCTGCGTGACGGGTGAAACGCTCTTGGGAAAAGTAAAGGATACAGATATCGAGCTTGTCGAGTGATTATGTACATCTACGGGGTTGTCCGAGGTCTGTTGGACAAGGACAACTGTAGGTGGGCCTAATGACTTGGGAGGTTCCATCACAGTTGGTATCGGAGCAAAGCCCATCTCTTCAGATATTATGAAGCAATTCAAAAAGAATTTTCAAATACTTATCCAAGAAAATTTCTTTCATTCTTCCCTTGCCACTTTTTGGAAGTACTCATCTTGCAAGACCAGGTAATAGAGTGCAAAATAGAGTAAGTAGGATCAATAAAGGTTGATTCTGTAATTATGCATGCATTATGTTTAAAAACCACACTGATAAATTTTCCCCTCATGGAGATATGTCGCGTACGAGGAAAACCGCGCATAAGTCCACTAGACCCATTGGTGTGCCTCGTCATCAGTTGGCTCCAAGACATGAAGAGAGCAACAGTGGAAGCAACGGTCCAATCAGAGACTTGGAGGCCCAAGTGGAACAGCTTCGGACGGAGCTACATCACCGAAACAGGGTGTGGGCAGAAGACAGTCAGCGTATAGCTGAGTTGCCAGCCGAAGTCGGCCGCTTGCGGTTTGAGCTCTCCGAACGAGACTCGGCCATTGATTGGGCCATCAACTCGCGCTCGATCGCTTGGCATCATGAAGCAAAAGCTCGAGCTCGTGTGGATGAACTTAACATGGCCCTTGATAACCTGCAAGTATATTGTAATACCCTACATGAGGAAGTACATGTACTGTATGGTCGACTACACCCGGACGTGCCTGTCGACCCTGTTGCAATGGGAGCCGGACCATCGGGGACAGCAGGTGAAGGACCTGATGGGGAACTGGATCTTTTTAAGCCCCCTCCTTCTATGAACCTGGCTGATGAGCGGTCTCCTGCAGCAGATAATGAAGCAACAAAAGATAACAAAGACTAGACCAGTATAGTAACTATACCTATGTAAAATAAGTAATGTAGTCATGTTGTACACTTGAGTCTGTATCATTACATCTTGGTAATGTAAAATGATGGTGTGTATCGGCATGTTATATTTTTCCCAAATGTTTCTTTGCCTCAGATGCCATCAAGGACTCGTGCGCATGACGGTGTGGGTACTTCCCGTGGCCGGGAAGATACTCCTAATCCACCACCTGTACCACCAACGCTAGCCAAGGCTATCGCTGCCTTGGTCAACGCGACTGCAGATAATCACTACACCAAAAACATACACTTCCTGCGGTTTTTTAACTTCCTACAGCTTTTATAACAAACCGTATGAAATAAATAACTTCCGAGAGGCAACTGGTAGCTCTAGGAAATAAACATAACTTCCTACGATATTTTATAAAAGCTGTAGGAAGTTAACTTTCACATGCTGGCCCGTGTGTGCGGTCAAGCGAGCCGCTAACTTCCTACGGCCGACTCTAGGAAGTTAGCATGGATTGCTAACTTCCTACGGCCTCCTCTAGGAAGTTAGCTTTCAGTTGCTGATTTGCGGGTGCGGTCAAACGAGCCGCTAACTTCCTACGGCCGCCTCTAGGAAGTTAGCTTTCAGCTTTTGACCAGTCAAACGAAAAGCTAACTTCCTACGGCCGCCTCTAGGAAGTTAGCTGCCCATGCTAACTTCCTACGGCCTCCTCTAGGAAGTTAGCTTTCAGCTTTTGACCAGTCAAACGAAAAGCTAACTTCCTACGGCCTGCTCTAGGAAGTTAATTAACTTCCTAGAGTACATGTACAACCTCTAGGAAGTTACGTAACTTCCTACGACCTTACTCTAGGAAGTTATATTTTTATCTTAACACGCGAATCAACCTTATCTTCTCTCACTTTCCTCTCTCCCGTTTCACCTTATCTTCTCTCACTTTCCTTTCTCTCCCGTGTCTTCCACCTACCATAGAGCGTGCCCGAGGCTCCATCCGCCGGAGCGCGCGCCCCCGGCTTAGCCCGCCGCGCCTGCCGGAGCTCCCGCCCCTGGCCCCGCTCACCGGAGCTCCCGCCCCCGGCCCCGGCCGCCACGCCTGCCAGAGCGCCCGCCCTCGGCCCCGCCCACCGCGCCTGCACCGCCGGCGCCCCCACCCGCCGCGCCCCTCACCGCCCCGCCGACGCCCCAGCCGGCCCGCCCACCTGTGCCTCCGCATAATTTTTGACATTTCTATGCAATATCATTTCTGAGGGTGGTCCTGTGGAGGTCTCTATAGCTAAACGCTTATGGGTGGTTTTACTGACAACGTAGCTAAAAATATGACTAACATCATAACCTGACATAGCTTTAATCATTATATTTATGTGAACTCGTGAGGTAACATTCGTTTTAGCCCAAGTTTGAAGTGTTCCCAGTTTGGTGAAAGAGTTCAGGCAGCCATATACTTCGATCATTGCCTTTTGAAATTTACAGTAATGCTTGTCCAGGAGTTTTCTGTTGGGGGTTCAGTCTTTCGTTGATAGTTTACCATAACTAGTGTCATGTACTCCCTCTTTTAACTACAATTGTGAGTGCATTTTTTATGTGTTGATTAAATTGTTACCAGGTGCAAGTTTTTATTGTGAGAATGGTATTGGTAGCATGCATTAAAAATGCAGCATACGAATGGATTTTGACTACTTTCTATGTTACCAGGTGCAAGTGCTTTGACTACTTTCTATGTATTTGATGCTTATAATTTAATCCTTTTAGGAATGTGTGTGCGTGTGTGGTTGCTAGGGATGCAAGTGGTTATACCAGTGCTTGATTCTGGCCCAGCTATTTCTACCCCATTTGCTTTTCCTTGAAAGCCAAATCAAATGGGTTTTGAGTCAACCTAATGATCCAAAGAGAGCAAAACTGGCATCCCTAGTGGTTGCTCATTCGTTTCTAGCATTTTCTGGATTAGTTATTTTCGTTCTTACTACAGATCATTCATGTGGTTCCTATCCAATATACCCCCTAACATCTATTTCCTTATCTTTCAGGTATGCCATCACAAAAGCTTTTGTTATAGCTTTTGTGATGACTTTCTTCTCAGTGTTTGACGTTCCTGTCTTCTAGCCTATACTCCTCTGCTACTAGATTGTTCTCTTTGTCCTTACAATGAAGTGCCAGATTGTACATATGATCAAATACAAATATGTGCCTTTCAGTATCGAGAAGCAGGTCAGTACCTACCACTAAACTCATTGATTTTTGTTTATTCACTGAATGATCATGCGTTTGACGCCAACTGCTGTGGGTATCATGGGAGTTGATTGTCTAAGTAACACTCGGACCAAAGTTATGAAGTTGTTTGTCAATCCTAGTCGCCATGGGACAAACTACGTAACTATAGCTGCGATTAGTTGTCAACCAGGATTGCAAGTTGGCTTTGGTCGTTCCCTAGTCGTACTATCCCCTAGTTTGGTTCCCTTGACTAAAGCTTATTTTGTGTCACATCAATTGTTTGAATATCAATTAGGAGCATTAAATATAAATTTAATTAGGTTTAATAAATCTGTTTCATCTTTTAGTCTTCATATGTATAATTAGTTTTATAATTAAATTATATTTAATACCCAAAATTATCATCCAAACATTCGATGTGACAGAGACTAAATTTTAGTTGGGTAAAACCAAACAACCCTATATATATCAGAACTATTATACCAAATATACTAGATGTTCTAGAGTACAAATCAAGAATGAAGATAACTCTAGGGTGGTGGTTTCATGTAGGTTGCAAATTGGGCTCAAAACATGAGCCTGAGTGAAGCCATCCTAGATGCAGCCCGTGTCCTCAGCTGCCTAGAAATTCCATTATCTTGTTTGTCTAACTAATCGTTATTAGTTGATGACTAATCGGATGACCAGAAAACTAATTCCATTCTCCTTCTGTTTGTCTGAATAATCGTGATTAGTTGATGACTAATTGGATGACCAGACAACTAATAGGCCTAATTGAGTCGTATTCCCTATTTGGGTCCAAGATGCCAGCTAGGACAACTATTCACAATTAATCAGATGACCTGATAACACTGTCATAGACACTGTTTTTCTCTTCCAGTTTATTAATGTTTGCTTTTATTAAACGCCATTAGATGTGGTCCATGGATCAATTTTACCCGTATTTTGTGACGTTAAAGAAATGCTTGTGTAGTTGACACATAATATTATGTATTTTCTGAAGTGCCTATTGTTTCATTTCTCATGATTTGCCCCAATTGTGATGCCAGAAATATGGTGGGAAGAAGAGTGTCGTGAGCACTAGTTCCTCAAAAGACTGATTTCGAACCTGCCCCAGTAGGAACTTGCCAGGGGAACAAGATACGATGGATGATGATGTTTGATGTGCTCAATACCAAGTGTAATACTTCATTCATATCTAGGAGGTAGACGGATTTTCGCTCCTGTTTCTGACTCCGGGCTCACTATTTAATTCCATGTTGTACTTAGGTTGCTTCCTCCTATGCTTGTATAGCGAGTTTCGCGTCCCAGATAAATTATTTCGTTTTAGTTACTACGTATCTGGGCCCTAAAACAATAAACTCTATGCTCTTAGCAAGTTTGGTATGAGATATTGTCTCTTATTAGTACTGGATGAGATGTGTCTTATTATGATTATGGATAAAACTTTTGTGATGTAATTGATGAGACTATGGATTTAAATATTGTTATATGATTGTGTGTGAGATGTTTTATGTGAAAATATATTGTGCTATATAGCTATTGATATGTTTGTTATGTTGTGTAATGTGGTGTAAAATAAAAATAAACAGCATTTATAATGCTGGTCAAATTAACTTCCTAGAGGCCAATTGGGTCGTAGGAAGTTAGCCAGCTAACTTTCTAGGGGCTACAGTCAGCTGTAGGAAGTTAGCCAGCTAACTTCCTAGGGGCTACAGTCAGCCGTAGGAAGTTAATCAGCTGACGGCGCTGACGGCGTGAAGCTACTAACTTCCGAGAACCTACTAACTTCCGAGAGGCTTCTTTGGCTGTAGGAAGTTAGCTAACTTCCTAGAGGGCTCTAGGAAGTTAAGCTAACTTCTGACAAAAAAATTTCGAGAGCCAAACTTCCGACGGGATGGCTTAACTTTCGAGCGTTTAGCTAACTTCCTAGAGTTTAGGGCTAACTTCCTAGAGTTTAGGCTCTAGGAAGTTTACTATTTTGGTGTAGTGAATACCCGCTTCTTACGTGAAATAGCGGGTAATCAATTCCAGCAGCATGGCGGAAGGGCTCCTCCACCGGGACCACGTGAAACCTCATATCTAGATTTCTCTGAAACGCGTCCCCCACTCTTTATTAAAGCTGAAGATCCTCTTGAAGCTGATGAGTGGATCAGGGTAATGGAGCAGAAGTTTGGATTACTCCGTTACACTGAAACATAGAAGCCGTTGTTCGTTGCCTAGCAACTGAGAGGCCCTGCTAGTACGTGGTCGGGAAATTTTGTGGCAATTCAACCAGCCGGACATCAGGTCACTTGGGATGAATTTAAGCTGGCATTCCGTGAACACTATATTTCAGAAGGAGTGCTTCACATGAAACAAGAGGAATTTATTCGACTAAAACAAGGAGGGGATACTGTGATGCAGTATCTCAACAAATTTAATCATTTATCCCAATATGCAATTGACCAAGTAAACACTGACCTGAAAAAGAAGAACTGCTTTATGAGAGGACTCAACGACCGGCTCCAAAGGAAAATGGCCACCTGCCTAGATCTTACATACAGTAGGGCTGTCAGCACGGTGCTGGCAGTAGAAGCCAAGAATACAGGCCAAGGAAAGTCCAAGGGATTTGGGGGTGACAGGTCCAATCAGGGACCTGAGAAGCGAACAAGGTTGGTAATCTGACCTTTCAATCAGAATCGTTCTTCGCCTCGTCCACCCTCCTATCCATTTAAACAGCCTATTTTCATTCGCCCTGCCACTACCCCCACTTCTACAAATCAGTCGAGTGCCCCTGGTGCTCATTTCCCCGCCCTCCCTAGTTCCTCAACTGGCTGCTTCAACTGTGGGAAGTCTGGTCACTTTATAAAAGACTATCCATATCCGAGGCAGAATAAGTCTAACAATCAGCAGAACTCTGGGAGCTCAAATCAAGGCAAGGGAAACATGGCTAATAATTCAGCAGGCAAAAATGTTAAGAAGACTAGGCGAATTTATTACACTCAAGTGGCCACTACACCAGAAGGAGAGCTGGTAATGATGGGTACGTTCCTTGTGGCCAATCACCCAGCAGTCATTCTCTTTGATTCTGGTGCTTCGCATACATTCATAAGCAAGAAATTCGTGGAAAAATATTGCATTCCTTGCACTCAATCAAGGGAAGGGTTTATCATTCATTCGCCCGGGGGACAAATATTTACTAAGGAAATAGCCTTCCATGTGCCAGTAACATTGGCTGGACGGGATTTTCCCACCAACATGATTGTTTTGAAAGGCCAAGATATAGATGTAATTCTGGGCATGAATTGGTTAGCCCAGCATAAAGCTATCCTCAACACTGACTTAAGGACTATCAAGTTGAGCCATGGCCATGAAGAGGTTCTCTTGTCCATCCCTATAGCTGACCCAGCCAAACCATTTTGATGGGCCTATGAAGCTATCATACCAGAAATCTAAGATATTCTGATAGTATGTGAATTTCCGGATGTATTTCCTAAAGATTTGCTTGGATTGCCCCTAGAAAGGGATGTAGAGTTTGTGATCGAACTAAAGCCCGGTATAGCTCCTATTTCTAGAAGATCGTACCGGATGCCACCGAATGAATTGGTGGAGCTCAAGACTCAATTACAAGACTTGCTTGAGAAGGGATTCATTCGGCCCAGTTCATCACCTTGGGGATGTCTCGCAATCTTTGTCAAGAAGAAGGATCAAACGCTTCGAATGTGCGTGGACTACAGACCCCTTAACGAGGTCACAATCAAGAACAATTACCCTCTTCCCCGGATCGATATCTTGTTCGATCAACTTACTGGAGCACGGGTATTCTCCAAAATTGACCTGAGGTCGGGCTATCATCAGATCTGTATTCGACCCGAAGATATACCCAAGACCGCATTTACTATGCGGTATGGATTATTCGAATATTTGGTTATGTCCTTTGGATTGACGAATGCTCCTACCCACTTCACATATCTAATGAACTCGGTATTTATGCCCGAGTTGGACAAATTTGTGGTGGTCTTCATTGACGATATCTTGATTTATTCCAAGAATGAAGAGTGGCATGCTCAGCATCTACAGATCGTTTTAACGCGCCTAAGGGAACATCAATTATATGCTAAATTCAACAAGTGCGCGTTTTGGCTAGAGGAAATCCAATTTTTGGGACATGTATTATCTGCAAATGGGATTGCGGTTGATCCTAGCAAGGTCAAGGATATTTTAGAGTGGAAACCGCCGACCACTGTACATCAAGTTCGAAGTTTCCTTGGGCTAGCTGGCTATTACCGCAGATTTATCCCGGATTTCTCCAAGATTGTGAAGCCAACCATAAGCCTATTGAAGAATAATACCAAATTTAACTGGTCCTCAAAATGCAACGAAGCCTTCGAGCAGCTGAAGGTATTATTGACCACTGCTCCGGTATTAGCTCAACCGGATATTGAGAAGCCTTTTGATGTATATTGTGATGCATCAGGTAGTGATCTCAAATGTGTCTTAATGCAAGAGGGTCGGGTTATAGCATATGCTTCAAGACAGTAGCGCCAGCATGAGGAACATTATCCAACTCATGACTTAGAATTAGCTGCTATGGTTCATGCCCTTAAAATATGGTGTCATTATCTGTTGGGAAATATCTGCCATATATATACAGATCATAAAAGTTTGAAGTATATTTTTACCCAGTCAGAACTAAACATGAGGCAGAGGAGATGGCTTGAGCTTATTAAGGATTATGAATTAGAAATTCATTATCACCTAGGCAAGGCCAACGTGGTGGCAGATGCACTAAGTCACAAGGCTTCCTGCCATTGTCTTACAGTAAAGATCTCTGACACCACATTGTGTCAAGAAATGGAGAAATTAAACCTGGGAATGATTCAACATGGAACCTTGAACCAATTGAAGCTTGAGTCAATTCTTCTGCAAAAGATTATTGATGCCCAAAGAAGTGATAAGGGTATGAAACATATTCATGAGAAAATAGAAGCCAGCAAAGCAAATTGTTTCAGAAAGGATGATCAAGGCATAGTATGGTTTAATAACCGCATAGTTGTGCCTAAAGATGATGAAGTCCACCAGCAAATATTGGACGAAGCTCATCTTAGTCGATATTCCATTCATCCTAGAAGCACTAAGATGTATCAAGAGTTAAAGCAACATTATTGGTGGACAAAAATGAAGATCGAAATTGCACGCTATGTGGCGAGATGTGACACCTATAGACGTGTCAAAGCCATACACATGAAGATTGCTGGTCCATTGCAATCTTTGCCCATCCCAACTTGGAAATGGAAGGACATTAGCATGGACTTCATTGTGGGATTACCTAGGATAGCAAAAGGGTTTGATTCTATCTGGGTTATAGTTGATCGACTTACAAAAATAGCCCATTTTCTACCGGTCAAGACATCTTATCCGATCCTCACCTATGCCCAGGTGTATATTGCCCGTATTCTCAGTTTGCATAGAATTACAAAGATTATAGTGTCGGACCGCAGACCGCAATTTGTATCCAAGTTTTGGGAAGAACTACATAAGTCCCTGGGTACTAAGTTGCTCCACAGTTCGGCCTATCATCCCCAAACAAGTGGACAGACTGAGAGAGTGAACCAAATACTTGAAGACATGTTGCAGGCATGTGTTCTGGAGTTCCCACAGAAATGGGATGAATGCTTACCATTGGCAGAGTTTTCGTATAACAACAGCTATCAAGAGAGCATCAAGATGGCACCCTTTGAAGCTTTGTATGGACGACGGTGTCGTACTCCATTGAATTGGTCTAAACCAGGAGAAAGGTGGTTTTTCAGGCCTAATATGGTAAAAGTGATAGAAGAAAAGGTTCAACGAATCATACATAACTTGAAAGAAGCACAAGCTCGACAAAAGAGTTATGCAGAGAAACGACGCCAACCCTTGTACTTTCAAGTTGAAGATTATGTTTACCTAAAAGTATCACCAATGAAGGGTGTATCTCGTTTCGGTGTAAAAGGAAAGCTTGCACCCTGGTACATTGGTCTGTTTCCTATTCTTGAACGATGTGGACCAGTGGCGTACCGACTCCAACTACCCGAAACATTGTCTACGGTGCACAATGTGTTCCATGTATCCCAGTTAAAGAAATGTCTTTGGGTTCCAGATCGAACCATTGATGTGATGGATGTTACGTTGGAACCAGACTTGACATATTCAGAACATCCTATTCGAGTCTTGGATCAAAAGGACAGGATCACCCAAAGAAGAGTTCTCAAATTTTATAAGATACAATGGAACCAACATACGGAAGATGAAGCTACATGGGAAACCCAAGACTTTTTAGAAAAGAATTTCCCTAGCTTTTTAACTACCTGTAATTTGTGAGATATGTACAATTGTTTGTAAAGATGGAATAGACCCATACCACCCCCTGCCTTGTACAAGAAATAAGGAAATAAAAATATGAAGTGTTTCCTTTTCCACTACTTGCCCTAGGACTTTAATCTCGGGACGAGATTCTTTTATGGGGGGAAGGATGTAACACCCCTGGTGTTACTGTCACTAAAACTTGCGCATCACATCATGAGCATGGGCATATCATGTGTTTGTTACACCTAGAGTGCATTCACTAGGTAAAAATTTCAAATAAGTTGTACTGATATGACTTGATTTGTTGTTAACCCTAAAGTAAAGTGTGTAACCCTAACTTAGGGCTTATGGATATAAGTGAAGCCCAAATATGTGAAAACCTCTAAGGACATGGGACATGATTATAAAATATCACATTGGAAGGACTTTAGTGTCACCAAAACCCTAAAGTGTTAAAAACCATAAAAAGACCCCTAGAAAACCCTAAACTAGAACCCTAGGGGGTTAAGTGTAAATTTTGTGCACTTTTGGACCTAAGTGCAAAAGCTAAAGTATTATAACACCACAAATCAAGTGTTTCTCACATTTGAGGATTTGCAAGTCAAAATGTGGGATTTGGGCTTATTTGCAAAAGGCACCACTTAAGCCATATAAGCCTAAGTCCGAAATTTTAGTGAGCCTAAGGCATATTTCGAGCCTTGTATCTCTTAATCCATAAGGAATTTGCCTAGGGTCAATACATCAAATTTGTAGAGCTACTAAAGGAGTATAACTTTGTTTAAGACATCAGGCATAAGTGCTGTACAAAAGCTGGAGTTAAATGGACTCAAAGTCTGGCTGTTAGTCAGCTCGGAGTCTGAACTTTTAATGATAGTGACATGGGGTGAACTTTGGGAGCTCTTTTGAAGTTAATCCAGTGAGTGTTTGAGCATGGTTACTATAGCAAGATTGTCACTGGAATATAGGGCTACAACTTTGATACAGAGAGGTGGTCCAGTCACTACATGAAATTTGAAGCAAATCGACTTGCAAATTGCTCTATCAGAACAACTGAAACAGCCCTGATGGTACAGTGTCTGCAGAAATATCTCAGGTTTGGGCCCCCCTCGCTGTTGGTGACCTTGCGCTCGGATTCGCGTCGGTCGTCGTGATTCGTGCCTGGCAAACAGTAGATATCCGCGGGGAGGTAAAAAGATCTCACGGGGGCGCGGATTTGGTCACGGCAGAAGCTTATCACCATGCCTGTAGTCGTGCGATGTGGCCGGACCGCCAGTGTCACCGTGGAAACTCCGATGACCTCGGTTAAGCCACGCCGTGGCTCGTTACTATGTGGTAGTAACCGTGGCACATTTAGGACTAAAATCTTTGAGCTGTTGCACGGGTGAACGCCATGACTAAGCCACCAGTGTTCTCCCCTCTCTCCTGCCGCTAGCGCGCCATCTCAAATTCACGGTCCACCGCCCTCGGGTCCTATAAATTGAGCTTGCCATCGGCTCCGCTAGGTAGTCACGCACCCAATACACCAACCCATGCCTCGGATCGTCCACCAGAGCGCCCCAATTTGAGATTTCCCCCAAATCGGTCAAGAACACCGCGTGTGTGAGCTCGCCGTGGTCAGCCCTTCGCAGGTCCGATCACGCCCTCCTTGCTCTTGTTTTAGCATCCCTATATGCTTGTGATGCTTCTCGACCTGTTCAATTGAGCTAGAACACGTAGGATCACTGGGAACGCTTCGAGTTGTTCGTTGATCGCGCTATCATCGTGGGCAGAGAGATTAGGGGCTAGAACCTTGAAATTGGTTGAGGGGAAATGGTTATTAGGGGTTGAATTAGGTGTCAACCACTCTAGAGCACCGGTCATTGCGTACCTTGGCCGGTACAGCCTATCCGGAGTCGCTGCTCCGCCGTCCTCGGTTGCGGATCGCGGGTTGTGAAGAATTACAAAGTGAAGGGCCTCGGTGTAAATGTCAGTGACACATTAAAATAGTGTGCGGGACTATTAACGGATTTTTCAAATCACCAGGGTCCCCAGTGCAAATCCGCCAGCGTGGGCGCATGCGCGGGCGCGTTCTGCCTGTATTGGGCTGACTCGGGCTAAATTGAGCCCATCAGTGTTGACGCTTTTCCTTTTTCTTTTTCTGCCAGGCTTAGGAAATCCATAGAAAATTATAGAAAAATGATAAAAATATGAAACTAATTTTGTTGGACTCCTAGATTTCTCTAGTATTTAATAAAAATAGTTCTAGGATTTTTTGTCCAAATAAGGAATTAATTAGTATTTAAAAGAGCTTAAACCTATGCCTCTAGAATTTTAGGAATTATTTAATAGCCCCAAAAATCATAAAAACTTTTTGGGTGAACTTATTTGGTACTTAGAACCCATGGGTAAAGTTTGATATGCTTTGGACATTGTTTGAGTCTCAAACCCAAAACCCTAGTTCCTTAGGGTAAAAATGTCTAACACTACTAAGGCACTGACCTAGAAAAACCCTAGTTACCCTAGTGCACTGTGAAGGAAAGTTGTATTCAAGATGCAACTTGATACATCTTCTCTATTATTGCATTTTCATAAGCATTACATAAGCATTAATGGTTATATATGGTTATATATAGAGAACGAGGAAGAAGTGACTGTTGAAGAGGAAGAGACTACTCCATCATAACAGAATCCACCTACCGGGAACTATTTCTATTTTGATATTTGTGGAACAAAGCCCGACTCTCCTACAACACAAGGCAAGCCCCGGTGTATTTGCCACCTCCTTGTTGTTTTAGACTCTTTATCACTTGACTGATGCATTAGGTGATAGGAGTTGGGTGTTAAACAAAGTGCTGCATTTCCTTCCTTGGAACTCTTTACCATTCCTTGATTACCTATTTTATTCAAAAGGTTTTTCTGATGCTTAGTCCTGCTTTAGAAAAACAAATGTTTTGTTTTTAGACAAAAGATGATACTTCACAGTGGATGGGATGTTTTCAAAAATAAAACTTGATGGTGGATCCATCATGGCCATGATGGGTTCAACATCGGAAAAGATGTACCTCTGCCAGGTACCAAACTTTGGGTTTGAAATGATAAAGCAGAGACCGAACGGGTGACTTACACGAGAAGAGAGTCTCAGTATAGTGTCTTCGTCTGAGTCGATTAAGGACAGTCTCGACGTAGGCCTGATGATCGAGGACCTTTTAACTGGTCACATACCTCATCATGGGTAAGCTTTGCCTCAGGTAGACTAATACTAGAAAGGCCAACACACAATGGGAGTGGAGAGATGGCGAGAGTAGTGTGTACCCTCTGTGGCAAGAGGCTGGACGGTGGTGTATCTGTGCTCTCGGTTGTCGTGAACCCGGTCTGGTCTTAAGAACCCTGGTGGCGAGTTGACATATGCAAGGGTTAAGTGCTACATATGTCGTGTGATTGGAGATCCCCAACTAGGTATTAATCGATTCAGATCGCCGTTATTTCTCGGACATGAAGACTTGGTCACTGACTTACACGTAGCATTCCAGTGAACAAAAAGGGTGGATAAAAGACAGCTAGTGTAGGTCAAGTGCTTGAACTAGGGTAGAAAGAACTCTAGTGACAGGTAATGATTTAACTTGCTAATAAAAACTAGATTTTTAAGGATCCACTTTTATTAAGCATTTTTGCAAACAGAGTCCTTGCTACTTGATTAGCCACACCTTGACTCCCTTAAGCCAGCATATCCTTGAGAGTCTTTTATTTTGACAGGTAAGACTTGTGAAAGTACATTTCGTACTTAGGATTTTTGAACCCATGTTGTTGTAGGTGATGAAACAGCAGAATTTTGCTGTTTTTGCACTAAGGTGGTGCCCAAGGATGTGGTGCCCAAGGACGAACCTCAACAGTAACGTGGTTGCGGAAGGACGTGGTCCTTCCTTTTGAAAAACAATATACTTTTATGCGGGAGGGGTTTTTGCCTCCCAGGGTTGTAATAATAATGCTTATGCACTCTTATGTCCTGGTGATGTAATAATAACACTCTTTCTATATTTTAATGAATGTAAATTAAGTTATTGTACATCGCTTTCGCTTATTCGTTCCTCCGATGTGTTGTAATATCTGCGTGACAGGTGAAATGCTCTTGGGAAAAGTAAAGGATACAGATACCGAACTTGTTGAGTGATTATGTACATCTACAGGGTTGTCCGAAGTCCGTTGGACAAGGACAACTGTAGGTGGGCCTAATGACTTGG
This sequence comes from Zea luxurians, assembly GCA_029449295.1. Classification (NCBI taxonomy): domain Eukaryota; kingdom Viridiplantae; phylum Streptophyta; class Magnoliopsida; order Poales; family Poaceae; genus Zea; species Zea luxurians. The sequence goes on from JAOPSE010000012.1 coordinate 95,197,008, forward strand.
GAGGTTCCGTCACACAGGACTTCGGCAAAATACCTCCTATCCGGGCCTTTAAGGCTCGCCCCTCGAACCGCTCGGCCTCCAGGTGCTTGGTGAGGAAGTCAACACGGAGGGAAGCTTCGGCGACCTGACACCGAGACTCGTCCCGCTCCACTGCCACCGCATGAAGGTTTCTCTTTATCTGTCGCATATCCTCCTCGTGCTGGTCCACCTCTCCCTTTAGGCGGCAGACACACCTTCGCATGATCGTTCGTGCCCTCTTCTTTCAGTCCCGCGCACCAGGACGTCAAGTCTGCCACCTCGGCGCTCCTCAGCGCCAGCTGCTCGTTGGGAACGAAGCAGCATGGCCCGATGGCGCTGCAGCATGTCCCAGACACCCCGTTCATGGCGAACGAAGATGGACTTGGCCATGAACCTCGTCACGACCTCCTGCAAAACGAGAAACAATCATCACCACACCACAAAGAGCAAAGAATTCCTAACATAGGAAAATAACGCCCTTACCTAGGTCACCGCCATTAGCTCCTCCCACATCTCCCGCTCCTCGGTTTTGTCGAGGACAAAGTACGGGTCGCCCTCGGTAGACATCCACGTTAGGGTCAGCCCTCCCCATATCCAGGGGTCCAGCGTGGCACGAACGAGGTCACCACTACCCCCTAAGAGAGGAGGCTAGATAATGATCTCCTCAAACGACCCCCAGAGCGGCCCCAAGGGACCAACCTCCTCAGCCACCTCTGCCCCCGAGCTCGGCGCAACTTCTGGGGTGTCAGGGATGGCACATAGGAGGTCAGAGACTGTGGGCGACATCATGCCTGGCGCGGTATCACCCACCTCCGTCTCCTCCCCAGAGGAGATAGTTATGACCTCCATCGGTGAAATGGGGCGCGCGGGAACCACCTCGGCCACGACGGTGTCGACCTCGACCGGCGCCCAAGAGCGGGCTGGACCACCTCAATGCCCTTCTGGGTGGTCTCCTGGGCACACGGGGGTGGGACGAAGCCCCATAGACGTTTCGCACCGCACTTCACCGCCTTGGTAGCTGTGAAGGACGGCGTGTGGGCTCAGCACTTGCTGCTGAGAACAATACGATATGTTAGAAAAAAGAAACCTTATGCATAGGAAAAATGTTTTCGTGCTTCGGCAACTTACCCTGAGAGGGGCACGGCGGTAGGCCTCGGCATCAAGCTCCTCAGTCCCTGACGCCCTGTCACGGACGTCGGCGACGGGGTGGTAGCCCTCTCTTATGAGGGCCCCGGGGCAGGGGCCTAGGCAGAACAATGGTCGAGGCCACTATGGGCCCATGGAACAACTGAGTGGGGAGGGGTGATGGGCCCCTCCTCCATATTCCCCGCAGCGAGCGATCATTGACGGGTCTTGGCCTACGCACTTGTAAGCACCTCGACGCCTTCCTGGGGAAGGGTCGACTTCATCCTCCATGGTCCCCGCCTCTTCCACTGAAGCAGGGACGAGGGTAGGTTGGGCTGATGCCCGCGCCCCGGACAGGGACGCTGCCGATCCCCATGTAGGTTGCACCGCGCTGCCAGAGGGGTCCGCCAAGGTTGGTGTGGACCATAGCCCGACCTTAGGACTGAATCCCATACGGACTTCCATCCCCTCCCTGTCATCGTCATCTTCCTCCTTGCTGGGAGAGGCTTCGAGCGGTAGCCCCTCTCTCGCTTGCGCCATGCGGGGCTTTTCCAGTGCATCGCGGGCTAGCATTTTCTTGTGGGCCCGCTTCTCCTCGTCCTTCTTCTTCTTCTCCTCAGCTACCAGCCGACACTTAATAGAATTAATATAGTATCTATACCAATAAGGTGCATCTTCTTTTTCGGAAGCGTATCTCGAAAGAACCTCCGAGTTAAGCGTGCTTGGCTTGGAGCAATTTGGGATGGGTGACCAATCAATAAGTTTTCTCGAGTGCGCATGAGTGAGGACAATGTGTGCACAAAACGCTCGTGTTGGTCTATGGGGACAATATATGATCCTAGAGAGCTGCCAAGAGTAAGTACCGCCGGTCCGGGAGTGGACGAGGTGTTACAAGTGGTATCAGAGCCGACCCTTGCGGTTTCACGGGTGTGTGTGGGTTAGGGGTTCAGGTATATGGCGCATGGCGCATGTGGGCCTGGATTGGTCACATGGCATGGTATATGACGACACTAGACATATAGACGTGGCTAAGAGGGGAGGTGGATTGTGATGTCCTAGATTGGGGTTGATCGACGAGGATGTCGGTCTTCTAAGGGGGTGGATTGTGATATCCTAGCCCCTAGGATAGTGATATCCTGGCCCAAGGCTTAATAGAATTAATATAGTATCTATACCAACAAGGTGCATCTTCTTTTTTGGAAACCTATCTCAAAAGAACCTCCAAGTTAAGCGTGTTTGGCTTGGAGCAATTTGGGTTTGGTGACCGACTGAGAAGTTTTCTCGGGTGTGCATGAGTGAGGACAAAGTGCGCACAAAAGGCTCGTGTTGGTCTGTGGGGACAATATATGATCCTAAAGAGTTGCCAGGAGTAGAGATGGCAATGGGTACCCGAAACCCGAAACCCGGTGGGTTTTTACCCTATTAGGGGACGGGTACGGGCTAATATCCAAACCCACGGGTTTCTTAATGGGTGATAAGCTAAACCCAGCGGGTACGCGGGTACGGGTATGGGATCCTAGTACCCATACCCGCAAACCCATGGGTTTCTAAAACCCGGCATAATATTATTAAACAAACCAAAAGTTCATTTTATGGCCTAGTAAACATGGTTGGCAGCCCAGCCCATTAGTTATCTATGAAATCTAGAGCCTCAGTGCAGGAACGATTGGCTAGCATCCGAATGAGCCCAGCCTAGTAAACATGGTTGGCAGCCCAGCCCATTAGCTTTCTTGTCGGGCACGGGTAGCCCGCGGGTACCCGGTACTCGGGTGGGCACGGGTACGGGCAAAAACTTGTACCCGGCTGTGGGCATGGGTTTCTTAGCGGGTATATTTTAATTTCGCGGGTACAGGTTTGGGAACATAGTACCCAGCGGGTACGCGCCCGTTGCCATCTCTAGCCAGGAGTAAGTATCGCCGGTCCGGGAGTGGATGGGGTGTTACATTCTCCTCGTCCTTCTTCTTCTCCTCGGCTGCCAGCCGACGTGCCTCCATGGCAGCTACGTCTTGCAGAACCGGGGGTCAGGCGGTCCGAAAGCCTCGCAACCCTTATAGAGGGATAGGAAGAGTAAGACGAGAAGAGGAAAAATCAGAAACATAGGTAAGAACAGAGGACTCACCAGGGACACATAGCCCTGCTCGGGGCGCATCGGCACGACGACATAGTAATCCGCCATCTCCACTATTCCCTTCACCCGCTAGAGGAGTTCGTTGATGGGGAGGGCAGCCAAAGCCATCTGGGAGCTTTCCATGGAGGCCTCAGGCGTCATCTCGTCGAGGCGGAGCTGACGGTCGGTCAGTGGCAGAACCCTCCGCCGATGGAACGCGGCAACAACCCCGGGCGCGGGGAGGTCGCGCTCTCAGAGCCTCCGCAGGGCATCTAGCAATGACTTCAGGTGGGTCTAGAGCCCCCGAGATAGGCCCCACCTCCATCGCTCCTCCGCTCCAAGGATGACGCGGTGCGTGAACGCCGGCAACCGCTCGTCGTAGTTGTGGAGGTAAAACCACTGGCTCTGCCACCCCTTGTTCAACAAGGGGAGGGTGCTGGGATCTACAACTGTGCCCAGTCCGAGCACAGCTGCAGCGTGCAGCCACCGGCCCGGACAACGTGGCGCACCATCTTCACCTCTCTAGGGAGGGACAACGCCTCTGCCTAGAACAGATGGAGCCACAAGTCCTAGTGGAGCTCGATCCCCAGGTACCCTTCGTAGACGACAGTGAAGATGGCTACATGAGCGATGGAGTTTGGGTTGAAGTTGTGCAACTCAACCCCGTAGTAGTGCGGCAACGCCCGCATGAAACAGCTCGTTGGGACTCCGAACCCCTGCTCATGGAACGAGGTCAAGCTCACCACATAACCCGCAGGTGGAGCTAGCTCTTGTTCATCGCCCGGCGCATACCACTCTGGCTGCGGGCTGTGGGAGCGGGGGTGGAGCAGACCGGCGTCCACCAACGGCTCCAAATCCTCGTCGGTAACGGAGGAGATGGGCCATGGGTCGCGGGGAGGAAGGACGTTGATCTTCTCAGCCATCGGAACGGAAGGAGACAAAAAGGAGGCATAGAGCTCTTTTGCGCAGAAGAAGCGAATGTCGTGTAAAGCAGGAAGGCTGAAACAGCAAGGTAATGATCCGAAGTGTCCATCTCGGGCAAATTTATAGGGACGGGCGGAGCATCGAGGTGCAAGTCGCAATGGCCAGTGGATGGTTGTTTTGAATCCCACACGCACACGCGCCGCAAACGGTCGTATGACCGGTCAGGACATCCTGTCGCATTAAATGGCCGTGCCCCCTCCAAGAAAAAACGCACCGAGCGTCATTTCGCATTATACCTCAAAAGTTATGCCCTCTTCTCTCTTTCCTTTTTTTTCATTTTCCCCCTCAATAGTTAACGAGAAGAAGGCATCTTCTACCTCAGGCAACTCACCACGGGAAGGAAAAAGGCAAAGCGGAATACTGTTCAGAGGTTCGAAGGTTAGGCCCTCGACAGGGTTTGGCAAACCCGTCTGATGAGGACATCCTCCACTATTACCCGTTGGCAAAGACACAATTAGCCCAGTTGGCCCAATTGTAGTCGGACGATGACCGTGTGAGCCTCAAAATTATCCCACCTTGTTTAACTTGGGAGGAGGAAGCCACTTCAAAAGGGAGAGCCACCCTTCCCTCATTGGACTAGTCTTTTGGGGCGATTGGGCCTTTCCCTGAGTTGGGTGTGCTTAATAAACTGTTGGGCTCCGAGCAACCCTAATCTGTTGGGCCTTGGCCAACCCCACCTAGGCTGGGTGTATCATCTGGTATCAGAGCTAGGGCCCATTTTAAGAAGGTGGGAATGATGAGGACATCCTCCACTATTACCCGTTGGCAAAGACGCAATTGGCCCAGTTGGCCCAATTGTAGTCGGACGGCGACCGTGTGTGCCTCAGAATTATCCCACCTTGCTTAACTTGGGAGGAGGAAACCACTTTAAAAGGGAGAGCCACCCTTCCCCCATTGGACTAGTCTTTTGGGGCGATTGGGCCTTTTCTTGAGTTAGGTGTGCTTAATGAACTGTTAGGCTCCGGGCAACCCTAATTTGTTGGGCCTCGACCAACCCCACCTGGGCTGGGTGTATCACTGCCTCAGGACGCTAGGGCTCCGAGCCCATTACTGATCAAGGGTTCGAAGGTTGGCCCCTCGGAAGGGCTCCATAACCACCCTAGAACATAGAATCAGGGATGACTATGGGTGCGCCCGTACATGGCCATAGCTCGGGATGCGACCTGTGCTACCCTAAGACATATCCGAGACCCCCGTGAGCGATTCGTGATGGTGTCCCATCATAGGGAGGCATTGAGCCCTCGAACCCTATCAAACAGGTTCGAGACCAGGCGAGTCACTCGCATGTACTTTTTTGGGCGTGTCTTCGGACCGCTAGCCGACCCCTATCGAAAGGAGCTTGTACCCCTGCTCGGATTACCCGATAATAGCTCAACAGAAACGTCATGCTCATTGCCCATCGAGGGTAGCATGACACGTTCCCCTTCCACCTCGTGGAGAGGCAACGAAGGGGCATACAAATCAAAAGTTGAGGCACCCCTCGACCGTCCTTTTGCTCTGCATAAAGGCTCGGGGGCTGCCCTCGCAAACCACGCTGAACATTCCAACAGATCGGTCGAAGATCAAATTGAACCTATCACACCAACGGCGGTAGAGAATAAAAGCTTCTAAAGGAGTCAACTACTCCTTCGGGGTGTCGGGGGCAACACCTGACAGGTGCGCTCGCGCGCACCCATCGAAAACCAAACCTCCCATTGCTCAAAAATATAGCACACCCACACAAGAAAGCAGCAGAGCCTCCAAACAAGTACCAAAGTACTTCCTTGGAAGGCTCGGGGGCTACTGTCGGGTATGATAATTAGGAGTACCCATATTATCACTCTAAAAATGCATTCAAGAAAGGTTAAGGCATGACCCCCAAAGGAAAGCAGCTGAGACACCTCCTAACCCGAGGCCCACCGCAGAGGTCTTCCCTACAGGCATAGAGACCCCTCCCCGAGGGTCTCCCGCCTTAGGCAAATCTCCACCTCGCCCGAAGTCACCATCGCTCCACCATCTCGCCCGAGCCGATCTCAGGCATATAGGACAAAGGCACTCGAAGGCCGACGGGGAACACTTGCATTTAATGCACACACCTACCGTCACGTCCAGGCGCAACAGCATGATTACACTCCCGCCACTCTGCACGCACACCGCCTTCCATTCCCTCGATGGGACGCCTAGACACAACAGGAAGAGCAGACCAGACCTTGTGCGTAAATCTCCGTCTCACCCAACGCTGAGCTCGCTCTCGAGGGCTATCTCCGCCTCGCCCGAGCTCGACCTCGATTACCTGCTCCATCGCGAATCCCACAGGCAGCCACTCTACCAACTGTGATACACGTCAGGAAAGGATCAACCATCACCTTGGAAAAACTTCCGCCTCGCCCGAGTAGGTCTTTGACCTCGATAATCATGCTGTTGTAGTTCTCCGAGGTGTATAAATAGGGCAGTGGTAGTTTGTCACACCTGGTTTTGGAAGGCAAACCGAATGCGAACCATGTACGTGTCAGGATCATAAACTCACGTACACAGCGATTACACAATTGGACATCATCACACATTGCTCAAAGTAAATAGCGAAAAGGTATTTTTATTACATCAAGATGTCCAAGATATCCACAAAGTCTATAACATAGTCATTAACATTATCAAAGTTCGGAAAACGAAGCGTAGTAGATAAGGCCTTCACAAGCAGCTGACTGGGGTTTGCCACTAAGATAACTAGAACTCGTCGTAGTCCTAGAACTCCTCAAAGTCCTCCATGTTGCCAGCATCTCCTCTTGAGCACTAAGTATAGTGGGGACAACCTGGGGTGGGTGGTTTTTAAAGCAAGGGTGAGTACACATCAACGTACTGAGCAAATGTCCCATTTGGCTAAAGTGGACTAGCTGTATGTGGAGTTAAGGTTAAGCAGTTGCTTTTAGTTGGTCAAGTATTTATTACTAGTAATAGAGCCACATTTTAGTAATAAACCCAGTTATTACCCAAATGTACTCCCTCCAAGAGGAAATACCAGAGATCATAATTATAACCATCATCATTAAACATCATCATAAAAGTATCCAAAGTTCTTCTAATCAAAGAGGATCCCAAGGCCGCTCTTAACCGTGAGCTCGGCTGATATACCAGTTTTTAACACTTTGCAGAGGTTGCACATTTTACCCACGAGTCATGATCCCTTTTTGCCTTGGGTCGATCAAACCCTCAAACACTACCAAGGTAAGTCAGCAAGGTTTCACTACGTGGCCTTTACAAAGACTCCCCCGGTGCATAGCTGCACGTTACGTTTCGCCAGTCATACAAATGCAGTACACCTCCCCAAGGTGGGTGACTAACAAAACCAAATCGAATGAACCTCTGCACCCCCCTTGGCAGAGCGAGCACTACGCCCCGACCCCCATTGACGGCCCTCAGGAAAAGCCAACTACACCCCAGGTTCATCTAATTATTCAGCTAAGGGCGTCCCATTCCACCCTCATGGTTGCATTGTTATCTCGAGTGGTCACTCAACGAACAGGTCCTTACGGAAAGGTACTCAGGAAAATGGCCTGAGTCCCCTAAAATATCACAAGATCATCATTGGGATAACATCATCGTATCATAAATATTCACATCATGTTCATTGATTAAGTTAAAGCAATAGCATAAAGCTAACCATGATAACCCAAAGGGTAAACAAGGATCAGGTAAATACAGACTAGTCAATCCTTAGGTTTTCATAAAGTAGTGCATGACGGTGGATTATAAAGTATGTAGGACATAATAGGTCAGAGGACACTTGCCTTCACCAGGTTGTTGCTCAGGACAATCTTCTACAACACACTCAGGAACCACGAACTGCTCGTCGTATAAATAAAGCGATCATACATACAATACATTTGGTAAATGACAAATGAACAGCACCCCAATCATGTACAAACAATGGAAAACATCTCAAAAGGAAAAGTATAAACTCAAAAAGGGAGTTTAGGGTATAGGGTGAACTAATCACTTTTAGTAGTTTGTTATTCTCTAAGTGTTGTCTATTTCCATGATTACATAATCTGATTCTACTCATTTTAATGAGACATCAAAGTTAAACCAGGGATAAGTTCATACATCACATATTATTATATTCACAATACTAAACATCTATTAACCACTAGGGTTTTCCTTTTTATTTATCTTATTAAACAAATAAATTATCACATAAACTAACCTATAGCCTAGGCATAAACTTAAAGTGCACAGACTGTGAATGATTATAATTTATTTGGACAGAGCATAATACTATGAACATTTTGCAATTTGAATCACTCAATTTGGAGTTCATATGAAAAAGATATTAAATAAACAAGTTTTGAAGTTTGAAATACAAAATTAGCCCTAAATCTATGATTAAATAAAAGCCTAGGTTCAATCTACAAGATTGCAGGGGCCTGCACGCGAAACATAGGGACGGCGGGTTGATTCTCGGAAAACCGAGGGTCTCTTTAACAAATTACACACGAAGGGGTATCGGGATTCCTCGACCGCTAGATCACGAATCGATGGACGAGATTAGATCTCGCAGACGAGCGAGCGGGCGCGGGCGCGCGGCGAGCGCTAACAGGTGGGCTCGGGGCGTCAATGACATGAGGTGGGTCTGACGGGTCGAGCCCAGCGGCAAGACGCGGGTGAGGGGGGCAGATCTGAGTAGTCAGATCATCAACGAGCAGCTGAGATTAGATCAATCCTATTAGACCCTAGACAACTAGATCTCGGATGGACGTCCGGGATCCAACGGTCAGCGTGGTCGGGGCGGTCGGACCTAAGTGCGGCGGTGCCGCTCGTTCCCGCAGCGAGGTCTCGCCGGAGACGAGGACACGGCCACAGCAAGGCCCCTAGGGGATTGGGGAAGAACTCGGGTGCACTAAGGGCGACATGGCAAACTCAGTCGTGGGCATGACACCGGTGTAGGGGCGCTAGAGGGCGCAGACCGCGGCGGAGCGGCTCAACGACGACGTAAACTCACTCCGGTGAGCAATTACGCGGATACTAGGGCAGTAACTGGGGAAATAAGAGCATGGGAGGGTTGCTCACCTCGAGTACAGACTTAGGATCGCTTGAGCAATGGTGGGGACTTCGGCTGCACTGAGAGGATGCCGGTGAGCGTGGATCGGGCAAACCAGAGGGGTTGGGGGCAAACCGAGGGGTGTCCCGGGTTGCGGGTAATAAGGTGGAGCTTACCGAGGCAACGGACATGGCGAGGGCTCAACGGCGACCGTAGAACGGGCGCGAGGCCACGGCGATCGGCGGCGGAGCTCCTTGGACACGCGTGCAGTGTGAGGCGAGTACTGAGGGTTGCAAGTGCGCGAGTGAGGGAAGAGGAGGGCGAGCGGGTGCTGGGCAGCTAGAAAAGGGCTGAGGTGGGGACGGGCGCGGCCACGGCGTGTTGTGGGCGCAGAGTCCACGGCGATGCGCAGGTCGTGCGTGGGCAGTTCGGAGGGGAAAGGTCCGACAGATAGGACCCACAGGTCAGCGAGAGCGCACAAGTAAACGGGCGGCTAGGCTGACGAGCGGGGCCCATGGGACAGTGAGGGAAGGGACGCGCACACGGAGGAGGTCGGCGCCAACAAGTCGGCCTCACTGGCAGCGAGAGGGAGAGGGGGAAGAGAGAGTGGGCACGAGAAGGCGCTGACAGGCGGGGTTCGCCTGTCAGGGAAGGCTGGCGCGCGGGCGCAGGCGCGCGCGGGGGGCTGGGTCGGCTAGGCTGATTGGGCTGAATTGGGGTTTTCTATTTTTCTAGAATTTCTAATTGCTTTTCCATTTTATTTTCTCTAGGGTTTTCAATTCAAATTCAAACCAAGTTTCAAATTCAAACCAATTCAAACATGTGCATCAATTCAAAGGGTAATTTAGGCTCAGCATGATGCAACAATTCATGACTCACATAGTTTTGAAAAAAATAAATAATTAAACCCTCACCAAATTAAGCTAATTCTACTCAAAAGAAAAAGGGAGAGAGAGACTAGAGAGAGACAAGAGGTAACACCTGAATTTGCTAGGTATTTAAAAAGAAATTTTATACCCCAAATTCAGGGTGTTACATAGTTCTTCCAAGGGGCAAGGCGAGCACTCAGTAGTTTTCCTCCAAGCCTTTCGATATTGGCACTTGTCTCAATTAGTTCTAGGGACTTGGGGACTTTTCCTCTCCCGCCGTGCTCATAATCCCTACTACAGGCACTTCAGTGCGAGTAATATAAGCATCATCCCCCTCTGTTGGAAGTAGTGCCTTGCATTGCCCGAACCAGGATAAATCGCTTGTGTCAACTCGCACACCATCTAGATTCTGGGCATGCGGCATCATTTCACTAGTTGGTTAGGACCGTTAGTCCGAACACCGACAAGCATGTACCTCTATAAATCACTCGTGTATTGGTAGGTAGACAGTACATAGGATCAGTGTTGGGGAGAAGGTCTCCGACCAAAGGTCTGCACTTGATGACAATTGCAAATTTAGGCTTTTTCATGTTACCTTCATCTCACAGGTCAAGCAAACCTATGCCCTTGGCTTCACATCAGCAATGGGCCGACGGGGAGAAACTACGAAGCGCAAATATGGCATGACCTCCTTCGGACATAAAAGAAGTCGAGGCTACAAAGGAGGAAGAGAAGGCATACACTGCACTTCGCCCCCACAAAAAGACACAAATATGCTTATACTGTGCCTTCGTACTGATGACTACTATTGTAATTTTGGGCCATCGAGAATGTAATCTCGACCCTACAAATAGGTGCATAGTGCCACCGCTACAGGGTTAAGCATTCATACACCTTGAGGCTATGTTGTTTTCGGATAGTAGAGTATACGAGGGGTTGTAAAACTCTAATCCTTCGTGCGGCTTGAATGATAGAAGGGAGAAGGACCCATCATTTAATTGTGTTGCCCTGTTATGATTCCTTGAGTGTGGCTCGGTGACAACTAATGTGCAATCAAATCTTATGTGCAAGCCCGCAAGCGAGCATCCTGGTCTGTTGGATCGTTATCCAACCGTAGATATAATTGTTGTTTGTTAGGTTTTTTATAAATCTACGCGAGTCGATGGTGAAGGGATTCAAGTGTTAAAGTGACATACGGATCATGATCTAAAGGATCAGGAGTTTCGCTTGCACATGAGGCCTGATTGCACGTTAGTAGTCGCCCTATATATCTTATTTCTTTCTCTTATGTGTTTATGGTACCTTAGCGGTATTCCATGACAACAATATCGTTAGGTTGTCTCCAACAGCTCTCCTATCACATTCTCTATTCCACCTCCTATTTCAACCTTCACTCAATCACTCTAAGCAGTGTTATCTATAGTACAAAATAGGATTTTGTACGACCATATGCATGATTTGTTGTACACGGCCTTATAATCAAAGATTGTGAGAGCATAGTTTCTAAAAAATGTTGGTAAAAGTTCTTTACTTAGAAATAGAAGCATATTTATTAGGATTTTCTAACAGTTTTTAGACTTAAATTCTAAAATATAAAAGACAATTTTGTATTAGGAATCTCACATCATTTCTAAATTATTTCAACTATTGTTTGTATTTCTCTCTTTTATCAGAAACCTTATTCTTCAACTATTGTTTGTATTTCTCTCTTATATCAGAAACCCTATTCTACTCACTTTTCACGTTACCACTCAATATCCTGCTCCCTACACTTTCTCGAGATTAGTTATTTTTTTCCCCACGCTCGTCCACCTTTAGAGATAGTTTGAAAACTCAAATCCTCTTCAGGATTAGAGGGGATTGGAGAGGAAATTAGTTTATTTTCACCTCAATCATCTTGACTGGAGATAACTTTCTTCAATTATTCCTGGGATGGGAGGGAGTAGGTCTTGCTTCATATTTGTTAATTCATTTCTGGTTTACACGACTTCAGGCGGATAAAGCAGCTATAAAAGCTATGCTTGTCAATCGAGTAGGTGCTTTTGGATTAGCTCTTGGGATTTTTGGTTGTTTTACTCTCTTTCAAACAGTAGACTTTTCAACCATTTTTGCTTGTGCTAGTGCTCCCAGAAATGAATGGTTTTTTGCAATATGAGATTTAATGCCATAACTCTGATTTGTATTTTACTTTTTATTGGTGCAATTAGGAAATCTGCACAGATAGGATTGCATACTTGGTTACCCGATGCAACGGAGGGCCCACTCCAGTATCTGCTTTGATTCATGCAGCTACTATGGTCACTGCTGGCGTTTTCATGATAGCAAGGTGCTCCCCTTTATTTGAATACTCACCTACGGCTTTGATTGTTATTACTTTTGCGGGAGCTATGACGTCATTCCTTGCGGCAACCACTGGAATATTACAGAACGATCTAAAGAGGGCCATAGCTTATTCAACTTGCAGTCAATTAGGCTATATGATCTTTGCTTGCGACATCTCTAACTATTCGGTTAGCGTCTTTCACTTAATGAATCACACGTTTTTCAAAGCATTACTCTTCCTGAGTGCGGGTTCGGTGATTCATGCCATGTCGGATGAGCAAGATATGCGGAAGATGGGGGGGCTTGCCTCCTCCTTTTCTTTGACCTATGCCATGATGCTCATGGGCAGATTATCTCTTATTGGATTTCCTTTTCTAACTGGATTTTATTCCAAAGATGTGATCTTAGAGCTCGCTTACACAAAGTATACCATCAGTGGGAACTTTGCTTTCTGGTTGGGAAGTGTCTCTGTCCTTTTCACTTCTTATTACTCCTTTCATTTACTATTTCTAACATTTCTAGTACCAACTAATTCATTCGGGCGAGACAGATTATGATGTCATGATGCGCCCATTCCTATGGACATTCCTTTAATACTTTTAGCTCTCGGGAGTCTCTTTGTAGGATACTTGGCCAAAGTGTGACCTGTTAGCCCATAAGTAAGTACTGTGACGAAGCGATTGTTGCTCACCTGATATGATCGTACGAGGTCACAATTTACCCAACACGATCATCCGGGGTGAACAAGAATCGGGGAACGGATGCGGGCGAAATTCCCGCCAATGGCTGAGATGTTCAGTCGACTCCCTCCCCCTTTGTGAGGGTCTGGACCCCTACGGGTGAGCAGAAAAGGGAGGAGGAAAGAGGCCCTGGTGAACCGTCATAATAAGTGAACAAGTGTAAGCTTTGCTGCCCGACAGTATGGAGTACTGACCACACCGAGGGACAGGCCTTGAAGCGAAGGATAGAACGAGCGGAATCAATGTGTTCCAATTTCTGGCCTTGCACCGACCATCCAACGGACCATGGACTAAGGGTGTGTTTGGTTTGGCTTTTGGCTTTGGCTTTTTCTCCCTAAAAGTCAAAAGCCAACCAAAGGGCTGGATCCAGGAAGCAGTTTTTTCTAAAAGCCGACTTTCTCGCAGTGCAAAATTGAAAGCACCCCTGGACCTGCTTTTAGTGGCTTTCGGATGGAACTGTGAAAACATATATCGAAGAACTTTTAACGACTATTAGTGGTTTCCACCAAACGGTTTTTAGCTTTTTGGCCCTGTTTGGCATAGCTACTGCTTGTTGAAAAAGCAGCTTATTTGATAAGCTAGTGAAAAGCAGCTTCTGCTTGTTGGCTGCTTTTAGTTCATTCTGAGAAGCAGCTGAACTGATAAGCTGCTGGAGAAGCTGTCTGTTTGGCAGAACTTTTGCTTAAATTTGTGAAAAAGCTGAAAATAAGCTATGCCAAACAGGGCCTTTAACATCTCACAGTCTACAGCAAATTTTTCCACAGTTCACAGCCCACAGCAACTTTTTTAACAGCCACAGCCCAACCAAACCGACCCTAAACGGCCACTGCCTGAAAGGATTATGCTATGTCCAGGGGACCGCCGCCCTCCACAAGGTACATCTTGCGCCTATGGGCCGCTATAACTATCCAAGAAGACACTCGAAAAAGGATGGATAAACAAACCTACCCCGTGGACTGCCGAGGTACAAGTCCTATGACACAGGAGCGGGATTCTCTAAAAAGCCAAGGTCGTGGGTGGCCAAGAGAGCCCACTTGGAGACTTGGGATCTCAGCAGGAAATGTGAAGGTTGCTTAAAGTCGGCCGATAGGCGAAAGAGAATCCAAAAGTTTTGTTCTGATCTGAGTAGGCTCAACATAAGAAATACCCTAACCCTGGGAACCAGGGCATATAAATCCGCTTATGGCATTCACCCAAGCATACAGAGACAGATAGAATGAAAGAAAGGAAAAGTAGCTCCGCAGCTCACCCAGAAGAAGAAAGACCCATCGCTACCCTAACGATTTGGAAATCCTTGGTGGACTGGGCCTGAAAGACAAGTGTGTGTGGATTTCTACATCCTCGTCTTTACTTTAAGACACAACTCTTCTCTTTCTCGGTCAAATGACTTGCGATAGTCTACCTTGAGTAGGACCATAGGGATCTTATGTTTGTGGCGAAAGATAAGTGGTTCTGTCACAACCAATAAAGTTTCTATGAGTGAGCGACCCACGTCGATTGATACGTGTCAATGTCAATAAGTGGATGAGTGTTGTTAAAGACAATGTTTGTTCCTCTTTGAAACGATTTTGATGAATCTCGAAATGATACTGATTGGCCTGAAATCCTCGACGGTGTTGGCATCTTTTTTCTTTGGGAGGAGAGTGATGGATGTTTGGGTTAGCCTCCAAACATAAAGGCCATTGCTATGAAAGAGTTGTAAGAGATTAAGCAGTTGCGGGTGGATGATGTCCCAAATGGCTTGGATTACACAGATTCTACCAGAGGATGTTGAGATGCTCCCATTGCAACTCACTGATGGAGAAGAACTGGAGAGCTCAGCTAGAGCTGGAGGAGGTGATAGTACCAGTCCTCCGGGGTTGGAAAGGATTAAGATTGGAAAGGATTAAGAGAGAAATTAGTTCATTTCACTTTAAATCCTCTTTAATCCCGAAAAGAATTTGAATTTCTAAACTAGACCTTAGTGCGATTAGACCAGTGAAAAAAACTGGGGGTTTGAAATAGAAAGTTGTTGAAAGCAATTTTTTTCAAGCTTGCTACAAAATCAAAATTGAGAGTGAGTTTAGAAATATGTCAACCGTCTTAAAGAGAACGCTCCCAATATATAACAATGAAAAAAGTAGCTGAACATAAAACAGACAGCTGATCGACCCTCATTTTCAACTTTTGATAATTGGTATGTACGTATACACACAAGGCCGATCTTCTAATGTTGAGTGGCTTCTATCTAATAACAAGCCACACAAGACAGTTTAGAACTGGCAACCTTCTAAATAGTTTTTCAAGTCAGCATTAGCGTTGGTGAGCCCACCAAAGCCTCTGTTACATCATTTACCACAAGCCTGCACAACTTCAATCACTCATCATTCACTATACTCTGAAGAATATGATGATGTACCACCTCCATCCTCATCTCCGTTGGCTGCTCCATCTCCACCGTCGTCGTCATCATCATCTTCAATGTCATCATCCCCATCCATCTCAATGTCATCGTCCTCATCCACCTCGACATCATCATCCCCATCCATCTCAACGTCATCATCCTCATCACCAGCAGGATCTTCAGCTTCATAGTCCTCTCCATCTTCCTCACCCTCATCTCCTTCAGCATCCTCATCATTATCGTCGCTCCCATCACCCATCATCTGTACGGATCTGGAGTCGGAATTGTCTCTTGGGTAGCCTGAAATATGCTCACCATATTCCTCATTCATAGGTTCGACATTTTCCTCAGACTCATCGGATTGAGAGACCAAATTGTTCTCATCATCCTTCACATATTCCCTCCTCTCAAAGGCCCACTCTTCTGCACCTGAGCTCTCGGGAGAATGCGTAGTGCCAGTGTGATTTGTCTTACTTAACATGCTAAAACTGCCCAATAGGTTTGCCTTTGGAATTGATCTGGCACTGAGCTCGGATGGTTGCCGAGGTCTAACAGTTCGAAGTCCACGTCCACGTCCACGTCCACGTCCACGGCCGCGGCCACCACGTGCATTCTTTCGTGGGGCTCTCCCATAGAGCATACTATTGTCATCCCTGAACTGAATCCTGGAAGAGCTGTCAATACCTCTGGGAACCCTACCACCACGACCACGAGATCTACCTCCCCTGCTGCCTCCTCTACCTCCCCTTCCACGACCTCTACGACCATTGCTGTTAGGTAGCAACGCTCCATCCTGTTGATCAAAACCAATAGGCCTGAACTGTTCTATTTCTTGTTTGCCCTTATTCATAGAAGGATATCTCGGTGGAAGTTTCTGCGCAGAGAAAAAATAAATCATGTCATTGATCCATATAGCAGATCAAGAGGACCAATTACCACATGTAACCACCACTACAGTCTTTTGATGCAATAATAACAATAACCATAAGGCTTACCATAAAATCTCCAGATTCTTGATCCTTATTTGAACCCAACTTTGGATGAAGGGTGTATGAGATGGAAGCATCCAAGTCTAACAATCTTAAGGCTACAGCAGCAGTAGTGTCAGGAACCCATGGAAGTGCAGTGGCAGATCCAGAACCTCCAGCCGAATTCTGAGTAGCAAAATCTTGTGTGCTTGAATTAAGCAACTCAGTTGTCGTTTCAAAGTTAGATGATAAGTAGTCTCGCTTTATTGCACTTTCCAGCACACTAAGCATCTGCAGATATATGACATGGCAGGATTTAGATACGCAAACAAAATTGATACATAAACTTGATTTGATGATAAATTAAAATCAGGCCTCTTACACCATGCTAATCTCCTCCTACACAATAGCTATCCAAGTCCGTTCATAAGCAAATGTAGAATAAACTGCTAAATTAAAGTGGTACAAACCTCTGCTGGAGGTCAAAACATGCACAAGATTCAGAACAATTATTCATGCATAGCCTGAGGTCAAAACATGCTATGATCAATACAGCAACAAATTAGTAATAGCTGTATACGGAGGGATGACAATGGACTCTAAATTTTACACTATAAAATTTAAGGATCGGATTAGGTTCGGGCTCTATTTCTATTCATTTTTGAACTAAAATTTATTTAGGGACCTAAGAATTTGTGAAGGAACATTTGGATCGCGATCCATTACCACCCCTATTACGGGTGGAGGTTCAAAAGGGCCAAGGCATGAGCCACCATCATCAAAAGATTTCTTTAAAAAGAAGTATTGATACTCGATTTCATCATTCAATTGCCAAGGAGATACTAATTTGGGCCCCTCTTTCTTCGGCCATGTTATGACCTCTTCTCTAATCCTGTCCAGACTCTGCCACTGGAATTATACAGTAAACAAAGGAGCAAAAAGCATGCAATGCAACCTGCAAGACTTCTTCGGCAGATGATGCAGAATACAACTTCGCACCCCAAGATTTCCGATACCCATCCGTCCAAAAAGGTAGAAGAGCTTCTGCTGGTACTAAGGCCTGTAACACGCGATCTAACAAGTCACACAAACACCATTTTTTGCAACAAACAAAATAGATGTCACTAATGAATGATCATAAAATGTCACTATACCTCAATGGTAGCTAAGAGCAGCCTTAGCAATCTCAATCCTACGGGTACAGAAAGGTCCACAGTTTGCATCTTCCAATTAGGATCTGTTCTTTGTTTTTCTTCACATTGTGATGAGTGTTCCAAGAAATTGTGAATGTGTTTGAATGTTTTGTGGCAAGAACAGTGCCTTTCTTCAGCTAAGTATATCTGGTAGCAATAATCACAAGAGTGAATCAACTCAGTACACCGCTTCTTTCCATATCTCATGGCGTATGTAGATTGGTGACTGTAGCACTCTCTCCAGATCCATTTCAGAAACACAGAAGCCCTTTTCGAGATAGAATTCTTTTCAGCTTCATTGCGCCCAACCTCTATCTTGAAAATATCTGAATGTGCCATAAGATTATCAGAAGCAACACCAGAAAGGGTACTGCATGGACTTCCAAATTCATTGTTGCAATTTGGACTTTCATTACTTCCATTTTCCGAAGTCCGTCCAGTTGGGTGTTCTAAATTAGCACACCTTTTCCTCTCAACAGCTTCCTTGAAGATTGGCTCGATACTTTGCAAAATTGAGTGCAAATGTGACTCGCGGATGCCACGAGTGTCAAGGGAAGCTACCAAAGCTTCAAATGCCTGCATTTTAATAATAGTATCCGACATCATGTTAAAGCACCAGTATAGCTGGATCTGTATGTCATGTAGTCAGTCAAGCTAGCAACTTAATAACCACTCACTATTCTAAAAGAGAAATATATATATGTTCAATAGTCTACTTACTAACAGGTTCCTCTAGAAACTGAACAGGATATTATGCAGCTACTGCCAACAAACCCTATGGACAGTAATCTTCAAGGACACAATCACAAGGAATTAGAAATTAAAAGTCACTCAGAATCTTGTATTAGTCATAATTATCTGGTCCCAACAAAACTAGGCACATATAATTTCATAACTGGCGGAAACACTGGTTTCCCAATGAAATAGTGCTAAATGCCAGTGGTAACTGGTCAGTGACCCAAACATTGTGCCTAACACGACATGGACAAACAAACACAAAATCTTAAAAGCAAAGTATTATTACAATACCAAATAAGTAGCAAATTTAAAATAGGAGAACGACAAGTTTACAACTACTTTAAACATTTCAACAAAATATAGATGGCTCTTGCCAGCTATCAAATACTACCCCCTGATTAATCCAACTTCAATTACCTTCAGCCTTCTAGAAGAAAACAAACACCACAAATCCATAATCCCAACCATTCACAGTTGATCAAGTGTCTAAGATTGCAGTCCCATCATTCAAATTTGGTCTAAATACTTCCCAGAGGTTACATAAAATACAAACCATTTAACACATGGAAAGAACAAGACTCATGTGAAAGGGCCTCTAGCTAGTTGGTTAGGTGGTTAGCCTGAGGAAGCGAATTTCAGGCTGGGGTTAAAAATACCTCGTTTGTCTCACGCCAAAGCACAGGTCTAAGGCCTACCCCAATCGTGGCCGTTCTCACATGGGTTATGGTGCCGCTGTTTATGGGTGGAACAGGGATTCGGGGATTTTCTCGACCTATGTGACGTCTTCTTAATACAATGCCTGAGGCTGTCTTACACACTTACCCCTATAGGTTGAGTTTCTTTTAAGAACAAGAATCATCAGTTGAACTGCTCTATATTATATACCTATTGAGAATATTAGCTGATGAAATTGCAACTAATAAGATTGTTTTGAGGAAACAACTACCTCTGATGTATCAATGACCCTCCAGTATCCATCTCTAGATTCAAAAAAGATTCTTCCCGAACCAGGGTCATAGGATGATGAAGATGCAGAGAACTGCCAATACCGGTTCCGTCTCCGGTCTTGTCCAAGTGGTAGAGACCTGTACACATAAAGCTGTTCTGCCTTGTGACCTATGAAGGATTTCAACTGAGATCGAGTTTTCTCAGATGAAGCATATTGCTGAACAGACAAGCTTTCTGCGTTAGTACTCGATTCTCGGCTTACACCATTCCGCTGATGATATACATCACCAGTAGTAAGCTGGTTCTGCTTATCAACAAGCAAACCATTGTTCATCGAATTGGCATTTCCGTTATTGTTTTTAATAGGGTCATGCACTGGTGTAAGGGTAATTTCAGCAGCATTATTTTCTTGATCTGTATCAACCTTCATACCCACATAAGAATCATACTGCATCTTACTAGTAAAGTCATCCCTTATACGCCTCTTATCAAGTTGTGCCTCAGCCCACAATTGTTTTTTCAAAGCACTCGCTGCTTCTAGGCGTTCCTGTAAAGTCTCTTGTTCAGATGATGTTCAATGGGAAAATAGCAAGATAACAAAATCGCAATAGAAACATTACCTCCAGAATTGCACGGATAGAATTTCCCTCGTTAGCAACGGCAATAAGTGCAACCAAAGCATTGAGGCGTTCATCTACACTAAGATCACAGTAGTCACCCTCAGCTAGCCCCTGTACCCAGGACTCCCCTTGATTACTTTCGTCTATCTCAATGTCTTTAGCATCATCTCCAACCTCTGGATCAGTTGAACTACTTGCTTTACTGTCTAAAGTATGAAATGGTACACTTGCACTAGATTTAATCTGAATGCCTGGTGGCACTGATGTGTTCATCACGATGTTCGATTCTTTCTTTATGTCACCAACTACTGTAATTTGTGCACCATATTGAGCTCCAACAAGGGGCGACTTGGCATCCTTGTCCTCAATATTCACATCATCACCATCAGCATCATCATCGGCATCATCACATTCAGAATCATCATCCCTCTCAGCCTCATCCACATCCTTCTCGACTTCTTCACACTCCGGAAGCGCATTCTGAAACGCCCTGATTTTTTCACGTGCCGCTGCCAACACAGCCTCAGAATCATCTGGGTCCTTTCTGTAAGGAGTTTTAACACAATATGTCGAAGGTGCCGTTCTTTCAAAAAGCTTAGTGTCTCTCGACAATGCCGCAGATATAGATGCCTCTGGTGTCTTACTTGTTGTAAGGTCTCTAAGTCCAGATTTCTGAAGACAAAAAAAGAACAAACCAATATATGTTCCATTAGAAATAACAGGTCAGTACAATCTAGAAATTTATTTGATGCGGATATACCTGGATCTTTTCTGCAACTTCCAATATTGTGAGACCTTTGCTCCCTTCAAGTGACAGTACATGGAAAGCAGCAAACTTTACTGTTCCAGGTGTCAGACGGTGTCGAGACCTACGACGATTAGTATACCCTCTTTCTTTCATTAAAGCAGCAGCCTTCACAGCGGCTGAACCATTTCGCAGAATGGAAATGACATCTACACCATTACGACCCTTTAAAAAAACACCAAATTGATAAGGTATTTTGGGAAATCTCCATCTAGTTTATACGGAGCAAAAGGAAACTTTTTTTTGAAAAAAAAATGTACTGCAAGTAAGCAAAATGCAGCTATACTTTTTTGAATTGTCATGAATGGAACCCGTCAATTTCTAAGTAAATTAACCCAAAACCTTTCTAAGTAAATTAGTTTTCTAGCAGATGCCAACGGCATTGTCCAATTACTCCTTCCCTCTGCATGGGATCAGATTTGGCCATGTAAAATCAAATGGTCAATCTAGTCCGCCAACTATCACCCATGGACCAAATGAAGGACTTGTTTGCTTATCAGTCCAAGCAGATCTGTTAGATTAAGCCTTGACCTTGAAGCACTAATTTCACATGTTTTCAACAAAAGAAATTAATAAGAAATGACATTAAAGTAGGCCAGAATTATATAACCATTTGTCCATTTATAATATTTCAGTGAGTTCACTAGATTTTGCCTCTACAGTTTTATAATGCCCCTCAACGTGGTGGTTCTAGATGCCTAAAATACAAGCAGTGTGAATGTTTTTAATAGTCATGTAGTAGGTGAATGTGTCACTAACAAACTTTAGAGAAGGAAAGATGCTCTCAGATAATTATATGTTTGACATATCCTACTATTATAGGATATAGAAAAAATAATGGTCAAAGGTATGTCTTGAAGACAATGGCATTGCCTAAAACGACAAGTAAACAAGAATGGAGTATTGACTAAGCAAATGCAATCATGTTTCCTCAAAATTACACTATGAAATATAGATTACTCCACATTATTATAAATTTATAATATAACTGACAAAGTGATATTGAGGTTCACAATGGAAACTGTCAATAATCAAATACCTCGTTATCATCGCGGTGATGGACAATTTCAGCATCACTTTTCTTTAACTGAGGCCCAAAACCAGCACATAAACCAAATTGGCGCAATATTTCAGGCCATGTAAGAAAGTTCAAGTGTCTCTGCCAGTTGAGTATGTTGATGCCCCAAGCATAGGCCTAAACAAGAAATGTTTTTCATTAAAAATCGTTACTATCCTTCAAAAAAGAACAAAAAACTGTGTTTTAGAGAACCAGCAGTTCTGAATACATACCCCTTCAACAATTTGTGGGTGGCCACCTCCAGGATTAGCAGAACTGCTCTGATTCACACCTAAAGCAACTGAAGGAGTCCGGGCAACATCCTCAATATCTTTTATAACAGATTTCAGCAGAGAAACATGCAATTCACCTAAAAGCCTTGAATCCTATCAGATGAATAATAAAGAAATGGTTATGGCACACATCTAAATCCATGAAATGATATAAGAGAAGCTTCAAAGGTATGATGAGGTAGTCATGAACTCATGATCCAACAACCAAATTTTAGTTTAGTCTGGAAAAGGAAATGTAAATTATCACCCACATGAGTTAAATGAGACAGTACATGACATCATAATATGTTAATATCTTTACTCAATGAAACAAGTAGATGGTAAAAATGAAAAGGCCTAGGACTATGTCTATGTCCTAGTTATCAAGATATAAAATGAACAAGCATCATGTCATCATAGAACTTACATAATCATGATATGCTATATCTAGAACTTACATAATCATGAAGAGCCTGCACAAATTCATCCAACGTAAATGACGGAAGCCCAAGAACATCACCGAAGGTAACAAAAAACTTCCAAGCCTGGATCTCATCAACAACACGGCAGGATAGCAAAAAAGTAGTAAGCGCATGGAGAATACATGATACAATAGAATCATAAATCACAGCAACAGAAAAATGAACTTTCAGATGGAACAAAACAGAAAACGCTAATAGGCCTATTGAACTCCTGTTTCTACTTTCTGTCCAATGAATCATCTTATCTTAGGAAGGGAAGTATTTTCTTACAGAAAGAGCTATGTTGGAAAAAAATCTCGAAAAGAAGCTATGTCAAAAATTATAAAGCTTTACATAACCACTCATTGTTTCGAAAGGGAAAATGCACATTCTAAAGATCAGGAGGTACCATCAAAAGGTTTCCAATAATATCCTCGGAAGCTGCCCATGGTTTTATTGAAAAAGGCACCTTCAGTCTAACAGTTTCAGGAGGGAACTTCCCCAGCATTCCTGCAAAAGGAGAATCAAAATTTCTTACATCACATCAAGCAGTGTATGTGGTTCAGAAGCATCGATCATGAATGTGGAGTGTACCTCTGAATGAATCAAGCTGCTGTAATGTGTCACTATCAAGAGAAACCATTGAGGGCAGCCCTTTACTACGAGAGGCCAACTCTAATAGTTCCAAGCGCTCATCTTCCATCAGTTCCATACTCTCTCGCGCAATTCTACGAGCTGTAGCCCTCTCATTAGCAGCCTTCTGCCTCGCAGCTTCTTTCTCTCGTCGAAGCTCCTCTCTTTGTCTCAGTTTTTCAGCCTGTGCATACAACAAATTGTGAACTAAACAATGTCAGTGTACTAGACTTAAAAGTCTGCTGTTTACACAACTTTTATTTCAAATAAAGGCTGCAGAAGCTAGCTAACTTACTCGTATAGATTGTTTCTGCATAAACTTCTCCATGCGCTTGTGTTCGCGTCTTTGTTCCCTTTGGAATTTCTCTTCTTCCCTCTGCCTTTCACGCATCAACCTCTCCTCTTCCTTACGTCTCTCACGATCATGTCTCTCCATTTCTCTCCGCATTTGTTCTTCTCTCTGCAAATACGAAAAAGATTAGCAATGCATCATGGAAGGTATGCATGATTCTTAGTGTAACTAAAGAAGACCTTTCTGTTCAGCAGATCTTGCTTCTCAAGCTCCTTTCTGATTCTCTTTTCATGAGCCTCAACCTCCCTAGCAATCTTAGCTTCCTCATTATGCTGAAGTAACATTAGACGAAGACAACATATATCAAAAAATAATAATACAAAGAAAGGAAAAGAATATGGATATAATAATACAAAAGAAGAAAAATAATATATCCATAAATGCAGTGAGAACATACCTTGCGCTTTCTGTCCATGTGATATGTATCTTCATCATGATAACCCAATCTTTCAGGGGATGCCAGGGGGCTTTCGAATCCGGCAACTTGAGGGATGCCAAGTTGGCCGTGGATTGGAGTTCTGCTAGCATTAATATTTGACAAAGCCCCCTCATGATCTGTCAATGCCGATGCAATAGGTGACCTGCCACTGCCACGTTGAGTCAAATGGCTAGAACCAGATGATTGACTGTGAAATGTATAGCTAGGTGCCTGCTCAACTCCATGGAGAAAGCGTGATCCTGTAGACAGCGGAGCTACCCTCAAGTTTGACGCTTCTGCTGAAGAATCATAGAAGTGTGACTGGCTTGCCCTCTCATATGTATCACTTGGCTGCTCAGGAAGAAACTGGTATTCATGTACTGCCTGTGAGCCAAGATGAGAAGAGCCAATGAAGGATTTCCGTTTCCCTGTATTTTGAAGTAAAGGGTCTGTGGTAGGCAAGATTGCCGAAGCCTAAAGGGGAAACAGATTTTAAAGTTTAAACCGATCAATGATTGATTGATTTAAGAAAACAATAATCTCGTCCAGAATAAAAGGCAGTGGACAAGAAGAGAAATATAATAGAACTCAAAAACTCCAAACAATGCAACTTCGTGAGAAATGATAATGTATAATATGATCATGAAACAAATTTACAGTAACAAACCTAACAAAAAGAATATGCTCTATAAACAGAGTATGCACATATGGTGTCTGTTCCCTTCAATGCAACAATATGCATGAAATGAATAAACATGCAACAATATGCATGAAATGAATAAACATGCAACACAGCAGCTCATGATTTGAATATTATTACAGTTCAGATATAATTAGAACAAAATTCGAAAGCACAGCCTTGGCTTACGGAAAATGCCAAAAGTATCATTAACTACAAACTGCAGTCACTATTCCAGTGAACTTATTAAAAGGCAGATTAATGGAAACAACACATAGATAAATGGACATTTGGATAGAGTCTCTAGTTATTCCATCTACTCGAAGACAAGGGGTGCATGAAGTTGTAAAAAAACATTTGTCTGCAAGCAAACTAAGGCATACCTTCATGGTTTTGGGACCAGAAAACATCTTGGTCTCATATGATCGAAAGGGCTGCCTCGGTTGCTCAGGGACTGTTCCAAAACATTGAAAACAAATAGTAGAAAGCAAATCAGCGTAATGTAAATATGGAAAGAATACAGTGGCATCAATTTAGATTTCAGACTCTACAAGACAATCCATGTCGAAACTTTGCAACACTATAAAAACATAGTAAATAGAAATCTTAGTCTATGTCAACTACATTTAATAATAAATATTTGAATGCCAGTTGGGTAAGCCTGATAGGTCAATAGGCTAGGCTTATAAATCGGTGATATGTATCCATGGTTCTTAAGGCGGTAAGGCGAGGCAAGGCATTGGACCACCGCCTAGATACCTAGGCGCTTACTAAGGCAAGCAAGGCGACGCCTTACCAATCAGAAAATAGCACAACAGCATAGATGAGGAAGAAAAAAGAAAAGGAAAAAGGAGAAGGAAGGGCTAGGAGATGTATAAGAGATGGTCCAGACCATCAGCTAGCCTTATAACCTCCCCTGCTGGTGTTAGGGTTACCCCAGTCTCAGACTCTCAGTGCCGCTGCTCTGTCTCAGTGCCGCCTCTCCTGCTCTCCCGAGCTCTGCGCCGCTGCTGCCCCGGAGCTCTGCGCCACCAGCCGCCACTCCCCCGAGCTCTGCGCCGCCGACTGCCGCTCTCCCGAGCTCTGTGCAGCCGCTCTCCCGAGCTTTATGCCGCCGCTCCCGCTCCACCAAATCTCTGCTAGGCTTCTTTCCCTTCCCCTCTTACCTTTATTGCTGATTCTTAGCTAGGCGACAAGGACGCCTAGAACTTTTGGGCGCCTGGACGCCTAGGTGTTGCCTAGGCGACGCCTTTGAAACCATGTGTGTATCTACTGTAAATTTATTTTAAAATAAATATTAAGGCATCAAATACAACAAATCAAGAGCACACAAGGTTCTCACCGATAGGTGCTCCAAATGCACCAGGAGGAAGTGGATCAAATTCAATACCAAGCACTGGTCCATCGTCCCTCAAAGGTTCCCCTATAAGTGCTTCCACAGAATCGATCACCCGGTGCTCTGCTTGCGTAAGGTGCACTGGTGCCATATGAGGCAGCATGACTTGTGGCGGTTCATAGTATCTCCTCCCAATCTCCGGCACAGATAACCTAGGTGCAGCCGATAACCGGCCAGACCCTCTCCTGGAATAGGGCAGCAGCTGCTCACCATAGGTTCCGACAGTCCCCACCATCATCTCGCTGGGAGGCAATGGAGGCGGAAGCACAGGTGGCGGCAGCCCTATGACTGGGACGCTAACCTCCTCGTCCCTTAGCTGCCTCTTGGCCGGCGGTTTCCGGTCCTTGAGCCGGCGGTGGCAGAACCACATCTGAAGCTGCCTGTCTGTGAGGTTCAACTGCACCGACAGCTCCGCCCGCTTCGTCTCGTTGGGATACGAGTCCTCTGCGCAAAACAGAATCCCCATGAAAACCACACGCACAGTTCGATCAAAAGCTCGCAAAAACAAACCATCAAAACGTTTCAGAATCATCAATAGCCGACGAACCTGCGTACGTCCTCTCGAGGACCTCCAGCTGGTAGGGCGTCTTCATGACGCGCTTCACCGGCGGCTTCCCGCCGGATCCAGACGCGCCAGGAGCGCTACTCGCACCGCCAACGGCCGCGGGGGCCGACGGAGGGCCGGGACTCCCTGCCGCCGGCCCGGAGCCCCCGTCGTCGGAGGACTCCATTCCCGACTGACCGTTACCCTAGATTCGCCTCCGCCAGACAACAAAACACAACACGCGAAGACCAGGCCGACACAGAAGAACAAAAAACCCAATCACACGCTACGGCGAATTCCGCGATATATACAGAGGCGCCAAGCCCGAATCGAGCCCGCGGCTCGATCCGCGCGACGAATTCCACCACCAACGGGCGACAGCAGCAGGTAACGTCGCAGCGCAGACGCGAGGTAGAACAGGATCGGTGGGCGCGCCGCGCCCCAGCACGGACGCGGAGAAGTAATAGGGACGCGGGCGCGAGGAGGAGCAACACGGGAGGCCACGGATGCAACTCCTCCTCCGCCTGCTGCTCGGCCCGAATTGGTCAGGGGTTTGGATTTCGCTTCCATGCTAATAAAAACCTTTTGGATTTGATGCCTCCGACTTTTTATTATTTTGCCTCGCTGCTGCTGCTGGCGTTTGATGCTCTTCCGTTCCGCGCGCCTGCGCTGCCTGGTATTCCTTTTTTTCCCTCTATGCGGAGGGAGGAGTCAGGGTCAGCAGCCCAGGAAAGAAAGGGGGGGGGGCGATGTGGATCTGTTCTTGGTGCGGTGTGGATTTCTTGCGTGCGCGTTGTGAATCTCGCGGCGGATGGGGTTCATAGGTTGGCTGTGGTTGCGGACCTTCCTCGTTCGTGCGATGAGATCGTAGAACAGTTTGGCGGATCTTCTGTGGCCTGGGGCGCGGAATGTTTGTGGCCTACGGAGGTGGGGCCCGGTGGGTGGCCGCGCTTCGCGTACCAAATGGTGCCCGAGCCCCAAGCTCGACCGGTGGACGAGTCTGCGCTCGATGGTCTGCGGATCTGGCCGGCCGTGCAACGAGGCAGGTCGAGGTGGTGCTTCCAATCTACGTAGATCGAGTGAAATTGGGTGATTTAAATTCTAGATAAGTTTTAAAAAATATATAATATTTTTCAATCTCACTTAATTTATATGTGATAAGAATAACTGAATAAGATCTTATAGTGTTAGTACTAACTAATTATGAGAAATGAGGTGACGATAGATCAATTCATTCCATTCTAAACCCAAACAAAAAAGAGTGAGAAATGAAAAGATGATGGAATGTGATTATGTCGCTAAATTTAAAGAATAGGTTACACCACCTTACTGAATGGAGTTATTCCTCAAACCAAACATCACATTACTTTTCACGATCGTGGCTCAGGGTTTGCTATATTGTTTCCCACCCAATCTCGATGACGAGTGAAATCGAAAAAACACTCAAATTTTACCGAATTTCGTAGATCTCAAATGGTTTCCAATTTAATAATTAAAAAACAAAAAATGCTATTCTCGAAGGGTTTTCGATGAATTTCGAGCGGTTTTCGATGATTTACTACCAGAAATTTTTGATTAGTTTTAAAAAATGGTAGGATTTTAATAGATTTTTCTATTTTTATGATTTTAAATTCAATTTTTTAAAACGAAATTTTCGAAAATTATACCCATGTCCATTTTCACGGTGACAGACGATTATCGAGCGGGATTCGAAACTCTGTCATGACTGTGTAGTAGGAGACTAGGAGTGGTGTGCTACGACTAAGCACAAAGCTCCCACATGGGTGAGGTAAGTACTCCATGGCATATTTCAAGTGTTTATTTTTTTTAGGTAATGTGTAAGGTTAGTTTGGCATGGCTTCGACTCCGACTTCTCTGGAGGAGTAGCTCCTCCACAGATGCTAGTGTCTTTTTACAAATCGTCTGGTAAAATGGTTCCTCTTGCATTTTGTAATTTTATATATGAGACAAAAGGTTATGATGAAAAAATATTTTATAGAACATTGTTACAACAAAAGAATGTTACGGTGAAAAAAATATTTAGTGAAACTGCATTATATCAAACAACTAACCGAAACTCTTTCCGATAGATAACTGCAACGTATAATACTTGCTAGTAGAGAATCTATTATTTGTTGCTACTTGCCAGTACTTGCTACATAGCAACTTGCTACAAAGGCCCTAACAGATAGCGCCGGAGAGAGAGGAGGCATGGGAGAGAGAGCGTCGAGCGGTGCGGAGTCGGTTTTCCTGGGCTTCGGCTCTGTCATGTAAACCGGCTCCCACTCCCTACACGCAGCCGTTTACTGGGACGTCATTTGTGATGGCTCCGGCAAAGAGCCATAGTCGGATCGATAGAGATGGCAAATTTAACCCGTATACCCAAAAAACGATGGTGTAGGTACAAACAAGGATTTTTTATTCGTGAGTGTACTGCATCCTATCCAAAGTTTCATGAGTATGGGTGTGTGTTTCTATTTTAACATATGGGTGACCCGCACCCAACTCAACTTAGCTAATAATTCATGAAATGTTTTATTGTTGCTCAATGCGAGAAGGTTTAAATCCGTATGACCGTATATATAACTTAATTATTGCTAGCACTTAATTGCTTATTGCTGAATTGTTGTTTGAAAGTGTATATTGAGTAAAAACCCACAGTGGGATGGGTTCGGGTGCTGGTTTTAAATTGCACCCGCTGGTTCGATCGTGGGCGGATTTAGGTAGACTTTATAGATGTGAGGTTTTTTCTCCACACGACCTGCTGTCATCTCTGATCTTCGATGATGACGAGTAAAGTAGACTTGGTGATCTTAGTCCTCCTCTAACGAGCCACATTTATATGACCCTGACCTAGAAGTGGTTGGAATTTTGGGACTAGGGTATTATTCTACAATTGTAACGGTGGAGGTGAGGAGACCGATGAACCGATCATGCTTTCTAAGGGCATGTATAATGGAGAGACATTAAAAACGGTTCTCTGCATAAAAGATAACTAAGAGACTCTATTATATAACGTAGTGTCTGTAAATGTAGTCTATTAATAAATGCACAAGTGAATGTGCCTGTAGAACATCGGATCGATATAACAGACGATGAATTCATACAAGAGAAATGAAGGCGTCTGTTACTACTTGGGTTACGAGCCATAAACGCCTTTTCACAGAGGAATGATTCCACGTTTTTTTTTTGCAAATGCCCACTTAGATACCTCAAAGGTTATATTAAACACCATTGTATATGCCCTAACTATCCTACTATATATATTAGATATGGTGTTCATTGCTATACTAGACATGTCCATGACCATTAGAGAAGATATACCAAGTTATATGCTTTCAAGTTTCAATCTAGTGAGATATATCCAGTGAACACCAAAATCTAATGTGCTTAGCTAAAAACTATCATTTATTCCCAAAATGCTAACTTTAAAATTATTTGCCAACCCAAGGAAGGTGCTCGTCTGACCGTACCAAGCTGTGTGACTGTGTCTAGTTAAAACCAAACCATGGTTCATGGTTCATCCGATTGATCGACCTGCTTGGACATCTATAGTAAAGGGGTGTTTAGTCCACTCAACTAAATATTAGTCCATGTCAAACTAAATGTTTGTTTGATAATTATGAGTACTAAATATAGTCTAATTACAAAGCTAATTACATAGATGAATTGACTAAAAGTCAAAACAAATTTTTATTAAAGATGAGATAACGTATTAAACCTAATTAAATCTATATTAAGTACTCATAATTGATATTTAAATATTTATTAGGACACGAACTAAACTTTAGTCGGAGGAACCAAACAACCATTAGGGCATCTTTGGAGAAGGGGATTGGAGGGAATTGAAAAGCCTAAAATCATTTACTATTCATATATTCAATAAACGAACAGTAAGAGATTTTAGTTACTTTAATCATCTTGCTCACAAGCATGCCCTTAAATTTTAATCTCCTCGACTTTTGTAAAATGATGTTGTCGTCATCACTTCTCGCGAACATGTTTGATGCCATGGTGTTGGGTACCTGGAAACAGGGTACCCAAAGAAAGCCCGAAGGCCTCCCAAAAACGGCCCATGAATCAGGTAGCCCGTATGCCAAGCAATTCGGCGGTAAGGTCCAAAAGGCCACTCGAGGACGACCCGCTAAGATGACCAGCCCACCGAACAAATGTCCCCGACAACCCAGTGAGGCGAGTCTGCCGACCAACCCAGCGAGGTGGGACTGTCGACCAACCCAGTGAGGCGGGGCTGCCGAACAACCGGCCTGTCGAGCAACCTAGCAAGACGACAATTGACTCTTGGCAAGAGTCGGCTTATTGCTATCAAGGCACATTGACACGATGGGACATCACCGAGCCATGCCCAGACTATGGAAGTGGTACCGAGGGGTCTATGTCAAACACGATGACGGATACGTATCCCCGCTCACCAGTGGGACCGGACGACTCCAGCCATAGAGACCTCAGCATCGGGCTCTCTATAGTGACCCATACGCTGGATGGGACGGGGCAATACACTATACCAGGCATATGCCTACGCATGATGAAAGGTAACGCTAAGGGGATGACGGGAGACAAAGTTGTATTGAAGACATCCCTAAGCCACACTATGAGCTAACTCAATAGTGAGAGCACCTAGAGGGGGTGAATAGGTGATCCTGTAAAAAACAGCTTAACAACACAAACTTGGACTAATATTAGATTAGTGAAAACTAAGTCCAAGTTCAAGAGAGAAGTACAAGCGAAGTAAACTTCTTCACTTAATTACTCTTCACAAGATGTGTATTAAACTTAGAGCAATTATGCAAGTAAAGTGAATAGACGTAGAGAGAATCACATAAGAATAAAGACAAGTGACACAACAATTTTTATCCCATGGTTCGGTCAAGTAGAACACTTGCCTACTTCCACGTTGTGGTGTCCCAACGGATGAGGGTTACACTCAACCCATTTCAAGTGATCAAATGATCAATTTGAATAACACAGTTCTCTTTATCTCAACAATATCCCTTTGTGAGGAATCTCCACACTTTGGAGTCACTCACACCTTACACAAAAGATCTCGAATGAGCACAAGAGTAAGGAGGGAATAGCAACACACACAAGAGCGAGAGTTGCAGCACCAACACGCACAAGACAAGAACGAGCACATGAAAGCAGCACAACAGAGTTACAACTCAAAAAAGTGCTCGAATCTCAATCACAATGAACCAGATGCGTGTATGCGAAGTCTTGGTGTCTTAGGATGTTGAATGGGTGCTTGGTGTGTTGCTTGGGTTTACTTCTCTCCAAATGGCTGGTTGGGGGTATTTATAGCCTCCCCACACTTCTAGCCGTTGGACAATGGGCACAACAGACAGTCCGGTGCGCACTGGATAGGGCACTATTCACTATCCGGTGTCTGCCACGTCAATCAACCATTGGGGTCTGTAGCAGTCGACCGTTGGATCCGTCGGCCCCTGTGGCGCACCGGACAGTCCGGTGCGACCTTCTGACCATCTCTAACGCCTTCGCTAGTCGACCGTTGGCCATGGGCGGGGCTGGCTCATTGGACAGTCCGGTGCACACCGCACAGTCCGGTGAATTATAGCCACGGCGCGGTGAGTTTTCCTGAGAGCGGCCTGTTCGCCGGGGGCGCCAGCCTGAGCACCGGATAGTCCGGTGCACCATAAGCTGCTGCAAGTTTAGCTGGGCGTAGTCAAACTTCTCCAATCCAATCTTTTTTGATTTGACAAGGTTCCTAGCACATAGTAGAATATGTTAGTACCAAAAACAATTTACTAAGTCTAGAATCATACCTTGATTTTCATTTGCATCTCTTTGATACTTAGCACAAAACAATATGTGTTGAGTATCTAATCACCAAAACATTTATAGAAATGGCTCAAGGGCACATTTCCCTTTTAATCTCTCCCTTTTTGGTGATTTATGCCAACACATCAAAATTAACTCAAAATGCACCAACATTTTTAAAGGTAAGCTAAAGAGTGCAAATTGAAGACCAATTAATTTCACATAGGATTTGGCATATTTGGATCATTTTTGGCACCACTTGGTTTATTTTTACAAAGCAAATTATTTTTCCTATCTCTATGTCAAAAATATTTGTTTTGGCAAATCAAAAGATCTTTCAAGGGTAGTTTTGATCAAATACAAAAAAACTCCCCCTTTCCCATAATCAATTTTCTACCCCATAAGAGAACAATTTTTGCAATAAGAGAGTTTTGATCAAACACAAAAAATTCTAACACTAAATTTTTGAAATTCACAAGTGGTTGGCTGATCCAGTTGCTTTGGCCTTAATTTCTCCCCTTTGGCATTAAGCACCAAAACAAGAGAACTATTTGGCCCTTTAACCTCATTGCCTCACAAAAATATCAAATAAGATCAAAGGCAATGAGAAAACACAAATAAGAACTTGCGACAAGATACATTGATACCGGAATGCAGTGGAAACCCTTTCTTTGTCCAAGTTCACATTTTCCCTTTCAATTCAACTTCGAGACTATATCAAAAGTACGCATGCAAACACATTAGTCTTAAAGGATCAAGTTGTAGTACATCCTCCCCCTAAACATGTGCATCATGTGCATAGGGACTTGTGAGATCTAGGGATGACTTGTACAACTTGAGCACCAAAAATAAGCAAGTAAAGACATTAAAGCTTAAAGTAACATGATCAAAGGCATAAAACACATGTATGCTATAGATCAATCCAAGTTCCGTGAATTTATGACATTTAGCTCACTACGCAACCTGCAAAACCTTTTCTCATCTAAAGGCTTGGTGAAGATATTGGCTAGCTGGTTCTCGGTGCTAATATGATAAATAACGATATCTCTTCTTTGCTGGTGGTCTCACAGAAAGTGATGTCGGATGTCTATGTGCTTAGTGCGGCTGTGTTCAACAGGATTATCCGCCAAGCAGATTGCACTCTCATTATCACATAGGAGTGGGACTTCGCTCAGATTGTAGCCAAAGTCCCAAAGGGTTTGCCTCATCCAAAGCAGTTGCGTGCAACACTGTCCTGCAGCAACATACTCGGACTCAGCGGTGGATAGGGCAATGGATGTTTGTTTCTTAGAGATCCAGGACATCAGGGGCCTTCCCAGAAACTAACAACTCCCTGATGTGCTCTTTCTATCAACCTTGTACCCGACATAGTCGCAATCTGAGTATCCGATTAAGTCAAAGGTAGACCCCATTGGATACCATATCCCTAAGTACGGATGAAAACGGTACGGGAAAATCCCGTCCCATCCCATTCCGAATACCATTTTTTCGACTGTTTTCGTTTACTTCGGGTATTTTTCGGTTTCGGAACGAAAACAGGTAGATTGTATTCGGGAACGGTATCGAAAACAGTTTAACTGATTTTTTGTTCGTTTTTATGGTTACCGTTTCGTTCCGGGAAAGTACCGTTTTTCATACCATTTTAGCAATCCGGTTTTGAGCCCAACTTGCAGCCTTGAGCGGTTGAGCGGCCTTGGGCCTTCCCACTCTCAATGCCTCATTCCATACATAAGCCCCGGGCCTCAGCTCCAACGTGCAGCCTACCCCAAAGTAAAAGCCTACAACCAACCCAATACACCACCGACCAGTATGTCTGTATGTGAGTGTGACATACTGACATGAGTATAGATATAATTTTCCATTCAAATAATGTCACTACGGTTTAATGTTTGACTACTATGAAATTAATATATATATTAATGTTTGGATTAAGTAATTCAGTTTGTTGCTTGTTTTGTCAATTACCGACAAGTTTATCATATTTCAATCGTTTTCAACATATTTTCGTTTCGACTTTTTTGTTTTCGAATGACCGGTAATTTCGATCTCGTATACCGACCGTAACATTTTCGTTTTCGTTTTCGTATCGTTGTTATAAAATGAAACCAAAGCCAATATAAGTGTTTTTTCGATCGTTTTCAACCGTTTTTATCCCTATCCCTAAGCAAGGCATAGAAACTAAATATCTAAGAATTCGCTTCACGGCCACAAGATGACATTCCTTGGGTCGGATTGAAATCTAGCACACATGCATACGCTAAGCATAATATCTGGTCTACTAGCACAAAGATAAAGTAAAGAACCTATCATAGACCGGTATGCCTTTTGATCAATGGACTTACCTCCTTTGTTGAGGTCCTAGTGGCCGTCTGTTCCCATCGGTGTCTTAGCAGGCTTTACATCCTTCATCCCAAACCTCTTGAGTAAGTCTTGAGTGTACTTTGTTTGGGAGATTAAGGTTCCTTCCTTGAGTTGCTTCACTTGGAATCAAGGAAGTAGTTCAAATCGCCCATCATAGACATCTCAAATTTTTGCATCATCACCATACTAAACTCCTCACAAGACTTTTGATTAGTAGAACCAAATATTATGTCATCGACATATATTTGACATACAAACAAATCACCATTGCAAGTCTTAGTAAAGAGAGTAGGATCAGCTTTCCCAACCTTGAAAGCATTAGAAATAAGAAAACTCTAAGACATTCATACCATGCTCTTGGGGCTTGCTTAAGTCCATGGAGCGCCTTAGAGAGCCTATAGACGTGGTCAGGATACCTGTCATCCTCGAAGCCAGGAGGTTGTTCCACATATACTTCCTCCTTGATTGGTCTATTGAGGAAGGCACTCTTCACGTCCATTTGAAACAACTTAAAAGAGTGGTGAGCAGCATAGGCCAATAATATGCGTATTGATTCGAGCCTAGCTACAGTAGCAAAAGTCTCCTCAAAATCCAAACATGCGACTTGGGCATAACCTTTTGCCACAAGTCGAGCCTTGTTTCTTGTCACCACACCGTGCTCATCTTGCTTGTTGTGGAGCACCCACTTGGTTCCCACAATGTTTTTGTTTCGGACGTGGCACTAGGCTCCATACTTCATTTCTCTTAAAGTTATTGAGCTCTTTCTGCATGACCAACACCCAGTCCGGATCCTGCAAGGCTTCTTCTACCCTGAAAGGCTCAATAGAAGAAACAAACGAGTAATGCTCATAAAAGTTAGCTAAATGTGAGCGAGTAGTTACTCCCTTGCTGATGTCACCTAGAATTTGATCCACTAGATGGTTTATTTGAATAGTCGCCCGGACTTGAGTTGGAGGTGCTTGTTATGCTTCTTACTCTTTATCATGTTTTTGAAAGGGAAATAGGGTCAAACCTTTTCCAATATGAATTTTGGTGGTTGAATTGCCCAACACAAATTATTGGACTAACTAGTTTGTTCTAGATCATGAGTTCTACAGGTGCCAAAGGTTCACAACAAACCAATACAAGTCAAAAGAAAGGATTCAAAACTAAGGAGCAAATTATACCGAAGGTAGCCCTGGTCTGGCGCACCGGACTGTCCGGTGCACCACCGGACAGTGTGAGAGCACCTAGAGGGGGGGGGGGTGAATAGGTGATCCTGTAAAACTTCAAAAACTTATAGCCACAAAAACTTAGTTAATTGTTAGCACAATAATTGCCAAGTGGCTAAAGAGGAATCCTCAACAAAACACAATAACCAACATGGATCAATCACAGAGATGGCACGGTGGTTATCCCGTGGTTCGGCCAAGACCAACGCTTGCCTACTCCACGTTGTGGCGTCCCAACGGACGAGGGTTGCAATCAACCCCTCTCAAGCGGTCCAAAGACCCACTTGAATACCACGGTGTTTTGCTTCCTTTTTCTCAATCCCGTTTGCGAGGAATCTCCACAACTTGGAGCCTCTCGCCCTTACACTTGAAATTCACAAAGAACACGGAGCAAGGGAGGGATTAGCAACGCACACAAGACACAAGAATCAGAGTGTCAACACGCACACAAATCGCAACAAGAGCTCACAACACGACTTAGTGAGTTCACAACTCCACAAGAGCTCTATATGCTATCACAATGAAACGAATGCGCGAAATCGATGTCTTGGTGCTTAGAAATGTTGTGGAGATACTTGGTGTGCTCCTCCATGCGCCTAGGGGTCCCTTTTATAGCCCCAAGGCAGCTAGGAGCCGTTGAGAGCAATCAGGGAAGGCAATTCTTGCCTTCTGTCGTCTGGCACACCGGACAGTCCGGTGCACACCGGACACTGTCCGGTGCTAGATTTCTTTCCTTAAATGGCGAAGCCGACCGTTGGCAGACCTGGAGCCGTTGGCGCACCGGACATGTCCGGTGCACACCGGACAGTCCGGTGCCCCCTTCTAGCCGTTGGCTCGGCCACGTGTCCCGCGCAGATCGCGCGGCCGACCGTTGGCCCGGCCGACCGTTGCCTCACCGGACAGTCCAGTGCACACCGGACAGTCCGGTGAATTATAGCCGTACGTCGCCGGTGAATTCCCGAGAGCGGCCAATTCGCTCGAACCAGCCTGGCGCACCGGACACTGTCCGGTGCACCACCGGACAGTCCGGTGCTCCCAGACTCAGCAGATTCTTGGCTGCTCGAGCCAAGACATTTCCAATTGGATTTTTCCTGTTTCCAGCACTTAGACACAATACATTAGTCCATAAAACAATGTACTAAGTCTGAGAAACATACCTTTATCCTTGATTTGTACTTTGTCCACCTCTTTACACTTAGGCACTTGTGTTGGACACTAAATCACCAAAACACTTAGAAATGGCCCAAGGGCACATTTCCCTTTCAATCTCCCCCTTTTTGGTGATTTATGCCAACACAACATAAGGCAAGTAGAACAAGTACACAAACAATTCAAATTAGAACTCAAAATTGTTTTGATTCAATTTGACATATATGGATCACTCTATGCCACCACTTGGTTTGTTTTTGCAAATCAAACTCAAATTCCTATCTCTAAGTCAAAACCACTTGTAGAGACATAAAGAGAGGTTTTCTAAAGAAATTTGATCAAAGATTTCAAAAACTCCCCCTTTTTCCCATAATCAACACTTCTCCCCACAAGAGGCCAACTTTTGACATAAAAGACAATAAAAGAGTTTTGACAAACCAAAAGCTCTAATCTACTATTTTCAAAATTTCTCAAGTGATAGCTGATCCATTTATTGCTTTGGCCTTTATTTTCTCCCCCTTTGGCATCAAGCACCAAAACGGGATCAATCTTGGCCCTCTAACCCCATTGCCTCACCAAAATTTTCAAATAAGACCACAAAGGCAATAGGAGTATAAAGATGAACTTTGAAAAGTTACTCTTTCTCATCGGAGTGCAGTGGAAGTCTTGCATGGTCCAAGTCCACCTTTTCCCTTTCAATTCTCCTTGGAGACTAAAACAACCAAACTCAAGTACATGGTTAGTCTCAAAGAGTCAAGTTGTAGCACAGCTCCCCCTAAATATGTGCATCACTTGCAAAAAGGACTTGTGAGGTCCAGGGAGTGTTTGTACAACTTGAGCACTACAATAAGCAACAAAATGCAGAATGAACATGATCAAAGGCATAAACACATGTATGCTATAATTCAATCCAAGTTCCGCGAATCTAAGATATTGAGCTCACTATGCAGCCTGCAAAAGGTCTTCTCATCTAGAGGCTTGGTAAAGATATCAGCTAGCTGGTTCTCGGTGCTAACATGAAACACTTTGATATCTCCCTTTTGCTGGTGGTCTCTCAAAAAGTGATGCCGGATGTCAATGTGCTTTGTGCGGCTGTGCTCAACAGGATTTTCCGCTATTCGGATAGCACTCTCATTATCACATAGGAGTGGGACTTTGCTCAGATTGTAGCCAAAGTCCCTGAGGGTTTGCCTCATCCAAAGTAGTTGCGCACAACACTGTCCTGCGGCAACGTACTCGGCCTCAGCGGTGGATAGGGCAACGGAGGTTTGTTTCTTAGAGTTCCATGACACCAGGGACCTTCCTAAGAATTGGCACGTCCCCGATGTACTCTTCCTATCGACCTTACATCCAGCATAGTCAGAATCTGAGTACCCAATCAAGTCAAAGTTAGACCCCTTTGGATACCAGATCCCGAAGCAAGGCGTAGCGACTAAATATCTAAGAATTCGCTTCACAGCCACTAAGTGACATTCCTTAGGATCGGATTGAAATCTAGCACACATGCATACGCTAAGCATAATATCCGGTCTACTAGCACATAAATAAAGCAAAGAACCTATCATGGACCGGTATGCTTTTTGATCAACGGACTTACCTCCTTTGTTGAGGTCGGTGTGTCCGTCGGTTCCCATCGGCGTCTTCGCGGGCTTGGCGTCCTTCATCCCAAACCTCTTTAGCAAATCTTGCGTGTACTTCGTTTAGGAGATGAAAGTGCCGTCCTTGAGTTGCTTCACTTGGAACCCAAGGAAGTAGTTCAACTCGCCCATCATCGACATCTCGAATTTCTGCGTCATCACCCTGCTAAACTCTTCACAAGACTTTTGATTAGTAGAACCAAATATTATGTCATCGACATAAATTTGGCATACAAAAAGATCACCATCGCAAGTCTTAGTAAAAAGAGTTGGATCGGCTTTCCCAACCTTGAAAGCATTAGCAATTAAAAAGTCTCTAAGGCATTCATACCATGCTCTTGGGGCTTGCTTAAGTCCATAGAGCGCCTTAGAGAGCTTACACACGTGGTCGGGGTACCGTTCATCCTCAAAGCTAGGGGGTTGCTCCACGTACACCTCCTCCTTGATCGGCCCGTTGAGGAAAGCGCTCTTCACATCCATTTGGTACAACCTGAAGGAATGGTGAGCGGCATATGCTAGCAAGATACGAATTGATTCTAGCCTAGCCACGGGAGCAAAAGTCTCCTCAAAGTCCAAACCTGCGACTTGGGCATAACCTTTTGCCACAAGCCGAGCCTTGTTCCTTGTCACCACCCCGTGCTCGTCCTGTTTGTTGCGGAACACCCACTTGGTTCCCACAACATTTTGCTTGGGGCGAGGCACCAGTGTCCAAACTTCATTGCACTTGAAATTGTTGAGTTCCTCCTGCATGGCCAACACCCAGTCCGGATCTAGCAAGGCCTCTTCTACCCTGAAAGGCTCAATAGAAGAGACAAAAGAGTAATGCTCACAAAAATTAACTAATCTTGAACGAGTAGTTACTCCCTTGCTAATATCACCCAAAATTTGGTCGACGGGATGATCCCTTTGGATCGTCGCTCGAACTTGGGTTGGAGGTGCCTGAGGTGCTTCTTCCTCTTCAATTTGAACATCTTGTGCTCCCCCTTGATCATGAGCCTCCACTTGAGGTACCTGTTCGTCATCCTGGGTTGGGGGATGCACCATAGTTGAGGAAGACGGTTGATCTTGCTCCAAATGTTCCTGAGGCCGTACATCTCCAATCGCCATGGTGCGTATCGCGGCCGTTGGAACGTCTTCTTCATCTACATCATCAAGATCAACAACTTGCTCTCTTGGAGAGCCATTAGTCTCATCAAATACAACGTCGCTAGAGACTTCAACCAAACCCGATGATTTGTTGAAGACCCTATACGCCTTTGTATTTGAATCATAACCTAATAAAAACCCTTCTACGGCTTTGGGAGCAAATTTGGAAGTCCTACCCTTCTTCACTACAATGTAGCATTTACTCCCAAATACACGAAAGTACGATACATTGGGTTTGTTACCAGTCAGCAGCTCATATGAAGTCTTCTTGAGGAGGCGGTGAAGGTAGACCCTGTTGATGGCGTGGCAAGTCGTGTTCACGGCTTCCGACCAAAAGCACTCGGGGGTCTTGAACTCTCCAAGCATAGTCCTCGCCAAATCTATGAGCGTCCTGTTCTTCCTCTCTACCACACCATTTTGCTGAGGTGTGTAGGGAGTGGAGAACTCGTGCTTGATCCCCTCCTCCTCAAGGAACTTCTCCACTTGAAGATTCTTGAATTCGGACCCGTTGTCGCTCCTTATCTTCTTCACCTTGAGCTCAAATTCATTTTGAGCTCTCCTGAGGAAGCGCTTGAGGATCCCTTGGGTTTCAGACTTATCCTGCAAAAAGAACACCCAAGTGAAGCGGGAAAAGTCATCAACAATAACTAAACCATACTTACTTCCTCCTATGCTCAGATAGGCGACGGGTCCGAAGAGGTCCATATGCAGCAGCTCCAGAGGTCTTGACGTGGTCATCACATTCTTGCTGTGATGTGCTCCTCCCACTTGTTTACCTGCTTGACAAGCTGCACAAGGTCTATCTTTTTCGAAATGAACATTGGTTAGACCTATCACGTGTTCTCCCTTTAGAAGCTTGTGGAGGTTCTTCATCCCCACATGTGCTAAGCGGCGATGCCACAACCAGCCCATGCAAGTCTTAGCCATTAAGCATGCATCTAGACCGGCCTCTTCTTTTGCAAAATCAACTAAGTAAAGTTTGCCGTCTAGTACACCCTTAAAAGCTAGTGAACCATCACATCTTCTAAAGACAGACACATCTACATTTGTAAATAGACAGTTATATCCCATATTGCATAGTTGACTAACAGATAGCAAATTATATCTAAGAGACTCTACTAAAAACACATTAGAGATAGAGTGCTCATTTGAGATTGCAATTTTACCTAACCCTTTTACCTTGCCTTGATTCCCATCACCGAATATTATTGAATCTTGGGAATCCTTATTCTTGACGTAGGAGGTGAACATCTTCTTCTCCCCCGTCATATGGTTTGTGCATCCGTTGTCGATAATCCAGCTTGAACCCCCGGATGCATAAACCTGCAAGGCAAATTTAGGCTTGGGTCTTAGGTACCCAACTCATGTTGGGTCCTACAAGGTTAGCACAAATATCCTTAGGGACCCAAATGCAAGTTTTGTCTCCCTTGCATCTTGCCCCTAATTTTCTAGCAACTATCTTC
This sequence comes from Zea luxurians, assembly GCA_029449295.1. Taxonomy (NCBI): domain Eukaryota; kingdom Viridiplantae; phylum Streptophyta; class Magnoliopsida; order Poales; family Poaceae; genus Zea; species Zea luxurians. Next base: position 95,238,414 of record JAOPSE010000012.1, read on the forward strand.
CTATCCTTTCTACAAATAGCAAAAGAAGCATTTAAAGCATGATATATTGTAGAAGGTTCATTTACTTTCCTAGGAACATTAACAACATTTCTCCTAGGCATATTATGAACAACATTTCTCCTACCAACATTTCTATCATGCACATAAGAAGAACTAGAAGCAAACGTGGCATGAGAATCGAAGGCATTATATGCATTACAACTCCTATAAGCATTTCTAGATTGTCTCCTATCATGGTACATAAAGGCATGGTTCTTTTGCACACTACTAGCCATAGGGGCCTTCCCTTTCTCCTTGGCGGAGATGGGAGCCTTATGGCTTGTCAAGTTCTTGGCTTCCCTCTTGTAACCAAGTCCATCCTTAATTGAGGGGTGTCTATCAATCGTGTAGGCATCCCTTGCAAATTTTAGCTTGTCAAATTCATTCTTGCTAGTCTTAAGTTGGGCATTAAGACTAGCTAATTCCTCATTTAATTTGGAAATTGAAACTAAATGATCACTACAAGCATCAATGTCAAAATCTTTACACCTATTACAAGTTTCAACAATTTCTACACAAGAATTAGATTTACTAGCTACTTCTAGTTTAGCATTTAAATCATCATTAAAACTTTTTAACGTAGCAATAGTTTCATGACAAGAAGATAATTCACTAGAGAGCATTTTATTCCTTTTAATTTCTAGAGCAAGAGACTTTTGTGCTTCTACAAATTTATCATGTTCTTCATACAACAAATCCTCTTGCTTTTCTAAAAGCATATTCTTATCATTCAAGGCATCAATTAATTCATTAATTTTGTCTACCTTGGTTCTATCTAGGCCCTTAAACAAACATGAACAATCTATTTCATCCTCATCACTAGATTCGTCCTCACTTGAAGAAGCATAAGTAGAGTTTTGAGTACATACCTTCTTCTCTCTTGCCATAAGGCATGTGTGACGCTCGCTTGGAAAGAGGGCCGATTTGTTGAAGGCGGTGGCGGCGAGTCCCTCATTATCAGAGTCGGAAGAGGAGCAATCCGAATCCCACTCCTTGCCTAGATGCGCCTCGCCTTTTGCCTTCTTATACTTCTTCTTCTTCTCCCTCTTGTTCCCTTGTTCCTGATCACTATCATTGTCAGGACAGTTAGCAATAAAATGACCAAGCTTACCGCATTTGAAGCATGAGCGCTTCCCCTTGGCTTTGGTCTTGCTTGGCTGTCCCTTGCGACCCTTAAGCACCGTCTTGAATCTTTTGATGATGAGGGCCATCTCTTCATCAATAAGTCCGGCCGCCTCAATCTGTGCCACCTTGCTAGGTAGCGCCTCCTTGCTTCTTGTTGCCTTGAGAGCAAGGGGTTGCGGCTTGTTGATCGGACCATTCAAGGCGTCGTCCACGTACCTCGCCTCCTTGATCATCATTCGCCTGCTAACGAATTTTCCGAGGACTTCTTCGAGCGACATTTTGGTGTACCTGGGATTCTCACGAATATTATTCACCAAATGAGGATCAAGAACGGTAAAGGACCTTAGCATCAGTCAGACGACGTCGTGGTCCATCCATCGCATGCTTCCGTAGCTCCTGATTTTGTTGATAAGGGTCTTGAACCGGTTGTATGTTTGAGTTGACTCTTCGCCCCTTATCATCGCGAACCTTCCAAGCTCGCCCTCCACCAACTCCATTTTGGTGAGCAAGGTGACGTCGTTCCCCTCATGAGAGATCTTGAGGGTGTCCCAGATCTGCTTGGCATTGTCCAAGCCGCTCACCTTGTGATACTCGTCCCTGCACAAAGAGGCTAGCAACACAGTAGTAGCTTGTGCATTTTTATGAATCTGTTCATTAATAAACACAGGGCTATCTGAGCTATCAAATTTCATTCCACTTTCCACAATCTCCCAAATGCTTGGATGGAGAGAAAACAAGTGAGTACGCATTTTGTGGCTCCAAAATCCGTAGTCCTCTCCATCAAAGTGAGGGGGCTTGCCAAGTGGAATGGGGAGCAATTGAGCATTTGAGCTATGCGGAATGCGCGAATAATCGAAAGAAAAGTTTGAGTTAACCATCTTTCGTCTGTCATAGTCGTCGTTGTCCTTTTGGGAGGAGAAAGATTCGTCGCTGTCGTAGTAGACAATTTCCTTGATGCGCCTTGTCTTCTTCTTCCTCCCGTCTTTTCTTTTGTGGCCCGAGCCTGAGTCGGTGGGCCTGTCATCATTGGGCTCGTTGACGAAGGATTCCTTCTCCTTGTCGTTGATCACCATCCCCTTGCCCTTAGGATCCATCTCTTCGGGTGGTTAGTCCCTTTCTTGAAGAGAACGGCTCTGATACCAATTGAGAGCACCTAGAGGAGGGGGGGGGGGTGAATAGGTGATCCTGTAAAACTTCAAAAACTTATAGCCACAAAAACTTGGTTAATTGTTAGCACAATAATTGCTAAGTGGCTAAAGAGGAATCCTCAACAAAACACAATAACCAACAAGGATCAATCACAGAGATGGCACGGTGGTTATCCCGTGGTTCGGCCAAGACCAACGCTTGCCTACTCCACGTTGTGGCGTCCCAACGGACGAGGGTTGCAATCAACCCCTCTCAAGCGGTCCAAAGACCCACTTGAATACCACGGTGTTTTGCTTCCTTTTTCTCAATCCCGTTTGCGAGGAATCTCCACAACTTGGAGCCTCTCGCCCTTACACTTGAAATTCACAAAGAACACGGAGCAAGGGAGGGATTAGCAACACACACAAGACACAAGAATCAGAGTGTCAACACGCACACAAATTGCAACAAGAGCTCACAACACGACTTAGTGAGTTCACAACTCCACAAGAGCTCTATATGCTATCACAATGAAACGAATGCGCGAAATCGATGTCTTGGTGCTTAGAAATGTTGTGGAGATACTTGGTGTGCTCCTCCATGCGCCTAGGGGTCCCTTTTATAGCCCCAAGGCAGCTAGGAGCCGTTGAGAGCAATCAGGGAAGGCAATTCTTGCCTTCTGTCGTCTGGCGCACCGGACAGTCCGGTGCACACCGGACACTGTCCGGTGCCAGATTTCTTTCCTTAAATGGCGAAGCCGACCGTTGGCAGACCTGGAGCCGTTGGCGCACCGGACATGTCCGGTGCACACCGGACAGTCCGGTGCCCCCTTCTAGCCGTTGGCTCGGCCACGTGTCCCGCGCAGATCGCGCGGCCGACCGTTGGCCCGGCCGACCGTTGCCTCACCGGACAGTCCAGTGCACACCGGACAGTCCGGTGAATTATAGCCGTACGTCGCCGGTGAATTCCCGAGAGCGGCCAATTCACTCGAACCAACCTGGCGCACCGGACACTGTCCGGTGCACCACCGGACAGTCCGGTGCTCCCAGACTCAGCAGATTCTTGGCTGCTCGAGCCAAGACATTTCCAATTGGATTTTTCCTGTTTCCAGCACTTAGACACAATACATTAGTCCATAAAACAATGTACTAAGTCTGAGAAACATACCTTTATCCTTGATTTGTACTTTGTCCACCTCTTTACACTTAGGCACTTGTGTTGGACACTAAATCACCAAAACACTTAGAAATGGCCCAAGGGCACATTTCCCTTTCAATCTCCCCCTTTTTGGTGATTTATGCCAACACAACATAAGGCAAGTAGAACAAGTACACAAACAATTCAAATTAGAACTCAAAATTGTTTTGATTCAATTTGACATATATGGATCACTCTATGCCACCACTTGGTTTGTTTTTGCAAATCAAACTCAAATTCCTATCTCTAAGTCAAAACCACTTGTAGAGACATAAAGAGAGGTTTTCCAAAGAAATTTGATCAAAGATTTCAAAAACTCCCCCTTTTTCCCATAATCAACACTTCTCCCCACAAGAGGCCAACTTTTGACATAAAAGACAATAAAAGAGTTTTGACAAACCAAAAGCTCTAATCTACTATTTTCAAAATTTCTCAAGTGATAGCTGATCCATTTATTGCTTTGGCCTTTATTTTCTCCCCCTTTGGCATCAAGCACCAAAACGGGATCAATCTTGGCCCTCTAACCCCATTGCCTCACCAAAATTTTCAAATAAGACCACAAAGGCAATAGGAGTATAAAGATGAACTTTGAAAAGTTACTCTTTCTCATCGGAGTGCAGTGGAAGTCTTGCATGGTCCAAGTCCACCTTTTCCCTTTCAATTCTCCTTGGAGACTAAAACAACCAAACTCAAGTACATGGTTAGTCTCAAAGAGTCAAGTTGTAGCACAGCTCCCCCTAAATATGTGCATCACTTGCAAAAAGGACTTGTGAGGTCCAGAGAGTGTTTGTACAACTTGAGCACTACAATAAGCAACAAAATGCAGAATGAACATGATCAAAGGCATATTGGTGGTTGGGGCTATAAATACCCCCAACCACCCCCACATTCATTGCATCCAAGTTTTCAGCCTTCACACCTCATACAAGAGCTATAGCATTCAATACAAGACACAAACAAAGAGATCAAATCCTCTCCCAAGTCCGGAATCACTCCAAACAAATTAGTGACTAGAGAGACATTTGTGTTCTTTTGAGCTCTTGCGCTTGGATTGCTTTTCTTCTTCCTCATTCTTGTTTCCACAACACTTGTAATCAAAACAAGAGACACCAATTGTGTGGTGGTCCTTGTAGTGGACTTAGTGTCCCATTTGATTGAGAAGAGAAGCTCACTCGGTCTAGGTGACTGTTTGAGAGAGGGAAAGGGTTGAAAGAGACCTGGTCTTTGTGACCACCTCAACGGGGAGTAGGTTTGCAAGAACCGAACCTCGGTAAAACAAATCACTGTGTCATCCGCTCTATTTCCTTGGTTGATTTGTTTTGCGCCCTCTCTTTCGGACTCTTTTATATTTCTAACGCTAACCCCGGCTTGTAGTTGTGCTTAAGTTTATAATTTTCAGATTCCGCCTATTCACCCCCCTCTAGGCGACTTTCAATTGGTATCAAAGCCCGGTGCTTCATTAGAGCCTAACCGCTCGAAGTAATGTCGGGAGATCACGCCAAGAAGGAGATGGTGACCGGCGAGAAGCCGTTACAAGCCACAGGAAGGCTCCATCGGGAGAGTCCCGCAACAAGGGGAAGGAGAAGGAATCCCCTTCACACAAGTCACATCGGAGTGGCGAAAAGAAAAGAAGATGAGAAAGGTGGTCTACTACGAGACTGACTCTTCGTCGCCATCCACCTCCGGCTCCGACGCGCCGTCCGTAACTTCTAAGCGCCATGAGCGCAAGAAGTTTAGTAAGATTCCCCTACACTACCCTCGCATTTCTAAACGTACTCCATTACTTTCCGTTCCATTAGGCAGACCACCGGTTTTTGACGGTGAAGATTATAACATGTGGAGTGATAAAATGAGACATCACCTAACCTCACTCCACACTAGTATTTGGAACGTTGTTGAGTTTGGTGTACAGGTACCATCCGTTGGGGATGAGGACTATGATTCGGACGAAGTTGCCCAAATCCGGCACTTCAACTCACAAGCCACCACAATACTCCTCGCCTCTCTAAGTCGAGAGGAGTATAACAAGGTGCAAGGATTGAAGAGCGCCAAGGAGATTTGGGACGTGCTCAAAATGGCGCACGAAGGAGATGAGGTGACCAAGATCACCAAGAGGGAGACGATCGAGGGGGAGCTCAGTTGCTTCATGCTAAACCAAGGAGAAGACCCGCAAGCCATGTACAACCGGCTAAAAATCTTGGTGAATCAAGTGCGCAACCTCGAGAGCACCAAGTGGGATGACCATGAAATGGTCAAGGTTATTCTTAGATCACTCGTATTTCTTAACCCCACTCAAGTTCAATTAATTCGTGGTGATCCAAGATATAAACTAATTGTTGGGGGCCTTCGTCCTCCGAAGGTCCTCAAAAACATGATTTGACAATGTTCTCCAAGTGGATTATATGAACAGGTATTTTCGGATTCAGAATTATGGATATGGAGCACGACCAGGACGAAGCCTGAACCAGACGAAGGTCGAGGGCGGCCGAAGCTGTGCGCAGGGAAGCTTCGGCGCGTTGGCATACGAGAGAACCGACTTAAAGATGAAAAGACTTCGGGGGCCTCGACAGATTTCCATAAACTGTTAACAAATGTAATGGACATGAATGTAATTTTACGTGGGCTGCGTCCCGCGTCTATAAATAGATGAACAGTACTCCCGTACTGTTCACGCTGACTTGGCATTCTGCTTTTGCGTCGCGCTTGTACTTTATACCTTCTTTCAGGACCGAAGGTACATTTGTAATTTGAAATCATTTCTATTTTTCCATGTTAATAAAATAGAAATGATTTTGTGTTGTTTACATTATATTTCGTGCTTTATATAAGTCCTTCGTCATTACTTGTTGTAATTACGAAGGTATGTCCCTTATGACCTTCGTCCGAAACTCACTATTTCCCGAAGGGGCATAATGTTTCGAAGGACGAAGGACTTTAACATTTAACATTCTTTATGTTGCCTTGTTCTTAACTCTAAGCATTTGAGAACAAGTCCCCAACACTAATGTCTCCCGAGGAAGTGATAGGCAAATTTGTGAGCTTTGAACTAATGATCAAAGGCTCCAAAAAGATCATCGAGCAAGGCGCATCCTCCTCCGTACCCAAAGCACAACCCATTGCATTCAAGGCAATGGAGGAGAAGAAAGAAGACTCCACACCAAGTAGAGTCCCCATCGACGCCTCCAAGCTCGACAATGAGGAGATGACGCTCATCATCAAGAGCTTCCGCCAAATCCTCAAACAAAGGAAGGGGAAAGATTACAAACCCCGTTCCAAGAAGGTTTGCTACAAGTGTGGTAAGCCCGGTCATTTCATTGCTAAATGTCCATTATCTAGTGATAGTGACAGGGGCGACGACAAGAAGGGAAAGAGGAGAGAAAAGAAGAGATACTACAAGAAGAAGGGCGGCGATGCCCATGTTTGCCGAGAGTGGGACTCCGATGAGAGCTCCACCGACTCCTCCTTCGACGAGGACACCGCCAACATCGCCGTCAACAAAGGGCTCCTCTTCCCCAACGTCGGCCATAAGTGTCTTATGGCAAAGGACGGCAAGAAGAAGAAGGTAAAATCCAAATCCTCCACTAAGTATGCAACATCTAGTGATGAGGCTAATTCTAGTGATGATGAGGATGATTTGTTTACTCTCTTTGCCAACTTAAACATGCAACAAAAGGAAAAATTAAATGAATTGATTAGCGCTATTCATGAAAAGGATGAACTCTTGGATAGCCAAGAGGATTTCCTAATTAAAGAAAACAAAAAGCATGTTAAAGTTAAAAATGCTTATGCTCAGGAAGTAGAGAAAAATGAAAAATTAACTAGTGAGCTAAACACTTGCCATGACATTGTTTCCAACCTTAGAAATGAGAATGCAAAATTAATTGCTAAGGTTGAAAAGTTTGATGTTTGTGATGATTCAATTGTTAGTTTTAGAAATGATAATGTCAATTTAATTGCTAAGATTGACAATTTGAATGCTTCTCTTTCTAGCCTTAAAATTGAAAATGAAAAATTAATTGCTAAGGCTAAGGATTTAGATGTTTGCAATGCTTCTATTTCCAATCTTAGAGATGAGAATGATATTATGCATGCTAAGATTGTTGAGTTAAATACTTGCAAACCCTCTACATCTACCGTTGAACATGTTTCTATTTGCACTAGATGTAGAGATATTAATGTTGATGCTATTCATGATCACCTAGCTTTAATTAAACAACAAAATGATCACATAGCTCAACTTAGTGCCAAAATTAATGAGCATGACTTAGAAAATGAGAAATTTAAATTTGCTAGAAGCATTCTCTATAGTGGGAGATGCCCTGGCATTAAGGATGGCATTGGCTTCCAACAGGGAGACAATGTCAAGCTTAATGCCTCGCCTAAAAGATTGTCTAATTTTGTTAAGGGCAAGGCTCCCATGGTTTAGGATAACGAGGGCTACATTTTATACCCTGCCGGTTATCCCGAACACAAAATTAGGAGAATTCACTCTAGGAAGTCTCACTCTGGCCCTAATCATGCTTTTATGTATAAGAGTGAGGCATCTAGTTCTAGGCAATCAACCCATGCTAAATTGCCGAAGAAGAAAACTCCTAAAGCATCAAATGATCATAATGTTTCTTTCAAAACTTTTGATGCTTCTTATGTGCTAACTAACAAATCAGGCAAGGTAGTTGCCAAGTATGTTGGGGGCAAACACAAGGGATCAAAGACATGTGTTTGGGTACCCAAAGTTCTTGTATCTAATGTCAAAGGATCCAAAACTATTTGGGTACCTAAAATCAAGAACTAAATTTGTTTTGTAGGTTTATGCATCCGGGGGCTCAAGTTGGATCATCGACAGCGGATGCACAAACCACATGACAGGGAGAAAAAGATGTTCTCCTCCTACGAGAAAAACCAAGATCCCCAAAGAGCGATCACATTCGGGGATAGAAATCAAGGTTTGGTCAAAGGATTGGGTAAAATTGCTATATCACCTGACCATTCTATTTCCAATGTTTTTCTTGTAGACACTTTAGATTACAACTTGCTTTCTGTTTCTCAATTATGCAAAATGGGTTACAACTGTCTTTTTACAGACACAGGTGTTACTGTCTTTAGAAGAAGTGATGATTCATTAGCTAAGGGAGTGTTAGAGGGTTAGCTATACTTAGTTGATTTCAATAGAGCTGAACTCGACACCTGCTTAATTGCTAAGACTAACATGGGTTGGCTCTGGCATCGCCGACTAGCCCACGTTGGAATGAAGAATCTTCACAAGCTTCTAAAGGGAGAACACATTTTAGGACTAACAAATGTTCATTTTGAGAAAGACAGGATTTGTAGCGCATGCCAAGCAGGGAAGCAAGTTGGTGTTCATCATCCACATAAGAACATCATGATGACTGACATGCCACTTGAGCTCCTTCACATGGACCTATTCGGCCCGATTGCTTACATAAGCATCGGCGGGAGTAAGTAATGTCTAGTTATTGTGGATGATTATTCTCGCTTCACTTGGGTATTCTTTTTACAGGATAAATCTCAAACCCAAGAAACTTTGAAAGGATTCTTGAGATGGGCTCAAAATGAGTTCGGCTTAAGGATCAAGAAAATAAGAAGCGACAACGTGACGGAGTTCAAGAACTCACAAATAGAAGGCTTCCTTGAGGAGGAGGGCATCAAGCATGAGTTCTCTTCTCCCTACACGCCACAACAAAATGGTGTAGTGGAGAGGAAGAATAGAACTCTATTGGACATGGCAAGAACCATGCTTGATGAGTACAAGACTTCGGATCGTTTTTGGGCCGAGGCGGTCAACACCGCTTGCTACGCCATCAACCGGTTATATCTACACCGAATCCTCAAGAAGACATCATACGAACTCCTCACCGGTAAAAAGCCCAATGTTTCATATTTTAGAGTCTTTGGTAGCAAATGCTTTATTCTTGTTAAAAGAGGTAGAAAATCTAAATTTGCTCCTAAGGCTGTAGAAGGCTTTTTACTAGGATATGATTCAAACATAAGGGCATATAGAGTCTTTACCAAGTCCACTGGACTAGTTGAAGTTTCTTATGACATTGTGTTTGATGAGACTAATGGCTCTCAAGTAGAGCAAGTTGATCTTGATGAATTAGATGATGAAGAGTCTCCGTGCGTCGCGCTAAGGAACATGTCCATTGGGGATGTGTGTCCTAAGGAATCCGAAGAGCCCATTCAAGCACAAGATCAACCATCGTCCTCCAAACAAGCATCTCCACCAACTCAAGATGAGGATGAGGCTCAAGATGATGAAGGAGAAGATCAAGAAGATGAGCCACCTCAAGAAGACGACAATGATCAAGGGGGAGATGCAAATGATCAAGACAAGGAGGATGAAGATCCAAGACCGCTACACCCAAGAGTCCATCAAGCAATCCAACGAGATCACCCCGTGAACACCATCCTAGGAGATATTCATAAGGGGGTAACTACTCGATCTCGTGTTGCTCATTTTTGTGAACACTACTCTTTTGTTTCCTCTATTGAGCCACATAGGGTAGAGGAAGCACTTCTAGATTCGGATTGGGTGCTGGCGATGCAAGAGGAGCTCAACAATTTCACAAGGAATGAGGTATGACATTTAGTTCCACGTCCTAACCAAAATGTTGTAGGAACCAAGTGGGTCTTCCACAACAAACAAGATGAGCATGGTGTGGTGACTAGGAACAAAGCGCGACTTGTGGTCAAGGGATATTCACAAGTCGAATATTTGGATTTTGGTGAAACCTATGCATCCGTAGCTAGGCTTAAGTCTATTCGTATATTATTAGCCTATGCTACTTACCATGGCTTTAAGCTTTACCAAATGGACGTGAAGAGTGCTTTCCTCAATGGACCAATCAAGGAAGAGGTCTATGTTGAGCAACCTCCCGGCTTTGAAGATAGTGAGTACCCTAACCATGTTTATAAACTCTCTAAGGCGCTTTATAGGCTCAAGCAAGCCCCAAGAGCATGGTATGAATGTCTAAGAAATTTTCTTATTGATAATGGATTCAAAGTCGGAAAGGCCGATCCTACTCTCTTTACTAAGACCATTGAAAAAGATTTGTTTGTATGCCAGATCTATGTTGATGATATCATATTTGGGTCTACTAAAAATCTGTTTGTGAAGAGTTTAGTAGGATCATGATTCGAAAATTCGAGATGTCTATGATGGGGGAGTTGAAGTATTTCTTAGGATTTCAAGTCAAGCAACTCCAAGAGGGCACCTTCATGAGCCAAACAAAGTATATTCAAGATATTCTCACCAAGTTTGGAATGAAGGATGCCAAGCCCATCAAGACACCCATGGGAACCAATGGGCATCTCGACCTTGACACGAGAGGTAAATCCGTAGATCAAAAGGTATACCGGTCGATGATAGGTTCCTTACTCTATTTATGTGCATCTCGACCGGACATTATGCTTTCCGTATGCATGTGTGCAAGATTCCAAGCCGATCCTAAGGAAGTGCACCTTAGAGCCGTAAAGCGAATCATGAGATATTTAGTTTATACACCTAAGTTTGGTCTTTGGTACCCTAAGGGATCTACATTTTATTTAATTGGTTATTCCGATGCTGATTGGGCAGGGTGTAAACTTTATAGGAAGAGCACATCAGGGACTTGTCAGTTCTTGGGAAGATCTCTGGTGTCTTGGGCTTCAAAGAAGCAAAATTCTGTAGCTCTTTCTACTGCCGAAGCCGAGTATATTGCCGCAGGCCATTGTTGCACGCAATTACTTTGGATGAGGCAAACCCTTAGGGACTATGGCTACAAATTTAGCAAAGTCCCTCTCCTATGTGATAATGAGAGTGCAATCCGTATGGCGGACAATCTCGTTGAGCATAGCCGCACTAAACACATAGCCATTCGGTATCACTTTTTGAGAGATCACCAACAAAAGGGGGATATCGAGATCTCTTATGTGAGCACCAAAGAACAATTAGCCGATATCTTTACCAAACCACTAGATGAGCAAACTTTTACCAAACTTAGGCATGAGCTAAACATTCTTGATTCTAGGAATTTTGATTGATTCTTTGCACACATAGCTCATTTATATACCTTTGATCATATCTCTTTTATGTCTATGACTAATGTGTTTTCAAGTGTATTATTATGCTTAGTCATAGATATTGAAAGGGAAATGGAGTATTCGGCAAAGAAGGCACTTCCACTCAACTCCAATTGTTTTTGCCACTACTCCGCATCATTCTCCACTATGGTATAATCTTCACTCATATTTTTGTTTACCTAAGGGGGAGAAAGTTTGATAAAAGGGCTTATATTTCACTCACAAGTATCCGTTTTTGGCGATTCATGCCAAAGGGGGAGAAAGTATGAGCCCAAAGCAAAAGGACCGCACCACCACCGCCGAATTTCAAAAATGAAGTTTTTCAAGTTGATATCTTATTGTGTTCAAAAGGGGGAGAAAGTAGTATCTTCAAAACTTGCAAAACCCTCTTGAATACTAAGAGGAGAATTTTATTTAGGGGGAGTTTTGTTTTAGTCAAAGGAAAAGCATTTGAGACAGGGGGAGAAAATTTCAAATCTTGAAAATGCTTTCCTCAATCTTATTCATATACCTTTGACTATTTGCAAAATGATTTTGAAAAGAATTTTACAAAGGATTTGCAAAAATAAAACTCATGGTGCAAATGTGGTCCAAAATTTTAAATAAGAAGAAAACCATCCATGCACATCTATTGAAATAAGTCTATTGGTTTCAATTCCAAGCAACCTTTGCACTTACCTTATGCAAACTAGTTCAATTCTGCACTTTTATATTTTCTTTGGTTTGTGTTGGCATCAATCACCAAAAAGGGGGAGATTGAAAGGGAAATAGGGTCAAACCTTTTCCAATATGAATTTTGGTGGTTGAATTGCCCAACACAAATTATTGGACTAACTAGTTTGCTCTAGATCATGAGTTCTACAGGTGCCAAAGGTTCACAACAAATCAATACAAGTCAAAAGAAAGGGTTCAAAACTAAGGAGCAAATTATACCGAAGGCAGCCCTGGTCTGGCGCACCGGACTGTCCGGTGTGCCACCGGACAGTGTCCGGTGCACCAGGGAGTTCGACGCTGAACTTGCCAGCTTCGGGAATTTGGGAGGCCGCTCCGCTATAATTCACCGGACTGTTCGGTGTGCCAGCGGAGCAACGACTACTTCACGCCAACGGTCGTCTCCAGGAGGCATTAAATGTGCTACAGTGCGCGCCTGCGCGCGTAGAGGTCAGAGCAGCGCTAGAAGGCACACCGAACAGTCTACAGGACCTATCCGGTGGCCCCACAAGTTAGAGCTCCAACGGTCGAACCCTAACGGTTGGGTGACGTGGCTGGCGCACCGGACTGTCCGGTGCGCCCGTCGACAGAAGCCATCCCCAACGACCATTTTGGTGGTTGGGGCTATAAATACCCCCAACCACCCCACATTCATTGCATCCAAGTTTTCAGCCTTCACACCTCATACAAGAGCTATAACATTCAATACAAGACACAAACAAAGAGATCAAATCCTCTCCCAAGTCCGGAATCACTCCAAACAAATTAGTGACTAGAGGGACATTTGTGTTCTTTTGAGCTCTTGCGCTTGGATTGCTTTTCTTCTTCCTCATTCTTGTTTCCACAACACTTGTAATCAAAACAAGAGACACCAATTGTGTGGTGGTCCTTGTAGTGGACTTAGTGTCCCATTTGATTGAGAAGAGAAGCTCACTCGGTCTAGGTGACCGTTTGAGAGAGGGAAAGGGTTGAAAGAGACCCGGTCTTTGTGACCACCTCAACGGCGAGTAGGTTCGCAAGAACCGAACCTCGGTAAAACAAATCACCGTGTCATCCACTCTATTTCCTTGGTTGATTTGTTTTGCGCCCTCTCTTTCGGACTCGTTTATATTTCTAATGCTAACCCCGGCTTGTAGTTGTGCTTAAGTTTATAATTTTCAGATTTCGCCTATTCACCCCCCTCTAGGCGACTTTCCGTTTTCCATGTGCTCCCCCAGTTATCCATGCCTTCATCTTGAGGTACCTGTTCCTCATCTTGAGTTAGGGGATGTACCAAAGTCGAGGAAGATGGTTGATCTTGCTCTTATTGTTCCTGCGGTCGCACATCACCTATTGCCATAGTTCGCATTACGGTCGTTGGAACTTCATCTACATTATCAAGATCAACTTTCTCTCTTAGAGAGACAATAGCCTAATCAAATACAACATCGCTAGAGACTTCAACTAATCCTGATGGCTTTTTGAAGAACCTATACACCATTGTATTTGAATCATAATCTAGTAAAAACCCTTCTACTGCTTTGGGAGCAAATTTTGAATGTCTACTTTTCTTTACCAAGATGTAGCATTTGCTCCCAAATACAAAAAAGTATGAAACATTGGGTTTATTACCAGTTAGGAGTTCATAAGATGTCTTCTTGAGGAGGCGATGAAGGTAGAGCCGATTTATGGCATGGCAAGTTGTATTCACAGCTTTCGACCAAAACCGCTCAGGCGTCTTGTACTCTCCAAGCATTGTCCTCGCCATGTCGATTAGTGTCCTGTTCTTTCTCTCTACTACACCATTTTGTTATGGTGTATAGGGAGCGAATAACTCATGCTTGATGCTGTCACACCCGGTTTTAGAAGGCAAACCGAATGCGAACCATGTACGTGCCAGGATCAGCAATTCACGTACACAGCAGTTACATAACTAGACATCATCACATAGTGCTCAAATAATAACATAAAAGGGTAATAATAGTCGATTACATCATATGTCTGAGACATCCACATAGTGTTTACAATAATCAAAGTGCGGAAAAGAAACGTAGATACACGCGGCCTTCACAGGCAGCTGACTGGGGGTTGCCGCCAACCCATGCCTAAAACTCGTCGTAATCTTGGAACTCCTGGAAGTCTCCTTCCACGGCTTCATCTTCTCCTGAGCAGTGGTTGCAATGCGGACAACCTGGGGAAGGGGGGGTTGGTGTGTAGAGCAAGGTGAGTACACATCAACATACTTAGCAAGTGTCCTGTTTGGCTGTAGTGGACTAGCTTTATGTGGGGGTAAGTCAAGCAGTTGCTTTTAGTTGGTCAGATTATTATTTCTAGTAGAGAGAGCCAGGTTTTAGAATTAACCCACATTATTAACCCAAACGTACCCTTTCCAAATGGAAAGAATACCACTTACCATTACCATAGTCAATGCCAAAACCATCATTCTCATCACCACTTGTAATCTGAACATCTCTGATCAAGTATCACTAATCAATGGAGCTCCCTTGGCCGCTCATAACCACGAGCACGACTGATATATCAGTTTTCAAACACTCTGCAGAGGTTGCGCACTTTACCCACAAGTCGTGATTCCCTTTCTGCCCGAAGATCATGACTCTCCATTGATCACTACCAAGGTGACCTAGCAGGGTATCACTACGTAGCCTTTACAAAGATTCCCCGGGGCTGTAGCCGCCCGTTAGGTTTCCTAAATGTACCGCACTCCTCCCCAAAGGGCAAACCAACCTTGGCAGAGCGAGCCGCATACACCGAGCCCCATTAACGACATGACAGCGAAGCGAACTACATCCCGGTTCCTCTAATTATTCAGCTAAAGGCATCCCATTCCACCCTCATGGTTGCATTGTTTTCCCGGGCGGTCATCCAATGAACAGGTCCTTACGGAGAGGCACTGGAGAAACCGCTCGAGCCCCCCTTAAATGCCACAAGTATATCATCATAAATAAGAAGGAAAACAGCGTATCATAGATAAATCTCATCATGTTCATTGATTAATGTTAAGCACTAGTGATAGTCGCCTAGAGGGGGGGTGAATAGGGCGAAACTGAAATTTACAAAAATAATCACAACTACAAGCCGGGTTAGCGTTAGTAATAAAGAAACGAGTCCGCGAGAGAGGGTGCAAAACAAATCGCAAGCAAATAAGAGTGTGACACGACGATTTGTTTTACCGAGGTTCGGTTCTCGCAAACCTACTCCCCGTTGAGGAGGCCACAAAGGCCGGGTCTCTTTCAACCCTTCCCTCTCTCAAACGATCCCACGGATCGAGTGAGCTTTCTCTTCTTCTCAATCAAACGGGAACAGAACTTTCCCGCAAGGGCCACCACACAATTGGTGCCTCTTGCATTGGTTACAATTGAGATTGATCACAAGAACAAGTGAGAAAGAAAAGAATGCGATCCAAGCGCAAGAGCTCGAAAGAACACAAGCAAATCACTCTCTCTAGTCACTATGGTGTTGTGTGGAATTTGGAGAGGACTTGATCTATTTGGTGTGTCTAGAATTGAATGCTAGAGCTCTTGTAGTAGTTGAGAAGTGGAAAACTTGGATGGCAATGAATGTGGGGTGGTTGGGGTATTTATAGCCCCAACCACCAAAAGTGACCGTTGCTGGAAGCTGTGTGTTCGATGGCGCACCGGACAGTCCGGTGCCCCTGCCACGTCACCATTGCCGTTGGATTCTGACCGTTGGAGCTTCTGACTTCTGGGCCCGCCGGGGTGTCCGGTGCACACCGGACATGTACTGTTTGATGTCCGGTGCACCGGTATGGGCGATCCTGACGTCTGCGCGCGCTGCGCGCGCATTAAATGCACCGCAGGGAGCCGTTGGCGCCGCAGGGAGCCGTTGCTCCGCTGGTACACCGGACAGTCCGGTGAATTTTAGCGGAGCGGCTGCCGCGCGAACCCGAGGCTGGCGAGTTCCGGAGACCGCGCTTCCTTGGAGCACCGGACATGTCCGATGCACACCGGACAGTCCAGTGAATTATAGCGCGCCGGCTTCCGAGAATTCCCGAGGGCGAAGAGTTTGAGTCGAAGTCCTCTGGGCGCACCGGACATGTCCGGTGCACACCGGACAGTCCGGTGCCTCCAGCCAGAGGTGCCCTCGGTTGCCTCATTGCTCCTTTGTTGAATCCAACACTTGGTCTTCTTATTGGCTAAATGTGAACCTTTTGCACCTGTATAACTTATGCACTAGAGCAAACTAGTTAGTCCAATATTTGTGTTGGGCAATTCAACCACCAAAATTATTTGGAAACTAGGTGTAACCCTAATTCCCTTTCAATCTCCCCCTTTTTGGTGATTGATGCCAACACAAACCAAAGCAAATATAGAAGTGCATAATTGAACTAGTTTGCATAAGGTAAGTGCAAAGGTTGCTTGGAATTGAGCCGATATATACTTATATGATGCGCATGGATTGTTTCTTTGTCTTTGATATATTGGACCTCATTTGCACCATAAGTTTTGTTTTTGCAAATTCTTTTGTAAATTCTTTTTCAAAGTCATTTTGCAAGATAGTCAAAGGTAAATGAATAAGATTTGCAAAGCATTTTCAAGATTTGAAATTTTCTTCCTTTGTTCAAATGCTTTTCCTTTGACTAAACAAAACTCCCCCTCAAATAAGGTCTCCTCTTAGTGTTCAAGAGGGTTTTCCATCAATTTTGAAAATACTACTTGCTCCCCCTTTAGAACACAAAGAGATACCAATTTTGAAATTTACCAATTTAAAATCGTCAAATTTATAAAATTAGGTGGTGGTGCGGTCCTTTTGCTTTGGGCTCATATTTTCTCCCCCTTTGGCATGAATCGCCAAAAACGGAATCATTAGAGCCCAATGAAGTACTTTCTCCCCCTTTGGTCATGAAATGAATGAGTGAAGATTATACCAAAGTTGGAGAGATGATGCGGAGCGACGGCGAAGAATGAGTAGTGGAGTGGAGTGGAAGCCTTTGTCTTCGCCGACGACTCCAATTCCCTTTCAATATACCTATGACTTGATTTGAAATACACTTGAAAACACATTAGTCATAGCATATATAAAAGAGACATGATCAAAGGTATATTCATGTGCTATGTGTGCAAGTTTAGCAAAAGAAATTCCTAGAATCAAGAATATTGAGCTCATGCCTAAGTCTGGTAAAAGATTGTTCATCAAGAGGCTTGGTAAAGATATCGGCTAATTGATCTTTAGTATTAATGTAAGAAATCTCGATATCCCCCTTTTGTTGGTGATCCCGAAGAAAATGATACCGAATAGCTATGTGCTTAGTGCGGCTATGCTCGACGGGATTGTCGACCATTTTGATTGCACTCTCATTGTCACATAGCAAAGGGACTTTGGTTAATTTGTAACCGTAGTCCCGCAGGGTTTGCCTCATCCAAAGCAATTGCGCGCAACAATGGCCTGCGGCAATATACTCGGCTTCGGCGGTAGAAAGAGCGACCGAATTTTGCTTCTTTGAAGCCCAAGACACCAAGGATCTTCCCAAGAACTGACAAGTCCCCGATGTGCTCTTCCTATTAATTCTACACCCCGCCCAATCGGCATCCGAATAACCAATCAAATCAAATGTGGATCCCCGAGGGTACCAAAGCCCAAACTTAGGAGTAAAAGCCAAATATCTCAAGATTCGTTTCACGGCCGTAAGGTGTGATTCCTTAGGGTCGGCTTGGAATCTTGCACACATGCAAACGGAAAGCATAATGTCCGGTCGAGATGCACACAAATAAAGCAATGAACCAATCATCGACCGGTATACCTTTTGATCCACGGACTTACCTCCCGTGTCGAGGTCGAGATGCCCATTTGTTCCCATGGGTGTCTTGATGGGCTTGGCATCCTTCATTCCAAACTTGCTTAGGATATCTTGAGTATACTTCGTTTGGCTAATGAAGGTGCCCTCATGGAGTTGCTTGACTTGGAATCCTAAAAAATACTTCAACTCCCCCATCATCGACATCTCGAATTTTTGTGTCATGATCCTACTAAATTCTTCACATGTAGATTTGTTAGTAGACCCAAATATGATATCATCAACATAAATTTGGCATACAAACAAATCATTATCAAGAGTCTTAGTGAATAAAGTAGGATCGGCTTTGCCGACTTTGAAGCCATTTGCAATAAGGAAATCTCTAAGGCATTCATACCATGCTCTTGGGGCTTGCTTGAGCCCATAAAGCGCCTTAGAGAGCCTATAAACATAGTTAGGGTACTCACTGTCTTCAAAGCCGGGAGGTTGCTCAACATAGACTTCCTCCTTGATTGGTCCATTGAGGAAGGCACTCTTCACGTCCATTTGATAAAGCTTGAAGCCATGGTAAGTAGCATAGGCCAATAATATACGAATTGACTCAAGCCTAGCTACGGGTGCATAGGTTTCACCAAAATCCAAACCTTCGACTTGTGAATACCCCTTGGCCACGAGTCGAGCTTTGTTCCTAGTCACCACACCATGCTCGTCTTGCTTGTTGTGGAAGACCCACTTGGTTCCTACAACATTTTGATTAGGACGTGGAACTAAGTGCCATACCTCGTTCCTCGTGAAATTGTTGAGCTCCTCTTGCATCGCCATCACCCAATCCGAATCTTGAAGTGCTTCCTCTACCCTGTGTGGCTCAATAGAGGAAACAAACGAGTAATGTTCACAAAAATGAGCAACACGAGATCGAGTAGTTACCCCCTTATGAATATCGCCGAGGATGGTGTCGACGGGGTGATCTCGTTGTATTGCTTGGTGGACTCTTGGGTGTGGCGGCCTTGGTTGTTCATCCTCCTTGTCTTCATCATTTGTATCTCCCCCTTGATCATTGCCGTCATTTTGAGGTGGTTCATCTTCTTGATCTTCTTGTTCAACATCTTGAGCCTCATCCTCAACTTGAGTTGGTGGAGATGCTTGCATGGAGGAGGATGGTTGATCTTGTGCTTGTGAAGGCTCTTCGGATTCCTTAGGACACACATCCCCAATGGACATGTTCCTTAGCGCTATGCATGGAGCCTGTTCTTCACCTGTTTCATCAAGATCAACTTGCTCTACTTGAGAGCCGTTAGTCTCATCAAACACAACGTCACAAGAAACTTCAACAAGTCCTGAGGACTTGTTAAAGACTCTATATGCCCTTGTGTTTGAGTCATATCCTAGTAAAAAGCCTTCTACAGTTTTAGGAGCAAATTTAGATTTTCTACCTCTTTTGACAAGAATAAAACATTTGCTACCAAAAACTCTAAAATATGAAATATTGGGCTTTTTACCGGTTAGGAGTTCATAAGATGTCTTCTTGAGGATTCGGTGAAGATATAACCGGTTGATGGCGTAGCAGGCGGTGTTGACCGCCTCGGCCCAAAATCGATCCGGTGTCTTGTACTCATCAAGCATGGTTCTTGCCATGTCCAATAGAGTTCGATTCTTCCTCTCCACTACACCATTTTGTTGTGGAGTGTAGGGAGAAGAGAACTCATGCTTGATGCCCTCCTCCTCAAGGAAACCTTCAATTTGAGCGTTCTTGAACTCCGTCTCATTGTCGCTTCTAATTTTCTTGATCCTTAAGCCGAACTCATTTTGAGCTCGTCTCAAGAATCCTTTTAAGGTCTCTTGGGTTTGTGATTTTTCCTGCAAAAAGAATACCCAAGTGAAGCGAGAATAATCATCCACAATTACAAGGCAATACTTACTACCGCCGATGCTTATGTAAGCGATCGGGCCGAATAAATCCATGTGTAGGAGCTCCAGCGGCCTGTCGGTAGTCATGATGTTTTTGTGTGGATGATGTATGCCAACTTGCTTCCCGGCTTGACATGCGCTACAAATCCTGTCTTTCTCAAAATGAACATCGGTTAGTCCCAAAATGTGTTCTCCCTTTAGAAGCTTGTGAAGATTCTTCATTCCAACATGGGCTAGTCGGCGGTGCCAGAGCCAACCCAAGTTAGTCTTAGCAATCAAGCAAGTGTCGAGTTCAGCTCTATTAAAATCTACTAAGTATAGCTGACCCTCTAACACTCCCTTAAAAGCTATTGAATCATCACTTCTTCTAAAGACAGTAACACCAGTATCAGTAAAAAGACAGTTGTAGCCCATTTGACATAATTGGGATACGGAAAGCAAATTGTAATCTAAGGAATCTACAAGAAAAACATTTGAAATAGTATGGTCAGGAGATATAGCAATTTTACCCAAACCTTTGACCAAACCTTGATTTCCATCCCCGAATGTGATAGCTCGTTGGGGATCTTGGTTTTTCTCATATGAGGAGAACATCCTTTTCTCCCCTGTCATGTGGTTTGTGCACCCGCTGTCGAGTATCCAACTTGAGCCCCCGGATGCATAAACCTACAAAACAAGTTTAGTTCTTTGTTTTAGGTACCCAAACGGTTTTGGGTCCTTTGGCATTAGATACAAGAACTTTGGGTACCCAAACACAAGTCTTGGAGCCCTTGTGTTTGCCCCCAACAATTTTGGCAACTACCTTGCCTGATTTGTTAGTTAAAACATAAGATGCATCAAAAGTTTTAAATGAAATGGC
The DNA here is from genome assembly GCA_029449295.1 of Zea luxurians. Lineage (NCBI taxonomy): Eukaryota > Viridiplantae > Streptophyta > Magnoliopsida > Poales > Poaceae > Zea > Zea luxurians. The sequence goes on from JAOPSE010000012.1 coordinate 95,259,212, forward strand.
ATGATCATTTGATGCACTAGTAGTTTTCTTTCTAGGCAACTTGGCATGGGTTGGTTGCCTAGATCTAGATGTCTCACCCTTATACATAAAAGCATGATTAGGGCCAGAGTGAGACTTCCTAGAATGAATTTTCCTAATCTTGCTCTCAGGATAGCCAGCAGGGTACAAAATGTAACCCTCGTTATCCTGAGGCATGGGAGCCTTGCCCTTAACAAAGTTAGACAAGTTCTTTGGAGGGGCATTAATTTTAACATTGTCTCCCCTTTGGAAGCCAATGCCATCCTTAATGCCAGGGCGTCTCCCATTATAGAGCATGCTTCTAGCAAGTTTAAATTTTTCATTTTCTAAGTCATGCTCTCTAATCTTAGCATTAAGTTGTGCTATGTGATCATTTTGTTTTTTAATTAAGGCTAGGTGATCATGGATAGCATCAATATTAATATCTCTACATCTAGTACAAATGGAAATATGCTCAGTAGATGTAGATGGTTTGCAAGATTTTAATTCAATGACCTTAGCATGCAATAAATCATTTTTAGTTCTAAGGTCGGAAATAGTAGCATTGCAAACATCAAAATCCTTAGCCTTAGCAATTAATTTCTCATTCTCATTTCTAAGGCTAGCAATAGAACAGTTCAATTTTTCAATCCTAGCAATCAAATCATCATTATCATTTCTAGGAATTGAAACATTGCAAATATGAGAATCAACCTTAGCTAACAAATTTGCATTTTCATTTCTAAGGTTGTCTAAAGTCTCATGACAAGTGCTTAGCTCACTAGACAATTTTTCACATTTTTCTCTTTCTAGAGCATAAGCATTTTTAACCTTAACATGCTTCTTATTTTCTTTAATAAGGAAGTCCTCTTGAGAATCCAAGAGATCATCCTTCTCATGTATAGCACTAATCAATTCATTTAATTTTTCCTTTTGTTGCATGTTGAGGTTAGCAAAAAGAATGCGCAAATTATCCTCTTCATTTTTATCATCATCCTCATCACTAGATGTTTCATATTTAGTGGAGGACTTTGATTTTACCTTCTTTTTGCCGTCCTTGGCCATGAGACACTTGTGGCCGACGTTGGGGAAGAGGAGGCCCTTGGTGACGGCGATGTTGGCGGCGTCCTCGTCGTCGGAGGAGTCGCTTGAGCTTTCGTCGGAGTCCCACTCCCGACAAACATGGGCATCGCCGCCCTTCTTCTTGTAGTATCTCTTCTTCTCCTTCCTCTTGCCCTTCTTGTCGTCGCCCCTGTCACTATCACTAGACATAGGACATTTTGCAATAAAATGACCGGGCTTACCACACTTGTAGCAAACCTTCTTGGAACGGGATTTGTAATCCTTCCCCTTCCGTTGCCTGAGGATTTGCCGAAAACTCTTGATGATTAGGGCCATCTCCTCGTTGTCGAGCTTGGAGGCGTCAATTGGTTGTCTACTTGGTGTAGACTCCTCCTTCTTCTCCTCCGTTGCCTTGAAGGCCACCGGTTGCGCCTCGGATGTGGAAGGCTCGTCAAGCTCGTTGATCTTCTTGGAGCCCTTAATCATGCATTCAAAACTCACAAAATTCCCGATAACTTCCTCGGGGGTCATTTGTGGATATCTAGGATTGCCACGAATTAATTGAACTTGTGTGGGGTTAAGGAAAATAAGGGCTCTTAGAATAACCTTAACCACTTCGTGGTCATCCCATTTTGCGCTTCCGAGGTTGCGCACTTGGTTCACCAAGGTCTTGAGCCGGTTGTACATGTCTTGTGGCTCCTCCCCTTGGCGAAGACGGAAGCGACCGAGCTCCCCCTCGATCGTTTCCTGCTTGGTGATCTTGGTGAGTTCATCACCCTCGTGCGCCGTCTTGAGTAGGTCCCAAATCTCCTTGGCGTTCTTCAACCCTTGTACTTTGTTGTATTCCTCCTTGCTTAGAGAGGCAAGGAGGATGGTTGTGGCTTGGGAGTTGAAGTGCTCGATTTGGGCCACTTCATCCGTGTCATAGTCCTCATCCCCTACGGATGGTACCTGTACACCATACTCAACAACATCCCATAATCTTTTGTGGAGAGAGGTTAGATGAAATCGCATCAAATTACTCCACATAGCATAATCTTCACCATTAAAAGTTGGTGGTTTGCCTAATGGGACGGATAGTAAAGGTGTATGTTTAGGAATGCGAGGGTAGCGTAGGGGAATCTTACTATACTTCTTACGCTCTTGGCGTTTAGAAGTGACGGATGCCGCGTCGGAGCCGGAGGTAGATGTCGATGAAGTGTCGGTCTCGTAGTAGACCACTTTCCTCATCCTCTTGTGCTTGTCCCCACTCCGATGCGGCTTGTGAGAAGAAGATTTTTCCTTCTTCTCCCTGTGGTGAGAAGAGGAAGATCTTTTCTCCTTCCGCTTGGAGGAGTTCTTCTTCTTCTCTCTTCTCTTGGTGCGGGATTCTTCCGATGAAGTGCTCCCTTGGCTTGTAGTGGGCTTGTTATCGCCGGTCTCCATCTCCCTCTTGGTGTGATCTCCCGACATCACTTCGAGCGGTTAGGCTCTAATGAAGCACCGGGCTCTGATACCAATTGATAGTCGCCTAGAGGGGGGGTGAATAGGGCGAAACTGAAATTTACAAAAATAATCACAACTACAAGCCGGGTTAGCGTTAGTAATAAAGAAACGAGTCCGCGAGAGAGGGTGCAAAACAAATCGCAAGCAAATAAGAGTGTGACACGACGATTTGTTTTACCGAGGTTCGGTTCTCGCAAACCTACTCCCCGTTGAGGAGGCCACAAAGGCCGGGTCTCTTTCAACCCTTCCCTCTCTCAAACGATCCCACGGATCGAGTGAGCTTTCTCTTCTTCTCAATCAAACGGGAACAAAACTTTCCCGCAAGGGCCACCACACAATTGGTGCCTCTTGCTTTGGTTACAATTGAGATTGATCACAAGAACAAGTGAGAAAGAAAAGAATGCGATCCAAGCGCAAGAGCTCGAAAGAACACAAGCAAATCACTCTCTCTAGTCACTATGGTGTTGTGTGGAATTTGGAGAGGACTTGATCTATTTGGTGTGTCTAGAATTGAATGCTAGAGCTCTTGTAGTAGTTGAGAAGTGGAAAACTTGGATGGCAATGAATGTGGGGTGGTTGGGGTATTTATAGCCCCAACCACCAAAAGTGACCGTTGCTGGAAGCTGTCTGTTCGATGGCGCACCGGACAGTCCGGTGCACACCGGACAGTCCGGTGCCCCTGCCACGTCACCATTGCCGTTGGATTCTGACCGTTGGAGCTTCTGACTTCTGGGCCCGCCGGGGTGTCCGGTGCACACCGGACATGTACTGTTTGATGTCCGGTGCACCGGTATGGGCGATCCTGACGTCTGCGCGCGCTGCGCGCGCATTAAATGCACCGCAGGGAGCCGTTGGCGCCGCAGGGAGCCATTGCTCCGCTGGTACACCGGACAGTCCGGTGAATTTTAGCGGAGCGGCTGTCGTGCGAACCCGAGGCTGGCGAGTTCCGGAGACCGCGCTTCCTTGGAGCACCGGACATGTCCGATGCACACCGGACAGTCCGGTGAATTATAGCGCGCCGGCTTCCGAGAATTCCCGAGGGCGAAGAGTTTGAGTCGAAGTCCTCTGGGCGCACCGGACATGTCCGGTGCACACCGGACAGTCCGGTGCCTCTAGCCAGAGGTGCCCTCGGTTGCCTCATTGCTCCTTTGTTGAATCCAACACTTGGTCTTCTTATTGGCTAAATGTGAACCTTTTGCACCTGTATAACTTATGCACTAGAGCAAACTAGTTAGTCCAATATTTGTGTTGGGCAATTCAACCACCAAAATTATTTGGAAACTAGGTGTAACCCTAATTCCCTTTCAACTAGCATAAAGCTAAACCATAATAATCCAACCCAAATAGGTAAATAAGGACATGGATAACAAAAGCTAGTCAATCCTTAGGTATAAACTGTGTAAATGCAGAAAGTGAATTAAGGAATGCATAGGACATAAGTGGGTCAAGGGACACTTGCCTCCTGTGGGGGATAGATATCCCCCGGGTCCACTGAAAGAGTAAAGGACCTCACGAAAGGCCCGAGGGCCCAATAAATCGTAAGGCTATTCTTTCGTGGGCCTGGGGGGAAACAACCAGCCAGGCAGAGCGACGTAAGGCCGGATTGGTGCAAACCCGGACGGCCCATAGCGTCGAGCGAGTGGCCACAACGGAGATCCGACTTTCCCGCGCTGGAGTCCCCATGCAGCGAAGCCACGTGAGGATAAGTCGGCGAGGGTTACGTAAAGGATAATCTCAAGAAGTTCACTATCTTTTAGCCACTTGTTGTTATCTTATCCGTGTGTACCGCCCCACGGTCGAGTATATAAGGCCTAGGGGGCACCCCTTCAGAACGATGGACCCATTACTTAACCACCCACACCAACTCTCCGTATTCTCGATCTAGAGAACTCTCTTGTACTCATATCCACCAAGCATATTCATCAGGACGTAGGGTGTTACGCATCACTAAGCGGCCCGAACCTGTAATCCTTGTCCACCGTCCCTCGTGCGATCAGCACGAACCATTTTGCTACAGTTGTCGACACCTTCCTACTCTTAAAACACCTTGAGGGGCAACCCCGGGTGTGCGGTCGGACCCAAAACACCGACAGCTGGCGCGCCAGGTAGGGGCTGTGTCAACAATCCAAGCTAGCTCAATGGCCATCTCCTTCTACAGCAAGATCACCCTACGCCCCGGATCTATGTTCTGCTTCGGAACAATCTCATTCGTAGCAGACGAAGAAGGAATTCTGCACCGTATCGCGGATCCGCCGGAAAAGGAATCTTCCCCAACAAATTCCGAAAATACCGGAGAAGTGCAACCTCCGACTCTCCGAAAGAAGATCACTACGACGGCAGCACCGTTCTACCCCGACGTCCTCTTCATCGGAAGAGCGGAATCGCCCGCCATCTCCGACGACGAGCCGACTGTACCCGGGGAGGAACCGCCTCAGCGAGAGTCCCGTCGACGGAGGAACCGGCGCAGGAACGTTCGACGACATCACGCAGCCGGAGAGCGGAATCCAGAACAACCTGTCTCGCGGGACGAGGTCTCGGAGGTAGGAGAAACCCCGGAAGAACGCGTCTTCAGAGAGCGAAGGAACTCCTGACGACGTGATCGCCGACGAGCTCAGGAACAAGCCGAGCAGGATGCAAGGCAACGTCGAGAGAATCCATTCTTTGGGCGCAACCTGAACCCCGACTTCGCCCGAGCCATGAACACGCCGAGCGAGGTCGGAGGGGTACTGGCTCGGATAGCTGAAGGACTACCTCGGACTCCCGACGCCGATGGCTACCGGCGACTATTTACTCAGGCGGCTAACCACCTTCTACCGCTTGCCCACCCGCCAAACGATCTACGACACGCCATCAACAGTCGCCGAGACGCGCGGAGCTCCATCAATGCTTCGCGCGAACGGCGGCATGAGAACGAGATTCGCCGTCGGGAGGAGTACGACAGGGATCATGGCATCCCGACTCAGAGCCAAGCTACCAGAACTGAGTCGGCAACGGCTTCAACTGGCGGAACCACCCGGGGACGGTCGAGGAATCACAATCACAACTCCCCTCCCCGGGACAGACATCGACCCCGACGACAGGAGGACACGTGCGGAGTGTCCGCCCTTACTCCGCGCCTTAGGGCCATCCAATGGCCTCCCAACTTCAAGGTATCCAATGTTGACAAATATGAACCTAAGCAGGATCCGTGGGGTTGGCTAGCCGTCTACACCACCGCTGCTCGAGCCACCGGGGTGTCCGAAGACGTGATGACCGCGTACTTACCCATCGTCCTTGGGCAAGACGCGCTGCAATGGCTGCGACATCTACCCCGACACTGCATCGACGTTTGGGGCGACTTCAGTCGGCGCTTCACCGCCAACTTCCAGTCCCTCTCCGACAAGCCAGCGCAACCGTGGGACCTCAAATCTATCAAGCGCCGGGGGGACAAGACTCTCCGTTCGTACCTCAAGAGATTTCAAACCATGAGAAATCGTATCCCCGAAGTCACGGAGGCGGCCGTGATCGAGGACTTCTACCGAGGATCCAATGACTCGGCTTTTGTCCGAGCCATACTACAGAAGGCGCCGACTACCTCCGAGGAGCTGTTCCGGGAAGCCGACCTCTACATCACCGCCGACGAGCGAGCCCAGGACCTCATCGGAGGAGCAAAGCCCGCACCGGCAGCACCACGACGCGACGCGAACCAGCAACCCGACAAGCGATGGGAGAAGAGGCCACGTGAAGAAGTGCACGCTGCCGGACCACAAGCCTCTCACGCTCGAGGAGGACCTCGTGGAGGCGAACGTACGCTGGACGACATCCTCGACGCCCAGTGCCCGTACCACAAGGACATGCGCCACACTCTTCGTAACTGCCGAGACTTCAAGCACTCCGTCGGACACGGCCGACCCTTCCAACCTCTACCTCCTCCTCCGCCGAGGGGAGGACCAGATGAACCACGACAACCCCATCGGCCGGAGGAGGGAGGAGGAGGAGGAGGTTTTCCACGCGTTGACAGGGAAGTCAACGTCATCTTCGGCGGACACGGATCGCAGGAGAGCAAAAGACAGCAAAAGCTCAATGATCGCCAGATACTGGTAGCGACCATCGGCCCTCCCGCCCCATACCGGTGGTCGGAGCACCCGATCACTTTCACTCGGGCAGATCAATGGCTTAACTTCGACCACCCGGGCAAATACCCGCTTCTCGTCGATCCGGTGATCCGAGAGAGCCGGGTGAAGAAGGTATTAGTGGACGGGGGGAGCAGCATCAACGTCACCTTCCCCCGGACACTCCAAGGCTTGGGAGTTCACCTCAAAGAGCTCCACGAGTCAGACACTCCTTTCTTCGGCATCGTGCCGACGGAAGGGGAATACCCGCTGGGCCACATCTACATGCCAGTAACCTTTGGAACTCCGGAGAACTACAGAACCGAGTTCCTGAGGTTTGAAGTGGCAAACTTCGACTGCGGGTACAACGCCATCATCGGGAGGCCGGGATTGGCCAAGTTCATGGCCATTCCGCATTACACCTACATGATACTGAAGATGCCGGGACCGCAAGGGATCATAACTGTGCGCGCAGACTTCCAAGGCGCCGCAGAGTGTTTCCGGGTGGCTATTCAAGCAGCCCTCACCGCCAAACCGTCGACGGCTCCCTCTACTTTGGCGAACTCTAAGCCTGAGGAGGACCTCGCAATACCGGCGAATGAAGCTCAGACCGCGACCTCTATGCGGCCGACTGAAGAAACCAAGAGAATCAACCTGGGGTTCGCTGATGAGCGCAAGACGGCCATCATCAGCTCCAGTTTGGATGACAAATAGGAAAGCGCGCTCGTCCAGTTTCTGCAAGATAACCGAGATGTATTCGCATGGCAACCTGCGGATATGCCGGGAGTCCCAAGAGAACTGGCCGAGCACAAACTGAAGGTTTTTCCCCAGGCAAGGCCGATTCGGCAAAAATTACGTCGTTTCACGCCTGACAAGAGAGAAGCCATTCGCGCCGAGTTAGCTCGCTTGGTCGTGGCTGGATTCATTAGAGAAGTGTTACATCCCGAGTGGTTAGCCAATCCTGTTCTTGTACTCAAAAAGAATAAAGTGGACTGGCGCATGTGTGTTGATTATACTGATCTCAACAAACACTGTCCGAAGGATCCTTTCGGGCTCCCAAGGATAGATCAGGTGGTGGACTCCACCGCTGGATGTTCTATGCTGTCTTTCCTGGATTGTTATTCTGGATATCATCAGATTAGTCTGGCGAAGGAAGATGAAGAAAAAACGGCATTCATTACTCCATTTGGTGCTTTCTGTTATACCTCCATGCCGTTCGGCCTCAAAAACGCTGGAGCGACTTACCAGAGAGCCATTCAAACATGCTTAGCCGATCACTGGGGCAAGCGTGTGGAGGCCTATGTGGATGATGTGGTAATCAAAACACAGGACTCAAAAGATTTCATCGAAGACTTGCAACTGGTTTTCAACAGTCTGAGGCGGTATAGGTGGAAGCTTAATCCTGAGAAATGTGTTTTTGGGGTACCAGCCGGAAAGTTACTCGGGTTTATTGTCAGTCACCGGGGAATTGAAGCTAATCCGGATAAGATTGAAGCTATCATGAAGATGGAAGCACCTCGATCGCAAAAGAAAGTCCAACGGCTTACTGGATGCATGGCGGCTCTAAGCAGATTTATATCCAGGCTGGGAGAAAAAGGTTTGCCGTTTTACAAGTTGCTCAAGAAGGTGGATAAATTCCAGTGGACTTCAGAAGCGCAAGAAGCTCTAGACGCTCTGAAAAAATTCTTGACAACGCCACCAGTACTGAAACCACCTCGGCGAGCCACGCCAACTCAACCAGCTGAAGATTTGCTGCTATATATCTCTTGCACGACTCACGTGGTAAGCACCGCGTTAGTAGTCGAGCGAGTAGAAGAAGGACATGCCTACCCAGTACAACATCCTGTCTACTTCATCAGTGAAGTTCTAGGCCCCTCAAAGAAAAAGTACCCTCAAGTTCAGAAGCTATTGTATGCAGTACTTCTAACTGCCCGCAAGCTGCGTCACTACTTTGACGATCACAAAGTCATAGTAGTCACAAGTTTTCCAATAGGGGATATACTTCACAACAAGGAAGCCATCGGTCGAATAGCCAAGTGGGCTTGTGAGTTGGGATCTCATGACATCGAGTTCCGGCCTCGCACTGCCATCAAAACTCAAGCACTGGTTGATTTTGTATCAGAGTGGACTGAGCAACAAGTACCAGACAACCCGGAGACTGCAGAAGTATGGCGAATGTATTTTGATGGCTCACTAAAGCTGCAGGGAGCAGGAGCGGGGATTCTCTTCACTGCACCTGGAGGCGAACACCTCAAGTACGCCCTCCAGTTGCTATTCCCGGCCTCCAACAATGCAGCCGAGTATGAAGCTTTGATCCATGGATTGAACATTGCCATATCATTGGGCGTCAAAAGATTAATGGTATACGGGGATTCTCTGGTAGTCATCAGCCAGATAAATAAGGAGTGGGATTGCTCAAACGATTCGATGGGAAGATACTGCACTGCCGTCCGAAAACTGGAGGATAAATTCGAGGGTCTAGAATTTCATCATGTGGAAAGAGATCGGAACACGGCAGCCGATGTACTATCCAAGCTGGGGTCCAGTCGAACTCAGGTCCCACCCGGGGTTTTCGTGCAAGAAATTCTGCAGCCGAGTATCTCAATGGATCAAATAGAAGAATGCAACATCATAGATCAACCCGAGTCAGATCCTGATGACTGGAGAAGGCCAATTATTAAGTACATAAGGAATGAAGAAAAACCAGACGACAAGAATTTGGCAGAGCGCATTGCAAGACAGTCGGCCCACTATACACTTATTGGAGAGACATTATACAGAAGAGGTGCATCAGGTGTCTTCATGAAATGCATCCTCCCATCTACTGGAAGACAACTCCTGGAGGAGGTCCACGCTGGACAATGTGGAATACATGCAGCCTCCAGAACACTGGTTGGGAAGGTCTTCAGGTCAGGATTCTATTGGCCAACAGCAAAGAACGACGCAGCCGAGTTAGTTCAGAGGTGCGAAGCCTGCCAATACTTGTCAAAGCAACAACACCTGCCAGCACAGCAACTGCAGACCATACCAGTAACTTGGCCTTTCGCGTGCTGGGGACTGGATATGATTGGACCTTTCAAGAAAGCTCAAGGGGGATACACTCATATATTGGTGGCAATTGACAAGTTCACTAAATGGATAGAATTCAAGCCCATTGCCTCCTTAACCTCTGCCAAGGCTGTGGAATTCATACAAGACATAATATTCAGATTCGGGATACCAAACAGCATCATAACCGATTTAGGATCCAACTTCACGAGTTCAGAGTTCTTTGACTTCTGCGAGCAAAAGAGCATTCAGATCAAGTATGCATCTGTAGCCCATCCAAGAGCCAACGGGCAAGTTGAGCGAGCCAACGGGATGATATTGGACGCACTCAGGAAAAAGATTTTCGATAAGAATGAAAAATTCGCAGGAAAGTGGATAAGGGAATTACCCTATGTTGTTTGGAGCCTAAGAACACAACCTAGCCGAGCTTTGCATGGAAACACTCCTTTCTTCATGGTCTATGGGTCGGAGGCAGTGTTGCCTGCTGATCTCAAGTTTGGGGCGCCAAGGTTGATCTTCGAAAGCATAGCAGAAGCTGAGACCACCAGGCTGGAGGACATAGACGTACTCGAGGAAGAACGGTTAAACGCAGTAATCCAATCAGCAAGATACCAGCAAACTCTAAGGCGCTATCACGACAAGGCTGTGCGGCAATGATTCTTCTCAGTAGGGGAGCTCGTCCTTCACCAAATTCTAACGGGAGAAGGACGACACAAGTTATCGCCCTTATGGGAAGGACCCTTTGTAGTAGCAGAAGTCACTCGGCCCGGATCGTATCGCCTCACTCAGATGGACGGCACAGAAGTTGGGAACTCCTGGAATATAGAACACCTGAGAAAGTTTTATCCCTAGCTGTACTTCAAAACTGCTGGGATAACGATGATGTACTCTGTAAAGTGGAAATATGTCACCAATAAAGAAAAGGTCTCAAGGATACTCAATTTATTTACGACTGATCTGCATTCTTACTTAACTCAGGGTGACCACTATGCCCTGCTAACGGAGCAATCGGCTTAAGTCGGCAACGACTTAAGGCGGTGCAACATGCTCACGCTTACTTAACTCAGGGTGACCACTATGCCCTGCTAACGGAGCAATCGGCTTAAGTCGGCAACGACTTAAGGCGGTGCAACATGCTCACGCTTACTTAACTCGGGGTGACCACTATGCCCTGCTAACGGAGCAATCGGCTTAAGTCGGCAACGACTTAAGGCGGTGCAACATGCTCGCGCTTACTTAACTCGGGGTGACCACTATACCCTGCTAACGGAGCAATCAACTTAAGTCGGCGGCAACTTAAGACCAGTGCAACATACTCACACCTATATAATTCAGGGGATGATTTCCATATCCCACAGACAAAATTCATGGGCATCATGCGTCATTACTACCAAACTCATCAACTAAAAAATTCTGATACAATGAGAGAGTAACTATGCCATTTGAATAAACTGATATCCTCTAACAAATATTCAATCATGCAAGCTGCGCGCTTGGAGCACGCAGAATGTTTTTTCTATTTTGCAATGTCTTTCTCAGGAGCGACCGATGAAGAAGGGCGACTCGAGGAATCAGGGGCGGCGTTCACGTCAGCCCTTATATCTTCGGGAACGACCACGCCGGGTCTCCACATCAAGATTCGTCCCGCCCGAATAGCCTTGTCCAGGGCTTTGTCGCGTTGGGCCTTGAGAGTAGCGGAAGTCTCTTCAGCAGTTTTAGCAGCCAGTCGAGCGTTCTCTAACTCCTGGGCAATAGATTTTTTGGAAGCCCGGAGCCCCTTGATGGTAGCATCCTTCGCTGATATCAACTGCTTAAGCCGGGTCACCTCCTCCATGGATTCCTGCAGCTTGCGACGATGAAGGTCTAATTCTTCCATGGTGAAGCGATGACTTCTTTCCAAAATGGTCAGCGAATTGCTAGAATCCCGATACAACCTGTCAAGATTGTCATGAGAAGCGGCAAGGATACGTTTTTCTTCCTGCAAGCACAAGTCAGTTCCTTCAAAAACCAGGCAAGTAATAGGAGCACAGCAAGGAAAAAGCGCAGTTTTGTATATCACCTTTTCAGAGTCAAGCTAGGCATGCAGAGAAGAACTCAACGCATTGGCATCATCCAAGGCAGCAGAGACCTGACTCAGCTCAATCTGACTTTGAGAATACTTTTCCTCAAGATCAGTGCATCGCTGAGCCAATTCAGCTTGATCCTAAGAATGTTTCTCCTCAAGAAGTGCAGTCTGCCGAGTCATTCCTAGTAAGAGGTAACCAAACAAAACAAGGTCAGAAGGTCAAACAGTCCACAACAAACGCGAAGAAAAGAAAGAGGGCACTAACCAGCGTTAATCGCCTCCAACTCGGATACACGACGATGAAGTGACACTGGATTCCAACACGAAAGAGACGAAGCTACTTCTGGGACAGGAACACCCTGCGATCTCAGCTGGCTGGCCATCCCATCCACCAAAACCTGATGAGAAGAACAGATGAGCACAATGGCAAAAGTTCATGCAATGTAAAAATCAAGCCAAAAAACAGCACTGTACCTGGAGGTTGGAAAAGAATGAAGGGATCCCCAGATCAGGAGAAATCAGCTGACAACCAGGCGCAAGGTCACCACCCGAAGCAGTTTGCAACGGAATGGTGGGAATCAGTTCAGCGCCTTCAACAGAGCCGGACACTCGATCAGCGGGGACGCTGCCCTCTAAAGCGACGCCCTGGTCCAAAGTTTGAGCCACCACCATGCAGCCAGAGCGTGGAGGTGACCCCGCGTGAACGTCCATGGAAGTGCCGGAAGGAGTCCCTGTTTGGGCACCCTCGGGGGCTGGGTCATAGTTGGCACTGCCCACTTGAGCTGGATCATCCCCGGCAGCACCCTCGGGGGCTGGGCAGTGGCTCGCACCCTTCGCCCGAGCTAAGTCATCCCCGACGACACCCTCGGGGGCTGGGCATGTGTCAGCACCAGTCTTAAGGTCCAGACTCTCCGCAGTAACCACCTCTAAGGTTGACGGACCCTCGGCTACTTCCATGGAATCAGGACAATCCAAGTCAGCATCCCGACCCTCGAGACCGCGCTCTAAGGTTGACGAGGCGCGGGATGACCTCAACCCAGCATCCGGCACGGCACCGCAAGCTTCCGTTACATCATCATCCACTGGCCCTGATAACAAGTCCTCTGGAACCATATCCTCAAGAGTTTGATCAAAGTCGGCCAGAGATATGTTTTGCAGACCAACAAGGGCAGATAAAGCAGGAGAAGGAACTCCACTACTTTCCCCACTGGCGAGGAATTGCCGACTGTTCTTCCGAGTCAGAGGGACTTCATTCTCTTCCTCTCTGTCGTCTTCATCAGCAACACAGCCAACACCCCCATTGGGATCAACGACAGATGGACCACACCCATTGGGATCAGCATCGATAAATTCAGGCGCAGGAACCTCCTCAGCAGCAGGAACCGAGGGACCAGCATCCTGATCCAAACTAGATACTCGCCGAACGCGTCTCCTTTTCTTTTTCTGCTCGTCAGCAGGAAGATCAGCTTGATTAGTTCGGCAAGGACACCTCGAGCGAACACGGACAGGTCTCTGAACATTCAAGGTTATACCAACCTCAGGGAGAGGCGCCACTGCCAATGTCTCAGCAGGAGTAGCGTCAGAGGAATCCTCAGCCAACATGTCAAGCATAGCATTCATTTCTGCATCATTAGGATCCAAAGGCACCTCGAAATAGACTTGTCGCTCATCATCAGGAATTTTCCCAAGTGAGGCAACCAAAGCATTGACTTCTTCATCAGAGGGCCGCGTTCTAAGGCCCAAATTGCCATCAGTCGCAGGTGGATTTGACACGAAGAGCGTGAAGGCTTTGACAGGAGGCAGATTCCAGGCCGAGTACGCCACCGGAGCACCAACATTGGATACTTTGCCTCTGAGAATCATTTCTAGTCGGCTCACTAAATCTGCAGAAGGGATTCTCTTGTTGATAACCCGGGTTGGGTCGGCTAGCCCTTGATACAGATAAGCCGGGTGGACCCTATCTTTCAGTGGCTGAATGTTTTTGAAAACGAAGTCAGCAACTATAGCTTCAGCAGTTAAACCCCTTTCTTTCAATAGCCCAACTTCAGCTAGCAGCACACTGGCCTCAGCCACCTCCTCGTCTGTAGGAGACTCGGTCCAGCTCGGGGTGCGAACGTCTGGCTGTCTTCCCGACCGGGGGGGAGAGAATTTCCATAGTTATCAACTATAAACCACTCCAGACGCCATCCCTTAATGCTGTCTTTAAGGGGAATCTCAAGATATTCAGTCTTCCGTCCCCGGCGCATCTCCAAACTGGCACCCCCGACCAACTGATGTTGTCCCCCGGCCATCCCAGGGCGACAATGATACAGATGTTTCCACAAGCCAAAATGCGGCAGCACGCCGAGAAAGGCTTCACATAAGTGGACGAAGATGGAAATTTGCAGAATTGAGTTAGGGTTCAGATGGGTGAGGTTGATGTGGTAGAAATCAAGAAGACCGCGGAAAAAGGGAGAAATAGGAAGACCAAGCCGCGGAGAAGAAAAGGAGCGTAAACCACGGACTCGTGGGTATCCTCTGTCGGGACCGTAGTCCCATGGCAAATCCGCCAAGAACAGAGTTCCCGTGGAGGAAGAACACCGATGGACACAAGGTGGAGGAGTTCGGCTTCAGAGATGATAGACATGTGGTTACCTGCAAAAGGCAACTGGCTGTTGGGATCGATTGGAGGAATCACCACGGCAGACGAGCTCGCGATTTTCCTCTTGGGAGCCATCTCGATTCAACCAGTAAGCAGATTGGAGGCGAGCGCAGAGAGGGTTTGGAAGCGGGAATGCAATAACTAGGGCGCGGAAAGCAAAGGCGGCTAAAAGTGCAGCTCTTATAGGATATTCCCGGACCAGATACCGTTTCAAAAAGTGCCCAGTCATCACCCGGCAGTTATTTCCAAAACTCCAGCATGCCACGTAGTCATTCGGTAGTTATTTCCAAAAACTGGTGGGCAACCCCATCACTCGGGTGTTATCCTCAAAATAACTCGGCATTGCCTCTAAAATGTCGACGGCGACCTTCAATCACTCGGCGTTGCTTCTAAAAACGCCAGTCTCGTGTTCAACCGCTCGGCATTACTTCTAAAATGCCGACGTTGACCTTCGCCCACTCGGCATTACTTCTAAAATGCTGACGTCGACTTTCAATCACTCGGCGTTGCCTCTAAAACGCCAGTCTCGTGTTCAACCGCTCGGCATTACTTCTAAAATGCCGACGTTGACCTTCGCTCACTCGGCATTACTTCTAAAATGCTGACGTCGACCTTCAATCACTCGGCGTTGCCTCTAAAACGCCAGTCTCGTGTTCAACCGCTCGGCATTACTTCTAAAATGCCGACGTTGACCTTCGCTCACTTGGCATTACTTCTAAAATGTCAACGGCGACCTTCAATCACTCGGCGTTGCCTCTAAAACGCCAGTCTCGTGTTCAACCGCTCGGCATTACTTCTAAAATGCCGACGTTGACCTTCGCTCACTCGGCATTACTTCTAAAATGCTGACGTCGACTTTCAATCACTCGGCGTTGCCTCTAAAACGCTGATCTGGAGTTCAACCGCTCGGCATTACTTCTAAAATGTCGACAGCGACTTTCGATCACTCGGCGTTACCTCTAAAACGCCGACCTCACGTTCAATCGCTTGGCGTTACTTCTAAAAATGTCGATACAGACTGCAATATTACTTGTCGGCTACTTCTGGAAGCGTCAGTATGATGATCAAGTTGCCTGTCTATCGTCTCAAGAGAATCAGATTTATAATCAAACAAAACGAGTCATCAAGATGAAACCAAAGGCATTCTTCATTAAGGGAAGTGGCAATACTTACAAATCAACTCATTATGAGTTGATACTTCCTTACTGCTACTACTACTACTACGCTACACTATACTACTCTACATTACTAATACTACTACATTATTTCACTATACTATTTCTAATCTATACTAATATCTAAAAAGACCAGTGGCATCTAGCCACTGGCCCTGCCCCTGCCGCCGCCGCCGCCCTTGGTGCTGCCCCTGCTGCCGCCGCCCTTGGTGCTGCCCCTGCTGCTGCCGCCCCTGGTGCTGCCCTTGCTGCTGCCATTGCCGCCGCCCCCGCCACTGCCGCTGCCGTCGCCGTCGCCACCGTCGTCGTCGTCGTCGTCGTCCTCGCCCTCGCCGCCGTCGTCCGAGTCCTCCTCATCCGAGGAGTACTCCGACTCATCCGAGCCCTCGAGCCCGGAGCGCTCGACAGCCCGGATGTACGTCCAGACCTCCGCGGCTATCCCCTAGGAGTCGTCCGAGTCATCGGACGACGCCGGGGGAGAGACGGGAGCCGGAGACCCCTCGGACTCGGAGGAGAACTCCTCCTCCGAGTATTCCGAGTCACCGAAATCCTCCGACGGAGGAGTCGGCTCGCGCTTGCGTTTGTTGTTTTTGCCCATGGCGGAAGCAAGCGAGAAAGAAGAGAAGAAAGCAATAAGGAATAAGCAAAGAGATGTGAAGAAACCAGAGGGGCAACAGCATTATTTATAGAAGGGAAAGGCAACCGCTCACCTCCAACCGCGGTCACTGAACAGTCGCAAAGCATTCAATATGCACTCCCACCCGTCCGAAGACACGTCAGGCGGCTGACGCCGTTTCATGCAGCACTACACCCATTGGGACTCCAGTCAACAGCGCAAAGGATATGATTACACTCGCCGTCCCATCACATTACAACTCAGAAGCAGCCGGTTAAAACACTCAGCGTACCAAGCCGTTCCTTGCCCACACCCATTGGGGGGGGACGCCCAGGAATTGTCAGTATATTTTTCAAAATGGTCACATCTGTGCAGAGCATGCAGTGAATGCCTCAAGACAAAAATGAGATATCAACAAGAGTTAGAGAGAAACCAAATATAGCCAGCAGAGTGCAAAATACGGTCGACAGACACGACTTGAAGGCTAGACAGAGAACGTCCATCAAATGTCCAATCAGTCTCAGAGCAAATAAATTACGCTACCTAGCAAGATATGGGAGGATTGCAAACCCGGCTGCAAAAGACAAAATACATGCTGACCTCTGAAGCATAATATGGATGACATAGCACGGATGACATCATCCCAACTTTTTTAAGCAGAAAGAGTAATCTTCAGAGAAAGGACATAAAAAGGAGACCTTCAAGCGAATTATCTTCAAAAAATCCACTTGAAGGTCGGGGGCTACACCCATTGGGTGCACCTCCGGTGCACCCCATGGATTATCATTCCAAGCCAGGATAATGCTGATTTCTAAAGCATGGGACAAGATTAAAAAGCCAAGCCCACACCCAAGATGAGCAAGCGCAAATAGAAATGATCTCTACTGAGGACCTTCGAGTAGATTATTTTCTAAAATCTACTCGAAGCTCGGGGGCTACACCCATTGGGTGCACCTCCGGTGCACCCAATGAAGCTCAGAATCTTACAAATTGGAATGCCGACCTCTAAGGCACAGACACGATGCCGGGTTTTAGTCAACAAGTGATCGGAGCAGGAGAAGACAACAGGAAGCTATTTTTCTTCAAAATCACCTACAAACTGGACCTGAGATCTTCGGGTTGATTATCTCTAAATTAACCCAAAGATCGGGGGCTTGTGGGGGATAGATATCCCCCGGGTCCACTGAAAGAGTAAAGGACCTCACGAAAGGCCCGAGGGCCCAATAAATCGTAAGGCTATTCTTTCGTGGGCCTGGGGGGAAACAACCAGCCAGGCAGAGCGACGTAAGGCCGGATTGGTGCAAACCCGGACGGCCCATAGCGTCGAGCGAGTGGCCGCAACGGAGATCCGACTTTCCCGCTCTGGAGTCCCCATGCAGCGAAGCCACGTGAGGATAAGTCGGCGAGGGTTACGTAAAGGATAATCTCAAGAAGTTCACTATCTTTTAGCCACTTGTTGTTATCTTATCCGTGTGTACCGCCCCACGGTCGAGTATATAAGGCCTAGGGGGCACCCCTTTAGAACGATGGACCCATTACTTAACCACCCACACCAACTCTCCGTATTCTCGATCTAGAGAACTCTCTTGTACTCATATCCACCAAGCATATTCATCAGGACGTAGGGTGTTACGCATCACTAAGCGGCCCGAACCTGTAATCCTTGTCCACCGTCCCTCGTGCGATCAGCACGAACCATTTTGCTACAGTTGTCGACACCTTCCTACTCTTAAAACACCTTGAGGGGCAACCCCGGGTGTGCGGTCGGACCCAAAACACCGACACCTCCACCAACCAACTGCTGCTCAGGGTCTTCCCCTGCGAGTTCTTCGAACTCCTCCAACTGACCGTTATCTATACGAGTTCAAACATACATTCCACACATTTAATACCAAAAGAACAGTACACAATACAATGGAATGCAATAGTCAAACACACGTTCGACGCAGGGCTCACAATTACGGTTAAGCGAGAAAGAGGAAATAACGGGCGAGTCTACGGTCGAGAAACGATCATGTTACATAACTATAAATTAAACTACTCGTTTAAACAGAAGACACATTTAATCATTATAAGCAGATAAAGGTGAATTAAAGGAAATGGTCGCACGACGAGACGCGCGACGCAACATTTAAGTTGAATTAAGAAATAAATGATTCGTCGCGCGACAGAGCGCGCAACGAGACTCTTGCATTAATTATGAGTAAACGTTAAGCGTCGCGCGACAAAGCGCACGACGACTTACGTCAACTGAACTGAATTTAAAACGAATCGTCGCGCGACGAAGCGCGCGACACAACACCTTAATAAATATGAATTTAAAATGAATCGTCGCACGACGAAGCACACGACACAGCACACTAATAAAGGCGATTTTAAAATAAATCGTCGCGCGATGAAATGCGCGACGCAGCACATTAATAAAGGCGGATTTAGAATGACTCGTCGCGCGACGAAGTGCGCGACGCAGCATATTAACTAAACTAAAATTAAAATGGATTAAGACGAGAGTTGAACGCAGCACGACTACAGTCGCACGCGTGAGAGCACGCTGCGCGTGCCGAGGGCACGCGAGCTGTGCAGGCGCGTGAGGCGCAAGGCCGCCGGGGCACGGGCACGGGCGCGGGCAGGGGCGTCCAAGGGCGCGGTCGCCGGAGCGTGGGGCCGGGGCCACGAGGCCGGGGCGCGGGGCCGCCGGGGAGGGCGCGCGGCGGGCCTGGGGCGAGCGAGCAGGGGCGCGCGAGCAGGGGCCACACAGGGAGGAAGAAAGGGAGGGGGAGGGAGAGAGAGAGGGAGAGGGGGAGGGGAAGCTCACGTCGGGGATCGAAACTCCGGCGATCACCGTCTCCAAACCCTAGGGCACCACGGGGAGAGGGAGAGAGATGAGAGAGAGAGAGAGAGAGAGGTTGTTGCGCGGGAGAAATCAAATGAGAGAAAGAGACCAGGGGGAGGGGGGGCGCGTGCATGGGGAGGGCAGGGGGTGCCAGGGGCGCGCGGGCCGAGCTGGGTCGAGCCAGGCTGGGCCGCACCGTGGGTTAAAATCCCGCGGCACGCACAACCACAGATCAGAAGATCGATCCGCGAGCAAAAATCCCAAAACGAAACTGCGCAACACACACGATCAAGCACGAAATGAGACGAAGAAATATGATTCCGTATGATGGAACACTCATGTCAACTTAGGTTTTGTTTATCCACAACATGGACACCGGTCACTATACTGCTTTGAAATTAGGGACGAAGGAGCGAAACGGGAAGAGAAAAGAGTGTAACGCCTGAATTTGGTGAGTAAAAAGAAGAAAAAAAATTCTACCCCCAAATTCAGGGTGTTACAAACCTATCCCCCTTAAAAGAATCTCGCCCTCGAGATTTAAGGTTGGCCAGCAAAGAGTTCAGGGTACTTGGCTATCAGATCATCTTCACGCTATCTGGTTGCTTCTTCCTCAGAGTGGTGACTCCATCTGACTTTGCACATTCTGATTGTCTTCCTTCGAGTGACTCTATCTGTCGACTCAAGAATCTGCGTTGGCTTCTCTATGTAGGTCAAGTCCTCCTGGACCTCCAGACCTTCCACTGGCAACTGCTCTTCTGGCACACGCAAACACTTCTTCAACTGAGACACATGAAAGACATCATGCACAATAGACAAATTTTCTGGCAGACTAAGCTAATAGGCCACTTCTCCACGCCTTCCGAGAATCTGATACGGACCAATGTAGCGGGGTGCTAGCTTGCCTTTAACTCCGAATCTTCTAACTCCTCGGATAGGTGATACTTTCAAGTAGACAAAATCTCTCACTTCGAAACTCAGCTCTCTTCTTCTTATGTCCGCATAGCTTCGTTGCCTTGATTGCGCTATCTTCAGATTCTCCCGAACCATCTTGATGTTCTCTTCAGCTTCAAGAAAAATGTCTGGCCCAAACACTTGCTTCTCTCCATGCTGATCCCATTGCAACGGAGTTTTACAACTCCTTCCATAAAGCGCCTGAAATGGTGACATCTTCAAGCTGGCCTAGTAAGTGTTGTTATAGGAGAACTCTGCATAAGGTAACCTCTTGTCCCATCCGGACTGATCTTGCAACGCACAGGCTCTCAACATATCTTCGAGGATTTGATTAGTTCTTTCGGTCTGACCGTCTGTCTATCTGCGGATGGTAGGCTGAACTGAAATTCAGATGCGTACCCAAGGCTTCATGCAACTGCTGCCAGAAATGTGAGGTGAACTACGTTCCTCTGTCTGACACTATCTTCTTTGGCACACCATGAAGACAAACGATCCGAGACATGTACAACTCTGCCAATATTGCACTACTCTAGTTGGTCTTAACAGGTATGAAGTGGGCTGACTTGGTTAAGCGGTCCACCACTACCCAAATGGAATCGTAGCCGGCTCGAGTGCGAGGCAATCCGACTTGAAGTCCATTCCGATTTCATCCCATTTCCACTGAGGAATTTGCAACGGTTGCAACAATCCAGCTGGTCTCTGGTGCTCTGCCTTGATCCGTCGACAACTATCACACATAGCCACAAGCTCTGTGATCTCCCTTTTCATTCCGTACCACCAGAATTTCTTCTTCTTCAAATCCTGATACATCTTCTCACTTCCAGGGTGTATCGAGTAAGCTGTCTCATGAGCTTCTTTGAGGATCAACTCCCGAATGGATTAGACATTAGGAACGCACAAGCGGTCTTTGAACCATATCACACCTTCTGCATGTAACGCCCCGAATTTTGCAGTTGAATTTTTTCTTTTCTTTACTCGCCAAATTCGGGCGTTACCTTTTCTTTTTCTTTTTCCCCTCGCTAGACCTTGACTTTTTCCAAAGCTAGCGGGATTCGGTTTGGAATTCCCGTGTAAAGAAAAACCCTAAAATTGTTTTATGTTGTTTGATGCACCATGCCGAACTATGCATTCTTTGATTGTTTGAAAGTGCGAATGCATTCATCTAGGAAGATCGGATTTCGAAAATAAGGAGAAAACCTTTTCTTTCTTTTTCTTTTTCTTTCTCTCTCCTCTTTTTCTCTCTCTCCCGCGCCGTGGGCCGTCCCTGGCCGGCCCAGCCGCCCCCTGCGCGCCCCCTTTGGGCCTAATTGGCCCAACCGCCCCCACCCCCCTCCCCTTTTCCCCTTACCCCTCTCTCTCCCTCCCATTTTCCCTCTCCCCACCCTAGCCGCCGCCGCCCCCTACCCCTGCTCGGCCGCCCCTGCCGCCGGCCCAACCGCCGCCCCTCGCCATCGCTCGCCCGTCCCCGGTGAGCCCCCCCTTCCCCCTCCTCCCTCCCTCTCCCCTCTCCCCTCCTCTTCCCCCCAGCCCGCCCGGCCGCGCCTAGCCCCCGGCCGCGCCTGGCCCTGGCCGCGCCCTGGCCCCTGGCCGCGCCCCCAGCGCCCTGGCCGCCCTCGGCTGGCCCAGCCGCGCCCTGGCCGCCTGGCCGCGCCCGGCCGCGCCCCCAGCCGGCCCCCAGCCGCGCCCCCAGCCGGCCCTGGCCGCGCCCTGGCCGTGCCCCCGCCCCTGCGCCGGCCGGTTCAACCGCCCCCCGGGCCGGTTCAACCGCCCCTGCTCAGCCGCCCCCCCGCGCTCGGCCGCCCCTGCTCGGCCGGCCCAGCCGCCGGTTCAACCGCCCCCCTTTTTTTATTTTTTATTTTTTTATTATTTTTTTATTTTGTTTTACTTTCTGTTATCATAGTTATTTTATTTTAGGTAGGCTAATCATTGTTCATGTTATTGAAATAGGAAGCTTAATTTAGAATTTCGTTGCGCTAGTTGATTCATTTAGTTAATTGTTTACCTAGTGCAATGTTGATCAACTTAAAATGACTAGGTTTCCATTAGTGTATATAACAGAATTCTTTTGTTAAGAACCAGTTGTAACTAATCATTAGTGCATAAGCTTTAACCCCCTGCGAGACCTTTCCCCGTTTCTTTCTAACCATAACAAATGTGATATCGAATGTCATACTTGATGCATAATCGCTTTACTTGTTCCCTTGTATGGTGTACTGTTCTTTTGTATTAAATATGTGGATGTATGTATGTTTGCGCTCGCATAGAGAACGATCCGGTCGAAGAGCCCGAGGAATTCGCAGGAGAAGCCCCTGAGCAGCAGTCGGTTGGTGGAGGCAAGTGTCCTTTGACCTATTTCTGTCCTATTCATTCTTTAATTCACCTCCCGCATTACACATTTATACCTAAGGATTGACTAGCTTTTGTTATCCATGTCCTTGTTTACCTATTTGGGTCGGATTATTACTGCTTAGTCTGATGCTATTGCTCAACTCTAATCAATGAACATGATGTGATTATCTATGATACGCTGTTTTCCCTTCTTATTTATGATTATATTTGTGACCTTCAAGGGGACTCGAGCGGTTTCTCGAGTGCCTCTCCGTAAGGACCTGTTCAATGGATGACCGCCCGGGAAAACAGTGCAACCATGAGGGTGGAATGGGACGCCCTTAGCTGAATAATTAGAGGAACCGGGGTGTAGTTCGCTTAGCCGTTGTGCCGTCAATGGGGCTCGGTGTATGCGGCTCGCTCTGCCAAGGTTGATTTGTCCCTTGGGGAGGAGTGCGGTACATTTAGGAAACCTAACGGGTGGCTACAGCCCCGGGGAATCTTTGTAAAGGCTACGTAGTGAGACCCTGCCTATTCACCTTGGTAGTGTTTAAGGGTTTGATCGGCCCGAGGCAAGAGGGAATCACGGCTTGTGGGTAAAGTGCGCAACCTCTGCAGAGTGTTATGAAACTGATATATCAGCCGTGCTCGCGGTTATGAGCGGCCAAGGGAGCTCCAGAGATTAGTGATACTTGATGAGAGACATTTTGGTACAGGTGGCAATGAGATTGATGATTCTGATTATGATTATGGTAATGGTAAGTGGTATTCTTTCCGTTTGGAAAGGATACATTGGGCTAATAACTTGGGTTAATGTTAAAACCTGGCTTTCTACTAGTAAGTAATAACCTGACCAACTAAAGCAACTGCTTGACTTATCCCCACATAAAGCTAGTCCACTACAGCCAAACGGGATGCTTGCTGAGTATGTTGATGTGTACTCACCCTTGCTCTACACACCAATCCCCCCCAGGTTGTCAGCATTGCAACCACTGCTCAGGAGAAGATGAAGCTGTGGAAGGAGACTTCTAGGAGTTTCAAGACTACGACGAGTTCTAGGCGTGGGTTAGCGGCAACCCCCAGTCGGCTGCCTGTGAAGGCCGCGTTATCTACGTTTCTTTTCCGCACTTTGATTTATTGTAAGAACTATATGGACGTCTCAGACGTATGATGTAATCGACTATTATTTCCCCTTTTAATACTATTTGAGCACTGTGTGATGATGTCCATGTTATGTAACTGCTGTGTACGTGAATAACTGATCCTGGCACGTACATGGTTCGCATTCGGTTTACCTTCTAAAAACCGGGTGTGACATAAGTGGTATCAAAGCCGTGCTGACTGTAGGACCGCTAACCTAGAGTAGAATGGTCGTTCTAAGGACTATAGACCTCTGTCCCTGCCTTGACTTTGGTATCCCTTCAAAAGTTGGTCCTACTGACCAGACCTATGTTCTACTATATATTATACCTTGCTGAAAATTTTGTTTTATTCTAATCCTTCATTTATTTATGATTCATTATTTGCTGGTCATATTAATTCTGTTCTCACTCTTTTGCTTGCGGTGTCTTTTGTAGATGGCTCGACTTAGACACACTGCACGAAAGTCCGTCATCCCCTTCTTACCCTCCCGCCTTGCTGAGCGTCCGCTTCACCGTCCCGTGGCCGGACAGTCCAGCCTCTTGGAGAGACTGCACCACCGCCTGCATGAGGAGCAGGAACATCGACGACAGGAGCAGCGGGGCTCTTCCTTCTCGCTCCAGCAGGAGATAGAGTCCGTGAGGAGCTGCTCCCCTGTGCTTCCCCTGGAGGCGCCCCCTGCACCACCACTGGGCGCCCCAGCTTCTGGAGTAGCTGCTGGAGGAGACCCAGACGACGGAGGTGGCGACGACAGCTTGAGCCACGACATCGACCTCTCTGCTAACCATGAGCCGGAAGGATGGGTTGCTCGACCCATCACTCGCGACGCTGCTCGCGGGTGTCACTTCCACGACGCGCTCGACACCCTGCTACGTCGGGCACTTGACCGGCGTACTTGGTCCATCGAGTATCGCTGTGTGGTCTACCAGCATAGTCGCGGGGTCTACCCGGACCGCTGGGAGGCGACCTGCTTGGTGCGCCATCCGGAGAACAGTCTCCAGGGCGCGGAGGCTTGCTCAGAGCACTATTCTATCTCTGAGCGGGACTCAGCTGAGGCAGCCATGCAGGATGCTGCACGGCGTGCGCTTTCGCACTACTGCTCGGTTCTCGGTGGGGTAGCTGACGGTCTCGACCTGAAGTATTACCCCCGCCGTCCACCTGGCAGCACAGGAGGCGTGATTGTTTCACCTGCTGGTGAGGACAATCCTAGGTTGAGCAGCACAGTCAACCTAGCCGCCGTGCTAAACACGGAGCTGGACCATGCATTAGACGAGCTGAGTAGGGCTCGTGCTGAGATCGCCCTGCTGCGGGCTGAGCGCGCGGAACGTCGTCACTTGGGTGATGGTTCCCCCGATCCCGTTGGGACTCAGTACCCGTACCGCTCGCCTCGGCGTGGACTCCAGTCTTATGGCAATCCCGACTGCAAGACCAAGATAAATCTAGAACCATAGATCGTTAGAGTTGGATCCTGTAATTAATACAAAATATATATACATAGAAGCTTCAGTCTTAGCGTTAATCTCGGTCTTAGTTAGTCTTAGTTAGACAGGGTAGTTTGCTATATCCTGTGCATTTATGTTTGTCATGATGAACTATGTTTGGTTTGGATCTTTGTAATGACTGTCACCAGAGTGTGGGTATCCCCTGCATTTTGGTTTACCTATTATGTTAATGGAGTTAGTTATATAGTTGGGAAACCCTTTATTCTACTTTCCTCTTTATCTGAGAAGCTGTGTGGTCTGTGTTGGAGATCAGTGAAGATGCTCATCTGTTCAGTGCTGTTGGAGAATTCTATACTCTTTTCTTATGCTGCAAGATTTGCCAGATCAGTTCTGATGTGTGGTTGCATTCTGCAGATGTCAGAGAACAGGCGCAGAGGAGGAAGGCGTGCTCAGCAGGAGCAAGCCGCTCCGCAGGAAGAGGTGCCTCAGCAGCAGCACCTGCCGCCCCCGCCCCCGATGTCGATCGAGCAGATGTTTCTGATGCAAACTCAGGCAGTTCAGGCCATCGGTCAGACTCTGGCCGCCATTCAGCAGCAGCAGCAGCAACAGCAGCAGGCTCCACCCCAGCCTCAGATGCCTCAGATGCCCAGAGACAAGCATGCTGAATTCATGAGAGGTCATCCCCCAACGTTCGCTCACTCTTCTGACCCCATGGATGCTGAAGATTGGCTGCGCACTGTGGAGCGGGAGTTGCATACCGCTCAGTGTGATGACAGGGAGAAAGTCTTGTATGGTCCCCGTCTGTTGAGAGGAGCAGCCCAATCATGGTGGGAGTCTTACCTCGCCACCCATGCCAACCCCGATGCCATCACTTGGGAAGAGTTCAGAGGTAGCTTTCGTCAGTACCATGTGCCTGCAGGTCTGATGACAGTGAAGAAGGAGGAGTTCCTGGCCCTTAAGCAAGGGTCATCATCTGTCAGTGAGTATCGAGACAGGTTTCTGCAGTTGTCTCGCTACGCCCCTGAAGATGTCAACACCGACGCCAAGCGGCAGTACCGTTTCTTGAGAGGCTTGGTTGACCCTCTTCAGTACCAACTGATGAATCATACCTTCCCGACATTCCAGCACCTGATTGACAGAGCAATCATGACAGAAAGGAAGCGTAAGGAGATGGAGGATCGTAAGCGCAAGATCAGTGGACCCCAGCCTGGAAGCAGCAGCCGTCCTCGTTTTTCAGGCAATCAACCTCAGCAGTTCAGGCAGAACCAGCGTCCACCTCAGCAGCATCAGCAGCGTCAGCAGTATCAGCAGTTCCAAAGGCAGTATCCTCAGCATCAGTACCAGAACCGTCAGAGCAATCAATCAGGAGGTCAGTTTCAGAGGCAGAATCAGCAGACACCTCGTCTTCCTGCCCCAGCAAATCAGCAGAGCAATCAGGCAGCACCAGCTCAGGTTGGAAACAGAGCATGTTTCCACTGTGGAGAGCAAGGCCATTGGGTGATGCAATGTCCGAAGAAGGCAGCCCAGCAGCAGTCAGGCCCCAATGCCCCAGCAAAGCAGAATGTGTCCCAGCTTGGAGCAGGCAACCGCCCTCAGCAGCGCTATAATCACGGAAGATTGAATCACTTGGAGGCTGAAGCAGTTCAGGAGACCGCCGGCATGACAGTAGGTATGTTCCCAGTCGACTCCCATATTGCAGAAGTGTTATTTGATACTGGAGCAACACATTCTTTTATTACTGCATCATGGGTGAAAGCACATAATCTTCCAATTACTACCATGTCAACCCCCATTCAAATTGACTCAGCTGGTGGTAGAATTCGAGCTGATAGCATATGTTTGAATATAAGTGTGGAAATAAGGGGGATAGCGTTTCCCGCTAACCTTATAGTAATGGGTACTCAGGGAATAGATGTCATCCTAGGGATGAATTGGCTAGATAAGTATCAGGCAGTTATCAGTTGTGATAAAAGGACAATCAAGTTGGTGTCCCCACTAGGAGAGGAAGTGGTGACCGAGTTAGTCCCGCTTGAGCCAAAGAAATGAAGTTGTTATCAGATGGCTGTCGATAGCAGTGAAGCAGACCCGATTGAGAGTATCAAGGTTGTGTCTGAATTCCCAGATGTGTTTCCGAAGGACTTACCGGGTATGCCACCAGAGCGGAAAGTTGAGTTTGCCATAGAGCTTCTTCCTGGAACCGCCCCTATCTTTAAGAGAGCTTACAAAATATCTGGACCAGAGTTGGTTGAGCTTAAGAAGCAGATTGATGAGCTGTCGGAGAAAGGTTACATCCGGCCAAGCACCTCGCCTTGGGCCGCCCCTGTCTTGTTTGTGGAGAAGAAAGATGGCACAAAGAGGATGTGTATCGATTATCGAGCTTTGAATGAAGTCACGATCAAGAACAAGTATCCCTTGCCCAGAATAGAAGATCTGTTCGACCAGTTGAGAGGAGCCAGTGTGTTCTCCAAGATTGATGTGAGGTCAGGTTATCATCAGCTCAGGATCCGACCTTCGGACATCCCGAAGACGGCATTCATTACCAAGTATGGTTTGTATGAGTTCACAGTGATGTCTTTTGGTTTGACCAATGCACCAGCGTTCTTTATGAACTTGATGAACAGTGTATTCATGGATTATCTTGATAAGTTTGTGGTGGTATTCATTGATGACATTCTGGTTTATTCTCAAAGCGAAGAAGAACATGCAGATCATTTGAGGATGGTATTGCAGAGATTGCGAGAGCACCAGTTGTATGCAAAGTTGAGCAAGTGTGAGTTCTGGATCAGTGAAGTCCTGTTCTTGGGTCACATAATCAATAAAGAAGGATTGGCTGTGGATCCGAAGAAAGTGGCAGACATTCTGAACTGGAAAGTGCCAACAGATGCTCGAGGAATCAAGAGCTTCATTGGAATGGCCGGATATTATCGGCGATTCATTGAAGGGTTTTCGAAGATTGCGAAACCAATGACAGCGTTGCTAGGCAACAAGGTTGAGTTCAAGTGGACCCAGAAATGTCAAGAGGCCTTCGAAGCGCTGAAAGAGAAGTTGACAACAGCGCCTGTCCTAGTCTTGCCTGATGTGCACAAGCCCTTCTCTATGTACTGTGATGCTTGTTACACAGGTTTGGGATGCGTGTTGATGCAAGAGGGAAGAGTTGTGGCTTACTCGTCCCGACAGCTGAAGGTTCATGAGAAGAATTACCCAATCCATGATCTAGAGTTAGCAGCAGTGGTTCACGCACTGAAGACATGGAGGCACTATTTGTATGGGCAAAAATGCGATGTTTACACAGACCATAAGAGTCTGAAGTACATATTCACTCAGTCAGAATTGAACATGAGGCAACGAAGATGGTTAGAGTTGATCAAAGACTATGAGTTGGAGATCCATTACCATCCAGGCAAAGCGAACGTAGTGGCAGATGCTTTGAGCAGAAAGAGTCAAGTTAATCTGATGGTCGCTCGTCCGATGCCTTATGAGTTGGCCAAGGAGTTTGACAGGTTGAGTCTCGGATTTTTGAACAATTTGCGAGGAGTCACGGTTGAGTTGGAACCTACCTTGGAGCGAGAAATCAAAGAAGCGCCAAAGAACGATGAAAAGATCAGTGAGATTCGGCGACTGATTCTAGATGGCAGAGGCAAAGATTTTCGAGAAGATGCAGAAGGCGTGATATGGTTCAAAGACCGCTTGTGTGTTCCCAATGTCCAGTCCATTCGGGAGTTGATTCTCAAGGAAGCTCATGAGACAGCCTATTCGATTCACCCTGGCAGTGAGAAGATGTATCAGGA
Source organism: Zea luxurians (assembly GCA_029449295.1). NCBI lineage: Eukaryota > Viridiplantae > Streptophyta > Magnoliopsida > Poales > Poaceae > Zea > Zea luxurians. The sequence continues at coordinate 95,287,874 of JAOPSE010000012.1, forward strand.
TCTGAAGAAGAAATTCTGGTGGTACGGAATGAAGAGGGAAATCGCAGAGCACGTGGCCATGTGCGATAGTTGCCGAAGAATTAAGGCAGAGCACCAGAGACCTGCTGGATTGTTGCAACCGTTGCAGATCCCTCAGTGGAAATGGGATGAAATCGGTATGGATTTCATAGTCGGATTGCCTCGCACTCGAGCCGGCTACGATTCCATTTGGGTAGTAGTGGACCGTTTAACCAAGTCAGCCCACTTCATACCTGTCAGGACCAGCTACAGCAGTGCAGTATTGGCAGAACTGTATATGTCTCAGATCGTTTGTCTTCATGGTGTGCCAAAGAAGATAGTGTCAGACAGAGGAACGCAGTTCACCTCTCATTTCTGGCAGCAGTTGCATGAAGCTTTGGGCACACATCTGAATTTCAGTTCAGCTTACCATCCGCAGACAGATGGCCAGACCGAAAGAACCAATCAAATTCTTGAAGACATGTTGAGAGCCTGTGCGCTGCAAGATCAGTCCGGATGGGACAAGCGATTGCCTTATGCAGAGTTTTCCTATAACAACAGTTACCAGGCCAGTTTGAAGATGTCACCATTTCAAGCACTTTATGGAAGGAGTTGTAGAACTCCGTTGCAATGGGATCAGCCTGGAGAGAAGCAAGTGTTTGGACCAGACATTCTGCTTGAAGCTGAAGAGAACATTAAGATGGTCCGAGAGAATCTGAAGATAGCGCAATCGAGGCAGCGAAGCTATGCAGACACAAGAAGAAGAGAGCTGAGTTTTGAAGTCGGAGACTTTGTCTATCTGAAAGTGTCACCAATCAGAGGAGTCAGAAGGTTCGGAGTGAAGGGCAAGCTAGCACCCCGCTACATTGGTCCGTACCAAATCCTCTCAAAGCGTGGAGAAGTGGCATATCAGCTCAGTCTGCCAGAGAATTTGTCAGCTGTGCATGATGTCTTTCATGTGTCTCAGTTGAAGAAGTGCTTGCGTGTGCCAGAAGAGCAGTTGCCAGTGGAAGGTCTGGAAGTCCAGGAGGACTTGACCTATGTTGAGAAGCCAGCTCAGATCCTTGAGGTTGCAGATAGAGTCACCCGAAGGAAGACCATCAGAATGTGCAAAGTTAGATGGCATCACCACTCTGAGGAAGAAGCAACCTGGGAGCGTGAAGATGATCTAGTGGCCAAGTACCCAGAGCTCTTTGCTAGCCAGCCCTGAATCTCGAGGGCGAGATTCTTTTAAGGGGGATAGGTTTGTAACGCCCCGAATTTTGCAGTTGAATTTTTTCTTTTCTTTACTCGCCAAATTCGGGCGTTACCTTTTCTTTTTCTTTTTCCCCTCGCTAGACCTTGACTTTTTCCAAAGCTAGCGGGATTCGGTTTGGAATTCCCGTGTAAAGAAAAACCCTAAAATTGTTTTATGTTGTTTGATGCACCATGCCGAACTATGCATTCTTTGATTGTTTGAAAGTGCGAATGCATTCATCTAGGAAGATCGGATTTCGAAAATAAGGAGAAAACCTTTTCTTTCTTTTTCTTTTCTTTCTCTCTCCTCTTTTTCTCTCTCTCCCGCGCCGTGGGCCGTCCCTGGCCGGCCCAGCCGCCCCCCTGCGCGCCCCCTTTGGGCCTAATTGGCCCAACCGCCCCCACCCCCCTCCCCTTTTCCCCTTACCCCTCTCTCTCCCTCCCATTTTCCCTCTCCCCACCCTAGCCGCCGCCGCCCCCTACCCCTGCTCGGCCGCCCCTGCCGCCGGCCCAACCGCCGCCCCTCGCCGTCGCTCGCCCGTCCCCGGTGAGCCCCCCCCTTCCCGCTCCTCCCTCCCTCTCCCCTCCTCTTCCCCCCAGCCCGCCCGGCCGCGCCTGGCCCCCGGTCGTGCCTGGCCCTGGCCGCGCCCTGGCCCCTGGCCGCGCCCCCAGCGCCCTGGCTGCCCTCGGCCGGCCCAGCCGCGCCCTGGCCGCCTGGCCGCGCGCCTGGCCGCGCCTGGCCGTGCCCCCAGCCGGCCCCCAGCCGCGCCCCGGCCGCGCCCCCAGCCGGCCCTGGCCGCGCCCTGGCCGCCCGCCTGGCCGCGCCCCCGCCCCTGCGCCGGCCGGTTCAACCGCCCCCCGGGCCGGTTCAACCGCCCCGGCTCAGCCGCCCCCCCCCCCCGCGCTCGGCCGCCCCTGCTCGGCCGGCCCAGCCGCCGGTTCAACCGCCCCCCCTTTTTTTATTTTTTATTTTTTTTATTTATTTATTTTGTTTTACTTTCTGTTATCATAGTTATTTTATTTTAGGTAGGCTAATCATTGTTCATGTTATTGAAATAGGAAGCTTAATTTAGAATTTCGTTGCGCTAGTTGATTCATTTAGTTAATTGTTTACCTAGTGCAATGTTGATCAACTTAAAATGACTAGGTTTCCATTAGTGTATATAACAGAATTCTTTTGTTAAGAACCAGTTGTAACTAATCATTAGTGCATAAGCTTTAACCCCCTGCGAGACCTTTCCCCGTTTCTTTCTAACCATAACAAATGTGATATCGAATGTCATACTTGATGCATAATCGCTTTACTTGTTCCCTTGTATGGTGTACTGTTCTTTTGTATTAAATATGTGGATGTATGTATGTTTGCGCTCGCATAGAGAACAATCCGGTCGAAGAGCCCGAGGAATTCGCAGGAGAAGCCCCTGAGCAGCAGTCGGTTGGTGGAGGCAAGTGTCCTTTGACCTATTTCTGTCCTATTCATTCTTTAATTCACCTCCCGCATTACACATTTATACCTAAGGATTGACTAGCTTTTGTTATCCATGTCCTTGTTTACCTATTTGGGTCGGATTATTACTGCTTAGTCTGATGCTATTGCTCAACTCTAATCAATGAACATGATGTGATTATCTATGATACGCTGTTTTCCCTTCTTATTTATGATTATATTTGTGACCTTCAAGGGGACTCGAGCGGTTTCTCGAGTGCCTCTCCGTAAGGACCTGTTCAATGGATGACCGCCCGGGAAAACAGTGCAACCATGAGGGTGGAATGGGACGCCCTTAGCTGAATAATTAGAGGAACCGGGGTGTAGTTCGCTTAGCCGTTGTGCCGTCAATGGGGCTCGGTGTATGCGGCTCGCTCTGCCAAGGTTGATTTGTCCCTTGGGGAGGAGTGCGGTACATTTAGGAAACCTAACGGGTGGCTACAGCCCCGGGGAATCTTTGTAAAGGCTACGTAGTGAGACCCTGCCTATTCACCTTGGTAGTGTTTAAGGGTTTGATTGGCCCGAGGCAAGAGGGAATCACGGCTTGTGGGTAAAGTGCGCAACCTCTGCAGAGTGTTATGAAACTGATATATCAGCCGTGCTCGCGGTTATGAGCGGCCAAGGGAGCTCCAGAGATTAGTGATACTTGATCAGAGACATTTTGGTACAGGTGGCAATGAGATTGATGATTCTGATTATGATTATGGTAATGGTAATTGGTATTCTTTCCGTTTGGAAAGGATACATTGGGCTAATAACTTGGGTTAATGTTAAAACCTGGCTTTCTACTAGTAAGTAATAACCTGACCAACTAAAGCAACTGCTTGACTTATCCCCACATAAAGCTAGTCCACTACAGCCAAACGGGATGCTTGCTGAGTATGTTGATGTGTACTCACCCTTGCTCTACACACCAATCCCCCCCAGGTTGTCAGCATTGCAACCACTGCTCAGGAGAAGATGAAGCTGTGGAAGGAGACTTCCAGGAGTTTCAAGACTACGACGAGTTCTAGGCGTGGGTTAGCGGCAACCCCCAGTCGGCTGCCTGTGAAGGCCGCGTTATCTATGTTTCTTTTCCGCACTTTGATTTATTGTAAGAACTATATGGACGTCTCAGACGTATGATGTAATCGACTATTATTTCCCCTTTTAATACTATTTGAGCACTGTGTGATGATGTCCATGTTATGTAACTGCTGTGTACGTGAATAACTGATCCTGGCACGTACATGGTTCGCATTCGGTTTACCTTCTAAAAACCGGGTGTGACACTGCATCTTCCCGAAAGTCCTTGCCTCTGCCGTCTAGAATCAGTTGTTGGATTTCACTGATCTTCTCATCATTCTTCTGTGCTTCTTTGATTTCCCACTCTAGGGTTGGCTCCAACTCAATTGTTACTCCTCGCATATTATTCAGAAATCCGAGGCTCAACCTGTCAAACTCTTTGGCCAACTCATAAGGCATCGGATGAGCGACCATCAGATTGACCTGACTCTTCCTGCTCAAAGCATCTGCCACTACGTTTGCTTTGCCTGGATGGTAATGAATCTCCAATTCATAGTCTTTGATCAACTCTAACCATCTTCTTTGCCTCATATTCAGTTCTGACTGAGTGAATATGTACTTCAGACTCTTGTGGTCTGTGTAAACATCACACTTCTGCCCATACAGGTAGTGCCTCCATGTCTTCAGTGCGTGAACCACTGCGGCCAACTCTAGGTCATGAATTGGGTAATTCTTCTCATGAACTTTCAGCTGTCGGGACGAGTAAGCCACAACTCTTCCCTCTTGCATCAACACGCATCCCAAACCAGTGTAACAAGCATCACAATACACCGAGAAGGGCTTGTGCACATCAGGCAAGACTAAGACAGGCGCTGTAGTCAACTTCTCTTTCAGCGCTTCAAAGGCTTCTTGGCATTTCTGGGTCCACTTGAACTCAACTTTGTTGCCTAGCAAAGTTGTCATTGGTTTTGCAATCTTCGAAAATCCTTCAATGAATTGCAGATAATATCCGACCATTCCACTGAAGCTCTTGATTCCTCGAGCATCTGTTGGCGCTTTCCAGTTCAGAATGTCTGCCACTTTCTTCGGATCCACAGCCAATCCTTCTTCGTTGATTATGTGACTCAAGAACAGGACTTCATCAATCCAGAACTCGCATTTGCTCAACTTTGCATACAGCTGGTGCTCTCACAATCTCTGTAAAACCATCCTCAAATGACTCGCGTGCTCTTCTTTGCTTTGAGAATATATAAGAATATCATCAATAAATACCACTACAAACTTATCAAGGTAATCCATGAATACATTGTTCATCAGATTCATGAAGAAGGTCGGTGTATTCGTTAGGCCAAAAGACATCATAGTGAACTCATACAACCCATACTTGGTAATGAATGCCGTCTTCGGAATGTCTGAAGGTCGAATCCTGAGCTAATGATAACCTGACCTTAGATCTATCTTTGAGAACACGCTGGCTCCTCTCAACTGGTCGAACAGATCTTCTATTCTGGGCAAAGGGTACTTGTTCTTGATTGTGACCTCATTTAGAGCTTGATAATCGATACACATCCTTTTGGTGCCATCTTTCTTCTCCATGAATAGGACAGGGGTGGCCCAAGGCGAGGTGCTTGGCCGGATGTAACCTTTCTCTGACAGCTCATCAATCTGCTTCTTAAGCTCAACCAACTCTGGTCCGGATACTCTGTAAGCTCTCTTAAAGATGGGGGCGGTGCCAGGAAGAAGTTCTATGGCAAACTCAACTTTTCGCTCTGGTGGCATACTTGGTAGGTCCTTTGGGAACACATCTGGGAACTCGGACACAACCTTGATAATCTCAAGTGGATCTGTTTCACTGCTATCAACAGCCATCTGATAACAAATTCTTTTCTTTGGCTCAGGCAGGACTAACTCGGTCACCACTTCCTCTCCTAGTGGGGACATCAACTTAATTGTCCTCTTATCACAACTGACAACTGCCTGATACTTATCTAGCCAATTCATCCCTAGGATGACATCTATTCCCTGGGTACCCATTACTATGAGGTTGGCGGGAAACGCTATCCCCCTTATTTCCACACTTACATTCAAACAGATGCTATCGGCTCGAATTCTACCACCGGTTGAGTCAATTTGAATGGGGGTTGACATGGTAGTTATTGGAAGATTATGTGCTTCTACCCATGATGCAGTAATAAATGTGTAACACCTCAGGTGTTACCGTGGCTAGAGCTCACCTTGGCACTATGGACTATGATCACATGTGGGAGAAAACTTAAGGAGCAAAGTGTAAGAGCCTTGGAGGCTAGGTTTTAACCAAGAGATGTGAATGACCAAAAACATTACCCTAGTTGTGTGCAACTACCACTTTGGACAAGGGGGGAGTAAACCCTAGACCCCTCTTGAACCCTCCCTTCCAAAGCCATGGTTGAAAGGGGGAGAGAATGAGCAATTGTGCAAACCATGAGTTAATCTTTAACCAAACTTTGAGTAACCTTATAACCAGCAATTGTGGGAAGGAAATATTGCAAAAAGACCCCTAGAGAAACCCCAAATCAAATCTCCAAGTAGAGTGAGAGCTAGAGCTCTCTAATTCTCTCTAAGTCAAAAACTACACCTACACTAAAGATCAACCGTGTGCACCTTGAAGATGGCACCAAAACCACCTATGTTCTATACCAAAAATGTGGCATACCACCTAGGGCACCCACTGGAAAAAGCTGAGCCCGAGACCTTGACATTTGACATGCCTTGGCATGGTTTTTGTCGCGAGGTGGGCAGAGTGGCATACCTGATTTAGCGACCGAAGATCTCCCTACCTAGGCCATATCTGCCATGGCAACTCACAGATGAGAGATAGCCCTAGGTGCCAGGAAAAGACTCGCGCCGGATGTTTGCCAAGATTCGCACGTTTGTGACTTGGGTGAGCTGTGGAACACGGGCAGAAGAAAAGCTCCACGTGTTCGACGCGCTCTGCACACGCCAGAGCACGCCCGCGCCCGACCCCGCGCCGCGCCGAGCCGCGCCCGTGTTCCCTGTGTGTGCCACGCCTATAAAGCCCACTCAGGCGTCGTCCATACCCTTCCGCGCACACTCAAACCTCCCCGGAGCTCAACTCATCGTCGTTTGCCCGTGCACGGCGTGTCCGCAGCCACCCAAGCCCCTGCCGTCATGGACCGGCCAGTCCAGCCTTTCCCAAACCCGTCCGGCCCTCGAAGACGAGTGAGCACACCTCGGTGAAGCTCCCCGGGCGAGGAATCGAAGCCTGCTTCGCCGGAGAGGCCAGTCCAGGGTCGCCGGAGTTCACAACCCCGCCGGAGTGCGTGGACCGGGTAATCCACTGAACCATTATCCGATTCCTTGTGCACACAGTCCCTACATCACCCCGTAAAGCTCACCGTGCCATTGGATTGCATTAGATCGCCGTGATTTGGCCGGCACACCCTCCACCGACGAGGGCACCCGCCTGCGCACGTGGACCGAGCGATTCCGGCCATCCCCGCCGTCGAGCCGTACATCGCTGTGATCGCCAGAGCCTCCCCGAGCCAACCCCGCCCCTCGCCAGACCTATCTCGCCGTCGGTAAGCCGCGCCACCCTTTTCTTTCTTGCGGGCACTGTTTAAACCTAGGGAAGGACCGCGGGGGAGAAGGAAAGAAGTCTGGGGGGGTTTTGTGAAATGTCAGAGACTCAAATGAATAGTAGCGCGGGGGTATAACTGAGAGAGTTAGTTTGGAAGTAACCTAGGGTCCTCGGTGTAAACTGCTTTTCCAGAAAACCTTTATTAAATTTGATTTTAAATTTGAACAGAAACTTTAATAATTTATAACTTCTGTTTAGTTCATCCAAATTTGGTCAAACTAATTTTGTCAGACTCTAAATAATGTAAACTACTTAGGAAAAATATAAAACCCCTATGTACTACAGAAAACTTTAGGGTTCTGATTTAATTATTGTTTTGACCAAAAGCTAAATAATAGGGATAAAAATAGTTGCACTATTTGATTAGAGTTAGAAAAATTTGGAGAAGTTTAGATCCACCTACTGACCTGTTTAAAAATGCTAAAACTCTCTGTCCAACCCATTAAGTTAGTTTTTGCCATTTATTTTACAATATGCTTAAGATTAAGAAAAATAGAAAAGATGATTTAAATAATGAACCAGAGGGCACCCCTATTTTTATTAGAGTACTTATTTAATATAGTTTACTAGAAAAATCTATTATACCCTGGTTTAGTATGAAATAAGTAGGATCCCTTTTATTTTTAGAAAACAAGGAAAATCTAGAAAAACCCTAAGAAAATAACCCCAAGGAGAAAACACCCCAAACCTTGGGATAACTAATGTTTTGTTATTATGAACATAGGAAAAATACAAAATCTGTTGTTTGATATTTTTCAAATGGCAAGTTAGTTATAAGCATCTTTTTGGCATAAAACTTTAAGAAATCACAACTAAATAACCACCAATTAACCTTCTGTGATTTTTGGCACAGAAGCTTATTATTACTGATAGATGCCAACAAAAATAACCCTTAGGGCATAACCCAACCCTAATTAAGAGAGGTAGTGCAAAGTGGCCCATTTTACACAACTTTTGTCATTTTTGTCTAAAGCATAGCCTTTTTATTTTAAACCCCAAATTCCTAGAATAAGCTATAGTGACCCATAGCAGCCCACTGTAATTTTTACAGAATTTTTGGAAAAAGTTAACTCATTGTTATAGTTCAAACCTACACTAGAATTCATAAATAGAAAATAAAGAAAGGGAAAATGAATAATGGAAATTAGTGTCATCCTAAAACCCTTTGTGAATTGTCCACTAAAATGTATAAAGGAAATACCAACCCACTATGCTTATCCTTAACAAAACCTAAACCTAGAGTGATAAGCATAAACCACTAAAAGCCACATATGACCAATGAACCCTAAGTTGCCAACTAACTTAGTTTTTCTTCCCTTAGCATAATGTTATTAAATCCTGCAGAATCATGACATACATATTCATTGCATTTCGATAGACTGTAACCTCACTGACTGAGAGTACGTCCTCGTGCCGGAGCAAGGAGCTGCTCAGGAGGTAGCCCCGGATCCAGCACCAGAGCCTGTACCAGAGGATCTGCCTGCCACAGCCTTGGAAGGCAAGCCCCGGTTTTATGCATAACCTGTTATTTATGCTATTTTACTATACTTAATGATTGTAGGATTGATTGTGCACTTAAGTGTAGGAGTTGTTTGAAACCCTAGTTGTATGATCTCAGGAACCCCATTGAGATGAATACTAGTATGCTAAGTCGAGTAGCTGCTTTATTAAGTAGGATCTCGGTAGAAGTCGAGTGATTTTTCTAGCACTCACGCGAGGTCAGGAATTGGCTGTATCCACTTTCTTATCATATTGATGTTGGTTTGTGGGCAACAATCCATGGGGATTGGTTGTCTACAGGATAAAAATTGGAATAAGGATTAAGGTGTGGTACCGTGAGTCAAGCGTTTGAACGTACTAAACACATGCCGAGAAATATGGTAAATCGGTAAGCCTAGTACCTGATTGAACCTGGCAGTGGACTTTACCCCTCACATGACCTAAGACGTAGTCTCCCATTCCAGTTATGGTGGGTACAAGTGCGGTCACTGCACGACGGCAGTCGGGGTCAGTGAGGCATTGTACGCCAAGGCAGTGAGCCCTGATCTGCTGACGGGGAATCGATGGGGACGGTTGATGTGTGTGGGGACGGAGTGCCTCGCCATGTCGTGTGTTTAGGTTTACCTTGCAAGGATAAAACTCGATTCGAATCGTCTGCTTCTCGCAGCTTATGAGACTGCTTGACCCATGCTGCTACATTGAGTAACAAGTGGAAATGTGATGAGTTGACAAAAGAGGTTGATTGCTAAAAATGTTTGCTACTATGTATGAGTAGATAGTACATATTTAGCCTTAAGAGAGTCACACTTAAATTTGACAAAGTTAAAACTTGATTTAGAAACTCAGCTAGTGCTTTTGGCAACCAAACGCCACAGCCAAACAGCTGCATGTCTAGAGGTAGAGGAGTAGACTCCTCACATCGGGTAAGTCTAGCTGAGTATTAGCATACTCAGCCTTGCTTGTGGCATAATTTTACAGGTTCTTTGGAGGACATGGTTGCTGGAGTGACTTGGCCGTCCATCTTGCCACCGGGTTGGACTGTCGAGTGGGACCCCGCCTCGGCTGAGGAGGAGCATGAGGAGTGATGGGACAGGCTTCCCCATCTCTCTGTTTATTCACCGTTAGTTTTATTCCGCTGCTTTTAGAACAATGATGGTTACTTTTGCAAAAACTCCAATGATGATGATGTAATAATTTAATACTCTTACATGTATGGTTTTATGCTTTATTGTATTTGCTCTGTGACTCACCATCGAGTGAGATTGTGGTACTTGATCCTGTCAGTGGCCGTGTCGGACTAGATCCTAGGGATTGACGGGTTATTCCCATTTAAGTGTGGTCTAGCCTCTAAGGCAGGGCTTAGGCACTTAAGTTGGAATAATTCGGGCAGTTCCGCCACAGCTGGTATCGGAGCTTGTACCACCACAGAGGAATCAATAAAATATAAATACCACCCCTTTCCGAAATAAAACTTGATAGAAACAATGTTGGATAGATCGTAGGACGAGCAGGATAGATCTAGGACGTGAAGCCTTAGGATGATAGAAGGGTAGCTAGGTGGCTAAGTATTTAGGCCCCACAGGCCACTTTAGGGGATGGGAGTTCTTCCCTAATCCCTTCTCATTGCTGTGAGGTCGTTCAGGACGAGCATGCATGCATTCTTAAATTAAACAAATGGAAAAAAATTTTAGTAAGGACTTAAAATTATGACCAACTAAGTTTCCCAGTACTATTCTGTCTTAATTAGAGAGGAGCTGAGTCTTATTTTTTCTTGTTCTTTTTATAATTCTTTTCCTTTACTTACGCTTAACCGTCCACAGATGGCTTCCCACGGATCCTCAGACAACGGGAATGCACTGTCCCACACTGACGGCTTGCACGAGAGGGCTTTCCCCGCATTTTGTGGGAGGTACTTCAGGGGGCCGGGTACATGACACCCCCTCAGTACGCGGTGCAGCAGTTCGAGAGGCACCGGGTGCCCCGCTGTAGGGTGAGGATGACCCTGGAGCCTCATCCCCTGCAGCCAGGCTGGCGTTCACTGGACTCTGAGTCCTTTGGATACCGGGCTGAGGACACGATTGAGGCAATTGCTCTGCACGGGTTGACCACTTTCTGCGGATTCCATCCCTTGGAGCTGTCTACCCACCCCATTGGCTTGTTCTCCGCAGAAAGAGAAGACGACCCAATGTGGAAGGATCGGGCGGAGCATGCCAAGGACATCTGGGCTCTCTACCCAGGCCAGACTGCTCATTTGACAGTGCGGTGCATGAATGCCTTGTACAGTCTGCAAGTGATGCGTGGTGAGGCAATGTCCCACCTGATGGCATTGTTGGAGGCAACTAAGATCACCCTAGACAATAGAGAAGAGCTGTTGGTTGACTTGTCCACTGAGATGGTGGAAAAGGACTTACAAGTGGAGCAGTTGTCGGATGAGATCCACGAGCTGGAAGAATTAGTGGGAACAAGGGAGAACACCATCGAGGTTCTCGAAGATCAGCTTATCAACACCCAGCAGCAGCTTGCCGAGGCTAATGAGCACCTGGATATGCATCACCAGGAAATCCATGATGTGGAGGCTAACGAGGACGTCGACATTGAGGGAGGGGAGGAGCCTGCTTCTAGTGTGGACACTGCTGGCTCAGGGAGGCCACCTTCCCCCGAGTCGAGTGTTGCCTCGTTCGCTCATTAGATATCGGGGATAGAGTTGGAAGTCGGTGATGTTAGGACTCCTCGCAGCTAGCTTAGCTTTTGCACCCTTAGGGTACTAGGCTAGATAGAGTTGAGTCTTTTTGGGCCATTAATATAATCGTGATAAACTCTTTTGGAAGCACGGTTGATGGATGCTGTTAATTTTAATTTAGGAAGGAAAGTTTATGCCTTTTTAAATCCTTTTTGGTTTATGATTGGAATCTATCAGTTCGCCTTTGACTCTTTCACCACGATTAAACTTTGAACTTGAAGATGTGTTATTGAGGAAATATGTGATTTTTCAGATGGCCGGGAGAGCGCGTCGTGGTCAGAATGAGCGCATTCCTCCACCGCCGCCACCGCCTCCCACCCTGCAGGAGCTAATGGCTCAGCAGAATGAGATCTTGAGGCATCTAGCTCAGCGTCAGCCACCACCTCAGCACTATGGTGGTGGAGATCATCAGCGTCACCCCGCAGTAGCCACTTACCAGGAGTTCCTCAGTACTCAGCCGCCCTTGTTCACCAGGGCAGAGGACCCACTTGATGCTGATGTATGGCTGAGGGTAGTGGAATGTAAATTCCCACTACTCAATGGAGTTTCTTCCGAGGTGACTAAGGTCAGGTTCGCCACCCAGCAGCTTCGCGGACCCGCGCGGACATGGTGGGACCACTATCTTGCTATGCAACCAGCTGACCATGAAGTGGATTGGAGAGAGTTCAAGGCAGCTTTCAGGGGGCACCATATCCTAGCTGGCATTATGGACCGTAAGCTCAACGAGTTTCTGGCACTCACTCAGGGCAACAGGACAGTGTTGCAGTATGCTCAGGCTTTTAATGATCTGTGCCAGTATGCCGAGTATCATGCAGATACAGATGAAAAGAAGAGAGACAGGTTCAGAAGGGGGCTCAGCACTAAGCTCCGTGACCGTCTCAACACCGTCAGGGCCAACAGCTACAATGAGTTGGTCAACATGGCTATCTCCTAGGAGGACTGCATCACAGCCCGACAGGCAGAAAAGAAGAGGAAGACCCCTGTGGCAGGACCCTCAGCTCAGCCACAGCGCTTCAGGATTGTGTCCGACACTCAGAACAGGGGACCCCAGCAGCAGCAAGGGAGGTGGGTGATCCGACCACAGCAGCAGCAGCAGGCACCCAACCGCACCCAGTTTCCAGCTCAGAGGAACAATCAGCAGCAGCAGCAGCAGTATCGCCAGGCAAATGACAACAGGTGTTTCACATGTGGCAACACCGGACACTATGCTAAGAATTGCCCCAGGAACCAGCAGAGGCAGGGGCAGAACGTTAATCAGAATCAAGGCAAGAGGCAGAAGGTGCAAGTGAGGCAGGGCAAGCTAAACTTCACCACCATGGCTGATATTCTAGAGGGAGCACCCGTCACGACTGGTATCTTTATAGTTTTGAATTATCCTGCTATTATTCTTTTTGATTCTGGTGCATCGCATAGTTTTATCAGTGCCAAATTTAGTGCCAAGTGCCAGTTGCCTTTTCACCACACCAGGGGGTAGGGTTGCCACCAATCAAATCAGCAGGCATGTGCCCATAAAATTTGGTAGTCTTGTAATTAAAACCACCCTCCTCATTTTGGGTTTGGATAGCGTGGATATTATATTGGGAACTGACTGGTTAACCAGGCACCAAGCAGTTATTGATATTGCAGCTAGGGCCATTGAAGTGCACTCACCAACTTGTGGTGAAACTACGCTATATCTGCTCGACCAGGGATGCACCCGTTCTTGTGCCTTCGTTATGATAGAATCCCGAGTGGAAAAGATCCCAGTGGTCTGTGACTACCCAGATGTCTTTCCGGATGAATTGCGAGGAATGCCACCTGACAGAGACATTGAGTTTGCAATTGAATTGCAACCCGAGACTGCTCCTATTTCCAAGAGACCCTATAGGATGCCTCCCGCGGAACTGGCAGAACTGAAGAAGCAACTACAAGAATTGTTGGACAAGGGGTTCATTCGCCCAAGTACTTCACCTTGGGGATGTCCTGCATTATTTGTAAAGAAAAAGGATGAGAGTTTGAGGATGTGTGTTGATTACCGCCCTCTCAATACGGTGACTATCAAGAACAAATACCCACTACCTCGTATTGATGTCTTGTTTGATCAATTGGTGGGAGCCAAGGTATTCTCTAAGATAGATCTTCGCTCAGGTTACCATCAGATCAAGATCCGTGCCAGTGATATTCCCAAGACGGCCTTCTCTACCAGATATGGGCTCTATGAATTTTTGGTGATGTCTTTTGGGCTGACCAATGCCCCGGCTTATTTCATGTACCTGATGAACTCAGTGTTTATGCCAGAGTTGGACAAGTTCGTGGTCGTTTTCATTGATGATATTCTGGTCTATTCCAAGAATGAAGACGAACATACTGAGCATCTGCACATCGTGCTTCAGCGACTGCGTGATCATCGTCTTTATGCTAAGTTGTCTAAATGTGAATTCTGGCTGAAGGAAATTAAATTCTTGGGTCACACAATTTCTCAGGATGGGATATCAGTTGATCTTGAGAAGGTACAAGAGGTGTTGGATTGGAAACCCCCGACCACAGTGAGGCAAATTCGGAGTTTTCTGGGATTGGCAGGGTATTATCGACGATTTATTCCGGATTTCTCCAGAATTGCCAAGCCAATGACTGAGTTATTAAAGAAGGGAGTCAAGTACAATTGGAGCCAAAAGTGCGAAGATGCTTTTCATACACTGAGGCAACATTTGACAACAGCCCCAGTACTGGCTCAACCTGATAACACCAAGCCCTTCGAAGTCTATTGTGATGCTTCTGGTACGGGATTGGGATGTGTCTTGATGCAAGATAACAAAGTAATTGCTTATGCTTCCCGAGCACTCTAACCCCATGAGCAGAACTACCCAACGCATGATCTGGAGTTGGCGGCTGTGGTTCATGCTCTTAAGATTTGGAGACACTACTTGATGGGAGCTCACTGTAACATTTACACTAATCACAAGAGCCTCAAATACATTTTCACTCAGGCAGATCTGAACATGAGGCAGAGGAGATGGTTAGAACTAATCAAGGACTATGATTTGGAGGTGCATTACCATCCCGGCAAGGCCAATGTTGTGGCAGATGCCTTGAGCAGAAAGGTCCAGTGCAATTGTATGAGCATGGATGCGAGAGTTACCACCCTGTGTGATGAGTTGTGTAAGCTGAACCTGGAAGTTGTTCCTTTCGGTGAATTAAGTTATATCTCGGTGGAGCCCACATTGCAAGAGCAAATAGTCCAGGCACAGATTGAAGATAAGGGTGTTCAGGTTATCAAAGACATGATCAAGCAGAAGGCAGAAAAGTACAAGTGTTTTCGTCAGGATAGCAAGGGAATTCTATGGTTTGGAGATCGATTGGTTGTCCCTAAGAACCCGGAGCTCAGAAAGAAGATACTGGATGAAGCTCACCTTTCAAAATTCTCCATACACCCTGGTAGCAACAAGATGTATCATGATCTCAGATCTTTATACTGGTGGACCAGGATGAAGAGGGAAATTGCCAAGTACATATCCGAGTGTGACACCTGCCAAAGGATTAAAGCCAGTCATTTGAAGGCAGCAGGCCCTTTGCAACCCCTTCCCATACCATCTTGGAAATGGGAGGACATTTGCATGGACTTTATCGTGGGACTGCCCAACACCTCCAGGCACCATGATTCCATTTGGGTTATTGTGGATAGATTGACCAAGACCGCTCATTTCTTGCCAGTACACACCACCCACAGGACAGAGAAGTATGCGGAAATCTACATTGACCAGATAGTTCGTCTGCATGGAATACCAAGGACTATAGTATCAGACAGAGGAGCACCATTTGTGGCACGATTTTGGGAACAATTGCAGGAATCACTTGGGACCCATGTAGTACGAAGCTCAGCATACCATCCTCAAACAGATGGCCAAACAGAAAGGGTAAACCAGATTTTGGAAGACATGTTAAGGGCATGTGTGCTACACTATGGAAAGGATTGGGACAAGTGTCTTTCTCTAGCAGAGTTTTCTTACAATAACAGCTACCAGTCCAGTTTGAAGATGGCACCTTTTGAGGCCTTGTATGGGAGAAGATGTAGAACCCTGCTGAATTGGTCTCAAGCAGGAGAGAGGGAAATATTTGGGCCAGATTTGGTACTGGAAGCAGAGGAAAAGGTCAGAGTCATCAGGAAGAACTTAGAAGCTGCTCAGGCTAGGCAAAAGAGCTATCATGATAAGAGGCAGAAACCTCTACAGTTTGTAGTGGGAGACCATGTTTATCTTAAAGTGTCACCCACCAAGGGTGTTCAGAGATTCGGGATCAAGGGCAAGTTAGCTCCTCGTTACATTGGACCCTACGAGATCAAGGAGACTTGTGGACCTGTAGCATATCAATTGAAGTTGCCACCCAGCATGTTAGCTGTTCATGATGTGTTCCATGTATCTCAGCTGCGGAAATGTGTTCGCCTACCCACTGAAGTGCTACCGGAACCAGACATTGAGATAGAACCAGACCTGTCCTATCAAGAGTACCCCGTCGAGGTATTGGATCAGAAGGAGAGATCAACACGGGCAAGGTCAATCAGAATGTATAAGGTTCAGTGGAGTCACCATTCAGTAGAAGAGGCTACATGGGAGACTGAGGATTCTCTACGCTCTCGCTTTCCCGACTTTCTGCCCAAAGGAGTCGGTACGTAACCCAAAACCCCACCCCCACCTGCCCTTTGAATACAATTATAAGAAAAACTTAAATAGCAAGGATAGTCTAAGTTGTGGTTTTAACTTAAAAAGGACTTCCTTCTGAAGTTGCAAAGAGAATGACATTCGAAGAGCAGTTAACAAGCGAAACTTGAGTATAAGAAGGAGTAGCCCATCAACGTGTTTTCTTAGCACCCCTCTAGAGGACTCGGCCTAAAATCTTGGGACGAGATTCCTTTAAGGGGGAGGGCTGTAACACCTCAGGTGTTACCATGGCTAGAGCTCACCTTGGCACTATGGACTATGATCACATGTGGGAGAAAACTTAAGGAGCAAAGTGTAAGAGCCTTGGAGGCTAGGTTTTAACCAAGAGATGTGAATGACCAAAAACATTACCCTAGTTGTGTGCAACTACCACTTTGGACAAGGGGGGGAGTAAACCCTAGACCCCTCTTGAACCCTCCCTTCCAAAGCCATGGTTGAAAGGGGGAGAGAATGAGCAATTGTGCAAACCATGAGTTAATCTTTAACCAAACTTTGAGTAACCTTATAACCAGCAATTGTGGGAAGGAAATATTGCAAAAAGACCCCTGGAGAAACCCCAAATCAAATCTCCAAGTAGAGTGAGAGCTAGAGCTCTCTAATTCTCTCTAAGTCAAAAACTACACCTACAATAAAGATCAACCGTGTTCACCTTGAAGATGGCACCAAAACCACCTATGTTCTATACCAAAAATGTGGCATACCACCTAGGGCACCCACTGGAAAAAGCTGAGCTCGAGACCTTGACATTTGACATGCCTTGGCATGGTTTTTGTCGCGAGGTGGGCAGAGTGGCATACCTGATTTGGCGACCGAAGATCTCCCTACCTAGGCCATATCTGCCATGGCAACTCACGGATGAGAGACAGCCCTAGGTGCCAGGAAAAGACTCGCGCCAGATTTTTGCCAAGATTCGCACGTTTGCGACTTGGGTGAGCTGTGGAACATGGGCAGAAGAAAAGCTCCACGTGTTCGACGCGCTCTGCACACGCCAGAGCACGCCCGCACCCGACCCCGCGCCGCGCCGAGCCGCGCCCGTGTTCCCTGTGTGCGCACACGCCTATAAAGCCCACTCAGGCGTCGTCCATACCCTTCCGCGCACACTCAAACCTCCCCGGAGCTCAACTCACCGTCGTTTGCCCATGCACGCCGTGTCCGCGGCCACCCAATCCCCTGCCATCGTGGACCGGCCAGTCCAGCCTTTCCCAAACCCGTCCGGCCCTCGAAGACGAGTGAGCACACCTCGGTGAAGCTCCCCGGGCGAGGAATCGAAGCCTGCTTCGCTGGAGAGGCCAGTCCAGGGTCGCCGGAGTTCACAACCCCGCCGGAGTGCGTGGACCGGGTAATCCACTGAACCATTATCCGATTCCTTGTGCACACAGTCCCTACATCACCCCGTAAAGCTCACTGTGCCATTGGATTGCATTAGATCGTCGTGATTTGGCCGGCACACCCGCCGCCGACGAGGACACCCGCCTGCGCACGTGGACCGAGCGATTCCGGCCATCCCCGCCGTCGAGCCGTACATCGCTGTGACCGCCAGAGCCTCCCCGAGCCAACCCCGCCCCTCGCCGGACCTATCTCGCCGCCGGTAAGCCGCGCCACCCTTTTCTTTCTTGCGGGCACTGTTTAAACCTAGGGAAGGACCGCGGGGGAGAAGGAAAGAAGTCTGGGGGGTTTTGTGAAATGTCAGAGACTCAAATGAATAGTAGCGCGGGGGTATAACTGAGAGAGTTAGTTTGGAAGTAACCTAGGGTCCTCAGTGTAAACTGCTTTTCCAGAACACCTTTATTAAATTTGATTTTAAATTTGAACAAAAACTTTAATAATTCATAACTTCTGTTTAGTTCATCCAAATTTGGTCAAACCAATTTTGTCAGACTCTAAATAATGTAAACTACTTAGGAAAAATATAAAACCCTTATGTACTACAGAAAACTTTAGGGTTCTGATTTAATTATTGTTTTGACCAAAAGCTAAATAATAGGGATAAAAATAGTTGCACTATTTGACTAGAGTTAGAAAAATTTGGAGAAGTTTAGATCCACCTACTGACCTGTTTAAAAATGCTAAAACTCTTTGTCCAACCCATTAAGTTAGTTTTTGCCATTTATTTTACAATATGCTTAAAATTAAGAAAAATAGAAAAGATGATTTAAAAACTGAACCAGAGGGCACCTCTATTTTTATTAGAGTACTTATTCAATATAGTTTACTAGAAAAATCTATTATACCCTGGTTTAGTATGAAATAAGTAGGATCCCTTTTATTTTTAGAAAACAAGGAAAATCTAGAAAAACCCTAAGAAAATAACCCCAAGGAGAAAACACCCCAAACCTTGGGATAACTAATGTTTTGTTATTATGAACATAGGAAAAATACAAAATCTGTTGTTTGATATTTTTCGAATGGCAAGTTAGTTATAAGCACTTTTTTGGCATAAAACTTTAAGAAATCACAACTAAATAACCACCAATTAACCTTCTATGATTTTTGGCACAGAAGCTTATTATTACTGATAGATGCCAACAAAAATAACCCTTAGGGCATAACCCAACCCTAATTAAGAGAGGTAGTGCAAAGTGGCCCATTTTACACAACTTTTGTCATTTTTGTCTAAAGCATAGCCTTTTTATTTTAAACCCCAAATTCCTAGAATAAGCTATAGTGACCCATAGCAGCCCACTGTAATTTTTACAGAATTTTTGGAAAAAGTTAACTCATTGTTGTAGTTCAAACCTACACTAGAATTCATAAATAGAAAATAAAGAAAGGGAAAATGAATAATGGAAATTGGTGTCATCCTAAAACCCTTTGTGAATTGTCCACTAAAATGTATAAAGGAAATACCAACCCACTATGCTTATCCTTAACAAAACCTAAACCTAGAGTGATAAGCATAAACCACTAAAAGCCACATATGACCAATGAACCCTAAGTTGCCAACTAACTTAGTTTTTCTTCCCTTAGCATAATGTTATTAAATCCTGCAGAATCATGACATACATATTCATTGCATTTCAATAGACTGTAACCTCGCTGACGAAGAGTACGTCCTCGTGCCGGAGCAAGGAGCTGCTCAGGAGGTAGCCCCGGATCCAGCACCAGAGCCTGTACCAGAGGATCTGCCTGCCACAGCCTTGGAAGGCAAGCCCCGGTTTTATGCATAACCTGTTATTTATGCTATTTTACTATACTTAATGATTGTAGGATTGATTGTGCACTTAAATGTAGGAGTTGTTTGAAACCCTAGTTGCATGATCTCAGGAACCCCATTGAGATGAATACTAGTATGCTAAGTCGAGTAGCTGCTTTATTAAGTAGGATCTCGGTAGAAGTCGAGTGATTTTTCTAGCACTCACGCGAGGTCAGGAATTGGCTGTATCCACTTTCTTATCATATTGATGTTGGTTTGTGGGCAACAATCCATGGGGATTGGTTGTCTACAGGATAAAAATTGGAATAAGGATTAAGGTATGGTACCGTGAGTCAAGCGTTTGAACGTACTAAACACATGCCGAGAAATATGGTAAATCGGTAAGCCTAGTACCTGATTGAACCTGGCAGTGGACTTTACCCCTCACGCGACCTGAGACGTAGTCTCCCATTCCGGTTATGGTGGGTACAAGTGCGGTCACTGCACGACGACAGTCGGGGTCAGTGAGGCATTGTACGCCAAGGCGGTGAGCCCTGATCTGCTGACGGGGAATCGATGGGGACGATTGATGTGTGTGGGGACGGAGTGCCTCGCCACGTCGTGTGTTTAGGTTTACCTTGCAAGGATAAAACTCGATTCGAATCGTCTGCTTCTCGCAGCTAATGAGACTGCTTGATCCATGCTGCTACATTGAGTAACAAGTGGAAATGTGATGAGTTGACAAAAGAGGTTGATTGCTAAAAATGTTTGCTACTATGTATGAGTAGATAGTACATATTTAGCCTTAAGAGAGTCACACTTAAATTTGACAAAGTTAAAACTTGATTTAGAAACTCAGCTAGTGCTTTTGGCAACCAAACCCCACAGCCAAACAGCTGCATGTCTAGAGGTAGAGGAGTAGACTCCTCACACCGGGTAAGTCTAGCTGAGTATTAGCATACTCAGCCTTGCTTGTGGCATAATTTTACAAGTTCTTTGGAGGACATGGTTGCTGGAGTGACTTGGCCGTCCATCTTGCCACCGGGTTGGACTGTCGAGTGGGACCCCGCCTCGGCTGAGGAGGAGCATGAGGAGTGATGGGACAAGCTTCCCCATCTCTCTATTTATTCACCGTTAGTTTTATTCCGCTGCACTTAGAACAATGATGGTTACTTTTGCAAAAACTCCGATGATGATGATGTAATAATTTAATACTCTTACATGTATGGT
This sequence comes from Zea luxurians, assembly GCA_029449295.1. Taxonomy (NCBI): domain Eukaryota; kingdom Viridiplantae; phylum Streptophyta; class Magnoliopsida; order Poales; family Poaceae; genus Zea; species Zea luxurians. The sequence goes on from JAOPSE010000012.1 coordinate 95,308,532, forward strand.
TTTATGCTTTATTGTATTTGCTCTGTGACTCACCATCGAGTGAGATTGTGGTACTTGATCCTGTCAGTGGCCGTGTCGGACTAGATTTGAGGGATTGACGGGTTATTCCCATTTAAGTGTGGTCTTGCCTCTAAGGCAGGGCTTAGGCACTTAAGTTGGAATAATTCGGGCAGTTCCGCCACAAAATGAATGCGTTGCTCCAGTATCAAATAACACTTCTGCAATATGGGAGTCAACTGGAAACATACCTAATATCATGCCGAGGGTTTCTGAAAGGGAAATGTGCCCTTGGGCCATTTCTAAGTATTTTGGTGATTTAGTGCCCAACACAGGTGCCTAATTGTAAAATGGTGGACAAAGTACAAATCGAGGATAAAGGTATGTTTCTCAGACTTAGTACATTGTTTTATGGACTAATGTATTGTGTCTAAGTGCTGGAAACAGAAAAAATCGAGTTGGAGAAGAGATGGCTCGAGCAGCCAAACTCTGCCCAGTCTGGGTACACCGGACTATCCGGTGGTGCACCGGACAGTGTCCGGTGTGCCAGGCTGGCTTGGGCAAAGTGGCTGCTCTCGGGACTTCGACGGCGGTGTACGGCTAAAATTCACCGGACTGTCCGGTGTGCACCGGACTGTCCGGTGGGCCGCTCACAGGCGAACTCGTCGCTCTCGGGAAACCATCAACGGCGTTTGGCTAAAAATCACCGGACTGTCCGGTGTGCACCGGACTGTCCGGTGAGCCAACGGTCGGCCGGGCCAACGGTCGGCCGCGCAATCTGCGCGGGACACGTGGCCGAGCCAACGGCTAGAAGATGGCACCGGACATGTCAAGTGCACCAACGGCTCCCAGGCTGCCAACGGTCAACTGCGCTGTTTATGGAAAGAAATCGGGCACCGGACATGTCCGTTGTGCACCGGACTGTCCGGTGCACCAGTCGACAGAAGGCAAGATCAGCCTTCCAAGATTGCTCTCAACGGCTCCTAGCTGCCTTGGGGCTATAAAAGGGACCCCTAGGCGCATGGAGGAGCATACCAAGCATCCTTTGAGCATCATTGATCACTCACACTTCATTCTCGCGCACTTGTTCGACATTTTAGTGATTTGAGCTCCGTTCTAGTGTGCTAGTCTCTTGAGCTCAAGTCTGGGTTTTGCGTGTGCGTATTCGCTGTGATCTTTGTGTCGTGTGTGAGTTGCTAATCCCTCCCTTGCTCTGTGATTCTTCGTGAACATCTTGTGTAAGGGCGAGAGGCTCCAAGCTGTGGAGATTCCTCGCAAACGGGATTAAGAGAAGCAAAGCAACACCGTGGTATTCAAGTTGGTCTTTGGACCGCTTGAGAGGGGTTGATTGCAACCCTCGTCCGTTGGGACGCCACAACGTGGAGTAGGCAAGCGTTGGTCTTGGCCGAACCACGGGATAACCACTGTGCCATCTCTGTGATTGATATCTTTTGGTTATTGTGTTGTGTTGAGATCCTTCTCTAGCCACTTGGCATATTACTGTGCTAACAAGTAACCAAGTTTTGTGGCTTAAGTTTTTGAAGTGTTATAGGATCACCTATTCACCCCCCCCTCTAGGTGCTCTCAGTTTCCTGAACTGCTTCAGCCTCCAAGTGGTTCAGTCTCCCATGGTTATAGCATGGCTGAGAGCGGTTGCCTGCTCCAGGCTGAGACACATTCTGCTTTGCTGGGGCGCTAGGGCCTGACTGCTACTGGGCTGCCTTCTTCAGACATTGCATCACAATGGCCTTGCTCTCCATAGTGGAAACATGCCCTGCTTCCGCCTTGAACTGGTGCTGCTTGACTGTTCTGCTGGTTTGCTGGGGCAGGAAGACGAGGTGCCTGCTGATTCTGCCTCTAGAACTGACCTCCTCCTGACTGATTATTCTGGCGATTCTGCTGCTGATGCTGAGGGTACTGCTTCTGAAACTGCTAATGGTGAGGTGGGCGCTGGTTCTTCTTGAACTGCTGAGGTGGATTGCCTGAGAAGCGAGGGCGATTGCTGCTTCCAGGCTGAGGCCCACTGATCTTGCGCTTGCGATCTTCCATCTCTTTGCGCTTCCTCTCTGTCATGATTGCTCTGTCAATCAGGTGTTGGAATATTGGGAAGGTTTGATTCATCAGCTGATACTGCAGAGGGTCGACCAAGCCTCTCAGGAAACGATACTGCCACTTGGCGCTGGTGTTGACATCTTCAGGAGCGTAGCGAGATAACTGCAGAAACCTGTCTCGGTACTCACTAACAGACATTGACCCTTGCTTGAGTGCTAGGAACTCCTCCTTCTTCACCATCATCAGACCTGCAAGAACATGGTACTAACGAAAGCTATCTCTGAATTCTTCCCAGGTGATGGCGTCGGGGTTGGCATGGGTGGCGAGATAGGACTCCCACCAAGACTGAGCTGCTCCTCTCAACAGATGGGGACCATACCGAACTTTCTCCCTGTCATCACACTGAGCGGTATGCAACTCCCGCTCCACTGTGCGCAGCCAGTCTTCAGCATCCATGGGGTCAGAAGAGTGAGCGAACACCGGGGGATGACCTCTCATGAATTCAACACGCTTGTCCCTGGGCACCGGAGGCATCTGAGGCTGAGGTGGGGGCTGTTGCTGCTGCTGTTGCTGAATGGCGACCAGAGTCTGACCGATGGCTTGGACTACTTGAGTCTGCATGAGGAACATCTGCTTGATGGACATCAGGGGCGGGGGCGGCAGCTGCTGCTGTTGGGGTGCCTCATCCTGCGGGGCTGCATGCTCCTGCTGAGCACGCCTTCCTCCTCTACGCCTGTTTTCTGACATCTGCAGAATGCAATCACACATCAGAACTGATCTTGCAAATCTTGCAGGATAAGAAAAGAATATAGAATTCTTCCACAACACTGAACAGATGAACATCTTCACTGATCTCCAACATAGACCAACATAGCTTCTCAGATAAAGAGGAAAGTGGAATAAAAGGGCTTCCCAACTAAATAACTAACTTCATTAACATATAACAGGTAAACCAAAGTGCAGGGGATGCCCACACTCGGGTGACAGTCATTACAAAGATCCAACTCCAACATTGTTCATCATAACAAGCATAAAAGCACAGGATAAGCAAACTACCCTGTCTAACTAAGACTAACTAACAGTAAGACTAAGACTAAAACTTATATATTAAGCATTTATTACAGGACCCCACCCTGACAATCTATGGTTCTAAATTTATCTTGGTCCTGCAGTCGGGGTTGCCATAAGGCTGGTGTCCACGCCGAGGTGAGCGGTACGGATGCTGAGTCCCGACGGGAGCGAGGGAGCCATCCTCCAGGTGACGATGCTCCACGCGCTCAGCCCGCAGCTGGGCGATCTCAGCACGAGCCCTACTCAACTCGTCTAGTGCATGGTCCAGCTCTGTGTTTAGCACGGTGGCTAGGTTGACTGTGCTGCTCAATCTAGGATTGTCCTCACCAACAGGTGAGACAATCATGCCTCCTGTGCTGCCAGATGGACGGCGAGGGTAATACTTTAGGTTGAGACCATCGGCTACCCCACCGAGCACTGAACAGTAGTGCGAAAGCGCACGCCGTGCGGCATCTTGCATGGCCACCTCAGCTGAGTCTCGCTCAGAGATGGAATAGTGCTCTGAGCAGATCTCCACACCCCAGAGACTGTTATCCGGATGGCGCACCAAGCAGGTTGCCTCCCAGTGGTCCGGGTAAACCCCGTGACTGTGCTGGAAGACCACACAGCGATACTCGATGGACCAAGTACACCGGTCAAATGCCCGACGTAGCAGGGTGTCGAGCGCATCGTGGAAGTGACACCCGCGAGCAGCGTCGCGAGTGATGGGTCGAGCAACCCATCCTTTCGGCTCCTGGTCGGCAGAAGGGTCGGTGTCATGGCTCGAGCTGCTGTCGCCACCTCCATCGTCTGGGTCTCCTCCAGCATCTACTCCAGGGGCTGGGGTGCTCAGTGGTGGTGCAGGGGGCGCCTCCAGTGGGAGCACAGGGGAGCATCTCCTCACAGACTCTATCTCCTGCTGGAGCGAGAAAGAAGAGCCCTGCTGCTCCTACTCCTGTCGTCGACGCTCCTGCTCCTTGTGCAGGCGGTGGTGCAGCCTCTCCAAGTGGCTAGACTGACCAGTCACCGAACGGCGAAGCGGACGCTCAGCGAGACGAGAGGGTAAGAAGGGGATGACAGACTTCCGTGCGGTGTGTCTAAGATGAGCCATCTACAAAAGACACCGTAAGCATAAGAGGAGAACAAAACTAATATGACCAGCAAGTGAACCATAAATAAATGAATAAGGAATGAGAATAAACAAAAATTTTAGCAAGGTATAATATATAGTAGAACATAGGTTTGGTCGATATAACCAACTTTTGAAGGAATACCAAAGTCAAGGTGATAATAGGGGTCTATAATCCTTAGAATGACCATTCTACTCTAGGTTAGCGGTCCTACAGTCAGCACGGCTTTGATACCACCTATGTCACACCCGGTTTTAGAAGGCAAACCGAATGCGAACCATGTACGTGCTAGGATCACCAATTCACGTACACAGCAGTTACATAACTGGACATCATCACACAGTGCTCAAGTAATAACATAAAAGGGTAATAATAGTCGATTACATCATATGTCCGAGACATCCACATAGTCTTTACAATAATCAAAGTGCGGAAAAGAAACGTAGATACACGCGGCCTTCACAGGCAGCCGACTGGGGGTTGCCGCTAACCCGTGCCTAAAACTCGTCGTAATCTTGGAACTCCTGGAAGTCTCCTTCCACGGCTTCATCTTCTCCTGAGCAGTGGTTGCAATGCGGACAACCTGGGGAAGGGGGGGGGGGGGTTGGTGTGTACAGCAAGGTGAGTACACATCAACATACTCAGCAAGTGTCCTGTTTGGCTGTAGTGGACTAGCTTTATGTGGGGGTAAGTCAAGCAGTTGCTTTTAGTTGGTCAGATTATTATTTCTAGTAGAGAGAGCCAGGTTTTAGAATTAACCCACATTATTAACCCAAACGTACCCTTTCCAAACGGAAAGAATACCACTTACCATTACCATAGTCAATGCCAAAACCATCATTCTCATCACCACCTGTAATCTGAACATCTCTGATCAAGTATCACTAATCAATAGAGCTCCCTTGGCCGCTCATAACCACGAGCACGACTGATATATCAGTTTTCAAACACTCTGCAGAGGTTGCGCACTTTACCCACAAGCCGTGATTCCCTTTCTGCCCGGAGATCATGACTCTCCATTGATCACTACCAAGGTGACCCAGCAGGGTATCACTATGTAACCTTTACAAAGATTCCCCGGGGCTGTAGCCGCCCGTTAGGTTTCCTAAATGTACCGCACTCCTCCCAAGGGGCAAACCAACCTTGGCAGAGCGAGCCGCATACACCGAGCCCCATTAACGGCACGACAGCGAAACGAACTACATCCCGGTTCCTCTAATTATTCAGCTAAAGGCGTCCCATTCCACCCTCATGGTTGCACTGTTTTCCTGGGCGGTCATCCAATGAACAAGTCCTTACGGAGAGGCACTCGAGAAACCGCTCTAGCCCCCCTTAAATGCCACAAGTATATCATCATAAATAAGAAGGAAAACAGCGTATCATAGATAAATCTCATCATGTTCATTGATTAATGTTAAGCACTAGCATAAAGCTAAACCATAATAATCCAACCCAAATAGGTAAACAAGGACATGGATAACAAAAGCTAGTCAATCCTTAGGTATAAACTGTGTAAATGCGGAAAGTGAATTAAGGAATGCATAGGACATAAGTGAGTCAAGGGACACTTGCCTCCACCAACCAGCTGATGCTCAGGGTCTTCCCCTGCGAGTTCTTCGGACTCCTCCAACTGACCGTTATCTATACGAGTTTAAACATACATTCCATATATTTAATACCAAAAGAACAGTACACCATACAATGGAATGCAATAGTCAAACACACATTCGACGCAGGGCTCGCAATTACAGTTAAGCGAGAAAGAGGAAATAACGGGCGAGTCTACGGTCGAGAAGCGATCACGTTACACAACTATAAATTAAACTATTCATTTAAACAGAAGGGTATTAATTTGGCCACTGCGTTTAGCATAAAGTAAGGTCATGTTCCGCATTTAATCGTTATAAGCAGATAAAGGTGAATTAAAGGAAATGGTCGCACGGTGAGACGCGCGACGCAGCATTTAAGTCGAATTAAGAAATAAACGATTCGTCGTACGACAGAGCGCGCAACGAGACTCTTGCATTAATTATGAATAAACATTAAGCGTCGCGCGACGAAGCGCACGACGGCTTACGTCAACTGAACTGAATTTAAAACGAATCATCGCGCGACGAAGCGCGTGACACAGCACTTTAATAAATATGAATTTAAAATGAATCATCGCGTGATGAAGCGCGCGACACAGCACACTAATAAAGACGATTTTAAAATAAATCGTCGCACGACAAAACGCGCGACGCAGCACATTAATAAAGACAGATTTAGAATAACTCGTCGCGCGACGAAGCGCGCGATGCAGCACAATATCTAAACTAAAATTAAAATGGATTAAGACGAGAGTTGAACGCAGCGCGACTACGGTCGCACGCGCGAGAGCACGCAGCGTGTGCCGAGGGCACGCGAGCCGTGCAGGCACGTGGGGCGCAAGGCCGCCGGGGCAGGGCACGGGCGCGGGCAGGGGCGCGCGAGGGCATGGTCGGGGGCACGGCCAGAGGCGCGGCTGAGGCGCGGCCGCCGGAGCGTGGGGCCGGGGCGCAGGGCCGGGGGCGCGAGGCAGGGGCGCGGGGCCGCCAGGGAGGGCACGCGGCGGGCGTAGGGCGTGGCGGGGGAGGGTGCGCGAGCAGGGGCCACGCAGGGAGGAAGAAAGGGAGGGGGAGGGAGAGAGGGAGAGGGGGAGGGGAAGCTCACCTCGGGGATGAAAACTCCGGCGATCACCATCTCCAAACCCTAGGGCACCATGGAGAGAGGGAGAGAGATGGGAGAGAGAGATAGGTTGTTGCGCGGGAGAAATCAAATGAGAGAAAGAGACCAGGGGGAGGGCACGCACGCATGGGGAGGGCAGGGGGCGCCAGGGGCGCGCGGGCCGAGCTGGGCCGGGCTGGGCTGGGCCGCACCGCGGGTTAAAATCCCGCGGCACGCATAACCATAGATCGGAATATCGATCCACGAGCAAAGATCCTGAAACGAAACTGCGCAACACACGCGATCAAGCACGAAATCAGACGAAGAAATATGATTCCGCATGTTGCAACACTCATGTCAACTTAGGTTTTGTTTATCCACAACATGGACACCGGTCACTATACTGCTTTGAAATTAGGGACGAAGGAGCGAAACGGGAAGAGAAAAGAGAGTAACGCCTGAATTTGGTGAGTAAAAAGAAGAAAAAATTCTACCCCCAAATTCAGGACGTTACTGATGCCTTTCTCCTCAAGATATTCTTCCACTTGAAGGTTCTTGAACTCAGATCCATTGTCGCTCCTTATCTTCTTCACCTTGAGCTCGAACTCATTTTGAGCTCTCCTTAAGAAGCGCTTTAAAGTACCTTGGGTTTCAGATTTATCCTGCAAAAAGAATACCCAAGTGAAGCAGGAAAGTCATCAACAATAACAAGACCATACTAACTTCCCCTGATGCTAAGATAAGAAACAGGCCTGAAGAGATCCATATGTAGGAGTTCCAGTGGTCTTGATGTCATCATCACATTCTTGCTTTGATGAGTAGTTCCCATCTGTTTTCCTGTCTGGCATGCTGCACAAGATCTATCTTTATCAAAACAGACATCGGTTAGTCCTAACACATGTTCTCCCTTTAGAAGTTTATGAAGATTCTTCATCCCAACATGTGCTAGACGGCGGTGCCAGAGCTAGCTCATATTAGTATTAGCTATTAAACATGCATCTAGATCGGCATTCTCTTTTGAGAAATCAATTAAATAGAGCTTGCCGTCTAATACACCTTTAAAAGCTAATGAACCATCACTTCTTCTAAAGACAGAAACATCAATATTTGTAAATAAACAATTATTTCCCATATGACATAATTGACTTACAGAAAGCAGATTGTAACCAAGCGATTATACTAGAAACACATTAGAAATTGAATGCTCGATAGTGATGGCTATTTTACCCAAACCCTTGACCTTGCCATGGTTCCCATCTCCAAAAATGATAGTGTCTTGGGAATCCTTGTTCTTGACATAGGAGGTGAACATTTTCTTCTCCCTCGTCATGTGGTTTGTGCATCCGCTATTAATAATCTAGCTTGTGCCCCCGGATGCATAAACCTGCAAGGTAATTTAAGCTTGGGTTTTAGGTACCCAACTCTTGTTGGGTCCGACAAGGTTAGTCACATAAGACTTTGGAACCCAGATGCAAGTTTTGTCTCTTGCACTTGGGCCCCAAACTTCTAGCAACTACTTTATCATTTTTGCACAAATGAACAAATGAAGCATCATATGTTTGATAAAGCATGGTTGGTCCATTTGATGCATTCCTAGGCACATGAGAAGCAACATGATGGTGTCTAGGTCTACTCCTACCATGAGCATGTAAAGAGCTAGTTGATGCAAACATGGCATGAGAACCAAAAGCAGCATCATGACGTACAGGTAAAACAACATGATTATAACACCTATCATGAGCAACACTATAAACATTCTTAACATGAATATAAAGATAGGCATGGTTCTTTTTGTCATGTGAAGAATGAGAGCTACTAGCCATAGGAGCCTTCCCCTTCTCCTTGTTGAGATTGGAGGTCCTTTGGCTTGTTAAGTTCTTGGTTCTCTTTTGAAAACCAAGTCTATCCTTAATGGAGGGGTGTCTACCAATGATGTAGGCATCCCTAGCAAATTTTAGTTTTTCATAATCACTCTTGTAAATTTTAAGTTGAGCATTAAGATTAGCAACATCATTATTCAACTTAAAAATGGTAGAAGCATGTGCATTACAAGCATCAATATCAAAGTCTTTACACCTATTACAAATAGACACATGCTCTACACACTACCGGACACAGCTTCTTTGCCGAGTGTCGCAGACACTCGACAAAGGCTATTTTACACTCGGCAAAGGCTTTGCCGAGTGTAACACTCGGCAAAGAACGCTCGGCGAACTGTACATTGGCAACAGCCTCTTTGCCGAGTACATTTTGTCGGGCACTCGGCAAAGATTTTGCCGAGTGCCATTTGACACTCGGCAAAGAAAAGTCACCGTCACAGCGCCAAGTGACGGTGATGGATCCTTTGCCGAGTGTTTGCTCTAGAGGCCCTCGGCAAAGACGGGTCCAGTGGGCCCCACCGCCAGTCCCTATGCCGAGAGCTCTTGTAGGCACTCGGCAAAGGAGGCTTCATTGCCGAGTGTCTGGTGGACAGGCACTCGGCAAAGAGTCCTCTAGTGGGCCCCTTTGCCAGTCCCTTTGCCGAGTGCCTTGGCAACAACACTCGGCAAAGATGGCTTTGCCGGTTCCCAGGTTTCCTTCTTTGCCGAGTGCCATGGTCAGCACTCGGCAAAGATGGTTTTACCGGTTCCCAGGTTTCCTTCTTTGCCGAGTGCCAAGGTCATAGCACTCGGCAAAGCGACCCTTTGCCGAGCGTTACACTCGGCAAAGTGACCAGGATGTCCCTTTTTATTTGTTTTTGCTGTTCCATCCAAACAAACAAAAGATATATATCATTCACATCACATTATATATCAATCGCATCACAGAATGAACACATTTATCATCAACACCATATATATCACAAAGTCTCACTAATATAAGTCTCACAAATATAAGTCAGGATCATCACAAAATAGATATAAGTCTGGATCATCACTAACATCACCAAGTATCTCACAAGACCAAGTATAACTAACATCACCAACACTCACAAACATAAGTCTGGATCATCACAAAACAGATCATCAACGAGGTGGGCATCTGGACTGGTTCGGCGAAGGGCTGGACGAAGCGTGAGGGTTGTTCGACACCGCCGATTGACCCTGCACAGAGAAGAGATTGCATGTGTGAGAACATATGAATATATATCATGCAGTACTAAAATTTTGATACTCACAGGAGTAGTGAACTCAGCAGGGTCAGCTGTAGGGAACAACGGAGGTGGTGGAGCATGACCCTGTGCAGCGCCAAGGCTCTGCATGTACGCGAACATCTCCATCATCCTCTTCTCCAGCTCCTCACGTTGCCTCCTCTCATCGCCTAGCTGAGTCTATAATATTTCGCCCTAGTGTTACGATAATGCAAAGAGAAGATATATAATAATCAATGAACGATGAATAGATAAGGAATAACCTGGAGTTGCTGGATACGATGCTGTGAGCTGTCCTGCCGAGGTCGTATGGTTGGGCTCGCGCTTGTGCTCCTTGCTCGCACCTGAGAGAGAGTGGGAGTGGAGGACGAGTCGATTGCCCCGTCGGCAATCCAGTACCGCCCATGCCTCTTGCCTCCTCCGACCCTCATGAGGACATCTCCGTCGATGTCCTCGGTCCTCGGATCGTAATCTGGCCCATGGACCTCCTTGGCCATGGCGGTGTACTCACTGAGGCGGCTGTGGATGGCGGGGTTGGTGTACGCCTCGGGCCCGTCATCCGGGTTGTAGGTGACGTCGGACGTCGCCTTCCCCTTGTGGGCCATAGCATATGCCGTGAACGTGGAGCAAGGCACGCCACCATGTGCCGCCGACTGCGAGAAAACTAACGAGATGGTTAGAAATCATGTCTAATCGAAAGTTATATACCTAAATAAAAAAGAGCGCGTACCCATGCTTCCGCGTATTTGCCCAGGCTGCGACTGCCTTGATGGTGGGAGGGACCTTGCATCATCAAACGCCATTCCCGGCTAGCGTTGTGCGCCTCGTCCCACTCAGCCGAGCACCACCTCTGCACCATCTGCTCCCAGCACTCAGGATGCACGGCGCACCAATGAGGAATCATCTAAAAAAATACAAGTACACGGCATATCAGAAGATAAAATTAAGCATATTTAGTACCAATAATAAAATTTTGTATTTACCTGCAAGTACTGGTACGGAGTCAATGACATGGTTCGGGCGTCCTTCTTGGTCACCTTCTCCCCAAGGACAGAGCCGTGGTAAGTGACGATGGCCTGGATGCGCGCCTCATAGTGCATGTCCACGACGAGCTTCTTATAGCTCGTCGTAGCCACCACATCCGCCCTGGCCTCGTATCCAGCCTCGCATCTGAAGAAATCCTACATACAAAGACGATGTATCCATACATTATTTCAAGAATATGCAACAAATGCGACTTATTAAACAATATAGTGCGAGGAAGACTTACCCACAGCTCTTGCTTCACCCGCTCCACCTTGTTGTTGAATTGTCTGCCGTCCCGATCTACTGCATCGGGGGCGACGGCGTAGTGGTCGAAGGTGTATGCTGGGCTCGTCACTCCGGCGTACTCGACAAGTCCAGGGAAGTGTTCCCTGCATAGAAGGCCGAGGATGCCATTGGGGTTGCGACCGTGACCCCCTGCAGTCTCCAAAACCATCCAAGACCTGTCCAAGTGATTAAGATAAAGTATTAGTTTCTATTATTAATTTGAACATATAATATGAAAAAGCAGCAACAACATCTAAAGTTACCTACCTCTCTCCATCAGGTCGTATCAGCGGACGTCTGTCACGAAGTATGGGTCGCTGAGGGAGACTCGCGGGACCTCGCAGGTAGATACTCCTCGAACCTGAGGAGCCAGAACATGAGACGTCCTGCTGAGCGGCGTCGGCGTCGTTGTCCTGCTGTGCCGCATCGTCGTCGTCCTGCTGCGCCGCATCGACAGCAGCTTGCTGCTCCACCTGCTGCTGTACGACGTCGTCCTGCTGCGCCTCCTCCTCTATCCTACGGGTGCTCCTCCTCCCCCTCCCCCTCCCCCTCCTCGTCCTCGTCCCACCGCCCACCATCTTTGTCCAACAACCTGCAATTAAGAGTAAGCAATTAAACACAGATAAAAAAAATATGTATTTAGAAACATATGCAAAATAAATGAAATATAGCATTACATCGATTAAAAATAATCTTCATATGTGTCCGGGTTAGCCGGATCATAAGTGTCATCATCACTATCAACCATTTCATAGTCAACACCATCTGAAGGCGCAATTTTGTCATTGGCATTGCCTTCAAGCATTTCTAAGTCATTCTCATTTTGCACCTCATCATCCTCCTCATCAACAACCATTTCAATATCTACTTCCATTCCGATCGCTTCGGTTAAGTCTATGTAACACCCCAAGTGTTACCATGGCTAAGGGCCACCTTGGCACTAGAAGCTGTGATCACATAAGATAAAGGCTTAGGGCAGCACATAAGAACCTTGGGGCTCATGTTATGATTAAGTTGCACATGACATGAGAAACTTTACCCTAAGTCCTTGTACATTTACTATCTTGGATAATAAGGGGGAGAAGAACCCTAGATTTCTTCAAAGTCATACCTTCCTAAACCCTAAGTAAGGGGGGGGAAGAGAGTGATTAAGTGGGTAAAACATGTGTAACTTTTACCCAAACCTTAAGTGATTTGTAACCAGCATTTAGGGGAAGGAATTATTGCAAAAAGGCCCCTGGAGAAACCCCATTTCAAATCTCCAAGTGGAGAGAGAGCTAGAGCTCTCTAGTTTTCTCTAAGTCACATTTTAACCCTACTTCAAAGACCAGCCGTGTTCACTTTGAAAATGGCGCCAAAACCACTTGGGTTCTATACCAAAAATGTGCTATACCACTTAAGGCACCCCCTGGAAAAATTTGAAACCGAGACTCGGACATTTGACAAGCTTTGACATCGGTTTTGTCGCGGAGTGTGCAGTGAGACAAACCAAACTTGGCGCCGGTCTATCTCCTAACCTAGGGCGTATCCTCCCTTGGAACTCACATGAAATAGGTAGCTCTAGGTGCAGGGAAGAGATCCTTTGCAGTCGACATGGCGAGATTCGTACGCTTGGTCGCTCAGCAGAGCGAAGAACACGGGCAGAAGCCAAGCGCCACGTGTTCGACGCGCTCTGAGCACGCCAGAGCACGCCCGCGCGCGCCCCGCGCCGCGCCCGAGCCAAGCCGGCGCCTCGGCCGCGTCCGCGCCTATAAAACCCACCCCAGCGCTCGGTTGTTTCCCCCAGTGCCTCCTAAGTACCTCACCGGACTCGCCCAGGCCAGCCCTCGCCTCCGGCGACCTCCCCGCGGCCCGCCAGTGCCGGCCGAAGACCACCGTCGTGGCCAACCCCTCTCCAGCCTCCCTCCGTTCGATCCAAGCCTTTGGTTAGCTTCCTGGTGAAGCCGTGAGCCTTGCTCAAGCTTGAACCGAGAGCCTGCGTCACCGGAGTGGCCGAATCGCGCTCGCCGGACTTCAAGAACCCGCCGGCGCGCGTGGACCGGGTAATCCACTCGGCCATTCGTCGATTCCTTGCGCACACAGTCGCTACGTGACCCCGTGAAGCTCACCGTGCCGTCGGATTGAACCAGCTCGCCGTGGTTTGGCCGGTACACTCGCCGCCGACGAGCTCGCCCGCCTGCGCACGTGGACCGAGCGATTCCGGCCATCTCCGACAACGACCCGCACATCGACGTGACCGCCAGAGCCTCCCCGAGCCAACCCTGCCCTTCGCCGGACCTCCCTCGCCGCCGGTAAGCCGCGCCGTCCTTTCTTTCCTACGGCTACTGTTCGGTTTAGGAAAAGGACCGCGGGTGTGAGGAAGAAAATCCTGGGGGGTTAAGTGCAAAGCCAAAGACTCAGGTGAATAGTAACCCAGGGGTAGATCTGCGAGTTTTGAATCCATTTAACCCCAGGGGTCTCGGTGCAAACTGGTTTTTCCAGAAAACCTTAAGTAAATCTGTTTTTAAATGGGACATCAACTTTGAAAATGCATAACTTTTGTTTAAATCATCCAAATTTAGTCAAACCAATTTTGCCAGACTCTAAATAATGTAACCTGTCTAAGAAAAATATAAAACCCCATATGAACTAGAAAAAAATACAAGGTTCTGTTTTATTTTCAGTTTTGGCCAAAAGCTTAATAATAGCAAGAAAAATAGTTGCACTATTTAACTAGGGTTAGAAAAATTTGGAGAAGTTTATATTCACCCACTAACCTAGTTAAAAATGTTAAACCTCTCTGTCCATTTCATCAAGATAGTTTTAACCTCTTATTCTATAAAATGCTTAAGTTTAAGAAAAATAGAAAAGGTGATATAAATAATGAACCAGAGAGCACACCTATTTTTGTTAAGATACTTAGTCAATGTAGTTCACTGGAAAAATATGTCATACCCTGTTATAGTGTAAAATAAACAAGATACCTTTTTAATGAAGAGAATAGGAATAACTTAGAAAAGCCCTACAAAAATATCCCTAAGGTGAAACCTCCCCAAACCTTAGGATAACTAATGTGTTGGTAATAAGAACTTAAGAAAAATCTGAAATCTGTTGTTTGATATTTTTCAAATGACAAGTTAGTTCTAATCACTCTTGTGCACCAAAGTTTAGAAAATTCACCATTAATTAACCACCTTGTAGCTCTCTGCCATTTTTGGTACAAGAGCTTTTTATCACTATTAGAGGCCAGCAAAAATAACCATTAGGTCAGAGACCACTTTAATAAAGGACTTGTAATGTAAAGTGGCCCCACTTACCTAACCATTGTTATTTTTGTTTAAAAATTAGCTTTTATACTTTAAGCCTCAAATTTTCAAAACAAGCTAGTGTAGCCAGTGACCACCCACTGTAATTTTTACAAAATTTTTGGAAATTTTTTAAACTACTATCATAGTTCAAAACCCCTACTAGAAACCCTAGGTGGAAATTAAGAAGGGAAATTGGATGATGGAAATTAATGTCCCCTTAAGATCTTTATAATTGACCACTGAAATTTATAGAGGCAATACAAATCCAATATGTATTTTAGAGAGAAAACCTAAAACTAACAAGTAATAAGTCTATGAATACCACTAGAAGACCCTCGTAACCAAGAAGCCCTAAGTTAATTCTTGACGTAAATTCTGTAGCTTAATGTTCTTAAATTTTGCATAATCATGACATACATGTTCATTGCATTTCGATAGACTGTAATCTTGCTGACGGAGAGTACGTCCTCGTGCCGGAGCAAGGAGCTGCCCAGGAGGTTGCCCCAGACCCAGCACCAGAGCCTGCACCAGAGGACCTGCCTGCCACTGCTTTGGAAGGCAAGCCCCGGTTTTATGCATAACCTGTTATTTATGCTATTTTACTTCACTTAATGATTGTAGGATTGATTGTGCACTTAGGTGTAGGAATTGTCTGGAACCCTAGTTGCATGATCTCAGGAATCCTATTGAGATGAACACTAGTATGCTAGGTCGAGTAGTTGCTTTATTAATTAGGATCTCGGTAGAAGTCGAGTGATTTTTCTAGCACTCGCGCGAGGTCAGGAATTGGCTGTATCCACTTTCTTATCATATTGATGTTGGTTTGTGGGCAACAATCCATGGGGATTGGTTGTTCACGGGATAAAAAGTTGATTAAGGATTAAGGTGTGGTACCGTGAGTCAAGCGTTTGAACGTACTAAACACATACCGAGAAATATGGTAAATCGGTAAACCTAGTACCTGATTGAACCTGCCAGTGGACATACCCCCTCACGCGACCTGAGACGTAGTCTCCCATTCCGGTTATGGTGGGTACAAGTGCGGTCACTGCACGACGGCCAGTCGGGGTCAGTGAGGCATTGTACGCCAAGGCGGTGAGCCCTGATCTGCTGCCAGGGAATCGATGGGGAAGGTTGATATGTGTGGGGACGGAGTGCCCCTGCATGTCGTGTGTTTAGGTTTACCTTGCAAGGATAAAAACTCGATTCGAATCGTCTGCTTCTCGCAGCTAATGAGACTGCTTGATCCATGCTGCTACATTGAGTAACAAGTGGAACTGGTTGAGATGATACAAACTGTTGTTTGCTAATAATGCTTGCTACTATGTATGAATAGATAGTACACTTTTAGCCTTAAGAGAGTCACACTTAATTTTGATTAAGTTAAAATCTTGATTTAGAAACTCAGCTAGTGTTTTTGGCAACCAAACCCCACAGCCAAACAGCTGCATGTCTAGAGGTAGAGGAGTAGACTCCTCACACCGGGTAAGTCTAGCTGAGTATTAGTATACTCAGCCTTGCTTGTGGCATAATTTTTTACAGGTTCTCTGGAGGACATGGTTGCTGGAGTGACTTGGCCATCCACCCTGCCACCGGGTTGGACTGTCGAGTGGGACCCTGCCTCGGCTGAGGAGGAGCATGAGGAGTGATGGGACAGGCTTCCCCATCCTCCCAGTTATTTATCGTTAGTTTATTTTCCGCTGCACTCCAAAAACAATGATGGTTACTTTTGCGAAAAACTCCGATGATGACAATGGTGATGTAATAATTTAATACTCTTTCATGTATGGTTTTATGCTTTATTGTATTTGCTCTGTGACTCACCATCGAGTGAGACTGTGGTACTTGATCCTGTCAGTGGCCGTGTCGGACTAGATCCGAGGGATTGACGGGTTATTCCCATTTAAGTGTGGTCTAGCCTCTGAGGTCGGACTTAGGCACTTAAGTCGGAATAATTCGGGCAGTTCCGCCACAGCTGGTATCGGAGCTTGTACCACCACAGAGGAATCAATAAATCCTAAATACCATCCCTTTTCGAAAAGTAAAACTGGATAGAAACAATGTTGGATAGATAGTAGGGCAAGCAGGATAGACCTAGGACGTGAAGCCTTAGGATGATAGAGGGGTAGCTAGGTGGCTAAGTGACTAGGCCCTACAGGCCACTTTTACAGGATGGGAGTCTTCCCTATTCCTTTTATTTTCTTGTGAGGCCGTTCAGGACGTGCATGCATGCATTCTTAATTAAGTAAATAATTGACTAAATAAAAAGACTTAAAAGGGAAATTAGCAGCCAACTAGGTTCTCACTATCTTTTTCTTTTAACCAGAGGCAGGTTGAGTTTTGTTTTCCCTGTTCTTTTTACTTCTTTTTCTTTACTTACGCTTAACCGTGCACAGATGACTTCCCACGGATCCTCTGAGGATGGAAATGCACTGACCCACACTGACGGGCTTGCACGAGAGGGTTTTCCCCGCATCTTGTGGGAGGTGCTTCAGGGGGCAGGATATTCGACACCCCCTCAGTACGCGGTGCAGCTATTCGAGAAGCACCGGGTACCTCGCTGCAGGGTGAGGATGACCTTGGAGCCTCATCCCTTGCAGCCAGGCTGGCGTTCACTGGATTCCGAGTCCTATGGATACCGGGCTGAGGACACTATTGAGGCTATCGCTCTGCATGGACTGACCACCTTCTGTGGATTTCACCCCTTGGAATTGGCTACTCACCCCATTGGGCTGTTCCCTGCGGAGAAGGAGGACGACCCGATGTGGAAGGACCGGGTGGAGCATGCCAAGGACATCTGGGCTCTCTACCCAGGCCACACGGCACACTTGTCGGTACGGTGCATGAACGCTCTGTATCGTCTGCAAGTGATGCGTGGGGAGGCCATGTCCCACCTGATGGCATTGCTGGAGGACACCAAGATCACCCTGGATAACCGGGAAGAGCTCGTGGTGGATTTATCCCAGGAGCTGGTGGAGAAGGATTTACAGGTGGAGCAGCTGACTGACGAGGCTCATGAGTTGGAAGAGCTGGTGGGTACCAGGGAGAATACCATAGAGGTCCTCGAGGATCAGCTCCTCAACACTCAGCAGCAGTTAGCAGAGGCTAATGCGCATCTGGACATGCATCACCAAGAGATCCATGATGCGGAGGCTGACGAGGACGTCGATATCGAGGGAGGAGACGAATCTGCCTCCAGTGTAGACACCGCAGGCTCAGGGAGACCACCTTCCCCCGAGTCTAGCGTCGCCTCGTTCGCTCAGTAGATGCCAGACTACTGCTAGAGGATCGTGATAGTTGGACTCCTCGCCGCTAGCTTAGCTATTGCACCCTTAGGGTACTAGGCTAGGTAGAGTTGAGTCTTTTGATTCCTTGATGTAACCAGTAGTAAAAACTCTTTGGGATGTTTAGGGATGACTGATGGTAATTTAAATTCGGATGGAAGGATCACGTTTTCTTTTGTTTTATTTGAAATCTATCAATTACTTTGACTCCCCTACCATGTTCGAACCTTAAGCTTGGAGATGTGTTATTAAGCAACCATGTGACTTTTTCAGATGGCTGGGAGGCAGCGTCGTGGCCAGAATGAGCGCGTTCCTCCACCGCCACCGCCTCCCACTCTGCAGGAGCTCATGGCCCAGCAGAATGAGATTCTGAGGCAGCTAGCTCAACGGCAGCCACCCCCTCAGCAGTATGGTGGAGACCATCAGCGTCACCCCGTCGCTGCTACTTACCAGGAGTTTCTCAGCACCCAGCCGCCATTGTTTACCAGGTCGGAGGACCCACTGGATGCAGATGTGTGGTTAAGGGTGGTAGAATCCAAGTTCCCATTGCTCCATGGGGCTTGCTCGGAGGTCACCAAGGTCAGGTTCGCCACACAGCAGCTTCGCGGACCCGCAAGGACTTGGTGGGACCATTTTCTGGCTATGCAGCCGGATGGCAGAGAGGTGGAGTGGAGGGAGTTCAAGGCCGCTTTTAGAGGGCATCATATTCCCGCTGG
The DNA here is from genome assembly GCA_029449295.1 of Zea luxurians. NCBI lineage: Eukaryota > Viridiplantae > Streptophyta > Magnoliopsida > Poales > Poaceae > Zea > Zea luxurians. Next base: position 95,327,174 of record JAOPSE010000012.1, read on the forward strand.
CATCATGGACCGGAAGCTCAATGAGTTCTTGGCACTCACTCAGGGCAACAGGACAGTGTTGCAGTATGCCCAGGCCTTCAACGATTTGTGTCAGTATGCCGGATACCATGCGGATACGGATGAGAAGAAGCGAGACCGGTTCAGGAGAGGGCTCAGCACCAAGCTCCGTGACCGTCTCAACACTGTCCGGGCCAACAGTTACAATGAGTTGGTCAACATGGCCATCTCCCAGGAAGACTGCATCTTGGCTCGGCAGGCGGAGAAGAAGAGGAAGACCCCTGTGGCCGGACCCTCGTCTCAGCCACAGCGCTTCAGGATTGTGTCTGACTCACAGAGCAGGGGACCCCAGCAGCAGCAAGGAAGGTGGGTGATCAGGCCACCTCAGCAGCAGCAGCAGCAGCAAGCACCCAACCGTGTCCAATTCCCAGCTCAGAGGAACAACCAGCAGCAGCAGTACCGCCAGGCTAATGATAACCGGTGTTTCACTTGTGGCAGTACTGGCCACTATGCCAAGAATTGTCCCAAGAATCAGCAGAGGCAGGGGCAGAATGTCAACCAGAACCAGGGGAAGAGGCAGAAAGTGCAAGTGAGGCAGGGCAAGCTGAACTTCACTACAATGGCTGACATACCAGAGGGAGCACCCGTCATGACTGGTATCTTTACAGTTTTAAATTTCCCTGCTATTGTTCTTTTTGATTCCGGTGCTTCACATAGTTTTATCAGTGCCAAGTTTAGTGTCAAATGCCAGTTGCCCTTTCATCACACCGATGGGGGCATTACAATCTCAACACCCGGAGGCAGAGTTGCCACTTATCAAATCAACAAGAATGTGCCTCTAAACCTTGGTAGTTTGCTAATTAAAACCAACCTTCTTGTCTTGGGACTGGATAGCGTGGATATCATAGTGGGAACTGATTGGTTGGCCAAACATCAGGCAATATTGGATATTGCAGCCAGAGCCATTGAAATTCATTCCCCTGTTTATGGCGAGACTGTTTTGTATTTACCCAACCAGGGTGGTACCCAGTCTTGTGCCTTTGTTATGGCAGAGTCTCCAGTAAGGCAGATCCCAGTAGTCTGCGACTACCCCGACGTTTTCCCGGATGAATTACCAGGAATGCCACCTGACAGAGATATTGAGTTCGCCATTGAATTGCAACCCGGGACTGCTCCTATCTCCAAGAGACCTTATAGGATGCCTCCCGCAGAGTTGGCAGAACTGAAGAAACAATTGCAAGAGTTGCTAGACAAGGGATTCATTCGTCCAAGCACTTCACCATGGGGATGTCCCGCCTTGTTCGTGAAGAAGAAGGATGAGAGTTTGAGGATGTGTGTTGATTACCGCCCTCTCAATGCGGTGACTATCAAGAACAAGTACCCGTTACCCCGCATTGATGTTCTATTTGATCAGTTGGTAGGAGCCAAGGTATTCTCCAAGATAGACCTTCGCTCGGGCTACCATCAGATCAAGATTCGAACCAGTGATATTCCCAAGACGGCTTTCTCTACCAGATATGGGCTCTATGAGTTTTTGGTGATGTCCTTTGGGCTAACCAATGCCCCGGCTTATTTCATGTACCTAATGAACTCGGTGTTCATGCCAGAGCTGGACAAGTTTGTGGTTGTTTTCATTGATGACATTCTGGTTTATTCCAAGAACGAGGCTGAGCACACTAAACATTTGCATATCGTGCTTCAGAGACTTCGCGACCATCAGTTGTATGCTAAGTTGTCCAAGTGTGAGTTCTGGCTGAAAGAAATAAAATTCTTGGGTCACACAATTTCTCAGGATGGGATATCAGTTGATCCTGAGAAGGTGCAAGAAGTGATGGACTGGAAACCCCCGACTACAGTGAAGCAGATTAGGAGTTTTCTGGGATTGGCAGGGTATTACCGACGATTCATCCCGGATTTCTCTAGAATTGCCAAGCCAATGACTGAACTGTTGAAGAAGGGAGCCAAATTTGAGTGGAGCCAAAAGTGTGAAGATGCTTTTCATACCCTGAGGCAACATTTGACAACAGCTCCAGTGCTAGCTCAACCCGACAACACCAAGCCATTTGAGGTTTATTGTGATGCTTCTGGTACGGGATTGGGTTGTGTGTTGATGCAAGAGAACAGAGTGATTGCTTATGCTTCCCGAGCCCTTAGACCTCATGAGCAGAACTACCCGACCCATGACCTGGAGTTGGCAGCAGTAGTTCATGCTCTCAAGATATGGAGACACTACTTGATGGGAGCTCACTGTAACATTTACACTGATCACAAGAGCCTCAAGTACATTTTCACTCAGGCAGAGCTGAACATGAGGCAGAGAAGATGGTTGGAATTGATCAAGGACTATGATTTGGAGGTGCATTACCATCCTGGCAAGGCAAATGTTGTGGCAGATGCTTTGAGCCGAAAAGCCCAATGTAATTGCATGAACATGGATGCAAGAATCACCACCTTGTGTGATGAGTTGTGCAAGCTGAACCTGGAAGTTGTTCCTTCCGGTGAATTGAGATATATTGCAGTGGAGCCCACATTGCAAGAACAAATAGCTCGGGCACAGTTTGGGGATAAGGGAGTTCAGATTATTAAAGAAATGATCGAGCTGAAGGCAGAGAAATACAAGTGTTTCCGCCAGGACAGCAAAGGAGTTTTATGGTTTGAAGACCGATTGGTGGTTCCCAAGGACCCCGAGCTCAGAAAGAAGATATTGGATGAAGCTCACCTTTCCAAGTTCTCCATGCACCCGGGTAGCAACAAGATGTACCATGATCTCAGACCTCTTTATTGGTGGACCAGGATGAAGAGGGAAATTGCCAAATATGTTTCAGAATGTGACACTTGTCAGAGGGTAAAAGCTAGTCATCTGAAAGCAGCAGGCCCGTTGCAACCCCTTCCCATACCATCTTGGAAATGGGAGGACATTTGCATGGATTTCATAGTGGGATTACCCAATACCTCCCGACACCATGATTCCATATGGGTTATTGTGGACAGATTGACCAAGACGGCTCATTTCTTACCAGTGCACACTACCTACCGGACAGAGAAGTATGCGGAGATTTACATCGACCAGATAGTTCGTCTGCATGGGATACCAAGGACCATAGTCTCTGACCGAGGAGCACCTTTTGTGGCACGATTTTGGGAGCAATTACAGGAATCACTTGGGACCCATGTAATCCGAAGCTCAGCATATCACCCTCAAACAGATGGTCAGACAGAAAGAGTGAATCAGATATTGGAAGACATGTTGCGGGCATGTGCATTACATTATGGAAAGGATTGGGACAAGTGTCTGTCCTTGGCAGAATTTTCTTACAATAACAGCTATCAGTCTAGTCTGAAAATGGCACCTTTCGAGGCTTTGTATGGAAGAAGATGCAGAACCCCGCTAAATTGGTCTCAAGCAGGAGAAAGGGAAATATTTGGGCCAGATCTGGTAATTGAAGCAGAGGAAAAGGTTAGAGTTATCAGGAAGAACTTGGAAGCTGCTCAGGCCAGGCAAAGGAGTTATCATGACCAGAGACGGAAGCCACTACAGTTTGCGGTGGGAGATCATGTCTATCTTAAGGTATCACCAACTAAGGGTATCCAAAGATTTGGGATCAAGGGCAAGTTGGCCCCTCGTTACATTGGACCTTATAAGATCAAGGAAGGTTGTGGACCCGTAGCCTACCAATTGGAACTACCACCCCATATGTCAGCAGTTCACAATGTGTTCCATGTATCTCAACTGCGGAAATGTGTTCGTCTACCCACTGAAGTGCTACCAGAACCAGACATTGAGATAGAATCAGACCTGTCCTACCAAGAGTACCCCGTCAAGGTATTGGATCAGAAGGAAAGATCAACTCGGGCAAGGTCGATCAGAATGTATAAGGTTCAGTGGAGTCATCATTCAACAGAAGAAGCTACATGGGAGACGGAGGATTTTCTACGCTCTCGCTTCCCCGACTTTCTACCCAAAGGAGCCGGTACGTAACCCCAAAACCCCACCCCCCACCTGCCCTTTGAATACAATTATCAGAAAAACTTAGATAACAAGGATAGTCTAAGTTATGGATACAACTTAAGAAGGGCTTCCTTCTGAAGTTGCAAAGAGGATGACATTCGAAGAGCAGTTAACAAGAGAAACTTGGGTAAAGGAGAGACACCACCATCACCCCCTCAAGCACCCCTCCAAGGAACTCTACCTAAATCTCGGGACGAGATTCCTTTAAGGGGGGAGGGTTGTAACACCCCAAGTGTTACCATGGCTAAGGGCCACCTTGGCACTAGAAGCTGTGATCACATAAGATAAAGGCTTAGGGCAGCACATAAGAACCTTGGGGCTCATGTTATGATTAAGTTGCACATGACATGAGAAACTTTACCCTAAGTCCTTGTACATTTACTATCTTGGATAATAAGGGGGAGAAGAACCCTAGATTTCTTCAAAGTCATACCTTCCTAAACCCTAAGTAAGGGGGGGGAAGAGAGTGATTAAGTGGGTAAAACATGTGTAACTTTTACCCAAACCTTAAGTGATTTGTAACCAGCATTTAGGGGAAGGAATTATTGCAAAAAGGCCCCTGGAGAAACCCCATTTCAAATCTCCAAGTGGAGAGAGAGCTAGAGCTCTCTAGTTTTCTCTAAGTCACATTTTAACCCTACTTCAAAGACCAGCCGTGTTCACTTTGAAAATGGCGCCAAAACCACTTGGGTTCTATACCAAAAATGTGCTATACCACTTAAGGCACCCCCTGGAAAAATTTGAAACCGAGACTCGGACATTTGACAAGCTTTGACATCGGTTTTGTCGCGGAGTGTGCAGTGAGACAAACCAAACTTGGCGCCGGTCTATCTCCTAACCTAGGGCGTATCCTCCCTTGGAACTCACATGAAATAGGTAGCTCTAGGTGCAGGGAAGAGATCCTTTGCAGTCGACATGGCGAGATTCGTACGCTTGGTCGCTCAGCAGAGCGAAGAACACGGGCAGAAGCCAAGCGCCACGTGTTCGACGCGCTCTGAGCACGCCAGAGCACGCCCGCGCGCGCCCCGCGCCGCGCCCGAGCCAAGCCGGCGCCTCGGCCGCGTCCGCGCCTATAAAACCCACCCCAGCGCTCGGTTGTTTCCCCCAGTGCCTCCTAAGTACCTCACCGGACTCGCCCAGGCCAGCCCTCGCCTCCGGCGACCTCCCCGCGGCCCGCCAGTGCCGGCCGAAGACCACCGTCGTGGCCAACCCCTCTCCAGCCTCCCTCCGTTCGATCCAAGCCTTTGGTTAGCTTCCTGGTGAAGCCGTGAGCCTTGCTCAAGCTTGAACCGAGAGCCTGCGTCACCGGAGTGGCCGAATCGCGCTCGCCGGACTTCAAGAACCCGCCGGCGCGCGTGGACCGGGTAATCCACTCGGCCATTCGTCGATTCCTTGCGCACACAGTCGCTACGTGACCCCGTGAAGCTCACCGTGCCGTCGGATTGAACCAGCTCGCCGTGGTTTGGCCGGTACACTCGCCGCCGACGAGCTCGCCCGCCTGCGCACGTGGACCGAGCGATTCCGGCCATCTCCGACAACGACCCGCACATCGACGTGACCGCCAGAGCCTCCCCGAGCCAACCCTGCCCTTCGCCGGACCTCCCTCGCCGCCGGTAAGCCGCGCCGTCCTTTCTTTCCTACGGCTACTGTTCGGTTTAGGAAAAGGACCGCGGGTGTGAGGAAGAAAATCCTGGGGGGTTAAGTGCAAAGCCAAAGACTCAGGTGAATAGTAACCCAGGGGTAGATCTGCGAGTTTTGAATCCATTTAACCCCAGGGGTCTCGGTGCAAACTGGTTTTTCCAGAAAACCTTAAGTAAATCTGTTTTTAAATGGGACATCAACTTTGAAAATGCATAACTTTTGTTTAAATCATCCAAATTTAGTCAAACCAATTTTGCCAGACTCTAAATAATGTAACCTGTCTAAGAAAAATATAAAACCCCATATGAACTAGAAAAAAATACAAGGTTCTGTTTTATTTTCAGTTTTGGCCAAAAGCTTAATAATAGCAAGAAAAATAGTTGCACTATTTAACTAGGGTTAGAAAAATTTGGAGAAGTTTATATTCACCCACTAACCTAGTTAAAAATGTTAAACCTCTCTGTCCATTTCATCAAGATAGTTTTAACCTCTTATTCTATAAAATGCTTAAGTTTAAGAAAAATAGAAAAGGTGATATAAATAATGAACCAGAGAGCACACCTATTTTTGTTAAGATACTTAGTCAATGTAGTTCACTGGAAAAATATGTCATACCCTGTTATAGTGTAAAATAAACAAGATACCTTTTTAATGAAGAGAATAGGAATAACTTAGAAAAGCCCTACAAAAATATCCCTAAGGTGAAACCTCCCCAAACCTTAGGATAACTAATGTGTTGGTAATAAGAACTTAAGAAAAATCTGAAATCTGTTGTTTGATATTTTTCAAATGACAAGTTAGTTCTAATCACTCTTGTGCACCAAAGTTTAGAAAATTCACCATTAATTAACCACCTTGTAGCTCTCTGCCATTTTTGGTACAAGAGCTTTTTATCACTATTAGAGGCCAGCAAAAATAACCATTAGGTCAGAGACCACTTTAATAAAGGACTTGTAATGTAAAGTGGCCCCACTTACCTAACCATTGTTATTTTTGTTTAAAAATTAGCTTTTATACTTTAAGCCTCAAATTTTCAAAACAAGCTAGTGTAGCCAGTGACCACCCACTGTAATTTTTACAAAATTTTTGGAAATTTTTTAAACTACTATCATAGTTCAAAACCCCTACTAGAAACCCTAGGTGGAAATTAAGAAGGGAAATTGGATGATGGAAATTAATGTCCCCTTAAGATCTTTATAATTGACCACTGAAATTTATAGAGGCAATACAAATCCAATATGTATTTTAGAGAGAAAACCTAAAACTAACAAGTAATAAGTCTATGAATACCACTAGAAGACCCTCGTAACCAAGAAGCCCTAAGTTAATTCTTGACGTAAATTCTGTAGCTTAATGTTCTTAAATTTTGCATAATCATGACATACATGTTCATTGCATTTCGATAGACTGTAATCTTGCTGACGGAGAGTACGTCCTCGTGCCGGAGCAAGGAGCTGCCCAGGAGGTTGCCCCAGACCCAGCACCAGAGCCTGCACCAGAGGACCTGCCTGCCACTGCTTTGGAAGGCAAGCCCCGGTTTTATGCATAACCTGTTATTTATGCTATTTTACTTCACTTAATGATTGTAGGATTGATTGTGCACTTAGGTGTAGGAATTGTCTGGAACCCTAGTTGCATGATCTCAGGAATCCTATTGAGATGAACACTAGTATGCTAGGTCGAGTAGTTGCTTTATTAATTAGGATCTCGGTAGAAGTCGAGTGATTTTTCTAGCACTCGCGCGAGGTCAGGAATTGGCTGTATCCACTTTCTTATCATATTGATGTTGGTTTGTGGGCAACAATCCATGGGGATTGGTTGTTCACGGGATAAAAAGTTGATTAAGGATTAAGGTGTGGTACCGTGAGTCAAGCGTTTGAACGTACTAAACACATACCGAGAAATATGGTAAATCGGTAAACCTAGTACCTGATTGAACCTGCCAGTGGACATACCCCCTCACGCGACCTGAGACGTAGTCTCCCATTCCGGTTATGGTGGGTACAAGTGCGGTCACTGCACGACGGCCAGTCGGGGTCAGTGAGGCATTGTACGCCAAGGCGGTGAGCCCTGATCTGCTGCCAGGGAATCGATGGGGAAGGTTGATATGTGTGGGGACGGAGTGCCCCTGCATGTCGTGTGTTTAGGTTTACCTTGCAAGGATAAAAACTCGATTCGAATCGTCTGCTTCTCGCAGCTAATGAGACTGCTTGATCCATGCTGCTACATTGAGTAACAAGTGGAACTGGTTGAGATGATACAAACTGTTGTTTGCTAATAATGCTTGCTACTATGTATGAATAGATAGTACACTTTTAGCCTTAAGAGAGTCACACTTAATTTTGATTAAGTTAAAATCTTGATTTAGAAACTCAGCTAGTGTTTTTGGCAACCAAACCCCACAGCCAAACAGCTGCATGTCTAGAGGTAGAGGAGTAGACTCCTCACACCGGGTAAGTCTAGCTGAGTATTAGTATACTCAGCCTTGCTTGTGGCATAATTTTTTACAGGTTCTCTGGAGGACATGGTTGCTGGAGTGACTTGGCCATCCACCCTGCCACCGGGTTGGACTGTCGAGTGGGACCCTGCCTCGGCTGAGGAGGAGCATGAGGAGTGATGGGACAGGCTTCCCCATCCTCCCAGTTATTTATCGTTAGTTTATTTTCCGCTGCACTCCAAAAACAATGATGGTTACTTTTGCGAAAAACTCCGATGATGACAATGGTGATGTAATAATTTAATACTCTTTCATGTATGGTTTTATGCTTTATTGTATTTGCTCTGTGACTCACCATCGAGTGAGACTGTGGTACTTGATCCTGTCAGTGGCCGTGTCGGACTAGATCCGAGGGATTGACGGGTTATTCCCATTTAAGTGTGGTCTAGCCTCTGAGGTCGGACTTAGGCACTTAAGTCGGAATAATTCGGGCAGTTCCGCCACAGTCTATCTCAAATCGCCCTTCTAGCCCATCTTCTTGGAAGAACTCCCCGTCATATGTGTCCGGGTCTAAGTTATAATCTTCATCGTTTGGAACAGGTAATTTACCGTGCGGTGATACCTTATACACAACATCCCAACCCTTAAGATGTTGTTTCGTTTGGCACGCATATGGAAGATAATACACTTGTGTGGCCTGTTAGGCCACAATATAGACATCGTCTCCTGGTAAGGTGGAATCCTGTCGAATTTCGACTAGCCCAATATTAGAATGTGTCCGTCTCGTAACTTCAGGGTCAAACCAATGACATTTGAATATCACTGGAGTAAGAGGTTTGGAACCATAAAAATTGAGTTCATATATTTCTTCAATTCTTCCATAATACTCGACCTCATCAAGCCCGGGCGTAAAGACTCCAGAACACGTGGTTTTTCGATTGGGCCGACTTTGGTCGTAACTTGTTGTGCGAAAACGGTATCCATTGACGTCATACCCAGAAAATTTCCTGACCCTATAGGCAAAGCCATTGGCTACTTGTCTCAACTCGGCACTCATAGACGGCTCTCTTTGGCCCTGCAAGTTCAAACATGCTAGATTGTTATATTATTCGCACGTAAGAGCAACTTGAAATGACAAACTAAGCACGTACCTTATGTTTAAACCAGGAAATGAAATCGGGCAATCCATTTCCCGCACCCTTTCTAAGAAGGGTATCATATTCCTGTGGAGTTGGGTCCCTTGATCGACGCCAGAATTCATGAAGAAATTGCTCCATGTATGGCGTCACCTCTTCAAGGTTGGTCAATACATATAGCATGATATGGCGCCACTCTTCATGTCTCAGGGTCTTGGTGGCCGAACCACTCGCGCTTCCGAGTTGCCCTCGAAAAATGCTGAGGTTCGATTCATTGCCGCCATCATTGTAACGAGGGGTGGATTATGCACGCTCGGCAGTTTGTCACCATAGTAAGTTGTTGTGAAGTTTGACACCTCCTCCAGTATGTATGCCTCTGCAATGGAAGCCTTGATTTTGCATTTATTTCTACATTTCTTTCGGATAGTCTTTAGACATCTCTCGATTGGATAGCACCAACGTCCCTGCACGGGCCCCCCCATTCGTGCCTCATACGGGAGATGAAGAATCAAATGCTGCATCAGATTGAAGAAGCTGGGTGGAAAGATCTTCTCCAGCTTACACAGTAACACGGGTGCCATCCTTTCCAAGTCTGCAATCATGGTCCGAGCTAACTCTTTTGCACAAAGCTGGCGGAAGAAATAGCTCAACTCTGCAAGCGCTAGCCAAACATGCTCAGGGACATAGCCTCAAACCATCGCTGGAAGAATTCGTTCAATCCATATGTGGAAGTCATGACTCTTCATCCCTAAGACTCACAGAGTAGATAAGTTCACCCCCCTACTAAGGTTAGCTGCATACCCATCAGGGAACATTAACATCTTGATCCACTGTAGTACTTCCTTCCTCTGGGCCCTGCTCAGGACGAAATCGGCCTTAGGCCTTCTCCATGTCTTACCACCACTAGGCGGCTTCATCTCTTGGTTTGGTCTATCACATAACTCTGCCAGATCCACTCTTGCCTTTACGTTATCCTTTGACTTATCAGGAATCTCCATAATTGTTGCCCAAAGTGCCTCGGCGAAATTCTTTTCAGTGTGCATCACATCAATGTTGTGTGGAAGGAGCAGGTCATCATAATAGGGGAGCCGAGTCAAGCCTGACTTATGTGTCCACATATGTTGCTCACCATATTCCACAAAACCACCTTCTGGGTCGGCCACGAGACCATCTATCTGTTGGCAAACTTTGGCACCAGTCATCATTGCAGGTGGCGGTCTGTCACCACGACACCTTTTGTAAAGTTCTTGATGTCTAGTCGGAATGCATGGTCAGGAGGGAGAAATTGTCGATGTTTATCGAATGACGAATATTTGCCACCCTTCTTCAACCAAATGAACCTAAGAGCTTCCTTGCAAACTGGGCATGGGAACTTACCGTGAACACACCAGGCGCAAAATAGCCCATACACCGAAAAGTCATGCATGGAGTACTGGTACCAAACATGCATTTTGAAGTTTGTCTTCGTAGCTCGGTCGTACGTCCATACCCCTTCCTCCCAAGCACGGACCAATTCATCAATCAAAGGCTCCATGTACACGCCCATTTTATTCCCCGGGTGTCCAGGAATTATCAACGACACGAATATGTTCTGTCTTTGAAAGCATACGCCGGGGGGGGGAGATTGATGGGGATAACGAAAACGGGCCAACATGTGTATGGGGCAGCGGTCATTCCATAGGGATTGAACCCATCTGTGGCCAGCGCAACACGAACATTACGAGCCTCTTTGGCTTTCTCATGGTGAATGGCATCAAAGTGGGTCCATGCTTCACCATCGGATGCATGAACCATCTTGTCAGGATTGTATCGTTTGCCTTTTTTGTGCCATGTCATCTGTTTCGTGGATTCCTCTGTCATGTATAGACGCTGGATCCTCGGTATGAACGGAAGGTGGCGTAGGATTGTCACGGGGATGTCGAGCTGCCTCTTCTATTCATCACCAGAGTCTACCTCCATGAACCTAGACTATTTACAAATCGGACAGTACTTTGCCTCAGTGTGTTCTTTCCTAAATAGGACGCAGCCCTTCGGACAAGCATGTATCTGCTCATACGTCATCTTGAGTGCACGAAGGAGTTTCTGTGCCTCGTACATGCTCTTTGGCAGAACGTGATCCTCCGGAAGCAGGCTGCCAATAACTGTCAACAAACCATCGAAGGCGTCTCGACTCATGCTATACTGCGACTTGAACGCCATTATACGCCCAATGGCATCCAGTTGAGAAACCTTTGTCTTGCCGTGAAGGGGTTTCTGTGCCGCGTCAAACATGTCGTAGAATGCCTTTGCGGTTGCCTCTAGCTCGTCCTCCATACGTCCTTCGGCGAACTGTGCCTCGTGATAGTCGTTCAACATGTCCGCTACCCCGGCATCAGCATCGTAATCCTCGACGCGTTGTCTCACCACCTCCTCTCTCGTGCGATGCGCTTCACCATGGAAGATCCACCGAGTATAGTCCAACGTAAATCCATTCTTCCAAATATGTTCTACCATGGCCTTCTTTGTTTTCCTTTTCCTGTTGTCACATTTGCTACACGGACAAGGGACTAGACTAGCTCCTTTAGCAGCTTCGCCAAATGCCCGTTCCACGAAAGCATCGGTCTTCCTAATCCATTCTGGGGTGACATCATTACGTCGAATGCGGCCCGTGTACATCCACTCACGGTCCTCCATCCTCTAACATATATAACCGAGTATAGTTTAATATAGACATGTAATGCATGTACACTACGTTCCTACCTTCTAATAGGTGAGGATAGGTCCTAATCCCACCCGCGGTTGCGTAGATGGAGTTAGTTTTCATACTCTACTCCGATCCGAGATAGAATTTCGGCAGCACCTCCCCGCTGTTCTCCGGATACACGTCCTGGCAGGGAGAGTGTACTGTTCGGAGAACAACAGGGAGGTGACGCCAAAACTCTATCTCAGACCGGAGTAGAGCATGAAACTAACACCATCTACGCAACCGCGGGCTGTCCAAAAAACGTGGACAATTCGAAACTGATACATTTGTAGATATGCAAAGATCTGCATATCTACACTGTATCTCTTTCGAACGGGAGACGCCTAACTAGGTTACGTGATCTACGACCATGATGTGGAAATAGAGGTTATACCTAGGGTGGCGGTGGAGTCAGGCTAGTGGGGCTGTGGCGGGTCGGTGCAGTGGCGATGCGACGCGGTGCAGGCAGATCCGCAGCGGTTAGGAAGACAAGTATCTTCTCTGTAAAAAAGAAACACAAGTCTGTTAATACAAAAAAAATCGACAGCACCTCCCCTGTACGTTGAGGTTTTTAAAACCTGCAAATAAAACTAACAGCACGATGGCTGACATGCACACAGTAACAAGTTTATAAATGGTTGGGTGACCTCGGCTTACATGATTTATACATTCTATCATCTAATCAATAATAAATATAAATTGACGCATAAAAAGTTTATACCTCGCGTGGGGGCGACGATGGTACGCGTGGCGTGGCCGGGAGGCGGTGGCGGCGCGCAAGGAGGTGGCTTCTGGCGGCGGTGGTGGCGCGCGGCGTTGGTGGCGGGGGCACGGCGAGGGGCGCGGGCACGGCGGCGCGGGCGCGGCGGCGTAAAGGGCGCGTGGCGGCCGAGGGCGTGGAGGGCGCGCGCGGTCGGGCGAGGGGCACGGACGCGGTCGGGCGAGGGCGAGGGCGTAGAGGGCGCGCGTGGTCGGCCGAGGGTGTAGCGGGCGTGGCGGCGCGTGAAAGTGAGAGGGCGAGGGCGCGGTGGCGGGCGAGGTCGCGGCGGCGGGCGGGCAGGCGCCGGCGAGGGCACGGCGGGCGGACGGGCGGGCGCCGGCGAGGGCTCGGGCGCCGGCGAGGGAGGGCGCGACGGGCGCGGGCGCCGGCGGCCGCGGGCGGACGCGGCGTGGAGGAGGCCACGGTGGGGCGGCGAGCCAGCGACGGCGCGGGGCAGCGGCGGCAGCGCAGGGAGGCAGCGGCGGGTGCGACAAACGAGAGAGCGAGAACAGAGAAAGAAGGAGGAAGAATGGCGCGGGCGAAGTATATTCGCCTTCTTTGCCGAGTGCCCGTGATCTGGCACTCGGCAAAGTTTTTTTAATTTTTAAAATAAACTTTGCCGAGTGCCAGATCGGTGGCACTCGGCAAAGTATCCTTTGCCGAGTGTCTACCATCTGACACTCGACAAAGATTAACTTACACATCTTTGCCGAGTGTCACCCTGGGGACACTCGGCAAAGCATACTTTGCCGAGTGTCAACCATTAGACACTCGGTAAAGTATATTTTTATTTTGTCTCCCAAAATTTTTGTGGTATGTTCCTACACTATGTAGACCTACATGTATCATTTGTGGACAATTTTAACAGAGTTTTCAATCGTTAGTAGATTTAGTTCGTTTATTTGAATTTCTTCGGAAAATTTAGATTTGAACTGCAGGTCACTCGAAACTTGGAAAACCGTGCATGCAAAAATGATATTCATGTTACTTAGCATAAGTTACGACCGATTCCAGGAGCGGACCGGAAACTTCGAGCAACATGCTCACTAAACATGGCCGTGAACTTGCCATCCACATGTTTAAAAATTGTATAAAACACAAACAATGTCAGAAAATCCTGAAACTTGTCCACGTGTCATGATATCATATGTACAGGCCGCGATAAAAATTTTAGAATGTTTAGAGAAAGTTGTGGGACACTATGTGTAGAAACCTAAGAGAACTACACATGAAATCATAGAGTTTCAATGTGGATCTCTTAGGTTTGTATCCATACCAACAAGGTGCATCTTCTTTTTCGAAAGCCTATCTCGAAAGAACCTCCATGTTAAGCGTGCTTGGCTTAGAGCAATTTGGGATGGGTGACCGACCGGGAAGTTTTTCTCAGGTGTGCATGAGTGAAGAAAAAGTGTGCACAAAAGACCCGTGTTGGTTTGTGGGGACAATATATTATATAGAGAGCTGCCAGGAGTAAGTACCGCCGGTCCAAGGATTGAACGGGGTGTTACAAGTGGTATCAGAGCCGACCCTCGCGGTTTCACGGGTGTGTGTGGGTTAGGGTTTCGAGTATATGGCGCATGGCGCATGTGGGCCCGGAGTGGTCACATGGCATGGCATATGAGTACAGTAGACACACAGACGTGGCTAAGAGGGGAGGTTCCTCGATTAGGGTTGACTGATGAGGACGTCGATATTCTAAGGGGGGTGGATTGTGATATCCTGACCCTGGGATGGTGATATCCTGGCCCAAGGCTTAATATAATTAATAGAGTATCCATACCAACAAGGTGCATCTTCTTTTTCGGAAGCCTATCTCGAAAGAACCTTCAAGTTAAGTGTGCTTGGCTTGGAGCAATTTGGGATGGGTGACCGACCGGGAAGTTTTTCTCGGGTACGCATGAGTGAGGACAAAGTATGCACAAAAGACCCGTGTTGGTCTGTGGGGACAATATATGATCCTAGAGAGCTGCCAGGAGTAAGTACCGCTGGTCCAGGGATTAGACGGGGTGTTACACCTTCTTCTCCTTAGCCATGAGGCATGTTTGACGTTTGTTGGGGAAGAGGGAGGATTTGTCGAAGGCGGAGGCAGCTACTCCTTCATCTTCGGAGTCGGTTGAAGAACAGTTGGAGTCCCATTCTTTGCCAATGTGCGCCTCGCCCTTCGCCTTCATGTAGTTCTTCTTTTTCTCCTTCTTCCATTTCTTTTCTTGTCCCTAGTCATTTTCATTATCGGGACATTGTGCAATAAAATGATCGGGCTTACCGCATTTGAAGCAGGAGCACTTTCCCTAGGATTTGTTCTTGTTGGGATACTCCTTGCGTCCCTTCAAGGCGGTCTGGAAACGCTTGATTACAAGCATCATTTCGTCCTCATTTAGCCCAGCAACCTCCACTTGTGCTACCTTGTTAGGTAGCCCCTCCTTGCTGGTTGTTGCTTTGAGAGCAACGGGTTGCGGCTCATAAATAGGTAGTGGTCCATTTGCAATATTATCCACATACCTTGCTTCTTTTACCATCATGCACCCGCTCACAAATTTTCCGAGAATTTCCTCGGGCGTCATTTTGGTGTACCTGCGATTTTCACGAATGAGGGTTACAAGATGAGGATCAATAATAGTAAATGACCTTAGCATGAGTCGAACGACGTCATAATCCGTCCATCTTGTGCTCCCGTAGCTTCGGATCCTGTTCACCAGGATCTTGAGCCTGTTGTAGGTTTCGGTTGGCTCCTCTCCCCCTTTCATGGCGAACCTTCCTAGTTCTCCTTCCACCAGATCCATCTTTGTGATCATGGTGGTGTCATTACCCTCGTGAGAGATTTTGAGGGTATCCCATATTTGCTAGGCATTGTCCAATCTGCTCACTTTGTTGTACCCATCCCTGTAGAGAGACGCTAACAATATAGTAGTAGCCTGGACATTCTTATGAATTTGTTCATTAATAAATACGGGATTGTCGCTACTATCAAAATGCATTCCATTCTCAACTATTTCCCAAATGCTAGGATGGAAAGAGAATAAATGACTATGCATTTTATGGCTCCAAAATGAGTAATCATCTCCATCAAAGTGGGGGGTTTACCAAAGGGATGGACAATAAATGAGCATTTAAACTGTACGACATGCGAGAATAATCAAAAGAATAATTCTGATTAACCGTATTCTTTTTTGAGGACGAGTCGTCGTCCCTTATTGAAGAGGATGGGGCGTCGCTGTCGTAGTAGATGATCTTATTAATGCGCCTCTCCTTCTTCCCATCCCTTTTCTTGTGACTCGAGCCTGAGTCAGTGGGCTTGTTACCTTTTGGCTCGTCAACGTAGACAGTCTCCTTCTCCTTATCGTTGATCATCATCCCCTTGCATTTAGGATCCATCTCTCTTTGGGCGATTAGTCCCTGAATGAAGAGTACGGTTCTGATACTAATTGATAATACCTATAGGGGGGTGAATAGGTGATCCTATAAAAATAGCTTAATAACACAAACCTGGACTAATATTGGATTAGTGAAAACTAAGTCCAAGTTCAAGAGAGAAGTACAAGCGGAGTAAACTTCTTCACTTAATTGCTCTTCACAAGATGCGTATTAAACTTAGAGCAATTATGCAAGTAAAGTGAATAGACGTAGAGAGAATCGCATAAGAATAAAGACAAGTGACACATCGATTTTTTCACATGGTTCGGCCAAGGTAGAACACTTGCCTACTTCCACGTTGTGGTGTCCCAATAGACGAGGGTTGCACTCAACCCCTTTCAAGTGATCCAATGATCAACTTGAATACCATTGTTCTCTTTATCTCAACAATATCTCTTTGTGAGGAATCTCCACACTTTGGAGTCTCTCACACCTTACACAAAAGATCTCGAATGAGCACAGGAGTAAGGAGGGAATAGCATCACACACAAGAGCGAGAGTTGCAACACCAACACGCATAAGACAAGAACAAGCACACAAAAGCAGTACAACGGAGTTACAACTCAAAGAAGTGTTTGAATCTCAATCACAATGAACCAAATGTGTGTATGCACCGGACAGTTCATTGTTCACAGTTCACTGTTCAAAATGAACCATTTGCTTGGCACTGTTCACTGTCCGGTGCGCACCGGACAGGGCATTGTTCACTGTCTGGTGCCTACCACGTTAGCCGACCGTTGGGGTCTGTAGCAGTCGACCATTGGATCCACCGGCCCCTGTGGCGCACCAGACAGATCGGTGGCACACTGGACAGTCCAGTGCGACCTTCTGACCACTGCGACCTTCTTACTGTCTCTGACGCCTTCGCGAGTCGACCATTGGCTGTGGGCGGGGCTGGCTCACCGGACAGATCGGTGCACAACGGATAGTCTAGTGAATTTTAGCCACGACGCGCTGAGTTTTTCCCGAGAGCGGCCTATTCGCCGAGGGCGCCAGCCTGAGCACCGAACAGTCCGGTGCACCGCAGGTTGGTGCAAGTTTGGCTAGGCGTAGCCAAACTTCTCCAATCCAATCTCTTTTGATTTGACAATGTTCCTAGCACTTACTGGAATATGTTAGTATTAAAAACAATTTACTAAGTCTAGAATCATACCTTGTTTTTCATTTGCATGTCTTTGACACTTAACACAAAACAATATGTGTTTAGCATCTATTCACCAAAACATTTATAGAAATGGCTCAAGGGTACATTTTCCTTTCAAATAGAACCCACCAAACACTGTCACGTCCAAATCGGTGTAGCAACAGGGAAGCAGACGGGACACGACGTCATACTAGAGGTACGACGGCGCACGTCTTGGCAAGGCCTAGAAGCATGACCCAACAAACGTGACCACATGGGCTATGAGGCCCAGAAGCACGAGGCCAAACTCCACACTAGTAGAATACTAGTCCGTATTATAACATCTACCCTTGGGCTATGAAGGGGCAAGACAACCCCCATCCAAACATCATGCCATATCTCTACAACTTCACACAAGCACCCAGTTGAAACACGTTCCAAGCAATATTACGATCAGCACTGCACTGGACTAGGGCCCCGACTTGAACCAGTATAACCAACTCGCCTCAGATCCACCCACGAGCCCCTTGTATCTCACCATTCGAAGTTAGTCCGCGCTAACACCCATGTCGAACACAAATCTTATTGTCCCTTGGTTCTAGAAACTATAGCAGTTGGCGCGCTAGGTAGGGGCAGGGCGCTTAGCCAGGCCCCATGTCAATGACACCCCATTCGCCTACTGACAAGATCGGACGAGGAGGACTCGTCGACGTAGGGCGAAGGGCAAAAAAGCGACAGCTAAAGATGCTCGCCATCGATCTCAAGCGGTGCCACAACAGCGGCGCTGACGCCATCAGGAAGAAGACGATGGGAGCCTTAAGCACTTTGCTTGAGGTTACCACCATAGACTCCCACCAAGGCTCCAACATGCCCGAGGTCGCAGACAGCGACCCCTAGAAGAGCACGGTGGTATTTGAGGTGGCCATTGCCATCCAGCAGCCGAGCACGAGCAAGGCCGCTGCCGGCTTTCGGCCGCTATGCTCCATAGTAGGTGGAGTCACCTCCCTCGCTCGCGGGGAGTGACTTCTTCTACCCTCTAATGGGTTTTGGGAAGTCATAATGATAAAGGGCACACATTCATCAACATGACTTCCCTGGAATCCATTAGCAGGGCCCCATGGGCCAGGAACAGGGGCTAGCATAGCCCTTTGCGCTGACTTGTATCCTGGTCCCCCAGCGCATGCGGTGGCCACGACCATCGCCGCACAAACTCATGGCATGCTTAGTCTCCACCGACGCACACACTTGAGGGGGTTGAGTCCCAAATCCCTTGGCGTGCCGGTGGAGACTAGCTATTAATGGGTTGTACCTTCGGTAACCTCATCAAGCATGAGGTGGCCAGCCGAGATGAGGAGGGCCCATGGAAGATCTCCACGCAAGACGATGTTCCCAGACCCGACCCATCGGCCATAAGCTCCATGGCGTTCGGGGTAGCAGCCAACAGCCTTAATCAGGCACTGCTTACCCCCTCGAAATCAGATGTATGGCAAAGCTCAGACGGTTTAGGTTGGTCCCGAACCTTACATTTGGAAGGTAGCATGAGAACGGACACTTCCTGCATAACAGGGTTACATTTTTCAAATCCCAGACTGATAAGGTCGACCCCCGTAAAACACGGTTTCTGGCGCCATCTAAGGCCCAGCCTAGTCAAAAGTCGCCCTTATGAACATGGTCTCGGGTGATACATGTACCCCATTGTGAAGGGAGAGTCAGTTCTCATCCATCGATTTCTTTTCCTGATTACACAAATTCGATTATTTGTACATCTTTCGGGATCCAAACTTTTGTTGTACTAAAATACCTCAAATTATAGTGCCTATTATTGCATCTAGTTTGAAACATCATTCACACTACAGGAATCCTGAAGATTCCCGTCGGCCGACTTAACTCCCATCGGCCAGAGAAAAAGCTGACGGGAGTTAGTTAACTCCCGTCGGCTAGAAGGCAGCCGACGGTCCTTAAGTTAACTCCCGTCGGCCCAGACACAGGCCGACGGGAATAAGTTAACTCCCGTCGGCCCTGACAAAAGCCGACGGGGATTAGCTTATTCCCGTCAGCCTATGCTCTGGCCGACGGGGATTACTGGTTTATGAGCGTCGCGGGGAGCCCGCGCGGGCTCATTTTCTTTGTCGTTTCTCTCAAACCGCCGCCGCCATAGCCTGCCGCCGCCGCCATAGCTGCTCGTCCGCCGCTCGTCCACCGCCGACCGCCGCCGCCCATCGTCCCCGCCGGCCCCCACCGCCCCCCGCTGCCCCCGCCGACCCCCACCGCCCCCACCGCCGCCACCGCTGCCCCCGCCCGTTCGCCGCCGGCCGCCGGCCGCCGCCTCCCACCATCCCCGCCGGCCCCGTACCGACCCCGCGACGCCCGCTGCCCCCGCTGGCCCCCACCGCCGCCGCCCCCGCCGGCCACAACCGCCGCCGCCGCTCCAAGGCCCCCCCAAACGCCTCCTGGAGCGCCGTCGCTGCCCTCGACCGCCTCCCCGAGCGCCGCCGCCGCGCCCAAGCGTCGCCGCCGCCCCCGACCGCCTCTCCCAAGTGACGACGCCGCCCACATCGTTGAGGTATATACGTCCTTGAACTATTGAATGTTAATGCATGCGAGTGTGATTGTTAAATATGTGTGTAGATGTTTATTTTCGTCGGTTTTTTATGGCCGACGGGAGTTAACTTTCATGTGATTAGAGTTAGTTTAAATTTGTTAATTGTTTATTGATTAGATTTAACTTATAATATTAGGATGTATGAAGGTTTCGATATTGATAAATTTGATGCTATTGTTAATAAATTTGATGTTCTGAAAATTTTATTTAATTTAATGGATTTAATGTTGCAAATATTGTTTATTTTCGTCGGTTTTTATGGCCGACGGGAGTTAACTGTAATGCGATTACAATTTATTTAATATTGGTATTTGTTGTAAATTTGATGTTCTGGAAATGTTGCAAATATCGTTTATCTAAATTTGGATGTTGCATTATTGTTAATTAATGAATATCATGTTATTGTGTTGAAGGTGATGTTATGTATATATATATATATATATAGTTTTACTACTTACCTATAGATGTATGTGTGACGTGTACAAACATGAATGTCTCACACACACTCTTTACTCGTACACACAGCCACAATAATGGGTGATAGACGTGATTGGATGTATGAAGGTTTCAAGAAGGGTGGGTGTCACACAAGTGAATGGTTTGCCAAGACGCAGATGTTTCTGGACCATGCAGCTGCTTTGTCACAAATAGATAATATTAGGTGTCCATGCAATAAATGTAGAAATATGACGAGCCACACCAAGAGGCAGGTCACACTACACCTGTGTTCGCATGGTTTCGTGCCAGGCTATAAGGTCTGGTATCTCCATGGTGAAGATGTTGAACAAGCAGCAGAAGTAGAAGTTGATGACGGTGAAGATGATGTTGATAGGATGGACCAGATGCTTGA
The DNA here is from genome assembly GCA_029449295.1 of Zea luxurians. NCBI lineage: Eukaryota > Viridiplantae > Streptophyta > Magnoliopsida > Poales > Poaceae > Zea > Zea luxurians. The sequence goes on from JAOPSE010000012.1 coordinate 95,347,862, forward strand.
GGATCTGCAGCCTGAACTGGCACCAGATCATCATGATTCACCTACACCGGAGGTTCAGAAGTTCTTCGACCTTCTCAAAGCGTCAGAAGAGCCTCTTCACGGGCACACTGACGTGACCGTACTGGAATTTGTGACCCGGCTGATGTCAATCAAGTCCAAGTTTGCATTCTCAATTAATTGTTACAAGGAGCTTGTGGATTTGATTAGCGAGGTTCTTCCTACGGGTCACAAGATGCCGAAAGACATGTACCAGTCCAAGAAATTGCTTGAAGGTCTTGGTATGGAGTATGAGAAGATTGATGTTTGCCAAGACAACTGTATGCTTTTTTGGAAGGAACATGACAGAGAACAGAAATGCTTAAAATGTGGGAAGTCGAGGTACGTGGAGCTTGTAAATGAAGATGGGGAGAAGGTGGTGACAAAGGTTGCACATAAACAGCTTCGGTACATGCCTCTCACTCCTAGAGTGAAACGTTTGTTTCTCTCGAGGAAGACCGCTATGCACATGAGGTGGCATAAAGATTGTACGGACAGACAAGATGGGTTAATGGTGCACCCGTCAGATGGTGATGCATGGAAGGCTCTTGACAAATTTGATCCAGATTTTGCCAGCGATGCAAGAAACGTTCGTATCGGCTTGGCAACTGATGGTTTCACGCCGTTCAATATGACCGCTGCGTCGTATTCATGTTGGCCTGTCATTGCCATACCGTACAACCTTCCACCTGCTCTTTGCATGAAATATGAGTTTATGTTCCTATGTCTTGTTATACCTGGTCCTGAGCATCCTGGCGTACGCCTCAATGTGATGCTTCAACCACTGATTGAAGAGTTGAAGAAGCTATGGCAAGGTGTGGAAGCCTATGACTGCTTCAAGAAGCAGAAATTCAATCTTCGTGTTGCATATCTGTTCTCGGTTCATGATTTTATGGCGTATGGTATTTTCTCTGGATGGAGCGTGCATGGTAGATTGACGTGTCCTTATTGTGCTAAAGATACAGATTGTTTTTGTCTTAGTGCTGGTGGCAAGATATGTTACTTTGATTGCCATAGATGTTTTCTACCCTTCAATCACCCCTTCAGAAGGCAGAGAAAGGAATTTAGGAAGGGCACCATCGTCACGAAGGGACCGCCCAAGCGACGTAGTGGGATAGAAATTACAGAAGAGCATATGAAACTTGTCCTAGACGAGAGTGGGAAAAGGTATCAAGGTTTTGGTGAGGAGCATAACTGGACTCACATATGTGGCTTGTGGGAGCTTCCTTATGCTAAGTCATTGATTTTGATGCACAACATCGACGTCATGCATCAAGAGAGTAACTTTTGCCAAGCCCTCATAAATACATGCATGGATTTCCCTGATAAAACGAAAGACAATGACAAGGCACGCATGGACTTAGCAGTGATATGTGATCGTCCAACCCTGGTGCTTAGAGAAAACGGAGGCAAACCAAAAGCTGACTATTGTCTGAAATCTAAGCAACGGAAAGAAGTGATGAAGTGGATGAAGGATATTAAATTCCCCGATGGTTATGCCGCTGGTTTTAGAAGATCTGTGAACTTGAAGACAATGAAGATGAATGGACTGAAGAGCCATGACTTCCACATAATTATGGAGAGGCTCATGCCTGTAATGTTTCGTGGGTACATTTCTGAAGCTGTGTGGAAAACGTTAGCTGAAGTTAGCTATTTCTACAGACAGTTGTGTGCTAAAGAAATCAGAAGAGATGTGATGGAACAGCTGGAGAAAGAGGCACCGGTGCTTTTGTGCAAATTGGAAAAAATATTTCCACCGGGTTTCTTCAATCCTATGCAGCATCTCTTTATACATCTTCCATATGAGGCTAAGGTCGGTGGTCCTGTTCAGTATAGGTGGATGTTTCATATAGAAAGAGCATTAAAGAAGCTTAGAGCAATGGTGGGCAATAAGGCAAGAGTTGAAGGATGTATTGCAGAACAATTTAAACTAAAGGAGGTAGCACACTTCACAAGTTGTTACTTTGCAGAAGAACATAATGTATTTGCTCGAAAGAAAAGGTACCATGATGATGAACGAGAGATGCCTCCTTGTAGTGATCTTTCGATTTTTCAGACAAACGGCAAAGCCGTTGGTCCACCCAAGGCATATCACCTCAGTATGGAAGAACGGAAGTCTGCTTTACTGTACATGTTCACGAATATGCCTGAGGTGGAGAAATACTTTGTGTAAGACTTATTTTCTTAAACTGTTCATATGTGAATTAGTTTATGTTATCAAATATCTCATGTCACACAATAATATTTGACAGCGAGTTTGATGAACAAAACATGAGGTGTCTCGGTAGGCCAACAGCGAGAGACATAGACAAATTGCGACGCGATGGTATGCATGGACGACCTAATTTCATTATGTGGCTTCGGGACCGTGTAAGTCTTAATTATGTGGGTCCGAGAGCTAATTTCCTTTAACAAATATTACAGAATTTGCTAATGCTTTGTGGCATGATTGATAGTTTGGGGAGGAAATGAATTTGAATGATGACTTACGTCAGTTATCTATTGGAAGCGTAACTGCCAAAAGCTATGGACGTTACGACGTCAATGGATATCGCTTTCGTTCAAGCATTTTCGAATCAAGTCATCCTATGGCCGCCACTCAAAATAGTGGAGTCGTTACTAGGGCAACCGACATGGAAGGACACGAAGCCTGCTATTACGGGAAAATCAAAAATATAATCGAGATTACATTTGCTGGAAATAAGCCTTTAGCGCTAGTTTTCTTTGAGTGTAAATGGTATGACCCGAAGTATTATAGGACCGAATTTGGGATGACACAGATCCAACCTGAGAAATTGCTTCAAGGACACGACACGTATATCCTTGCCCATCAAGCAGACCAAGTTTATTTCTCGACATATCCATGCAAAAAGTTGTCTAAATGGAGGGTTGTGTACAATGTAAATCCCCGCGAACGCCTATACACTCCTGGTGAGGACGAATATCAAATTGGTCACCTTGAGCAGGTTGATGAGGTGTTTCAAGAAGAAGAGTTGCCAACTAGTTTTCATATTGATCCTGCACCGGCATTAGATTCACTAGTCGCAGACGTTAACGACTTAACTTTTCCGGAGAGGCGGAGAAGACAACCTGTTAGGAGAAAAGTTACATGGCGACCTCTGCATAGAAGAGAACAAATAGATCCTGATTTTGATGATATTTAACAAGTAAAGTTGTTTTGTTATTTCATTTGTTTATATTTTAAGTATTATGTCATTTTTGATGCACTAATGAATAATTTCTTATTTTTTATGCAGGATGCCGCCAAAATCAAAGAAGTCAGTGAAAGGGTTGTTCAAGGGCCTGGGCCTTTTTCAGGGCAGTTCTTCGAGCAGCAGCAGACGTCGAGAGCTGTTGAGCGCGGTACATGGAGATGAGGTAACATATCTTGTACAAATAAATTTGTTTACAAATTTACAAATAAATCTTGAGTTGTATGTACCAGGATGAGCAGCACACAGAGGAGCAGCACATTGAGGAGGAGCAGCACAATGAGGCTGAGCAGCACAATGAGGAGGTGGAGCACATTGAGGAGGTGGAGCACGTGACATGGGACCAGGCCGCACAGCATCACCAGCCATGGGACCAGTGGGACCACCAGAGAGAGCAGCAACAGGCGTGGGACCAGTGGGGCCAACAGGGCGAACCGGCTGACAACCCGATGGATGATGGCTCGGGAGGCTCTTCAGCGACACGCACACGTCGCTCAAGAAAAAGCCACTCAGTAAAGCCTCGTCACGCGATAGAGCGAGAGGCTGATAGGACTTTAATCATGCCACATGGAGATCGGTGAGTGTAATATATTAACTTATCTCATATAACTATTATGTGTATTGTTAATGTTTTTGTGTAATGCAGGAATTGGGAGGACCTGTCCTTTGACGGCAAGGGACACCACACTCAGGTTAACCTTACGTTGGGTTCTCTTTGCCGCCTTCACTACCCTGGTATAGTGAAGGTGTCAAACGGTGATACCGAGGATGAGGTGCTCGTCAGTACCTGGGACGAGTACAAGTTTAAAAAGGAACGAAACCACACCGACAGACAGGGACTTGTGCGTAATGACTTTTGGGTATGAATTCTTTATTATTTTTGTTATGTTTCTTAATATTGTAAATCTATGACTTATACCATTGTATTTGTATTCTTTATGTTGTAGCTTCGATATCGGTTGCCTGACGGAGAGGATTACATGGGGCACGCTGAACGTGTCTTCCAAAACAATGCAAAGAAGCTGGTGAAGGATGCCATATACTATGCGAGAATTCAGGCTACAAACCTGTATTTTCAAAAGCATCCGGAAGAAGCAGGCCCCTTGACTAAAAAGGAAGGGTCGTCAAAGATATATTTGACTGAGGATCAATATCGTGAGGTTAGTATTCAATTTGTTTTACCCTTTATATTTATTGTTGTGATTGATAATATGTAACATTGTGTGTGTGCAGGTGATGGTTCCATGGATGGCGCCCGTGCCTGATGCGTACTATGCTTGGTGTCGATATTGGGCTTCCGAAGGCTTCCAGAAAGCGTCAGCGCATCACAGACAATGGCGAGGAACCAATCCTAACCACAAGTTTGGCGGTGACGACATGATACGAAAAGCTAAAAGAATGGTAAGTTTGATCTATCTATGTCGATCAGCAAATAATACGATTGCTTATGAATGTTTTTTGTTTATACAGGAAGCTACGAGTGGCCAAAAGCCTAGTGACATTGAGGTCTACCAGGAGGGCCACAAAGGACCAGACCCGAACAACCCTGACCAGCTCTGCAGCCAGACAGCCACGGATCGCTTGGTGAGTTTTGGCTCAAAAGTTCAAACGTTCAAAGTATATAAATTCTTGCATTTGTAAGGTTGTCAATGATGTATAGGCGGCATATGGGGAGGAGATGGTTCGTCGCCATGGCCCTGACTTCGACTGGCGCCATGAACCGGTGGATCCCTCGGTGGTGTACGCAAGTGGTGGTGGCAAAGCGCATGGACGGTAAGCTCTAACTTATGAAATTATATGGTTGACACTAAATTGACTATACAATAATCACATTTTTTGAATAACTTATAGATACGCACTCTTCGACGGATTCATTGACTCGTCGTCGGTGAGATCTCAGAGGACGGGTTCATCTTCCCGTAGCTCATGCTCTCGTCGACCGAACGAGCAGGAGTTGGAGATTATGAGGATGCGCGAAGAGATGAGACAACAACGCGAATTTATGGAAGCTTGCAATGCTCATAATCAAGCGATGTATCAAGTGAGTACACATAATCCGAACTCTAAATTATTATATTTCAATACAACATCTTCGGTAGTAACACATATGTGTTTAACAGTTAATGCAGCAACAAGGCATGACATCAAATTTTCCACCGCCACCACAATGGAGCCAATTTGCAAACACACCAGTTCCACCACCACAGTTCACCACCCCTCCGACACATATACCTGCACCTGGAGATAGGGTACGTTTGATAACTCCATTAATTTATACACTTGTATACTTTTTGATATTTGCATTTAACGTGTTGATATTTGCTAACTTGCATAGGTTACGCCTGAAGCGGGTGGCAGTGGGTCTGATCCAGCAGCAGGGACTGGATTTGTTGACTCGCTCTTCGCGTACCCTCCTCCTGGTGGTGAAGGCGGCAGCGGTCAAAGCTCTAACCACCCAAGTGGTGGTTATCTTTAAACACTTAAACTCGTGCTCGTTATGTTTTTAACTCCTGGACGTTATGTTTGTGTAAACACTCTCGTATCTGAAATGTTTGTGATGTGTGAATTATATCAATGTGTTTGTGATGTGTGATGTCAATGATGTGTTTGTGATGTGTGATGTCAATGCGTTTGTGATTTATATGTTTATGTGATATGTTTTGTCATATGTTTGTGATATATATGTTTTGTGTATGTTATGTGTGAGAAATATCTAATTTGGTGTTGCTGTTGCAGAAATATAGGTTAACTCCCGTCGGCCCAGTTAATTCCCGTCGGTTTGACCATAGCCGACGGGAATTGACTATTACCTCCCGTCGGCCCAGATAATTCCCGTCGGCTGACCTGGCCGACGGGAATTAATTAGTAACTCCCGTCGGCTGACCTGGCCGACGGGAGTTACTAATTAATTCCCGTCGGCCAGGTCAGCCGACGGGAATTAGCCCTTATTCCCGTCGGCTCGATTTTGGCTGACGGGGATTACGTATTCCCGTCGGCGGCCGACGGGAATAACCGTATCCCCGACAAGGGACGCCTGGCGGCTGACAACCGACGGGAATAAGGGCTAAACCGACGGGAATTACTTATTCCCGTCGGTTTAGTGCTTATTCCCGTCGGTTCCTGGCCGACGGGAATTAACTGTTTTCCTGTAGTGTCAATAGTGAATGAGGATTGGATCAACCAAATGTTTAGTCCGGCACCCTAGACCAACACACTCCACCCTAGAACAGCTGACCGAGTACCTCGGAATGAATACTCAGACGTCCGGACCTCATCCACACTCATGACATGCTCCAAACTAGGATCGGATACAATAAGCACCATTATTAAAGAATTAAATGACTAATTATAGCCGCACCAGAAGCGGAGTCCAATTTCTAAATACATTCATGAAACCTAGAATATTTTCAACTTTACCGCCTAGTTTTAGGATCATCCCTTAGAACGAGTAAGGCCTAGGTCACGAAGGGTTAAGCCCAAGGGGAGAGGAGCATGTTCTTAGTGGTGGTCCAGAGTTGTGTAATCGCTTAGTCTGGTCCAGCACCCTAAGCTCGCACATTCCACCATCCAAGGATGGTTGTTCTAGAATCTAGGGCTGGCCCCTAAAGGCTTAGACTTCAATCCTAGCCAAGGGACAGGCCCTGAGACCTTGCTCGGAGAGGTTTGGAAACAAAATCTAAAAGATTGAAAGCATTTGGAACAAGGAACCATAAATACGCCATTGAACACCATAACAAGGGCATGTGCATGGACACCTTTTTCACAGATCACCAGGCGAGGAGGCGGAAAGGAGATGTCACATGGAAGAGCGGTGACGACCGCTGCTCCCCTCACCAGGCAAAGCCCGTCGCTACTGAAAGTCGCCTAGAGGAGGGTGAATAGGCGAAACCTGAAATTTATAACTTTAAACACACACTACAAGCCGGGGTTAGAGTTAGAATTAAATTCAAGTCCGAAGAGAGAGGAAAACAAATCAAACAAGAATCAAGGCGAGTGAACATGGTGATTTGTTTTACCAAGGTTCGGTTCCAAAGAACCTAGTCCCCGTTGAGAAGGTCACAAAGACCAGGTCTATTTCAACCCTTTCCCTCTCTCAAACGGTCACTTAAACCGAGTGAGCCTTCTTCCTTAATCTCACGGGTCACTAAGACCCTGCAAGGACAATCACACACTTGGTGTCTCTTGCTCCGCTTACAAAGCACTTGAGAATAAGAATGGGAAAAGAAAAAGGCCAATCCAAGCGACAAGAGCAACAAAAGAACACAAGAACACCCTCTCTCAAGTCCCTAATGGAATTGAGTTGATTTGGAGGCTTAGAGAGGATTCAATCTAGTTGATGTGTCTTGGAGTGGAGTCTTTTGCTCTTGTATTGAATGAGATGTTTGGAATGCTTGGTTGGATATGAATGGGGTGGTTGCCCCTCAAGGTGCTTTTTGGAGTAGGACGGTGTTATCGACTGTAGCCCGATGGTTCGTGCTAAATACACGAGAGAGAGTGGACAGTTGTGTACAGGTTTGGGCCGCTTTGAGATGCGTAACACCCTACGTCCTGCGTGAGTACTTTATGTGGTGGGTTACAAGGAGGTTCTCTAGTGTTGGAAACGTAGAGAGCCGGTGTTGGTGGCTAAGTAATGAGGTCGATCGTCTTGAAGGGGTGCCCCTAGGACTTATATACTCGACCATGGGGCATTACATGTGGATATGATAACAACGTGCGCCTAAGTAATAGTGAACTGACTGAGTCTATCTTCCTATAATTGAGCCGACCCATCCTCGCTCAGTTCCGATGTACGGGGCTCCTGCGCGGGAAGGTCGGGTCACTGTTGTGATCACTGCTCGGATTCATCGAACCGCCTGGGCTTGTGTCAATCTGATCTTGTGTCGATCCACTTCACTAGGCGTTCTTTCCTAGGCCCACGAAGGGATGATCTCGCGAATTATTGGGCCCATGGGCCTTTCGTGAGGTCTTTTATCCTTTTGGTGGACCCGGGGGATATCTGTCCCCCACAAGCCCCCGATCTTTGGGTTGATTTTGAAATAACCGGCCCGAAGATCCAAGGTCCAGCTTGCAGTTTTTTAATTTTGATAAGGAATAATTCGAAAGTAAGTTCGCTGGGCCATTGCTCCTGAACTCTGAGTGATCCAGTAAAAATGACCTTTTACTGCCTTCTTCCGTTATTACTCTTCAAAACTTGATGTTCTGCCTTGAGTTTATGCTTTAGAGGTCAGCATTTTGATTTTTTAGGACTCGAGTTTCATTGGGTACACCGAAGGTGCACCCAATGGGTGTAGCCCCCAAGCTTTGAGTGGATTTTTGTAAATAATCCACTCGAAGGTCTTCATTTTAAGTCTTCAGGAATCACTTTTATCTTCCCTTTGTGCTTTTTCAGAAGTCAGCCTTGTCTTAGTTTCACCATATGCTTTAGTGGTTAGCATTCTGCTTCTCGGGGTAGATGATTCATTGGGTGCACCGAAGGGGGCACCCAATGGGTGTAGCCCCCGAGCTTTGAGTGGATTTTTGAAAATAATCCGCTCAAAGGTCTTCACTGTCATATTGGAATCCACATAATGCTTTAGAGATCAGCATTATATCATCAACATTATACTTTAGAGGTCAGCATTCGTTTTTGTCTTTGGAATCGAGCACAAGATCTGTCCATATCTTGCTAGGTCTGGCAATTTATTTGATCTGCGACTGATTGGACGTTCGATAGATGGCCTTTGGCTAGTCTTCCTATCACTTCGTGCTTCAATGCTTCTGTCGATTAGACTTGTACCTCATCAGCTATATTTGGCTTTCCTTTGATCCTTGTTGATATCTTCCTTCTGTCTTGAGGTATTCATTGCGTATACTGTATGAATGTGACTGCTTGGGAAAATCTACTAAAAATTCCTGGACGTCCCCCCAATGGGTGTAGGCAAGGGACGGCTTGGTGCGCTGAGCGTTTAGCAAACTGCTTCTGAGTAGTAACTTGACGTGACTATGGGTGTAATCATATCACCCGAGCAGTTGACTGGAGTCCCAATGGGTGTCGTGTTACGTGGAACGGCATCAGCCGCCTAACGTGTTTCCAGACGGTTTGAATTGCATATTGAATTTTTGTGACTGTTCAGTGGCCATGGTAGGAGGTGAGCGGTTGCCTTCTCCTTCTATAAATAGTGTTCTTGCTTCTCCGGCGTCTTCACATCTCTTACTGCTGCTCGTTGCTTACTCTTTCCACTTTCCTTCTACTCCACCATGGGCAAGAGCAAGAGGGGTGGTAGTTCTTCGCATCACTCCGATGATAAGCGGAAACGTGAGCCGACTCCTCCCTCGGAGGACTTCGGTGACTCGGAGTACTCGGAGGAGGAGTTCTCCTCCAAGTCAGAGGGCTCTCCGGTCCATGCCTCTCCCCCGGCGTCGTCTGATGATTCAGACAACTCCTAGGAGATCTCCGCGGAGGTGTGGACTTACATCCGCGCTGTCGAGTGTGCCGGGCTCGAGGGCTCGGATGAGTCGGAGTACTCCTAGGATGAGGAGAACTCCTCGGGCTTGTCCGAGGAGGGCGGCGGCGACGGCGATGGCGGTGACGGCGACGACGACGACGGAGGCGACGGCGACGGTGGCGGTGACGACGGCGAAGGCGACGGCAAGGGTGGCAGCGGCGACGGTGGCGGCAGGGGTGGCAGCGGCGATGGTGGCAAGGGCAGTAGCAGTGGCAGCAACAAGGCCAGTGGCTAGATGCCACTGGTTTTAGATGTTAGTATAGTTTAGTAGTAGAAGTAGTATTAGTGAAATAATGTAGTAGTAGTTAGTAGTATAGCGTAGTGAAATGTAATGTAGTAGTAGGGAGGATATCAACTCATAATGAGTTGATTCGTAAGTTCGATAATGCTCCCCTTTGATAATGAAGAAGGATTTCGCCCCATTCTGTGTGCACCATTTTGCCTCTCTGTCAATCGTCGACCGTATTTATACTTATTGCAGATGTTGTTTTTGGATGTAACGCTTGAGTAGCAACTTAGAACCGTCGAGTTGCATTTCAGACTGCCTTCTTCGCGATGTCAGCGCTTTAGTGGTAGCGGCCGAGTCCTTTGGGGTCACGTTACCACTTTAGGAATGACAACCGAGTGATAGCGGGCCACGTCGGTGTTTTAGAAGTAACAACCGAGCAGTTACTGGTGATGTCGGCGTTTTAGAGGTAACAACCGAATCCTTTGGAGCCACGTCACTGCTTTAGGAATAACAGCTGAGCGACTGCTGGCGACGTCGGCGTTTTAGAAGTAACAGCCGAGTGATAACGGGCCACGTCGACTGCTTTGGAAACAATAGCCGAGTGAAGTCTGGTAACATCAGCGTTTTTAGAAATAACAACTGAGTTAAATTGGGCCGCGCCGACCGTTTTGGAAATAACGGCCGAGTGATGACATGGCACGCCAGCGTTTTAGAAATAACGACTGGGCGCTTTTTAGAATTGGTGTCTGGCCCAGGAAAACTGAGAGCACCTAGAGGGAGGGTGAATAGGTGATCCTGTAAAAACTTAAAACTTATAGCCACAAAAACTTGGTTAAGTGTTAGAGAGATAATGCCAAGTGACTATAAAGCGAGCTCTTGCGAATCACAACAATCACACAAAAAGCAATCACAAGAGACACACGAGTTATCCCGTGGTTCGACAAGTACAACACTTGTCTACCTCCACGTTGTGGCGTCCCAATGGACGAGGGTTGCACTCAACCCCTTTCAAGTGATCCAATGATCAACTTGAATACCACGGTGTTTTTCTTTCTTTCACTATATCCTGTTTGCGAGGAATCTCCACAACTTGGAGCCTCTCGCCCTTACAATTGATGATCACAAAGAAGCATGGATGTAAGGGTGGGAAAATCAACACACACAAGACTCAAAGCAAGAGACAAACACGCACACTAGTCACAACTTGAGCTTTAAGTTCACACACAGAGTTCTCAACTCAAGATGAGCTCAAATTGCTATCACAACGAATCAAATGCGCTAGAATGAAGTCTTGGTGCTTAGAGATGATCAAAGAATGCTTGGTGTACTCCTCCATGCGCCTAGGGGTCCCTTTTATAGCCCTAAGGCAACTAGGAGCTGTTGGAAGCAATCTGGAAAGGCAATTCTTGCCTTCTGTCGGGTGGCGCACCGGACAGTCCGGTACACCACCGGACATTTACTGTTCACTGTCCGGTACAGATTGCTTTCCTAAATTGGCGCAGCCAACCGTTGAAGATTTGGAGCCGTTGGTGCACCGGACACTGTCTGGTGCACACCGGACAGTCCGGTGCCCCCATCAGAACGTTGGCTTGGCCACGCGTCACGCGCGGATTGCGCGGCCGACCGTTGGCTCACCGGACAGTCCGGTGAATTTTAGCCGTACGCCGCCAACGAATTCCCAAGAGCGGCCAGTTGACAGACGCCAGCCTGGCGCACCGGACACTGTCTGGTGCACCCAGACTGCGCAGAGTCCTGGCTGCTCTAGCCAAGTCTTTTTCCTTTTGAATTTTCTCTGATTCTAGCACTTAGACAAATATGTTAGTGCACAAAAACCAATGTACTAAGTCTAGAATCATACCTTTGTGTTGATTTGCATTTCATCCACCATTTGGCACTTATTAATACTTAAGACAATTGTGTTGGACACTTAATCACCAAAATACTTTAGAAATGGCCAAGGGCACATTTCCCTTTCAACCTCCCCCTTTTTGGTGATTTATGCCAACACATCAAAAAGCAACAAACAGAAGTGCAACATCAATGCAATTAAGAACAGGAATTGTTTTTGATTCAAATTTGGCATATTTGGATCATTCTTTGCCACCACTTGGTTTGTTTTCAAAATCAAACTCAATTTCCTATCTCTAAGTCAAACACACTTGTTTAGGCATAAAGAGAGGTACTCCATGGGAAAATTTGATCAAGAGCCAAAAACTCCCCCTTTTTCCCATAATCCTATATTATCCCCACAAGAGGCTAAATTTTGCACATAAGAATATTTTGACAAAACAAAAGTTCTAACTCTACTATTTTCAAAATTCTCAAGTGGTAGCTGATCCATTTGCTTTGGCCTTAATTTCTCCCCCTTTGGCATTATGCACCAAAACGGGATCATTATTGGCCCTTAAACTCCATTGCCTCACCAAAATCTCCAGTTAAGAGTAAAAAAAGGCAATAAGAGCACGGAGATGAACTTGGAGTAAATTACCCTCTCATCGGAGTGCAGTGGAAGTCTTGCATGGTCCAAGTTCATCTTTTCCCTTTCAATCCACCTTTGAGACTAAATTAAGAAAACTCAAGCACACGGTTAGTCTCAAAGGGTCAAGTTGCAGAATTTCTCCCCCTAAATATGTGCACCATTCACACATGGACTTGTGAGGTTCAGGGATCCCTTGCACAAATTGAGCACCATAAATAAGCAATAAAATGCATAAAGGAACATGATCAAAGGCATAAAACACATGTATGCTCTAGATCAATCCAAGTTACGCGAATCTAAGACATTTAGCTCACTACGCAGCCTACAAAGGTCTTCTCATCTAGAGGCTTGGTAAAGATATCGGCTAGCTGGTTTTCGGTGCTAACATAAAACACTTCGATATCTCCCTTTTGCTGGTGGTCTCTCAAAAAGTGATGCCGGATGTCTATGTGCTTTGTGCGGCTGTGTTCAACAGGATTGTTCGCCATGCGGATAGCACTCTCATTGTCACATAGGAGTGGGACTTTGCTCAGATTGTAGCCAAAGTCCCGGAGGGTTTGCCTCATCCAAAGTAGTTGCGCGCAACACTGTCCGGCGGCAACATACTCGGCCTCAGCGGTGGATAGGGCAACAGAAGTTTGTTTCTTAGAACTCTACGACACTAGGGACCTTACTAGGAATTAGCACGTCCCTGATTTACTCTTCCTATCGACCTTACATCCAGCATAGTCAGAGTCTGAGTATCCAATTAAGTCAAAGGTAGACCCCTTTGGATACTAGATCCCGAAGCAAGGCATAGCAACTAAATATCTATGGATTCGCTTAACGGCCACAAGGTGACACTCCCTTGGGTCGGATTGAAATCTAGCACACATGCATACGCTAAGCATAATATCCGGTCTACTAGCACATAAATAAAGTAAAGACCCTATCATAGACAGGTATGCCTTTTGATCGATGGACTTACCGCCTTTGTTGAGGTTGACATGTCCGTCGGTTCCCATTGGAGTCTTTGCGGGCTTGGCGTCCTTCATCCCAAACCGCTTGAGCAAGTCTTGCGTGTACTTCGTTTGAGAGATGAAGGTGCCATCCTTGAGTTGCTTCACTTGGAACCCAAGGAAGTAGTTCAACTCGCCCATCATTGACATCTCGAATTTCTGAGTCATCACCCTGCTAAACTCTTCACAAGACTTTTGGTTAGTAGAACCAAATATTATGTCATCGACATAAATTTGGCACACAAATAGATCACCATCACAAGTCTTAGTAAAAAGAGTTGGATCGGCTTTCCCAACCTTGAAAGCATTAGCAATTAGAAAATCTCTAAGGCATTCATACCATGCTCTTGGTGCTTGCTTAAGTCCATAGAGCGCCTTAGAGAACTTACACACATGGTCGGGGTACCGTTCATCCTCAAAGCCAGGGGGTTTCTCCACGTACACCTCCTCCTTGATTGGCCCATTGCGGAAAGCGCTCTTCACGTCCATTTGGAACAACCTGCGACTTGGGCATAACCTTTTGCCACAAGTCGAGCCTTGTTCCTTGTCACCACCCCGTGCTCATCCTGTTTGTTGCGGAACACCCACTTGGTTCCCACAACGTTTTGCTTGGGACGTGGCACCAGTGTCAAAACTTCATTTCGCTTGAAGTTGTTGAGCTCTTCCTGCATGGCCAACACCCAGTCCGGATCTAGCAAGGCCTCTTCTACCCTGAAAGGCTCAATAGAAGAGACAAAAGTGTAATTCTCACAAAAATTAGCTAATCTAGAGCGAGTGGTTACTCCCTTGCTAATATCATCCAATATCTGGTCGACGAGATGATTCCTTTGAATCATCGCTCGAACTTGAGTTTTAGGGGCCTGTGGTACTTCTTCCTCCTCATCTTGGACATCCTGTGCTCCCCCTTGATCACACGCCTCTTCTTGAGGAACCTGTTCATCATCTTGAGTTGGGGGCTGCACCATTGTTAAGGAAGAAGGTTGATCTTGCTCCTGGTGTTCCTGTGGTCGCACATCTCCAATAGCCATGGTGCGTATTGCGTCCGTTGGAACATCATCCTCATCTACATCATCAAGATCAACTTGCTCTCTCGGAGAGCCATTAGATTCATAAAATACAACGTCGCTAGAGACTTCAACCAAACCCGATGATTTGTTGAAGACTCTATACGCCTTTGTATTCGAGTCATAACCTAACAAAAACCCTTCTACAACTTTGGGAGCAAATTTTGAATTCCTACCTTTCTTCACTAGAATGTAGCATTTACTCCCAAAAACTCGAAAATATGAAACGTTGGGTTTGTTACCGGTTAGAAGTTTGTATGACGTCTTCTTGAGGAGGCGATGAAGGTAGACCCGGTTTATGGCGTGGCAAGCTGTGTTCACAACTTTCGACCAAAACTGCTCGGGCGTCTTGAATTCTCCAAGAATCATCCTCGCCATGTCTATGAGCGTCCTGTTCTTCCTCTCTACCACACCATTTTGTTGTGGTGTGTAGGGAGCGGAGAACTCATGCTTGATTCCTTCCTCCTCAAGGTACTCCTCCACTTGAAGATTCTTGAACTCGGACCCGTTGTCGCTTCTAATCTTTTTCACCTTGAGCTCAAATTCGTTTTGAGCTCGCCTTAGAAAGCGCTTGAGGGTCCCTTGGGTTTCTGATTTATCCTGCAAAAAGAATACCCAAGTGAAGCGGGAAAAATCATCAACAACAACAAGACCATACTTACTTCCCCTGATGCTAAGGTAGGCTACGGGTCCGAAGAGGTCCATATGCAGTAGCTCCAGAGGTCTTGATGTAGTCATCACATTCTTGTTGTGATGAGCGCTTCCCACCTGTTTACCTGCTTGACAAGCTGCACAAGGTCTATCTTTTTCGAAAAACACATTTGTTAGACCTAACACATGTTCTCCCTTCAGAAGTTTGTGAAGGTTCTTCATCCCAACATGTGCTAGACGACGATGCCACATCCAGCCCATGCTAGTCTTAGCAATTAAGCAAGCATCTAGACCGGCCTCCTCCTTCGAAAAATCAACTAAATAGAGTTTGCCGTCTAGTACACCCTTAAAAGCTAATGAACCATCACTCCTTCTAAAGACAGACACATCTACATTGGTAAATAAGCAATTGTAACCCATATTACATAATTGACTAACGGACAACAAGTTATACCCGAGCGATTCAACTAAAAACACATTAGATATGGAATGCTCGGATGAAATAGCTATCTTTCCTAGTCCTTTAACCTTGCCTTGATTCCCGTCACCAAATATGATTGAATCTTGGGAATCTTTGTTCTTGACGTAGGAGGTGAACATCTTCTTCTCCCCCGTCATGTGGTTTGTGCATCCGCTGTCGATAATCCAGCTTGAGCCCCCGGATGCATAAACCTGCAAGGCAAATTAGGCTTGGGTTTTAGGTACCCAACTCTTGTTGGGTCCTACAAGGTTAGTAACAGTAGTCTTAGGGACCCAAATGCAAGTTTTATCTCCCTTGCATTTTGCCCCCAATTTCCTAGCAACCACTTTCTTATTTTTACACAAAAGTACAAAGTCAGTGTTGCAGGCATGAAAAACAGTAGCAGATTTATTTTGCATTTTCTTAGGTACATGATGAACAACATTGTTTCTAGTCATATTTCTACTATGCACAAAGGAAGAACTTGAACCAATCAAGGCGTGTGAATCATAAGCATTATAACTCCTATTATGATGAGCATTCCTAGACAATTTTCTGTTATAAATAAATGCATGATTCTTTTGACTACTACTAACCATAGGAGCCTTCCCTTTTTCCTTGTTGAAAATGGGAGCCCTTTGGGTTGTTAAGTTCTTGGCTTCCCTCTTAAAGCCAAGCCCATCCTTAATTGAGGGGTGTCTACCAACAGTGTAGGCATCCCTAGCAAATTTTAGTTTATCAAAATCACTTTTGCAAGTCTTAAGTTGAGCATTAAGACTTGCTACTTCATCATTTAATTTAGAAATAGACATTAAATGTTCATCACAAGCATCAACATTAAAATCCTTGCATCTATTGCAAATTACAACATGATCTACACAAGGACTAGATTTATTAACTACCTCTAGCTTAGCATTTAAATCATCATTCAAAATCTTCAAGCTAGAAATAGATTCATTGCAAATAGATAATTCAGAAGATAGTAATTCATTCCTTTTAATCTCTAAGGCAAGAGACTTTTGAACATTAACAAATTTGTCATGTTCCTCATACAAGATGTCTTCTTGCCTCTCTAGCAGTCTATCTTTTTTATTCAATGCATCAATCAGCTCATTAATCTTTTCTACCTTAGCTCTATCTAATCCTTTGAACAAGCTAGTGTAGTCTACTTCATCATCACTAGAGTCCTCATCACTAGAAGTAGAGTACTTGGGAGTTTCTCGAGCGTTTACCTTCTTCTCCTTTGCCATTAGGCAAGTGTGGCGCTTGTTGGGGAAGAGCGACGATTTGTTGAAGGCCGTGGCGGCGAGTCCTTCGTCGTCGGAGTCGGATGAAGAACAATCCGAGTCCCACTCTTTGCCAAGGTGTGCCTCACCCTTAGGCTTCTTGTAAACCTTCTTGTTCTCTCTCTTCCCATGTCTTTCGTCTCCCTGGTCATTTTCATTATCTGGACAGTTAGCAATAAAGTGACCAGTCTTACCACACTTGAAGCAGGAGCGCTTTCCCTTCGTCTTGCTCTTGTTGGGATGCTCCTTGCGACCCTTTAGCGCCGTCTTGAAGCGCTTGATGATGAGGGCCATTTCTTCCTCGTTAAGCCCAGCCGCCTCAACTTGCGCCACCTTGCTAGGTAGCGCCTCCCTACTACTTGTTGCTTTGAGAGCAACGGTTTGAGGCTCGTGGATCGGCATTGGGCCATTCAACGCCTTATCAACATACCTTGCCTCCTTGATCATCATTCGCCCGCTTACAAACTTTCCGAGTATTTCCTCGGGTGTCATCTTGGTGTACCTAAGATTTTCTCGAATAGAGTTTACAAGATGAGGATCAAGGATAGTGAAGGACCTTAGCATGAGCCGGATGACGTCGTGGTCCGTCCATCTCGTGCTTCCATAGCTCCTTATTTTGTTGACCAGGGTCTTGAGCCTATTGTACGTTTGAGTTGGCTCCTCCCCCCTGATCATTGCGAACCTTCCCAGTTCGCCCTCCACCAACTCCATCTTGGTGATCATGGTGGCGTCGTTCCCCTCATGTGAGATCTTGAGGGTGTCCCAAATCTGCTTGGCGTTATCCAAGCCGCTCACCTTATGGTATTCTTCCCTGCACAAGGATGCTAATAGAACAGTGGTAGCTTGTGCATTTTTGTGAATTTGTTCATTGATAAACATGGGATTATCCGTACTATCAAATTGCATTCCATTTTCTACTATCTTCCATATACTTGGATGAAGAGAGAACAAATGGCTACGCATTTTGTGACTCCAAAATCCGTAGTCCTCTCCATCAAAGTGCGGAGGTTTCCCAAGTGGAATTGAAAGTAAATGAGCATTGGAGTTAGATGGAATACGAGAATAATCAAAAGAAAAGTTTGAGTTGACAGGTTTCTTTTTCTCGTCGTAGTCGTCGTCTCTTTGGAAAGAAGAGGACTCGTCGCTGTCGTAGTAGACTATCTTCTTGATGCGCCTCTTCTTCTTCCCATCCTTCTTCTTGTGACTCAAGCCAGAGTCAGTGGGCTTATCGTCTCTTAGCTCGTTGAAGATGGATTCCTTCTCCTTATCGTTGACCACCATCCCCTTTCCCTTAGGATCCATCTCTTCGGGCGATTAGTCCCTTTCGTGAAGAGAACGGCTCTGATACCAATTGAGAGCACCTAGAGGGGGGGGGTGAATAGGTGATCCTGTAAAAACTTAAAACTTATAGCCACAAAAACTTGGTTAAGTGTTAGAGAGATAATGCCAAGTGACTATAAAGCGAGCTCTTGCGAATCACAACAATCACACAAAAAGCAATCACAAGAGACACGCGAGTTATCCCATGGTTCGACAAGTACAACACTTGTCTACCTCCATGTTGTGGCGTCCCAATGGACAAGGGTTGCACTCAACCCCTTTCAAGTGATCCAATGATCAACTTGAATACCACGGTGTTTTTCTTTCTTTCACTATATCCCGTTTGCGAGGAATCTCCATAACTTGGAGCCTCTCGCCCTTACAAATGATGATCACAAAGAAGCACGTATGTAAGGGAGGGAAAAGCAACACACACAAGACTCAAAGCAAGAGACAAACACGCACACTAGTCACAACTTGAGCTCTAAGTTCACACACGGAGTTCTCAACTCAAGATGAGCTCAAATTGCTATCACAACGAATCAAATGTGCTAGAATGAAGTCTTGGTGCTTAGAGATGATCAAAGAATGCTTGGTGTACTCCTCCATGCGCATAGGGGTCCCTTTTATAGCCCTAAGGCAGCTAGGAGCTGTTGGAAGCAATCTGGGAAGGCAATTCTTGCCTTCTGTCGGGTGGCGCACCGGACAGTCCGGTGCACCACCGGACATTCACTGTTCACTGTCTGGTGCAGATTGCTTTCCTAAAATGGCGTAGCCGACCGTTGAAGATTTGGAGCCGTTGGCGCACCGGACACTGCCCGGTGCACACCGGACAGTCCGGTGCCCCCATCAGACCGTTGGCTCGGCCACGCGTCACGCGCGGATTGCGCGACCGACCATTGGCGCGGCCGACCGTTGGCTCATCGGACAGTCCGGTGCACCACCGGACAGTCCGGTGAATTTTAGCCGTACGCCGCCGACGAATTCCCGAGAGCGGCCAGTTGACAGACGCCAGCCTGGCGCACCGGACACTGTCCGGTGCACCACCGGACAGTCCAGTGCACCTAGACTGCGCAGAGTCCTGGCTGCTCTAGCCAAGTCTTTTTCCTTTTGAATTTTCTCTGATTCTAGCACTTAGACAAATATGTTAGTGCACAAAAACTAATGTACTAAGTCTAGAATCATACCTTTGTGTTGATTTGCACTTCATCCACCATTTGGCACTTATTAATACTTAAGACAATTGTGTTGGACACTTAATCACCAAAATACTTTAGAAATGGCCCAAGGGCACATTTCCCTTTCAAAAACCCCATATGTACTGCACTGTCGCATGCCTCTGCATTCTATGCCCTAGTTTTGCTTTTTTGCAATACTGCCTCCGCTCCGCTCGCCAGCAAGGTTGAGATGGCGCCCAAACGGAAAGCCCAGAGTTCGTCCGTCGCAATCATTCCTCCTCTCGATCCCAACAGTCAGTTGCCTTTCACAGGTAACCACATGTCTGTTGTCTCTGAATCCGACCTTCTCCATCTCGTATCCATCGGAGTTCTTCCTCCGAAGGAACTCTGCTCTTGGCGGATCTGCCGTGGTGTCACTGTTCCGACAGAAGATACCCATGAATCCGTCATTTACATT
The DNA here is from genome assembly GCA_029449295.1 of Zea luxurians. NCBI lineage: Eukaryota > Viridiplantae > Streptophyta > Magnoliopsida > Poales > Poaceae > Zea > Zea luxurians. Next base: position 95,367,717 of record JAOPSE010000012.1, read on the forward strand.
CCTTTTCTCATCCGCGACCTTGCTCTTCCTATTTCTCCTTTCTTCCGCGGTCTTCTTGACTTCTATCACTTGAATCTGACCCATCTGAATCCCAACTCCATTCTGCAAATTTCCGTTTTTGTTCATTTGTGTGAAGCTTTCCTTGGTATTCTGCCACACTTCGGCCTATGGAAGTACTTGTATCACTGTCGGCCTGGAATGGCCGAGGGACAGCACCAGCTTGTGGGGGGTGCGAGTTTGGAGATGCGCAGCGGGAGGAAAACCGAGTACCTCGACATCCCACACAAGGACAACATCAAAGGATGGCGCCTGGAATGGTTTATCGTGGAGAATCACGGGAATTCCCTCCCCCACGGTCAGGGAGACAGCCAGATGTTCGCACTCTGAGTTGGACCGAATCCCCTACAGACCTGGAGGTGGTTGAGGCAGGGGCTTTGCTTGCTGAGGTTGGATTATTGAAAGAGAGGGGTCTGACTACAGAAGCTGTGGTCACCGATTTCATTTTCAAGAACATTCAGCCACTAAAAGACAGAGCATACCCGACTTATCTGTATCGAGGCCTCGCTGATTCAACCCGGGTTACCAACAGAAGGATTCCTGCTGTGGATTTGGTGAGCCGGCTCGAGATGATACTCAGAGGCAAGGTGTCGAATATTGGTGCTCCTGTTGCATACTCAGCCTGGAATCTGCCTCCTTTTAAGGCTTTTACTAGTTTTGTGTCAAATCCTCCTGCTGGTGATAGCGGTTTGGGCCCTAGAGTGCGACCCTCTCCCGAAGAGGTTAGTGCTTTGGTCGCCTCACTTGGTGAAATCCCTGACGACGAGAGGCAGGTTCATTTCGAGGTGCCTTTGAATCCAAGTGATGCAGAGATAAGTGTCATGCTGGATATGTTGGCTGAAGATTCCTCTGATGCAGCTCCTGCTGAAACACTGGCTGTAGCACCCATCACAGAGGCTGACAAAGCTTTGGATATTCAGAGGTCTGATAGTGTTCGCCCGAAGCGTCCTCGCCGAGCCACTCAACCAACTTCTCCTGTTGAGGGGAAGAAAAAGAAAAAGAGACGTCTTCGCCGAGTGTCATGCTTGGATCAGGATGCCGGTCCTTCTGCTCCTGCTGCTGAGGAAGTGTCGGTGCCAGTTTTTGCTGAAGCTGATCCCAATGGGTGTGACTCGACTGATGCTAATCCCAATGGGTGTGACCTTGATGATGCTGAACCCAATGGGTGTAATCTGGCCACAGCTGATCCCAATGGGTGTACCGTCCGCATTATTGATGCAGATGAGGAAGAGGTCCCTTTAATTCGGAAGAACAGCCGGTGCTACGTAGCTAGCAGGGAAAGTAGTGGTGTTCCTTCTCCAGCTTTGTCTGCCCTCGTTGGTGTGCAAGAATTGTCTCTGGCAAACTTTGATCAAACTCTTGAAGACATGGTCCCAGAAGATCTGTTGTCAGAGCCGGCAGATGGTGGAATGATGGAAGTTTGCGCTGATGTGCCTAATGCCGGGTTGGAGTTATCCCATGCGGCGTCCTATGCCTCATCGACCTTGGATCGCGGTCTTAAGGGTTAGGAGGCTGGTCTGGATTGCCCTGCTCCCATGGAAGTGGTTGAAGGTCCTTCAGCCTTAGAGGTGGCTGTTATAGAGGATTTAGCCCTCAAGGATGGCGCTAGTGCTTACCCAGCCCCCGAGGGTGTTGCCGGGGATGATCCGGCTCGAATGGGTAGCGCGAGCTATGACCCAGCTCCTGAGGGTGTCCGAGTTGATTCTCCCTCTCATACTTCCATGGATGTTCACGTAGGGTCTTCTCCTCCGCATTCTGGTTGCCTGGCAGCAGCTCAAGCTTCAGGTCAGGGAATCGCCTTAGAGGCCGGTGCTCCTGATGCCAGAGTTTTGATTTTTGCTGATGACACTGACTTGGTCCCCACTGATGCATTGCGAGTTGTTCCGGTTGGTGATCCTTCAACGAGCCATCACTTGACTTCCCACGACATGGGAGTTTCTTCGTTCTTCTCCAACCTCCAGGTAATTTGGTCTTTCCTGATCTGGCTGTATCCCGGGTGTGATATTGTTCTTTACACTCATCTATTTTTGTCGTCAGGCATTGGTTGACGAAATGGCTGGTCAGCTGAAGTCGCAGGGTGCTTCTGTCCTGGAAAGGGCTCTGTCTCTGATGCATTGGAATCCAATGCTGCTTCAGCGGCGGGTATCTGATTTGGAGATGGCAAATGCTGGTTAGTGCCCTTTGTTTCTTCTTTGGCTACTTGATTAATCTGCTTTTTAGCTGAACACCCTTGCTTGACTATTTCTTGACAGATATGGCTCGGCGGTACTCTAATCTTGAAGAAAAATATTCTCAAGGTCAAACTGAATTGGCCCGGGTTTTTGCTTCTCTGAATGATGCTAACACGCTGAACTCCACTCTCCATGCTCAGCTTGACTCTGAAAAGGTGACCAGTGAATTAAGTTTTACTTAGCTTTGTCTGCTGTGTTCTTAGTGCTTGCTTGACGTTGAAGAAACTGATTCTTGTCTGCAGGAGGAAAAACGTGCCCTTGCCACTTCTCGTGACAACCTCGATAAGTTATACCGCGACGCCAGCAACTCGTTGACCATCTTGGAGAGGAGTCATCGCTTCACCATGGAAGATTTGGATAATCATCGTTATAAGCTACAAGAGTCCTTGGATGATATGATTCGCCTCAGGCAATTGGTGTCAAACAAGGATACTATCATCAAGGATCTGCGTGCTTCCAAGAAATCAGTCATCCAGGAGCTAGAAACTGCTCGGTTGGCTGTCAAAACTGCTGAAGAGACTTCTGCTACTCTGAGGGCCCAACGCGACAAAGCTATGGACAAAGCCATTCGCGCGGGGCGGATCCTGATGAGGAGACCCGGCGTGGTTGTTCCTGACAACATAGTGGCTGACGTGAATGCCGCTCCAGATTCTTCAAGTCGCCCTTCTTCGTTGGTCGCTCCTGAGAAGAACATTACCAAATAGAAACACTGAATGTTTTGTATACGTGGTTAGTGTGCTCGGATATTCCGTCAGAAAACATTTTTCAGTACTAAATGCTGTTATTGTTTTTCTGATGTTAGAATACAACCGTATCTATAACCGTAGAAGTAAATGCAGTATGATGGTTTTGAAATTTCTTCGTATTCCGCGGGGCATAGAGGTCGCTCTAAGATGAGTAATTGCCAACGTGCTCGTGTTGGATTAAGTAGACGCGAGTGTGCTGTGCTGATTTAAGTCGTTGCCGACTGAAACCGACTGCTCCGTTAGTAGGGTATAGTGGTCACCCCGAGTTAAGTAAGCGTGAGCGTGTCGCACCGCCTTAAGTCATTGCCGACTTAAGCCGATTGCTCCGTTAGTAGGGTATAGTGGTCACCCCGAGTCAAGTAAGCGTGAGCATGTCTTACCGCCTTAAGTCATTGCCGACTTAAGCCGATTGCCCCATTAGTAGGGTATAGTGGTCACCCCGAGTCAAGTAAGCGTGAGCATGTCGCACCGCCTTAAGTCATTGCCGACTTAAGCCGATTGCTCCGTTAGTAGGGCATAGTGGTCACCCTGAGTCAAGTAAGCATGAGCATGTCGCACCGCCTTAAGTCATTGCCGACTTAAGCCGATTGCCCCGTTAGTAGGGTATAGTGGTCACCCCGAGTCAAGTAAGCGTGCAGGTTGACAGTGAACAATTTGAGTGCCTTTGAAGTCTTTTTATTGATGATATATTTCCTAGTTTACAGAATACATTGTCGTCCCAATAGATTTTGATATATAGCTAGGGGTAAAACTTCCTAAGATGTTCTATGTTCCATGAGTTCCCAATTTCAGTGCCGTCCATTTGAGTGAGACAGTATGATTCAGGCCGAGTGACTTCTGCTACCATGAATGGTCCTTCCCATAATGGTGATAGTTTGTGCCGTCCCTCTCCTGTAAGAATTCGCCGGAGGACGAGGTCTCCCACTGCAAAGGATCTATGCCATATGGCCTTGTCATGATAGCGCCTCAGAGTTTGCTAATATTGGGCCGACAGAATCACCGTATTCAGTCGTTCTTCTTCTAGTACATCGACATCCTCCAGCCTAGTAGCCTCAGCTTCTGCTATGTTTTCAAAGATTAACCTTGGTGCCCCAAACTTGAGATCAGCAGGTAGCACTGCTTCCGAACCATAGACCATAAAGAAAGGTGTGTTTCCATGTAGGGCTCAACTAGGTTGAGTTCTCAGGCTCCAAACAACATACGGCAGCTCTCTGATCCACTTTCCTGCGAACTTTTCATTCTTGTCGAAGACCTTCTTTCTGAGCGCTTCCAATATCATCCTGTTGGCTCTTTCTACCTGCCCGTTGGCTCTGGGGTGCGCCACCGAGGCATATTTGATCTGAATGCTCTTTTGCTCGCAGAAATAGAAGAACTCTGATCTTGTGAAGTTGGATCCCAGGTCGGTTATGATGCTATTCGGTATTCCAAACCTGAATATTATGTCTTGTATGAATTCCATAGCCTTAGCTAAAGTTAGAGAAGCAATGTATTTGAATTCTATCCATTTAGTGAATTTGTCGATAGCCACCAGTACATGAGTGTATCCTCCTTGAGCTTTCTTGAAAGGTCCAATCATATCCAATCCCTAGCATGCGAACGGCCAAGTTACGGGTATGGTTTGCAGTTGTTGTGCTGGTAGATGTTGTTGTTTTGACAAGTACTGGCAGGCTTCGCATCTCTGGACTAACTCGGCTGCATCAGTCTTTGCTGTTGGCCAGTAGAAACCCAACTAGGGTCCTGGATGCTGCGTGTATCCCGCATTGCCCAGCATGAACCTCTTATAGCAGTTGCTTTTCGGTGGCTGAGAGAATGCATTTCATGAGGACTCCAGATGCGCCCCTTTTGTATAGCGTTTCCCCAATGAGAGTATAATGAGCTGACTGCCTTGCAACTCGTTCTGCTGCATTTTTGTCATCTGGTTCCTCCTCATTTTTTATGTACTTGAAGATCGGCTCCCTCCAGTCATCAGAATTTGACTCCGGTTGGCTCAGAGCACTGCATTCCTCCGCCCGATCTAGTGAAATGCTTGGATGCAGTATTTCTTGAACAAAAACTCATGGCGGGACCTAAGTCTGACTGGATCCTAGCTTGGACAATATATCAGCTGTCGTGTTGCGATCTCTCTCCATATGATGAAATTTCAGACCTTCAAATTTGTCTTCTAGTTTCCGGACAGCAGTGCAGTATTTTCCCATGGAATCATTCGAGCAATCCCATTCTTTGTTTATCTGATTTATGACCACCAGAGAATCTCCATATACCATGAGTCTCTTGATACCCAGTGATATGGCAATGTTCAGTCCATGAATTATAGCTTCGTATTCTGCTGCATTGTTGGATGCTAGAAATAACAATTGAAGAGCATATTTGAGTTGTTCACCTCTAGGTGCAATAAAGAGGATCCCTGCGCCTGCTCCCTGCAGTTTCAATGAGCCGTCGAAATACATTCGCCATACTTCTGTGGTTTCCGGGTTATCTGGCACTTGTTGTTCAGTCCACTCTGACACGAAGTCAACCAGTGCTTGAGTTTTGATGGCAGTGCGAGGTCGAAATTCAATGTCATGAGATCCCAGTTCATAGGCCCACTTGACTATTCTTCCAATGGCTTCTTTATTGTGGAGAATATCCCCAATCGGAAATCCAGTGATGTGACGGAACCTCCCAAGTCATTAGGCCCACCTACAGTTGTCCTTGTCCAACGGACCTCAGACAACCCTGTAGACGCCCCTGAATCACTTGACAAGTTCGGTATCTGCTTTTCTCACCTTTCCCAAGAGCGTTCTACCCGTCACGCAGACATTACAGAACATCGAAGATACAGAAATGCAGAAGCGATTACATAAACTTACATTTATTTGAAAGTAAGATAAAGTTGGTTATTACAGACCAGCATAAAAAAACAAGTGTAGGGTACTTATTACTACAATACCAAGGGAGGTAAAAACTCCTCCCGATAAGTTCTTACATAAAAGTTTTTATGGAGGACTAGGTCCTCCCGTAGCTTCATTCTTGCTTTTCTTCATTTGACACCACCTTGGTACAAAAGCAAAAAAAATTTGTTGATTCCTCACCTAAAAACAATAGGGAATAAAACCTTGAGTATGGAATTACTCAGCAAGTCTTACCCGACTAAAGAAAAGACTCTCACGGGTATGCTGGTTATAAGGGAGTCAAGGTAAGGCTTCTCAATGATCAAAGACTCTGTTTGCATAAATGCTTACTAAAAGTGGATCCTTAAAAATCCAACTTTATTGTCAAGTTAGGTAAAATTACCTGCATCTAGAGTTCTTTCTAACCTAGTTCAATCACTTAACCTGCACTAGCCAATTTCTTAACAAGTCCTTCATCTTTACTGGAGTTCTACGTATAGGGCAGTGACCAAGTCTTCATAACCGCGAAGGTACGGCGATCCGAATCGATTATACTCAGCTGAGGATCTCTGATCACACGACATATGTAGCACTTAACCCTTGCATATGTCAACCCGCCACCGGGGTTCTTAAGACCAGATTAGGTTCACGCGAACCGAGAGCACAGATACACCACTATCCAGCCTCATGCCACGGAGGGTACACGCTACTCTCGCCACCGCTCCATGCCCATTCCGTGTTATCTTATTCTGGTCTTAGTCTGCCCGAGGCAAGGCTTACCCATGACGAGGCATGTGACCAGTTAAAGGGTCCTCGGTCAGCAAGCCTACATCGAGACGGTCCTTAATCGACTCAGACGGAGACACTACACCGAGACTCTCTTTCTCGTGCAAGTCACCCGCCTGGTCTCAGCTTAATCATTTCAACCCAAAGTTTGGTACCTGGCAGAGGTACATCTTTTCCGGATGTTGAACCCATCACGACCATGATGGATCCACCATCAAGTTTTATTTTCAAAAACATCCCTCCCACTTTGCCAATCATCTTTTGTAAAACAAAACCTTTTGTTTTGCTAGAACAATACTAAGCATAGTAAAAACCTTTTGTGAAAACAGGGTTTCAAGGAAGATAATCAAGTTCAAGGAAGGTAATGCAGGAATTGTTTAAGCATTCAACTCCTATCACCTAATGCATTAATCAAGTGAGAAAGATTTTAAAAACATCAAGGAAGGTGGCAAATGCACCGGGGCTTGCCTTCGTTGATAGGTGAGTCAGGCTCGGACCCACAGATATCAAAGTAGAAACAATTTCCTACCTGAGATTCCAAAGGTGGTGGTGGTGTCTTCTCTTCAGTTACTTCGACTTCTTCTTCGTTTTCTAAACATCACCATATATATGTGTATATAAGAATGAATGCCATGTAATGCTCATGAGAGTGCAAAGATAATAAGAATTTATTATCTAAAGTCTTGAATACAATTTTCCTTCACGGAACTCCGAGAAACTTAGGGTTTTCGGAGTCAGTAAAAGAATTCAAAGGGCAGGGGGTAGGGTTTTGGGTTCTAGTATCAAACAAGGTCCAAATCAAACCAAAATCTACCCAAGGCTTCTAAATAATGTATAAAGGTTATCTAAAAAGTTTGGGGATTTTTGGAATTATCATTTAATTTCTAAAAATCCAGAAACAAAGTTTTAGGCTATTTTAAATGCTCCAAAATTCCCTATTTGTTCTAAAAATCAGTCAACTATTTTTATTAAATACTATGGAAAAAGGAGTCTAGGAAAATTAGTTTGACATTTTTAGGATTTTTCTACCATTTCCTAGAATTTATTTGGCTCTGGTAGAAAAAGAAAAGGAAAAATTCTGAACAGTGTTGGGCCAGAAGCAGCCCAGACGGCCCTAGCGGCTTTACAGAAAGACCCTCGGAGTTCTGGCTAACTGGAGGTGGGTTCGGTTACTATTTCTCTGTGTCACTGACAGATTGCAGAGATGCCCTCGATCTTCTATTTCTTCCCCATGAACACCCCTGGCCACGGTGCGCTCGCAGATCACCCCAGACGCGACCCGTACTGGCCATGGCCGGCGATGGCTGCTACGGCTAACTACCGGGGAGGCATCACTGACTTAAGGCGACCTAGGAACATCCATTTATTTGACACAAACCCCATTGGAAACTATTCGTCCACGATCATGGCAGAACTCGAGCTCACGAACACGCGTTCCCGCCAAATCATGGCCGAACTAGGTAAACGAGTGCCACAGCGAGCTTCACAAGTATGCAGAGACATGAAAACGATGCTTGATTTGGACAGTGCCTTACCAAAACAGATTGGCCATGGTTGAGCTGTTCTTGATGACGCGGCTGACCGAATTGGGGAAAACAGATGATTCTCTGGCTAGGGTGGTTAATCGAGAGTGGGAGCGGGTGCTATAGCTTCGCAATTTAGTGACGAAGGACCGAGCTCGGTTGATTTGAATGGAGGGAGCGAGGACGCGGTGAATTTATAGGCGCGGTGAAGCAATGCCACGGCCATGGTGATAACCATTGCCGGCCTTAGCTGGCGATCAACGGCGATGTCAAACGCTACTCATTCTTACGGGCCTGCCACGTCCAACCACGGCCGCAAAGCAGTCAAATCAATGACGGCGTGGACGAATAGAGAAGAGCGACGCCGGTGATCGGACATGGCCGGGAGGAGGGATGGCCGCGTGGCAGCCGGAGTTATTGCCCTCCACCGCGGCGGTCTTACCCAGAGCAAAAGAATCTTCGCGCGGAGATACTCGCCGCCCGATCATCCCGACCCCAGCGCTAATCGCGGCGTGGATGGGTCGTCGGCGGTGAGCTTATCCACCCGGTACTGTACCATGGCGATGATCTTCAGTTGCCTGAACCGACTACCTCCCTCCCACATTATCTCCGAATTTTTGTTAATAACAAAGCTGTCTTCCTTAATAGAATTTATTCACTATACATCAATCTACAACCTTACTATAGGATTCTTGGATCAACACCGAACGGATTCAAAGATATCGCGCGTCTAAAATGGCTCCATTCCATTGTGACCATTCTTGTTTTCAGATTTAGTTTTAGTCATCAGGCACAAGTCTGACAGAGCGATTTTGGACTTGTTTTTCTCCAATTTTTGTGTAACAACAAAAGGAGATGTCTTCATCAAAGTTGCTCTCCTATAATAGGTTTACAAAACTTATGTGGTAGCCTAGGGCAAATTCTTACTGATTTGAAAGTTAATAAGCTCCAAAGTGGAGCTTATAACCTGAAATTCAGACTTAGTATAGAACTCAATTGAGGTCTATTTTGCAATTAAGTCCAAAATCCAAGATTTGGCTTACAAGTCCACACATTTGTGAACCAAATGACTTTATATGCCTTAACATTGTAGCTTTTACACTTTAGTCCATATGTGCACTGTTTTTGCACATAGGCCCCTAGGGTTTAGATTTAGGGTTTTCCAGGGTTTCAATTAGGGTTTCTAGTATCTCAGGGGTATAAATGTGATTCAAATTCATTCTTGGGAGCATTTTATGACTATTCCACTAAAGCTTTTGGGTTTTCTCAATTTGGGTTATGTTTTACCCATTTAAACCCTATTTAGGGTTAAGTATCCTATTCCAGGGTCTTATTTGCATAACACCAGAACAATACAACTTGTTTGAAATTTTTACCTAGTGAATGCACTCTAGGTGTGTCAAACATATGCAATGCCAATGTTTATGATGTCATGCTCAAGTTTTAGTTACAGTAACACCAGGGGTGTTACGTCCTTCCCCCCATAAAAGAATCTCGTCCCGAGATTAAAAGTCCTAGGGTAAGTAATGGAAAAGGAAATGCTTCACATTTTTATTTCCTTATTTTTGGTACAAGGCAGGGGTGGGTTTGGGACTCACTCCTTTATTACAACAATGTTGTATACTTTACAAATTACAAGAGGCTAAAAAGCCTGGGAAATTCTTATCTAAAAAGTCTTGAGTTTCCCATGTAGCCTCATCTTTGGAATGTTGGTTCCACTGTATCTTGTAAAACTTGAGAGTTTTTCTTCGGGTAATCCTGTCCTTTTGATCCAAGACTCGAATAGGATGCTTAGAATATGTTAAGTCTGGCTCAAGAACAACATCTGTCACTTCAATGGTTCGATCTGGAACCCGAAGACACTTCTTCAATTAAGACACGTGGAACACATTATGTACAGCAGGCAAAGTTTTGGGTAGTTGAATTTGATACGCCACTGGCCCATATCTTTCAAGAATGAGAAAAGGACCAATATATCGTGGTGCAAGTTTCCCTTTAACCCCGAAACGTGATACGCCCTTCATTGGCGATACCTTTAGGTAGACATAGTCTCCCTCAAGAAAGTATAAGGGCATTCGCCGTTTGTCTACATAACTCTTTTGACGGGTTTGAGCTTTCTTCAAATTATGTATTATTCTCTAAACTTTCTCATCAGTTTCTTTTACCAGGTCAGGCCTGAAGAAGTACCTTTCACCTAGTTCAGACCAACTTAGCGGAGTACGACATCGTCGTCCATATAAAGCTTCAAAGGGTGCCATCTTGATGCTTTCTTGATAGCTATTATTATATGAGAATTCCGCTAACGGTAAACATTCATCCCATTTTTGTGAGAAGTCTAACACACATGCCCGCAGCATATCTTCCAGTATCTGATTTACCCTCTCAGTCTGCCCACTGGTTTGAGGGTGATAGGCTGAGCTGTGGAGCAATTTAGTACCCAGGGATTTATGAAGTTCTTCCCAAAACTTGGACACGAATTGCGATCCACGATCTAATACTATCGTCTTCGGAATACCATGCAAGCTGAGAATACGGGCAAGGTATAATGCTGCATAAGTGGCCACTGTGTATTTTGCCCTGACAGGTAGGAAGTGGGCGATCTTTGTGAGTCGATCAACGATAACCTAGATAGAATCATACCCTTTGGCAGTCCTGGGCAATCCCACAATAAAGTCCATACTTATGTCTTCCCATTTCCATGTGGGTATTGGTAGCGACTGTAATGGATCGGCAGCTTTCAAGTGTATGGCTTTGACACGTCTGTAGGTGTCACATCTAGCCACATAGCGTGCAATCTCGATCTTCATTTTCGTCCACCAATAATGTTGTTTCAGATCTTGATACATCTTAGTGCTTCCGGGATGAATAGAATAGCGACTAAGATGTGCCTCATCAAGAATTTGCTGGCGAACTTCTTCATTCTTCGGCACAACTATGCGGTTTTTGAACCATACAACCCCTTGATCATTTTTTCGGAACCAATTGACTTTGCCAGCTTCAATCTTTTCACGAATATGTTTCATGCCTTCATCATTCTTTTGTGCGTCGATTATCCTTTGCAGGATGACTGACTCCAGCTTTAAGTGATTTGAAGTCCCATGCTGAATCATGCCCAGGTTCAAATTCTCCATCTCCTGGCATAATGTAATGTCAGAAGTCCTCATTGTTAGACAATGCAGGAAGCCTTGCGACTGAGTGCATCTACCACTACATTTGCTTTGCCGGGGTGATAATGGATCTCCAATTCATAATCCTTGATTAGCTCGAGCCATCTCCTTTGTCTCATGTTGAGTTCGGACTGGGTAAAGATATATTTCAAACTTTTGTGGTCTGTATAAATATGACAGACATTTCCCAGTAGATAATGACAATAATGACGCCATATCTTCAGAGCATGAACCACTGCAGCTAGCTCCAGATCATGAGTAGGATAATGTTCCTCATGCCGGCGTAACTGCCTTGAAGCATACGCAATTACTCGGCCTTCTTGCATTAATATGCAGCCGAGACCACTGCCAGATGCGTCACAATACACATCAAATGGCTTGTTAATATCCGGCTGAGCCAATACCGGAGCAGTGGTTAATAATGTCTTCAATTTCTCAAAAGATTCATTACACTTTAAAGACCAATTGAATTTGATATCATTCTTTAATAAACTTGTGATTGGCTTCACAAGCTTGGAAAAATCTGGTATAAATCGACGGTAATAACCAGCTAGTCCAAGGAAACTTCGAACTTGGTGAACAGGGTTGGGGGTTTCCACTCCAAAATGTCCTTGACTTTGCTGGGATCCACCGCAATCTCCTTTGCAGATAACACATGTCCTAGAAATTGAATTTCTTCCAGCCAAAACGTGCATTTACTGAACTTGGCATATAATTGATGTTCTCTCAAGCGCGTTAATACGACCCGTAAATGTTGAGCATGCTCCTCTTCATTCTTTGAATATATCAAAATATCATCTATGAAGACCACCACAAATTTGTCCAACTCGGGCATGAATACCGAGTTCATCAGAAAAGTGAAGTGGGCAGGAGCATTCGTCAGTCCGAAAGACATTACCAGGTATTCAAATAATCCGTACCGCATAGTGAATGCGGTTTTTGGTATATCCTCGGGCCAAATACGGATCTGATGATAGCCCGATCTGAGATCAATCTTGGAGAATACCCTTGCCCTGGTCAGTTGATCAAATAAAATGTCAATTCGTGGAAGAGGGTACTTGTTCTTGATAGTGACCTCATTCAGGGGTCGATAATCCACACACATCCGTAAAGTTTGATCCTTTTTGACAAATATGGCTGGACAACCCCATGGTGACGAGCTTGGCCGGATGAATCCTTTCGATAGTAGATCTTGTAACTGAATTTTCAGTTTTGCCAGCTCATTTGGAGGCATGCAGTACAATCTTCTAGAAATGGGAGCCGTACCGGGCTTCAATTCAATTACAAACTCTACATCTCTCTCGGGTGGCAATCCAGGCAAATCCTCTGGAAAGACATCTGGGAACTCGCATACTACCGGAATATCCTTGACCTCCGGTATAATGGCTTCATAAACTCTGCCAGTAATTTTGGTTGGAATGGGGATAGACAAGAGAATTTCTTCTTGATTATGACTAAACCTGATGGTTCTTTGATCAGTGTTGAGGGTTGCTTTATGTTGGGTGTTGGGGGCTTGTTCTCAAATGCTATGAATTAAGAACAAGACAACATAAAAGTGTTAAATGTTAAACTCCTTCGTCCTTAAAAACAGTATACCCCTTTGGATATAATGAATCTCGGACGAAGGTTACAAAAGAAAAGACCTACATAAAGTTGATAAATGGTAAAACAGAGCAATCATATATAATACACGAACAATAATAACAGTATTACCATCAATGTATTTCTATTATTAAATTCATGAAAACGAATTACAAATGTACCTTCAGATTGACGTAAAGTAAAGGTACAGACGTGATGCGAAAAAGCGCATGCCAAGTCAGCTTGAACAGTACGGGAGTACTGTTCACCTATTTATAGGCACGGGACGCAGCCCTTGTAAAATTACATTGATGCCCCTTACATTTATCAATAACTCTATAGTAATTTTTCAAGGTCCAATTTGGCTTTTCATCTTTAAGTCGGTTCCTCTTTTCTGTCGTTATGCCGAAGCTTTTCTGCACATAGCTTCGTGACCGTCTTATCCTTCGTCATGATCGTTTTTCATTCCAGTCAAGCTTCATCTTAACCCTGCTCTTGTATATCCGCGACCTGACTCCGAAGGTGCCTGTTCACATATTACACTCGGAAAACATTGTCAAACTATGTTTTTGAGGACCTTCGGGAGCCGAAGGCCCCCAACAGTAGCCCCTCGCAATATTAATTTACTGTAATGATAAATTCATATTGCGACATGGACGAAGGCTTTATGCCGAAGGTCCGAAAAAAACACCTTCCTTTTTCTAGAATAGCAATAGTCATTGACAAGCGGGGCCCTCCAGTTTTCGACACACTGGGTGTATAAATACGAGCTCACCACGAGTTTATTTGGCGCGCTCTTTTGCCATCTGCTTTTTACTCACCCAGCTTTTCAGCCTGCACGCGACAGCATTTGCTCGGTTTTAAATTTTTAAGCTTCGGTTTCAGGTCTGGTTTGCCAGCATTCGCGAAGATGTCTGAGGATAAGAAAGTTGCCGGTGCTTCGAAGCTAAGTCTTTCTGAGGAAATGCACCTGGGTTTTCTTGAATCAATGTCGAAGACCAATATGGAGAAGATTGTCAGGGAGACTTTGGAGGGTTTATCTGAAGATACTGGCGACAGTGATAGTTATGATGTGGATAGTGGTGGGGAGGATTCCGAAGATCGCCCGTGGCGGCCTAGTCACTCAAATTTCGGAAAATCAACTATAAAGCAGAGTCACCTTGAAAATATGAGGGGGAGATATTTCCGAGATATATCCATCGTGAGGGCAGATGACGGAGAGAAAACTACACCGACTCCCGAAGATAATGAAGTCGTGATCTTCCGAAGCTTTTTTAAAGCTGGGCTACGATTCCCTCTAAGCAGATTTATGGTAGAAGTTCTGAAAATATATCAGATTTACCTTCATCAACTTACCCCTGAAGCAGTGATAAGATTGGGAGTCTTCGCCTGGGCCGTGAGGAGCCAGGGCCTGGAGCCAAGTGCAAAAAGCTTTTGCAATATACACGAGCTAGTATATGAGACGAAGCCCTGGGGTAAGGAGCAATATCATAATAATTTTGGTTGTTATAGCTTCGGTGCCCGCTCTGGGTCAAGCTGTCCCGTGCCAACTTTTCGGAAGAGATGGCCCGGGGAATGGATGAAGGAATGGTTCTATGTGAAGAACGATTTGAAGGCTCGAGAAGATATTAAGGATATCATCATGCGCCCTATCTGGCAGCGCTTTGGACTCCGGAAACCAAAGGTAGAAATGGACGAAGCAACTGAAGAATGTCAGAGAGCCTTCGGCGTAGTCTGCTCTTTTATTAGGACTAGGGATTTAATGCAAGAGCACATTGCCTTCAGAGTGTGGCCACTTGCAGATAACTGGGAAATGCCGAAGGAGACCGTTAAAGAAACTGACGAGGGTGGGCTAATCAGGCTGAAATATACATTCAAGTATAGAGATAAGTTCATTGAACCAGATGATGATTGGCTAAAAGCATTGAGAATATAAGTGATGAATTGCTTGTGGCATACTCAAAGGCCGAAAATACTGCATTATCAGCGGCTTTTGGAGGCCGAAAGAAGAAGAGACTCAACCGAGTATTTGATGCAATTGGATTTATCTACCCCGACTACTATTATCCAATGCGAGGCCAAAAAAGGAAAAATACTTCTCCTGCAAAGGAAATTGCTTCGGCTGCTCCTAGGGAGCCAGCGCCGAAGAGGAAGAAGGTAAAAGTGCTCACCCACCCTCCACGCTGTATTGAGCCGCCACAGTGCCTGAATTTATTGGTGAGGCTTCTTCGGCCACCGAAGCCAGAGAACCAACTCTAGCGCCAAAATCCGAAGAAATGGCCGAAGCACCAGCAATAGGGAAAACGGAAGAACCGAGAACTGAAGAAGGAAAAACATTAGACATTTTAAGTCCTTCATCAAAAGTTGAGGCAGCTAAAAGCCAAAAGGGGCCTGCAGCGACCCCGAAAAGAAAAAGGATGGTTAATGTGCTGGATGTTTTGGAGACAATTAAATCTTCAAGCATAACTCCAAAGAAAACCGTTGAAACTTCTGAAGTGCCTACTGAAGCCTTTGTTGCTGAAACTTCGAAGCAACAATTTGAAACTGAAGCTGGGCCTTCAGAGCCCACCAAGATACAACCTTTGGAAGCCGAGAAAATGTCAGAGGCAAGTTTAGAAGCTGAAAAAACAAAAACAACAGAGCCGATTTTGATTGAGGAAATCGACACTTCCGCCCCCGAAGCATCTTCCAAAATACGTGATTATATTGTGCGACATGCTTCGGGGAAGAAACTATCCGAAGAAGAGATTTTTGAAGCCAATCACTATGCCCGAGAACTGAAGTACCCGAGGGGGGCCGTAGTGTTCAATGGGACAAACGAAGATGACTTCCTATACTGTCTCCCAGACAATAAAGAATTATCCGTCTGCCGGGAGATGGCTAGAAGCATGGGGTTCCCGAAACTCGAAGCTGGCCTTTGCGCCATGATGAAGGACGATCTTGCGGATAGCCTGGCATACAACAGTCTGAAGGTGCAAAAATTGTGAATTTTGAAATTTATGAATTTTGAATTATGCTCTTATGTTAACTCATTCATTCTTTTGAATAGGGCTTAATACTCAGCAATGCCTTAAGGGCACAGAAGAATGCGGAAGATGAGAGCTGCACCATTGCTCTTAACAACCTTCGAACAGAAGTTATCAGGCTAAGAAACGAAGCCTTGGAGAAGGACAAAATTCTGCTTACGTTGGTGGAAAAAATGAAGGAAGACGAAGCTAACTCTAAAACTCAAGCCAAAGCTCAGAAGCGCAAAATCGAAGATCTTCGGAAACAACTAGCCCGAGCTAAAGAAGAACGCATTCTTGAAGAAACAAAATGAGAATTAAGTGATCAATGGGCAAATCATTTGGAAGTAAATGTTGAAGAGCTTCGTGCTTCGAAGAAGAGGTGTTATGATAAATCCATAGAGTGTGTTAAGAAAATAAAATCCAGCTTCGCCAACGTTGGCGCGTTCTCTAGTGAAGAAAATTTCACAAGGGGAAATCCAGAAGGCCCGATTGAATGGATTAGTCACGAAGCTGATGCCTTCGATGAAATCTTGAATAGTCACGGGGACATTTGTGCTTTTTCGGGCGCCAGGGGAATTGTTACTATTTTAGAGAAGAAAGGGTGCGAGCATGTGAAATCTTTGGCACAGTCTGAAGCTACTTTATCCTCTGAAGATATCAAAGACCCTTCAGCCGAAGCAAGCCAGGTCGGTGGAAAATTTTTCACTGATATTTGGGACAATGGCGGCCGAGAAATGGCTCAAGAGATCATTCAGAGAAGCGAAAAAGTCATCCATGATGCTAGGGAGGTAGCAAGAGCTGCTGAAAAAAACACAGGGCCCGAAGGGCAAATAGGTATTAATTAGTGATTTTTATTTTGTTGTAATTTTTGATTTTGAACTTTATTCGTAGTTTGTAATAGTAATATAGCCGTGTCAACTCCTCCCTCAGAACCCGCTGAGGCATCTGCGGACCCTCCCCCGAAGAGGGACGACGAAATTAGACAAATGGCCGAAGCCATCATGGACGAAGTTGTCAATCAGCTACTAAACGAAGCTGCAGAAGTAGTTCTTAGGGAAGATTAAATGCTATTGTAAAAATACTTGAAACATGACATGTGTAAAACTTTGTAACTTTGAATGTAATATATAATCTATTTATGGTTCAATTCTTTACGATGCATGAAATTTTTTCATACATACCGCTTTTTGAGCCTTCGGCGAAAAAACACCTTCCCTTCTTTTCATGCTTCGTAAATAAAATCTTTTATGTATCACAAGAATTGCCATACTTCTTTAATGAAGAATCTCCAAACTTGGTGAAAACTTTCTTTGAATCCATAAAAAAGCCTTATGTTGCCTCTCAAATGAAGATACACTTCTTCTCATTTTATCTTGTGCCTTAGCACGATTTTCTCTTTTTCAAAACATTCTTCGAAGATCAATGTTGTGTCCCCTTCCTGTTCTACATGCGAAATGATGGATGATGCTTATGTTATGCAAAATGATGTAATGATGTTATGTTATGCAAAATGACATTTATGCTGAAAATACAAATATCCCTGCAATAGAGCACACAATCTTTTTATCTCAGCGCTGACTTTTCGCTGTAAGCCTCCCTTAGGAGCTTCTTCGCCTTTTACTTTCAGCGGAATCAGCGTTTATTTTTCGCTGTAAGCCTCCCTTAGGAGCTTCTTCGCCTTTTACTTTCAGCGGAATCAGCGTTTATTTTTCGCTGTAAGCCTCCCTTAGGAGCTTCTTCGCCTTTTACTTTCAGCGGAATCAGCGTTTATTTTTCGCTGTAAGCTCTGCATTCCCTTTGGAACGACTTTCGAGCAGAAAACTTACACTGCGCTCCCTTAGGAACGACTTTTTATTACTTTGAAAAAGTTACGACTCGTTCCTTAGGACAAGTTTTCGATAATCCGAAGGTTCTCCGTGCCTCCATAAATTCTTGTGCTTCGGCAACTCAAGCCTATGGAGGAGATATATTTTCATTATGATAATAAGCTAAACTATTACAAGAATTTGAAAAACGATTAAAAACACTTAAACTTCCCATAATTGTTCTTTACTACGAAGAAAGTAAAACTGAACGTGAAAGTGTAAAAAGCTACTGTGGAGGTAGGATATTTTGTCAGTAAATGTGCTTCAACTCTGGCACAGTGCTATTGACTGTGCGAGCTTCGGATTCTTCTCTGAAGTCCCTCTAGGGGTGAGAGTGCTGGCTCCCTTCTGGTTGCGGAGCTCGTTGTATTAGTGGTGGCGGTGGAAGCTGTTGCCAGGAAGCTTGGGGTTGGCTTGCCGAAGCAACAGAGGCTGCAGGGTGATTGCCTACATATTCTGGAATGTAAGGCGAATGGTACGAAGCAGTATGCATAACCTGCTTCGGCTGGCTCTGTTGTGCTGCAGCCTCTGCTAGCTCCTTTTGCTTTTGAATGGTAACATGACACATTCTGGTGGTATGGCCCTTGCCTTCACCGCAGAATAAGCAGTAAATTTTTCTTGGTTGATCTCCAAATCTTCTCCCGAAGCCCCTGGCGCCTCTGCCTCTTGGCGCTGGCGGCCGAAAAGAGCTTTGTTGTTGCCCCGAAGCTTGCTGTTGCCCCGAAACTTGCGAGGAACACTGTGGCCTTTGCTGTTGACTCCCTTTGTCATCATTTTGAGTAGAATTGTGAATTGACATGACATGCCTCGGATAAAACCTTCCTCCGAAGCCCCTGGTCATTTCTGAAAACTTGAGAGCTTCCTCCCTTCTTTGGCGAAAATCATTGTCAGCTCGAATATACTCGTCCATCTTCTGGAGCAGCTTCTCCAAAGTTTGAGGAGGCTTCCTGGCAAAGTACTGAGCTGAAGGTCCTGGCCGAAGCCCCTTAATCATGGCCTCAATGACAATTTCATTGGGCACTGTTGGTGCCTGTGCCCTCAGACATAGAAACCTTCGGACATATGCCTGAATGTATTCTTCGTGATCCTGGATGCACTGGAATAAAGCTTGAGCAGTGACTGGCTTCGTCTGAAAGCCTTGGAAGCTGGTTACCAACATATCCTTCAGCTTTTGCCATGAGGTGATTGTTCCTGGCCTAAGGGAGGAGTACCAGGTCTGTGCAACGCTCCTGACAGCCATGACGAAGGACTTTGCCATGACCGTTGTGTTGCCACCATACGAGGATATAGTTGCCTCATAGCTCATCAAGAATTGCTTCGGGTCTGAATGACCGTCGTACATGGGGAGCTGAGGTGGCTTATAAGACTGTGGCCAAGGTGTAGCCTGCAGTTCTGTTGACATAGGAGAAGTATCATCAAAGGCAAAATTTCCATGATGGAAATCTTCATACCAGTCGTCCTCGTTGTAGAAACCCTCTTGATGAAGCTCTCTGCGCGGGGGCCTTTGATTCTGGTCATCTTGAGCGAGGTGTCGAAGCTCTTCAGAGGCTTCATCTATCTGCTTTTGAAGATCAGCTAGACGAGCCATCTTCTCCTTCTTCCGTTGGACCTGTTGATGGAGCATCTCCATTTTTTGGATTTCTTGGTCCAAGTCATCTTCTGGAGGCGTTGGACTGGTGGCCTTCCTCTTCTGGCTTCGAGCCTCCCTAAGAGAAACGACATCCTGATTGGGGTCCAGCGGCTGCAGAGTGGCAGCCCCTGTCGCTGAAGCTTTTTTCGGCGGCATGACGAAGGTGATGCTTGCCGAAGGTTTTCAAAACTCAAAAAGTGGAAGTGAGTTCACCGGAGGTGGGCGCCAATGTTGGGGGCTTGTTCTCAAATTCTATGAATTAAGAACAAGACAACATAAAAGTGTTAAATGTTAAACTCCTTCGACCTTAAAAACAGTATACCCCTTTGGATATAATGAATCTCGGACGAAGGTTACAAAAGAAAAGACCTACGTAAAGTTGATAAATGGTAAAACAGAGCAATCATATATAATACACGAACAATAATAATGGTATTACCATCAATGTATTTCTATTATTAAATTCATGAAAACGAATTACAAATGTACCTTCAGATTGACGTAAAGTAAAGGTACAGACGTGATGCGAAAAAGCGCATGCCAAGTCAGCGTGAACAGTACGAGAGTACTGTTCACCTATTTATAGGCACGGGACGCAGCCCTTGTAAAATTACATTGATGCCCCTTACATTTATCAATAACTCTATAGTAATTTTTCAAGGTCCAATTTGGCTTTTCATCTTTAAGCCGGTTCCTCTTTTCTGTCGTTAAGCCGAAGCTTTTCTGCACATAGCTTCGTGACCGTCTTATCCTTCGTCATGATCGTTTTTCATTCCAGTCAAGCTTCGTCTTAACCCTGCTCTTGTATATCCGCGACCTGACTCCGAAGGTGCCTGTTCACATATTACACTCGGAAAACATTGTCAAACTATGTTTTTGAGGACCTTCGGGAGCCGAAGGCCCCCAACATCGGGCTAACCAATTCATGCCCAAAATCACATCTATGTCTTGGCCTTTCAGAACTATCATATTAGTAGGAAAGTCCCATCCGGCCAATGTTACGGGCACTTGATAGGCCACTTCTCTAGTAAAGATTTGTCCACCAGGTGACTGAATTTTAAACCCCTCTTTTGATTCATGGTATGAAATGCAATGTTGCTCCACAAATTTCTTGCTGATGAATGTATGGGAAGCACCAGAATCAAAGAGAATAATTGCGGGATGATTGGCCACAAGGAACGTACCCATCATGACCGGTTCACTGTTCGGTGTGGTGGCCACTTGCGTATAATATATGCGTCCCGTCTTCTTTGTATTTTTGCCCATAGTATTTCCCTTGGCTTGAGATGAATTCCCAGATCCTAGTGGATTGTTTAACTTGTTCTGCTTCGGATAAGGGCAATCCTTGATAAAGTGCCCAGATTTTCCACAATTGAAGCATCCTGTCGATGAACTGGGAAGAGCAGGGAATCGAGTGCCAGGGGCACCCGGCTGACTTGTTGTTGTAGGGGCAGTATTGGGACGGATGAATACTGGTTGCTTAAATGGAAAGGAGGGTGGGCGTGCTGATGGACAACCCTGATTAAAAGGCCGGATAACAAACCGTTGCCTTTTTCAGGGCCCTGAGTAGGCCTGTTTCCTCCACTCCCCTTGATCTTTCCAGAATTTGCATATTTAGATTCGACTGCCAGCGCTGTGCTGACAGCCCTTCCATAGGTGAGGTCGATGCAAGTAGCCAGTTTTCTTTGCATCCTATCATTCAGTCCTCGCATGAAACAATTCTTCTTCTTCAGATCAGTGTTAACTTGGTCGATTGCATACTGTGACAAATGATTAAATTTATTGAGATACTGATTAACAGTATCCCCTCCTTGCTTCAGCTTCATAAATTCTTCTTGTTTCATGTGAAGTACACCTTCAGGTATGTAATGTTCGCGAAAGGCCAGCTTAAATTCTTCCCATGTTATCTGATGATTGGCCGGCTGAACGGCCACAAAGTTTCCCCACCAAGTGCTGGCAGGGCCACACAGTTGCTGGGCTGCGAACAAGGGCTTCTGGGTTTCAGAACACCGAAGAAGTCCAAACTTCTGTTCAATGACACGGGTCCATTCGTCCGCCTCTAAAGGGTCTTTGGCCTTGATAAACAGCGGTGGACGCGTTTCGGAGAAGTCTAAATAAGATGTTTCACGGGCCCTTGCGGATAGCCCCGCCTGCCTTGTTGTTGAAATTGCCGACCCGCCATCTCCCGTAGGAAACGGGTATTATCCGCTGTCGCGTTTACCAAGGCGGCGATAGCCTCGGCAAGCGTGGGAGGAACAGGAGGTGGATTCGGGGTGGACTCCCTCCCACTGGAGGTTCCGGCTGCATCCTGTGATCGGGTCTTGGATAGCATCTGTGGCAACAAACATTTGGAAACGATATAATATGCCAAAGAAAAACCATCCAATTTACATTACTAAAAAGAGTAATGTTACAGACTCGAATTTTTACAACAGGAGTACAGTACCCATTATACAATAACACTACTAATTCTACAACTATATTATTCCTACTTCCTATCACTCTTAGTAGCTTCACTGTCGGGCGTAGGAGACCATTCGTCGACCAACTTCATGGAGGGAGGGGGCCTGAAAAGGTCCAATTCGCCACCAAAAGCTTCTCCCGCTGCATGAGAAGGTCCGGCTTCTGTCCCGACAGGATTTGCAGGTACGCTGGGGTGCAATTGCGAATGCAGTACATGAACTTCTTCATGTAGGGTATTGCAATATGCCTGCAGATTATCAATAGCTGAGCTAAGTTCTTCGACTCGGGCTCGAGCTTTTGCCTCCTTAGCCCAGGCAAGCGAATAAGACTGAACTGCCCAGTCGAGCGCTAAATCTCGATCAGCAAGCTGATCCTGCAGGCGGCGGATGTGGCTTCTCAATTAATTTATTCTGTCGCCATCCGCGACCCATATGTTAGTCCTGCGTTGAAGTTCCGCTTGAAGCTGATTTACTTGGGCTTCAAGATCCCCGATCGGATCGTTACTCCCACTACTGCTATCCTCATGTCTGGGAGCAAGTTGATGATGGGGTACACCAATTGGGCCAGTTGACTTGCGTTCGGTTTTCCTTGTGCGCAGCGGCATTTTTCTAAGGGGAAAATTTTATTAGTATAGTTCTTAGCATGATGCATGTGTAATTACAGAATCAACCTTAGTTGATTCACACCTTCTATACATTGCACTCTTCTTATCTGGTCTTTAAGATAAACTCTTCATAATTACTTAGATAAGAAAGAAAGAAATTTTCTAGATAAGTTGGTTAGAAAAATTCTTTTGAAGATGCCTCATAATAACTACAGAAAAGGGCTTCGCTCCGATATCAGCTATGACAGAACCTCCTAAGTCATTAGGCCCACCTACAGTTGTCCTTGTCCAATGGACCTCAGACAACCCTGTAGATGCCCCAAAATCACTTGACAAGTTCGGTATCTGCTTTTCTCACCTTTCCCAAGAGCGTTCTACCCGTCACGCAGACATTACAGAACATCGGAGATACAGAAATGCAGAAGTGATTACATAAACTTACATTTATTTGAAAGTAAGATAAAGTTGGTTATTACAGACCAGCATAAAAACACGAGTGCAGGGTACTTATTATTACAATACCAAGGGAGGTAAAAACTCCTCCCGATAAGTTCTTACATAAAAGTTTTTATGGAGGACTAGGTCCTCCCGCAGCTTCATTCTTGCTTTTCTTCATTTGACACCACCTTGGTACAAAAGCAACAAAAATTTGTTGATTCCTCACCTAAAAACAATAGGGAATAAAACCCTGAGTATAGAATTACTCAGCAAGTCTTACCCGACTAAAGAAAAGACTCTCAAGGGTATGCTGGTTATAAGGGAGTCAAGGTAAGGCTTCTCAATGATCAAAGACTCTGTTTTGCATAAATGCTTACTAAAAGTGGATCCTTAAAAATCCAATTTTATTGTCAAGTTAGGTAAAATTACCTGCATCTAGAGTTCTTTCTAACCTAGTAATCACTTAACCTGCACTAGCCAATTTCTTAACAAGTCATTCATCTTTACTGGAGTTCTACGTATAGGGTAGTGACCAAGTCTTCATAACCGCGAAGGTACGGCGATCCGAATCGATTATACTCAGCTGAGGATCTCCGATCACACGACATATGTAGCACTTAACCCTTGCATATGTCAACCCACCACCGGCGTTCTTAAGACCAGATCAGGTTCACGCGAACCGAGAGCACAGATACACCACCGTCCAGCCTCATGCCACGGAGGGTACACGCTACTCTCGCCACCACTCCACGCCCATTCCGTGTTATCTTATTCTGGTCTTAGTCTGCCCGAGGCAAGGCTTACCCATGACGAGGCATGTGACCAGTTAAAGGGTCCTCGGTCAGCAAGCCTACATCGAGACGGTCCTTAATCGACTCAGACGGAGACACTACACCGAGACTCTCTTTCTCGTGCAAGTCACCCGCCTGGTCTCAGCTTAATCATTTCAACCCAAAGTTTGGTACCTGGCAGAGGTACATCTTTTCCGGATGTTGAACCCATCACGGCCATGATGGATCCACCATCAAGTTTTATTTTCAAAAACATCCCTCCCACTTTGCCAATCATCTTTTGTAAAACAAAACCTTTTGTTTTGCTAGAGCAATACTAAGCATAGTAAAAACCTTTTGTGAAAACAGGGTTTCAAGGAAGATAATCAAGTTCAAGGAAGGTAATGCAGGAATTGTTTAAGCATTCAACTCCTATCACCTAATGCATTAATCAAGTGAGAAAGATTTTAAAAACATCAAGGAAGGTGGCAAATGCACCGGGGCTTGCCTTCGTTGATAGGTGAGTCAGGCTCGGACCCGCAGATATCAAAGTAGAAACAATTTCCTGCTTGAGATTCCAAAGGTGGTGGTGGTGTCTTCTCTTCAGTTACTTCGACTTCTTCGTTTTCTAAACATCACCATATATATGTGTATATAAGAATGAATGCCATGTAATGCTCATGAGAGTGCAAAGATAATAAGAATTTATTATCTAAAGTCTTGAATACAATTTTCCTTCATGGAACTCCGAGAAACTTAGGGTTTCCGGAGTCTGTAAAGGAATTCAAAGGGCAGAGGGTAGGGTTTTGGGTTCTAGTATCAAACAAGGTCCAAATCAAACCAAAATCTACCCAAGGCTTCTAAATAATGTATAAAGGTTATCTAAAAAGTTTGGGGATTTTTGGAATTATCATTTAATTTCTAAAAATCCAGAAACAGAGTTTTAGGATATTTTAAATGCTCCAAAATTCCCTATTTGTTCTAAAAATCAGTCAACTATTTTTATTAAATACTATGGAAATAAGGAGTCTAGGAAAATTAGTTTGACATTTTTAGGATTTTTCTACCATTTCCTAGAATTTATTTGGCTCTGGTAGAAAAAGAAAAGGAAAATTCTGAACAGTGTTGGGCTAGAAGCTAACTGGAGGTGGGTTCGGTTACTATTTCTCTATGTCACCGATAGATTGCAGAGATGCCCTCGATCTTCTATTTCTTCCCCATGAACACCCCTGGCCACAGTGCGCTCGCAGATCACCCCAGACGCGGCCCGTACTGGCCATGGCCGGCGATGACTGCTACGGCTAACTACCGGGGAGGCATCACTGACTTAAGGCGACCTAGGAACATCCATTTATTTGACACAAACCCCACTAAAAACTATCCGTCCACGATCATGGCGGAACCCGAGCTCACGATCACGCGTTCCCGCCAAATCATGGCCGAACTAGGTAAACGAGTGCCACAGCGAGCTTCACAAGTATGCAGAGACATGAAAACGATGCTTGATTTGGACGGTGCCTTACCAAAACGGATTAGCCACGGTTGAGTTGTTCTTGATGACGCGGCTGGCCGAATTGGGGAAAACAGATGATTCTCTGGCTAGGGTGGTTAATCGAGAGTGGGAGCGGGTGCTATAGCTTCACAATTTAGTGACGAAGGACCGAGCTCGGTTGATTTGAATGGAGGGAGCGAGGACGTGGTGAATTTATAGGCGCGGTGAAGCACTGCCGTGGCCATGGTGACAACCATTGCCGGCCTTAGCTGGCGATCAACGGCGATGTCAAGCGCTACTCATTCTTACGAGCCTGCCACGTCCAACCGCGGCCGCAAAGCAGTCAAATCAATGACGGCGTGGACGAATAGAGAAGAGCGGCGCTGGTGATCGGACATGGCCGAGAGGAGGGATGGCCGCGTGGCAGCCGGAGTTATTGCCCTCCACCGCGGCGGTCTTACCCAGAGCAAAAGAATCTTCGCGCGGAGATGCTCGCCACCCGATCATCCCGACCCCGGCGCTAATCGCGGCGTGGATGGGTCATCGGCGGTGAGCTTATCAACCCGGTACTGTACCATGGCGATGATCTTCAGTTGCCTGAACCGACTACCTCCCTCCCACATTATCTCCGGATTTTTGTTAAGAACAAAGCTGTCTTCCTTAATATAATTTATTCACTATACATCAATCTACAACCTTACTATAGGATTCTTGGATCAACACCAACCAGATTCAAAGATATCACGTGTCTAAAATGGCTCCATTCCACTGTGACCATTCCTGGTTTCAGATTTAGTTTCAGTCATCAGGCACAAGTCTGACAGAGCGATTTTGGACTTGTTTTTCTCCAATTTTTGTGTAACAACAAAAGGAGATGTCTGCATCAAAGTTGATCTCCTATAATAGGTTTACAAAACTTATGTGGTAGCCTAGGGCAAATTCTTACTGATTTGAAAGTTAATAAGCTCCAAAGTGGAGCTTATAACCTGAAATTCAAACTTAGTATAGAACTCAATTGAGGTCTATATTGCAATTAAGTCCAAAATCCAAGATTTGGCTTACAAGTCCACACATTTGTGAACCAAATGACTTTATATGCTTTATTTGTGAACCTAGGGTTTAGATTTAGGGTTTTCCAAGGTTTCAATTAGGGTTTCTAGTATCTCAGGGGTATAAATGTGATTCAAATTCATTCTTGGGAGCATTTTATGACTATTCCACTAAAGCTTTTGGGTTTTCTCAATTTGGGTTATGTTTTACCCATTTAAACCCTATTTAGGGTTAAGTATCCTATTCCAGGGTCTTATTTTCATAACACCAGAACAATACAACTTGTTTGAAATTTTTATCTAGTGAATGCACTCTAGGTGTGTCAAACATATGCAATGCCAATGTTTATGATGTCATGCTCAAGTTTTAGTTACAGTAACACCAGGGGTGTTACAAGTGACTACTATGACTTTATGGTCGTCGAAGTAGTGACGGAGCTTGCGTGCAGTTAGAAGTACTGCATATAATAACTTCTGAACTTGAGGGTATTTTTTCTTCGAAGGACCCAGAACTTCACTGATGAAATAGACAGGATGATGTACTGGGTACGCATGTCCCTCTTCAGCTCGCTCGACTAACAACGCGGTGCTCACCACGTGAGTCGTGCAAGAGATGTATAATAGTAGATCTTCAGCTGGTTGAGTCGGTGTGGCTCGGCGCGGCGGTTTTAGCACTCGGTGTTGTCAAGAATTTTTTCAGCGCATCTAAAGCTTCTTGTGCTTCTGAAGTCCACTGGAATTTGTCTACCTTCTTGAGCAACTTATAGAATGGTAAGCCTTTTTCTCCCAGCCTTTGAAAGGGAAATGTGCCCTTGGGCCATTTCTAAGTATTTTGGTGATTGAGTGCCAACACAAGTGCTTAAGTGTTAAAGTATCCCAAGTGATGGACAAAGTGCAAATCAAAAGTAAAGGTATGTTTCTAGACTTAGTACATTGTTTTATGGACTAATGTATTGTGTCTAAGTGCTGAAAACAGGAAAAATCAAGTTGGAAAAGAGATGGCTTTGTTCAGCCAAAGTCTGCTCAGTCTGGGTGCACCGGACAGTCCGGTGCACCAGGCTGGCTTTGGCGAACTTGCTGCTCTCGGGACTTCGACGGCGGTGTACGGCTATAAATCACCGGACTGTCTGGTGGTGCACCGGACTGTCCGGTGAGCCGTTCATAGGCGAAGTCATCGCTCTCGGGAAGTGATTAACAGCGTATGGCTAAAAATCACCGGTCTGTCCGGTGGTTCACCGGACTGTCCGGTGAGCCAACGGTTAGCCGGGCCAACGGTCGGCCGAGGATTCCGCGCGTGACGCGTGGCCGAGCCAACGGTCACATTGGAGCACTGGACTGTCCGGTGTGCACCGGACAGTGTCCGGTGCGCCAACGGCTCTGAATCTTCAACGGTCGGCTTTGCCAAATAAGGAAAGAAATCCGCACCGGACAGTGTCCGATGGTGCACCAGACTGTCCGGTGCGCCAGGCGACAGAAGGCAAGAATTGCCTTCCTGGATTGCTCTCAACGGCTTATAGCTGCCTTGGGGCTATAAAAGGGGCCCCTAGGCGCATGGAGGAGAACACCAAGCATCCTTAGAGCATTGTTGATCACTCACACTTCATTCTTGCGCACTTGTTCGACATTCTTAGTGAATTGAGCTCCATTCTAGTGAGAACCTCGTGATAGTCTTTTGAGCTCAAGTCTGGGTCTTGTGTGTGCGTATTTGCTGTGATTTTTGTGTCTTGTGTGAGTTTCTCATCCCTCCCTTACTCTGTGCTTCTTTGTGAACATCAAAGTGTAAGGGCGAGAGGCTCCAAGTTGTGGAGATTCCTCGCGATCGGGATATAGTAAAGCAAAGCAAAACACCATGGTATTCAAGTGGGTCTTTGGACCGCTTGAGAGGGGTTGATTGCAACCCTCGTCCGTTGGGACGCCACAACGTGGAGTAGGCAAGCGTTGGTCTTGGCCGAACCACGGGATAAACCACTGTGCCATCTCTGTGTTGATCTCTTGTGGTTATTGTGTTTTGTTAAGACTCCTCTCTAGCCACTTGGCATTATTGTGCTAACACTTAAACAAGTTTTTGTGGCTTTGAGTTTAAGTTTTTACAGGATCACCTATTCACCCCCCCCCCCTCTAGGTGCTCTCAATTGGTATCAGAGCCATTCTCTTCAAGAAAGGGACTAATCGCCCGAAGAGATGGATCCTAAGGGGAAGGGAATTGTGATCAATGAAAAGGAGAAGGAGTCCTTCGTCAATGAGCCGAAGGAGGACAAGCCTACCGACTCGAGCTCGGGCCACAAACGAAAAGATGGGAAGAAGAAGACAAGGCGCATCAAGGAGATCGTCTACTATGACGACAGCGACGAGTCCACTTCTTCCCAAAAGGACAACGACAACAACTACGAGAGAAGGAAGACAGTTAATTCAAACTTTTTCTTTGATTATTCCCGTATTCCGCAAAGTACCAATGCTCATTTACTCTCCACTCCACATGGAAAACCTCCACACTTTGATGGGGAGGACTACGGATTTTGGAGTCACAAAATGCGTAGTCACTTATTCTCTCTCCATCCAAGCATATGGGAGATTGTAGAGAGTGGAATGAAATTTGATAGCTCGGATAGTCCCATGTTTATAAAAGAACAAATCCATAGAAATGCACAAGCTACTACTGTCCTTTTAGCATCTTTGTGCAGGGAAGAGTACAATAAGGTGAGCGGCTTGGACAATGCCAAGCAGATCTGGGACACCCTCAGGATCTCACATGAGGGGAACGACGTCACCATGCTCACCAAAATGGAGTTGGTGGAGGGCGAGCTTGGAAGATTCGCAATGATAAGGGGAGAGGAGCCAACCCAAACATACAACCGGCTCAAGACCCTCATCAATAAAATAAGGAGCTACGGAAGCACGCGATGGACGGACCACGACGTTGTTCGCCTAATGCTAAGGTCCTTTACTGTACTTGATCCACATCTGGTGAACAATATTCGTGAAAATCCTAGGTACACCAAGTTGTCGCCCGAAGAAGTTCTTGGGAAGTTCGTAAGCGGGCGAATGATGATCAAGAAGGCGAGATACGTGGATGATGCGCTAAAAGGCCCAATCCATGAGCCTCAAACCATCGCCCTCAAAGCAACGAGAAGCAAGGAGACGCTACCTAACAAGGTGGCGCAAGTTGAGGCGGCGGGACTAAATGAGGAAGAGATGGCCCTCATCATCAAGCGCTTCAAGACGGCGCTAAAGGGCCACAAGGAGCATCCCAAGAAGAACAAGACGAAGGGAAAGCGCTCCTGCTTCAAGTGCGGTAAGATTGGTCATTTTATCGCTAATTGTCCCGATAATGATAGTGACCAAGAACAAGAGAAGAAAGGGGAAAAGAAGAAGAAGTACAAGAAGGCTAAGGGCGAGGCACATCTTGGCAAGGAGTGGGACTCGGATTGATCTTCATCCGACGATGAAGGACTTGCCGCCACCGCCTTCAACAAATCGGCCCTCTTCCCCAACGAGCGTCACACATGCCTCATGGCGAAGGAGAAGAAGGTATGTACTCGAAATACTACTTATGCTTCTTCAAGTGAGGACGAGTCTAGTGATGATGATGAAATAGATTATTCATGTTTATTCAAAGGCCTAGATAGAACCAAGGTTGATAAAATTAATGAATTAATTGATGCCTTGAATGATAAGAATAGATTATTAGAAAAGTAAGAGGATTTGTTGTATGAATAACATGACAAATTTGTAGAGGCACAAAAATCTCATGCTTTAGAAGTTAGAAGAAATGAAATGCTTTCTTGTGAACTATCTACTTGCCATGAGACAATTTCTAGCTTAAGGAGCATAAATGATGATTTGAATGCTGTCGGCGTTTCGAGACCGGGGGTCCCTGGGCCGACGAGTGAATGTCGACGCGTGCCCCAGCCCAGATGGGTCGAGCGCGAGGGCGAGCGCGAAGGGGGGAGAGCGAGGCGGCCGGAGACCGGCGTGAGAGAGGTGGGAATCCCGCGGCCTTCGTGTTCGTCCCGCGCCCAGGTCGGGTGCGCTTGCAGTAGGGGGTTACAAGCGTCCACGCGGGAGAGGGAGCGAGCGGCTCCAAGCGAGCACGTGTCTCGTCCTCGTCCCCGCGCGGCCAACCCTCTCTAAGAGGGCACTGGTCCTCCCTTTTATAGGCGCAAGGAGAGGATCCAGGTGTACAATGGGGGGTGTAGCAGAGTGCTACGTGTCTAGCGGAGGAGAGCTAGCGCCCTGAGTACATGCCGTTGTGGTAGCCGGAGAGATTTTGGCACCCAGCTGGTGTGATGTCGTGGCCGTCGGAGGAGCGATGGAGCCTGGCGGAGGGATAGCTGTCGGAGCGGTTGAATCCTTGTTGACGTCCTCTTGCTTCCGTAAGGGGGCTGAGAGCCGCCGTCGTCACAGAGTATGCAGGGCGCCATCATTGCCTATCTGGCGGAGCGAGCCAGATGGGACGCCGGTCTTGTTCCCTGCGGCCCGAGTCAACTCGGGGTAGGGTGATGATGGCGCCTCCTGTTGATGTGGCTGGTCTGCGCCCTAGGTTGGGCGATGTGGAAGCTCCTCCGAAGCCGAGGTCGAGTCCGAGCCCCCGGGTCGGGCGAGGCGGAGATTGCCGGCTGGTGCCGGGGCGGAGTCCGAGCCCTGGGGTCGGGCGAAGCGGAGTTCGTCGTCTTCTGGGGCCGAGCCCAAGTCCGAGCCCTGGGTCGGGCAAGGCGGAGATCGTCGTCTTCTGGGGCCGAGCCCAAGTCCGAGCCCTGGGCGAGGCGGAGATCGTCGTCTTCTAGGGCCGAGCCCAAGTCCGAGCCCTGGGTTGGGCGGAGTTCGCCGTCTTCCGGGACTTAGCCCGAGTCCGAGCCCTGGGTCGGGCGGAGTTCGCCGTCTTCCGGGACTTAGCCCGAGTCCGAGCCCTGGGTCGGGCGGAGCGGAGTTCGCCGTCTTCCGGGACTTAGCCCGAGTCCGAGCCCTAGGTCGGGCGGAGTTCGCCGTCTTCCGGTACATAGCCCGAGTCCGAGCCCTGGGTCGGGCGAAGCGGAGCTTCCTATGGTGCCTTCGGCAGGGCCTGACTGCCTGTCAGTCTTACTCTGTCAAGTGGCACTGCAGTCGGAGTGGCGCAGGTGGCGCTGTCCTTCTGTCAGGCCGGTCAGTGGAGCGGCGAAGTGACAGCGGTCACTTCGGCTCTGCCGGCTGGGGGGCGCGCATCAGGATAAGGGTGTCAGGCCACCTTTGCATTAAATGCTCCTGCGACTTGGTCGGTCGGTGCGGCGATTTGGTCAGGGTTGCTTCTTAGCGAAGGCAGGGCCTCGGGCGAGCCGGGAATATGTTCGCCGCTGAAGGGGGGCCTCGGGCGAGACGGAAATCCTCTGGGGTCGGCTGCCCTTGTCCGAGGCTAGGCTCGGGCGAGGCGTGATCGTGTCCCTCGAATGTAACACCCGGCTTTAAGGAACAAAGCCAGGTGCATCTCATACATGCGCCAAGAAGACAACATATATAATAACAGAGTGTATAGAGATAAATGTCATAAAACATCAGAGTATTTATTACATAGCGGAAGACTTATTACAAAATAAAGTAATGAAGATAAAACGAACTAAGGATCGTCGGCGCCAATGTCGACTGGGAAACGCCACCTAGATCAGATCGAACTCCTCAGTGTTAGGCGGCTCCTCCTGAACCACCTGATCTTCTCCTGTGGGGGGGTGTGAGACAGCAAGGGTGAGCTCACACATGATCATAGCTCAACAAGTTGTGGGGAACCAGTGGACATAAACTCACAAAGGTGTGAGTTCATGTGATGTGTAAGGCTTAATCAATGACAGGGGTTAAAGCTGAGCATTGCTTTTAAGTAGTTGGTCAAAATTTTATTAGCAGTTACTAAGTGTAAGTAAATACCAAACCATAAGTAAAGTAATAGAACAAAATTAATAACAAACCCATGCAATGCAAATGACAAAATTGAATTTAAGTTCCATAATTTAAACATCAGAGAGTCCTGAGCCGCTCATGACCGTGAGCTCGGCTAGTATACCAGTTTTACACTCTGCAGAGGTTGTACCCTTTACCCACAAGTCATGCTACCCATCTGCCAAGGGGTCGCGAGTCCCATACACCTCTACCTAGGAAGCGCGGCAGGGCAACACTACGAGGCCTTTACAAAGTTCCACTAGCTTCCGAAAACCCGCTACAGTTTATAGGAAGTTCCAATGCAGGGTTCCTGGCTGACCGCCATCGCAGCAAAATCCACCAGGGACCTCCCTACACTGACCACTCCCCTACTGCCCTTGCCCCTTTCGGGTAAGGTAGTCTTCCACTAGCTTTCCTAATTAGTCAGCCAAGGGCGTCCCATTAAACCCTTGTGGTGGCACGTGTTACTCAAGTTAAGCTCTATGTTCCAATTAACATTAATGATCTCAACATGAACATAAATAGAATAACAAAAAGAATTGGAACATAGAGGTAATAAATGATTATCCCAAAACCATATAAAGCAATAGCAAACTACCCAAGTGATTCAGGGGTAAACAAGGTAATGAGATAAACAATCTAGGGTGACCTATTGGGTCCCATCAAAATTAACCTATGCATGAGTATGTGAAATTAAAGAACATTATTGGGTAAAAAGTGGTCAAGGGCACAACTTGCCTTCAATGAGCTCCTGCTCAGCTACTTCAACCTGCTGCTCACCAGGATCCTCAGCAACGGGCTCTTCTACTCGCCACAATACAAACAAGCACAGGATATAGGGAAAATTAACATTACACCAAGCATGTAAACAAAATACACAGAGATATTCTACATATTAAAATAAAAACTTAGGAACTGGAATCATAATTTTCTGAGTTATAGATTTTAAGTTATGCATTTTCAAAGGTTTTATGTGCTTTAAATAGGATTAAGTGATAAATAAATTTCTTACTGTTTTTATGACATAACAGAGGCTCTAGGTGAAAGAGAACAATATTACAAAATTTTAGCAACTGGAATGAAGTAGTTTGGACTAAAAATGGATTTTCTATGAATTTATCAAGTTATAGTAATTGTTTTCATATTAAAAATCTATTTTCTAATTCATTTAATCAATTTCAAACCGCACTGGACTGGGCCTCAAATAAGCCGAAGCGCAGGGGTCTCGGTGTAAGTGTTCCCAAGACACAGAGAACAGTCGTGCGAGGACCGCGGGTTCATTTCACCTAAACAGAGGGGTCCAAGCGCAAAGTGAACCCGCGAAGGGGTATCGCGTGATATCAGCCGCTAGATCAAAAATGGATGCCACGGATTAGACTAGTTTTAACTCGAACCGGTACGCTTTGCTGGCCGTTTGATCACAAATCTACGGTCACAGTTTAATGAGCCCCGATCTAATCTGATGCGCACAATACGGAATCAACGGCTCAGAACGAATCGGTCATGATCTAATCTCATCCGCTGGAAACCGATCCAACGACACAAGATGATTGCCCCCAGATCTAATCCTAGCCATAGGTTCTACATCTGACGACAGGCGTGCCTTCTCCTAACCCGAGCACCCCAGGCGGCGGGGCTGGCTTTCCCCCCCGCGGTGGAGCCTCGCCGGCGAGCGCGCGACTCGGCCAGCCACTAACCCAAACCCAAATTAAACCGTGCTGCACACCGAAAAGGAGTTGGCGAAGGTATGAGTGGAGTTCTCACCAGTCGAGACGAACTGCAACGGTCCGGTCGCGGAGCGGGGCTATTTGCGGCGGAGAACCGATCGACGGCGAGAAATTGCCGTGACTCCGTGGCCTCCCCCCTTCGATTGCTGACACGGATAGCAACCCCGAGTGCCGACGACCCACCCAGGCCCTACACGGAGGCCAGACGACCACCGGTGCCGAGATTCATAGGCGGCGGCGGCTTTCTTCTCGCACGGTGCTCTCTCACGGTGGCGAGACTTACGGCGAAGCTGAATTCCTAATGGGCACAACTCGCGAGATGGGGTGTACGCGTTATATCCACCGGTCAAGCGCGCAAGGTCAGGGCGAAGTGGTTGCGAGGATCCCGGCATCGCCGGCGACGGACCCGGTCCGCGCAGTCATAGCGAGGTGGGCGGCTGACAAGGCGGCCCCACGCGCCAGCGAACGCAAGGAAACGAGCGCGGGCGGGCGACTGGACAGTGGGGCCCGCGGCACAGCGGCACGAGTTGCGGACACCCGCGTGGTGGCTTCTCTGAGTGGGCCGAATTCCAGGTTGGCGGCCCAGTTAGGTATAGTATTCCTTTTCCTTTTTCTTTTATTTTTCTTTTATTTTCTCCTTTCTCCATTCTTTCACAAATTCAAATTTTAAAATACCAATTCAATTCAAACTTGTAACCGGTTCATTCATTTTGGTGCAATTAAAAGTATTCGGTTTGAGAATATTTATTCAAATATATTATTCATGTTTTCATATTCCTTCTCTTTTCTAGATTCAAGAATTTCTTTTAGGATTTAATTTTCCCCCTTTTGGTCTTTATTATTTTCTTGTTATAAAATGCACACAAAAATCAAATATTCAACATGATGCATGGATTTAGTAGCATATCTTTTTATTAATTGTTCTTGGACATGGTGTTCACATAGGATGATGCATGAAGATCAACTCACATAAAGAGAAAATGTTTCTCTACTGGTATTATTTCTAGCAATTTACATAGTGGGTGTTACAAATCCTACCCCCCTTAAAAATAATCTCGTCCTCGAGATTTAAGAAGAACGAGGGAAAAGGTGGGGAAAATCTATGCGAAGCTCTTCTTCTCTTTCCCAAGTTGCTTCAGCTTCACCGTGGTGACTCCATTGGACTTTGCACATCTTTATCACCTTATTTCTTGTAACTCGAGTCAATGTATCCAAAATCTTGATCGGGTACTCCGTGTAAGTAAAATCACCTTGAACACTGAGCTCTTCCATGGGTAACTGTTCCTCAGGAACACGGAGACACTTCTTAAGTTGAGACACGTGGAACACATTATGCACATCAGATAGACTAGCAGGTAACTCAAGCTGGTATGCCATCTCTCCAACTCTTCTAAAGATCAAGAATGGTCCAATATAGCGAGGGGACAATTTGCCCTTAACTTTAAATCTCCTCATTCCACGCAGTGGTGACACCTTGAGGTACACATAATCTCCTTCAAATTCCAGTGGTCTCCTTCTATTATCAGCATAGCTCTTTTGCCTGGTTTGAGCCACTCTCAAATTCTCTCGAATTATACGAACTTGCTCCTCTGCTTCTTGAATCAGTTCAGGCCCAAAGAACTGTCTCTCTCCAGTCTGATCCCAATATAGAGGAGTCCTGCACTTCCTCCCATATAAAGCTTCAAAAGGTGACATCTTTAGACTGGCCTGATAACTATTGTTATATGAGAACTCAGCATAAGGTAAACTTTTATCCCAACTTCCTCCATGCTGAAGGGCACAAGCTCTCAACATATCTTCCAATACTTGATTAGTCCTTTCAGTCTGTCCATCAGTCTGAGGGTGATAAGCCGTGCTAAAATTCAACTTTGTACTCATGTTCTCATGAAAGCTTCTCCAAAATCTTGAGGTAAACTGCGATCCTCGATCAGACACGATCTTCTTTGGTACTCCATGCAAACACACAATCCGAGCCATATATAACTCTGCTAGCTGAGAACCTTTATAAGTAGTCTTGACAGGAATGAAGTGAGCCACTTTAGTCAATCTATCCACAATCACCCATATAGCATCATATCCTTTCTGGGTGCGAGGCAATCCAGTAATGAAATCCATACCAATCTCTTCCCATTTCCATTCGGGTATCTTTAGTGGATGCAATAGTCCAGCTGGCCTCTGGTGTTCAGCCTTAACTCTTTGACATACATCGCACATAGCCACATGTGCAGCTACATCTCTTTTCAATCCATACCACCAATATTTCCGTTTCAAATCCTGATACATCTTGGTACTACCAGGATGAATAGAATAATCCGAGTCATGGGCCTCCTTTAAAATAGTCTCCCGAAGGCTTTTAATATCAGGGACACACATCCTGTCCTTGAACCATACAGTGCCTTGCTCATCTTCCGTAAATTCCGGAACTCGACCTTCAGTAATCAGATCCTTAATCTCTTTTATTTTAGCATCACCAATTTGTCCTTTGCGGATCTCTTGCTCCAAAGTAGGTTCCACATCAATAGTAACTCCCTCAGTATGAGCAACTATCCCCAGGTTAAGTCTCCTGAAGTCCTCAACAATCTCATCGGGTAGCTGGGCAACAATAGCTGAATGAACATGCTCCTTGCGACTCAAGGCATCTGCAACCAAATTTGCCTTGCCCGGGTGATAGTGAATCTCCAAATCATAATCCTTAATAAGCTCCAACCAACGGCGTTGCCTAAGGTTGAGATCCTTCTGAGTGAATATATACTTCAAACTCTTATGATCCGTGTACACTTGGCACTTGGTCCCCATGATATAATGTCTCCAAATCTTAAGCGCATGCACAACGGCTGCCAATTCCAAGTCATGTGTGGGGTAGTTCAATTCATGCTTGCGTAACTGACGAGACGCGTAGGCAATCACATGTCCTTCTTGCATAAGCACACATCCTAAGCCTTGGCCACATGCATCACAATAGATATCAAATCCTTTCTGTAGGTCTGGCATAACCAATACTGGTGGCGACATCAACCTCTTTTTCAATTGCTCAAAGCTGTCTTGGCACTTCTCGTCCCACTTAAATTCTCTTCCTTTCTCCAAAAGTGAAGTCATAGGTTTGGCAATCTTAGAGAATCCTTCAATAAATCTCCGATAATAGCCTGCTAATCCCAAGAAACTTCGAATCTCAGTAACTGTAGTGGGTATTCTCCACTCCATTATCTCCTTAACTTTAGCAGGATCCACTGACATTCCTCCATTAGAAATAATATGACCAAGAAATGGCACTTCGCCAATCCAAAACTCACACTTGCTGAACTTGGCATATAGCTGGTTATCTCGTAGCTTCTGTAGCACCATCCTCAGATGTTCCTCGTGATCACTATCACTCTTGGAATAGATAAGAATATCGTCGATGAATACCACGACGAATCTGTCCAAATACTCCATAAACACCTTGTTCATTAGGTTCATAAAATAAGCTGGTGCATTAGTCAATCCAAACGACATAACTGTGAACTCATATAATCCATATCTAGTCGAGAAAGCCGTCTTGGGAATATCCGATGGTCTAATCCTCATCTGATGGTAACCGGATCGGAGATCAATCTTCGAAAATACTCTTGCTCCTCTCATTTGATCAAACAAATCCTCAATGCGGGGCAACGGATACTTGTTCTTCACCGTAACATCATTAAGAGATCTATAATCCACACACATCCGCTGCGATCCATCCTTCTTCTGTACAAACAAAACCGGTGCTCCCCAAGGTGAGGAACTTGGACGAATGTACCCGGCCTCTTGTAACTCAGTTAACTGCTTCTTAAGTTCCTTCAACTCCTCTACGGACATCCTATATGGCCGTTTAGAAATAGGGGCGGTTCCAGGTAAGAGGTCAATAACAAACTCAACTTCTCTATCAGGTGGCATCCCTGGTAACTCCTCTAGAAAGACATCCGGAAAATCCCTAACCACCCGGATGTTGTCACCAACAAACTCCTCAGGTATAAAGAACATTGCACGCATAGGTGAGGAGGTTACTGCAATATTAACTTGAAACCTTTCTCCTTTAGTGGTAGTGAGTTCTACGGTACCTCTACCACATGCTATAACGGCCTTTGCCTTTCTTAGCCATGACATACCAAGGATCAAATCTATACTGCTTGACTCCAATATTATAGCAGTAGCTCCAAATTCTCTACCCATAATGGTTAATGTCAATCTACGTGTCATTTGATTCGCCTCAACAGGCCCTTTAGGTGTAATTACTATCAGGGGTTTTCTCATATTTAGCAGTGGTATTTCATTTGTGTTGGCATATCTAGCAGACATGAATGAATGTGTAGCACCAGAATCAAATAATATGGTTGCAGGAATTGCATTAACATAAAACATACCAATTACGAGGTCCCCTCCATCCGGAGTAGCATCAACGCTGACTTGATTAACCTTGGCGATAGAATATCCCTTGCCAGAGCTTGGTGTTTGCTGCCTGTTCTGAACTGGAGTAGCAGCAATCCTCTGTGGGCAGACATTTGCATAGTGACCAGCCTTCCCACACTTGAAACAAGTAGTGCCTGGACTCTGTCCTGAAAACTTCGTCGGGGTGCCAGTAGGGGTAGCCTGTCGAGGAGGTGGAGTCCTCAGTGGTGATTGCTGAACTGGGCGTGGTCCTCCTGGTCGAGTCGGTGTACCCTGTGGTGAACTGTAGCGAGGACGAACACTGCTGCTTCTTTGTCCTTGAGATATTGCCTTTCTCTTCAAATCACCCAGCTGAACACGCTTGTGTTCAATAGCAAGAGCCTTATCCAACAGTCTCTGAAATGATGGAAATGTGTGTGCCACAAGAGCATACTGCAGTGGTCCATTAAGTCCTTCAATGAAATGCTCTTGCTTCCTCTCATCTTCAGCAACTTCTTCAGGGGCATATCTGGATAACTGAATAAACTTGTCGCGGTACTCGCTGACTGACATACCTCCTTGCTTCAGCGACAGAAACTCCTTCTTCTTGATCTTTATCATACCAGCTGGAATATGGTAGTTCCTGAACTGTGTACTAAACTCCGCCCAAGTAATAGTATCTGCAGCATCATGGGCAGCAGTATAAGAATCCCACCAGTCAGCAGCAGGACCTGTCAGACATCCAGAAGCATATAAAACCTTCTCCCGGTCCGTGCACTGTGCAATATTCAGCATCTTCTCAACGGACTTCAGCCAATCATCCGCGTCCAGTGGATCAGGTGAGCTAGCGAATGTAGGTGGCTTATGACTCATGAACTCCCGGTGCTTATCACGAGGAGGAACTGGTGGTGGTGGTGGAGGCAGTGGTACTTGTTGCTGCTGTTGCTGCAGCTGCTGTTGTTGTGCCCTCCTTTCCTGGCGTATCTCATCTCGCTCCTGGCGCAATTCCTGTCGTATATCTTCTCTTTCCTGACGCATCTCCTGGCGTTCTTGCTGCATCTGGGCACGCATATCAGCCATGGTGTCCGCCATTTGCTGCATCACCGCCATCTGAGCAGCAACCAGTGGGTCAACTCCGCCTGGTGGAGGATTAGGGGGATTCATCTCTGCAGGCTGTGGCTGAGGTTGTCTATATATCCTTCGAGTGTGTCGATTAGGAGGCAAATCAATTCCACCACCCCGCCTGGTATTGACCATCTGAGTTAGATACATATGGTAAGAGAATAGCAGACAAGGCAGGTATTTACAAAGCAGGTTACTTTGGGGGATTTTATTAGCTAAGCAGATTAATATTTTACCTATCCTAGCTAATTCAATACCTTATGGTGGTACATACTAAGATGTCCATAGTTCAATCAATCAAAGAAGCAAATCAAGCATTTATCATCAGAACAATCAACCAACATTTTTAATAGAGAAAATAGTTTTATTTTCATCTTAGGTTCCCTATCTCTTAAAATGTCATAGTCATAGGATTCCAAGGTGTGAAATCCATCTTGTCTTAGAGTAGAAAAGATAAGATTAACCAGAGTAGAGTAGCAGAAGGTGAGACAAGATCAAGATGAGGTAAGTACAGAATGAGTCAGAGTAAGATAAGTAGGAGAGGGTTTGTCCTTTTCTACCTAGGTCTCGTCCTACAGTCAACATTTCCTCTGATACCACTTCTGTAACACCCGGCTTTAAGGAACAAAGCCAGGTGCATCTCATACATGCGCCAAGAAGACAACATATATAATAACAGAGTGTATAGAGATAAATGTCATAAAACATCAGAGTATTTATTACATAGCGGAAGACTTATTACAAAATAAAGTAATGAAGATAAAACGAACTAAGGATCGTCGGCGCCAATGTCGACTGGGAAACGCCACCTAGATCAGATCGAACTCCTCAGTGTTAGGCGGCTCCTCCTGAACCACCTGATCTTCTCCTGTGGGGGGGTGTGAGACAGCAAGGGTGAGCTCACACATGATCATAGCTCAACAAGTTGTGGGGAACCAGTGGACATAAACTCACAAAGGTGTGAGTTCATGTGATGTGTAAGGCTTAATCAATGACAGGGGTTAAAGCTGAGCATTGCTTTTAAGTAGTTGGTCAAAATTTTATTAGCAGTTACTAAGTGTAAGTAAATACCAAACCATAAGTAAAGTAATAGAACAAAATTAATAACAAACCCATGCAATGCAAATGACAAAATTGAATTTAAGTTCCATAATTTAAACATCAGAGAGTCCTGAGCCGCTCATGACCGTGAGCTCGGCTAGTATACCAGTTTTACACTCTGCAGAGGTTGTACCCTTTACCCACAAGTCATGCTACCCATCTGCCAAGGGGTCGCGAGTCCCATACACCTCTACCTAGGAAGCGCGGCAGGGCAACACTACGAGGCCTTTACAAAGTTCCACTAGCTTCCGAAAACCCGCTACAGTTTATAGGAAGTTCCAATGCAGGGTTCCTGGCTGACCGCCATCGCAGCAAAATCCACCAGGGACCTCCCTACACTGACCACTCCCCTACTGCCCTTGCCCCTTTCGGGTAAGGTAGTCTTCCACTAGCTTTCCTAATTAGTCAGCCAAGGGCGTCCCATTAAACCCTTGTGGTGGCACGTGTTACTCAAGTTAAGCTCTATGTTCCAATTAACATTAATGATCTCAACATGAACATAAATAGAATAACAAAAAGAATTGGAACATAGAGGTAATAAATGATTATCCCAAAACCATATAAAGCAATAGCAAACTACCCAAGTGATTCAGGGGTAAACAAGGTAATGAGATAAACAATCTAGGGTGACCTATTGGGTCCCATCAAAATTAACCTATGCATGAGTATGTGAAATTAAAGAACATTATTGGGTAAAAAGTGGTCAAGGGCACAACTTGCCTTCAATGAGCTCCTGCTCAGCTACTTCAACCTGCTGCTCACCAGGATCCTCAGCAACGGGCTCTTCTACTCGCCACAATACAAACAAGCACAGGATATAGGGAAAATTAACATTACACCAAGCATGTAAACAAAATACACAGAGATATTCTACATATTAAAATAAAAACTTAGGAACTGGAATCATAATTTTCTGAGTTATAGATTTTAAGTTATGCATTTTCAAAGGTTTTATGTGCTTTAAATAGGATTAAGTGATAAATAAATTTCTTACTGTTTTTATGACATAACAGAGGCTCTAGGTAAAAGAGAACAATATTACAAAATTTTAGCAACTGGAATGAAGTAGTTTGGACTAAAAATGGATTTTCTATGAATTTATCAAGTTATAGTAATTGTTTTCATATTAAAAATCTATTTTCTAATTCATTTAATCAATTTCAAACCGCACTGGACTGGGCCTCAAATAAGCCGAAGCGCAGGGGTCTCGGTGTAAGTGTTCCCAAGACACAGAGAACAGTCGTGCGAGGACCGCGGGTTCATTTCACCTAAACAGAGGGGTCCAAGCGCAAAGTGAACCCGCGAAGGGGTATCGCGTGATATCAGCCGCTAGATCAAAAATGGATGCCACGGATTAGACTAGTTTTAACTCGAACCAGTACGCTTTGCTGGCCGTTTGATCACAAATCTACGGTCACGGTTTAATGAGCCCCGATCTAATCTGATGCGCACAATACGGAATCAACGGCTCAGAACGAATCGGTCATGATCTAATCTCATCCGCTGGATACCGATCCAACGACACAAGATGATTGCCCCCAGATCTAATCCTAGCCATAGGTTCTACATCTGACGACAGGCGTGCCTTCTCCTAACCCGAGCACCCCAGGCGGCGGGGCTGGCTTTCCCCCCCCCCCCCCCCCCCCCGCGCGGTGGAGCCTCGCCGGCGAGCGCGCGACTCGGCCAGCCACTAACCCAAACCCAAATTAAACCGTGCTGCACACCGAAAAGGAGTTGGCGAAGGTATGAGTGGAGTTCTCACCAGTCGAGACGAACTGCAACGGGCCGGTCGCGGAGCGGGGCTATTTGCGGCGGAGAACCGATCGACGGCGAGAAATTGCCGCGACTCCACGGCCTCCCCCCTTCGATTGCTGACACGGATAGCAACCCCGAGTGCCGACGACCCACCTAGGCCCTACACGGAGGCCAGACGACCACCGGTGCCGAGATTCGTAGGCGGCGGCGGCTTTCTTCTCGCACGGTGCTCTCTCACGGTGGCGAGACTTACGGCGAAGCTGAATTCCTAATGGGCACAACTCGCGAGATGGGGTGTACGCGTTATATCCACCGGTCAAGCGCGCAAGGTCAGGGCGAAGTGGTTGCGAGGATCCCGGCATCGCCGGCGACGGACCCGGTCCGCGCAGTCATAGCGAGGTGGGCGGCTGACAAGGCGGCCCCACGCGCCAGCGAACGCAAGGAAACGAGCGCGGGCGGGCGACTGGACAGTGGGGCCCGCGGCACAGCGGCACGAGTTGCGGACGCGCGCGCGGTGGCTTCTCTGAGTGGGCCGAATTCCAGGTTGGCGGCCCAGTTAGGTATAGTATTCCTTTTCCTTTTTCTTTTATTTTTCTTTTATTTTCTCCTTTCTCCATTCTTTCACAAATTCAAATTTTAAAATACCAATTCAATTCAAACTTGTAACTGGTTCATTCATTTTGGTGCAATTAAAAGTATTCGGTTTGAGAATATTTATTCAAATATATTATTCATGTTTTCATATTCCTTCTCTTTTCTAGATTCAAGAATTTCTTTTAGGATTTAATTTTCCCCCTTTTGTTCTTTATTATTTTCTTGTTATAAAATGCACACAAAAATCAAATATTCAACATGATGCATGGATTTAGTAGCATATCTTTTTATTAATTGTTCTTGGACATGGTGTTCACATAGGATGATGCATGAAGATCAACTCACATAAAGAGAAAATGTTTCTCTACTGGTATTATTTCTAGCAATTTACATAGTGGGTGTTACAGACTGATCCTTGACTTAATCACACCCATCAGGCCTTTGCAGCTTTGTGCTGATGGGGGTTACCAGCTGAGAATTAGGAGCCTTGAGGGTACCCCCTAATTATGGTCCCCGACAGTAGCCCCCGAGCCTCGAAGGGAGTGTTTGCACTCGCTTGGAGGCTTTCGTCGCACTTTTTTGCAAGGGGACCAGCCTTTCTCGGTTGCGTTTTGTTCCAGTGGGTGCGCGCGAGCGCACCCGCCGGGTGTAGCCCCCGAGGCCTCGAAGGAGTGGTTTCACTCCTTCGAGGTCTTAATGCCTCGCGTATTGCTTCGGCTGGTCTGGTCGTTCCCTCATGCGAGCTGGCCGTAGCCCGGGTGTACGGTCGGGTCCCAAGTTCTCGGGCTGGTATGTTGACGCTGTCAACGGTTCGGCCGGAGCCGGGTTTGCGAGAGCAGCCCCCGAGCCTCTGCACAGGGCAAGAGGGCGATTAGGGACAGACTCAGCTTTTTTACATATGCCCCTGCGTCGCCTTTCCGCAAGGAGGAGGGGGGAAAGCGCCATGTTGCCCTCGATGGGCATCGAACATGGTGTCTCCGTTGAGCTGCAAGCGGGTGATCCGAGTGGACGTCCGTGCCCCGTTCGTTAGGGGTCGGCTAGGGGCCCAGAGGCACGCCCAAAAGTACCTGCGGGTGATCTGCCGGACCTGGTCCCTTGGCGACGAGGTCCGAGGGCTCGATGCCTCCCTCTGATGGGATTCCGTTATAAGATCGTTCCCGTCGGTCTCGGAAATGTCCTAGGGTACCTCGGGAGCGCAGCCCGAGCCTTGGTTATGTATCGAACGTACCCATGGTCATCCCTCGCTTGGCGTCTGAGGCGGCTGTGAACCCTTCGGGGGCCAGCCTTCGAACCCCTGATCAGTATTGGGCACGGAGCCCGAGTAGCCTGAGGCGGTCGTTGAACCCTTTTGAGGGGCCGGCCTTCGAACCTCTGACCAGTAGTGGGTGTAGGGCCCACGTGATCTGAGGCGGCTGTTGAACCCTTCCGGGGGCCAGCCTTCGAACCTCTGATCAGTAGGGGGGCTCGGAGCCTGGTTCCTTCTCGGGGAAGGGTCCTTTTCGGGGTATCCCCCTTTCTCGGTCCCTGTTGCAAGAGAGAGAAAGAGGAAAAACGGAAAAGGATACGAAATCCAACAATGCGGCGTACCTTTTTGGACGCAGTCATTATGGCGAAGGCGAAGCGTCGCCCGCTTCTCCTG
Organism: Zea luxurians; assembly: GCA_029449295.1. Lineage (NCBI taxonomy): Eukaryota > Viridiplantae > Streptophyta > Magnoliopsida > Poales > Poaceae > Zea > Zea luxurians. Next base: position 95,412,219 of record JAOPSE010000012.1, read on the forward strand.
CCAGAGGCGCCGCGTGTCCCGCCGCGGAGTTAATGCGATGGGGCGAGTGGTTGGAGGGGCGACCGTTGCGCGTGCGCGAGCCGTTCGAGGGACGGCTATTTCGCTTCGCGTTTTTGAATCCCACGTTCGGTCCGGGCGGAACATTTGAACCGGTCGCGCCTTGGTCTTCATATACTCGGGAGAGGGTCTGGCGATGGTTCTTTGCTCCGCTTCCTGTCTCCCTCTTAGGTTTTTCGCAGCCTGAGAGACTTAGCCAGAGAAAAGGAAACCGCCCTCCCTGTCCTTTGCGCCGCCACCCCTTCCGCTCGGTGATGGCTGACCGGGTGACCATCATCTCGCCGCGCGACCCATGGCCTTTCTCCACGGTGACGGCGAGTGATCTGGAGGATCTCGTTGGCGAGGGTTTACTTCGCCCTCTCACCGATGAGCAGCGACCGGAATGGATTCCCCCTATGGGCGGAGCCGCTCCATCCCCACCGCCGGGGTACATCGTGAGCTTCGTCTCCTTCCACGAGCGGGGCTTTGGTGTGTCGGCGAGCCGCTTCATGCGGGCGATCCTGCACCACTACAGGGTGGAGTTGCACAACCTCAGCCCCAACTCCATCTCGCAGGCCGCCATCTTCGTAGCGGTGTGCGAGGGGTACTTGGGGATTGCCCCCCATTGGGATCTGTGGACCCATCTCTTTTTCGTGGAGCTTTTTGCCTCGCCGACGGGGGAGAGGAAGGTCCGCGCAGCGGTGCGGGCCGGCGGCTGCACCCTCCTGCTGAGGCAGTCGCGGGCGTCGCTGTATATTCCCGCCATCCTCGCGTCCTCGAACAAGGGGTGGCAGCGCCGGTGGTTCTACCTCCGGAATGACGGCGAGTTGCTCCCGCCGTTCTCTCAGTGAGTAGTCATCGCCGCCGCTGATGCTTGGCGCCACGGGACCCCTCACGAATGACAGAAGAACCTCGAACCCCTCCTCAAGGCCTTAGAGGCGTTGCGGAAGGGGGGACTCACCGCTGCAGGGGTGATTGCCGCCATCCACCGCCGGAGGGTGCTTCCCTTGGCGGAGCGATGGCTGCCGCTTTGGGAAATGACACCGGAGGCGGACTTGGAGGGCTCGCGGATGTCCTCTGATCCTCTTCCCCTCGACGTCCTCCACGGGCGGGTGTCCGTTGCGTTGGGGAAGCCGGACCCCAGCGCCTTCTCCCAGCCTTTGATGCGCCCGGACCAAGGGTGCGTGACTCTGGTGAGTGTCCACTTCTTTCTTCTTGCGTCGGATTGCCCCTGGTTTCTAAGGTCGGGATTTCCACCCGTCTTCAGGAGGTAGGGTGGCACAAGTCTTCCCTGCCACGGGTCCCGCAAGATGCGGCGGACCGAGCAGCGTGGCGGGTCGCCGCGGAGGAGAAGAAGAAAAAGAAGGACGCGGAGAAGGCCCGGGCCCGCGAGCAGAGGCGGGCTCGGGACACCTTGGAAAAGCTTCGTCGCCGGCAGGAGAGGGAGGGGCTCCCGAGGGAGCCGTCGCCGGAAACGCCCGACGACGATGACGATGATGAAGATGATGACGAGGAAGACGACATGGCTGCCCGCCTTGGCCTCAGCCCCGACTTGGGGTTAGGCCAGGAGCCGTCAATCCAGCCCCCGAGCGGGTTGATGCTGTCAGTCCTTGGAGTCGGGACGCCAGGGTCCCGGCCCGAGGAGCGGGGGCAATCCGAGAGGGTACTTGACCCCTCGGCTGGAGGAGCTGAGGCGACCCCGGGGAGCCAGGCCGAGGCGTCTGCTCCCCGAGAGCCGCCGCCCACGCCGGCAGCGCAGGGGAGCGGCCCCCAGGTCGTTGTGGCAGTGCCTAAGCAGCCCGCCTCCCAGGCGTCCAGGGCGCCCAAAGCAAGGGTGATGCCGAAGCTGCCGGCGAAGCGGACCTCGGCGGCGGCGCCGGGGGTCAAGATCCGAGAGACCTCCCCCCAGGCACGGTTGATCATGGCCCGGAGCGGGTGAGTATCCTGGAATGTCTTCGTCCTGGCTTTTCATTCGTATGTCCCGACCGTGATTTTTCTTTTTTCCTCAGCAAGCGAAGCCATGGGCTGACTGACCTGGCGCCCCGAAAGGCCCTTAAGACGACACCGGCTTGCGTGGCCAGCGCCGCTCCGGGCCTTGCCGTTCAGGTGACCTTCTCGCAAGGCGCTCCACAGCAGGGGGCTCAGGCGGCACCAGTCGCCGTGGAGCGGGTTCCCGAGGCTGGCGCTTCTGCTGGGGCGGCCATCGTGATGGGGGTGGCGGCTGACGCGGACGTGGCCTCGGGTCCACTAAATGTGCCGGCGATGCCGGCACCTGTCGCTACTGAAGTCGCCGCCGTCCCAGTCAGGGAGCGACCGGCTGCTGCCGACGTCGAGACGGCTGAGGCGTCGGCGCTCGGTGCCTCGGAAGAGGGGGGCGTGGAGGCGCGATCCGTCCCGCCGGGCGGCAGCCTCGTCGCTGTGCGGCGGAGCTCCGAGGGCCGGCGCTAGTTGCTCCGGTTCCGGACCCGTGAGGCCTCGGATCCCGGCTTCGTTCTCGACGATGAGCGGGAGGACCAGTCCTGGGACGAGCTCCGCGAGTGTGCCGAAGCAACGGTGGGGTCGCTCCGGTCGTCGCTGGAGGTTTTCTGCAGGGACGTCCCCAAAATCCTCCAGGTAACGGTTTCAGGCATACCTTTTCTCTTTCGTGACCAAGGCGTCTTTCGTGACGCCCCGTTTCCTTCCCTCAGGATCTGAAGGATCGGAGCGCCGCCAAGTCGTCGTTCATCCGCCGCGAGGTCGACGTCTGGGGCTCGCTGCGATCCCTGAGGACCTCGCTTGCCAGGGCTACTGCGCGCCTCTCTCAGCAGGGTGCCGAGGTGGCAGACCTTCGGTTGCTCTGCACCGATCTGAGAGCCGAGGCGGCAGCGGCGCGCGCGGAGGCGGCCGCGGCGCGTGCAGAAGCGCAACGACAGCAGTCGGAGTTCGACCGGGTCGTCAAGGAGCGGGACCAATCTCGGGGCCGGGCTGCCGAGGCCGAAAGCCGGGCCGAAACCCTTGCGGTTGACCTAGCCGTAGCCTAGGTCGCAGCCTCGGAGCAGCGTGCCCGAGCCGGAGGTACGCCTTGGCCATCTTCGGTTTTCGTTTCTGCTTGTTTCCTCTGCTTGTGTTTGAGATCCTTCCTTTGGCTATTCGCAGAGCTCGATTCCGCCCTCGATGAGTCCGCCAAGGCGCTTGCCGAGGCGCTTGCCGGGGCGGCCGAGCAGAGGGAAACCGACCACGCGGCCATGTCCGAGGCCGTCTCGGACGTTTACCGGGTCCTTGGCTCCAGCGATGTCCCCTCAGGAAGCTCCCCTCGAAGTCGCCTTCAAGTCTTGGGCGATCATGTGCGCGGCAGACTCAGCGAGGCGTTACACCATGGCGTCAGGCGGGCCTTCGCCGTACTCGCTTCCCACTACGTTGTGGACCTGGAGCGGGTTAGCGAGGGGTATTGCCTTCCCGACGAAGATGAAGCCGCCCTGGCAGAAGTCCAGAGGCTCGATGCGGCCGCCGCGGGTCCGAGCGCAGTGCTGGCGACCACCTTTGAGGCAGAGATCCTCCCGCCTGCGCCGTCGCCGGAAGCCGGGATGGACTTTGCCGATGGTGGGGATGAAGCCGAAGGTGCGGCTCCTTCCCAAGGCGACGCCTAACTCTGTTGGATCAGTTTCTGTCGGATGCACGTGTGTCCTTCTGCGGCCGCTGAGGCCTAAACACTTTGTTACCGTTGCATGAAGTCGTACTCCTTTCCTTTTTGCGTGTCCGGCTTCGCCTGTTTAGTAACAGGGTGGTTTCCCCAAGTAGGGGTCACTTTTCGCGGCGGGTGACGAGTGAGGTGTTCCTAACCCGGAGGCGTAGGAGTCCCTCGGCTCAGTCGGCCTCGCCACTTACATGCACCCGCATTCGCTCCTTGGGGCCTTGCTTCCGACATAGCCGGGGGAACGCAAAAGCTTTTTTGATTGAAAATCTTGGACGCAAAGAGGTCCCTCAATCTTGACGCGGAGGGGTTCCCCCCCTTTTAGCCCCCGAGGGAGGGTCGGGCTTTGCCGAGGTGAGGCCGACCCTTCCTTGATGACTAAACTTTGGGTGGGTGCGAGGTATATGATCAACTTGAAAACATCTTAAGGGTAGAAGCGACGTAGCTGTTGGATGTTCCAGGCGTTGCCGTAGACCTTGCCTTGACTGTTGGCCAGCTTGTATGTTCCGGGCTTCAGAACCTTGGCGATGACGAATGGCCCCTCCCAGGGAGGCGTGAGCTTGTGCCGCCCTCGGGCGTCTTGTCGCAGCCGAAGCACCAGATCGCCCACCTGGAGGTCTCGGGACCGGACCCCTCGGGCGTGGTAGCATCGCAGGGACTGCTGGTACCGCGCCGAGTGTAGCAAGGCCTGGTCCCGAGCCTCCTCCAGCTGGTCCAGCGAGTTTTCTCGGCTGACTTGGTTGCTTTGGTCGGTGTAGGCCCTCGTCCTCGGGGAACCGTATTCTAAGTCTGTGGGCAAGATGGCTTCGGCCCCATAGACTAGAAAGAACGGCGTGAAGCCCGTGGCTCGGCTCGGTGTTGTCCTCAGACTCCAGACCACCGAGGGGAGTTCCTTCATCCATCGCTTGCCGAACTTGTTGAGGTCGTTGTAGATCCGAGGCTTGAGCCCTTGTAGAATCATGCCGTTGGCACGCTCCACCTGCCCATTCGTCATGGGATGAGCCACGACGGCCCAGTCCACCCGGATGTGGCGATCCTCGCAGAAGTCCAGGAACTTTCTGCCGGTGAACTGGGTGCCGTTGTCGGTGATGATGGAGTTCGGGACCCCGAAGCGATGGATGATGTTGGTGAAGAACGCCACCGCCTGCTCGGACCTGATGCTGTTCAGGGGTCGGACCTCGATCCACTTGGAGAATTTGTCGATGGCAACCAGCAGGTGCGTGTAGCCCCCGGGTGCCTTCTGCAAGGGGCCAACGAGGTCCAGACCCCACACCGCAAAAGGCCAGGTGATGGGTATCGTCTGCAGAGCCTGAGCGGGCAGGTGGGTCTGCCTCGCGTAGAATTGACACCCTTCGCAGGTGCGGACGATTCTGGTAGCGTCGGCCACCGCCGTCGGCCAGTAGAAGCCTTGCCGGAAAGTGTTCCCGACAAGGGCTCGAGGCGCTGCGTGATGGCCGCAAGCCCCCGAGTGTATCTCTCGCAGGAGTTCCTGACCTTCGGCGATGGAGATGCATCGCTGGAGGATGCCGGAGGGGCTGCGGTGGTAGAGCTCCTTCTCATCACCCAGCAAGACGAACGACTTGGCGCGCCGCGCCACCCGCCGAGCTTCGGCTCGGTCGAGGGGTAGCTCTCCTTGGTGGAGATATTGCAGGTACGGGGTTTGCCAGTTTCGATTAGGCGCGACCCCGCTTCGCTCCTCCTCGACGCGCAGTGCCTCACCCTCGGGGGCCGAGGGTACCTCGGACTGAACCGAGGGCGCCTCGGGATGAGCCGAGGGTGCCTCGGACTGAGCCGAGGGCGCCTCGGGTTGAGCCGTGGGTGCCTCGGACTGGGCCGAGGGTACCTCGGGCTCGGACGTGTCGTCGATCTTGACGGAGGGTTGATGCAGGTCTCGGGAGAAGACGTCCGGGGGAACCGTTGTTCACCCCAAGGCTATTTTAGCCAGCTCGTCCGCAGTCTCGTTGTAGCGCCGAGCGATGTGGTTGAGCTCGAGCCCGTAGAACTTGTCTTCCAGGCGCCGAACCTCATCGCAGTAGGCCTCCATCTTCGGGTCGCGGCAATGGGAGTTCTTCATGACTTGGTCGATGACGAGCTACGAGTCATCGCGAGCGTCGAGGCGTCGGACCCCTAGCTCGATGGCGATCCGCAACCCGTTGACCAGAGCCTCATATTCGGCCACATTGTTGGACGCCGGGAAGTGGAGGCGTAGCACGTAGCGTAGATGCTTTCCGAGGGGTGAGATGAAGAGTAGGCCTGCGTCGGCTCCTGTCTTCATCAGCGACCCGTCGAAGAACATGGTCCAGAGCTCTGGTTGGATCGGAGCCGTTGGTAGCTGGGTGTCGACCCATTCAGCCACGAAGTCCGCCAAGACCTAGGACTTAATGGCCTTCCGGGGAGCGAACGAGATTGTCTCGCCCATGATCTCCACCGCCCACTTTGCAATCCTACCCGAGGCCTCTCGGCACTGGATGATCTCTCCCAGAGGGAAGGATGACACCACAGTTACCGGATGAGACTCGAAGTAGTGTCACAGCTTCCGTCGCGTTAGGGTCACCGCGTACAGCAGCTTCTGAACTTGTGGGTAGCGGATCTTGGTTTCGGACAGTACCTCGCTGATGAAGTAGACTGGCCTTTGAACGGGCAACGTATGCCCCTCTTCTTGCCTCTCGACCACAATCGCGGCGCTAACCACCTGAGTGGTCGCGGCGACGTAGACCAGGAGGGCTTCTCCGGCAGCTGGGGGCACCAAGATGGGCGCCTTTGTGAGGAGCGCCTTCAGGTTCCCGAGGGCTTCCTCGGCCTCAGGGGTCCAAGTGAAGCACTCGGCCTTCCTTAAGAGGCGGTACAGAGGTAGACCTCTTTCGCCGAGGCGTGAGATGAAGCGGCTCAGAGCCGCGAGGCATCCCATGACCCTCTATACGCCTTTCAAGTCCTTGATGGGCCCCATGCTGGTAATGGCTGCGATCTGCTCCGGGTTGGCTTCGATGCCCCGCTCGGAGACGATGAACCCCAAGAGCATGTCTCGGGGCACCCCGAAGACACACTTTTCGGGATTGAGCTTGACGCCTTTCGCCTTGAGACATCGGAATGTCGCTCCAAGGTCGGAAAGGAGGTCGGAGGCTTTCCTCGTCTTGACTATGATGTCATCGATGTAGGCCTCGACCGTGCGGCCAATGTGTTCACCGAACACATGGTTCATACACCGCTGGTACGTCGCGCCCGCATTCCTCAAGCCGAACGGCATGGTGACATAGCAGTACATGCCGAAGGGTGTGATGAAAGAAGTCGCGAGCTGGTCGGACTCTTTCATCCTGATTTGATGATACCCTGAGTAGGCATCAAGGAAAGATAGGGTTTCGTACCCAGCAGTGGAATCCACGATTTGGTCGATGCGAGGCAGAGGGTAGGGAACCTTCGGACATGCTTTGTTGAGACCAGTGTAGTCTACACACATCCGCCATTTCCCCCCTTTCTTTCTCACAAGCATAGGGTTGGCAAGCCATTCGGGATGGAATACCTCTTTGATGAACCCTGCCGCCATTAGCTTGTGGATCTCCTCGCCTATGGATCTGCGCTTCTCCTCGTCGAATCGGCGCAGGGGCTGCTTGATGGGTCGGGCTCCGGCTCGGATGTCCAGCGAGTGCTCGGCGACATCCCTCGGTATGCCGGGCATGTCCGAGGGACTCCACGCGAAGACGTTGGCGTTCGCACGGAGAAAGTCGACGAGCACTGCTTCCTATTTGGGATCGAACCCGGAGCCGATCCGGATCTGCTTGGAGGTATCGCCGCTGGGGTCGAGGGGGACAGACTTAACCGTCTCCGCTGGCTCAAAGTTGCCGGCGTGACGCTTCACGTCTGGCACCTCCTTAGAGAGGCTCTCCAGGTCGGCGATGAGGGCCTCGGACAAGGCGAGGGCCTCGGTGTACTCCACGCACTCCACGTCGCATTCGAATGCGTGTTTGTACATGGGGCCGACGGTGATGACCCCGTTGGGGCCCGACATCTTGAGCTTCAGGTAGGTGTAGTTGGGGACGGCCATGAACTTCGCGTAGCATGGCCTCCCCAGCACCGCGTGGTAGGTTCCTCGGAACCCGACCACCTCGAACGTCAGGGTCTCCCTTCGGAAGTTGGAGGGTGTTCCGAAGCAGACCGAAAGGTCGAGCTGTCCGAGGGGTTGGACGCGCTTCCCGGGAATGATCCCATGGAAGGGCACAGCGCCTGCCCGGACAGAGGACAGATCGATACGCAGAAGCCCGAGGGTTTTGGCGTAGATGATGTTGAGGCTGCTGCCTCCGTCCATGAGGACCTTGGTGAGCCTGACGTCGCCGATGACGGGGTCGACGACGAGCGGGTATTTCCCCGGGCTCGGCACATGGTCGGGGTGATCGTCTCGGTCGAAGGTGATGGGCTTGTCGGACCAGTCTAGATAGACTGGCGCCACCACCTTGACCGAGCAGACCTCCCAGCGCTCTTGCTTGCGGTGCCGAGCCGAGGCGTTCGCCGCTTGCCCACCATAGATCATGAAGCAGTCGCGGACCTCGGGGAACTCTCCTGCCTGGTGATCTTCCTTCTTGTCGTTGTCGCGGGCCTTGCCACCCTCCGCGGGTGGCCCGGCCCTGTGGAAGTGGCGCCGAAGCATGACGCATTCCTCAAGGGTGTGCTTGACGGGTCCCTGGTGATAGGGGCACGGCTCCTTGAGCATCTTGTCGAAGAGGTTGGCACCTCCGGGGGGATTCCGAGGGTTCTTGTACTCGGCGGCGGCGACAAGGTCCGCGTCGGCGGCGTCGCGTTTCGCTTGCGACTTCTTCTTGCCCTTCTTCTTGGCGCCGCGCTGAGTTGACGCCTCGGGAGTACCTTCCGATGGGCGGCCCTGGGGCTGCTTGTCCTTTCAGAAGATAACCTCGACCGCCTCCTGGCCGGAGGCGAACTTGGTGGCGATGTCCATCAGCTCGCTCGCCCTGGTGGGGGTCTTGCGGCCCAGCTTGCTCACCAGGTCGCGGCAGGTGGTGCCAGCGAGGAACGCGCCGATGACATCCAAGTCGGTGATGTTGGGCAGCTCGGTGCGCTGCTTCGAGAATCGCCGGATGTAGTCCCGGAGAGACTCTCCCGGCTGCTGTCGGCAGCTTCGGAGGTCCCAGGAATTCTCGGGGCGCACATACGTGCCCTAGAAATTGCCGGCGAAACCTTGGACTAGGTCGTCCCAGTTGGAGATCTGCCCCGGAGGCAGGTGCTCCAACCAGGCGCGAGCGGAGTCGGAGAAGAACAGGGGAGGTTGCGGATGATGAGGTTGTCATCGTCCATTCCACCCAGTTGGCAGGCCAGACGGTAGTCCGCGAGCCACAGTTCCGGTCTCGTCTCCCCCGAGTACTTTGTGATAGTAGTCGGGGGTCGGAACCGGGTCGGGAACGGCGCCCGTCGGATGGCTCGGCTGAAGGCTTGCGGACCGGGTGGTTCGGGCGAGGGACTCCGATCCTCCCCGCTGTCGTAGCGTCCCCCACCCCTGGGGTGGTAGCCTCGGCGCACCCTCTCATCGAGGTGGGCCCGACGGTCGCGGTTATGGTGCTCGTTGCCGAGGCGACCCGGGGCCGCAGGCGCGGTGTTGCGCGTGCGCCCGGTGTAGACCGAGGCTTCCCGCATGAATCGGGAAGTCGCGGCATGAGGTTCCGAGGGGTACCCCTACCTTCGGGAGGCAGAGCTCTCGGCTCGTCGGACCGCGGCGCCTTCCAGGAGATTCTTGAGCTCTCCCTGGATTCGCCGCCCCTCGGTGGTTGATGGCTCTGGCATCACGCGAAGAAGCATTGCTGCTGCCGCCAGGTTCTGGCCGACCCCACTGGATGCGGGTGGTGGCCTGAGCCTGACGTCGTCGGTGATGCGGTGCTGGAAGCCCTGGGGTAGATGACGTATTTCTCCGGCCGGAGGTTGGCCCGCCCATGCCTGCCCGACGTCCCGACGGATCGGCTCAATCGCTCCTGCTCCCTCGTCGAGCCTGGCCTGCACCCCGCGGATTTGCTCGAGCTGTGGGTCATGACCCCCCGCCTGAACGGGGACCACAGCTAGCTCCCGTGGGATGTCAACGCGAGGCACCGGCCTAGGGAGGTCACCGTCCTCTGGCATGCCGAGATGGTTGCCTTCGGGGGGACCCCCTAGATCGACGTGGAAGCATTCGCGACTTGGGTCGCGGTCCTCGTCGCCGAGGCTACAGCTACCATCGGAACAGTCGGAAAGGCAGTAGTCGCAGGCGGTCATGAAGTCCCGCATGGCACTAGGGTTGCCAAGTCTAGAGAAATCCCAACAGATGCTGGGCTCGTCGTCTTCCTCGGACCCAGAGGGCCCGTAGGTCGAGGCGTCCGCCAGCCGGTCCCAAGGTGACCGCATACGAAACCCCAGAGGGTCTGGACTTGCCTCTACGAGAGCGCCCGCCAAAGCGAAGTCACTAGACGGGTTGAGGCTGAATCCGAAAGACGTGGGATGGGAATCGATCGGTACCTTTTGGTCGACGGGCGGCGATAAGGTCACGTCGGGGACTGACTGCGCCGTCGTCTCAGGTACGAGGGTGACGTCCAGCAAGCTTTTTGCGAGTGTGCTGGCGTCGTCCGCTTGCTCGGGGTTGGCGTGTCGCGGGGAGACGGCGCTCGCCTTCGTCTCAAACGCGAGGTCGACGCCCGGTGCGCCCCCCGTTGGGGCGCTGGGGCCGTCGACTCGCTCGACAGCCGACGAGGCGCTGTCTCCTGCTTGGCCTTGGTTCCCCCGCCTCCTCCTCCGCCGGCGAGGGAGAGGACGGGGTGAGCTCGAAGATTGTTCTTCCACCATGCGGGGAAGACGTCGCCGATTCGGCCACCGGCGGGCGGGTTGTCGGCCGCCACTGTTGTTGTCGCACAGCGGTGGAAGGAGTATCATGTCGTAGCTGCCGTCGAGGGACATGAACTCAAGACTCCCGAAACGGAGCACCGTCCCGGGTTGGAGAGGTTGCTGGAGACTGCCCATCTGGAGCTTGACGGGAAGCTGTTCGTCGACACACAGCAGGCCCCTACCTGGCGCGCTAACTGTCGGCGTTCCGAGACCGGGGGGTCCCTGGGCCGACGAGTGAATGTCGCCGCGTGCCCCAGCCCAGATGGGTCGAGCGCGAGGGCGAGCGCGAAGGGGGGAGAGCGAGGCGGCCGAAGACCGGCGTGAGAGAGGTGGGAATCCCGCGGCCTTCGTGTTCGTCCCGCGCCCAGGTCGGGTGCGCTTGCAGTAGGGGGTTACAAGCGTCCACGCGGGAGAGGGAGCGAGCGGCTCCAAGCGAGCGCGTGTCTCGTCCTCGTCCCCGCGCGGCCAACCCTCTCTAAGAGGGACCTGGTCCTCCCTTTTATAGGCGCAAGGAGAGGATCCAGGTGTACAATGGGGGGTGTAGCAGAGTGCTACGTGTCTAGCGGAGGAGAGCTAGCACCCTGAGTACATGCCGTTGTGGCAGCCAGAGAGATTTTGGCACCCAGCTGGTGTGATGTCGTGGCCATCGGAGGAGCGATGGAGCCTGGCGGAGGGACAGCTGTCGGAGCGGTTGAATCCTTGCTGACGTCCTCTTGCTTCCGTAAGGGGGCTGAGAGCCGCCGTCGTCACAGAGTATGCAGGGCGCCATCATTGCCTATCTAGCGGAGCGAGCCAGATGGGACGCCGGTCTTGTTCCCTGCGGCCCGAGTCAGCTCGGGGTAGGGTGATGATGGCGCCTCCTGTTGATGTGGCTGGTCTGCGCCCTAGGTTGGGCGATGTGGAAGCTCCTCTGAAGCCGAGGTCGAGTCCGAGCCCCCGGGTCGGGCGAGGCGGAGATTGCCGGCTGGTGCCGGGGCGGAGTCCGAGCCCTAGGGTCGGGCGAAGCGGAGTTCGTCGTCTTCTGGGGCCGAGCCCAAGTCCGAGCCCTAGGTCTAGCGAGGCGGAGATCGTCGTCTTCTGGGGCCGAGCCCAAGTCCGAGCCCTGGGCGAGGCGGAGATCGTCGTCTTCTGGGGCCGAGCCCAAGTCCGAGCCCTTGGTCGGGCGGAGTTCGCCGTCTTCCGGGACTTAGCCCGAGTCCGAGCCCTGGGTCGGGCGGAGTTCGCCGTCTTCCGGGACTTAGCCCGAGTCCGAGCCCTGGGTCGGGCGGAGCGGAGTTCGTCGTCTTCTGGGACTTAGCCCGAGTCCGAGCCCTGGGTCGGGCGGAGTTCGCCGTCTTCCGGGACTTAGCCCGAGTCCGAGCCCTGGGTCGGGCAAAGCGGAGCTTCCTATGGTTCCTTTGGCAGGGCCTGACTGCCTGTCAGTCTTACTCTGTCAAGTGGCACTGCAGTCGGAGTGGCGCAGGCGGCGCTGTCCTTCAGTCAGGCCGGTCAGTGGAGCGGCGAAGTGACGGCGGTCACTTCGGCTCTGCCGGCTGGGGGGCGCGCGTCAGGATAAGGGTGTCAGGCCACCTTTGCATTAAATGCTCCTGTGACTTGGTCGGTCGGTGCGGCGATTTGGTCAGGGTTGCTTCTTAGCGAAGGCAGGGCCTCGGGCGAGCCGGGAATATGTTCGCCGCTGAAGGGGGGCCTCGGGCGAGACGGAAATCCTCCGGGGTTGGCTGCCCTTGTCCGAGGCTAGGCTCGGGCGAGGCGTGATCGTGTCCCTCGAATGGACTGATCCCTGACTTAATCGCACCCATCAGGCCTTTGCAGCTTTGTGCTGATGGGGGTTACCAGCTGAGAATTAGGAGCCTTGAGGGTACCCCTAATTATGGTCCCCGACAAATGCTAAGTTAGAAATAGCTAGTAAATCAACATCTAGTGTAGAAAATGTTGTAATTTGCAATAGGTGTAAAGATTTTAATATTAATGCATGTAGCAAACACCTAGCTTCAATTTCTAGATTGAATGATGAAGTGGCTAGTCTTAATGCCCAACTTAAGACTAGCAAAAGTGAATTCGATAAGCTAAAATTTGCAAGGGATGCCTACACGATTGGTAGACACCCCTCAATTAAGGATGGACTTGGCTTCAAGAGGGAAGCCAAGAACTTGACATGTCATAAGGCTCCCATCTCCATCAAGGAGAAAGGGAAGGCCCCTATGGCAAATAGTATTCAAAAGAACCATGCTTTCTTATACCATGATAGGAAATATTCTAGGAATTTTCATCATGATAGAAATTGCAATAATGTTGTTTCACATGCTTATGATTCATATGCTATGACTGCTTCTAGTTCCCATGTTGTGCATGGTAGAGATATGCCTAGGAAAAATATTCATCATGTGTCTAGAAAGAATATTGTTCATGTTCCTAGGAAAGTAATTAATGAACCTTCTACAATTTATTATGCTTGCAATACGTCCTTTGCTATTTGTAGAAAGGATAAGAAGGTAATTGCTAGGAAGTTAGGGGCAAGATGCAAGGGAGATAAAACTTGCATTTGGGTCCCTAAGACCATTGTGACTAACCTTGTAGGACCCAACAAGAGTTGGGTACCTAAAACCCAAGCCTAAATTTGCCTTGCAGGTTTATGCATCCGGGGGCTCAAGCTGGATTATCGACAGCGGATGCACAAACCACATGACGGGGGAAAAGAGGATGTTCTCTTCCTACGTCAAGAACAAGGATCCCCAAGATTCAATAATATTCGGTGATGGGAACCAAGGCAAGGTGAAAGGGTTAGGAAAAATTGCTATTTCATCCGAGCACTCTGTTGGGGGCCTTCGTCCTCCGAAGGTCCTCAAAAACATGGTCTGACAATGTTTTCCAAGTGGATTATGTGAACAAGTATCTTCGGACTCAGAATTATGAACATGAAGTACGGTCAGGACGAAGCCTGAACCAGACGAAGGGGGATTAAAATGGAGGACGGGCTGATTACCAAGCTCCACGAAGGATGGTGCACAGCCGAAGCTGTGCGCAGGGAAGCTTCGTCGCGATAGCAGAGAGGGGAACCGACTTAAAGATGAAAGGACTACTTGGGCCTTGACAGATTTCCATAAGTCATTGGCAAATGTAATGGACATGAATGTAATTTTACGTGGGCTGCGTCCCGCGTCTATAAATAGATGAACAGTACTCCCGTACTGTTCACGCTGACTTGGCATTTGCTTTTGCGTCACGCTTGTACTTTTTGCCTTCTCTCAGGACCGAAGGTATATTTGTAATTTGAAATCATTTCTATTTTTCCATGTTAATAAAATAGAAATGATTCTATGATGATGTCTATATAATATTTCATGCTTTATATGAATCCTTCGTCATTACTTATTATATTTACGAAGGTATGTCTCTTGTGACCTTCGTCCGAAACTCATTATTTCCCGAAGGGGCATAATGTTTCGAAAGACGAAGGACTTTAATACTTAACACTTTTTATGTTGCCTTGTTCTTAACTCTTAGCATTTGAGAACAAGTCCCCAACATTGGCGCCCACCTCCGGTGAACTCACTTCCACTTCGAGTTTTTTGAACACCTTCGGAAGCTATAGACCTTCGCTATGGCGCCGAAGAAAGCTTCAGCGACTGGGGCTGCAGCACTGCAACCGCTGGACCCCAACCAGGAGACCGTCTCTCTTCGGGAGGCCCGAAGCCAGAAGAGGAAGGCCGTCAGCCCGACGCTTCAGGAGGATGAACTAGACCAAGAGATCAGGGATATGGAGATGCTTCATCAACAGGTGCAGAGGAAAAAGGAAAAGATGGCCAGGCTAGCTGAGCTGCAAAGGCAGATAGATGAAGCTTCTGAAGAAGTTCGTCATCTTACCCACGATGAGCAGAACCGAAGGCCTCAACAAAAAGACCTTCATCAGGAGGGCTTCTTCAACGAAGATGACTGGTATGACAATTTCCATCATGGAAATTTTGTTTTCGATGATGCCTCTCCTCTGTCCGCTGAGCTGCAGGCTACACCCTGGCCTCCGTCCTATAAGCCACCCCAGCTTCCCATGTTCGATGGCCACTCAGACCCGAAGCAGTTCTTGATGAGCTACGAAGCAACAGTGTCTTTGTATGGTGGCAATGCTGCAGTCATGGCAAAGTCTTTCGTTATGGCCGTCAGGAGTGTTGCTCAGACCTGGTATTCCTCCCTTCGACCAGGAACGATCACTTCATGGCAGAAGCTGAAGGATATGTTGTTAACCAGCTTTCAAGGATTTCAGACGAAGCCGGTCACTGCTCAAGCCTTGTTCCAGTGCACTCAGGATCATGAAGAATACCTTCAGGCATATGTCAGAAGGTTCTTGCGTTTGAGGGCGCAGGCACCAACGGTGCCCAATGAAATTGTCATTGAAGCCATGATCAAGGGGCTTCGCCCTGGACCAGCAGCTCAATACTTTGCTAGGAAGCCTCCTCAAACTCTGGAGAAGTTGCTCCAAAAGATGGACGAGTACATTCGTGCCGATAATGACTTTCGCCAAAGAAGGGAGGAGGCCTTCAGATTTTCTGAAATGACCAGGGGCTTCGGAGGAAGATTTTATCCGAGGCATGTCAGGTCCATCCACAACTCCACTCAAAATGATGATAAGGGGAGTCAGCAGAACAGACCACAGAGCTCCTCACAGGCTTCGGGACAACAGCAAACTTTCTTCCGGCCACCAGCTCCAAGAGGCAGAGGCGCCAGGGGCTTCGGCGGAAGATTTGGGGATCAACCAAGGAGGGTATTTTGCTTATTCTGTGGTGAAAACAAGGGCCATACCACCAGGATGTGCCATGTCACCATCCAGAAACAAAAGGAGCTAGCAGAAGCTGCAGCGCAACAGGGCCAGCCGAAGCAGGTCATGCATACTGCTTCGTACCATCAGCCTTACATCCCGGAATACGTGGGCAACCACCCTGCAGTTTCCGTAGCTTCGGCGAGTCAACCTCAACCTTCATGGCAACAGCCCCCGCCTCCACCTCCGTTGCAACAAGGCCAACAGCCAGAAGGGAGCCAATATATTCCGCACCAAAGGGATCTCAGAGAACAATCTGAAGCTCGCACAGTCAATAGTACTGTGCCAGAGTCGAAGCACATTTATTGACAAATATCCTACTTTGATAACAGTCTTTTCCGTTTAGTTCTATTTTCTGTGTAATAAAGAACATTTCAGTTTCCATGTAATAGCTTCGTGGTTGATCATGAGGAAAACCTATCTTCTCCACAGGCTTAAGTCGCTGAAGCTTAAAAGTTTGCGGTAACAAGGAGGACCTTCGAATTATTAAGAATCTTTCGAAGCAACAAAAAGTCGTTCTAAGGAACGCAGAGTAAGTTGCTGAAGTTACAAAAAGCCGTTCCAAAGGGAGCGCAGTGTAAGTTTTTTGCTCCAAAGACGTTCCTAAGGGAATGCAGAGCATACAGCGAAAAGTCAACGCTGATACCGCCTAAAGTAAAAGGCGAAGAAGCTCCAAAGACGTTCCTAAGGGAATGCAGAGCTTACAGCGAAAAGTCAACGCTGATACCGCCTAAGTAAAAGGCGAAGAAGCTCCAAAGACGTTCCTAAGGGAATGCAGAGCTTACAAATATATTGTGTGTATCTTCGGAATAAACGTTATTTGCATAACATAACATCATCACATCATTTTGCATAGCATAAGCATCATACATCATGTTGCATATGGCAAAAGAAGGGGACACAGTATCAACCTTCGAAAGGACGCTTTGAGAAAGCGAAAATTGTGTAAAGTCACGAGGGAATACAATGTTAATCTTCGGAATACAGCTTCGGAGAATGTTTTTACGAAGCATGGATGAGCTTCATCAGAGTAATATCGAAATTGTACAGCTTCGAATAATGTTTTCACGAAGCATGGACGTGATTCATCAGAATAGTGTTAACGGAGAATGTCTTCTTCACGAAGCATGAAATGAAGGGAAGGTGTTTTTTCGCCGAAGGCTCAAAAATGGTATGTATGTATAATTTCATGCATCGTAAAGAATTGAATAATGAAAAGAGACTTGTATGTTACATTCAAATGTACAAAATATTACATAGATCACACTTCAAATGTTTTTTCTAATAACACCTAGTCTTCTCTTAATACTACTTCGGCAGCCTCATTTAGAAGTTGTTCAACAACTTTATCCATGATAGCTTCGGCCATTTGTTTAATCTCGTCATCCCCTTTTGTGTGAGGGCCACCAGACGATCCAGCAGGTTCTGAGGGAAGAGAATATTTCTGCATTACTATTACAAACCACGAACAAAGTTTGAAATAAAAATTACAACACAATAAGAACGGCTAATTAATACCTATTTGCCCTTCGGGCTCTGTACTTTTTTCGGCAACTTCTGTTACTTTCCTAGCATCATGGATGCCTTTTTCACTCCTTTGAATGATTTCTTGCGCCATTTCTCGGCCGCCGTTGTCCCAGACATCAGTAAAGAATTTGCCACCAACCATGCTTGCTTCGGCCGAGGGGTCTTTGATATCTTCGGAGGATAAGGCAGCTTCGGACTGAGCTAAAAATTTTACATGCCCGCAACCCTTCTTCTCCAAGACAGTAGCAACTCCCCTGGCGCCCGAAAAAGCGCAGATGTCGCCGCGGCTACTCAGGATTTCCTCGAAGGCCTCTGCTTCGTGACTGATCCATTCCAGTGGACCTTCGGGATTGCCTCTTGAGAAATTCTCTTCACTGGAAAATGCGCCCACGCTGGCGAAGCTGGTTTTAATTTTCTTTACGCATTCCATGGATTTTTCGTAGCATTTTTTCTTAGAAGACCGAAGCTCTTCCACGGTTGCTTCCAAATGATCGGCCCATTGGTCGCTACATTCCCGTCTTGTTTCTTCAAGTATGCGTTCTTCTTTCGCCCGGGCCAGTTGCTTCTGAAGATCTTTAATCTCGCGTCTGTGAGCTTCGGCCTGAACCTTTGCAGCAGCTTCGTCCTTTTTTATCTTGTCTACTAATGTAAGCAGAATTTTATCTTTTTCTAGAGCTTCGTTTCTCAGTTTAATAACTTCTGAACGTAAATTGTTGAACGCAATTTCGTAGCTTTCATCTTCGGCACTCTTTTGTGCTCTTAATGCGTTGCTTAGGATTAAACCCTATACGAAAAAGAATCCATATAAGGATAAAAGAATGAATTACGCAATAAAAATTTTCTCAAGCGTCTAATTCCCATACCTTCAAGCTATTGTACGCAAGACTGTCCGCGAGATCTTCCTTCGTCATAGCACATAATCCAGCTTCGAGCTTCGGGAAACCCATACTTCTAGCCATCTCCCGGCAGACAGATAATTCTTTGTTATCAGGGAGGCAGTATAGGAAGTCATCTTCATTTGTCCCATTGAATACTACTGCCCCCTTCGGATACTTTAACTCTCTAGCATAATGATTCGCTTCATAAGTCTCTTCTTCAGATAATTTCTTCCCCGAAGCATGTCGCACGATGTAATCACATGTGCTGGAAGGAGCTTCGGGGGCGGCAGTGTCAATTTCTTCAACCAAAACTGGTTCTGATATTTTCTCGGATTGTTCCTTGGTGGGCTCTGAAGGCCCAGCTTCAGTTTCAGCTTGTTGTTTCGAAGCTTCAGTAGACGCTTCAGCAAGTTCAGCAGTTTTCTTTGGAGTTGTGCTTGAAGACTTAATTGTCTCTAAGACATCTAGTACATTCACCATTCTTTTTCTTTTTGGGGTCACCAATGGGCCCTTTTGGTTTTTTATTGTTTCGACATTTGCTGAAGGACTTAAGATTTCCGATGCTTTTGGCCCTTCAGCCTTCGGTTTTTCTACTTTTTCTGCCGAAGGCGCTTCAGTTTTCTCTTTTATCTTCGGCACTGGAGCTGGTTCTGTAGCTTCAGAGGCCAAAGAGACTTCACCAATAAACTCTGGCACTGTGGCCGGCTCAATAAAACGCGCTCGGTGGGTGAGCACCTTCATCTTTTTCCTTTGTGGTGCTGGCTCACTAGTAGCACTCGTGGTAGCTTCTGTCGCAGGAGAAGTATTTTTTCTTTTGCGACCCAATACCGGATAGTGATAGTCAGGGTAGACAAACCCGACTGCGTCAAATACCCGGTTGAGCCTTTTCTTCTTTCGGCCTCCGAAGGCTGCTGATAACGCAGTATTCTCGGCCTTCGAATATGCCCCAAGCAGTTCGTCACTTAATGTTTCAATGCTTTTCAACCAGTCATCATCAGGTTCAACAAACTTATCCGCATATTTGAATGTGTATTTCAGTCTGACCAGTCCGCCTTCGTCGGACTCTTTGATGGTCTCCTTCGGCATTTCCCACTTTCCAGCAAGTGGCCATACCCTGAAGGCAATATGCTCTTGGACCAAGTCCCTTGTCCCAATGAAAGAGCAGATTACGCCGAAGGCTCTTTGGCATTCCTCGGCTGCTTCATCCATTTCAACCTTCGGCCTTCGAAGTCCGAAGCGTTGCCAGATGGGGCGCATAATGATATTCTTGACATCTTCTTGCGCTGCTAAGTCATTCTTTACATAGAACCACTCTGTCATCCAGGCTCCGGGCCATCTTTTCCGAAAAGTTGGCACAGGGCGGCTTGACCCAGAGCGGGCACCGAAGCTGTAACACCCAAAGTTGTTGTGATATTGTTCTTTCCCCCAAGGCTTCGTCTCGTATAACAACTCATGAATATTGCAAAAGCTTTTAGCATTTGGTTCTAAACCTTGGCTTCTTGCAGCCCAGACAAACATCCCCATTCTTATGATAGCTTCGGGAGTAATTTGATGAAGGTAGACTTGAAATGTTTTCAGTACTTCAACAACAAAGTTGCTTAGGGGGAATCGAAGCCCAGCCTTGAGAAAGCTTCGAAAGATTACGACTTCATCTACTTCGTGGGTGGGAGAAGTCTTTTCTCCAGCGTCAGCCCTCACAATAGATACATCTCGGAAATACCGCCCCCTCATATTATCAATATGACTCTGCTTAATAGTGGTTTTCCCGAAGACCGTGTGACTTGGCCGCCATGGTCGATCTTCGGACTCTTCCCCACCACTTTCTACATCATAACTGTCGCTGTCACCAGTATCTTCGGACAAACCTTCAAGAATCTCCTTGGTGATTTTCTCCGTATTGGTCTCCGCCATCGCTATAAGGAACCCCAAGTTCTTCTCTTCGTCGAGACTCAGCTTCGTCTCAGCAGGGATCTTCTTACCTTCAGACATCTTCGGAAACGCTAAAAAACTGTTTTCAAAGCCGAAGCTTCAAGAACAAAAAGATCAGCAAATCTTAATGCACAAGAGCTAAAAATTTAGTGGGCCGAAGCAAATGGCAAGTGTGCGTATCAAATAAGTTTGCGGTATGATCTTATTTATACCCCCAGAGCGTTGAAAATTGAAAGACCCCGCTTGTCAGTGAATGTTGCTATTCTAGCAAAGGGAAGGTGTTTTTTCGGACCTTCGGCTCAAGGCCTTCGTCCATATCGCAATCTGAATTTATCATTAACAAATTAATATTGCGAGGGGCTACTGTTGGGGGCCTTCGTCCTCCGAAGGTCCTCAAAAACATGGTCTGACAATGTTTTCCATGTGGATTATGTGAACAGGTATCTTCGGACTCAGAATTATGAACATGAAGTACGGTCAGGACGAAGCCTGAACCAGACGAAGGGGGATTAAAATGGAGGACGGGCTGATTACCAAGCTCCACGAAGGATGGTGCACAGCCGAAGCTGTGCGCCGGGAAGCTTCGTCGCGATAGCAGAGAGGGGAACCGACTTAAAGATGAAAGGACTACTTGGGCCTTGACAGATTTCCATAAGTCATTGGCAAATGTAATGGACATGAATGTAATTTTACGTGGGCTGCGTCCCGCGTCTATAAATAGATGAACAGTACTCCCGTACTGTTCACGCTGACTTGGCATTTGCTTTTGCGTCACGCTTGTACTTTTTGCCTTCTCTCAGGACCGAAGGTATATTTGTAATTTGAAATCATTTCTATTTTTTCATGTTAACAAAATAGAAATGATTCTATGATGATGTCTATATAATATTTCATGCTTTATATGAATCCTTCGTCATTACTTATTATATTTACGAAGGTATGTCTCTTGTGACCTTCGTCCGAAACTCATTATTTCCCGAAGGGGCATAATGTTTCGAAAGACGAAGGACTTTAATACTTAACACTTTTTATGTTGCCTTGTTCTTAACTCTTAGCATTTGAGAACAAGTCCCCAACACACTCTATTTCTAATGTGTTCTTAGTTGAGTCGCTTGGATATAATTTGTTATCCGTTAGTCAATTATGCAATATGGGATATAATTGTTTATTCACAAATGTAGATGTGTCTGTCTTTAGAAGAAGTGATGGTTCATTAGCTTTTAAGGGTGTACTAGACGGCAAACTTTATTTAGTTGATTTTGCAAAAGAGGAGGCCGGTCTAGATGCATGCTTAATTGCTAAGACTAGCATGGGCTGGCTATGGCATCACCGCTTAGCACATGTGGGGATGAAGAACCTTCACAAGCTTCTAAAGGGAGAACACATGATAGGTCTAACTAATGTGCATTTCGAAAAAGATAGACCTTGTGCAGCTTGTCAAGCAGGTAAACAAGTGGGAAGCTCTCATCATGCCAAAAATGTGATGACAACATCAAGACCCCTGGAGTTACTTCATATGGACCTCTTCGGACCCGTCGCCTATCTAAGCATAGGAGGAAGTAAGTATGGTCTTGTTAGAGTTGATGATTTTTCCCGCTTCACTTGGGTATTCTTTTTGCAGGATAAAACTAAAACCCAAGGGACCCTCAAGCGCTTCCTAAGGAGAGCTCAAAATGAGTTTGAGCTCAAGGTGAAGAAGATAAGGAGCGAGAACGGGTCCGAGTTCAAGAACCTTCAAGAGGAGGAGTACCTTGAGGAGGAAGGGATCAAGCATGAGTTCTCCGCTCCCTACACACCACAACAAAATGGTGTGGTAGAGAGGAAGAATAGGACGCTCATCGATATGGCGAGGACGATGCTTGGAGAGTTCAAGACCCCCAAGCGCTTTTGGTCGGAAGCCGTGAACACGGCTTGCCACGCCATCAACCGGGTCTACCTTCACCGCCTCCTCAAGAAGACTTCATATGAGCTTCTTACCGTTAACAAACCCAATGTGTCTTACTTTCGTGTATTTGGGAGCAAATGCTATATTCTAGTGAAGAAAGGTAGAAATTCTAAGTTTGCTCCCAAAGCTGTAGAAGGGTTTTTGTTAGGTTATGACTCAAATACAAAGGCGTATAGGGTCTTCAACAAATCATCGGGTTTGGTTGAAGTCTCTAGCGACGTTGTATTTGATGAGACTAATGGCTCTCCAAGAGAGCAAGTTGTTGATCTTGATGATGTAGACGAAGAAGACATTCCAACGGCCGCGGTTCGCACCATGGCGATTGGAGATGTGCGACCAAAGGAACAAAAGGAGCAAGATTAACCTTCTTCCTCAACAATGGTGCATCCCCCAACTCAAGACGATGAACAGGTTCATCAAAAGGAGGCGTGTGATCAAGGGGGAGCACAAGATGATCATGTGGTGGAGGAAGAAGCACAACCGGCACCTCCAACCCAAGTTCGAGCGACGATTCAAAGGAATCATCCCTTCGACCAAATATTGGGTGATATTAGCAAGGGAGTAACTACTCGTTCTAGATTAGTTAATTTTTGTGAGCATTACTCCTTTGTCTCTTCTATTGAGCCTTTCAGGGTAGAAGAGGCCTTGCTAGATCCGGACTGGGTGTTGGCCATGCAGGAGGAGCTCAACAACTTCAAGAGTAATGAAGTTTGGACACTGGTGCCTCGTCCTAAGCAAAATGTTGTGGGAACCAAGTGGGTGTTCCGCAACAAACAAGACGAGCACGGGGTGGTGACAAGGAACAAGGCTCGACTTGTGGCAAAAGGTTATGCCCAAGTCGCAGGTTTGGACTTTGAGGAGACTTTTGCTCCTGTGGCTAGGCTAGAGTCCATTCGTATTTTGCAAGCATATGCCGCTCACCATTCTTTCAGGTTGTTCCAAATGGATGTGAAGAGCGCCTTCCTCAACGGGCCAATCAAGGAGGAGGTGTACGTGGAGCAACCCCTTGGCTTCGAGGATGAACGGTACCCCGACCACGTGTGTAAGCTCTCTAAGGCGCTCTACGGACTTAAGCAAGCCCCAAAAGCATGGTATGAATGCCTTAGAGACTTTTTAATTGCTAATGCTTTCAAGGTTGGGAAAGCCGATCCAACTCTTTTCACTAAGACTTGCGATGGTGATCTTTTTGTGTGCCAAATTTATGTCGATGACATAATATTTGGTTCTACTAATCAAAAGTCTTGTGAAGAGTTTAGCAGGGTGATGAGGCAGAAATTCGAGATGTCGATGATGGGCGAGTTGAACTACTTCCTTGGGTTCCAAGTGAAGCAACTCAAGGACGGCACCTTCATCTCCCAAACGAAGTACACGCAAGACTTGCTAAAGTGGTTTGGGATGAAGGACGCCAAGCCCACCAAGACTCCAATGGGAACCGACGGACACACCGACCTCAACAAAGGAGGTAAGTCCGTTGATCAAAAGGCATACCGGTCAATGATAGGGTCTTTACTTTATTTATGTGCTAGTAGACCGGATATTATGCTTAGCGTATGCATGTGTGCTAGATTTCAATCCGATCCAATGCATGTGTCACTTAGTCGCTACACCTTGCTTCGGGATCTGGTATCCAAAGGGGTCTACCTTTGACTTGATTGGATATTCAGATTCCGACTATGCTGGATGTAAGGTCGATAGGAAGAGTACATCGGGGACGTGCCAATTCTTAGGAAGGTCCCTGGTGTCATGGAACTAAGAAACAAACTTCCATTGCCCTATCCACCGCTGAGGCCGAGTATGTTGCCGCAGGACAGTGTTGCGCGCAACTACTTTGGATGAGGCAAACCCTCCGGGACTTTGGCTACAATCTGAGCAAAGTCCCACTCCTATGTGACAATGAGAGTGCTATCCGCATAGCGGACAATCCTGTTGAGCACAGCCGCACAAAGCACATTGACATCCGGCATCACTTTTTGAGAGCCACCAGCAAAAGGGAGATATCGAAGTGTTCTATATTAGCACCGAGAACCAGCTAGCCGATATCTTTACCAAGCCTCTAGATGAGAAGACCTTTTGCAGGCTGCGTAGTGAGCTAAATGTCTTAGATTTGTGGAACTTGGATTGATTTATAGCATACATGTGTTTATGTTTTTGATCATGTTCCTTATGCATTTTGTGTTTATTTATAGTGCTCAAGTTGTACAAGCACTCCCGGACCTCACAAGTCCTTTTTGCAAGTGATGCACATATTTAGGGGGAGATGTGCTACAACTTGACTCTTTGAGACTAACCGTGTGCTTGAGTTTGCTTGATTTAGTCCCAAAGGAAGGTTGCAAGGGAAAAGATGGACTTGGACCATGAAAGACTTCCACTGCACTCCGATGAGAGGGTAACTTATTCCAAGTTCATCTCATGTACTCTTATTGCCCTTGTATACTTATTTGAAGATTTTGGTGAGGCAATGGGGTTCAAGGGCCAAGATTGATCCCGTTTTGGTGCTTGATGCCAAAGGGGGAGAAAATAAAGGCCAAAGCAATTATTGGATCAGCTACCACTTGAGAATTTTGAAAATAGTAGAATAGAGTTTTTGGTTTGTCAAAACTCTCTTGTTGTCTCTCTTGTCAAAAGTTGGCCTCTTGTGGGGAGAATAGTCAATTATGGGAAAAAGGGGGAGTTGTTGAAATCCTTGATCAATTTCTCTTGGAATACCTCTCTTTATGTCTCCACAAGTGAATTTGACTTAGAGATAGGAAATTGAGTTTGATTTGCAAAAACAAACCAAGTGGTGGCAAAGAGTGATCCATATATGCCAAATTTGAATCAAAACAATTTTGAGTTCTCATTTGTATTGATGTTGCACTTCTATTAGTTGCTTTTTGTTGTGTTGGCATAAATCACCAAAAAGGGGGAGATTGAAAGGGAAATGTGCCCTTGGGCCATTTCTAAGTATTTTGGTGATTGAGTGCCAACACAAGTGCTTAAGTGTTAAAGTATCCCATGTGATGGACAAAGTGCAAATCAAAAGTAAAGGTATGTTTCTAGACTTAGTACATTGTTTTATGGACTAATGTATTGTGTCTAAGTGCTGGAAACAGGAAAAATCAAGTTGGAAAAGAGATGGCTTTGTTCAGCCAAAGTCTGCTCAGTCTGGGTGCACTGGACTGTCCGGTGGTGCACCGGACAGTGTCCGGTGCACCAGGCTGGCTCTGGCAAACTTGCTTCTCTCGGGATTTCGACGGTGGTGTACGGCTATAAATCACCGGACTGTCCGGTGGTGCACCGGACTGTCCGATGAGCCGTTCACAGGCGAAGTCGTCGCTCTCGGGAAGTGATTAACAGCGTACGGCTAAAAATCACCGGTCTGTCCGGTGGTTCACCGGACTGTCCGGTGAGCCAACGGTCAGCCGGGCCAACGGTCGGCCGAGGATTCCGCGTGTGACGTGTGGCCGAGCCAACGGTCACATTGGAGCACCGGACTGTCCGATGTGCACCGGACAGTGTCCGGTGCGCCAACGGCTCTGAATCTTCAACGGTCGGCTTCGCCAAATAAGGAAAGAAATCCGCACCGGACAGTGTCCGGTGGTGCACCGGACTGTCCGGTGCGCCAGGCGACAGAAGGCAAGAATTGCCTTCCTGGATTGCTCTCAACGGCTCCTAGCTGCCTTGGGGCTATAAAAGGGGCCCCTAGGCGCATGGAGGAGAACACTGTTGGATCCCCTTGCAACTGAGAGGGCGAACAGTGATGACAACAGGGCACTCGCGCTAGATGGCAAAAGCTCTGTTAATCTGGCCTCTCACGGGCACTGTGCAGGGGTATTTATAGGTACCTGAGCGTCCAGCACCTCGAGCTAAGGACGCATGTGCCCTCAGGTACCTAGGTTATCCCAAGAATATTCCCATAAAGCGGGGTTACAGACCGTAATTACAGGAATGCTTTTACAAAATAGGCCCGTAACGCGCGGCGGCCAAGCGGGGCCCGTTACGACGGGCCAGATTGCACGTGGGCCTCAGAGCTGGACGAGGCCGCGCCGTGGAACACCCTTCGTCGCCAGTCTTCGCCCAGAGCGGAAGAAGCGAAGGGTGTCCCCGCCTGTTTTGTTTCTGTCAGCTCAGCTGCTGCAGCGAAGGCTTCGAGCGAAGGGTGGCGCCTTTGCCTTCGCCCCAACATTTGCCCTCCGAGGGACCAGTTCGACAAAGTCACCTGGTGCCGAAGACATCGTTAGATGGCGGAGACGCTGCCCTCGCTCGAAGTGGTTCCGCGGGGGTTTTTGATGTGACCGTTGATTGACGGCGTACTGTTGGATTGCGGGTTTCCCGAAGAGCCGCGCCCTGTCTATAAAAGGGGGCGAGGGTCGGCGCTTTTTGAACTTCACCTTCCGCGCTCCGCGAAAACCCTAGCTGCCCTTTTCGTCGTCTTGCTGCTCGTCTGCCTGCCGCGGTCTTGTTCGTCGGAGATCTGGCTCGAGTGAAGCAGACCGCCCGCCGCCGCCGACGGTACGTTGCGATGCCGTCCTCGTCTTCTTCCGCTGCCGCTACGCCGCCGGCCGTTCCCTCGCCGCCGGCCGCCGCCTCGTCTGAGGAGACGCTGAGTAGCTTAATGGTGGAGGAGTTGCACGCCGGCGACTCTGTTGATTTCGGCGTATCGCGGATATCGTCGGCCCGCGTGCAAGATATGCAGCGGTTGGGTTACTTCGGCGGCGGAGTTGGTCGAGTCCCGGGGGCGGAGGAAGTCCCCGAGCCAGAGGGCGAGTTGGTCGTTTTCGAGGCGTTCTTCGCCGCCGGACTCCGCTTGCCTGCGCACCGATTTGTTGGCGAAGTCCTGCGCAGGTTCAACGTTCAAATACACTAGCTGACACCGAATGCCATAGTGGCACTGTCGAAGTATGTCTAGGCGACGACTTCGTACGGCGGACAGCCATCGGTGGAAGTTTTTGCGAAGTATTATTGTTTGCATTGGCAGAAGAGGATGATTGGAGGCGAAGTCGCTCAGTTTGGATCCTGCACATTCACGCCGAAGACCGGCAAAACCACGATGCAGGTAGTCGAGTTGGTTCCTTGCGCCCGCAACAAGTGGGGCAACTGGAATGAATTTTGGTTTTACGTCGCTGAGGGTACCGTCGAAGGCCATGAGGGACTCCCCGTGTCCGCGATGTGTTCTCATTTTTACTCAGCGTATCCGCCCTTTGAAGTGGCGGAGGAGGATGAGGACGAAGGGGCTCTTCGGTGCGCCGCCGGCCTGAGCAGTGGGCGCGACTTGGTTGAAGAGTTTGTGGCGTACGGGGTGTGGCCATTGGCGCGTGGCTGGGCGTTGGGCGAAGTATGCCCTCGCCAGATGCCTTTTCATGGTGGAAGAGTGGTGCGGAGTCCCACCTTCGCCCTGAATCTGCAAAATCGCGATCCGGCCGCCGTTGTGCGTGAGGCGGAGGATGGGGCGGTGCGGCTTGTTGGACGCTACGTGCCGAGGACAGAGGGCCAGCGCAGCTGGGATATCCGCGGGTCGAATGACCGCTTGAACAGGGTTTTTGAATTAAATCAATTGCCATATGACGGCTACCCTGGTCAAGACGATGTGGACCGCCGTGGGAAGAAATCGGCGGTGGAGACCGGAGACGACGCTGCGCCGGCGGCCGCCCCGTCCTCTAAAAAGAGAAAATTAGGTACTGCTATGGGAGGACTTGGGGTTTCTGATCGTTTTGCTAGAGAGTTGACGAGGACGTGTGCGGCCCCGGGGGAAAGGATGTCTTCGCCCGAGCTCCGGGAGTCTTCGGCTCGGATGCTAAGGGTTACCGGGGGTTGTTGGCCTAGGAATGTTCATGTTCCCCGTGCGGTTGGCGAGGACTTTTTTACATCTCGCATGGTTCGTGAATGGAGGGTATTTCCTTACGGGCGGAATATTGCTGCTGTTGTGTGTTTGATGAATTTTGTGTGTTTTGGCTTAGGCGGCGCGTGGCGAGAGGGTCGACGACTTCGGGGCGCTGAATAGCATGCTGACTGACCCGGAGTCGACTCCGGCGGAGGCTGTGTCCGGGGTCGCCCTGGCGCCGACCCCGGCCGCATCCGCTGCGGCCGGTGAAGGCCTGCCCCCAGAGGTCGCCGAAGGCGTGCCTGATGCTTTTGCAGCTGCCGCGCCGAGTGCTGAGGATCCCGCAGCGGTAGCGGCGGAGATAACAGTGGAAGCAACGGCGGAGCCAATAGCGGAGGCTCCCGCAACGTCAGGGCCGTCGCAGGTGGCGTAGTAGGTGTAGAGGGTTGGGGAAGTTTGTACATGTTACTGAATTTTGGTTGCTGCGCAGGTTCAAGATTTTGGGCCTGCGCACGCAACCGCTACTACTAAATTTTTGGCGGCTACGACCGCGGAATATGGTAATGAATGTGGTGGTTCTGCATCTGAGTTTTTTGATTGTGCTGACTCTGGGAGCTCGATTGAGTGGACTGAGTCGTCGGAGGACTTGGACTACTTCGCGGCCTTAGATGTGGCTGCGACGGAGGCCTCGCCGCACGCCGTGGATGCAGGAGATGTGCCAGGTCTTAGCACCGGGCGACGGCGGCGAAGGGCAGTTGCGAAACGTAGAGTTAGTGGGGCGGAGGGGGCTCGGCTTCGTGTGAGTGGGGCTGGTCGGCAGGAACTGTTGTCTTTGCCGACCGCCGAAAATATAGGTGAAGGGGAACTGCGAAGTCTTTTTGCGGGTGAGGAGCTCAGGATAATGTTATTTAATTATAGGGAGATGGGAATTATTCCTAAGGTTGAGCCGATGTAGAGTGTGGTGCCCTCGCTTGTATATGTAGAGGCTTGTATGATGAAATTGTGTGCCCTCGCATGCATATGTGTGTGCGAAGGCGTTGTGTACTTTGTCTGGTTTGTTTTGTTGCGCTGTGTTGGCGTGATTAAAGTTGGCCTTGGCGTGGACGGTTTGATGTTGTCGTTTTTGCCTTTGTTGTGCTAGTCCGGTTGCACCCTTAGGTGTCTTCTGCACTGATAGTCTTCGATTTTTTCGCACTTGTTATGCTAATCCGGCTGCACCCTTAGGCGACTTCTGCGCGGATAGTCTTCGCGATAGACTTAGATTTTTTTTCCGCACTTGTTGTGCTAATCCGGCTGCACCCTTAGGTGACTTCTGCGCGATAGTCTTCACGATAGACTTATATTTTTTTTCCGCACTTGTTGTGCTAATCCGGCTGCACCCTTAGGCGACTTCTGCGCGGATAGTCTTCACGATAGACTTATATTTTTTTCCGCACTTGTTGTGCTAATCCGGCTGCACCCTTAGGCGACTTCTGCGTGGATAGTCTTCGCGATAGACTTAGATTGTTTTTGGCACTTGTTGTGCTAATCCGGCTGCACCCTTGGGCGACTTCTGCGCGGATAGTCTTCGCGATAGACTTAGATTGTTTTTCGCACTTGTTGTGCTAATCCGGCTGCACCCTTGGGCGACTTCTGCGCGGATAGTCTTCGCGATAGACTTAGATTGTTTTCGCACTTGTTGTGCTAATCCGGCTGCACCCTTAGGCGACTTCTGCGCGGATTTGTCACACGCGAGGGTAGCTAGCGCTTAGCCTCGCGGTGACCTCGTGTTGGTCGAATGTCGAAGACCGTCGTTGCGGTCTTTTTCGACGCATGTCTTTGCGGGGGATTTTTCACACATATATTACATGGCTCCGCCTCGTTAAAAACCTCACCCCCCGGGAGGAAAAGAGTGCGGGCCGGTACAAGATTGTTTTTTGCGAATTACAAGGGCGAAGACAGCCCTGAGGAATCAAACAAAAAATTTGCGGAGGTTGTCGATGTTCCAGGAGTGCTCCAGGTCCTCGCTGTTTGGCGTTGTGAGCCTGTAGGCGTTGGGGGAGGCTTTTGTCTTGACGATGAAGGGGCCCTCCCACCTGGGCTCCAGCTTGCCCTTGGACTCCGTCCGAGCTGTTCGAATGAGTACGAGGTCCCCCTCGCTGAACTCCCTCGGGATGACTGAGTGGTCGCGCCATGCTTTGGTCTGGGCTTGATATTTGTTCAGGGCCTGTAGGGCGAAGACACGGTCTCCGTCGATGAGATCCTTTGAAGTTGGCTCGTCCACATCAGGGACAGCTGACGGAACTGTTCGCGGGGACCCGTGCTTTATTTCTTGCGGGGTCATGGCCTCCGATCCGTATAGAAGACGGAAGGGAGTAAACCCGGTCGCCCTGCACTCAGTCGTGTTTAGCGCCCAGACTGCCTCAGGTAAGAAATCGGTCCATCTGCCCTTTTTCTCATCAAGGAGCATTTTCTTGATAGCTGTGAAGATTTTCCCGTTGGCGCGCTCCACGACCCCGTTGGACTGCGGATGGTAGACTGAGGCGAAGGCAAGCTTGGTGCCAATGGAGAAACAAAAATCCTTGAAGTCTTGGTTGTCAAACTGCTTGCCGTTGTCGACTGTTAGTTCGGACGGTACTCCGAAGCGGCAAACGATGTTCTGCCAGAAGAATTTTTGGGCAGTCTTTGATGTTATTGTAGAAACAGCCCGTGCCTCGATCCATTTGGTGAAGTACTCGACCGCGACGAAGGCGAACTTAAGGTTCCCCTGAGCGGTGGGCAGGGGTCCGACAATGTCGAGACCCCAGCGCTGGAGAGGCCATGTATGGGCGATCAGCTTTGTATACTGCGAAGGGCCGCCTGACCGGGGGGAAAACTTCTGGCAGGCTTCGCAGGACCGAGTGACCCGATTTGCGGCGCAGATCATTGTGGGCCAGTAAAAGCCCTGGCGGATCACCTTAGCGGCTAGGGCCCTCGGCCCTGCGTGTGAGCCGCACGTGCCACTGTGGACTTCACGTAGAATCTGCATGCCTTCGGCCTCGGTGACGCACTTAAGCATTGGCTGACTGACCCCTTTTTTGTAGAGTTGGCCTTCAATCAGAGCGAAGTCTCGGCTTTGATGTCTGAGACGCTTGGCCTCACTGATGTCGGCTGGATGATAATATCCCTGCAGGAACAGGGTTATGGGTGCCCGCCAGTCTTCGGTCATGATAAGGTTGACTGTGTGGTGGCCCTCGCTGTCATTGGTTATTTGGAGCCCTTCGGGGCTCCGGACTGCTGGCGTGCCGATGACATGAAAGAACACGTCGGAGGGCAGGGTTTCGCCCCTGGCCGCGGCCTTGGCCAATGCGTCGGCCTCCTCATTCTTGGCCCGATCCACATGCTGCAAGGTGAACCCCTTGAACTGCCTCTCGAGACTTTGGATGGCCACGAGGTACTGCATGAGCGCGGGGTCCTTGGCAGCATAGTCTTTCTCGACTTGGCCAGCAACTACCTTGGAGTCTGTTTTGATGATGCAGGTGGTGACTCCGAGGGCCCTTAGCTTGCGGAGGCCGAGGATGACTGCTTCGTATTCTGTTATATTATTTGTGCATCTGTCGGATTCCAGATTGAAGCTGAGTCATGCTGCATATCTGTGCTTGACCCCGACTGGTGAGGTTATGACTGCAGCGACGCCTGCCCCCGCATGGCACCATGCGCCGTCGCAATGGATCGTCCAAGTCTTCTCTGCGGACGGATCTGGCTGTGTTGTTGGCCCGGTCCAGTCGACGACGAAGTCTGCCAGGACTTGAGACTTGATAGCTGTCCTGGGCTCGAAGCAGATGTGGTAGCCGGAGAGTTCGGCTGCCCACTTGGCAATCCTCACCGACGCCTCCGGGTTTCTGAATAATTCGCCGAGCCCCCTGTTTGAGGTGACTCGGACCTTGAATGCTTCGAAGTAATGGCGCAGTTTGCGCGACGACATGACGACTGCGTAGGCAATCTTCTCCAGTTCTGTCATGTTGCACTTGGACGGTGTCAGCACTTCGGAGACATAATACACGAGGCACTGCCGGACCACGCCCTCGACAGTCTGCTCCTGCACTAGTGCCGCGCTGACCGCATGTGGCGAAGCCACGACGTAGAGCAGCAGGGGGAGCGAGGGGTCGGGGCTGGTAAGGACGGCCAACTCTGTCAGGTACTGTTTTAATGAGGCGAAGGCCGCCGCCTGCTCTGGTCCCCAGGCAAAGTCTTTTGCACCACGGAGTGTCTTGAGGAAGGGGAGACTTCGCTCGGCGGACCTGGAGATGAATCTGTTGAGAGCGGCCAATCTGCCTGTCAGGCGCAGGACGTCCCTGACGGACTGCGGAGGCGTCATGTCCAAGATAGCCTGAATCTTGGTTGGGTTGGCCTCGATGCCGCGGTGTGATACCAGGTAGCCCAATATTTTGCCCTGGCGAACGCCGAAGACGCACTTTTCCGGGTTTAGGCGGAGTTGTGCGTCCCGCATGTTCGCGAATGTTTCGGCGAGGTCGGCGAGGTGGTCCTCCTTGCTCTTGCTGGCGACGACAATGTTGTCTACATATGTGAATATGTTTCTGCCAACCTGCCCCTCGAGCACTGTTTTGGTAAGCCTGGAGAAGGTGGACCCGGCGTTCTTGAGTCCCTCCGGCATTCTGATGAAGCAATATGTGCCGAAGGGTGTTATGAAGCTGGTGCTAGCCTTGTCTTCTTCCTTCATGTATATCTGGTGGTAACCGGAGAAGCAATCGAGGAGGGACATGACCTCGCATCCGGCCGCGCTATCGACTATTTTGTCGATCCGTGGCAACGGGAAATTGTCCTTTGGGCAGGCTTTATTGAGACTGGTGAAGTCGATGCACATTCGCCACTTCCCGCTCTTTTTCTGCACCATTACGACATTGGAGAGCCATGTGGGGTAAGCCACCGGCTCGATGAATTTGGCCTCCAGGAGGCGGTGCACTTCTGCCTTGGCGGCCTCCGTCTTTTCGTCGGACATTTTGCGAAGCCGCTGCTTTCTCGGCCGTACCGAAGGGTCGATTCCCAGACTGTGCTCAATTATTGAACGGCTGACCCCGACCAGATCGAGGGCCGACCAGGCAAAGACATCTTTGTTCTTGGACAGGCAGCAGAGGAGCTTTTCTTCTTCATGCGAAGTAAGGTCTTCGCTGATAATGACTGTCTGCCTGGGCGTGGCCTGGTCGAGGGGGACAGTCTTGGTCCCGTCGTGGCTCTGCAGCTACGCCTTGTTATGTTGCTTATTGGTTGGGCTGGCAGGCGCGGGGGCTTCGCGTTGGGCCGTGAGGCAGTGCACGTTTCTTTGGTCGGGCACGAAGTCCCGCTCTATGTTATGAGCAGTCTGTTGATTGCCGAAGACTGTGATAACGTCTAACGGACCTAGTATCTTCATACATAGGTACAGCCCGTGAATGGCTGCTTCGAACTTATTGATGGAGCCCCGGCCCATGATGGCATTGTAAGGGTATACCATATCCACAATGTCAAAGGTTATTTGCTCGCTTCGGGCATTGGGTGCTACACCGAAGGAGAGAGGCAGCTCTATTTTGCCGACGGGGAAGGTGCCTTTGCCGCCGAAGCCATACAATGGGTTGTCCGAAGGCTTAAGCAGGCTGTGGCTTATGCCCATGCGATCGAAGGCGTGGAGGAAGATGATGTCCGCCTGGCTGCCGTTGTCAACGAGGACCTTGCGCAGGTCCCAGCCTGCCACGCTGCAATTGATAACCATGGCATCGCAGTGGGGGGCGCTGCGCAAGTCGACGTCCCGTGCGTCGAAGGTTAGCGGTATGTGGGACCACTTTGTCTGCACGACTGGGCCCGTGACGGCGACATGGTTGATGCTGCGGTAGTGGTCCCGCTTCTGCCGCTTGGTGTCGAAGTCGGTGCTGGACCCCCCAGTTATCATGTGGATGACTCCGCGATATGGTTGATCGGCGAAGTCTTCCTGCTTGGGGGCATGGGGGATGTTTTGATGTTGCTGGTGTGGTGGTGGGGGTGGAGGAGGTACGATTTGTACTTCCTGATGGTGTTGGTAAGCGTGGTGCGGTGGATGCGGGGCAGGAGCGTGGACATATGGCGGAGGGGGTTGCTGGTAATTGTGCGCGACAATTCTGGGGTTGTCGGCTCGCTGCGCCCGTGCCATTCTGTCTCTGGTAGCCTTCGTTTCGGGGCAGTCTTTGGTTTGGTGGGCGCAGTCTTCGCCATGGAAGAGGCAGTAGAATCGGCGCGGCGGCTGCGCACGCCCTCGGCCCCTGCCACGAGTGCCGTTTCCGCGGCCCTGGGGGGGATATTCCTGGCGACGAGGGGGGTCGGCAGCGGGATGCTGGTTGGCGATGTTGTGCACCTGCTGCTATTGCGGCCGTCTCGACCGGAGTCTGGCTGCAGAGTCCTTGTCCACGTGCGGCTGGACTGTGGAGCATCTTTTGGCTTCCTCTGGGACTCAATCTTGCGCTGGTGGAGCTCTTCGGATCTGGCGTACTTTTCAAACAGCTGATATAACTCTTGGAGGTTCTTTGGCGGATCTCTAATGCAGTGGCTGTAAAGGACGCCGGCGCGAAGACCACTGATAGCATAGTGGATGGCAATCTGGTCATCGACTGAGGGTAGCTGTGATTTGAGTGTTAGGAATTTGCGGTAATACTCCCTCAGGGTCTCCTTCTCTAGCTGCTTGCAGAGCGAAAGTTCGGCCAGGGCGTCGGTGTCTGGGCGGTACCCTTGGAAGTTGAGCAGGAACTTGTCCTGGAGACTTTTCCAGGAATCGATGGACAGCGGAGGCAACCTGGTGAACCAGGTGAGTGCGGGGCCCTCGAGGGCGATGATGAAAGACTTCGCCATTATGGCGTCGTCCCCCCCGGACGATGCAACGGCGACCTGGTAACTCATTATGTATTGAGCCGGGTCGGTGCTGCCGTTGTACTTGGGATAGGTCCCTGCCCGGAAGTTAGCTGGCCACGGCGTCACTTGCAGGTGAGGCGCCAGGGGACTTCGCTCATCGAGATAGTTGACCCCTTGGAATGGCGCGGTGTGCGGGAAGGTGTGGTCGCGTTGAGGGAAACGCGGGTCCTCCGGTTGCGCGCGGTGTTGCAGGGTGGCCCATGCTGCAGGCCGAGGTGGCCTTCGCGCGTGTCTTCGTCTTGTGCGCGCTGCTGGAGGGGTGACTCGTGCTGCAGGCCGAGGTGGCCTTCGCGCTGCATCAGCGCAATCTCCCGCTCGAGTTCCTGGGCCTTGTGCTCTTCGTCGCGTATCATTTGTCGCACTTTGGCTAGTGCGGACACACGTTGGCGCTTGGCCTCCAGTATCTCCTTCTGCCTCTGGAGATTGCGGTTCTTGAGGCGCAGGGCGCGCAGCTGTAGCTGTTCTTCTGCTGAGACGCCGAGGACCTCACCGTCCTCGGCGAGGTCCGCGCCCTCCGGTGGTGCGAAGTCTGAGGGTGGCTGCGGTTGTCCCTCAGGGTCGCAGGTGCGGAGGGTGTCGTCTTCGCATGCGTGAGGGACATCGTCTTCAGTGGCCTCTTGGTGGGTGGATTGGGTGAGGGCGAGGGCCTTTAGCCCTTTCTTGCGGCGAGCAGTGCTGCCTTCGCAGCCTCGTCAGCCTTCGGGTTAGCTCTCTTGGGTGCCATCGCGGGTGGTTTTCTCGTAGCACGAACGGTGGGCGCCAAATGTTGGAACTTGCTCTCAGTTGCAAGGGGATCCAACAAGGGCGAACAGTGATGACAACAGGGCACTCGCGCTAGATGGCAAAAGCTCTGTTAATCTGGCCTCTCACGGGCACTGTGCAGGGGTATTTATAGGTACCTGAGCGTCCAGCACCTCGAGCTAAGGACGCATGTGCCCTCAGGTACCTAGGTTATCCCAAGAATATTCCCATAAAGCGGGGTTACAGACCGTAATTACAGGAATGCTTTTACAAAATAGGCCCGTAACGCGCGGCGGCCAAGCGGGGCCCGTTACGACGGGCCGGATTGCACGTGGGCCTCCGAGCTGGACGAGGCCGCGCCGTGGAACACCCTTCATCGCCAGTCTTCGCCCAGAGCGGAAGAAGCGAAGGGTGTCCCCGCCTGTTTTGTTTCTGTCAGCTCAGCTGCTGCAGCGAAGGCTTCGAGCGAAGGGTGGCGCCTTTGCCTTCGCCCCAACAAACACCAAGCATCCTTAGAGCATTCTTGATCACTCACACTTCATTCTTGCGCACTTGTTCGACATTCTTAGTGAATTGAGCTCCGTTCTAGTGAGAGCCTCGTGATAGTCTTTTGAGCTCAAGTCTGGGTCTTGTGTGTGCGTATTTGCTGTGATTTTTGTGTCTTGTGTGAGTTGCTCATCCCTCCCTTACTCCGTGCTTCTTTGTGAACATCAAAGTGTAAGGGCGAGAGGCTCCAAGTTGTGGAGATTCCTCACGATCGGGATATAGTAAAGCAAAGAAAAACACCGTGGTATTCAAGTGGGTCTTTGGAGCGCTTGAGAGGGGTTGATTGCAACCCTCGTCCGTTGGGACGCCACAACGTGGAGTAGGCAAGCGTTGGTCTTGGCCGAACCACGGGATAAACCACTGTGGCATCTCTGTGTTGATTTTCTTGTGGTTATTGTGTTTTGTTAAGACTCCTCTCTAGCCACTTGGCATTATTGTGCTAACACTTAAACAAGTTTTTGTGGCTTTGAGTTTAAGTTTTTACAGGATCACTTATTCACCCCCCCCCCCCCTCTAGGTGCTCTCAGCCTTGATATGAATCTGCTCAGAGTTGCCATACATCCGGTAAGTCTTTGTACTTTCTTCTGTGATCGTGGTGCTTCCATCCTCATGATAGCCTCGATCTTTTCTGGATTTGCTTCAATTCCCCGGTGGCTGACAATAAACCCGAGCAACTTTCCTGCTGGTACTCTGAAGACACATTTTTCGGGATTAAGCTTCCATCGGTATCACCGTAGATTGTTGAAGACCAGCTATAAATCTTCAATGAAGTTTTCTGAATTCTCCATCTTGATCACCACATCATCCACATAAGCTTCCACACGCTTGCCCCAGTGGTCGGCTAAACATGTATAAATAGCTCTCTGATAAGTCGCTCCAGCGTTTTTGAGGCCGAACGGCATGGAGGTATAGCAGAAAGCTCCGAACGGGGTGATGAATGCTGTTTTTTCCTCGTCTTCTTTCGCCAAGCTAATCTGATGATACCCGGAGTAGCAATCCAAGAAAGACAACACAGAACACCCGGCGGTCGAGTCCACCACCTGGTCTATCCTAGGAAGTCCGAAGGGATCCTTCGGACAGTGTTTGTTGAGATCCGTATAGTCGACGCACATGCGCCAATCCACCTTATTCTTTTTTAGTACAAGAATAGGATTAGCTAACCACTCAGGATGTAACACCTCTCTAATGAATCCGGCCATGACCAAGCGAGCCAGCTCAGCACGGATGGCTTCTCTCTTGTCAGGCATGAAGCGACGTAATTTTTGTCGGATCGGCCTCGCCTGGGGGTAGACCTTCAATTTGTGCTCGGCCAGTTCTCTCGGGACTCCCGGCATATCCGCAGGTCGCCATGCGAATACGTCTCGGTTATCTTGCAAAAACTAGACGAGCGCGCCTTCCTATTTGTCATCCAGGCTAGAACTGATGATAGCAGTTTTGTGCTCATCGGCGAACCCAAGATTGATTCTCTTGGTTTCTTCAGTCGGCCGTATAGAGGTCACGGCTTGAGCTTCATTCGCGGGTACCGTGAGGTCTTCCCTAGGCTTTGAGTTCGCTTGCGCAGAAGAAGTCGCCGAGGTTTGATGGTGAGGGCCGCCTGAATGGCCACTCGGGAACATTCTACGGCTCCTTGGAAGTCAGCGCGCACAGTTATGATTTCTTGTGGTCCTGGCATCTTCAATATCATGTATGTATAATGCAGAATGGCCATGAACTTCGCCAATCCAGGCCTCCCGATGATGGCGTTGTATCCGCAGTCGAAGTTCGCCACCTCGAACCTCAGGAACTCGGTTCTGTAGTTTTCTGGAGTTCCGAAGGTGACTGGCATGTAGATGTGGCCCAGCGGATATTCTCCTTCAGTCGGCACGATGCCGAAAAAGGGAGTGTCTGACTCGTGAAGCTCTTTGAGGGGAACTCCCAAGCCTTGGAGCGTCCGGGGGAAGGTGACATTGATGCTGCTTCCCCCGTCCACTAACACCTTCTTTACCCTGCTCTCTCGGATCACCGGATCGACGAGGAGAGGGTACTTGCCTGAGTGGTCGAAATTGAGCCACTGATCTGCCTGGGTGAAGGTGATCGGATGCTCAGACCATCGGTACGGGGTGGAGGACCGATAGCCGCCACCAGTATCTAACGATCGTTGAGTTTTTGTTGTTTCTTGCTTTCTTGTGACCCGTGTCCGCCGAAGATGACGTTGACTTCCCTGTCAACGCGTGGGAAGGCTCCACCTCCTCCCTCCTCCTGCTGCTGGGGTTGTCGCGGTTCTCCTAGTCCTCCTTGCGGCGGGGGAGGAGGTAGAGGTTGGAAGGGTCGGCCGTTCCCCATGGAGTGCTTGAAGTCTCTGCAGTTCTGGAGGGTGTGGCGCATGTCCTTGTGGTACGACCATTGTGCGTCGAGGATGTCGTCCAGCGTGCATCCGCCTCCGCGAGGTCCTCCTCGGGCGCGAGAGGCGGGCGGTCCGGCAGCGTGGACCTCTTCGCGAGGCCTCTTCTCCCAGCGTTTGTCGGGCTGCTGGTTCGCGTCACGTCGCGGTGCTGCCGGTGCGGGCTTTGTTCCTCCGATGAGGTCTAGAGCTCGCTCATCGATGGTGATGTAGAGGTCGGCTTCCCGGAATAGCTGCTCCGAAGTGGTCGGTGCCTTTTGTAGTATGGCTCGGACGAAGGCCGAGTCATTGGATCCCCGATACAAGTCCTCGATCACTGCCGCCTCCGCGACCTCGGGGATACAATTTCTCATGGTCTGGAATCTTTTGAGGTACGACCGGAGAGTTTCATCCCCCCGGCGCTTGATGGATTTGAGGTCCCATGGTTGCGCCGGTTTGTCAGAGAGAGATTGTAAGTTGGCGATGAAGCACCGACTGAAGTCGCTCCAGTCATCAATGCAGTGTCAGGGTAGGTGTTGCAGCCATTGCAGCGCGTCTTGCCCAAGGACGATAGGCAAGTACGCGGTCATCACGTCCTCGGTTGCCCCAGCGGCTCGGGCAGTAGTGGTATAGACGGCTAGCCAGCCTCCCGGATCATGCTTAGGTTCATATTTATCGATGTTGGAGACCTTGAAGTTAGGGGCCATTGAATGGCCCTGAGGCATGAAGTAAGCGTCGATACTCCACAACTGTCTTCTTGTCGTCGGTGATGATGTCTTTCCCGGGGAGGGGAGTGTTTGTCGTGGTGCCTCGACTATTCCCGGGTGGTGCCACCAGTCGAAGCCATGGCCGACTCGGTCCTGGTGGCCTGACTCCGTGCCGGGATGTCGTGATCCCGGTCGTACTCTTCCTGGCGATGGATCTCGTTCTCGTGTCGTCGTTCGCGTGAAGCGTTGATGGAGCTCCGTGCGTCTCGCCGACTGTTGATGGCGTGTCGTAGATCATTCGGCGGATGAGCGAGGGGCAGAAGGTGATTTGCTGTTTGAGTGAACAGCCGCTGATAGCCCTCGACGTCGGGAGTCCGAGGGAGGCCATCGGCTATCCGAGCCAACACTCCACCGACTTCACTCAGCGTGTTCATGGCTCGGGCGAAGTCGGGGTTCAGGTTGCGTCCAAAGAGTGGATTCTCTCGATGTTGCCTTGTTTCCTGCTCAGCCTGTTCCTGAGCTTGCCGACGGTCACGTCGTCGAGAGTTCCTTCTTTCTCTGAGGACCTGTTCTTCCGGAGTTTCTCCCACTTCTGAGACCTCATCTCGCGATACAGGCTGTGCCGGATCCCGTTCTCCGGCCTCGTGATGTCACCGAATATTTCGGCGTCGGTTCCTCCACCGGCGAGACTCCCGATGAAGAGGTTCTTCTCCTGGTGCAGTTGGTTCGTCGTTGGAGATAGGATTCGATTCCACTCTTCCCCCGATGAAGAGGACATCGGGGTAGAATGGAGCAGCTGTCGCGATGATCTTCTTTCTATCCTCCTTTGAGGACAGAGGCACAGAAAGAGCGGCTTGACGATCCTTTGCCTCATTTGCTTCCTTTTTCCTTGTGATCCGTGTCCATTTTTCCATCGGAGAGGTGGACGGCGGAGTACTCCGGGTAGACGGACCTTTGGCTCCTAGCTTGACGAA
This sequence comes from Zea luxurians, assembly GCA_029449295.1. Classification (NCBI taxonomy): domain Eukaryota; kingdom Viridiplantae; phylum Streptophyta; class Magnoliopsida; order Poales; family Poaceae; genus Zea; species Zea luxurians. The sequence goes on from JAOPSE010000012.1 coordinate 95,451,881, forward strand.
GGTGATCTTTTCTCGGAGCGCTGGAGGTTGTGCTTTTCCCTGCTTTGCTCCGATTTTCTCGGAGACCTTTGAGGAAGATTTTCTCTCCGGTGGATCCGCGATGCGATGCAGAGTTCCCTCCTCATCCGCTACAAATGAGATAGTTCCAAAGCAGAACACGAACCCGGGACGGAGGATGATCTTGTGCTGGAAGGTGATGGCCATTGAGCTAGCTTGGATCGATGACACACCCCCTACCTGGCGTGCCAGCTGTCGGTGTTTTGGGTCCGACCGCGCACCTGGGGTTGCCCCTCAAGGTGCTTTTTGGAGTAGGACGGTGTTATCGACTGTAGCTCTATGGTTCGTGCTAAATGCACGAGAGACAGTGGACAGTTGTGTACAGGTTCGGGCCGCTTTGAGATGCGTAACACCCTACGTCCTGGCGTGAGTACTTTATGTGGTGGGTTACAAGGAGGCTCTCTAGTGTTGGAAACGTAGAGAGCCGGTGTTGGTGGCTAAGTAATGAGGTCGATCGTCTTGAAGGGGTGCCCCCTAGGCCTTATATACTCGACCATGGGGCATTACATGTGGATATGATAACAACGTGCGCCTAAGTAATAGTGAACTGACTGAGTCTATCTTCCTATAATTGAGCCGACCCATCCTCGCTCAGTTCCGATGTACGGGGCTCCTGCGCGGGAAGGTCGGGTCACTGTTGTGATCACTGCTCGGATTCATCAGGCCACCTGGGCTTGCGTCAATCTGATCTTGTGTCGATCCACTTCACTAGGCGTTCTTTCCCAGGCCCACGAAGGGATGATCTCGCGAAATTATTGGGCCCACAGGCCTTTCGTGAAGTCTTTTATCCTTCTGGTGGACCCGGGGGATATCTGTCCCCCACAGTTGGGGGTATTTATAGCCCTCAACCACTTCCATAGCCGTTGGTGAAAGCTGCTGGCGATGGGCACACCGGACAGTCCGGTGCGCCACCGGACAACCACTGTGCATTGTCCGATGTGTGCCACGTCAGCCCAACCGTTAGGGTTCGGAGTTGGTCGACCGTTGGAGCTTTTGTCTTGTAGCCACACTGGACAGTCCGGTGCCCTTCTGATTTTGCTACTCTGACTCCTGCCGCAGTACTGTTCATCACTGTTCACTTGGCAGAGTCGACCGTTGGCACAGAGAGTCGTTGCTCCGCTGGCTCACCAGACAGTCCGCTCGCACACTGGACAGTCCGGTGAATTATAGTGGAGTGCGCCCTGGAATTCCCGAGAGTGGCTGATTTGAAGTTGTACGGTCCTGGTACACCGGACACTGTCTGGTGGCACACCAGACAGTCTGATGCACCATTTTTCAGCACACTCAAGTTCTTTGCTCCATTTTTATTGTGTCCCTAACCGGATTTGTTTCTTGGTTTGTGTTGAACCTTATGCACCTGTAATTTATGAATTCTAAACAAACTAGTTTGTCCACTTGTTTGCGTTGGTCATCAACCACCAAAATTAATTATAGGAAATGGTTAACCCAGTTTCCCTTTCAATCTCCCCCTTTTTGGTGATTGATGCCAACACAAACCAAAGCAAATGTATAGTGCATAAATGTAACTAGTTTGCATTTATGATGAATGTGCATAGGTTACTTGGAGTTTTAAACCAATTGAAAGTATCACTAAGAATGAGAGTGAATGGATTGCCTTTTTTATTTAACATTTTGGAACACATTTGCACCACAAGTTTTGTTTTTGCAAATCTTTTGGAAATCTATTCAAAAACTTTTGCAAGTAGTCAAAGGTATAGTAATATGATTGCAAGAAGCATTTTTAGGATTTGAAATTCCTCCCCATGTTTCAAATGCTTTTCCTTTGACTGCATGAAAGCTCCCCCTGAATGAAATTCTCCTCTTTGCTTTCAAGAGGGTTTTGAAGTAGAAATCAATTGAAATCTTTTGTTTCACATATGAGTTGAAAATTTGATACCACTTGGAAATATTCTATTTGAAATTCTTTCACTCTTAATGTGAAGTTTTGAAGATACCAATTTAGAAATTCTCTTCAGATACCAATTGAAAATTTATTTTGATTAAGTATTAATTAAAATACTTATTTTTGAAAGATACCAATTTCAAAAATATACTAAAATTTTTAAAATGGTGGTGGTGCGGTCCTTTTGCTTTGGGCTAAATACTTTCTCCCCTTTGGCATTAATCGCTAAAAACGGAGAGCTTAAGAGCCCTCTGTATTCTTCTCCCCATTAGTACAAGTAAATAAGAGTGAAGGATTATACCAATTGAGAGTGTGTAAGAACAACAGCAAAAGGTAAATGATACCGTCAGAGTTGTGGAGTGGAAGCCTTGTTCTTTGCCGAAGACTCCATTTCCCTTTCAATCTACCACTTAGTATAGAAATACACTTGAAAACACATTAGTCATAGCCTTGGCACAAGAATAATAAGAGACATGATCAAAGGTATATAAAAGAGCTATGTGTGCAATGTTTCAATAAAAATTCCGAGAATCAAGTATATTTAGCTCATTCCTGAATTTGCTAAAGTTTTCTCATCTAGTGGCTTGGTAAAGATATCGGTTAATTGGTTGTGGGTGTTAACATAAGCAATTTTGATATCCCCTTTTGTTGGTGATCTCTCAGAAAGTGGTACCGGATGTCTATGTGCTTAGTGTGGCTGTGTTCAACAGGATTATCTGCCATGCGGATTGCACTCTCATTATCACATAGGAGAGGGACTTTGCTTAATTTGTAGCCATAGTCCCTATGGGTTTGCCTCGTCCAAAGTAATTGCGCACAACAATGACCTGCGACAATGTACTCGGCTTCGGCAGTGGAAAGAGCTACGGAATTTTGTTTCTTTGATGCCATGACACCAGGGATCTTCCTAGAAACTGACAAGTCTTTGATGCGCTCTTTCTATCAATCTTACAACTGGCCCAATCGGCATCGGAATACCCAATTAGATCAAAGGTAGATCCCTTAGGGTACCAAAGCCCAAACTTAGAAGTGTAAACTAAATATCTCATGATTCTTTTCATGGCCCTAAGGTGAACTTCCTTAGGATTTGCCTGGAACCTTGCACACATGCATACAGAAAGCATAATATCCGGTCGAGATGCACATAAGTAAAGTAAAGAACCTATCATCGACCGGTATACCTTTTGATCTACAGATTTACCTCCCGTGTCGAGGTCGAGATGCCCATTAGTTCCCATGGGTGTCTTGATGGGTTTGCCATCCTTTATTCCAAACTTCTTAAGTATGTCTTGAATGTACTTTGTTTGGTTGATGAAGGTGCCATCTTGGAGTTGCTTGATTTGAAATCCTAGGAAATACTTCAACTCCCCCATCATTGACATCTTGAATTTTTGTATCATGATCCTACTAAACTCTTCACATGTTGACTTGTTAGTAGACCCAAATATGATATCATCAACATAAATCTGGCATATTAAAAAGTCTTTTGCAACAATTTTAGTAAAGAGAGTAGGATCGGCCTTTCCGATTTTGAAGCCATTAGTGATAAGAAAATCTCGCAGGCATTCATACCATGCTCTTGGAGATTGCTTGAGCCCATAAAGCGCCTTTAAGAGTTTATACACATGATTAGGGTACTCACTATCTTCAAAGCCGAGAGGTTGCTCAACGTAAACCTCTTCCTTGATAGGTCCATTGAGGAAGGCACGAATTGATTCAAGCCTAGGTATGGGTGCATAAGTTTCATTAAAGTCCAAACCTTCAACTTGTGAATAACCTTTGGCTACAAGTCGGGCTTTGTTTCTTGTCACCACACCATGCTCATCTTGCTTGTTGCAGAATACCCACTTGGTACCTACAACATTTTGATTAGGACGTGGAACTAAATGCCATACCTCATTTCTCATGAAGTTGTTGAGATCCTCTTGCATAGCCACCACCCAATCCGGATCTCTTAATGCATCCTCCATCCTGTATGGCTCAATAGAGGATACAAAAGAGTAATGTTCACATACATGAGCAACTCGAGATCTAGTGGTTACCTCCTTACGAATGTCACCAAGGATGGAGTTGACGGGGTGATCTCTTTGAATTGCTTGGTGGACTCTTGGGTGTGGCGGTCCTTGATCCCTTATTTCTTGATCATCTTCCTTGTCTTGATCATTTTTATCTCCCCTTGATCCATAACCTCCTCTTGAGGTGGCTCATCCTCTTGATCTTCATTTTCATCATCTTTAGCTTGCTCCTCGTCTTGAGTTGGTGGAGATGCTTGCATGGAAGATGATGGTTGATCTTGTGTTTGTGGAGGCTCTTCAGATTCCTTAGGACACACATCCCCAATGGACATGTTCCTTAGTGCGACGCATGGAGCCTCTTCATCATCTAATTCATCAAGACCAACTTGCTCCACTTTGGAGCCATTAGTTTCATCAAACACAATGTCACAAGAAACTTCAACTAGTCCAGTGGATTTGTTGAAGACTTTATATGCCCTTGTGTTTGAGTCATAACCTAGTAAAAAGCCTTCTATAGCCTTAGGAGCAAATTTAGAACTTCTACCTCTTTTAATAAGAATAAAGCATTTACTCCTAAAGACTCTAAAATATGAAACATTGGGCTTTTTACCAGTGAGGAGTTCATACGATGTCTTCTTGAGGATTCGGTGAAGATATAACCGGTTGATGGAGTAGCAGACGGTGTTAATCGCCTCAGCCCAAAACCGGTATGGTGTCTTGTATTCATCAAGCATGGTTCTTGCCATGTCTAGTAGAGTTCTATTCTTTCTCTCTACTACATCATTTTGTTGAGGTGTGTAGGGAGAAGAGAACTCATGCTTGATACCTTCTTCCTCAAGAAAACCTTCAATTTGTGAATTCTTGAACTCTGTCCCATTATCGCTTCTTATCTTTTTTATCCTTAATTCGAATTTGTTTTGAGCCCTTCTTAAGAATCTCTTTAGGGTCTCTTGGGTTTGAGATTTTTCCTATAAAAATAATACCCAAGTGAAGCGAGAATAATCATCCACAATAACTAGACAATACTTACTCACGCCGATGCTTATGTAAGCGATCAGGCTGAATAGGTCCATGTGGAGTAGCTCAAGGGGCCTATCGGTCGTCATTATGTTCTTGTGTGGATGATGAATTCCAACCTGCTTTCCAGCTTGTCATGCGCTACAAATCCTGTCCTTCTCAAAATGAACATTGGTTAGTCCTAAAATGTGCTCTCTCTTTAGAAGTTTGTGAAGATTATTCATTCCAACATGGGTAAGTCGGCGATGCCAGAGCCAACCCATGTTAGTCTTAGAAATTAAGCAAGTGTCTAGCTCAGCTTTGCTATCATTAAAATCAACTAAATATAGCTGACCATCTAACACTCCCTTAAATGCTATTGAATCATCACTTCTTCTAAAGACAGTAACACCTTTATCAGTGAATAGACAGTTGTAGCCCATTTTACACAATTGAGAAACAGAAAGTAAGTTGTAATCTAAAGAATCTACAAGAAAAATATTGGAAATAGAATGGTCAGGAGATATAGCTATTTTACCCAAGCCTTTGACCAAACCTTGATTTCCATCCCCGAATGTAATAGCTCTTTGGGGATCTTCATTTTTCTTGTATGAGGAGAACATCATTTTCTCCCCTGTCATGTGGTTTCTGCACCCGCTATCGATTATCCAACTTGATCCACTGGATGCATAAACCAACAAAACAAATTTAGACCTTGTTCTTAGGTACCCAAAGTGTCTTGGGTCCTTTCACATTAGAAACAAGCACCTTGTGTACCCAAACACATGTCTTTGAACTCTTGTGTTTGCCCCTAATATATTTGGCAACTACTTTGCCTGATTTGTTAGTTAAAATATAGGAAGCATGAAAAGTCTTAAATGAAACATTATGCTTATTTGATGCAGCAGGAATTTTCTTTTTAGGCATTTTAATGTGAGTGGTATGCCTAGAACTAGAAGCCTCATTTTTATACATAAATGCATGATGAGAAACAGAATGAGGTTTCCTAGCATGAATTTTCCTAATTTGTTGTTCGGGATAGTTTGCAGGATATAAAATGTAACCCTCACTATCCTAAACCATGGGAGCCTTGCCCTATACAAAGTTAGACAATTTTTTAGAGGCATTAAGCTTGACATTAGATTGGTTCCCATGTTGGAACCCAATGCCATCCTTAATGCCAGGGCGTCTCCCATTATAAAGCATGCTACGAGAAAATTAAAATTTTTCATTTTCGAGCTCATACTCGGCAATTTTAGCATTTACTTAACTATGTGATCATTTTGATTTTTAATCATGGCAAGTTGATCATCAATAGCTTCAACATTTATGTCTCTACATCTAGTGCAAATGGAAACATGCTCGACGGTATATGTAGATGGTTTGCAAACATATAATTCTTCTATCTTAGCATTTAATATAGCATTCTCATCTCTAAAACAGGAAATGGAATCATTGCAAATTTTCAACTTTTCAATCTTAGAAACTAAATGTGGCAGAACCGCCCGAATTATTCCAGCTTAAGTGCCCAAGTCACGCCTTAGAGGCAACGACACACTTAAATCGCAATAACCCGTGAGTCCCTCAGATCTAGTCTGATAAAGCCACTCATCTAGGATCAAATACCACTAACCCACTCGATGGTGAGTCACAGTGGAATACAATAAAACAGGAAATCTTAATTAAAGTACTAGAGTTATTACATGAATCAGAGTTTTTCAAGTAAACTGAAATAAGTTCATAAGATAAATTGCAGCGGATAATCGATATCGTCAAAAGATAAGGAATAGGGCAAGGCCTAGCCCACTACTCCTCCTGCTCCTCTCCTGCTGGAGCAGCATCCCACTCGACCGTCCAACCCGGTGGCAGGGTGGTAGGCCAAGTCACACCATCAACCATATCCTGAAGCGTACCTACAAAAATTATGCCACAAGCAAGGCTGAATATACTAATACTCAGCTAGACTAACCCGGTGTGAGGAATCTACTCCTCAACCTTTAGACCATGCAGCTGTTTGGCTAAGGGGTTTGGTTTGCCAAAAGCACTAGCTGAGTCTAAAATCAATTTTAGCTTTTCCAACTCTAGTATCATTACTTTTAGCTAAGTTTGCTCCTTCTAAGCATACATGGCAGCAATCATTTAACACAATCAACATGTTATCTCAAGTAAACGTCGTTTCACTTCTTACTCAATGTAGTACAAGGGGTCAAGCAGTCTCATTAGCTGCGAGAAGCAGACGATTCGAATCGAGTTTTTAAACTTTGCAAGGTAAACCTAAACACACGACATGTAGGGGCACTCCGTCCCCACACACGTCAATTGTCCCCATCGATTCCCCATTAGCGGCCAGGGCTCACCGTCTTGGCATACTATGCTCCACTGACCCCGGCTGCTGCCGTGCAGTGACTGCACTTGTACCCACCATAGCTAGCATGGGAGACCCAGTCTCAGGACAAGTGAGGAGAAAAGTCCATGCCCGACTTCAATCAGGTACTAGGTTTAGCGGTTACCATATTTCCCGACATGTGTTTAGTACGTTCAAACGCTTGACTCAGATATCCACACATTAATCCTTAATTCCTTTTCCTGTCTCATGGACAAGTCATCCACCCTGGATCCAAGTCCATAGACCATTATAGATCTCGTTATCAAGATGAATACAATCAATTCCTGACCTCGCACGAGTGCTAGAAAAATCACTCGACTTCTACCGAGATCCTAATTAGCAAAGCAGCTACTCGACCTAGCATACTAGTATCCATCTTAAAAAAGAATCCTGAATTCATGCAACTAAGGGTTTCAAGCAACTCCTACACTTAAGTGCACATTGCAAGCCTATAAACATTAAGTGTAGTAAAATAGCATATATATATATAAATTGGTTATGCATAAAACCAGGGCTTGTCTTTAATTGTTGGGGCTGCATGGAGATCCTCGATGGCAGGTTCGGGAGCTGCCTCCTGATCTTTCTCGTGGGCAGCTCATTGCTCAGGAATGAGCACGTACTCTCCGTCAGCGAAGTTGCAATCTAATGAATGCAATGAATAAGATATATGTATGGCACGATATGAAATTTAGCAATTAAAATTGTATGGTGAATGGTTAAATAATTAAGGTAGAGCTTAATCTTGCTACTAGAGATTTCTGTGGTATACTTAGTAAATTAGGGTCAAGTTTGATTACTGAATGGTCAGACTATTTTAGTGTTCCACTGATTTTCCTTTTTCATGTTTTAGTGAAATTTTAATAAGATTCCTAGCTGAATTCATTGGGGCGAGATTCATTATTCTTCCTAATTTATCACTTCCTTTCCTTTTCTTTTATGCCTTTAAGGTGGGTTTGAACTACAAGATAGTTTTATAAATTTCCAAAAATTCTGTAAAAAATACAGTAGCTCCTCATTGGTGTATAACTCTCTGTCTCAAAAATTAGGGCTTAAAAAGTGAAGGGTTCTCTCTGTATAAAATTATCAAATTTTAGGGTAGAGGGAGTGCTTTGAACTACAACTCTCCTTTAATAGTGGGTTATTCTCTAAGGCTTATTTTTGTTGACATTTAGGTGCTATAGTATGACTGTGTATCAAATTTTGGCCACTAATACTTATTGGTTATTTTCTTGTGATTTTCTAAAGTTTCTAGCCAATGGGGTGCTTTCTACTACCACTATACTTGAAAAATGCCAAACAACAGATTTCTACTTTTTCTTATCTTCTTCTTTGTGCAAGGGCAATCATTTTAGAATTCGGCAACTTTTTGCATAAGGAAAGAGGGAGTAGAAATTCTTGGAGTATATGGTCTTTTTTATGGGGTAGGGGGTAACGGGTGTTATCTGGTAGTTTTGAATAGGTTTTGTATTTTTCTCTGGTGGTCTACTTCATCAATAATTTGGTAAAAATTAATTTGCCTATTGTTGCACAAGTTTAGACTTTCTTAGGATTTAATTAGAAAATGGCTAAAAATCAAGGTTTAATTGTTCAACCCACTTATGATGATGGGTTGGGGTGTTTATTATTTTTGTAGTGGTGTTCTAGCAGTTAGGAGTCTACTAAATTTTTCTTACCATTTTTGAAATGGTCCTTATATTTTTAATTATGGATTTTCTGGATTTATTATTGCCTAATAAAATAATTAACCTTGGATTTGCTCTGGACTAGGGTTCTTTGTATTGTTCCTAGGTTTCTCATTACTTAAGTAGACTAGAAAAATTATGTTCAACCTCTGTCCATTAACTTCTATTGCTTTTCTTAATTTCCTAAGTTTTGGGCAGATATAGTTTTTAATAGCAAAACTTGAGTTAATCTTGTATACTCGGGTGCTCAGTATTTTTAAGCAGTGCCTAAGATGGGTTTGCATTTCTACAAATTTTCTTAAGCCTAACACAGGAGTATTTCTATTTTTCTTCATTTAAATAAGGTTTGGACAGTTTCCTTATTTAATTCAAAATTCTAAAATTTAATACAGAAAACATGGGGTTTGCTATTTTTGCTTGATAGTTTATTTTATTTTAAGTCCAACAAAATCGGTTTGACTACATTTGGATAAGTAATTCTCAAGTTATGAATTTCCTAAGTTCTCTGCACATTTAAAAAGAATAAACAGAAATGGTTAAAGGAAATAGGTTTTGCATCGGGGTCCCTGGCGAAAGTTTCTAAGTTTCCTTGTAGACGGGTCCTCGGGTTACTATTCACATGAGTCTCTGACTACGCAGAAAACTCCCTAGGGTTCCGCTAAATCAAACCTGCGGTCCTTTCCCTAATGAAACAGTAACCGCGGCGGAGGAAAGGGTGGAGGGGCTTATCGGCGGCGAGATCGCTCCAGTGAAGTGGCCGAGGGTGTAGGGGAGGTCGTGACGGTCACGCCGATGTGCGTATCGTCTCCGGGGATGGTCGGAGTAGGCCGGTCCACGTGCGTAGGCGGGGGAGCTCGTCGGTGGCGAGGGCTCCAGCCTATCCAGGGTGGTAGAGTTCAATTAAACTGGTCAGTGAGCTCCACTAGAGGTCAAGGAAGGCATGGGTGCGAGGAATTAAAGAATGGCTCACCGGATTGCTCGGTCTACGCGCAGCTGCGGGCGACCGAAGTCCCGTGACGATGATCTTGCTGTTCCGGTGAGACAGGGCTTCGATTCTCGCTTGGAGAAGCTTCACAGCTCTTCGGGGAAGCTGTCCAAAGGCTCGGTTGAGGATGAGGGTCTCTGGAAAAGGCTGGCCACGGTGGCCGCCGCTCGGGTGGCTCGAGTGGGCGGTGCAGAGCACGCCGGAGCTAAGGGTGGTGTCTAGCCAGCGAGGGTGAGTGCGGAGTGAGGTGAGGCGCGTCTGGGGGTGGTCTTAAAGGCGCGGGCGAGCACAGCCGAGGGGTGGCTCTGACACGTGCTCGGGGTGTGCGTGGGCGAGCGCCAGTGCGCGCTCTGGCGCCTGGGCACGGCATCGAGCACGAGGCAGCGCAGAGAGAGGTCAAGTTCAAGCGTGGATTGGCTCCAAATCTTTGCGATTATGGCCATAATCCCATTGAGAGATTTCTTCTCCTAACATTCCTTTGTCGTTTGTTTGTGAAGGCTTATGGGTTTTGCTGACTGGATCAAGAGATATGGAGGGATGAAGTTGGGTTTGTCTCATTGCTGAACTCCGAGAGAAAATCCCGGGTTTGACGTGTCTAGGGAACGAATCTCAATGCCATCTTCACACATGTTGCAGAGGGGTTAGTTTAGAACAATTTTGTCATTGGATGGGGACTTAAGGATTTGAGCTAGGGATCAAGGTGAATGCGCTCAAGTTCTAGGTGAAGGCTGAAATTCAGAAATCTGAATTTCAGATTCTCCCTAGAGAGCTTCCACTTGGATGGCCTTTTGGGGGTTTTTAATAAACTATTTTGGCCAAACTTTTACAACAATTGTTGTAGCTTAATTTGTGTATTTCAACTTTTATAATTGGCCCAAGCCATGATTCCATGTTTTTCATGGTCTTTTTACCCATTTCTTCCTTTCTACTTAAAGGGCCTAATTATGGTTGTTCTAGGGTTTTGACATTTTTCCCTTTTTTGAATGCATGATATGATTTAGGCATGATTCTTATAATAAAAAGACTTAGTTGAGTTTTTGCTCCTAAGTTTTTGATATCTTTTGCTCAATTGTATTCACATGTGATAATGATCTTGAGTTAGTACTGAGAAGTACCCTAGGTAACCCTAGGGTGTTACAACCTTCCCCCCTTAAAGGAATCTCGTCCTGAGATTCAAGTCGGAGTCCTCCGGGGTGAAGAGAAATTTTTATGGCTTGATCCCTTGGGGTTGGTTTGTGTAGTAAGGTTCTTTAGTAAACTGCTCTTCGAATGTCATCTTCTTTGCAACTTCAGAAGGAAATCCTCTTAGTTTTAGTCTTACAATTAACTCCTTTTATGTTAAGATCATTTTTCTTATATTTAGATTCAAAGGGCAGGGGGAGGGGTTGGGCATGGTTATGTACCAAATCCCTCAGGTAGACAATCAGGGAAGTTCAAAGGTAGAAATTCCTCGGTCTCCCAAGTAGCCTCTTCCTCTGAGTGATTACTCCATTGGATCTTATACATTTTGATTGATTTAGCCCGAGTTGATCTTTCTTTGAAATCTAGAATCTTGGAAGGGTACTCTTGGTACAATAGATCTGGCTCTATCTCCACTTCTGGTTCTGCTATGATCTCGGTCGGCAATCGAACACATTTCTTCAGTTGGGACACATGGAATACATTATGGATGACAGACATTTTTGGAGGTAACTTCAATTTGTATGCCACAGGTCCACATGGTTCCACGATCTCATAAGGTCCAATGTAACGAGGGGCTAACTTGCCTTTGATCCCAAACCTCTGCACTCCTTTGGTGGGTGATACCTTCAGATATACGAAATCTCCCACTTCAAACTGGAGAGGTTTTCTTCTCTTATCATGGTAACTCTTCTGCCTGGCCTGAGCAGCTTCTAGATTCTTCCTGATTAGCTTGACTTTCCTTTCGGCTTCAGTCACTAAGTCAGGTCCAAAATTTTCTCTTTCTCCCGACTGAGACCAATTGAGGGGTGTTCGACACCTTCTTCCATATAGGGATTCGAAGGGTGCCATCTTTAGGCTGGATTGATAATTGTTGTTATAAGCAAACTCTGCCAAAGAGAGGTACTTATCCCAGTTCTTGCCGTAATCGATCGCACAAGCCCTTAACATATCTTCAAGAATTTGATTTACCCTTTCGGTCTGACCATCAGTCTGTGGGTGATAAGCTGAACTTCTTATTAGCTTGGTTCCCAAAGACTCTTGCAGTTATTCCCAAAATCTGGCAATGAATTGGGCTCCTCGGTCAGAGACAATGGTCCAGGGTAATCCATGCAAACACACGATTCGGTCAATGTACAACTCTGCATACTTTTGAGCCTTATCGGTGGTGTGCACTGGAAGAAAATGTGCCACTTTTATCAATCGGTCCACAATGACCCAAATCAAATCATGATGTCGAGAGGTGTTGGGAAGACCCACAATAAAATCCATGCTGATGTCATCCCATTTCCATGAAGGTATTGATAGGGGCTGCAGGCACCAGCTGATTTCAAGTGGCTTGCCTTTATCCTCTGACATGTGTCACATTCTGATACATATTGGGCTACCTCCCTCTTCATTCTGGTCCACCAATACAAGGGCTTCAGATCATGGTACATTTTGGTGCTTCCTGGATGCATGGAGAATTTGGAGAGATGAGCTTCATCCAAGATTTTCTTCTTGAGATCCTTATTTTTAGGAACCACCAATCTGCTTTCAAACCACAATATACCCTTCCCATCTTGGCGGAAACACTTGTACTTCTCTGTCTTCTGATGGAGGTTCTCCTTAATGATTTGCACTCCCTTGTCACTGAGTTGGGCCATGATTATCTAGTCTTGCAAAGTTGGCTCAACGGAAATGTGAGACAAAGCACCAGAAGAAATCAGTTCAATCTTCATTTTGCTCAACTCATCACACAGGGTGTTGATGCGAGAATCCATCATAACACAGTTGCATTGCGATTTCCGACTCAAGGCACCAGCTACTACATTGGCTTTTCCTGGGTGGTAGTGTACCTCCAGGTCATAGTCCTTGATCAGCTCTAGCCATCTTCTCTACCTCATGTTGAGATCAGCCGGAGTAAAGATATACTAGAGGCTCTTATGATATGTGAAGATATTGCAGTGGGTTCCCATTAGATAGTGTCTCCACATCTTTAATGCATGAACCACGACTGCTAACTCCAAGTCATGAGTGGGATAACTCTGCTCGTGAGGCCTGAGTGCTCTTGATGTGTAAGCAACGACTCGGTTGTCTTGCATCAAAACACAACCCAGTCCAGTGCCAGAGGCATCACAGTACACATCAAATGGCTTGCCGCTGTCGGGTTGCGCTAACACTGGTGCTGTGGTCAGATGTTGCCTCAATGTGTGGAAAGCATCTTCGCACTTCTGACCCCAAACAAACTTGGCTCCTTTCTTCAACAATTCAGTCATGGGCTTTGCAATTCAAGAGAAATCCAGAATGAATCTTCGATAATAACCGGCCAATCCTAGAAAACTTCGAATCTGACGGACAGTTGTTGGCGGCTTCCAGTTCATCACCTCTTGCACCTTATCCGGATCAACAGCTATGCCTACCTGAGAGATAATGTGACCCAAGAATTTGATTTCCTTTAGCCAGAAATCACATTTTGACAATTTGGCATAAAGACGGTGCTCTCGCAGACGTTGAAGCACTACATGCAAATGACCAACATGCTCTTCTTTGTTCTTTGAGTACACCAAGATATCATCGATGAAAACCACCACGAACTTGTCCAGTTCAGGCATGAAGACAGAATTCATCAGATACATGAAGTATGCTGGCGCATTAGTCAGCCCAAATGACATCACCAAATACTCATACAGCCCATATCTGGTTGAGAAGGCAGTCTTCGGAATATCACTTGCTCATATCTTGATCTGATGATAGTCGGAGCGAAGGTCTATCTTGGAAAACACTTTGGCTCCGACCAATTGATCGAAAAGAACATCAATACGAGGCAAAGGATACTGGTTCTTGATAGTCACCGCATTGAGTGGGCGGTAATCTATACATAGCCTCAAGCTTTCATCCTTCTTCACAAACAAGGCTAGACATCCCCAAGGCGAAGTACTTGGGCGGATGAAACCCTTGTCTAACAATTCTTGCAATTGCTTCTTCAATTCTACCAAATCAGCGAGTGGTATCTGGTAAGGCCTCTTGGAAATAGGTGTCGTTCCCGGTTGCAACTCGATGGCGAATTCAATATCTCGGTCTGGTGGCATTCCTAGCAATTCATCAGGAAAAACATCACAGACCACTGGAATTTTCTTCAAGGGCAACTCTATCATAGCAAAAGCACATGATCGAGTAGAATCTTGGCTGGGTAGATACAATGCAAGGTCTTCGAAGGTAGGAGAACGGATTTCTAGAGCTCTGGTAGCTACATCCAACACCACTCGGTGTTGAGTCATCCAGTCAGCTCCGAGAATGATGTCCATACCCTCTAATCCCAAAATCAGGAGTGTGGTTTTGAAGATTCTACTTCCCAATGAGATAGGCACATTTCGGTTTAATTGGTTGGTTGCAATTTTACCCCCAGGTGTTGCTATCATGAAAGACCCTTTTGTATGATAGAAAGACAGTTGACATTTAGCACTGAACTTCTGGCTAATGAAACTATGAGATGCACCAGAATCAAACAGAATTAATGCAGGTTGATTAAAAACTGAAAAGATACCAGTCATGATGGGGGCTCCCTCAGGTAACTCTTCCAGAGTAGTGAAGTTGAGCTTCCCTTGCCTGACTTGCACCTTCTGCTTTCTTCCCCTGTCTTGATTTGGTGCTGGCATCTGCCTCTGCTGATTCCTTGGGCAATTCTTGGCATAATGGCCCACATTGCCACAAGTGAAGCACTTGTTCCCATTTCCCTGGCGGAACTGTTGCTGCTGAGGTTGATTGTTCCTTAGAGCGGGAGCTGGAAAGCGGTTGGGTGCTGGCTGCTGCTGAGGTGGCCTGATCACCCATCTGCCTGCCTGCTACTGAAATCCTCTACTCTAACTGTTGCAAACAATCCGGAACCTCTAGGGTGGAGTGGAGGGTCGTGACATTGGTGCCTTCCTCATCTTCTCTGCCTGGTTAGCTACAATATAGTCCTCCTGTGAGATGGCCAAGTTGACCAACTCATTGAAGCTATCAGCCCGGACAGTGTTAAGACGCTCACGCAACTTGGTGTTGAGACCTCTGCGGAAGCGGTCTCTCTTCTTCTTGTTAGAGTCAGCATGATACCTCGCGTACTAGCACAGGTCGTTGAAGGCCTGGGCATACTACAACACAGTATGGGTCCCTTGATTGAGTGTCAGGAATTCATTCAGCTTGCGATCAAGAATCCCAGCTGGAATGTGGTGTCCTCTAAAGGCAGTCTTGAATTCCTCCCAAGAAACTTCATGACCAGCAAGTAGCATGGCGCGGAAATGGTCCCACCATGTCCGAGCAGGTCCGCGAAGCTGCTGCACGGCGAAGCGAGCCTTGGTGTCATCAGGGCAGTCTCCTGTGAGGAGGGGAAACTTGGACTCCACGATGCATAACCACACGTCAGCGTCCAACGGATCCTCTGCCTTGGTGAACAAGGGTGGCTGCGTACTCAGGAACTCCTGGTAGGTCGCCGCGACCGGAGGTCGCTGCGGCTGGCCTCCACCATGCTGCTGAGGGTGGGGCTAGCGCTACAAGAGCTGTCACAGAATTTCGTTCTGCTGAGCCATCAGCTCCTGTACCGTGGGAGCTGGAGGAGGTGGCGGGGGAACTTGCTCGTTCTGCTCGCGACGCTACCTAGCTGCCATCTGAAAACATAGATTGCCACCATTGCTATCCCAATTCATAAATCCAAACAATATGATTTATATCATACGGAAATAAAATGTCATAACATAACATTAATTCGAACGAGGATAACATGGTTACAATCACTTCATTGATCTCAATAGTTCTCATGGGTTACATCAATTTTAGGGGACAGTACTCGCAAGCCTAGTCCAAAATCTGATGTCAACTAAGTTCGCGTAGGTTTCTATCCTCCTAAAGCATCAAAATGACCCATCAACCTTGAGTAGTGGAAGCGACACTGGATACGGGCGAAGGGGCATCTCGGAGGCAGTCACATTGGTACCAGGGGCTGGTCCTAACTCCTCGGGAGCCTCTTCTCCCTCGCTTCCGACCTCATTGGCCTCCATCTCTAGGTGGTGCATGTCTAGGTGGTCATTAGCTTCCTCAAGCTTCTGCTGCACATCATGGAGCTAGTTTTCTAGGACATCAATGGTGTTGTCCCGGATCTCCACCTGCTGCTCCAGGGTGGTGATGCGCTGGCTCAACCGTTCCACCTGTAGGTTCTTCTCCACCAACTATGAGGACAAGTCGACCACGAAGTCCTCTCGGCTGTCGAGGGTGAGCTTGGTGGTCTGAGCGAGGTTAGCAAGATGTGCCATAGCGTTGCTCTGCAGGGCTTGTAGGCGGTACAGTGTGCTCATGCACTGAACAGTGATCCTCCCAACCAAGTCGGGATACATAGCCCACACATCCTTCACATGGTTCACATGGTTGCACCACATGGGGTCATCCCTCTTCTCAGCGGGGAAGAGTCCCAGTGGATGCATCACCATCTCCAGGGGATGGTAGCCGCAGAAAGTCGTCAGGGCCTTCATAGCTACCGCCTCGGTGGTGTCGTTCATCCTGAATCCAATAGTCTCGGAGTCAAGGGAACACCAACCTGGCTGAAGGGGGTGTGCCTCCAAAGTCAGCCAGACTCGACAACGTGGCACCCGATGCTCCTCGTACAGCTACACCGTGTACAAAGGGGGCGTAGGGTAACCGACAGAGTTGAGCACCTCCCACAAGATGGAAGGAAAACCCTCGTGAGAAAGGAAATCGGAACTAAAACGAGTGTCTCCTCCATTGGCGGGGGTGGGTGAAGTCATCTGTGGAAGAGGATCAGATGCAAAGGTTATGGTGGAAGAAAGAAAAATGAAAGAGCCTTGGTGGTTAAAAGAAGCGGGTTAGATCAAATGTTTACCCCATTAATTTCTAATCCTTTTAGTTTATTAATGCATGCATGCTGAAAAGAACGTCTCCTCACTGAATCAGAAGGGTGCTTTTTAGGGCATCCTTAAAAATTCTAATACTGGCCCATAGGGCCTACTTAATTAGCCACCTATTTTGCCCACTATTCCTAAGGCCTTTCGTCCTAGGTCTAGCGTTCTAGCTTGACAATTCCAATACTGGTTTCTAAGCAAGTTTTATTTTTGAAAAGTTGGTATTCATGATTTATTGCTTTCTCTGTGGTGGTATTTGCTCCGATACCAGCTGTGGCAGAATCGCCTGAATTATTCCCAAGTCACGCCTTAGAGGCCACGACACACTTAAATCAGAATAACACGTCAATCCCTCAGATCTAGTCTGATAAAGCCACTCATCCAGGATCAAATACCACTAACCCACTCGATGGTGAGTCACAGAGGAATACAATAAAACAGGAAACCTTAATTAAAGTACCAAAGTTATTACATGAATCGGAGTTTTTCAAGTAAACTGAAATAAGTTCATAAGATAAATTGCAGCGGATAATCGATATCGTCAAAAGATGAGGAATAGGGCAAGGCCTAGCCCACTACTCCTCCTGCTCTTCTCCTGCTGGAGCAGCATCCCACTCGACCGTCCAACCCGATGGCAGGGTGGTAGGCCAAGTCACACCATCAACCATATCCTGAAGAGTACCTGCAAAAATTATGCCATAAGCAAGGCTGAGTATACTAATACTCAGCTAGACTTACCCGGTGTGAGGAATCTACTCCTCTACCTCTAGACCATACATCTGTTTGGCTGAGGGGTTTGGTTTGCCTAAAGCACTAGCTGAGTCTAAAATCAATTTTAGCTTTTCCAATTCTAGTTTCATTACTTTTAGCTAAGTTTGCTCCTTCTAAGCATACATGATACAATCATTTACCACAATCAACATGTTATCTCAAGTAAACCTCGTTTCACTTCTTACTCATTGTAGTACAAGGGGTCAAGCAGTCTTATTAGATGCGACAAGTAGAAGATTCGAATCGAGTTTTTAAACCTTGCAAGGTAAACCTAAACATACGACATGTAGGGGCACTCCGTCCCCACACACGTCAACTGTCCCCATCGATTCCCCGTTCGCGGCTAGGGCTCACCGCCTTGGCATACAATGCTCCACTGACCCCGGCTGCCGCCGTGTAGTGACCACACTTGTACCCACCATAGCTAGCATGGGAGACCTAGTCTCAGGACAAGTGAGGAGAAAAGTCCACGCCCGGCTTCACTCAGGTATTAGGTTTACCGGTAACCATATTTCCCGACATGTGTTTAGTACGTTCAAACACTTGACTCGGGTATCCACACATTAATCTTTAATTCCTTTTCCCGTCTCATGGACAAGGCATCCACCCTGGATCTAAGTCCATAGACCATCATAGATCCCGTCATCAAGATGAATACAATCAATTCCTGACCTCGCGCGAGTGCTAGAAAAATCACTCGACTTCTACCGAGATCCTAATTAGCAAAGCAGCTACTCGACCTAGCATACTAGTATCCACCTAAAAAAGGAATCCTGAATTCATGCAACTAAGGGTTTCAAGCAACTCCTACACTTAAGTGCACATTGCAAGCCTACAAACATTAGTGTAGTAAAATAGCATATATATATATATACTAGTTATGCATAAAATCGGGGCTTGCCTTCAATTGCTGGGGCTGCGGGGAGATCCTCGATGGCAGGTTCGGGAGCTGGCTCCTGATCTTCCTCGTGGACAGCTCCTTGCTCAGGAATGAGCACGTACTCTCCGTCAGTGATGTTGCAATCTAATGAATGCAATGAATAAGATATATGTATGGCATGATATGTAATTTAGCAATTAAAATTGTATGGTGAATGGTTAAATAATTAAGGTAGAGCTTAATCTTGCTACTAGAGATTTATGTGGTATACTTAGTAAATTAGGGTCAAGTTTGATTACTGAATGGTCAGACTATTTTAGTGTTCCACTGATTTTCCTTTTTCATGTTTTAGTGAAATTTTAATAAGATTCCTAGCTGAATTCATTGGGGTGAGATTCATTATTCTTCCTAATTTATCGCTTCCTTTCCTTTTCTTTTATACCTTTAAGGTGGGTTTGAACTACAAGATAGTTTTATAAATTTAAAAAATTCTATAAAAATTACAATAGCTCCTCATTGGTGTATAACTCTCTGTCTCAAAAATTGGGAATTAAAAAGTGGAGGGTTCTCTCTATATAAAATCATCAAATTTTTGGGTAGAGGGGGTGCTTTGAACTACAACTCTCATTTAATAGTGGGTTATTCTCCAAGGCTTATTTTTGTTGGCATTTAGGTGCTACAGTATGACTGTGTACCAAATTTTGGCCACTAGTACTTATTGGTTATTTTCCTATGATTTTCTAAAGTTTCTAGCCAATGGGGTGCTTTCTACTACCACTATACTTGAAAAATGCCAAACAACATATTTCTAATTTTTCCTATATTCTTCTTTGTGCAACAACAATCATTCTAGGATTTGGCAACTTTTTGCTTAAGGGAAGAGGGGGTGGAAATTCTTGGATTATATGGTCTTTTCCATGGGGTAGGGGTAATGGGTGTTATCTGGTACTTTTAAATAGGTTTTGTATTTTTCTCTGGTGGTCTACTTTATCAATAATTTAGTAAGAATATATTGCCTTTTGTTGCACAAGTTTAGATTTTCTTAGGATTTAATTAGAACATGGCTAAAAATCAAGGTTTAATTGTTCAACCCACTTATGATGATGGGTTTGGGTGTTTATTATTTTTGTAGTGGTGTTCTAGCAGTTAGGAGTCTACTAAAGTTTTCTTACCATTTTTGAAATGGTCCTGATATTTTTAATTATGGCTTTTCTAGATTTATTAGTGCCTAATAAAATAATTAACCTTGGATTTGCTCTGAACTAGGGTTCTTTGTATTTTTCCTAGGTTCCTCATTACTTAAGTAGACTAGGAAAAATATGTCCATCCTCTGTCCATTAACTTCTATTGCTTTTCTTGATTTCCTAAGTTTTGGGCAGATATAGTTTTTAATAGCAAAAGTTGAGTTAATCTTGTATACTGGGGTGCTCAGTATTTTTAAGCAGTGCCTATGATGGGTTTGTATTTCTACAAATTTTCTTAAGCCTAGCACAGGAGTATTTCTATTTTTCTTCATTTAAATAAGGTTTGGGTAGTTTCCTTATTTAATTCAAAATTCTAAAAATTAATACAGAAAATATGGGGTTTGCTATTTTTGTCTGATAGTTTATATTATTTTGAGTCCAGCAAAATTGGTTTGACTACATTTGGATAAGTAATTCTCAAGTTATGAATTTCCTAAGTTCTCTGATCATTCAAAAAGAATAAACAGAAATGGTTAAAGGAAATAGGTTTTGCATCAAGGTCCCTGGCAAAAGTTTCTAAGTTTCCTTGCAGACGGGTCCTCGGATTACTATTCACATGAGTCTCTAACTATGCAGAAAACTCCCTAGGGTTCCGCTAAATCAAACCCGCGGTCCTTTCCCTAATGAAACAGTAACCGCGGCGGAGGAAAGGGTGGAGGGGCTTACCGGCGGCGAGATCGCTCTGGTGAAGTGGCCGAGGGAGTAGGGGAGGTCGTGACGGTCACACCGATGTGCGTATCGTCTCCGGGAATGGTCAGAGTAGGCTGGTCCACGTGCGCAGGCGGGAGAGCTCGTCGGCGACGAGGGCTCCGACCTATCTAGGGCAGTAGAGTTCAATTAAACTGGTCAGTGAGCTCCACTAGAGGTCAAGGAAGGCATGGGTGCGAGGAATTGAAGAATGGCTCGCTGGATTGCTCGATCTACGCGCGGTTGCGGGCGACCGAAGTCCAGCGTCATTGATCTTGCTGTTCCGGTGAGACAGGGCTTCGATTCTCGCTTGGAGAAGCTTCACGGCTCTTCGGGGAAGTTGTCCAAAGGCTCGGTTGAGGCTGAGGGTCTCTAGAAAAGGCTGGCCACAGTGGCTGGTTCTTGGGTGGCTCGGGCGGGCGGCGTAGAGCTCGCCGGAGCTAAGGGTGGTGTCTAGCCAGCGAGGGTGAGTGCGGAGTGAGGTGAGGCACGTCTGGGGGTGGTCATAAAGGCGCGGGCGAGCACAGCCGAGGGGTGGCTCTGACACGCACTCAGGGTGTGCGCGGGCGAGCGCCAGTGCGCGCTCTAGCGCCTGGGCACGGCGTCGAGCACGAGGCAGCGCAAAGAGAGGTCAAGTTCAAGCGCAGATTGGCTCCAAATCTTTGCGATTATGGCCATGATCCCATTGAGAGATCTCTTCCCCTGACATTCCTTTGTTGTTTGTGTGTGGAGGCTTATGGGTTTTGCTGACTGGATCAAGAGATTTGGAGGGATGAAGTTGGGTTTGTCTCACTGCTGAACTCCGAGAGAAAATCCCGGGTTTGACGTGTCTAGGGCACGAATCTCAATGCCATCTTCACACATGTTGCAAAGGAGTTAGTTTAGAACAATTGTGTCAATGGGAACTTAAGGATTTGAGCTAGGGATCAAGGTGAACGTGCTCAAGTTCTAGGTGAAGGCTAAAATTCAGAAATCTGAATTTCAGATTCTCCCTAGAGAGCTTCCACTTGGATGGCCTTTTTGGGGTTTTTAATAAACTATTTTGGCCAAACTTTTATAACAATTATTGTAGCTTAATTTTTGTATTTCAACTTTTATAATTAGGGTTTTTAATTTGTGAATTTCAGATTCTCCCTAGAGAGATTCCATGTTTTTCATGGTCTTTTTACCCATTTCTTCCTTTCTACTTAAAGGGCCTAATTAGGGTTGTTCTAGGGTTTTGACATTTCCCTCCTTTTTTTGAATGCATGATATTATTTAGGCATGATTCTTAAGATAAAAAGACTTACTTGAGTTTTTGCTCCTAAGTTTTTGATGTCTTTTGCTCAATTGTATTCACATGTGATAATGATCTTGAGTTAGTACTAAGAAGTACCCTAGGTAACCCTGGGGTGTTACACTAAACTAGCATTCTTAGTTATAAGACTTGAAATTGAATCATGACAACCACTAAGCTTCTTAGATAAGTTTTCTCGTTTTTCTACTTCCTAAGCATACACATTTTTTAATTTAACATTTTTTATTCTCTTTGACAAGGAAGTCCTCTTGGCTTTCCAAGAGGTCATCCTTCTCATTAATGGTTTCTATTAATTCATTTAATTTTTTCTTTTGGTTCATGCTAAGGTTGGCAAAAAGAGCTAGTAAATCATCTTCATTATCGCTAGAGCTACCCTCATCGCTAGATGTTGTATATTTGGGGGTGGCTCTAGAGTGTACCTTTTTTTTCTTGTCGTCTTTAGCCATGAGACACTTATGGCCGATGTTGGGGAAGAGGAGGCCTTTGTTGACGACGATGTTAGCGTCCTCGTCGGAGGAGTCGGTTGAGCTCTCGTCGGAGTCCCATTCCCGGCATATGTGGGCATCACCGCCCTTCTTCTTGTAGTATTTCTTCTTCTCCTTCTTCTTCCCCTTCTTATCTTCGTCCCTGTCACTTTCACTAGAAATTGGACATTTAGCAATAAAGTAGCTGGACTTACCACACCGGTAGCACACCCTCTTGTAGCGGGACTTGTAGTCTTTCCCCCTCCTTTGTTTGAGGATTTGGCAGAAGCTCTTGATGATGAGCATTATTTCCTCGTTGTCGAGCTTGGAGGCATCGATTGGAAGCCTACTTGGTGTAGACTCCTCCTTCTTTTCTTCCGTCGCTTTGAATGCGATGGGTTGCACCTTAGGTGTAGAGGTGGCACCTTGCTCTAAGTTGACAATGTGTTTGGAGTCTTTGATCATGAGTTCAAAGCTCACAAACTTGCCAATAACTTCCTCGAGAGACATTAGTTTATATCTAAGATCCCCACATATTTATTGAACTTGATTAGGATTGCGAAATACGAGGGATCTAAGAATAACCTTGACCATCTCATGGTCATCCCATTTGGTGCTCCCGAGGTTGCGCACTTGGTTCACCATTGTCTTGAGCCGATTGTACATCGCTTGCGGCTCTTCTCCTTTGTTGAGGACGAATCGACCAAGCTCGCCCTCGATCGTCTCCCGCTTGGGATCTTGGTCACCTCGTCCCCTTCGTGCGCGGTTTTGAGGACGTCCCAAATTTCTTTGGCACTCTTTAACCCTTGCACATTATTATACTCCTCTCGACATAAAGAGATGAGTAGTATAGAAGTTGCTTAGGAGTTAAAGTGTCATATTTGGGCAGCCTCATCCGAGTCGTAATCCTTATCCCCCACCTTTGGTACCTGCGCTCCAAATTCAACAATATCCCAAATGCATTCGTGGAGTGAGGTTAGATGGTACCTTATTTTATCACTCCACATATAATAATCTTCACCATCAAAATATGGTGGTTTTCCTAGGGGTACGAAAAGTAATGGAGTGCGCTTCAAAATACGGGGATATCGTAGGGGCATCTTACTATACTTCTTTCGCTCATGGCGCTTAGAAGTAGTGGACGACTCGGAGCTTGATGTGGAGGGTGATGAAGAGTCGGTCTCGTAGTAGACCACCTTCTTCATCTTCTTCTTGTCACCTCTTCGATGCGACTTGATGGAGGAAGAGGATTCCTCCTTGTGTTTGTTGCTGGACTCCCTTGAGAGAGTCCTCCCCAAGCTTGCGGCCTTTTCGCCGGTCATGATCTCCCTCTTGGTGTGATCTCCAGACATCACTTCGAGTTGGTTAGGCTCTTAATGAAGTACTGAATCTGATACCAATTGAAAGTCGCCTAGAGGGGGTGAATAGGCAAAACCTGAAATTTATAACTTTAAACACACAAAACAAGTCGGGGTTAGAGTTAGAATTAAATTAAAGTCTGGAGAGAGAGGAAAACAAATCAAACAATAATCAAGGCGAGTGAACACGGTGATTTGTTTTACCGAGGTTCGGTTCCAAAGAACCTAGTCCCCGTTGAGGAGGTCACAAAGACCGGGTCTATTTCAACCCTTTCCCTCTCTCAAACGGTCACTTAGACCGAGTGAGCCTTCTTCCTTAATCTCACGGGTCACTAAGACCCCGCAAGGACCACCACACACTTGGTGTCTCTTGCTCCGCTTACAAAGCACTTGAGAATAAGAATGGGAAAAGAAAAAGGCCAATCCAAGCGACAAGAGCAACAAAACAACATAAGAACACCCTCTCTCAAGTCCCTAATGTAATTGAGTTGATTTGGAGGCTTAGAGATGATTCTATCTATTTGGTGTGTCTTTGAGTGGAGTCTTTTGCTCTTGTATTGAATGAGATCTTTGGAATGCTTGGATGGATATGAATGGGGTGATTGGGGGGTATTTATAGCCCTCAACCACTTCTATAGCCGTTGGTGAAAGCTGCTGGCGATGGGCGCACCGGACATTCCGGTGCGCCACCGGACAGCCACTGTGTATTGTCCGGTGCGTGCCACGTTAACCCAACCGTAGGGTTCGGAGCTGGTCGACCGTTGGAGCTTTTGTCTTCTAGCTGCACCGGACAGTCCGGTGTCACACCGGATAGTCCGTTGCCCTTCTGACTTTGCTGCACTGACTTCTGCCACGGTACTGTTCATCATTGTTCACTTGGCAGAGTCGACCGTTGGCACAGAGAGTCGTTGCTCCGCTGGCTCACCAGACAGTCCGATGAATTATAGCGGAGCGCGCCCTGGAATTCCTGAGAGTGACTGATTTGAAGTTGTACGGTCCTGGTGCACCGAACACTATCCGGTGGCACACCGGACAGTCCGGTGCGCCATTTTTCAGCACACTCAAGTTCTTTGCTCCATTTTTTATTGTGTCCCTAACCGGATTTCTTTCTTGGTTTGTGTTGAACCTTATGCACCTGTAATCCATGAATTCTAGACAAACTAGTTAGTTCACTTGTTTGCGTTGGTCATCAACCATCAAAATTAATTATAGGAAATAGTTAACCCAGTTTCCCTTTCAGCTATTGTGTATCCTGCGACACATAGTGTGGTCTGCCGAGAAAACTCGGTCTCGACGCTTGGAGTACAATGTGCCTCAACATTAACCACGGACAAGACATATACCTGCCCACTCCAGCGGCGGGCGCTATGATCGAAGCACACAGACCACACTGTGGCTCGTGCGTTTCCGAAGCGGGACCATTTGACTCTGCATTGCGTGGGCTGCTGCCGAGAGCATCTAGAGAGGGGATGAATAGGTGATCCTACAAAAAATGACTCTAAACAATACAAACTTGGTTTATAATAAATGTTAGTGAGAACTAAAACCAAGTTAGGATAAGAAGAGAGAATAAGTAGGAACTCTTCACTTGATTGCTCCTTTTAGTTGGATATTAAACTTATGAGTAATATTGCAAGTGAGTAGAGAACTCAGGAAGATAATAATCGCAATAAGTAAATGGACAAGAGACATATCGATTTTTGTTGTGGTTCAACTAATGCCTACCCCATGTTATGGTGACATCCTTTGGTCAATGGTTGCACTCAACCCCTCTCAAGTGGTCCAAAGATCAAACTTGAGTGCCACAATAGTCTTTCTTATATTAATATCCCGTTGTGATGAATCTCCATAAATTGGAGTCTTTCACGCCTTACACAATTTGATTACAATGAAAACCAGAGAAGGATGAGAGTAGAAACGCACACAAGAGCACAAGCAGCAACAACACACACAAATAGGGATGGCAATGGGTACGGGTACGGTAAAATAACCGCGGATAATTATCCATTGGATATGGGTATGGTGGAATTTGATATCCGTGTGTACAGTTATGGATATAATAAGGTATCCACGGATATTTTTTCGCGGGTATGGATATCTAGTATCCATACCCGTTACCCAATGAATATCTAACATGTGGCCCATCCGGATTTATATATTATCATAAATTCTTATTTTTTAATTTTTTATCCATAATATGTTGTTTGGTGCTGAAATTATCATTTAATGTTATTGAAATGATAATTATTTTGAAATGTAATAAAATTGTTGTTTGTTGTTTAATGCTAAAATTGTAGTGGGCGGACGGGTAACGGGTATCCTCTGGATAGCGGATACCCGGCGGGTACGGGTATGGATACAGATCCATACCCACGAACGTTTATGGGTATGAGTATGGGTTGAGTTTTGTCTCGTGGGTATAGATTCGTGAACTATATATCCGTGTACTACCCGCCCAATTACCATCCCTACACACAAACGAAAAGAGAGCTCACAAATCAAAAACGATAGAGTTACAGCTAAAGAACACGTCCAAATTTATCTTCACCAACGTTCTTTTGCAAAATTATTTTTCAAATTATAACTCACGAGTCGAGCCAGCTTAAGGTCGAACCAAACTCGATGACCTAGTGAGCCAAACTTGACTCATCTCGGCCCTATGCCTCGTTCCTTTTCTGCGCTCACGAAAAGCTCGCCGTGCCGTTGGAATAGCAGCGGCGTGTGTTTAGTGTGTTACGAGTGTATCCTATCTAAACACTTATCCTCTCCTGAGGTGCCCCTCATCCAATTAACATTGGTTTACTTGCAAGCATCAGCTCGTTTCTTGCTATTTTGGCGTGGTTTACCATTGTAGTGTTCCGTTTGCCCTGCAACCTACACGCATGCTAGCGACCCAGAATTCATCAAGAGTACAAACAAGTAGTACATTTCAAGCTCATCAAGTTGTAGCATGAAGTATACGAAAACAACCATCTGTTGATAATATAAGTTACAATCAGGTAGCGTTACTGAATTAGCGCTGTGATAGCGGAAACCCGATGCCGTGGCGGGTGGTCGGGAAGGTGACGAACAGCATGCTCCCGACGACGCCGATGGCGACGGGCAGCACGGTGAGCACCTGCTTCGCGTCCTCCGACGGCACGGGGTAGAAGCACGCCACGAGGTTCTGGTCGAGCAGCGCGACGGCGGCGAAGATCATGACGGACACCACGGCGTGCACCAGGTCGAGGAACCGGACCCGGTACGCGGCCGCGGCGCGCGGGTCGTCCGGCGGCGCGCCGCCGTCGATGGCCCAGATCCCCCACGGGGTGGCGAAGCCGTAGCGGACGGCGCCCGTGGCGGCGTCCCGGAAGCTGTCGGTGAAGCTGAGCGCGAAGCAGGACAGCGCGCAGAGCGCCAGGAGAGCGCCGGCCATGGCGCGGTTGGCGCGCACGCAGTGGCCCTGCGCCGTCACCACCGGGGACAGCAGCTGGAACGCCAGCACGGTGCCCGTCGGCAGCAGCTTCGCCAGGTGCGCCGTGCTCTGGTACGTCTGGCTGATGGCCCGCTGCACCGGGCTCATCCCGCCGCCGTCGTCCGCCAGGGAGCGCCGCTTCACCAGCAGAGGCCGCCGCTGCTCACGGCGGCTGCTACTACCGTCGTCGTCGTGCTCCCGCTGAGACTCCACGTCGTCGTCATGCCGCTGTGTCGTTGTCGCCGCCGCCGCCATCGACCTGTCCGCACCAGATCGTCTTCGCCTCCTCGGTGATCGACCGGCGATAATGGCGCGCGCATGTAACCGATGGCGCGGCCGGTTAATTAGCCTTTGCCGCCGCCCATGGAACGTCCGGGGGATTTAAAGGCCGCGGGAACGAGAACGCGTGCAGTGCATGACGGGTTCGCCTGCACCGACGTGTCAGCCAGCCATTTCGTTCTGATCGGCACTTGGCTTGCAAGTTACAGGAACCCCGGGAGGCCCATCAACAAACAAATCGGGGGAGCTTGTGGTTGCTTACACAAGAAACGGCCGAACGGGGCTGGTGTTTTTGCGGCGTAATTCGGCCATGGCTTTGCTTCCGGCTGCACTCCAGCCCGTCGTCAAGCTTGCGACAGTAGGTTGAGTGACGGAAGGGGGCCGCGTGGTGGGTACACCGTACTTCCGTTCAGATCGCCACTTGACATTAAAGATCCAAACGGGGTGTAAGTGCAATTACAATACAAAGTTTAACCATACTTTAATTAATTTAAAATCATTAAAGTATAGTATTACACTATCGGTATTTTCCGTTAACCCTAATGGCCAACTGTCATACGAAGTGAGAATTGTTTTTTTTATACGTAGATGTAGGAAGTACTATGGAGCCGTTTCGCCAGGCTGGTTCCTGCTCGGACTCTGACACTGTTCACTCATGGGGTGTAGCGAGACTGCGAGAGAGAAGAGGGGAAGATCCGAAGATGGGAGGAGCACAGATTTTGTGAACAGACGAAGCGAGCTGGCGGAATTCATACCACAAACTCACAACGAAGCTGTCTGTGCAGTGTGCACATCCGTCTCACGTCACTTGAAGAGTCGTGGGAGCTCCTGCCCCTTCCAGAAGCTTCCGCACCCGTCGCCAGACCGGGCTCGTCGCCTCCTCTATCCAGACGCTTCTCACTTCCCCCTTTCTCTCCCTATTCTCCCGTCTCCTCCCCTTTACCAAACAAACCTCGCCGAGTCGCAAGGACAGTGAAAACGCCCAAACGAGCGCGGGCACGCCAACCAAAGCGGCGAAGCGCGAAGGAAGGAAGCAGCAGCCATGGGGCTTGACTACTACAAGATCCTGGGCGTCGACAAGGGCGCCACCGACGACGACCTCAAGAAGGCCTACCGCAAGCTCGCCATGAAGTGGCACCCCGACAAGAACCCCAATAACAAGAAGGAGGCCGAGAACAAGTTCAAGCAGATCTCGGAGGCATACGATGTAAGTGTGCGTGCGTCCGGAGAAATCCACGCCGGATTCACTGCCCAATCGAGCTCGGCAATGTCGTGACGCGCTCTTGCTCTATGTGGTCGCCGCGCAGGTCCTGAGCGACCCGCAGAAGCGCGCGGTGTACGACCAGTACGGCGAGGAGGGGCTCAAGGGGCAGGTGCCGCCGCCGGGCGCCGGCGGGGCGGGCTCAACCTTCTTCTCCACGGGCGGCGACGGGCCGAGGCCGACGGTGTTCCGGTTTAACCCGCGCAACGCGGATGACATCTTCGCCGAGTTCTTCGGCGGCTCCAGCCCCTTCGGCGGCATGGGCGGGAGTGGGATGCCCGGCATGCGGGCCGGCGGGTCGAGGTTCTCCTCGTCCATTTTCGGGGACGATATGTTCGGCTCTGCGTTCGGCGGCGGCGGCCCGGACGGGCACGGCATGCACACCGGCGGGCGGGCCGTGAAGGCGCCGGCCATCGAGCGGAAGCTGCCGTGCAGCCTGGAGGAGCTGTACAAGGGCACAACCAAGAAGATGAAGATTTCCAGGGAAATTGCTGACGCCAGTGGGTAAGTGCCTGCTGACCTGCTCTCTCTTCTCATCTCGGTCCCAGCATCGTTTATTTATTGTTCTTCGTTAATAGTATTTGAAATTGAACCGACGACGCCTTAAAATTGTTTGAGCTAACTGGATGAAGTGATCCCTGCCAGATTTATGCTTGTTTAATTTCTGCTGTTGAATTCATGCTGAACTTGCATCAATGTGTAGCTCACTCGGTTGAATTATATGATTTGTATTTGGCCATTTGGGTGTGCCAACTTGTTTGGCTCATGAGCTAGCTCCAGAACCCATTAAAAAAATAAAGAGAGAGCTGAGCTCCATTTGCAGCTTGTGTACTGACCACTGCTACCCTGTGTGTGTGTGCAGGAAGACGATGCCAGTGGAAGAGATCCTAACGATCGACGTGAAGCCCGGGTGGAAGAAGGGCACCAAGATCACGTTCCCGGAGAAGGGCAACGAGACGCCCCACACGATCCCGGCGGACCTCGTCTTCATCATCGACGAGAAGCCGCACCCGGTGTTCACCCGCGACGGCAACGACCTGGTGGTGACCCAGAAGGTCCCGCTGGCGGAGGCTCTGACGGGGCACACCGCGCGCCTGACGACGTTGGACGGGCGCAGCCTGACGGTGCCCATCAGCTCCGTGATCCACCCGGGGTACGAGGAGGTGGTGCGCGGCGAGGGCATGCCCGTCCCCAAGGACCCGTCCAGGAAGGGCAACCTCCGGATAAAGTTCGACATCAAGTTCCCGGCGAGGCTCTCGGCGGACCAGAAGTCCGGCGTCAAGAGGCTGCTCGGGCAGTAGAGCGCCTCGTGTTCTGGTGTGCTGTGTGTCAGACATTTTCGTGTTGTTGATCTTGAACTGGGGGATGCTGCCATTTGCAGCGTCCGTGACGACGCCGACGAGGAGGCAGGCCACCGAGCGCTGAGTATAGAACAAGCTAGTGGTGGTAAGTGGTATATGGTTGAGACCTTGAGATGCACAGCATAGGATTCCTTGTGCAATCTTCCAGACGGGTGGTGCTTGTCTGTTCACCGGTCCATGTCGTAACAGCCTTGCAAAGGTCGGATGGAATAATTATTGAGCACATACACGTACGTTCTCTGTATTTAGTGTGAGAAATAGTTATTGCAATGGCAATTGTACTCCCTCCCTCCATAAAAAAAACTCTCTCCTTCCCCTAAAATATAGTTCTTTTGAGGTCACTGTTTTTATTTCCATATTCAAGTGGTAATGAATATAGTTTATTTCCACATTTATTTAAATGGTAATGAATATAGATGTATATAGTTTATATTCATATGTTACTTTATACATTACTTAATGAATGTACAATTAGTTACTTAATAAATGTATAATTAGTTTTAAACGAATTATAATGTATAATTAGTTATAAACGAATTATATTTAGAATTATATTTTTAGATAGATTTTAATGAATGTGCAATTAGTTACTTAATAAATGTATAATTAGTTTTAAACGAATTATGACGTATAATTAGTTTTAAACGAATTATATTTAGAATAATATTTTTAGATGGAGTGAGTACTAACTTATGAAAAGCTATACTGAAAAGAAAATCTAGACCGGATCTTAGGCTCTCTCTTGCTCTTGCAGATCATCGTGTAAAACAGTGTCCTACAGGTCATCGTGCACTGTTAGACTACACTGGTGGATTTTGGACGTCGTTCGTTCATGTGCGCCAGACCGCCATCACCTTGATCAAGGAACTGCTGGAACCCGAGAGATCTCACCATCCCAAAAATGTTACACATAATAACATCCGCACGACCTCGCTATTCAGTTGAATTAATTTCAAATCAAGTCAACTGAATCTCACATCCATCTTTTTCTCACAGCTCAGATTATCCTATATGAGTAATTTATGTGAAAATTCAGGTCCCATTTGGAACATATAGATTTCACCGGAATCAGTTCAGTAAACTTTCCTAGAATCAAAAGGGGAGCCGTCAACAGGCGTCTGAACAGTTGACCAAGCAAGAAAGTAGTAGAAACCAACAAATTATCGTATCGTTTTATATTCCAATCATGCGTGTGCAAGTCCACGAGAAAATTACAAGCATGTGTCCATTAAAAGGCAGGACATATGCCAGGATCACTTTAACTAATCTAAACAGTCTTATTTCATCTCGATCCTCCAACTGAAAAAAATAAGCTGGTGGATATGCAATCCTGGCTGATAAAAAAAGACGCCAGAGGAAATACCTGAAGATTTCCGACAATAATAAAGCACATACCGAGATATATCACACAAACACCTCATGAGTAATAAGTAAGCGTGACGGCTGCAGTGGTCGTTCTTACCTATCCAGACCATGCATGAGGAGCTACACCATGGCTAACAGAGCTCAACCTATCATGCAGGGGGTTATGTTCTGCAGGCTGGCCTGCAGCCACCATACGGAGTGCAAGGCCCTCAACCTGATCCTTCGAGTAACCCATCCGAGTAACCTTTTCAGCAATGTCTACCGGATGGTTCAGCACTGACTGGGGTCCCAAGTGATGAAGCACCATGGGAGAACTGCCATGTGCTTGTTGATTAAGGACAGCAACAATAGTAGCAGGATTGCTGGAAGGGCTTCCATAAGCAGGGTTATAGGTCTGTGCATTCCCTTGTATCGTATATGATGCTACACCGCATGGACTAACTTTGCTTGGCTGAGGTACAAATGAGCCATTGCCGAGTGAATGAAGCTGCTGATGCTGCTCCGCCAGTGGAACAGAAACTGTGTTGCTTTGTACATAAACAGGAGCAGCTTCATGATGCTTCCGGTGGGATGAAGAAATTGTAGAGTATGAAGGTGGCACAACTATGCCCCCACTGCGTGCCTCAGCATTACCACAGGCAGACTGATGAGGCCCATATGGAGGATATACTAGTGTGACCTGAGGTGTACTATGAGCATGTGGAGAGGACGTTTGCAGCTGAACCATCTGTGCTGGACCTTGCTGGATGTTGCTGTACTGCTGCTGTAGTACCTGTGGTTGTGGTTGCCTTGCCTGTGACAAAACCTGCTGGCCGGTCTGATGTTGCCATTGGTGCTGCGGATGAGGGTAGAATTCTGGTGCCTGACTGGTTACCTGAGATACCTCAACTACTGTCGGTGGCTGAGTTTTCCGAGTGTGTGTCTGCAGAGATTGACCAGCAGCTTCGAACATTTGGGCCTGTCTGTGATCCATATGGCTTTGGCCTCGCATACAGTACACAGCAGTTTGGTTCGAGCGCTGCTGGTCTTGGACTGGCACCAGTTGCTGTAGAATAAGGCCACTGCAACTTTGGAATTGCACAGGAGGTGACTGAACAGCATTTACTTGGTGCAATGGCACAAGGGCAACCTCATTTTCCCTATTCATGAAAACTGATGGAGCAGTACCTTCACTCTTTTGTGCAGAATCCTCATGTACTATCTGAAGTTTTGTCATTTCTTTCTGAGTTTCAGCAAGCTCCTGCTTTTCCTGAACAGCCTGCACAGATTTCTGAACCTGTCCATGAAAGTAGGTAAATGTCATCATAGAGATGATGAGACCATATGTTACACATAACTTTAGGTAAAAAATGTGCACACGATATCAGCAATCATGTTTATCTCAGTAGTCTGCCACAATTTTAATATCTAAATACAATAGGCATTGTTTAAAAAATTCATTCCATAAACCTTTAAAAAAAGCCAGAAACCAAGGTCCGCAGCCCCTAGGCGAACAGGGAAAAATCATAGCAAGACAGCATCTGTTTTTCCTTTCTTTTTCCTTTTTTCTGGGGTGTGTGTGTGTGTGTGGGGAGCTTTACGAAACTTTCTTGCAGCATCTAATCCCTCTATCCCCGAATAAATAGATTCCTAAAATTAAAAATTGTCTACAAATAAATCAGCCTCTAGGAGATCGAAGTCCCCTCTATTTACTGCACCTCCTTTCTCCATCTCCACCAATCCAACCTTGAGTTTGTGTAGTTTGTCTAACGATTCAACTGAAAGATCATCCCATCATATTTCAGTTATATGATTTAGTTGGAAAACACTGCCCATTCATGACATATATTTTGTACTGTTCAGTCATAAACCAACACTTCGGCAAATTGCTACTTAAACAATAGTCTACAAGAAACAGGAGACCGAATCTAGTTACGGAAAATTTTGAAACCAAACATAAAGCGTTCAGAGTTAATGGCGATGATACTTCGCAGCAGACAGTAGTGCTAGTGCATCATGCAACGGAGCTGAAATAAAAACAGCAAAGTACTTCGATATTTCAATGCAAAAAATGATATACCTCTTTCACTTGCTTTTCAACGCACCGGAAGTTCAGATTTGCTTCGTTATGGTAATCCATCACGTCACTTCGTAATTCTCCAATGGACCTTTCCAGTCTATAGCAGTATAACTCCAACTGTGACAACCTACCGCTGATAACGTCCAGTGAATTCAACAGGTTATCTGCTTGTTTCTTCATGCAGCTTTCTATGGCGTGTGTTACGATTTCTTTAGAGATCTTCTCTTGCTCGTGGAAATTAACAAATGACATCAACAGCCTGTTCTCCTGGAAATCCTGATTCATTGGGATAACAGACATATTAGACGACATAGGATGAACATAACAGTTCAGCATATAAGATGAACAATCTCTCCTGTGTCTAGTTAACAGAAACACAACTTCACGTATCACTGCATCAGGCGCCTAAGGAAAAATCTCCTAATTTGGCATGCTACCCTAGCTGTAGCAAGAGCCCCACGAATTTGTATAAAAAAGTCGGCCGATACAAACGAGAAACCTCAACTGGCTAACTCGTCCACTCCTTTGACTCCAACGGGCCAGAATAACCAGGGAAAAAAAAGCAGAACCCAAACCCTACGCTTCAAAAGCGGCCTACGAAGATCCATATCCGCAGTCACACGCAACGCAAGCAACAGACGATAACCCCGCAACCGTTGGCACAAACCAAACCAGAACAAGGCAGCAAGGTGCACCCCCATCCCCGGCAACGAGCAATGAACGAACCGGCCGCTCCTGTCAACGCACCACGCGCACACGAAACCACACCCTCCACAGTCGTTGCTACATATCAGAACAGAGCAACAAGGTGCGAACACATCCCCGAGAACGAGCAACGAACCCGCGGCTCTTGTCAACGCACCCACGCGTCAGGCGCGGAGATCTCGCGCGGGTAGATCGAAAGGCGGGCGGGCGGGCGGGCTCGTACCTTGTGCCGGAGCGCCTGGTCGAAGGAGCAGCGCTTGGGGTCGGGCGAGAGGCCGAAGGCGCCGGAGACGGACGCGGCGGCGGGCCGGGCCGGGGACGCCATGCTACGGGTCGGCAGCGGTCGGCGGCTGCGCTAGGGTTTCCTCAGGGGGGACTGGGGGAGGCTCTGCGGTGGTCAGAGGATTCGAACGGGAAGAGGAGGGAAGCGACGACGAAAGGGAGGACTGGAGGAGGAGGCGTGGGCGAGGAGCGGAAGCCAAGAGAAAAGAAGAGTAAAAGCTAAAGTAGCGTTCGAAAAAAGCGGTGCAAAGAGCCACCACCCCCACCCCCGCCGGCCGCCGTATTTATTCCGCGCCCGCATCGACAGTGTAGTGCAGTCGGTGGAGCCGTGGTTGGGGGGAAAGGGAAAAGCACGGCTCCGCGGTCACGCGACCCGAGCGAGGGCGGCTGCGTGCGCGCCTGCCTCCTGCCCAGTGCGGACCGCGTGCGTCCTCCTGCCCGGTGCGGTTGGTCAGGTCCTGGACCGTGCGCGTTGCCGTGCAGCCGAGCCGCTCGTGATCCGCGCGGGTCAATGCCACTTGCCCACGCGCCTGGTTTTATTGCACCGCACCGCACGCGTGTTTCACGACTTGCAGCGGACACGGCACCCATCACCGTGTCCTAATCCCGCGCGACACTGTAGATCGTACTACCAGTGCAACTGGATCCTCGGGAAGACGTGCAGTCATACTTTATTCTAGAATGCAATTATTTGTGCGACACCGAAATGTATACTCGTTTGTTGAGGATAATCCTGCCTAGGACGACGGCTACAATTGTGTGGATCTTCTAGAGCGTTCACCATTTTACGTTCTTGGCTCAGGCAGCTAGCTGCTGCGTGGATCTGACCTGCGCTGTTTTTAGGGGCGACGACACGAGTCGAGACGACGCGTTCAAAATAGACGGGCAGGTTTGGCTCGACCAATCGACAAGTCAATGTTATCTTGCTTACCAAAACCTACCCAACTTGGCAACTTGGGTTGAGTTACATATATATGGATGGACTAGCACTAGCCTAAAGATATACAGCTGCACGTCCACGTTTCATCCAGAGCGACACATTTTTCTTTTTGGTCATAGGCCGGCCTTTTCCAAACCCCGGACGTTGATCTCCCGCCCGAAAGCTGCGGCTGCGAGCGTGCCCACGGTCCGAAATGTATTGGTTCGGCTCGAAGCTCTGAGCTGCGGATAGGCACGGGGGTGAAGCGAATCTGGAGGTGAGCTGTCACGCTGACTTGGATTCGGGGGTTGGCTGCCGGCTGGTGACGTCCCCTCCCTGCCCTGCCACACAAAAACCTGGTGGTCTGTGCTGCGCGGGGGCGTGGGATGTGGCTGGCGACGTCCCGGTGATCCCTTTCGCCGGGCCGGCGTTGCGGGGCGGGGCGGGCCACAGTGCCGCATGCTGCCACCGCCCACCGGGAGCAATCGAATCCATGCACGAAATTTGGGTTATTAGGCTGTCTCCCAGCAAGACACGCTAAGGTCTCGTTCGGTTGTGCCCAACGAGACCGGATTAGATCTGAATTAAGGACCAATCCAGATTAAATCTGAGCTCAATAAAATTTCTAGATCATATTTTTTTGTGTTTGGTTAAGCCTATCAGGATTCTAGCCCATGGGTTTGGAATTTTTTTTTGCGAGCGGAGCTCCTGGATCAGAGCCAGGACACGAAGGGTCTGGAAACAAATCCAAGGCAGGCGACATTCCGACTTCCGAGCGATGGCGGCGACGCAAGCAAGAAGAGAAGGTGCCGGTGAGTGGTTTGTCGGCGTCGCGACGACGACATCCTCCCCTACCGCTGACAACTTCTATGGAAACCTTCCCTCCAGTTAGTCCCTCTCTCTTTTTGTTAGATAGGGTTTCGAGTCATTTCTTGGTCCTGGTGTTCATGGTAGATGGGCGGTGTCGTGGTTGGGGGAGGGGGCCTGGGGGCGCGGGGGGCGTCGGTCACTAGAGATGGCGGCGAAAATCATGCCGACTGTCGAGTGCTTGGTGCCCGGGACGAGCGTCGGCAACTGATATGCATGATGGGTAATTTATTGATCTGGATAATCGTCTCCATTGCATCCGAGGACACGATCGATCGGCCGACTGGGTATTTGCAGAACTTACAAAGGTGCCCACGGCAACGTTTAGAACAGTGGAGAACAAACAGGAAGAGATCGATTTCTATGGTCAGTAATTCATTTTAAGCATTCGTCTTTTGAATATTTGGTGAATAATGAATGTCCACTGAGATTTGTCGTAGGATCGATGCCACCATGCCATAGCAAGATATCTTCTGATCCGATGGTAGCTTGCCATCATGTCATCGCTAGTGAAAATATCTAGCCAAAGAGAGATGAAGGTTAGGTAGCAAATTCGTCTAGCTGTTGACGACACATCTAGCTAGCAAGGTTATCAGGCTATGCTAGACTATGCAACATGCATCTTACTGCCTTGGCTTCAATGATATGGACATTTGGGAGCTAAGCTAGCCATGTAGTCGCTGCTGCTGCCAGTGGCTTGTTCCACTCGTTCCTTTCGTCTTTAGGTATTTTCTATTATGTTATCCACTCCTCTATTATTACATAGACCCATAGTTAACATGTTAACTCCTCTTCTATAAAATGCTTGGCTATGATTGTTAGATACATGATCCATCAGCACAGGCATTGTCATTTTTCCTTGTTTTGGCTGATAGCTAAAAGGTTATTCAAAAAGAATAAATTATTTTCAGGACATGAACTTCAACACCACGCTTCCTATGAAGACTGTCATAAGTTGTACCTTTGTGATGTATACTGTATAGTTTAACTTTAGGCTTTGTTAGGTTAGGTAGAAGACTGTAATGTGAAATCCACTAGGGAGCACTTATATTATCCTTGCAGAGTGGTGAGACTGACAGTAGCTCGACTTGATTTGCTGATCGTTGACATGTAACTAAACCAAAACTATTTCCTGAGAATCTGCACACAAGGTAGCTGAAAACTTGTACCTGAAAACCGAAAATTGTATCTAAAGCTTCGCTTTTGTCTAGTAGATAGCTTTTTTCTAATTGTAATTTGTTTAATATGGTAGCACATTATTCTGCACTTTTAATTTGCTAACTGTTAGCACCAGTCTAATTATCTAACAACCTACTGATTTTTTAGATTGTCCCTGCTCTAGTAAGAGTCAGCGAGGACGAGCCTCCCCCATCCTAGGTGCTAATGTCTGACCCATTTTTCCTAGGTACCGTCCAAGAACCTAAAGAAATTGAATTATATGACCTGTGTAACTAGCTTTAGTAATAACTATTTATTATTCCTCTTGATGCTACTTTTAGCTTTGCTATGGACATGAGCAATAGAGATCACCTTAGGAGGAGGAAGTAGGATGATTGCGACCTCTTCCTTTTGATTCTCCTTTCCCTACATCTCTTGTATGTTGTTTTGATAAGCTGCTATACGTGAAGCTAAATCTTTGAAAAGTTGTAGGTTTGTTGCTACTATTTTCACAATAGCTTTAATCCCCTTCATGTGATGCTATCTAGTTTTTCTTATCCTGGTGTGAATTAACAGTCATCATAGAATGAACTAATTATTATGTGCAATCACCGTCAAATGTCATGAAAAAACTAGGTTGTTATTAGATCCATATTTGCAGCATATTGCTCGATTTTCATGCCCAAGTTGATTGGTCCTTTTGTCATCATGAAGCACAAGGTCACTTTTGATTTATGATGCCTGTTTTTTTCTTAATTATAATTCATGATGACATCTTGAATATGCCTCTGGTCATTGTATCTCGACGTTTCAGACAACAAAGTACAGCTAAATGCAGGTGTTGGGGTCGTGCTTCGGTGCGCCGAAGGTCTCACACGAAGAAGCAGCTTCGGCTGGAGTCGTCTCCAAGAGATGGCCGAAGGTTCCCTTTCATGGAGCTTCGGCGTTTTAAACCGACATAGAGATAGAATGACCTTTTTATTCATATAGGTCTGAGTCAATGTTGTAAACATTTGTAAGGGGCATAATTGTAATTTGTCACAGGCTGCGACCTGCGCCTATAAATAGATGAACAGTACCACTGTACTGTTCACGCGAACCTGTCATTTGCCTTCACATCACGCTTGTACTCTTGCCCTCCTCAAGACCGAAGGTACATCTGTCATTTATATTCATTCGTATTAATAAAAATGGAAATGATTCTATGTTAATATTTGAATGTCCATTTTATACCTCATGATTTATATGAATGCTTCATCCCGCGTTATTATGTTTACGAAGGTGTGTTCTTCGTAACCTTCGTCCGAAGTTCCTTATGTCCCGAAGGGATGTAATGAAGCGAAGGACGAAGGACATTTATATTTAACATTTTCTGTGTTGCCTTGTTCTTAACTCTTAGCATTTGAGAACAAGCCCCCAACATTGGCGCCCACCTCCGGTGAACTCACTTCCACTTTTCTGAGCTGATGGCTTCGTTCAACAACCAAGCTGGAGCTGCTTCGGCTTCGAAGCTGGTGCTCCCGATAACAGGCGGTTCTTGCTCAGAGCCGGCTAACAAGAAGCAGAAGAAGGAGGCTCAGAGAAGGGTGCAGCATGTTGGAGTGCAGGGACCTTTCATCAAGTCAAAATGGTCTCATATTCCAATTACCTTCTCTCAGGAAGACCTTCAGCTTAAGGATTATCCTCACAATGATGCTATGGTTATTTCTTGCGTGATTAAAGGATTTCTGGTCCACAATGTCCTAGTTGATACAGGCAGTGCAGCTGACATTATATTTGCTAAAGCCTTCAGACAAATGCAAGAGCCTGAAGACAAGATCCATGATGCTACGCACCCTCTTTGTGGCTTCGGGGGGCGGCAGATTGTGGCCCTTGGGAAGATTACCATGCCGGTAACCTTCGGATTTGTCAACAACACAAGGACTGAGCAAATTGTGTTTGACATTGTTGACATGGAGTATCCTTATAATGCTATCATTGGTCGTGGAACTCTTAATGCTTTCGAAGCAATTCTTCACCCAGCTTATCTCTGCATGAAGATACCTTCGGACCAAGGACCTATTGCTATTCATGGAAGCCAGGAAGCTGCTAGAAGGGCCGAAGGAAGCTGGACTGATTCCAAGGCAATCCATAATATAGATGGAGCTGAAGCTTGTGAACAGTATAAATTCAGGAGGGAGAAGGCAGCTTCAGCAGATCAGCCGAAGCCCATGTTATTGTGTGAGGATGTAGCAGAGCAGAAGGTGTTGTTGGGCTCGCAATTATCTGAAGACCAGGAGAAAACCTTGATAAGGTTTTTATTCAACAACAAAGATGTCTTTGCATGGTCAGCTAATGATCTCTGCGGAGTAAATCGGGATGTTATTGAACATTCGCTTAATGTTGATCCATCCTTCAGACCCCGAAAGCAGAGGCTTCGGAAAATGTCTGATGATAAGGCCGAAGGGGCTCGCAATGAAGTGAAAAGACTCCTCAGTGCAGGAGTTATCAGAGAAGTGAAGTACCCAGAGTGGCTAGCTAACACTGTTATGGTAAAGAAGGCCAATGGCAAATGGAGAATGTGTATTGATTTCACAGATCTCAACAAGGCTTGTCCGAAGGATGAATTCCCGCTGCCAAGGATAGATTCTTTAGTTGATGCAGCAGCTTCTTCGGAGCTCATGAGTCTCCTGGACTGCTACTCAGGCTATCATCAAATCTGGATGAAGAAGGAAGATGAGCCGAAGACTAGCTTCATAACCCCAAGTGGTACATATTGCTATCTTCGGATGCCTGAGGGGCTCAAGAATGCTGGAGGGAGTTTCAGCAGAATGACTGCGAAGGTTCTCCAATCTCAGATAGGCAGAAATGTGTTGACCTATGTTGATGACATTATCGTAAAGAGCACGAAGCAAGAAAATCATATTGCTGATTTGCAGGAGACCTTCGCCAGCTTCAGACAGGCTGGTCTGAAGCTGAATCCAGAAAAATGTGTCTTCGGAGTGAAGAAGGGCAAGTTTCTTGGATGTCTGGTTTCAACGAAGGGGATCGAAGCTAACCCAAATAAAATCGAAGCTATACTTCGAATGGAGCCACCAACCACAAGAAAGGGGGCCCAAAGATTGACAGGAAGGCTGGCATCCCTCAACAGATTTATATCCAGATCAGCAGAAAGAAACTTACCATTCTTCGAGGTGCTGAAGTCAGCTGAAGTCTTTCAATGGGGCCCAAGTCAGCAAAAAGCCTTCGAAGAGCTGAAGCAATACTTAATAGATCTCACAACATTAACTCCACCAACCCCAGGGGCTCCTCTGTTGTTGTATGTGGCAGCTTCGCACTCAGCAGTAAGTGCGGCACTTGTCCAGGAGAAGTTTGATGGACAAGCCAAGAAGCAGGTCCCAGTATATTTTGTGTCTGAGGTCCTC
Organism: Zea luxurians; assembly: GCA_029449295.1. Lineage (NCBI taxonomy): Eukaryota > Viridiplantae > Streptophyta > Magnoliopsida > Poales > Poaceae > Zea > Zea luxurians. Next base: position 95,492,769 of record JAOPSE010000012.1, read on the forward strand.
AGTGTCTCAAAGAAAAATTATACAGAGCTGGAGAAGGTGTTGTATGCCGTTTTAATGGCATCCAGGAAGCTTCGGCATTACTTTCAGGCATTCAACATTATTGTTCCTTCTTCGCAGCCGTTGAAGGACATCATGAGGAATAGAGAAGCTACCGGGCGTATTGGAAAGTGGGCTGCGGAGCTTAATGAATTTTACATTGATTATGTGCATAGATCCTCAATTCAGTCTCAAGCATTGGCAGATTTCATTGCCGACTGGACGCCAGGGGCTCAGGACGAAGAAGCGAATAAAGATGCCGAAGCATGGACAGTGTTTTGTGACGGCTCTTGGGGAACCTTCGGAGCAGGTGCAGCTGCTGTGTTGGTCTCTCCGTCCAAGGTTAAAACTTGTTATGCAGCAAGACTTGACTTCAGCTGCACAAATAATATCGCTGAGTACGAAGCTTTGCTCCTGGGTCTTCGGAAACTAAAGGCAATGGGGATCAGAAGGGCAATTCTTAAAACTGATTCCCAGGTTGTTTCGGGTCATATTGATAAAAGTTGCAAGGCTAAGGACCCGAAGCTTGAAAAATACCTAGACACGGTCCGAAGGATCGAAGCTTCCTTCGAAGGATTTTCTGTTAAGAATATCCCTCGAGGACAAAATGAGCATGCTGATTTATTAGCCAAGTCTGCAGCACAGGGGCTGCCACTACCTTCGGACGTGTTCTTCGAAACAATAAAGGCACCTTCAGTGGAGCTACTTGAAAGAGCAGTCCTTAACATTTCTCCTGTCTACAGTGAAGATTGGAGAACAGAAATAATCTCTTACCTTCAGGGAAACTTTCTATCAGATGACGAAGCTTATAATAAGAGGATAGAGGCAAGAGCTCGTCCCTATGTCATGATAGAAGGGGAGTTATACAAGCATGGAGTTTGTGCCCCGCTGCTCAAGTGCTTGTCTAGGGCCGAAGGTATAGAGTTGATGAAGGAGATACATGCAGGCTTGTGCGGATCCCACATTGGATCCAGGCCGTTACTTGGAAAAGTGTTCCGCCAAGGATTTTATTGGCCGAAGGCAGCTTCGGATGCAGCGGAGTTAGTCCAAAAGTGCGAAGGTTGTCAAAAATGTGCAAGAGATCAAAAACAACCTTCGTCATTAACACAGCTGATACAACCCATCTGGCCATTGCAAAGGTGGGGCCTTGACTTGTTGGGTCCATTGCCACCGGCCCAAGGCAACCTAAAATATGTTATAGTAGCTGTGGAATATTTTTCCAAGTGGATTGAGGCGAAGCCATTAGCCACAATAACTTCGGCCATCGTCCAAAAATTTTTCTGGCAGAATATTGTCTGTCGCTTCGGAGTGCCGAAGGCTATCACTGTAGATAATGGAACACAGTTCGACTCCGAAGATTTCAGAAATTTCTGTGATCAAATTGGCACGAAGATCCATTTTGCATCAGTCAGGCATCCGGAGTCGAATGGGCTTGTTGAAAGGGCCAACGGCATCATAATGACAGGGATAATGAAGCTAATTTTTAATCAACCAAGGGGAAAATGGCCAGATCAGTTGACCAAAGTGGTGTGGAGCCACAATACAACAACATCAAGGTCTACAGGCTTTACCCCATTCAAGTTATTATTTGGTGACGAAGCAATAACTCCAGAAGAAGCTAAAGCTGGGTCAATAAGAGTGGTAGCTTCGGCAGAATCAGGTGCCGAAGATACTTGCCTTGTGGAAAAAGATGCCTTAGAAGGGATCAGGCTTCAGGCCGTGGAAAATATCAACAAATACCAGGCTGAAACAATCAAATGGCGAGATAGAAAAGTCCGGCTAAAAAATATTGAGCCAGGACACTTGGTGCTTCGGAGAGTGGCCAACCCGGATACAGTAGGCAAGTTGCAACTGAAATGGGAAGGGCCTTTCTTAGTAGCATCTTCGTCAAGGCCTGGTTCGTACAGACTGAAGGACATGGATGGCAATGAAATTCCAAGATCTTGGAATGCCGATGAGCTTCGGCGGTTCTATGTATAACTTGATGTAATTTTATCTTTTCTTTTCTTTTTTATGGCACCCTTTTCCTTTCTAAAGGGGGAGAAAGGTTTTTAATGGGGCCATCATATGTAATTTTCCTTTTTAGTTTTATAAGAGCAAAATCCCCCAAAGAATGTAAATGTAAAAGCTGAGAGCGCACCATCGAGTGCCGAAACTGAAAAAAGAAAAAAAAAAAGAGGCTCCGAAGTCGTCCCCAAGGGGATGCAGAGCTTACAGCGAAAAGTCAACGCTGATTCCGCCGAAAGTAAAAGGCGAAGAAGCTCCAAAGTCGTTCCCAAGGGAATGCAGAGCTTATACCGTCTAAGTAAAAGACGAAGAAGCTCCAAAGTCGTCCCTAAGGGGATGCAGAGCTTACAGCGAAAAGTCAACGCTGATACTGCCTAAGTAAAAGGCGAAGAAGCTCCAAAGTCGTTCCTAAGGGAATGCAGAGCTAGTGTGTGGTTGTTTCTAAGTAATGGCTGACAATGTGGCTTCGGACATATGCTTCGGACATTCATTCGCGCATTGCATTACATCATAACATTTGCATGCATAAGCATTCATTCATAGCATCTGTGTACCAAAGTGGTTGCTTCGGCAGAAGGGAGAATTGGCTTTTTATGAATCGTTGTGTAAAAGAAAAGTTTTGGAGAAGAGGTTTTTATGATTCGTTATGCTATGTTATGTACGAAAGAGAAAAGCTTCGTTGCTCAGCTTCGTTGTATACAAAAGAGAATTGGTCTTTTATGCTTCGTTGTGTACGAAAAGAAGGGAAGGTGTTTTTTCGCCTTCGGCTCAAAATACTGATTTCGTCCACATCAAAGCGCATCAAGCAAAGGGTAAGAATATATTACAAGGTATGTACAAGGTTCCTTGAAGACAGTCTAATTGTATTTACAAGAATTGTTACAAAAATATCCTGAGTTTTTCTATAGCATATTTCTACTGATCCTCATTAAGTTTCAGCTTCGGCAACAGCTTCGGCGACATAACTTAGGCGTCATCTTCACTTTCGTCATCCTACATAAATCAAGGAATTATAAGTAAAAATCAAGAGCAAAGGAAAAGGTAACTCCGAAGTATCATTTCTTACTGGTTCAAGATGACTTCGTGCTTCGTCTCCAGCTTTCTCCCGCCCGCCTTTTGTCCATATCATTTTTATAAATCTATTGGAGATACTTCGGGCGAGGTCAGGCATATCATCCAGGATTGATGGAGATAAGGTGAAGTTGGGCCTGTTGACAATTTTTCCGTGTTCGCAGCCGGCCTTCAGAAATGCAGCAGCGGTACCCCGAGAAGCCACCCAGGCACAGAAGTCACCATGCCCAGCTATGACTTCGTCGAGCTCGTCAATCTCCCCCTCAATATGTTCGAAGGTCTTCGGCAGATCTTCAGCTGAGGGGGTGAATTTTTCACTACTGGCTCCAACTGAGTAAAAAATCTTTCTTAGTCGTTCAATGCACTTGTTGCTAAATTTCAAGCAGTTTTCTTGAAGATTTGTCAGTAGTTTTCTCAAATCTGAATTTTGCTGAGCTTCGACTTCAAGTTTTGCAGTAAGATCTTGTTTTTCTCGTTCGAATTGCTCAGACTGGCGGAGTAGCTTCGTATTCAGTTCTGATATTTTTGCTTCAGCTTCCGCCAATAAACCTTCGGTTGCCTGGAGCTCAAAGTTCTTTTTCTCGAAAGCATCTGATTGCTCCTTTATTTTGTTTTCCAAATTTCCAATTATAACTTCATGCTTTTTATCTTCAAGATCTTGTTGCATTTGCAAGGCTTTGCTCAGCAGCATACTCTGTACGAACACAACCTTCGTCAGACATGTTTTTATTAGAAGCGACAAAAGTTAGGTGGCAAGTTGTTCACCTTGAAGTTGGAGTAAAATAAACTACCAACGACATGTTGTCGTCGGTAGCGGCTGATGTCTGACTCTAGCTTCGGAAAACCGATACTCTTTGATAGAGTACCGATTACCCTAGCCCCAGTCTGGTCTCGAATGCAGCCTAGCTTTTCATCATCCACACCTCCAAATAGGAGAGCACCTGGTTTGTAGCCGCAAGATTTCGCATACTCTTTAAGTTCTTCCATTTCGTCTTTTGTAAGTTTTTGCCCAATTAAATTCTGAAAGGAGTAGGCTTCTTCATCCGAAGTATCTTCGGCTATTTCTTTTCCTTTTTCAGGCACTGTGGCCATGGATTTTTCAGTAGCAACACCAGCTTCTTCTGCATCTATGTCCTCCAAAATTTTGTTAATATCCGCAATGGTCGTTTCTAAATTAACATCTTCGGCTGTAGTGGCTTCGGTAGCCGCGACTTCCGAAGGTGTGACTTCGATGTTTTTGGTGCTTTCGGCAGCTGCTGTTTTCTGAACTGACGCCCTTGGCGGCGTCTTATCGATAACTTCAGTTACCGTAATGATTCTTTGCCGTTTGGGTTTGCTTATCTTCGCCTGATCCGGCTCGTCCACCTTTTGAAAAAGCTTCGTCAGTTGGAGCCCTAATGGACTTAGCTTCGTGGGCATAGGTTCAGTCATTACCTTTAAAATTTCTTCCACGTCGCTGGTAGAAGGCGGTGTGGGGGTCCTCTCTTCTTCGGATATTTTTCGTTTCGGACTTGATATTTTCCTTTTCTTCGGGATTTTCTTCTCTACTGCTGGTTCCTCTTCATCCTTTGTCAGAATTTCAGTTACTCTTTTTCTTTTGTGGCCTTCGGCACCCTTGTTCAACTGCTCATAGTCCGGGTACTCGAAGCCCAGGGCATCGAATACTCGGTTCAGCCTTCGCTTCGGTCGGGCGCCGAAGGCTGCTGTCATTAATTGATCCTCTTTTTTGGAGTAATTCCCCAAGATTTCATTGCACATTGTCTCAACTGTGTCTAACCACTCTTTGCAGGGTTTCTTAAAGTACTTCTTGAATTTAAAATGATAGGGCAGACGGACCAGCTCCCCCTTCTTCTTTTCTCCCTTCAGCTTCGGCATTTCCCACTCTTTTAAAGTAGGGAAAACTCTGAATGCCAAGAACTCCTGAACTAGATCCCTGGTGCCAATATTCTCCGAAATAATTTCAAATTCGCCCAGAGCAGCCCAGGTGGGACCTTTTAGATCGCCGATGCGGCATCGTGGCCTCGTCTCTCCGAAGATCAAATCCAGAGGGCTTTGTACCAATTTTTCTTTGTCTTCGTCAACTTTTACATAAAACCATTCAGATTTCCAGCCTGCTGGCCATTTGCTTCGGTAGCTGAGTACAGGACACTTTGTTGTCTTCCGGTAGGCAAAATTGTAGCAACCGAAATTATCATGTAGCCCATCTTTCCTGGCCTTGGTTTGGTAATGTAATTCGTGAACTCGGCAGAAGCTATCAGCAAACGGTTCCACAGCTTGGCTTCGGAGGGCCCAGATATAAACATTGAGCCTAACGATGGCGTTAGGAGTCAATTGATGAAAATAGATACCAAACCTCCTCAATATCTCCGCAACAATATTGTGAAGAGGGAATCTTAGCCCAGCTTTTAAAAAACTCTTGAAGATAACAATCTCATCCTCCTTTGGCTTCGGGGTGGTTTCCTCTCCCCCGAAGCGAAGTAACTTCTTCTGATCTTCATTGAAATAACCAGCTTTCACCATCTTCGAAAGGTCAGCCTTTGAGACGGTTGATTTCCCAAAATCCAGGTGGCTGGGCTTGCTGGGCATGGCAATGTGGTAGTCATCCTCGGGGTCAGTCCCCTCAATGTTTTCTTCTTCTTCGGCTGTTGTTGGGTTTGCTGCGGCAGCAGGCCTTTCTTCCGCAGTCACTAGACCGGAGCGCTGCATCGCTTCGGAGATGGGCACAGTGTCCGAACCTTCGGCTTCGTCTCCCTCACGTACAACTTTGGCAGTAGATCGCACTCGTGCCATGTGATTCTGAGTTTGGGGAAGTCAAAAACTTTTTTCTTTTTTCTTTTCTCCGAAGCTCTCCTTTCTGACGAAGCAAGCGTCGAGAAGGACCTTCGTTCGATTTTGAGAATCAAGCTTCGGCTATGGTGGAAAATTTTGGCAGCAAAACAGTGCAAATAGCAATGAATGCTGTGATAACTTCACACCTACCCGCTTGTTTATATACTACTGCAGGTAAGAAGGCGAAGCGGCAAGATTTTTACACCAGACGGGCGGTCACTTGTACTCGCTGAGCAGTGGACCGCAAAGATCAAACAGTAACTCTGCAAGGTGGGCCTGGCACGTACTCGGAAGCCGGATCGTTTCTCCGCAACGAGCTCAGGGAAGGTGTTTTTTGGACCTTCGGCTTCCCGAAGCTGAAGAAGTTTTTTTTCACGGGTCAAGCTCGTTACGAAAAACGATCTAGCACCGCGAAAGGGGCTACTGTTGGGGTCGTGCTTCGGTGCGCCGAAGGTCTCACACGAAGAAGCAGCTTCGGCTGGAGTCGTCTCCAAGAGATGGCCGAAGGTTCCCTTTCATGGAGCTTCGGCGTTTTAAACCGACATAGAGATAGAATGACCTTTTTATTCATATAGGTCTGAGTCAATGTTGTAAACATTTGTAAGGGGCATAATTGTAATTTGTCACAGGCTGCGACCTGCGCCTATAAATAGATGAACAGTACCACTGTACTGTTCACGCGAACCTGTCATTTGCCTTCACATCACGCTTGTACTCTTGCCCTCCTCAAGACCGAAGGTACATCTGTCATTTATATTCATTCGTATTAATAAAAATGGAAATGATTCTATGTTAATATTTGAATGTCCATTTTATACCTCATGATTTATATGAATGCTTCATCCCGCGTTATTATGTTTACGAAGGTGTGTTCTTCGTAACCTTCGTCCGAAGTTCCTTATGTCCCGAAGGGATGTAATGAAGCGAAGGACGAAGGACATTTATATTTAACATTTTCTGTGTTGCCTTGTTCTTAACTCTTAGCATTTGAGAACAAGCCCCCAACAGCAGGTTAACATGGTTGTCTGAAACGTTAATTATTAATACCCGAGATAGCAATATCCTCCATATTTGCAGTGAGTTCATAGAATTGATTATATTTTAAACGTCCATTGTGATAACTTCTAATTTTCTAGAATTTCTGTGTAGTTCATGAGACACATGGCTTGAATTTCTGTGTAGTCCATATGTTTGTTGTTGCTATCATTGGATGGAAAAGCAGACACAACTGCTATAGTCTGATTAGGAAAAAGGTGGTCAGTTGCTGTTATTGGAGGCACAAATTGTTATTTTCAAGTTGCTGTCAGGCACTACCGGAATCGCGTTCTTTGCCGAGTGTCTAAAGGCTATTTTACACTCGGCAAAGGCTTTGCCGAGTGTAACACTCGGCAAAGATTTCATCGGCAAAGGGTTCTTTGCCGAGTGCTTTTTTTCGGACACTCGGCAAAGACTTTGTCGAGTGTCAAAAAGCACTCGGCAAAGAAAAACACTCGGCAAATTAAGAATCGAAAAAATTAAAAAAAACAGCAAAACATTTTTTAAATTCTAGAAACAACTCTCCAACCCTACCCTATTACCTTACTCGTTGCCCTATCATTTTTCACTATTATTTTGAATCAAACTTATATGTTTTGTAAATGGTGAGATTCGAACTCGCAACCTCTCTCTCGCGCATACCCTCCTATACCACTACACTACTACACCAATTATGTTTATATTACGTTTCCATTCCCCATGTACTATAACAAATCGAGAGTAATTTGATTATTTAAGGCACTAAATGAGTTCATTTGAAAATGTGACCAACTATAAAGTTGCATAACTTTTTGAGATCTAAAAGTTTTATTTTCATAGTTTCTACATCCGAGACCGTTTATAAAATTTGAATTTTAAATTTAAAAACTTCACACGAAATTTTCAATGATAAGATGATTTCAAATCAAAAAATTGTCAACTACAAAGTTTCATTACATTTCAAGACCTACAATTTTTATTTTGGTGGTTTTTCCATCCGAGACAGTTTGAAAAATTCAAATTTCAAAATTCAAACATAGTTTTGCATAACAAGATGATTTCAAACTAAAACATTGTCAACTACAAAGTTTCATAATTCTTCAATACCTACAACTTTCATGTTGGTGGTTTTTCCTTTCGAAGACGTTTTCAAAATTCAAATTTTAAATTTTTTAAATGTAGACGTAGTTTTCGTTGACAATATGACTTCAAATGAAAAAGTTGTCAACTATAAACTTCTATAACTTCTCAAGATCTACAAAGTTTATTTTGGTTGTTTGGTAATTTGTTTATCTCAGATGATGGTTCTAACAATATACACAAATTCTATACGTCTCTCTCGTAGTTTCATAAACTACGAGAGAGATATAGGTTTTATGAACAAATTTATTTTTATTTTGTCATATGAAGAAATGTTCAATATATAAATTGTACATCATGATGAGTTATACAAATTTGTAGTTGAAAACTTTTTCATTTGAATTAATTTACTACTTTAAAATGTGATTTTAAAATTGTCTTTGCCTAGTGTTGGAGAAAAAACACTCGGCAAAGAGCTCTTTGCCGAGTGTTGTATTTGTGACACTCGGCAAAGAGTCCTTTGCCGAGTGTCAAAAAAAGACACTCGGCAAAGAAACTCTTTGCCGAGTGTCAAAAATAAAACACTCGGCAAAGAGCTTCTTCGCCGAGTGTTTTCTTTTACCGAGGGTTTTTTACGTGGCACTCGGCAAAGAGCTCTTTGCCGAGTGCCCGAAATAAAACACTCGGCAAAGAATATGACACTCGGCAAAGAGCCAAATTCCGGTAGTGAGGCAACTTTCAAATAGTAGTACTTTGTCTTTACATAAAACAATAGATTACTATAATTTTTAAGATTATTTGTCTCATGTGTTTCAGGGTCCAATGATAAAGATATTATCATCATCGCTGAAGAAGGTGAAAGTCAAGTCACGTCATGCCACTTGATGCATCTTTAAAATGTGTTTAATTTGAACAAAAAAATATGTATCGAGAATTGTATGGCATGCTTAAATTTCTAGAGAGATGACATGTTCTATGCTTAAATTTCTAGAGATATGATGTGGTCTATGCTTAAATTTTGTTGATTTTATTTGCTTTTGTTGGTATTTTGGTTTGGGATTTCATCCACATGGAATAAACGAACAAACATAGTTGTGTGAGTTTTGGAATATAATCCATATGGATAAACGGACAAACATTGGTTGATTGTGTTTATGAATTTAATCCCACAAGGGATTGGGTGAAAGGCTTGGATTCACCCAATCCATGTGAGGAAAAAACCAACCTGGAAAAAAAATTTCCAAAGTGCCGAACAAGACCTAAACAGTATTGTACGTTATATTTAGGGGAGTGAAACATCCGATAGACGTCCAACAACATCCGGTAAATGGACCTATAAATTTTGGCGTGCGTCCTTCGACCTCTAAATGTGGCGTAAGGGAATCGTCTGCCAAACGTCGGTTGCTTCCTACTCCTGCCTCGATCTGGAAAGTTCTGAGCTCGTGTTGGTGCCGCTTGCGACCTTCTCCCTTGAGAAGATTTGCAGCAGTTCTTGTCGGAGCTAGACACGAAGCTAGGCAGCAAGAGGGCGGAGTGTGGCGGATCCGGCCACGAAGCGCCAGCTTCGTCGACTAGATCCGGGCGAGAGAAGATCAGGCGACAGCAGGCTTTGTGTGTGCAGACGGTGACACATGACCAACACCAACCTGCGTCCAAAGAGCGCCATCAGGAAACACCTCTCAGGCTGTTCGCTGCGGCTTGCTGCGGCTGCAATCCGGCTGCGGCTGCGGCTTCTACAGTATTTTTCTCTCTATGGATTGCAGCTGCAGCAGTCCAAACAGCTGCAACAGTGTCGGCTACAAGCCAGCCGAACACGCCCTCTGTCCTCCAACCTCCAAGCTCGCCGTGCATAGTATCGTAGGTACTAGTCGTAGAACCGAAGAAATCGTGTTTTGTGATTATCTACTATTGATGCCTGGTGACTTGAAGTGAAAATACTAGCGGTTGTGTCCAGTGGGTCGTATTTGAAGATTTATTAATTACGGTATTGTTTTAGGACTTTGATCTCCTTGTTAATTCTGCAGAAGTTGTCTCCTATTGATTATAGATATGCCACTAACAAATAACACACTCACAACGGTCTCGAAAAATAACTAGTAAAGTGCTTTGACGTGTTTACACAAGATACAAAATTTTATTGCTTCAGACATGTATATATACATATGTAATTGTTTGAAGTAGCAGAGTAGTTTAGGTCGTAAATATAATAACATGAGCATTGTGAATGCTATCTTACATTGATATTGTATGTAGCTTACCTTATGCCTTCAGTGAAATCTGCTGGAGCGCTATCTTCATACTGAATTAGAACTCTATAGTTTTTAGTATGCTGTGATAATTGGCAAGGAAATTATTATAACATATATAAACCAAAAAAACACCTCAACAAAAGGTGCGTCTAGCAATAAAAGAGCATATGCCATGCTTAGTCTTTGTGCTCAAGGTGGGCTACAATTGTCTATGAGGACAAAAAAAATGATTTCAATTAGGGAGGATGAATAGTAATGGTAACTTACATGCTAAATGAAAAAGTTTTTTTTGAAACCCTGCAGGTCAATAGATTAGTTGAAAAAAGAAGAAGAGCATTTAGCATATCCATTCTACAGGCTTGTTGAGAACAATAGAATTGAGAAACCCTTTCTTTAATCTATCAGCTGAAGCCTTAAGGATCTCTTTATAGTGTTATCATAATTACGATTCCTGTAGTTTGCAAATTGGAACTGCGGAAATATGAAACCTCCATTAGACGTATGTTCAAATAAGAGTTATAAAGTCACCTGTTCATATGAAGAAACCTAAAGGAAAAAACCCCCAACCTTGATAGGAGGCAGGAACTGTGCATAAAAGAAGAGGTTTCACCCATTCAATTTCTGGTGGACAAATGAATGACTCACAAACCCAAGAAAGCAAAATACAGCTTGGTTTATTGGCATTTGAAGTCGTAATGAGTATGTAGCTGAACAATTTGGGTAATTCTTGATTGATATACCTGTATCGATGTTTATACATGCTGACATGCATACGTACATAAGGATAACACATTTGGTCTATATGAATATGTGCCTGTGTTGCTATAGTTTATAAAAAGCAATTATAGATTTGTTTTCTCCGCATCCAAAGTCAATATGAGTAATAAGCTTAGACCCTATTTGGAAAACCCAGTTTTTAAAAAACTGTTTTTATCTTTTAGTTATGAGAGGCCAGCTCCTTGATTTTAAGAAACCGAGAATCTAATTTCTATAAACTGAGTCATAAACTGGTATGCTTGGAACCTCCTTAATTTTTATAAACCAGTTTTTTTAAAAACTGAGTGCTTCCAAACAGGATCTTAGTAATCTAAATATTTATGCATGTAGATATAGTCATTACAAATCGTCCAGCAACATCCGATAAATGGACCTATAAATTTTGGTGTGCGTCCTTCGACCTCTAAATGTGGCGTAAGAAAATCGTCCGCCAAACATCAGTTGCTTCCTACTCCCGCCTCGATCTGGAAAGTTCCGAGCTCGTGTTCGTGCCGCTTGCGACCTTCTCCCTTGAGGCGATTTGCAACAGTTCTCGTCGAAGCTCGACACGAAGCTAGACAACAAGAGGGCGGAGTGTGGCGGATCCGGCCACTAAGCGCTAGCTTCGTCGACTAGATCTGGGCGAGAGAAGATCAGGCGACAGTGGGCTTTGTGTGTGCAGGCGGTGACCCACGACCAACACCATCCTGCGTCCGAAGAGCGCCATCAAGAAACACCTCTGTCCTCCAACCTCCAAGCTCGCCATGCATAGTATCGTAGGTACTAGTTGTAGAACCGAAGAAATCGTGTTTTGTGCTTGAAAGGGAAATAGAGTTAACCTTTTCCTACAATTAATTTTAGTGGTTGAGTGTCCAACACAAACAAATGGACTAACTAGATTGCTCTAGAATACATGTTCTACACGTGCATAAAGGTTCAACACAAACCAATAAATATTCAAGTTAGGGATCAAATTCAAAGGAGCAAAAGAAACCAAGTGTGTTGTGGTATGGCGCACCGGACTGTCCGATGTGCCACCGGACAGTGTCCGGTGCACCAGGACCGTATAGAGTCCAACCAGCCACTCTCGGGTTTTCAGCTGGCGCCCTCCGCTATAATTCAACGGACTGTCCAGTATGCCATCGGACTGTTCGGTGCACCAACGGAGCAACGACTAACTCGCGCAATAGTCGACTGTGAAAGTCGCCTAGAGGGGGGTGAATAGGCAAATCTGAAATTTATAAACTTTAAGCACAACTATAAGCCGGGTTAGCGTTAGGAATAAAACCGAGTCCGTTAGAGAGGGCAAAAACAAATCACAAGCAAATAAAAGCGGATGACACGGTGATTTGTTTTACCGAGGTTCGGTTCTTTCAAACCTACTCCTCGTTGAGGTGGTCACAAAGACCGGGTCTCTTTCAACCCTTTCCCTCTCTCAAACGGTCACCTAGACCGAGTGAGCTTTTCTCCTTAATCAAATGGGTCACTTAGACCCCTACAAGGACCACCACAACTTGGTGTCTCTTGCTTTGATTACAAGTTGCTTGAGAACAAGAATAGAGGAAGAAGAAAAGGGATCCAAGTGCAAGAACTCAAATGAACACAAATGTCTCTCCCTCACAAGCCACTAAGTCTTTGGAATGAGTTTGGGACTAAGAGAGGATTTGACCTTTTGTTTTGTGTCTTGGAGTGAAGTCTAGAGCTCTTGTATTGAATGCAAATTGCTTGAAACTTGGATGCCTTGAATGGTGGTGGTTGGGGGTATTTATAGCCCCAACCACCAAAACAGCCGTTGGGGAAGGCTGCTGTCGATGGGCGCACCGGACAGTCCGGTGCGCCAGCCACGTCACCCAACCATTAGGGTTCTGACGTTTCGACTGTTGGAGCTCTGACATCTTGGGGCACCGGACAGTCCGGTGCCGCAGCGGACAGGTACTGTTCACTGTCCGGTGCGTCTTCTGGCGCTGCACTGACTCTGCGCGAACTGTTTGCGACTGTTCACGTTACTGTTCACTTTTGCAGACGACCATTGACGCAGTAGCCATTGCTCCGCTTGGCACACCGAACAGTCCGGTGTTACACTGGACAGTCCGGTGAATTTTAGCGGAGTGCCCTGGAGAAAACCCGAAGCTTAGGAGTTTAGAGTTGATCTCCCTGGTGCACCGGACACTGTTCGGTGGCGCACCAGACAGTCTGGTGCGCCAGACCATGGCTGCCTTCGGTTTCTTTTGCTCCTTTGTTTTGAACCCTAACTTTGATCTTTTTATTGGTTTGTGTTGAACCTTTGGCACCTGTAGAACATATGATCTAGAGCAAACTAGTTAGTCCAATTATTTGTGTTGGGCAATTCAACCACCAAAATTATCTTTAGGAAAAGGTTTGACCCTATTTCCCTTTCAATCTCCCCCTTTTTGGTGATTGATGCCAACACAAACCAAAGCAAATGTATAAGTGCAGAATTGAACTAGTTTGCATAAGGTAAGTGCAAAGATTGCTTGGAATTAAACCAATTTATATTTTCACTAGATATGCATGGATTCCTTTTTTTCTTTTAACATTTTGGACCACATTTGCACCACTTGTTTTGTTTTTGCAAATCCTTTTGGAAATTCTTTTCGAAGTATTTTTGCAAATGAGTAAGATTGCAAAAAGCATTTTCAAGATTTGAAATTTTCTCCCCCTGTTTCAAAATGCTTTTCCTTTGACTAAAACAAAACTCCCCCTGGATTAAATTCTCCTCTTAGTGTTCAAGAGGGTTTTACCCAAAAAAATTTAGATACCAATTGAAAAATCTTTGAAATCATATATCAATTATAGATACTAATTGAGATATACTGTCGGGGACCATAATTAGGGGTACCCTCAAGACGCCTAATTCTCAGCTGGTAACCCCCATCAGCATAAAGCTGCAAAGGCCTGATGGGTTTGATTAAGTCAGGGATCAGTCCATACGAGTGACTTGACCACGCCACGCCCGAGCCTAGCCTCGGGCGAGGGCAGCCGACCCTAAGATGACTCCGTCTCGCCTGAGGTCTCCTCTTTCACGGCAGACGCATCTCCGGCTCGCCCTAGGCCCCGCCTCCGATAAGGAGAAACCCTGACTAAATCACCGCACCAACCGACCGAGTCACCGGGGCGTTTAACGCAAAAGGTAAGACCGACGGGCGACCAGACTCCGCCAGTGGTGCCATAGGAGACTCCGCCCGACCCAGGGCTCGGACTCGGGCCAAGGCCCCGGAAGACGGCGAACTCCGCTCCGCCCGACCCAGGGCTCGGACTCGGGCCAAGGCCCCGGAAGACGGCGAACTCCGCTCCGCCCGACCCAGGGCTCGGACTCGGGCTAAGGCCCCGGAAGACGGCGAACTCCGCTCCGCCCGACCCAGGGCTCGGACTCGGGCTAAGGCCCCGGAAGACGGCGAACTCCGCTCCGCCCGACCCAGGGCTCAGACTCGGGCTAAGGCCCCGGAAGACGGCGAACTCCGCTCCGCCCGACCCAGGGCTCGGACTCGGGCTAAGGCCCCGGAAGACGGCGACCTCCGCCTCGCCCGACCCAGGGCTCGGACTCCACCTCGGCCTTTGCCGAATAACCTCCGCCTCGCCCGACCCAGGGCTCGGACTCTGTCTCTGTCTTGCAGGACGGACTCGGCCTCGGCCTCGGAGGAGCCTCCACGACGCCCGACCTAGGACACGAGACCGCCACGTCAACAGAAAGCGTCATCATCACCCTGCCCTGAGCCGACTTGGGTCGCAGAGAACAAGACCGGCGTCCCATCTGGCCAGCTATGCCAGATAGGCAATGATGGCGCCCCGCTAGATCATGACGACGGCGGCTCCCGGCTCCCTTACGAAAGCAGGAGAACGTCAGCAAGGACCCAGCCACCTCGACAGCTGTCCCCCCGTCCGGCTCCGTTACTCCTCCAACAGCCACGACGCCACACCAACAGGGTGCCACGATCTCTCCGGCTGCCACCTGGGCATGTACGTAGGGCGCTAGCTCTCCCTCGCTGTGCTACACCCCCATCTTGTACACCTGGACCCTCTCCTTACGATTATAAAAGGAAGGGCCAGGGCCTTCTTAGAGAAGGTTGGCCTCACGGGGACGAAGGGCAGGGGCAGGCGCTCTCTCTCAGGGCCGCTCTCTCCCCTCACCTCGTGCGGACGCTTGTAACCCCCTACTGCAAGCGCACCCGACCTGGGCGCGGGACGAACACGAAGGCCGCGAGAATTTCTCCGACTCCCTCACGACCCGGCTCCGGCCACCGACTCTCTCTCTCTGTTCCCCCCTTCGCGCTCGCTCCACGCGCTCGACCCATCTAGGCTGGGGCACGCGGCACTCTCACTCGTCGGCTCGGGGACCCCCCGGTCTCGGAACGCCGACAGTTGGCGCGCCAGGTAGGGGCACGCTGCGTGTTGACGTTCGATTTCCCGTCAAGCTCCAGATGGGCAGTCTCCAACAACCTCTTTAACCCGGGACGGTGCTCCGTTTCGGGAACCTCGAGTTCATGTCCCTCGATGGCGACTACGACATGATACTCGTTCCACCGCCGCGCGACGGCGACCTCGCTGGCGGACAGTCCGCCCGCCGGCGGCGGAATCGACGGCGTCTTTCCCACGATGGGGAAGGACAACGTACGAGCTCGCCCCATCCTCTCCCTCGCCATCGGAGGAGGAGGAGGCGGGGCAACCGGGGCCGAGCGGGAGGCCGCGCTCCGACGGCTGTCGAGCAAATCGACATCCCCGGCGCCCCAGCGGGGGACACGCCAAGCGTCGCCCTCGCGTTCGAGGCAAACGCGAGCGCCACCCCCCCGCAACGCGTCGACCCCGAGCAAGTGGACGACGCCGGCACGCTCACGGAGGGCCTGCAGGACGTCGCCCTCGTACCCAAGACGACGGCGCGGTCAGCCCCCGACACGACTTCATCGCTCCTCGTCGACAAAAAGGTACCGACTGCTCCCCATCTTTCGTTATTTCGACTCGGCCTCAGCCCGCCTGGCGACCTCGCTTTGGCGGGCGCTCACATTGAGGCGAGTGCAACCTCTCTGGGGTTTCCTGTGCGGTCGCCTTGGGACCGATTGACGGGCGTCTCGACCTACGGACCCTCTGGGTCCGAGGAAGATGACGACCCCAGCATTTGCTGGGATTTCTCCGGATCTGGCAACCCTAGTGCCATGCGGGACTACATGACCGCATGTGACTACTGCCTCTCCGACTGTTCCGACGGCAGCCGCAGCCTTGGCGACAAGGACTGCGGCCCGAGTCGCGAATGTTTCCACATCGAGCTAGGGGATCCCTCCGGAGGCGGCTGTCTCGGCATGCCGGAGGATGGTGATCCCCCTAGGCCAGCGCCTCGCGCCGACATCCCGCGGGAGCTAGCTGTGGTCCCCGTTCCGGCGGGGGGTCACGACCCACAGCTCGAGCAAGTCCGCGGGGCGCAGGCCGGGTTCGATGAAGGAGCAGGAGCGCTCGAGGCAATCCGCCAGAACATCGGGCAGGTATGGGCGAGCCAACCCCCGGCCGGAGGAATACGTCACCTGCCCCAAGGTCTCCAGCACCGCATCGCCAACGATGCCAGGGACAAACCGCCACCCGCATCCGGCGGGACCGGCCAGGACCTGGTCGCTGCAGCAATGCTCCTCCGCGCGATGCCGGGGTCATCAACCACCGAGGGTCGGCGAATCCAGGGAGAACTCAAGCATCTCCTGGAAGGCGCTGCGGCCCGGCGGGCCGAGAGCTCTGCCTCCCGCAGGCAGGGATACCCCTCGGAACCTCGTGCCGCGACTTCCCGACTCACGCGGGAAGCCTCGGCCTTCACCGGGCGCACGCGCACCACCGCGCCTGCGGCCCCGGGCCACCTCGGCGTCGAGCACCCTCATCGCGACCGTCGGGCACGCCTCGACGAAAGGGTGCGCCGAGGCTACCACCCCAGGCGTGGGGGACGTTACGACAGCGGGGAGGATCGGAGTCCCTCGCCCGAACCACCCGGTCCGCAGGTCTTTAGCCGAGCCATTCGGCGGGCGCCGTTTCCGCCCCGATTCCGACCCCCGACTACTATCACGAAGTACTCAGGGGAAACGAGACCGGAATTGTGGCTTGCGGACTACCGCCTAGCCTGTCAGCTGGGTGGGACGGACGATGACAACCTCATCATCCGGAACCTCCCCCTGTTTCTCTCCGACACCGCTCGTGCCTGGTTGGAGCACCTGCCCCCGGGGCAGATTTCCAACTGGGAGGATTTGGTCCAGGCTTTCGCCGGGAACTTCCAGGGCACGTACGTGCGCCCCGGGAATTCCTGGGACCTCCGTAGCTGTCGGCAACTGCCGGGAGAGTCCCTTCGGGACTACATCCGGCGGTTCTCGAAGCAGCGCACCGAGCTGCCTAACATCACCGACTCCGATGTCATCGGCGCGTTCCTCGCCGGCACCACCTGCCGCGACCTGGTGAGCAAGCTGGGTCGCAAGACCCCCACCAGGGCGAGCGAGCTGATGGACATCACCACCAAGTTCGCCTCCGGCCAGGAGGCGGTAGAGGCCATCTTCCGAAAGGACAAGCAGCCCCAGGGCCGCCCGTCGGAAGATGCTCCCGAGGCGTCCACTCCGCGCGGCGCCAAGAAGAGAGGCATGAGGAAGTCGCAAGCGAAACGCGACGTTCCCGATGCAGACCTTGTCGCCGCCGCCGAGCGCAAGAACCCTCGGAAGCCCCCCGGAGGTGCAAACCTCTTTGACAAGGCACTCAAGGAGACGTGCCCCTACCATCAGGGGCCCGTCAAGCATACTCTCGAAGAGTGCGTCATGCTTCGGCGTCACTTCCATCGGGCCGGGCCACCCGCAGAGGGTGGCAGGGCTCACGAGGACGACAAAAGGGAGGATCGCCAAGCAGGAGAGTTCCCAGAGGTCCGCGATTGCTTCATGATCTACGGAGGGCATGCGGCAAACGCCTCGGCTCGGCATCGTAAGCAAGAGCGTCGGGAGGTCTGCTCAGTGAAGGTGGCGGCGCCAGTCTATCTAGACTGGTCCGACAAGCCCATCACCTTCGACCGAGACGACCACCCCGACCACGTGCCGAGCCCGGGGAAGTACCCGCTCGTCGTCGATCCCGTCATCGGCGACGTCAGGCTCACCAAGGTCCTGATGGATGGAGGCAGCTGCCTCAACATCATCTACGTCGAGACCCTCCGGCTCCTGCGCGTCGACCTGTCATCTGTCCGAGCAGGCGCTGTGCCCTTCCACGGGATCATCCCCGGGAAGCGCGTCCAGCCCCTCAGACAGCTCGACCTCCCTGTCTGCTTCGGAACACCCTCCAACTTCCGAAGGGAGACATTGACGTTCGAGGTGGTCGGGTTCCGAGGAACCTACCACGCAGTGTTGGGAAGGCCATGCTACGCGAAGTTCATGGCCATCCCCAACTACACCTACCTAAAGCTCAAGATGCCGGGCCCCAATGGGGTCATCACTGTCGGCCCCACGTACAAGCACGCCTTCGAATGCGATGTGGAATGCGTGGAGTACGCCGAGGCCCTCGTCGAGTCCGAGGCCCTCATTGCCGACCTGGAAAGCCTCTCCCGAGAGGTGCCGGACGTGAAGCGGCATGCCGGCAACTTCGAGCCAGCGGAGACGGTTAAGGCCGTCCCTCTCGACCCCAGTGGCGACACCTCCAAGAAGATCCGGATCGGTTCCGGGCTCGACCCCAAATAGGAAGCAGTGCTCGTCGACTTTCTCCGCGCAAACGCCGACGTTTTCGCGTGGAGTCCCTCGGACATGCCCGGCATACCGAGGGAAGTCGCCGAGCACTCGCTGGATATTCGGGCCGGGGCCCGACCGGTCAGACAACCTCTGCGCCGATTCGACGAGGAAAGGCGCAGAGTGATAGGCGAGGAGGTCCACAAGCTGATGGCAGCAGGGTTTATTAAAGAGGTATTCCATCCCGAATGGCTTGCCAACCCTGTGCTTGTGAGGAAAAAAGGGGGGAAGTGGCGGATGTGTGTAGACTACACTGGTCTCAACAAAGCATGTCCGAAGGTCCCCTACCCTCTACCTCGCATCGATCAAATCGTGGACTCCACTGCAGGGTGCGAAACCCTGTCTTTCCTTGATGCTTACTCAGGGTATCATCAAATCAAGATGAAAGAGTCCGACCAGCTCGCGACTTCTTTCATCACGCCCTTCGGCATGTACTGTTATGTCACAATGCCGTTCGGTTTGAGGAACGCGGGTGCAACGTACCAGCGGTGCATGAACCATGTGTTCGGCGAACACATTGGTCGCACGGTCGAGGCCTACGTCGATGACATCGTAGTCAAGACAAGGAAAGCCTCCGACCTTCTCTCCGACCTCGAACTGACATTCCGGTGTCTCAAGGCGAAGGGCGTCAAGCTCAATCCCGAGAAGTGCGTCTTCGGGGTGCCCCGAGGCATGCTCTTGGGGTTCATCGTCTCCGAGCGGGGCATCGAAGCCAACCCGGAGAAGATCGCAGCGATCACAAACATGGGGCCCATCAAAGACTTAAAAGGCGTACAGAGGGTCATGGGATGCCTCGCGGCCTTGAGCCGTTTCATCTCGTGCCTCGGCGAAAGAGGCCTGCCCCTGTACCGCCTCTTAAGGAAGGCCGAGTGCTTCACTTGGACTCCCGAGGCCGAGGAAGCCCTCGGGAACCTGAAGGTGCTCCTCACCCAGGCGCCCATCTTGGTACCCCCAGCTGATGGAGAAACCCTCCTGGTCTACGTCGCCGCAACCACTCAGGTGGTCAGCGCCGCGATCGTAGTCGAAAGGCAGGAAGAGGGGCATGCTTTGCCCGTTCAGAGGCCAGTCTACTTCGTCAGCGAAGTGCTGTCCGAGACCAAGATCCGCTACCCACAAGTCCAGAAGCTGCTATACGCTGTGATCCTGACGAGGCGAAAGCTGCGACATTACTTCGAGTCCCATCCGGTGACTGTGGTGTCATCCTTCCCCCTGGGGGAGATCATCCAGTGCCGAGAAGCCTCGGGACGGATCGCAAAGTGGGCGGTGGAAATCATGGGCGAGGCAATCTCGTTCGCCCCTCGGAAGGCCATCAAGTCCCAGGTACTGGCGGATTTCGTAGCCGAATGGGTCGATACCCAGTTGCCAACGGCTCCGATCCAGCCAGAGCTCTGGACCATGTTTTTCGACGGGTTGCTGATGAAGACGGGAGCTGGCGCGGGCCTGCTTTTCGTCTCGCCCCTCGGAAAACACCTGCGCTATGTGCTCCGCCTCCATTTCCCGGCGTCCAACAATGTGGCTGAGTACGAGGCCCTGATCAACGGGTTGCGAATCGCCATCGAACTAGGGGTTCGACGCCTCGATGCGTGCGGCGACTCGCAGCTCGTCATCGACCAAGTCATGAAGAACTCCCACTGCCGCGACCCGAAGATGGAGGCCTACTGTGAAGAGGTTCGACGCCTGGAGGACAAGTTCTACGGGCTCGAACTTAACCACATCGCCCGGCGCTACAACGAGACTGCGGACGAGCTGGCGAAGATAGCCTCGGGGCGGACAACGGTTCCCCCGGACGTCTTCGCCCGGGATCTGCACCAACCCTCCGTCAAGATAGGCGACGCGCCCGAGCCCGAGGCACCCTCGGCCTCGTCCGAGGTAACCTCGGCCCAGCCCGAGCCGTCCTCGGCTCAATCCGAGGAACCCTCGGAGCCCGAGGGCGAAGCGCTGCACGTCGAGGAGGAGCAGAACGGGGTCGTGCCAGATCAAGATTGGAAGACCCCGTACCTGCAATATCTCCGCCGAGGAGAACTGCCCCTCGACCGAGCCGAGGCTCGGCGGGTAGCGCGACGCGCGAAATCGTTCGTCCTGCTGGGCGATGAGAAGGAGCTCTACCACCGCAGCCCCTCGGGCATCCTCCAGCGATGCATCTCCATCGCCGAGGGTCAGGACCTCCTGCAGGAAATACACTCGGGGGCTTGCGGTCATCATGCAGCACCTCGAACCCTCGTTGGGAATGCTTTCCGCCAAGGCTTCTACTGGCCAACGGCGGTGGCTGACGCCACTAGAATTGTCCGCGCCTGCGAAGGGTGCCAATTCTATGCGAAGCAGACCCACCTGCCCGCTCAGGCTCTGCAGACGATACCCATCACCTGGCCCTTCGCTGTGTGGGGTCTGGACCTCGTCGGCCCACTGCAGAAGGCGCCCGGGGGCTACACGCACCTGCTGGTCGCCATCGACAAATTCTCCAAGTGGATCGAGGTCCGACCCCTAAACAGCATCAGGTCCGAGCAGGCGGTGGCGTTCTTCACCAACATCATCCATCGCTTCGGGGTCCCGAACTCCATCATTACCGACAATGGCACCCAGTTCACCGGCAAAAAATTCTTGGATTTTTGCGAGGATCACAACATCCGGGTGGACTGGGCCGCCGTAGCTCACCCCATGTCGAACGGGCAAGTGGAACGTGCCAATGGCATGATTCTACAAGGGCTCAAGCCTCGGATTTACAACAACCTCAACAAGTTCGGCAAGCGATGGATGAAGGAACTCCCCTCGGTGGTCTGGAGCCTGAGGACGACGCCAAGCCGAGCCACAGGTTTCACGCCGTTCTTCCTGGTCTACGGGGCCGAGGCAATCCTGCCCACGGACCTGGAATACGGCTCCCCGAGGACGAGGGCCTACAACGAAGAAAGCAACCAAGCCAGCCGAGAAGACTCGCTGGACCAGCTGGACGAGGCTCGGGACAGGGCCTTACTGCACTCGGCGCGGTATCAGCAGTCCCTGCGACGCTACCACGCCCGAGGGGTCCGACCCCGAGAACTCCAGGTGGGCGATCTGGTGCTTCGGCTGCGGCAAGACGCCCGAGGGAGGCACAAGCTCACGCCCCCCTGGGAGGGGCCGTTCATCATCGCCAAAGTTCTGAAGCCCGGAACGTACAAGCTGGCCAACAGTCAAGGCGAGGTCTACGGCAATGCTTGGAACATCCAACAGCTACGTCGCTTTTACCCTTAAGTTGTTTCCAAGTTGTTCATATACCTCGCACCTACGCAAAGTTTAGTCAACAAGGAAGGGTCGGCCTCGCCTCGGCAAAGCCCGACCCTCCCTCGGGGGCTAAAAGGGGGGAAACCCCCTCTGCGTCAAAATTTTCCTCGAACAAAAAATCCCTTTTACCAGAACATCTTTCGTGCTTTTTGACTACTTCGAAAAGCGGGTCCTGGAAACGACGGGGTACACGTAAGCAGTCAAGGCTGACCGAGCCGAGGGACTCCTACGCCTCCGGGATACGGATACCTCACTCATCACCTTCTGCGATAAGTAACTCGCGCTCGGATAAAGTGACTCCGTGGATCGAACGAGTCTTTACGTACGGGAGTTTTTCTGTCGAAGCGATTCTTCGAGCCTTCTCGGCTGAGTCGGTGACAGGGCCTCATGGATGGGTAAAAGTACGCGTAAGCGGCGAGGCCGACCGAGCCGAGGGACTCCCACGCCTCCGGGATACGGATACCTCACTCATCACCTCCCGCGAGAAGCAACTCTTGCTCGCACTAACATCCCTGCTACCGACAAAAAGTCTAGATACTCGAAACAAAAGGAAAAGAGACACAGCTTTACAACGCAACAAGGGTGTGTGTTCCGGCCTCAACGGCCGCACAAGGCCCACGCTACAAGACGATCTGACCCTGCAGGCGCGGATCTTGACACTGGAAGAGGGCGGCGACACCCTCGGCATCAGCAGCACCTTCGGCAAGGCCCGACCTAGCCTCGGGCGGCGACGCGGCCCGAGGGCCTCCGCTCCGAAGGACGATGTCGTCACCGCGCTCGAGCATTCTCTGCCAGAAACTTCCCCGAGAACCCGGCCCGAGCAGACGGCTCGGCCGGCCACCTCCGGGGCCTCGGCCGACCACCTTCCGAGGGCGCCAGCTCGGTCCGAGGCCTCGGCTAATCAGCTTCGACGTCGATCCTGCCAACAGACAACCCGGCTAGGCTCCGGCCAACCAGGTTTCATTTCCGAGCCAACAACGCCTTTGCTTGTGCTGATATCGCTACCCCTGGCCTCGGCTCGTCGAAGAGCGGCCGAGGGGTCTCTTTAACTAAGCTAGAGGAGCCTCGGACAACAGGTCCGACCGAGCCGAGGGATTCCTACGCCTCCGGGATACGGATACCTCACTCGTCACCTGGACACGGGGCGACTCATGCTTGGTGAAGCGATTCAGACAATCGACAGGCAAGTCTTATTGCTCAGAAATGAGGAAAAAACACGGCTCTGTGCCGGAGCTACATACATGTTCAGGCCCCAAAAGCCGAAATGAACAAAAAACCCGGCACCCGAAGTGCCACTACAAGCGGAACTCCGGTTCCTCCCTCTGCGGCGGCGCAGGCCTCAGGGGAAGGCACAGCTGCTGTCTTGCCCTCGCCCATAACGCCACCCGAGGGGCGAGGACAAGTACAAAGAGCCGAAGGCCCAAAGCGCCGATGGTGGCGGTGATCCCGTCGCTGATGGGGACTTCTCGAGCCGCCTCCACCTCGGCACTGACGCCAGGAGCCGCCAGCTTACCGCCAGATCCCCACTCAAATCCTCCCCGATGAGTGGGGCACCGGCCTCCGCGCAAAGCCGCCGCCCTGGTGCAAAAGCAGGGCCACCCCAGAACACGAGCGCCGCCCTAGCAGCGTGCGGTGTCTAGGGTGGACCTCCCGTGTACACGGCGCGGCAGCCCCCCCCCCCCGACAGAGGGGCCCGCCGGAGCCGAGCTAGCGGACCCGACACGCCGGAGGTGACGGCGTTCGCCGCCGATCCATCCCGCGTTGTCGAAGTCCGCGCCGCCCGCGGGGCCAGTGAGCGCCTTCTCCCTCGAATGTCGTGGGAGAGGATGACCCACGAACCCGTGCGGGAGGAGGAGCGCCGGCTCAGTCCGGCACCCACCCCAGCGAGGATGATGAACATCCTTGAAGCTGAGGGTGGGACCAAGATCGCAGTCTGGTTTGCTCCTCCCCACCCAGGGGCTGGTGGTCACCCTCTCGGGTGACCCCCAGCCGAGGAGGGCAACCGGGCTGCCTGATGAAAATCCTTGAAGCCGAACGATGGCTGAAAGGTACCAACTCCCACGGAGTTGCGTCCCTCCAACGATGGAGCGAAAAGACGGCGGTTTCCCCCCATCCGGGGGCTCGGAAGATGGAAAGACGCAATGCATAAGGGAGGTAGGAGACATGGTCACCTCACGAAGAGGGTCGCCCTCCTTTTAAAGGCAACTCCCCCTGCTTGCGCCCTCAACCGTCACGGGCGGAGTCTTCTCCAACACGCCTCCAAAGTCCTCCCCCGCGACACGGGGGCTGGGGCCTGCCTGTCACGCAGACCGGCTCCAAGCAGAGAAAGCCGAACCGCCGCGCACGACGCGCGCAACCGCCCAGCGGTTACAAGTAACCCTCCACTTTTGCCCAGACCAACGGGCAAAAGGGGCGAGCGGCCATGCAGGCGGCATGCAACCGCGCCAAGTGGACGCGCCTCTCCGGCTCCTGACAGGCCAGCGCGACGGCTCAAGCCCACACGTCGTTCAACTGGCGCGCCGGGTGCTGCATGCGAACCGCCGCGCCTCTCGCTCCACCACCGCACCTCCTCGATTGCGGAACCGATACCGCGACTCGAGGCCGCCCAGCCTGCGATCCAGCGGCGCCAGCCTGGCGCAGCGGTCAAACGCGGTCAAAAATGGGCCGGCAGTAATGACGGTGGCAGGCGCGCGAGGGCAGCAGTCACGCCATCGGCCAGGCTCACGTCCCATCCGGAGGCAGCAAGAGAACCCCTTCTTACGGCGTGAAGACGACGCGCCCGTGACCCGTACCTCGAACGGCTCGCGCACGCGCAACGGCAACCTCGCCAACCACTCACCCCGGTGCATTAACTCCGCGGCGAAATAGGTGACGTTTCTGGCAGGGCAGCTGGCGACGCTTCGCCTCCGCCAAAACGGCCACGCCGAAAAAGGTACGCCACGAAGTTCAATTTCGAATCCTTTTTCCCTTTTCCTTCTTTCTCTATCTCTTGCAACAGGGAACGAGAAGGGGGATAACCCCAAAGGGATCCTTCCCCGTGAAGGAACTAGGCTCCGAGCCTCCCTACTGATCAGGGGTTCGAAGGCTGGCCCCCCGAAGGGTTCAACAGCCGCCTCAGATCGCGTGGGCCCGACACCCACTACTGGTCAGGGGTTCGAAGGTCGACCCCCGAAAGGTTCCACGACCGCCTCAGGCTACTCGGGCTCCGTGCCCCCTACTGATCAGGGGTTCGAAGGCTGGCCTGTCGAAGGGTTCACAGCCGCCTCAGACGCCGAGCGAGGGATGACCAGGGGTACGTTCGATACATAACCAAGGCTCGGGCTGCGCTCCCGAGGTACCCTAGGACATTTCCGAGACCAGCGGGAACGACTCTGTAACGGAATCCCATCGGAGGGAGGCAACGAGCCCTCGGACCCCGTCGCCAGGGGACCGGGTCCGGCAGATCACCCGCAGGTACTTTTGGGCGTGCCTCCGGGCCCCTAGCCGACCCCCAACGAACGGGGCACGGACGTCCACTCGGATTACCCGATTGCAGCTCTCCGGAGACACCATGTTCGGTGCCCGTCGAGGGTAACATGGCGCACTCCCCCCTCCTCCTTGCGGAAAGGCGACGTAGGGGCGTATATAAAAAGTCGAGTCTGTCCCTGATCGTCCTCTCGCTCCGTGCGAGGGCTCGGGGGCTGCTCTCGCAAACCCGGCTCCGGCCGAACCGTTGACAGCGTCAACATACCAGCCCGAGAACTTGGGCCCCGACAGTGCACCTGGGTTACGCCCTGCTCGCATGAGGGAACCGCCAGACCAGCCGAAGCATTGCGCAAGGCATTAAGACCTCGAAGGAGTGAAACCACTCCTCCGAGGCCTCGGGGGCTACACCCGGCGGGTGCGCTCGCGCGCACCCACCGGAACAAAGTACCTCTGAGAAAGGCTGGTCCCCTTGCAAAAAAGTGCGATGCAAGCCTCCAAGCGAGTGTTAACACTCTCTTCGAGGCTCGGGGGCTACTGTCGGGGACCATAATTAGGGGTACCCTCAAGACGCCTAATTCTCAGCTGGTAACCCCCATCAGCATAAAGCTGCAAAGGCCTGATGGGTTTGATTAAGTCAGGGATCAGTCCATACGAGTGACTTGACCACGCCACGCCCGAGCCTAGCCTCGGGCGAGGGCAGCCGACCCTAAGATGACTCCGTCTCGCCTGAGGTCTCCTCTTTCACGGCAGACGCATCTCCGGCTCGCCCTAGGCCCCGCCTCCGATAAGGAGAAACCCTGACTAAATCACCGCACCAACCGACCGAGTCACCGGGGCGTTTAACGCAAAAGGTAAGACCGACGGGCGACCAGACTCCGCCAGTGGTGCCATAGGAGACTCCGCCCGACCCAGGGCTCGGACTCGGGCCAAGGCCCCGGAAGACGGCGAACTCCGCTCCGCCCGACCCAGGGCTCGGACTCGGGCCAAGGCCCCGGAAGACGGCGAACTCCGCTCCGCCCGACCCAGGGCTCGGACTCGGGCTAAGGCCCCGGAAGACGGCGAACTCCGCTCCGCCCGACCCAGGGCTCGGACTCGGGCTAAGGCCCCGGAAGACGGCGAACTCCGCTCCGCCCGACCCAGGGCTCAGACTCGGGCTAAGGCCCCGGAAGACGGCGAACTCCGCTCCGCCCGACCCAGGGCTCGGACTCGGGCTAAGGCCCCGGAAGACGGCGACCTCCGCCTCGCCCGACCCAGGGCTCGGACTCCGCCTCGGCCTTTGCCGAATAACCTCCGCCTCGCCCGACCCAGGGCTCGGACTCTGTCTCTGTCTTGCAGGACGGACTCGGCCTCGGCCTCGGAGGAGCCTCCACGACGCCCGACCTAGGACACGAGACCGCCACGTCAACAGAAAGCGTCATCATCACCCTGCCCTGAGCCGACTTGGGTCGCAGAGAACAAGACCGGCGTCCCATCTGGCCAGCTATGCCAGATAGGCAATGATGGCGCCCCGCTAGATCATGACGACGGCGGCTCCCGGCTCCCTTACGAAAGCAGGAGAACGTCAGCAAGGACCCAGCCACCTCGACAGCTGTCCCCCCGTCCGGCTCCGTTACTCCTCCAACAGCCACGACGCCACACCAACAGGGTGCCACGATCTCTCCGGCTGCCACCTGGGCATGTACGTAGGGCGCTAGCTCTCCCTCGCTAGACACGTAGCACCTTGCTACACCCCCATCTTGTACACCTGGACCCTCTCCTTACGATTATAAAAGGAAGGGCCAGGGCCTTCTTAGAGAAGGTTGGCCTCACGGGGACGAAGGGCAGGGGCAGGCGCTCTCTCTCAGGGCCGCTCTCTCCCCTCACCTCGTGCGGACGCTTGTAACCCCCTACTGCAAGCGCACCCGACCTGGGCGCGGGACGAACACGAAGGCCGCGGGAATTTCTCCGACTCCCTCACGACCCGGCTCCGGCCACCGACTCTCTCTCTCTGTTCCCCCCTTCGCGCTCGCTCCACGCGCTCGACCCATCTGGGCTGGGGCACGCGGCACTCTCACTCGTCGGCTCGGGGACCCCCCGGTCTCGGAACGCCGACATATACCTATTTGAAAGATACCAATTAAGAAACTATTTTCGAAAAATTTTGAAATTGGTGGTGGTGCGGTTGAAAGTCGCCTAGAGGGGGGGTGGATAGGCGAAACCTGAAAATTATAATTTTAAATCCAAACTAGATCCCTTGATTAGTGGTTAGAACAAGATTCACAATTATCCAAGTATAAAAACAAAGTCCTTTGCTTGCAACGAGTATTGTGAAGAGTGCGGAATTTAATCAATAGCAATACTACTAGAAATATTAGTGGAGAATAATGCAAGAGGGCTTAGATAAGAAGAGAAACACAAGTTCTTACTTGCAAGGAGTTGCTTCTCTAAATGTGAATTTGACTTTAAGCAACACAAAATAATATTAGCAAAGAGAGTGCAAGAGAACTTATGAAAGGGAGAGAACAAACAAATCACAAGCAATAAGCACACGAGACATGGGTGATTTGTTTTACCGAGGTTCGGCCCTCGAAGGCCTAGTCCCCGTTGAGGAGTCCACTAAGGATGGGTCTCTTTCAACCCTTTCTATCTCTCCACCGATCACCAAGACCGGTGAGCTCTTCTTCTTCTCAAGGATCACTTAAGACCCCGCAAGGATCACCATACACTTAGGTGTCTCTTGCTAGCTTTACAAGCCTCCAAAACTTTGGAGGAAGTTCAATGGGAATGTGCCCTTGGGCCATTTCTAAAGTGTTTTGGTGATTAAGTGCCCAACACATATTCTCTAAGTGTTAAATTGTGCCAAAGGTTGAAGAAGTGCAAATCATGTAACAAGGTACGTTTCTAGACTTAGTACATTGATTTAGGTACTAATGTATTGTGTCTAAGTGCTAGAAACAGGAGAAAATGGTTTGGAAAAGAGTTGGCTGTGTACAGCCAAATGCTGCTCGGTCTAGGTGCACCGGACAGTGTCCGGTGCGCCAGACCAGTCTCAGTGAACAGGCCACTCTCGGGACTCGATGGCGGCATACGACTATAATTCACCGGACTGTCCGGTGGTGCACCGGACTGTCCGGTGAGTCGTCCGCGGCAAAGTCGTCGCTCTCGGAAAAAGTTCAACGGCGTACGGCTAAAATTCACCGGACTGTCCGGTGGGGCACCGGACTGTCCGGTGAGCTAACAATCGACTGGGCAACGGTCGGCCGCGCAATCCGCGGGCGACACGTGGCCCGCTCGAACGGTCGACAGAAGGCACCGGACTGTCCGGCGTGCACCGGACAGTGTCCGGTGCGCCAACTGCCACGAATCTGCAACGGTCGACTGCGCTAAAATAGGAAGGAGATCCACACCGGACTGTCTACAGTGGCTGTCCGATGGCACACGGTGCGCCACCCGACAGAAGGCAATCTTAGCCTTCCTTGTTGGTCTTCAACGGCTCCTAGCTGCCTTGGGGCTATAAAAGGGACCCTTAGGCGCATGGAGGAGTCACCCAAGCATACTCTAAGCATTCTAAGTCTTCCACACTCCGTCTCCGCGCACTTGATTGACTGTGTTAGTGATTTGAGCTCTGTTCTAGTTGTGAACTCGTTGTGCTTTATTTTGAGCTCAAGTCTTGGCTTGTGTGCGTGTGTATTGCTGCGGATTTGTGTGTGTTGCTTCCCACCCTTACTCTTGTGCTTTCACTGTGATCTTTGTTGTAAGGGCGAGAGACTCCAACTTGTGTAGATTCCTCGCAAACGGGAAAAAGAGATAAGCAAAGAAAAGCTGTGGTATTCAAGTTGATCATTGGATCACTTGAAAGGGGTTGAGTGCAACCCTCGTCCATTGGGACGCCACAACGTGGAGGTAGGCAAGTGTTATACTTGACCGAACCACGGGATAAAACACTGTGTCTCTTGTGATTGCTTTACTGTGATTACTTGTGTGTTCACAAGAGCTCGCTACATAGCCATACTAACACTTAACCAAGTTTTGTGGCTATTAGTTGTTGAATTTTATAGGATCACCTATTCACCCCCCTCTAGGTGCTCTCAATTGGTATCAGAGCCGTTCTCTTCACGAAAGGGACTAATCGCCCGAAGAGATGGATCCTAAGGGAAAGGGGATGGTGGTCAACGATAAGGAGAAGGAGTCCATCTTCAACGAGCCAAGGGACGACAAGCCCACTGACTCTGGCTCGAGTCATAAGAAGAAGGACGGGAAGAAGTAGAGGCACATCAAGAAGATCGTCTACTACGACAGCGACGAGTCTTCTTCCCCAAGAGGCGACGATGACGAGAAAAAGAAACCGGTTAACTCAAATTTTTCATTTGATTAGTCTCGCATTCCTTTCAACTCTAATGCTCATTTGCTATCTATCCCTCTTAGGAAACCTCCACACTTTGATGGAGAGGACTACTCTTTTTGGAGTCACAAAATGCGTAGTCACCTTTTCTCTCTCCATCCTAGTATTTGGGAGATAGTTGAAAATGGAATGCAATTTGATAGTACGGATAACCCTGTATTCATTAATGAGCAAATCCATAAGAATGCACAAGCTACCACTGTTTTGTTAGCATCATTGCGCAGGGATGAATACAACAAGGTGAGCGGCTTGGACAACACCAAACAAATATGGGACACCCTCAAGATATCACATGAGGGGAACGACGCCACCATGATCGCCAAAATGGAGTTGGTGGAAGGAGAGCTAGGAAGGTTTGCCATGATCAGGGGAGAGGAGCCAACTCAAACATACAACAGGCTCAAGACCCTGGTTAACAAGATTAGGAGCTATGGAAGCACGAGATGGACGGACCACGACATCGTCCGACTTATGCTCAGGTCTTTCACTGTTATTGACCCTCATCTTGTGAACCTCATCCGTAAAAATCCCAGGTACACAAAGATGACGCCCGAAGAGATACTCGGAAAGTTTGTGAGCGGGCGTATGATGGTCAAGGAAGCAAGATATGTTGATGATGCATTGAACGGCCTAATGCCCATCTATGAGCCCCAGCCCGTTGCACTTAAGGCAACAAGCAGCAGCAAGGAGGCGCTACCTAGCAAGGTGGCACAAGTTGAGGCTGCCGGGCTAAACGAAGATGAGATAGCCCTCATCATCAAGCGCTTCAAGACCGCGCTAAAAGGACGCAAGGAGCATCCCAACAAGAGCAAAGCAAAGGGAAAGCGCTCCTGTTTTAAATGCGGTAAGACTGTGTCA
The DNA here is from genome assembly GCA_029449295.1 of Zea luxurians. Classification (NCBI taxonomy): domain Eukaryota; kingdom Viridiplantae; phylum Streptophyta; class Magnoliopsida; order Poales; family Poaceae; genus Zea; species Zea luxurians. The sequence goes on from JAOPSE010000012.1 coordinate 95,523,506, forward strand.
CACCCGGCCTTAAGGAACAAAGTCAGGTGCATCTCATACATGCGCCAAGAAGACAACATATATAATAACAGAGTGTATAGAGATAAATGTCACAATAATCAGAGTACTTATTACATAGCGGAAGACTTATTACAAAATAAAAGAATAAACATAAAACGAACTAAGGATCGACGGCGCCAATGTCAACTGAGAAACGCCACCTACATCAGATCATACTCCTCGCCTTGTGGCTCCTCCTGAACCACCTGCTCTTCTCCTGTGGGAGGGTGTGAGACAGCAAGGGTGAGCTCACACATGATCATAGCTCAACAAGTTGTGGGGAACCAGTGGACATAAACTCACAAAGGTGTGAGTTCATGTGATGTGTAAGGCTAATCAATGATAGGGGTTAAAAGCTGAGCATTGCTTTTAAGTAGTTGGTCAAAATTTTATTAGCAGTTACTAAGTGTAAGTAGATACCAAACCTTAAATAAAGTAATTGAACAAAATTAATAACAAACCCATGCAATACAAATGACAAATTGAATTTAAGTTCCATAATTTAAACATCAGAGAGTCCTGAGCTGCTCATGACCGTGAGCTCGGCTAGTATACCAGTTTTATACTCTGCAGAGGTTGTACCCTTTACCCACAAGTCATGCTACCCATCTGCCAAGGGGTCGCGAGTCCCATACACCTCTACCTAGGGAGCGCGGCAGGGCAACACTACGAGGCCTTTACAAAGTTCCACTAGCTTCCGAAAACCCGCTACAGTTTATAGGAAGTTCCAATGCAGGGTTCTTGGCTGACCATCATCGCAGCAAAATTAACCAAGGACCTCCCTACACTGACCACTCCCCTACTGCCCTTGCCCCTTTCGGGTAAGGTAGTCTTCCACTAGCTTTCCTAATTAGTCAGCCAAGGGCGTCCCACTAAACCATTGTGGTGGCACGTGTTTCTCAAGTTAAGCTCTATGTTCCAATTAACATTAATGAACTTGACATGAACATAAATAGAATAACAACAGAATTGGAACATAGAGGTAATAAATGATTATCCCAAAACCCGGTAAAGCAATAGCAAACTACCCAAGTGATTCAGGGGTAAACAAGGTAATGAGATAAACAATCTAGGGTGACCTATTGGGTCCCATCAAAATTAACCTATGCATGAATAAGTGATATTAAAGAACATTATTGGGTAAGAAGTGGTCAAGGGCACAACTTGCCTTCAATGAGCTCCTGCTCAGCTACTTCAACCTGCTGCTCACCAGGATCCTCAGCAACGGGCTCTTCTACTCGCCACAATACAAACAAGCACAGTGCACATAGAGAAATTAACATTACACCAAACATATATACAAAATACACAGTAATATTCTACACATTAAAATAAAAACCTAGGAACATGAATCATAATTTTTCAAGTTATAGATTTTAAGTTATGGATTTTCAAAGGTTTTATGTGTTTTAAATAGGATTAAGTGTGAAATAATTTTTCTTACTGTTTTCATGACATAACAGAGGTTCTAAGTGATAGAGAATAAAATTATAAAATTTTAGGAACTGGAATGGAGTAATTTTGAGTTCATATGCATTTTCTATGAATTATTGAAGTTCTAACAATTATTTTCCTATTAAAAATCCATTTTCTATTTCATTTATTCAATTTAAATGATCTCTGGACTGGGCGCACTATTTCCAGAGAACACAGGGGGCTCAGGGTAAGAATTCAGGGACTCAGGGAATATCACTGGTGGACGGCGGGTTGAATCATCAGAAACAGAGGGATTCTTTTATATATGTGTACAACGAAGGGGTACGGGAGGATCGTGGCCGCTTGATCTAACACGTGCGCCTCAGATTAGAACTAGGTTTCCCCCAAACCGGTACCGAATCCCAGCCGTCAGATCAAGATGGGCGGCTACGATCTAACACACCTAATCGTTATCCCCCCTTCTAATCTCGGACGTCGGCTATCCAATCGACGGCACTGAAGCCATCTGCGACCACAGGCGAAAAATTACACGGCGGCGCAAATTTTCCCCGCGGCGGAGCGCCATGGCCGGAGTCCCCACCTCAACCTACGGTGCACGATTGCTAAGTATACCAGGTGCGAACTGAAATTGGGAAGAATGCGAACGTGGGGGAGGGACCCGTACCGTCAATCTCGCAGTGCAGCGCCCTGTCCACGGAGATGCGCGGATCCGCGACGAAGATGGCGCCCCGGTGAGAAATTGCGCAGTTTCCAGAAGTGTTCCTCGGACACAAGGTCTACGGATAACTTCGTGGTGTTTTGGCGCACCCACTGCCCTCTTCCGTTCGATGCAGCGCACGGCAACCAGTAATTACCCCCCTAGCGGCGACGTGAGGTTTCTGGTCTGCGGCGGCGCTCGCGTTTCGCTGGTCTATGAGTGAACCACACCACAAGACGCCAGCCGATATATATAAACCAGGAGGGTCCAACGATGGCCGAGCAACCGGAGGTTGTTGCGGAGTTTGTTGCCGCCAAGATTCATGGCCGGAAGCGCGGATTTGGCGGCGGTCTTCCGTGGAGACGAAGAACAAGCGCTGAGGTGACAGAGGGGCTGACCAGCGGGCTCCACACCGCAGAGACCCCCAGCCCGCGCGGTGGGAGTTTGGGCTGCGCGGGAGTGACTTGAAGTTGGGCCGAATTGTTGGCCTGCGGCCCAGTTAGTTGGGTTTGTTTTTATTCTTTTATATTTTGCTTTTCCTTTTCCTTTCCTTAAAATTTTCAAATTCATAATTTAATTTCCATTCAAGTTCAAACTTCTGGGTACACCTGTATTCTCATAAAATATACATCTTAAACATGGCATGAGATGAGTTTATTTATTATTTCTTTAATATTTATCTCTCTATTTTGTATGGTATTCTTCTCTTTTCTCAAATTCTAGGATCCCCTTTTTATTTTCCAAATTCTATTTTGGGCATTTAATTTATTCCTTCTTCAAATTATTTTATGTTGACACCAAATGCACACAAAATAAAATCCAGCATGATGCCATGGTTTATTTTGGGTGTTTCTTTGCCATTTATTTATTTGTTATATGTGGTGTTCACATGAAATCACAAGTAGAGATAATACACATACATATATATGAATTTAATGTCTTCTTTTAGATTTTATTATTTTTTTTACAAAGTAGGTATTACAAATCCTACCCCCCTTAAAAATAATCTCGTCCTCGAGATTTAAGAAGAACAAGGGAAAAGGTGGGGAAAATCTATGCGAAGCTCTTCTTCTCTTTCCCAAGTTGCTTCATCTTCACCGTGGTGACTCCATTGGACTTTGCACATCTTTATCACCTTATTTCTTGTAATTCGAGTCAAAGTATCAAGAATCTTGATCGGGTACTCCATGTAAGTCAAATCACCTTGAACACTGAGCTCTTCCATTGGTAACTGTTCCTCGGGAACACGGAGACACTTCTTCAGTTGAGATACGTGGAACACATTATGCACATCCGATAGACTATCTGGTAACTCGAGTTGGTATGCCATCTCCCCAACTCTTCTAAAGATCAAGAATGGTCCAATGTAGCGAGGGGACAATTTGCCCTTAACTTTGAATCTCCTCATTCCCCGAAGTGGTGACACCTTGAGATACACATAATCTCCTTCTTCAAATTCCAGTGGTCTCCTTCTATTATTAGCATAGCTCTTTTGCCTGGTTTGAGCCACTCTCAAATTCTCTCGAATTATACGAACTTGTTCTTCTGCTTCTTGAATCAGTTCAGGCCCAAAGAACTGTTTTTCTCCAGTCTGATCCCAATACAAAGGAGTCCTGCACTTCCTCCCATATAAAGCTTCAAAAGGTGACATCTTCAGACTGGCCTGATAACTATTGTTATATGAGAACTCAGCATATGGTAGACTTTTATCCCAACTTCCTCCATGCTGAAGAGCGCATGCTCTCAACATATCTTCCAATACTTGATTAGTCCTTTCAGTCTGTCCATCAGTCTGAGGGTGATAAGCTGTACTAAAATTCAACTTTGTACTCATGTTCTCATGAAAGCTTCTCCAAAATCTTGAGGTAAACTGCGAACCTCGATCAGATACGATCTTCTTTGGCACTCCATGCAAACACACAATCCGAGCCATATATAACTCTGCTAGCTGAGAACCTTTATATGTAGTCTTTACAGGAATAAAATGAGCTACTTTAGTCAATCTATCCACAATCACCCATATAGCATCATATCCTTTCTAGGTGCGAGGCAATCCTGTAATGAAATCCATACCAATCTCTTCCCACTTCCACTCGGGTATCTTCAGTGGATGCAGTAGTCCAGCTGGCCTCTGGTGTTCAGCCTTAACTCTTTGACATACATCGCACATAGCCACATGTGCAGCCACATCTCTTTTCAATCCATACCACCAATATTTCCGCTTCAAATCCTGATACATCTTAGTACTACCAGGATGAATTGAATAATCCGAATCATGTGCCTCCTTTAAAATAGTCTCTCGTAGGCTTTTAATATCAGGAACACACATCCTGTCCTTGAACCATACAGTGCCTTGCTCATCTTCTGTAAATTCCGGAACTCGACCTTCGGTAATCAGATCCTTAATCTCTTTTATTTTGGCATCACCAATTTGACCTTTACGAATTTCTTGCTCCAAAGTAGGTTCCACATCAATAGTAACTCCTTCAGTATGAGCAACTATCCCCAGGTTAAGTCTCCTCAAATCCTCAACAATCTCATCGGGTAGTTGGGCAACAATAGCTGAATGAACATGTTCCTTGCGACTCAAGGCATCTGCAACCAAATTTGCCTTGCCCGGGTGATAGTGAATCTCCAAATCATAATCCTTAATAAGCTCCAGCCAACGGCGTTGCCTAAGGTTGAGATCCTTCTGAGTGAATATATACTTCAAACTCTTATGATCCGTGTACACTTGGCACTTGGTTCCCATAATGTAATGTCTCCAAATCTTAAGTGCATGCACAACGGCTGCCAATTCCAAGTCATGAGTGGGGTAGTTCAATTCATGTTTGCGTAACTGACGAGATGCATAGGCGATCACATGTCCTTCTTGCATAAGCACACATCCTAAGCCTTGGCCACATGCATCACAATAGATATCAAATCCTTTCTGTAGGTCTGGCATAACCAATACTGGTGGCGACATCAATCTTTTCTTCAATTGATCAAAGCTGTCTTGGCACTTCTCGTCCCATTTAAATTCTCTTCCTTTCTCCAAAAGCGAAGTCATAGGTTTAGCAATCTTAGAAAATCATTCGATAAACCTCCGATAATATCCAGCAAGTCCCAAGAAACTCCGAATCTCAGTAACTGTAGTGGGTACTCTCCACTCCATTATCTCCTTAACCTTAGCAGGATCCACTGATATTCCTCCATTAGAAATAATATGACCAAGAAATGGCACCTCGCCAATCCAAAACTCACACTTGCTGAATTTGGCATATAGCTGGTTATCTCGTAGCTTCTGTAGCACCAATCTCAGATGTTCCTCATGATCGCTATCACTCTAAGAATAAATAAGAATATCGTCGATGAATACCACGACGAATCTGTCCAAATACTCCATAAACACCTTGTTCATTAAGTTCATAAAATACGCTGGTGCATTGGTTAATCCAAACGACATAACAGTAAACTCATATAATCCATATCGAGTCGAGAAAGCCGTCTTGGGAATATCCGATGGTCTAATCCTCATCTGATGGTATCCCGATCGGAGATCGATCTTCGAAAATACTCTTGCTCCTCTCATTTGGTCAAACAAATCTTCAATACAGGGCAACGGATACTTGTTCTTCACTGTAACATCATTAAGAGGATTATAATCCACACACATCCGCTGCGATCCATCCTTCTTCTGTACAAACAAGACCGGTGCTCCCCAAGGTGAGGAACTTGGACGAATGTACCCAGCATCTTGTAACTCAGTTAACTGCTTCTTAAGTTCCTTCAACTCCTCTACGGACATCCTATATGGCCGTTTAGAAATAGGGGCGGTTCCAGGTAAGAGGTCAATAACAAACTCAACTTCTCTATCAGGTGGCATCCCTGGTAACTCCTCTGGAAAGACATCCGGAAAATCTCTAACCACCCGGATATTGTCACCAACAAACTCCTCAGGCATAAAGAACATTGCACGCATAGATGAGGAGGTTACTGCAATATTAACTTGAAATCTTTCTCCTTTAGTGGTAGTGAGTTCTACGGTACCTCTACCACATGCTATAACGGCCTTTGCCTTTCTTAGCCATGACATACCAAGGATCAAATCTATACTGCTTGACTCTAATATTATAGCAGTAGCTCCAAATTCTCTACCCATAATGGTCAATGTCAATCTACGTGTCATTTGATTCGCCTCAACAGGCCCTTTAGGTGTAATTACTATCATGGGTTTTCTCATATTTAGCAGTGGTATTTTATTTGTGTTGGCATATCTAGCAGACATGAATGAATGTGTAGCACCAGAATCAAATAATATGGTTGCAGGAATTGCATTAACATAAAACATACCAATTACGAGGTCCCCACCATCCGGGGTAGCATCAACGCTGACTTGATTAACTTTGGCAATAGAGTATCCCTTGCCAGATCCTGGAGTTTGCTGCCTGTCCTGAACTGGAGTAGTAGCATTCCTCTGTGGGCAGACATTTGCATAATGACCAGTCTTCCCACACTTGAAACATGTGGTGCCTGGACTCTGTCCTGAAAACTTCGTCGGGGTGCCAGTAGGGGTAGCCTGTCGAGGAGGTGGAGTCCTCAGTGGTGATTGCTGAACTGGGCGTGGTCCTCCGGGTCGAGTTGGTGTACCCTGTGGTGAACTGTAGCGAGGACGAACACTGCTGCTTCCTTGTCCTTGAGATATTGTCTTTCTCTTCAAATCTCCCAGCTGAACACGCTTGTGTTCAATAGCCAGGGCCTTATCAAGCAGCCTCTGAAATGACGGAAATGTGTGTGCCACTAGAGCATACTGCAGTGGTCCATTAAGTCCTTCAATGAAATGCTCCTGCTTCCTCTCGTCTTCAGCAACTTCTTCAGGGGCATATCTGGATAACTGAATAAACTTGTCGCGGTACTCGCTGACTGACATACTTCCTTGCTTCAGCGACAGAAATTCCTTCTTCTTGATCTTTATCATACCAGCTGGAATATGGTAGTTTCTGAACTGTGTACTGAACTCTGCCCAAGTAATAGTATCCGCAGCATCATGGGCAGCAGTATATGAATCCCACCAGTCAGCAGCAGGACCTGTCAGACGTCCAGAAGCATATAAAACCTTCTCCCGGTCCGTGCACTGTGCAATATTCAGCATCTTTTCAACGTACTTCAGCCAATCATCTGCGTCTAGTGGATCAGGTGAGCTTGCAAATGTAGGTGGCTTATGACTCATGAACTCTCTATGCTTGTCTCGGGGTGGAACTGGTGGTGGTGGTGGAGGCAGTGGCACTTGTTGCTACTGCTGCTGTTGTTGAAGTTGTTGTTGCAGCAGCTGTTGTTGTGCCCTCCTTTCCTGGCGTATCTCATCTCGCTCCTGGCGCAACTCCTGTCGTATATCTTCTCTTTCCTGACGCATCTCCTGGCGTTCTTGCTGCATCTGGGCACGCATATCAGCCATAGTGTCCGCCATTTGCTGCATCACCGCCATCTGAGCAGCAACCAGTGGGTCAACTCCACCTGGTGGAGGATTAGGAGGATTCATCCCTGCTGGCTGTGGCTGAGGTTGTCTATAAATCCTTCGAGTGTGTTGATTCGGAGGCAAATCAATTCCACCTCCCCTCCTGGTATTGACCATCTGAGTTAGATACATATGGTAAGAAAGAGCAGTAATTACAATCATGTTACTTTGGGGGATTTATTAGCTAAGCAGTTTAATGTTTTACCTACCATAGCTAATTTATTATCTTATGCTGGCACATGCCAAGATGTCCATGTAATATTTCAATCAATCAAAGAAGCAAGTCAGGCATTGATCATCAGAACAATCAACCAATATTTTTAATAGAGAAAATAGTTTTAAATTTTGTCTTAGGCTTCCTACCTCTTAAAAATGTCATAGGGGTAGGGATTCCAAGGTGTGAAATCCATCTTGTCTAAGAGTAGAAAAGATAAGAATGATCAGAGTAGAACAGTAGAAGGTGAGACTGGATCAAGATAAGTATAGAGAGAATCAGAGTAAGGTAAGTAGGAGAGGGTTTGTCCGTTTCTATCTAGGTCTCGTCCTACAGTCAACATTCCTCTGATACCACTTCTGTCACACCCGGCCTTAAGGAACAAAGCCAGGTGCATCTCATACATGCGCCAAGAAGACAACATATATAATAACAGAGTGTATAGAGATAAATGTCACAATAATCAGAGTACTTATTACATAGCGGAAGACTTATTACAAAATAAAAGAATAAACATAAAACAAACTAAGGATCGACGGCGCCAATGTCAACTGAGAAACGCCACCTACATCAGATCATACTCCTCGCCTTGTGGCTCCTCCTGAACCACCTGCTCTTCTCCTGTGGGAGGGTGTGAGACAGCAAGGGTGAGCTCACACATGATCATAGCTCAACAAGTTGTGGGGAACCAGTGGACATAAACTCACAAAGGTGTGAGTTCATGTGATGTGTAAGGCTAATCAATGATAGGGGTTAAAAGCTGAGCATTGCTTTTAAGTAGTTGGTCAAAATTTTATTAGCAGTTACTAAGTGTAAGTAGATACCAAACCTTAAATAAAGTAATTGAACAAAATTAATAACAAACCCATGCAATACAAATGACAAATTGAATTTAAGTTCCATAATTTAAACATCAGAGAGTCCTGAGCTGCTCATGACCGTGAGCTCGGCTAGTATACCAGTTTTATACTCTGCAGAGGTTGTACCCTTTACCCACAAGTCATGCTACCCATCTGCCAAGGGGTCGCTAGTCCCATACACCTCTACCTAGGAAGCGCGGCAGGGCAACACTACGAGGCCTTTACAAAGTTCCACTAGCTTCCGAAAACCTGCTACAGTTTATAGGAAGTTCCAATGCAGGGTTCGCTGACCATCATCGCAGCAAAATTAACCAAGGACCTCCCTACACTGACCACTCCCCTACTGCCCTTGCCCCTTTCGGGTAAGGTAGTCTTCCACTAGCTTTCCTAATTAGTCAGCCAAGGGCGTCCCACTAAACCATTGTGGTGGCACGTGTTTCTCAAGTTAAGCTCTATGTTCCAATTAACATTAATGAACTTGACATGAACATAAATAGAATAACAACAGAATTGGAACATAGAGGTAATAAATGATTATCCCAAAACCCGGTAAAGCAATAGCAAACTACCCAAGTGATTCAGGGGTAAACAAGGTAATGAGATAAACAATCTAGGGTGACCTATTGGGTCCCATCAAAATTAACCTATGCATGAATAAGTGATATTAAAGAACATTATTGGGTAAGAAGTGGTCAAGGGCACAACTTGCCTTCAATGAGCTCCTGCTCAGCTACTTCAACCTGCTGCTCACCAGGATCCTCAGCAACGGGCTCTTCTACTCGCCACAATACAAACAAGCACAGTGCACATAGAGAAATTAACATTACACCAAACATATATACAAAATACACAGTAATATTCTACACATTAAAATAAAAACCTAGGAACAGGAATCATAATTTTTCAAGTTATAGATTTTAAGTTATGGATTTTCAAAGGTTTTATGTGTTTTAAATAGGATTAAGTGTGAAATAATTTTTCTTACTGTTTTCATGACATAACAGAGGTTCTAAGTGATAGAGAATAAAATTATAAAATTTTAGGAACTGGAATGGAGTAATTTGGAGTTCATATGCATTTTCTATGAATTATTGAAGTTCTAACAATTATTTTCCTATTAAAAATCCATTTTCTATTTCATTTATTCAATTTAAATGATCTCTGGACTGGGCGCACTATTTCCAGAGAACACAGGGGGCTCAGGGTAAGAATTCAGGGACTCAGGGAATATCACTGGTGGACGGCGGGTTGAATCATCAGAAACAGAGGGATTCTTTTATAAATGTGTACAACGAAGGGGTACGGGAGGATCGTGGCCGCTTGATCTAACACGTGCGCCTCAGATTAGAACTAGGTTTCCCCCAAACCGGTACCGAATCCCAGCCGTCAGATCAAGATGGGCGGCTACGATCTAACACACCCAATCGTTATCCCCCCCCTTCTAATCTCGGACGTCGGCTATCCAATCGACGGCACTGAAGCCATCTACGACCACAGGCGAAAAATTACACGGCGGCGCAAATTTTTCCCGCGGCGGAGCGCCATGGCCGGAGTCCCCACCTCAACCTACGGTGCACGATTGCTAAGTATACCAGGTGCGAACTGAAATTGGGAAGAATGCGAACGTGGGGGAGGGACCCGTACCGTCAATCTCGCAGTGCAGCGCCCTGTCCACGGAGATGCGCGGATCCGCGACGAAGATGGCGCCCCGGTGAGAAATTGCGCAGTTTCCAGAAGTGTTCCTCAGACACAAGGTCTACGGATAACTTCGTGGTGTTTTGGCGCACCCACTGCCCTCTTCCGTTCGATGCAGCGCGCGGCAACCAGTAATTACCCCCCCTAGCGGCGACGTGAGGTTTCTGGTCTGCGGCGGCGCTCGCGTTTCGCTGGTCTATGAGTGAACCACACCACAAGACGCCAGCCGATATATATAAACCAGGAGGGTCCAACTATGGCCGAGCAACCGGAGGTTGTTGCGGAGTTTGTTGCCGCCAAGATTCATGGCCGGAAGCGCGGATTTGGCGGCGGTCTTCCGTGGAGACGAAGAACAAGCGCTGAGGTGACAGAGGGGCTGACCAGCGGGCTCCACACCGCAGAGACCCCAGTGCGCGCGCGGTGGGAGTTTGGGCTGCGCGGGAGTGACTTGAAGTTGGGCCGAATTGTTGGCCTGCGGCCCAGTTAGTTGGGTTTGTTTTTATCCTTTTATATTTTGCTTTTCCTTTTCCTTTCCTTAAAATTTTCAAATTCATAATTTAATTTCCATTCAAGTTCAAACTTCTGGGTACACCTGTATTCTCATAAAATATACATCTTAAACATGGCATGAGATGAGTTTATTTATTATTTCTTTAATATTTATCTCTCTATTTTGTATGGTATTCTTCTCTTTTCTCAAATTCTAGGATCCCCTTTTTATTTTCCAAATTCTATTTTGGGCATTTAATTTATTCCTTCTTCAAATTATTTTATGTTGACACCAAATGCACACAAAATAAAATCCAGCATGATGCCATGGTTTATTTTGGGTGTTTCTTTGCCATTTATTTATTTGTTATATGTGGTGTTCACATGAAATCACAAGTAGAGATAATACACATTCATATATATGAATTTAATGTCTTCTTTTAGATTTTATTATTTTTTTTTACAAATAGGTATTACAGACTGGTCATTTTATAGCAAATTGTCCCGATAATGCTAATGACCAGGAACAAGAAAAAAGTGGGAAGAGGGAGAAGAAGAAGGCCTACAAGAAGGCAAAGGGCGAGGCGCACCTTGGCAAAGAATGGGATTCGGACTGCTCTTCTTTAGACTCCGACGACGAAGGACTCGCTGCCTCAACCTTCAACAAATCGACACTCTTCCCCAACGAACGCCATACTTGCCTCATGGTAAAGGAGAAAAAGGTAAGCGTTCGAGAAACCCCCAAGTATATTACTTCAAGTGATGATGACTCTAGTGATGATGAAGTAGATTATACCGATTTATTTAAGGGTTTAGATAGAGTAAAAGTAGATAAAATTAATGAGTTGATTGATGCTTTAAATGAAAAGGATAGACTCTTAGAAAAGCAAGAGGATATATTGTATGAAGAGCATGATAAGTTTGTTAGTGTGCAAAAATCTCTTGCTTTAGAGGTTAAAAGAAATGAAATGCTTTCTTCTGAATTATCTGCTTGTCATGAAACTGTGTCTAGCTTAAAGAGTGTTAATGATGATTTAAATGCTAAGCTAGAAGTAGCCAATAAAACTAGATCTTGTGTAGAACATGTTGCCATTTGTAATAGGTGTAAGGATTTTGATGTTGATGCTTGTGTTGAACATCTTACATCAATTACTAAATTAAATAATGAGGTGGCAAGTCTTAATGCTCAACTTAAGACTTGCAAGATAGATTTTGATAAGTTAAAATTTGCTAGGGATGCCTACACCGTTGGTAGACATCCCTCAATTAAGGATGGACTTGGCTTTCGAAAGGAAGCCAAGAACTTAACAAGCCAAAGGGCTCCCATTCCCAACAAGGAGAAAGGGAAGGCCCCTATGGCTAGTAGTAATCAAAAGAATCATGCTTTCATGTATAATGATAGGAAATTTTCTAGAAATTATCATTATAATAGGAGTTATAATGCTTTTGATTCACATGCTATGATTGCTTCAAGTTCTAATTTTAATGTTAGGCCTAGGAGAAATTCTGTGTCTCATGCTCCTAAGAAAATGTGTAATAAACCTACCACTGTTTTTCATGCTTGCAACACTACGTATATACTTTCATGTAAAAATGAAAAAGTGGTTGCTAGAAAGTTAGGGTCCAAATGCAAGGGAGACAAGACTTGTATTTGGGTCCCAAAGGCTATTGTAACTAACCTTGTAGGACCCAACAAGAGTTGGGTACCTAAAACCCAAGCCTAATTTGCCTTGCAGGTTTATGCATCCGGGGGCTCAAGCTGGATTATCGACAGCGGATGCATAAACCACATGACGGGGGAGAAGAAGATGTTCACCTCCTACGTCAAGAACAATGATTCCCAAGATTCGATCATCTTTGGAGATGGGAACCAAGGAAAGGTTAAAGGACTAGGAAAGATAGCCATTTCATCCGAGCATTCCATATCCAATGTGTTCTTAGTTGAATCGCTCGGATACAACTTATTGTCTGTTAGTCAACTATGTAATATGGGTTATAATTGTCTATTTACCAATGTAGATGTGTCTGTCTTTAGAAGGAGTGATGGTTCATTAGCTTTTAAGGGTGTACTAGACGACAAACTCTACTTAGTTGATTTTTCGAAAGAGGAGGCCGATCTAGATGCATGCTTAATTGCTAAGACTAGCATGGGCTGGCTGTGGCATCGCCGTCTAGCATATGTTGGGATGAAGAACCTTCATAAACTTCTAAAGGGAGAACATGTGTTAGGTCTAACCAATGTATTTTTTGAAAAAGATAGACCTTGTGCAGCTTGTCAAGCAGGTAAACAGGTGGGAAGCACTCATCACAGCAAGAATGTGATGACCACACCAAGACCTCTGGAGCTACTTCATATGGACCTCTTCGGACCCGTCGCCTACCTCAGCATCGAGGGAAGTAAGTATGGTCTTGTTATTGTTGATGATTTTTCCCGCTTCACATGGATATTCTTTTTGCAGGATAAATCAGAAACCCAAGGGACCCTAAAGCGCTTTCTAAGGAGAGCTCAAAACGAATTTGAGCTCAAGGTGAAAAAGATAAGAAGCGACAACGGGTCCGAGTTTAAAAACTTACAAGTGGAGGAGTACCTTGAGGAGGAAGGAATCAAGCACGAGTTCTCCGCTCCCTACACACCACAGCAAAACGGTGTGGTAGAGAGGAAGAACAGGACGCTTATAGACATGGCGAGGACGATGCTTGGAGAATTCAAGACGCCCGAACGGTTTTGGTCGGAAGCTGTGAACATAGCTTGCCACGCCATAAACCGGGTCTACCTTCATCGTCTCCTCAAGAAGACCTCATATGAACTTCTAACCAGTAACAAACCCAACGTTTCATACTTTCATGTATTTGGGAGTTAATGTTACATTCTAGTAAAGAAAGGTAGAAATTCCAAATTTGCTCCTAAAGCTGTAGAAGGGTTTTTGCTAGGTTATGGCTCAAATATAAAGGCGTATAGAGTCTTCAACAAATCATCGGGTTTGGCTGAAGTCTCTAGCGATGTTGTATTTGATGAAACTAATGGCTCTCCAAGAGAGCAAGTTGATCTTGATGATGTAGATGAAGATGACGTTCCAACGACCGCAATTCACACCATGGCGATTGGAGATGTGCGACCACAGGAACAACAAGAGCAAGATCAACCCTCTTCCTCAACGATGGTGCATCCCCCAACTCAAGATGATGAACAAGTTCCTCAAGAAGAGGCGCGTGATCAAGGGGGAGCACAGGAAGAACTAGCTTTGGAGGAAGAAGCACCACGGTCCCCTCTAACTCAAGTCCGAGCGACGATTTAAAGGAATCATCCCATCGACCAGATTCTGGGTGATATAAGCAAGGGAGTAACTACTCGCTCAAGGCTAGCTAACTTTTGTGAGCATTACTCGTTTGTCTCTTCTATTGAGCCTTTCAGGGTAGAAGAGGCCTTGCAAGATCCGGACTGGGTGTTGGCCATGCAGGAAGAGCTCAACAACTTCAAGAGGAATGAAGTTTGGAGCCTGGTGCCACGTCCCAAGCAAAACGTTGTGGGAACCAAGTGGGTGTTCCGCAACAAGCAAGATGAGCATGGGGTGGTGACACGAAACAAGGCTCGACTTGTGGCAAAAGGTTATGCCCAAGTCGCAGGTTTGGATTTCGAGGAGACTTTTGCTCCTGTGGCTAGGCTAGAGTCTATTCGTATTCTATTAGCCTATGCTGCTCACCACTCTTTCAGGTTGTTCCAAATGGATGTGAAGAGCGCTTTCCTCAATGGGCCAATCAAGGAGGAGGTGTACGTGGAGCAACCCCTGGCTTTGAGGATGAACGGTACCCCGACCATGTGTGTAAGCTCTCTAAGGCGCTCTATGGACTTAAGCAAGCCCCAAGAGCATGGTATGAATGCCTTAGAGATTTCCTAATTGCTAATGCTTTCAAGGTTGGGAAAGCCGATCCAACTCTTTTCACTAAGACTTGCGATGGTGACCTATTTGTGTGCCAAATTTATGTCGATGACATAATATTTGGTTCTACTAACCAAAAGCCTTGTGGGGAGTTTAGCAGGGTGATGACACAGAAATTTGAGATGTCGATGATGGGCGAGTTGAACTACTTCCTTGGGTTCCAAGTGAAGCAACTCAAGGACAGCACCTTCATCTCCCAAACGAAATACACGCAAGACCTGCTCAAGCGGTTCGGGATGAAGGACGCCAAGCCCGCAAAGACACCAATGGGAACCGATGGACATGTCGACCTCAACAAAGGAGGTAAGTCTGTTGATAAAAAGGCATACCGGTCTATGATAGGTTCCTTGCTTTATTTATGTGCTAGTAGACCGGATATTATGCTTAGCGTTTGCATGTGTGCTAGATATCAATCTGACTCAAGGGAATGTCACCTTGTGGCCGTTAAGCGGATTCTTAGATATTTAGTTGCTACGCCTTGCTTCGGGATCTGGTATCCAAAGGGGTCTACCTTTGACTTGATTGGATATTCAGACTCCGATTATGTCGGGTGCAAGGTTGATAGGAAGAGTACATCAGGGACGTGCCAATTCCTAGGAAGGTCCCTGGTGTCATGGAGCTCAAAGAAACAAACTTCTGTTGCCCTATCCACCGCTGAGGCCGAGTATGTTGCCGCAGGACAGTGTTGCATGCAACTACTTTGGATGAGGCAAACCCTCCGGGACTTTGGCTACAATCTGAGCAAAGTCCCACTCCTATGTGACAATGAGAGTGCAATCCGTATGGCGGATAATCCTGTTGAACACAGCCGCACTAAGCACATAGATATCCGACATCACTTCCTGAGAGACCACCAGCAAAAGGGGGATATCGAGGTGTACCATATTAACACCGAGAACCAGCTAGCCGATATCTTCACCAAACCTTTAGATGAGAAAAGGTTTTGCAGGTTGCGTAGTGAGCTAAATGTCATAGATTCGCGTAACTTGGATTGATCTATAGCATACATGTGTTTTATGCCTTTGATCATGTTAATTTATGCATTTCAATCTATTTTTTGTTCATTTGTGGTGCTCAAGTTGTACACATAGTCCCCGGACCTCACAAGTCCATTTGCAATTGATGCACTTATTTAGGGGGAGGCATGCTACAACTTGACCCTTTGAGACTAACCTTTGTGTTTGAGTTTACTAGATTTAGTCTCGAAAGTGAATTGAAAGGGAAAGGTGAACTTGGACCATGCAAAGACTTCCACTGCACTCTGGTAATAACTCCAAGTTCATATCTATGCTCTTATTGCCTTTTTGCTCTTAATTGACAATTTTGGTGAGGCAATGGGGTTAAAGGGCCAAGAATGATCCCGTTTTTGTGCTTAATGCCAAAGGGGGAGAAATTAAGGCCAAAGCAAATGGATCAGCTACCACTTGTGAAATTTTGAAATGAGTAGAGTTAGAACTTTTTGATTTGTCCAAAACACTCATATTGCAAAATTTAGTCTATTGTGGGGAGAATTTATGACTATGGGAAAAAGGGGGAGTTTTTGGCTCTTAAATCATTTTTACTCTTGGATTATCTCTCTTTGTGCCCAAACAAGTGAGTTTGTTGTAGAGATAGGAAAATGAATTTGATTTTCAAAAACAAACCAAGTGGTGGCAAAGTATGATCCAAATATGCCAAATTAGCGTCAAAAACAATTTGGTTCTCTTTTGCATTGATATTGCACTTCTTTTGGTTGCTTTTGGATGTGTTGGCATAAATCACCAAAAAGGGGGAGATTGAAAGGGAAATGTGCCATTGGGCCATTTCTAAAGTGTTTTGGTGATTAAGTGCCCAACACATATTCTCTAAGTGTTAAATTGTGCCAAAGATTAAAGAAGTGCAAATCATGTAACAAGGTACGTTTCTAGACTTAGTACATTGATTTAGGTACTAATGTATTGTGTCTAAGTGCTAGAAATAGGAGAAAATGGTTTGGAAAAGAGTTGGCTGTGTACAGCCAACTGCTGCTCGGTCTGGGTGCACCGGACTGTCCGGTGGTGCATCGGACAGTGTCCGGTGCGCCAGACCAGTCAGTGAGCAGGCCACTCTCGGGACTCGACGGCGGCGTACGGCTATAATTCACCAGACTGTCTGGTGGTGCACCGGACTGTCCGGTGAGTCATCTGCGGCGAAGTCGTCGCTCTCGGGAAAAGTTCAACGGCGTACGGCTAAAATTCACCGGACTATCCGGTGAGCCAACGGTCGACTGGGCAACGGTCGGCCACGCAATCCGCGGGCGACGCGTGGCACGCTCCAACGGTCGGCAGGAGGCACCGGACTGTCCGGTGTGCACCGGACAGTGTCCGGTGTGCCAACTGCCACGAATCTGCAATGGTCAACTGCACCAAAATAGGAAGGAGATCCGCACCGGACTGTCTACAGTGGCTGTCCTGTGGCACACCGGACTGTCCGGTGCGCCACCCGACAGAAGGCAATCTTAGCCTTCCTTGTTGGTCTCCAACGGCTCCTAGCTGCCTTAGGGCTATAAAAGGGACCCCTAGGCGCATGGAGGAGTCACCCAAGCATACTCTAAGCATTCTAAGTCTTCCACACTCCGTCTCCATGCACTTGATCGACTGTGTTAGTGATTTGAGCTCCGTTCTAGTTATGAACTCGTTGTGCTTCATTTTGAGCTCAAGTCTTGGCTTGTGTGCGTGTGTATTGCTGCGGATTTGTGTGTGTTGCTTCCCACCCTTACTCTTGTGCTTTCACTGTGATCTTTGTTGTAAGGGCGAGAGACTCCAACTTGTGGAGATTCCTCGCAAACGAGAAAAAGAGATAAGCAAAGAAAAGCTGTGGTATTCAAGTTGATCATTGGATCACTTGAAAGAGGTTGAGTGCAACCCTCGTCCATTGGGATGCCACAACGTGGAGGTAGGCAAGTGTTATACTTGACCGAACCACGGGATAAAACACTGTGTCTCTTGTGATTGCTTTACTGTGATTAGTTGTGTGTTTGCAAGAGCTCGCTACTTAGCCATACTAACACTTAACAAAGTTTTGTGGCTATTAGTTGTTGAATTTTACAGGATCACCTATTCACCGCCCCCTCTAGGTGCTCTCAATTATACCAATTGAGAGTATTATGTGGAGTGATGGTGAAGGATAGATAATACCGATGGAGTTGAGTGGAAGCCTTGTCTTCGCCGAAGACTCCATTTCCCTTTCAATCTATGACTTAGCATAGAGATCACTTGAAAGCACATTAGTCGTAGACATAAAGAGATATGATCAAAAGATATATCAATTAAGCATAATAATAGTTCTATATAACATAGATTGCTCCCCCTAAATATGTGCATGGAGAGGAACACATATTTTGGCCATAAATGCCAATTGCACATAATAGGTTAATGAAAACATATCTATATTATACAGAATGTGAAGTGCATTGTGTCATAGTATAAGTGTGACGCTCATGACAGTTTATGCACTTATGAAAGCATGTTATAAACATCTTAAGCATTTTCCCTTAAGGATTTCAAAGAGGCTTAAGGACCATTCACCTTTGGAACAAAGGTAGCTTATCCTCGTTACAAGGTCAAGCTTTAAGCTCTTTGACAATAAAATTACTTCACCTAGTTTTAACAAAGATGCATTAATGCAAGAATGAAATTTTTTTGAGAGGTTAAACTAGGTATGAAGCAGGGATAATGCATAGACATGCTTTCTCTTTCTTTTATACAAGATATGCAAGGAATGTATAGGAAGATTTAGGTACATGTGTAAATGAGAGGAAGTAGTTTTACCCTTTTGTACCTTCACATAGAGACGCTCTCTTCACTGTGCTTTGTCCTTAGTCTTAGTTGCTTAAGACCTAGATTCAAGACAATGTATAGAAATATTTTGCACAAGAGAGAGTTCTACAACTAGTGATCCTTTTCTAGGTTATAGTTATCATATATCAAGTGAATCACAAATTGCATCAATCTATCCTGAGTTCTCCTTTAACTTAGTGCATATCAAGAGAGACATTGATTGATAGTATATGAGGCACTAAGAGACATAAGTGTTAATTTAAGTTATTTAATGATCAAACAAACAATAGATGCGATCAAAATAACAACATATGCATTAGATTATCAAATAAGCTTAAAATAGGAGAATCTAGTAAATATGCTACTTTAACAGTGAAAGTTACAATCCTTGATAAAGATGACATTATTTTACTAGGTTGGATTGATATGCAGTAGCATACTTGAAACTAATTCTCATACTTGAGACTATATGAGATTACTAAGATAAAGTTTTAGTCTCAATATAATCAAGATATAGAAATAGACTCCCCCTAAAGATATGCATCAAGTGTTTGAATGAATTGGATAAATGCACTCACTTTTAAAGACAAATAGGGAGAAGCATTATACATCTTGATCAAGGCTTATGAAATTTGCAATAAACAACTTATGCCTGGTATTCTCACAATGAAAAAGATTTAGAATGCTTACAACCACACCAATGATTGTTTTGAAGATCTTACTGTCCAAGTAGGTGTTGTTGTTCTTGATGTCTTCCTCTTTCATTTGAGAGTCCTCCCTTTGAAGTTGTCTTTTTTTCAAACTTATTGAAAATACTCAAGGGAGATGTTAATAGCACAGGGGAGTATATGATGAAGGATGATTTCTTTAGTTAAAAATATAAACAATTCATCATCCATAAGTCACATAGACATGAAGTAAAATCCTTAACATTAGTGCATTTCTTTAGAAAATAGGAATATGCACCTTTTAAACATTTTGATCAATCATGGGAAATTTACTTCTTCATATTGAATTTATTATCATAACTTAGAAGCATATCAATATGAGAACAGGTATAGCAAAGGCATGAAATAGATTCTAATGGACCAGTGCATTTATGAGAAGAGATTGAAAGCACATCTAGCAGATTTAAGTCCAATAAAGAATCTATTCTTCACACAGGTAGAATATGATAATTTAGAGTAAATAATCATTGATGGGAACTATATTTGATGAGTTCCCATACCTTTGCTTATACCTTTCTCCCTTTGGGTAAAGAGCAACCCTTGAGGCTTGTGGCTTTAATCATGCACTTACTCTCTTGTAGATTTCCATAAGTAAGCTCAAGAGACATGTTATTAGTAACACAAGCACTAGTTTCCCTTTTTGCAATCATTTTTGACAAGGAATGAAAAGATAGATTACTAAAACATGGAAACTTTATAGCATGAACTAGATTATCCCATAGATGATGTTATGCTCAATTTTAACTCATAAAACAAGCATAAATAATCCTTTAAGATTATGGGAATAAATCTAATTCATGACATGGAGAGCGATGAATGTAGAAGAATCATATCCAATTTAAGCAAGAGGCAAAACAACATAAATCATTGGATTGACTTTTCTTTTCATGTTAAATTACGCATCTCCATAGAGAAACTTATTCTCTATATGTGAGACTATTTAGATTAATTGAGTGGAAACATTAGTCTCACTATTCTAGTTATAAAGTGAGATTCCCATTATAAGTGTCCTAAGGATTTGAATTCCTTACATGACACTTTATTCTTTTAAGAATTTGGAATATCTCTCTATATCTAGAATCATGGCAATAATAAGATAATTAGTGTAAAACATGCCATGAGGTGCTTACGATAATTTAAAGCATGTAGATTGCCATAGTATAGAAAAGATGAATATGCAATCTACCATATGAGAGGAATTTCTTCAAAGAATGGTGACATAATTTTAAGACATTTGAAGTGCTTCTTTTTCTATGTGACTACACAAGACACATGAGAAATGGTAATTTAAGATACGTGCACTTAAAACATAAGTGTTACCATCCTTTGGCTTTCCTCCATGTTGTAGGCCTTGATCTTTCCGCACAGGATAATTCTTTATTTCCTACAACATCAATATTTTCCCCGAGATGATATGAGTCTTAGACATGATAATTTGAAATAACTTTGGGTCAATCTTGAATATATAGATCATTGAAGATTGATAGTGAAAGTCGCCTAGAGGGGGGTGAATAGGGCGAAACTGAAATTCTCAAAAATAATCACAACTACAAGCCGGGTTAGCGTTAGTAATATAATAGAGTCCGCGAGAGAGGGTGCAAAACAAATCGCAAGCGAATAAAGAGTGAGACACGTGGATTTGTTTTACCGAGGTTCGGTTCTCGCAAACCTACTCCTCGTTGAGGAGGCCACAAAGGCCGGGTCTCTTTCAACCCTTACCCTCTCTCAAACGGTCCCTCGGACCGAGTGAGCTTTCTCTTCTCAATCACTTGGAACACAAAGTTCCCACAAGGACCACCACAAGATTGGTGTCTCTTGCCTCAATTACAAGTGAGTTTGATCGCAATGAAAGAATCAAGAAAGAAGAAAGCAATCCAAGCGCAAGAGCTCGAAAGAACACAAGCAAATCTCTCTCACTAGTCACTAAAGCTTTGTATGGAATTTGGGAGAGGATTTGATCTCTTGAGTGTGTCTAGAATTGAATGCCTAGCTCTTGTAAGTGGTTGGAAGTGTGAAAACTTGGATGCAATGAATGGTGGGTGGTTGGGGGTATTTATAGCCCCAACCACCAAACTAGCCGTTTGGGAGGCTGTCTGTTCGATGGTGCACCGGACAGTCCGGTGCACACCGGACATGTCCGGTGCGACAGCCACGTCACCAAAGCCGTTGGGATTCGACCATTGGAGCCCTGTCTTCTGGGCCCGCCTGGATGTCCGGTGGCGCACCGGACATGTACTGTAGAGTGTCCGGTGCGCCAGCATGGGCGTGCCTGACCTCTGCGCGCGTTGGTGCGCAATAAATGCGCTGCAGGTAGCCGTTGGCGCCGAAATAGTCGTTGCCCCGCTGTTACACCGGACAGTCCGGTGTACACCGGACATGTCCGGTGAATTATAGCGAAGCAGCCGACGTGAATTCCCGAGGCTGGCGAGTTATGGAGGCCGCTCTTCCTTGGAGCACCGGTCATGTCCGGTGTACACCGGACAGTCCGGTGAATTATAGCGGAGTTGACTCTGGAATTTCCCGAAGGTGACGAGTTTGAGTCTGGAGTCCTCTGGTGCACCGGACATGTTCGGTGGCACACCGGACAGTCCGGTGCGCCAGACCAGAGGTGCCTTCGGTTGGCCCTTTGCTCTTTTGTCGAACCCAATACTTGGTCTTTTTATTGGCTAAGTGTGAACCTTTGGCACCTGTATAACTTATACACTAGAGCAAACTAGTTAGTCCAATTATTTGTGTTGGGCAATTCAACCACCAAAATTAATTAGGGACTAGGTGTAGGCCTAATTCCCTTTCAATCTCCCCCTTTTTGGTGATTGATGCCAACACAAACCAAAGCAAATATAGAAGTGCATAATTGAACTAGTTTGCATAATGTAAGTGCAAAGGTTGCTTAGAATTGAGCCAATAAATATTACTTACTAGATATGCATGAATTGTTTCTTTATTTTTAACATTTTGGACCACATTTGCACCACATGTTTTGTTTTTGCAAATCCTTTTGTAAATTCTTTTCAAAGTCCTTTTGCAAGATAGTCAAAGGTAAATGAATAAGATTTTGAGAAGCATTTTCAAGATTTGAAATTTTCTCCTTTTGTTTGAAATGCTTTTCCTTTGACTAAACAAAACTCCCCCTCAATAAATTCTCCTCTTAGTGTTCAAGAGGGTTTTAAGACATCAATTTTGAAAATACTACTTGCTCCCCCTTTAGAACACAAAAAGATACCAATTTGAAATTTACCAATTGAAAAACATTAATTTTTAAAATTAGGGTGGTGGTGCGGTCCTTTTGCTTTGGGCTCATACTTTCTCCCCCTTTGGCATGAATCGCCAAAAACGGATATTTTGAGTGAGATATAAGCCCTTTTGCTAACTATTTTCTCCCCTTTGGCAAATAAAACATATGAGTGAAGATTATACCAAAGACGGAGAGTGGAGCGGAGCGACGGCGAAGGATGAGTAGTAGAGTGGAGTGGAAGCCTTGTCTTCGCCGAAGACTCCAATTCCCTTTCAATATACCTATGACTTGGTTTGAAATACACTTGAAAACACATTAGTCATAGCATATATAAAAGAGACATGATCAAAGGTATACTTATGAGCTATGTGTGCAAGTTTAGCAAAAGAAATTCCTAGAATCAAGAATATTGAGCTCATGCCTAAGTTTGGTAAAAGTTTGTTCATCAAGAGGCTTGGTAAAGATATCGGCTAATTGGTCTTTAGTGTTAATGTATGCAATCTCGATATCCCCCTTTTGTTGGTGATCCCTAAGAAAATGATACCGAATGGCTATGTGTTTAGTACGGCTATGCTCAACGGGATTATCCGCCATGCGGATTGCACTCTCATTGTCACATAGAAGAGGAACTTTGGTTAATTTGTAACCATAGTCCCGCAGGGTTTGCCTCATCCAAAGCAATTGCACGCAACAATGGCCTGCGGCAATGTACTCGGCTTCGGTGGTAGAAAGAGCGACCGAATTTTGCTTCTTTGAAGCCCAAGACACCAAGGATCTTCCCAAGAACTGGCAAGTCCTCGATGTGCTCTTTCTATTAATCTTACACCCCGCCTAATCGGCATCCGAATAACCAATCAAATCAAATGTGGATCCTCGAGGGTACCAAAGCCCAAACTTAGGAGTATAAGCCAAATATCTCAAGATTCGTTTTACGGTCGTAAGGTGTGATTCCTTAGGGTCGGCTTGGAATCTTGCACACATGCAAACGGAAAGCATAATGTCCGGTCGAGATGCACATAAATAAAGCAATGAACCAATCATCGACCGGTATACCTTTTGATCCACGGACTTACCTCCCGTGTCGAGGTCGAGATGCCCATTTGTTCCCATGGGTGTCTTGATGGGCTTGGCATCCTTTATGCCAAACTTGGTTATAATGTCTTGAGTGTACTTTGTTTGGCAAATGAAGGTGCCCTCTTGGAGTTGCTTGACTTGAAATCCTAGAAAATACTTCAACTCCCCCATCATAGACATCTCGAATTTTTGTGTCATGATCCTACTAAATTCTTCACAAGTAGATTCGTTAGTAGACCCAAATATAATATCATCAACATAAATTTGGCATACAAACAAATCATTGTCAAGAGTTTTAGTGAATAAAGTAGGATCGGCCTTGCCGACTTTGAAGCCATTAGCAATAAGGAAATCTCTAAGGCATTCATACCATGCTCTTGGGGCTTGCTTGAGCCCATAAAGCGCCTTAGAGAGCCTATAGACATGGTTAGGGTACTCACTATCTTCAAAGCCAGGAGGTTGCTCAACATAGACGTCCTCCTTGATTGGTCCATTGAGGAAGGCACTCTTCACGTCCATTTGATAAAGCTTGAAGCCATGGTAAGTAGCATAGGCTAATAATATGAGAATTGACTCAAGCCTAGCTACGGGTGCATAGGTTTCACCAAAATCCAAACCTTCGACTTGTGAATACCCTTTGGCCACGAGTCGAGCTTTGTTCCTTGTCACCACACCATGCTCGTCTTGCTTGTTGCGGAAGACCCACTTTGTTCCTACAACATTTTGGTTAGGACGTGGAACTAAATGCCATACCTCGTTCCTCGTGAAATTGTTGAGCTCCTCTTGCATCGCCATCACCCAATCCGAATCTTGGAGCGCTTCCTCTACCTTGTGTGGCTCAATAGAGGAAACAAAAGAGTAATGCTCACAAAAATGTGCAACACGAGACCGAGTAGTTACCCCCTTATGAATATCGCCGAGGATGGTGTCGACGGGGTGATCTCGTTGTATTGCTTGGTGGACTCTTAGGTGTGGCGGCCTTGGTTGTTCATCCTCCTTGTCTTGATCATTTGCATCTCCCCCTTGATCATTGCCGTCATCTTGAGGTGGCTCATCTCTTTGATCTTCTCCTTCATCAACTTGAGCCTCGTCCTCATTTTGGTTTGGTGGAGATGCTTGTGTAGAGGAGGATGGTTGATCTTGTGCATTTAGAGGCTCTTCGGATTCCTTAGGACACACATCCCCAATGGACATGTTCCTTAGCGCGATGCACGGAGCCTGTTCTTCACCTATCTCATCAAGATCAACTTGCTCTACTTGAGAGCCATTAGTTTTATCAAACACAACGTCACAAGAAACTTCAACAAGTCCTGAGGATTTGTTAAAGACTCTATATGCCCTTGTGTTTGAGTCATATCCTAGTAAAAAGCCTTCTACAGTTTTAGGAGCAAATTTAGATTTTCTACCTCTTTTGACAAGAATAAAACATTTGCTACCAAAAACTCTAAAATATGAGATATTTGGCTTTTTACCAGTTAGAAGTTCATAGGATGTCTTCTTGAGGATTCGGTGTAGATATAACCGGTTGATGGCGTAGCAGGCGGTGTTGACCGCCTCGGCCCAAAACCGATCCGGTGTCTTGTACTTATCAAGCATGGTTCTTGCCATGTCCAATAGAGTTCGATTCTTCCTCTCCGCTACACCATTTTGTTGTGGGGTGTAGGGAGAAGAAAACTCATGCTTGATGCCCTCCTCCTCAAGGAAGCCTTCTATTTGTGAGTTCTTGAACTCCGTCCCATTGTCGCTTCTAATTTTCTTGATCCTTAAGCCGAACTCATTTTGAGCCCGTCTCAAGAATCCCTTTAAGGTCTCTTGGGTATGAGATTTTTCCTGCAAAAAGAACACCCAAGTGAAGCGAGAATAATCATCCACAATAACTAGACAGTACTTACTCCCGCCGATGCTTATGTAAGCGATCGGGCCGAATAGGTCCATGTGTAGAAGCTCCAGTGGCCTGTCACTAGTCATGATGTTCTTGTGTGGATGATGAGTGCCAACTTGCTTCCCGGCTTGGCATGCGCTACAAATCCTGTCTTTCTCAAAATGAACATTTGTTAGTCCTAAAATGTGCTCTCCCTTTAGAAGCTTATGAAGATTCTTCATTCCAACATGGGCTAGTCGTCGATGCCAGAGCCAACCCAAGTTAGTTTTAGCAACTAAGCAAGTGTCGAGTTCAACTCTATCAAAATCTACTAAGTATAGCTGACCCTCTAACACTCCCTTAAATGCTATTGAATCATCACTTCTTTTAAAGACAGTGATACCTACATCAGTAAATAGACAGTTGTAGCCCATTTGACACAATTGAGATACGGAAAGCAAATTGTAATCTAAAGAATCTACAAGAAAAACATTGGAAATAGTATGGTCAGGTGATATAGCAATTTTACCCAATCCTTTGACCAAACCTTGATTTCCATCCCCGAATGTGATAGCCCGTTGGGGATCTTGGTTTTTCTCATATGAGGAGAACATCTTCTTCTCCCCTGTCATGTGGTTTGTGCACCCGCTGTCGAGTATCCAACTTGAGCCCCCGGATGCATAAACCTACAAAACAATTTTAGTTCTTGACTTTAGGTACCCAAACGGTTTTGGGTCCTTTGGCATTAGAAACAAGAACTTTGGGTACCCAAACACAAGTCTTAGAGCCCTTGTGTTTGCCCCCAACAAACTTGGCAACTACCTTGCCGGATTTGTTAGTAAGCACATAAGATGCATCAAAAGTCTTAAATGAAATGTCATGATCATTTGATGCACTAGGAGTTTTCTTTCTAGGCAACTTAGCACGGGTTGGTTGCCTAGAGCTAGATGTCTCACCCTTATACATAAAAGCATAGTTAGGGCCAGAGTGAGACTTCCTAGAATGAGTTCTCCTAATTTTGCTCTCGGGATAACCGGCAGGGTACAAAATGTAACCCTCATTATCCTGAGGCATGGGAGCCTTGCCCTTAACAAAGTTAGACAAATTTTTAGAAGGGGCATTAAGTTTGACATTGTCTCCCCTTTGGAAGCCAATGCCATCCTTGATGCCAGGGCGTCTCCCATTATGGAGCATACTTCTAGCAAATTTAAACTTTTCATTTTCTAAGTTATGCTCGGCAATTTTAGCATCTAATATTGCTACATGATCATTTTGTTGTTTAATTAAGGTCATGTGATCATGAATAGCATTAATATCAACATCTCTACATCTAGTACAAATAGAAGTGTGCTCAACGGTAGATGTAGATGGTTTGCAAGATTTTAATTCTACAACCTTAGCATGCAAAATATCATTCTTAGTTCTAAGGTCGGAAATAGTAGTATTGCAAATATCAAAATCTTTAGCCTTAGCAATCAAATTTTCATTTTCTACTCTAAGGCTAGCAAGAGAATCATTCAATTCCTTAATCTTAGCAAGCAAATCATCATTATCATTTCTAAGATTGGGAATTGAAACATCACAAACATGAGAATCAACCTTAGCAATTAATCTAGCATTTTCATTTCTAAGGTTGTCAATAGTCTCATGGCATGTGCTTAGCTCACTAGATAATTTCTCACATTTTTCTACCTCAAGAGCATAAGCATTCTTAACCTTAACATGCTTTTTATTTTCCTTGATTAGGAAGTCCTCTTGGGAGTCCAAGAGATCATCCTTCTCATGAATAGCACTAATTAATTCATTCAATTTTTCCTTTTGTTCCATGTTAAGGTTGGCAAAAAGGGTACGCAAGTTATCCTCCTCATCACTAGCATTTTCATCACTAGAAGGCTCATATTTTGTGGAGGATTTAGATTTAACCTTCTTCTTTTTGCTGTCCTTTGCCATGAGGCACTTGTGGCCGACGTTGGGGAAGAGGAGTCCCTTGGTGACGGCGATGTTGGTGGCGTCCTCATCGTCGGAGGAGGAGACGGTGGAGCTCTCGTCGGAGTTCCACTCGCGGCACACGTGGGCATCGCCGCCCCTCTTCTTGTGGTACCTCTTCTTTTCTCTCCTCTTGCCCTTCTTGTCGTTATCCCTGTCACTGTCACTTGATAATGGACATTTAGCAATAAAGTGACCGGGCTTACCACACTTGTAGCAAACCTTCTTGGAACGGGATTTGTAGTCCTTCCCCTTCCGTTGCTTGAGGATTTGGCGAAAGCTTTTGATGATTAAAGTCATCTCCTCATTGTCGAGCTTGGAGGCATCAATTGGTTGTCTACTTGGTGTAGACTCCTCCTTCTTCTCCTCCGTCGCCTTAAATGCCACCGGTTGTGCTTCGGACGTGGAGGGTTCATCAAGCTCGTTGATCTTCTTTGATCCTTTAATCATACATTCAAAGCTCACAAAATTCCCGATAACTTCCTCGGGAGTCATTAGTGTATATCTTGGGTTACCACGAATTAATTGAACTTGAGTAGGGTTAAGGAAAATAAGTGATCTCAAAATAACCTTAACAACCTCGTGGTCGTCCCATTTCTTGCTCCCGAGGTTGCGCACTTGGTTCACCAAGGTTTTGAGCCGGTTGTACATATCTTGTGGCTCCTCCCCTTAGCAAAGACGGAAGCGACCGAGCTCCCCCTCGATCGTTTCCCGCTTGGTGATCTTGGTGAGTTCATCACCTTCGTGCGCGGTCTTGAGTAAGTCCCAAATCTCCTTTGCATTCTTCAACCCTTGCACCTTGTTGTATTCCTCCTTACTTAGAGAGGCGAGGAGTATGGTTGTAGCTTGAGAGTTGAAGTGCTCGATTTGGGCCACTTCGTCCGTATCATAGTCTTCATCCCCTACGGATGGTACCTGTGCTCCAAACTCAACAACATTCCATATACTTTTGTGGAGTGAGGTTAGATGAAATTTCATTAAATCACTCCACCTAGCATAATCTTCGCCATCAAAGGTTGGCGGTTTGCCTAATGGAACGGAAAGTAATGGAGTATGTCTAGATGTATGAGGATAGTGTAAGGGGATCTTACTAAACTTCTTGCGCTCTTGGCGCTTAGAAGTTACGGATGGCGCATCGGAGTCGGAGGTCGATGTTGATGAAGTGTCGGTCTCGTAGTAGATCACCTTCCTCATCCTCTTGTGCTTGTCGCCTTTCCGATGCGACTTGTGGGAAGAAGATTTTTCCTTCTTCTCTTTGTGGTGTGAAGAAGAAGATCTTTTCCCCTTCCGTTTGGAGGAGTCCTTCTTCTTCTCCTTCCTCTTGGTGCGAGACTCTTCTGATGAAGTGCTCCCTTGGCTCGTAGTGGGCTTGTTGCCGGTCTCCATCTCCCTCTTGGTGTGATCTCCCGACATCACTTCGAGCGGTTAGGCTCTAATGAAGCACCGGGCTCCGATACCAATTGAAAGTCGCCTAGAGGGGGGGTGAATAGGGCGAAACTGAAATTCTCAAAAATAATCACAACTACAAGCCGGGTTAGCGTTAGTAATATAATAGAGTCCGCGAGAGAGGGTGCAAAACAAATCGCAAGCGAATAAAGAGTGAGACACGTGGATTTGTTTTACCGAGGTTCAGTTCTCGCAAACCTACTCCCCGTTGAGGAGGCCACAAAGGCCGGGTCTCTTTCAACCCTTACCCTCTCTCAAACGGTCCCTCGGACCGAGTGAGCTTTCTCTTCTCAATCACTTGGAACACAAAGTTCCCACAAGGACCACCACAAGATTGGTGTCTCTTGCCTCAATTACAAGTGAGTTTGATCGCAATGAAAGAATCAAGAAAGAAGAAAGCAATCCAAGCGCAAGAGCTCGAAAGAACACAAGCAAATCTCTCTCACTAGTCACTAAAGCTTTGTATGGAATTTGGGAGAGGATTTGATCTCTTGAGTGTGTCTAGAATTGAATGCCTAGCTCTTGTAAGTGGTTGGAAGTGTGAAAACTTGGATGCAATGAATGGTGGGTGGTTGGGGGTATTTATAGCCCCAACCACCAAACTAGCCGTTTGGGAGGCTGTCTGTTCGATGGTGCACCGGACAGTCCGGTGCACACCGGACATGTCCGGTGCGACAGCCACGTCACCAAAGCCGTTGGGATTCGACCGTTGGAGCCCTGTCTTCTTGGCCCGCCTGGATGTCCGGTGGCGCACCGGACATGTACTGTAGAGTGTCCGGTGCGCCAGCATGAGCGTGCCTGACCTCTGCGCGCGCTGGTGCGCAATAAATGCGCTGCAGGTAGCCGTTGGCGCTGAAATAGCCGTTGCCCCGCTGTTACACCGGACAGTCCGGTGTACACCGGACATGTCTGGTGAATTATAGCGAAGCAGCCGACGTGAATTCCCGAGGCTGGCGAGTTCCGGAGGCCGCTCTTCCTTGGAGCACCGGTCATGTCCGGTGTACACCGGACAGTCCGGTGAATTATAGCGGAGTTGTCTCTGGAATTTCCCGAAGGTGACGAGTTTGAGTCTGGAGTCCTCTGGTGCACCGGACATGTCCGGTGGCACACCGGACAGTCCGGTGCGCCAGACCAGAGGTGCCTTCGGTTGGCCCTTTGCTCTTTTGTCGAACCCAATACTTGGTCTTTTTATTGGCTAAGTGTGAACCTTTGGCACCTGTATAACTTATACACTAGAGCAAACTAGTTAGTCCAATTATTTGTGTTGGGCAATTCAACCACCAAAATTAATTAGGGACTAGGTGTAGGCCTAATTCCCTTTCAGATAGCTTGAGTTAATAAGAATTGAAATGACTCCCTCAAGCACCCCAAAGCTTCATATCATCTCCTTCTCCTGCAAAGCTTGTCAAGAATATTTTTGTACCCATCGCTTGATGGGTCCATCAAGGTTAGTCAACAAAGATCTAGGAACCCAAAAGTCCTTTGTGTTAGCACTTGGTAAACTCATTACCTTTCTAGCACAAGTTGCAGTTTTGGGTTGCCTAGTTACATGAGAAATAATTGACAAGCTAGAGGTGGGGTAGTTACCAATGGGACAATCCTTGCATTGATGTCCCTTCTTTCGACATATGTAGCAAAGGCGATCTTCAAGTCTTGAAGATTTCTTCTTTCCTTGTTTCTTGCTTGCTACATGGTTAGTTAATATTTTCTTTTCTAATACTATGCCTTTTTATTTCAAATTGAGACAAGACTTAATTAAGTGTCCCTTCTTTGAGCATTTAAAACAAAGTTTATCATCCTTGTTAATGATCAAGTCATTTTTAATATAGGGACATGACCTAATCAAGTGTCCCTTTTCAAAGCATTCACTACACTTCTTACTTCTCTTAGTGTGAAGTGTGGCTTGATCATTACCTTGGATGTTACCTTGCATGGAGGCATGGTTGAGGCTTTTGGCAGAGGTATTGATTTTCTTCTTTTGTTCTTTCCTCTTGGCAATCCTCAAGTCCTTGACATCTTCTTCAAGGAATTTAGTGCATGCCACGGTTGTTCCCATCTCAAGCTTCTTCACCATGTGATCACGGTTATCTTGAGAAGGTTGAGCAATGCACTTCCCTTTTAGTTGTGTCAAGTTCATCTTTAGCCTCTCATTTTCTTCTTTGAGCTTTTGATATGTATCATATTTTCCTGTAAATTCTAGCTCAAAGGAAGATTTGCTTGTCGATGGACAACAAGCATTAGCACATGGTAATATAGTTTCAATTTGAATACATGTGCATGAGTGAGGTTGTTGGGATTTTAAGTTTTCTATCACAAATGAGCTATATTTAACATGATATGATCATCCATAAGATTTTCATGAGAAGAAGCATATCATATTTTTCTTGAAAAGCTAGATTTTCAATTTTTAGCTTTTCTACTTGGTTTTTAAGCAAGGCATTCCTATTTACTAATTGAGCGATACAATGTAAAGAGTTATCTTGCTCAATTGAAATAGTTTCATACCTTCAGACCAAATCAACATGAGAGCACTTTAGCTCCTCATGTTCCTTAGTCAACTCGTCAAATCTTAGCATTTTTATGGAGAGAATATCTTCTAGCATTTGATCAGCTTCGCTTTGCTCTCTCGCTCTTTTTAGAAGTTTGAGCATGACCGCCTTATCTTCTAGGCTTAGATGAGCGTAGAGTTGCATGAAGCTTCTTTCATCCTCCTCGTCCTCATAGGTGCTTCCACCATCATTTTCATTAGCCACACAACATATGTGGGAATCGAAATTGGAAAACAAACCTTTTGGAGAGGTGGATTCATCATTTGTTCTCCATCGTTCATTTTCTTCTTCCTTCAAAGGGTTAGTTTCACAAGGACCAAAGGAAGTAGAAGCACAAAATGAACCATCATGTTTGGACTCATCAAATTTAGTTTTAATTCTAGTCCAAATATCATGCGCATCAGGAATATGTTCATAATAATTCATTATGAAGGCATGATAGTCTTCCTTGCTAAGAGAATTAACTAGGATGTCAAAAGCTAGATAGTTTAAGCGTATACATCCTTGATCTTCTACGGAAGTATTTTTCTTATCATAACTAGGAGGTATAATACTCTTGTATAAGATTTGTTCTAATCATGGATCTACGGTTCTAAAAGCATTTATCACCTTAGTAGACCATGAATCATAATTAGAACAATCAGGAAGTAATATCTCAAGAGTTACCTCCTTCGGAGTTGTCTTCTTGTTCTTTTGGGATCTTCTACGAGCCATCACTTCGAGTTGTTAGACTCAATATGAAGTGCCTAGCTCTGATACCAATTGAAAGTCACCTAGAGAGGGGGTGGATAGGCGAAACCTAAAAATTATAATTCTAAATCCAAACTAGATCCCTTGATTAGTGGTTAGAACAAGATTCACAATTATCTAAGTATAAAAACTAAGTCCTTTGCTTGCAACGAGTATTGTGAAGAGTGCAGAATTTAATCAATAGCAATACTACTAGAAATATTAGTGGAGAATAATGCAAGAGGGCTTAGATAAGAAGAAGAGAAACACAAGTTCTTACTTGCAAGGAGTTGCTTCTCTAAATGTGAATTTGACTTGAAGCAACACAAAATAATATTAGCAAAGAGAGTGCAAGAGAACTTATGAAAGAGAGAGAACAAACAAATCACAAGCAATAAGCACACGAGACACGGGTGATTTGTTTTACCAAGGTTCGGCCCTCGAAGGCCTAGTGCCCGTTGAGGAGTCCACTAAGGACGAGTCTCTTTCAACCCTTTCCCTCTCTCCACCGATCACTAAGACCGGTGAGCTCTTCTTCTTCTCAAGGATCACTTAAGACCCCGCAAGGATCACCATACACTTAGGTGTCTCTTGCTAGCTTTACAAGCCTCCAAAACTTTGGAGGAAGTTCAATGGGAGTCAAAACTCCACGCGCAAATGATCACAAGATGTAGCACACACTTTCTCTCAATGAATCTCATAAGGCACTAGTGTTAAACTCACACGAGAAGCTCTCTTTTGCTTGCTCTCCTTTTTGTGGCACTTGTGTTGGTTGTAGTGGTCTAAATCTTGTGCATAGGATGGATCAATGAATAGATGTGGTTGAGAGGGCTTGGATATATCAACTATATGACTTGGAATGTTGCTTGGGCTCCCACACCTTGAAGTGGCCGGTTGGGGTGGTATTTATGGCCACCAACCAAACTGAATGAGGAAGTCCCATGGTACAGTACTACAACTGAAATAGATCAGATCGCTAGCGCCACAAACCTTCACCGCCGGCGACCTCTCTGCGCCAAAATTCGTGCCGCCGCCGTCCGGGTTCGTGCGCAGTAGGGAACGGATAACGCCGGAGTCAAATAACGCGTACGTGTCACCATACCCCAAGCCCTGCCAGAGTTGTTCACCGGCGACCACCGTGACTCAGTGAGCTCTCGCCGTGCTGTCACGCATGCCGTGATTTCCTCACTGTGCCTCCTACCAACGTGTTATGCATACGCTTGCGATGTTATCCGTGGCCGCGAGGTGATCGCCGGACCGCCACGGCTATAAATAGCCATTGGGTTCACGGCGAGGTGTGATCATCGCAAACACAGTGACTAGATCGAAGTCAAATTCGCACCGCCCCCTCCACCTTCTCCCAAATCGATTGCGCACGGTGAAAGCATAGCTTCTTACGGCCAAGTAGCCTCAATCCCCAACCCCAATTTCAACCAGAGCCGCCGCGACGCCGTTTCCCCCAATTCGGTCCGCCGCGCCGCCAAGAACAGCTCGTCCGTGGCCAGACCACTCTGGTAAAGCTCTGCACCTCTCAAGTGTTGTTCTAGCAGCTATGTAGGCACGTAAAGCTCACCGTAGCATCCGTTTGACCAATTCGGGCATGGATAATTGTGAACATGGGATTGACACCGCGGTTTCCGCCGTGCACGTGGACAGGCCGTTCTCGGTGTGTTCGGGTCAAATTGATGTGTGTTCCGAGGCCATCTTAGGTCAGTGAAGCCTCCCCGATGGTTAGTCCGGGCAGTTATCGCCAGCCATAGCCGGTACAGACCTCGTCCGGGATGAACGGCGAGCGTGCCGTGACCAGGGAGGTGTTTGGAGAAGAGACAGAAGTCTAGGGACATTTTTACAAAGTGTCAGCGACTGGGTTCAATAGTGTTTGGACTTCTTCGGGTTATTCAAAAACCGTGAGGGCTTTTCCGCAAATCCACCAGCGCGCGCGGGGGCGCATCCCCTGTTCCCTGTGTTGTTGGGCCGCCGGGTTAGAATTGGCCCAATACTATTCACCAGTTCCGTGAAGGAAAGTTGTATTCAAGACTTAGATAATAAGTTTATATCATCTGTGCACCCTCATGAGCATTACATGGCATTCATTCTTATACATATATGTGGTTATGATTAGAACACGAGGAAGAAGTGGAAGCCACTGAAGAGCAAGTACCACCACCTTTGGAAACTCAGGCTGGGGATTGTTTCTACTTCGATATTTGTGGATCCAAGCCTAACTCACCCATAAACAAAGGCAAGCCCCGATGCATTTGCCACCTTCCTTGATGTTTTTAAAATCTTTCTCACTTGATTCATGCATTAGGTGATAGGAGTTGATTGCTAAAACAATTCCTGCATTACCTTCCTTGAATTTGATTACCTTCCTTGATCACCCGTTTTACAAAAGATTTTTGGATGCTTAGCATTGCTTTAGTAAAACAAAATGTTTTGTTTTTACAAAAGATGATGTGGCAAAAGTGGTTGGGATGTTTTTGAAAACAAAACTTGATGGTGGATCCATCATGGCCATGATGGGTCCAACATCGGAAAAGATGTACCTCTGCCATGTACCAACCTTTGGGGTTAAATGATTAAGCTAACACCGGGCGGGTGACTTGCACGAGAAGAGAGTCTCGGTGTAGTGTCTCCGTCTAAGTCGATTAAGGACCTTGTCGATGTAGGCTTGCTGACCGAGGACCCTTTAACTGGTCACATGCCTCGTCATGGGTAAGCTTTGCCTCGGGCAGACTAAGGCCAGAATAAGATAACACGAAATGGGCGTGGAGCGGTGGCGAGAGTAGCGTGGACCCTCCGTGGCAAGAGGCTGGACGGTGGTGTATCTATGATCTCGATTTGTGTGAACCTGATCTGGTCTTAAGAAACCCGGTGGCGGGTTGACATATGCAAGGGTTAAGTGCTACATATGTCGTGTGATCGGAGATCCTCAGCTGAGTATAATCGATTCGGATCGTCATACCTCCGCGGTTATGGAGACTTGACCACTGACTTACACGTAGCAATCTAGTAAAGATGAAGGGTTGATAAGAAAATGGCTAGTTCAGGATGAGTGTTTGAACTAGGATAGAAAGAACTCTAGATGTAGGTAAGTTTACCTAACTTGACAATAAAACTGGATTTTAAGGATCCACTTTAGTAAGCAATTCTGCAAACAGAGTCTTTGATTATTGAAAGGCCTTACCTTGACTCCCATATAACCAGCATACCTTTGAGAGTCTTTTCTTTAGTCGGGTAAGACTTGCTGAGTAATTCCATACTCAGGGTTTATTCCCCTGTTGTTTTTAGGTGAGGAGACAACAAACTTTTGTTGTTTTTGTACCAAGGTGGTGAAAAATGAAGATAATCAAGAATGAAGCTGCTGGAGGACCGAGTCCTCCTTAAAAACTTTTATGTAAAGAACGTAATGGGAGGAGTTTTTGCCTCCCAGGTATTGTAATAATACTTTTCAGCACTCGCTTTACACTCTGGTCTGTAATAAATGACTTACTCTTACTTTTTAAATAAATGTAAGTTTATGTAATCACTTCCGCATTTCCGCATCTCCGATGAACATATTGTCTGTCAGACGGGTGAAACGTTCCTGGAAAGGTAAGAGAAAAGATACCGAACTTGTCAAGTGATTCAGGAACATCTACAGGGTTGTCTGATGTCTATTGGACAAGGACAACTGTAGGTGGGCCTAATGACTTGGGAGGTTCCGTCACAGCTGGTATCGGAGCGTAGGCCTTCTTGGCAGATATTATGTAGCATCTTCAAAAAGATTTTCTTAAACTTATCTAGAAAATTTCTTCTCTTCTTACCTAAGCATCTCTAAAGAGTTTATTTCAAAGACCAGATAGGAAGAGTGCAATGTATAGAAGGTTGAATCAACTAAGGTTGATTCTGTAATTATTCATGCATCATGCTAAAAATTATACTAATAAATTTTCCCCCTTAGAAAATGCCGCCGCGTACAAGGAAAACTGCGCGAAAGCATACTGGGCCTATCGGTGTACCTCGACACCAACTTGCCCCACGGGAGGAGGATAGCAGTAGCGGAAGCAATGATCTGATTGGAGAGCTTGAAGCTCGAGTGAATCAGCTTCAAACGGAATTGCAACGCAGGACCAATTTATGGGTCGCGGATGGCGACCGAATAAATGAATTAAGAAGTTACATCCGCCGCCTGCAAGATCAACTTGCTGATCGGGATTTGGCGCTTGATTGGGCGGTACAATCTCGTTCAGTAGCCTGGGCTAAGGAAGCGAAGGCTCGAGCCCGAGTCGAAGAACTTAGCACTGCTATTGACAACTTGCAGGCGTATTGCAATACTTTACATGAGGAAGTTCATGTAATGTATTCGCAATTACACCCAAATGCCCCTGCGGATCCTGTCAGGTCGGAAGCCGGACCCTCGCATGTTGTGGGAGAAGCGCTTGGTGGTGAGTTAGACCTTTTTAGGCCCCCTCCTTCTATGAGGCTGGTCGATGAATGGTCTCCCACACCTGACGACGAAGCTGCCAAGAGCAACCAGAAGCAGGCGTAGTAGTGTAGTTGTAGAAATAGAAGTAGTATGTTGTATAATAGGTTGAACTATTGTATAATGGGTAATGTATCCTGTTGTATAACATCGAGTCTGTATCATTACTCTTGATAGTAATGTAAAATGGAAGGTTTCTTTGGCATATTATATTTATTTCAAATGTTCTTTGCCTCAGATGCCTACCAGGATTCGAGGACAGGATGCAGCAGGAACTTCTGGGGGGAGGGAGGTTACCCCAAATCCACCTCCGGTTCCTCCCACATTGGCCGAGGCGATTGCCGCCTTGGTGAACGCAATTGCAGACAATACCCGCTTTCTGAGAGAAATGGCGGGCCAACAATTTCAGCAGCAGGGTGGAAGGGGTTATCAACAGGGCCCCCGTGAAACCACATATTTGGATTTCTCTGAAACCCGTCCACCACTATTTGTCAAGGCTGAGGACCCGTTGGAAGCAGATGAATGGATACGGGTTATTGAGCAAAAATTTGGTCTTCTGCGCTGTTCAGAGACACAGAAGCCTTTATTCGCAGCGCAACAACTGCGCGGCCCTGCCAGCACCTGGTGGGGAAATTTCGTGGCTATTCAACCTGCTAACCATCAAGTAACATGGGAAGAATTTAAAGTGGCCTTCCGTGAACACTATATCCCGGAGGGTGTTCTTCATATGAAGCAAGAAGAGTTCATGAAGCTAAAACAAGGAGGAGATATTGTCAATCAATATCTCAATAAGTTCAATCACCTGTCGCAATATGCAATCGATCAGGTGAACACTGATTTAAAAAAGAAGAATGGCTTTATGAGAGGTCTAAATGATCGATTGCAGAGAAAAATGGCAACCTGCATAGATCTTACGTATGGAAAGGCTGTCAGCACAGCCCTATCTGTTGAAGCAAAATATGCAGGTTCCGGGAAAAACAAGGGATTTGGAGGTGAGAAGTCTAATCAGGGCCAGGCAAAAAGGCAACGGTTTGTGATCCGGCCTTCTAGCCAAAATCGCTCTTTTTCTCGTCTACCCTCATTCCCTTTCAAGCAGCCAATAATTATTCGTCCCAATAATGCCCCCACTACCCCAAGTCAGCCAGGTGCCCCGGGCACTCGATTCCCTGCTTTGCCCAGCTCTTCAACCGGGTGTTTCAATTGTGGCAAGTCTGGACATTTCATCAAGGATTGCCCATATCCCAAGCAGAATCAATCAAATAATCAGCAAGGATCTGGGAAATCAGCTCAGCCCAAGGGAAACAATGTGGGGAAGAATACAAAGAAAACGGGGCGGATATACTATACTCAAGTGGCCACTACACCGGAAGGTGAACCGGTGATGATGGGTACGTTTCTCGTGGCCAGTCACCCTGCAATTATTCTTTTTGATTCTGGTGCTTCACATACATTTATTAGCAAGAAATTTGTGGAGCAACATCACATTTCATGTCATGAATCAAAAGAAGGGTTTAAAATTCATTCACCTGGGGGACAAATTTTTACTAGAGAAGTGGCCTATCAAGTGCCAGTAATAATGGCCGGACGGAACTTTCCTGCTAACATGATTGTTCTAAAAGGCCAGGATATAGATGTGATTTTGGGTATGAATTGGTTAACCCAACATAAGGCAATTCTCAACACTGAACTGAGAACCGTCAGGTTGAGCTATAATCAAGAAGAGATTCTTTTGTCCATCCCCGTAACCAATCCAGCCAAAGCTTCTGGTAGAATATATGAAGCCATTGTACCAGAGATCAAGGATATTCCGGTAGTATGTGAGTTTCCAGATGTATTTCCGGAAGATTTGCCTGGACTGCCACCTGAGAGAGATGTAGAATTTGTAATTGAGATAAAGCCCGGTACGGCTCCCATTTCTCGAAGATCGTACCGTATGCCTCCTAATGAGTTGGCAGAATTGAAGATTCAATTACAAGATCTGCTGAATAAAGGATTTATCCGGCCAAGCTCGTCTCCATGGGGTTGCCCCGCCATTTTTGTTAAGAAGAAGGATCAAACCTTACGAATGTGCGTGGATTATCGACCCCTGAATGAGGTCACCATCAAGAACAAGTACCCTCTTCCGAGGATCGACATCTTATTTGATCAACTAACTGGAGCGAGGGTATTCTCCAAAATCGATCTCAGGTCGGGCTATCACCAAATCCGTATTCGGCCCGAGGATATACTGAAGACCGCGTTTACTACGCGGTATGGTTTATTTGAATATTTGGTAATGTCCTTCGGACTAACAAATGCTCCTGCCCATTTCACTTATTTGATGAACTCGGTGTTCATGCCCGAGTTGGACAAGTTCGTGGTGGTCTTCATTGATGATATCTTGATATATTCCAAAAATGAAGAGGAGCATGCTCAACATTTGCGGATTGTATTGACGCGCTTGAGGGAACATCAGTTGTATGCCAAGTTCAGCAAGTGCGCGTTCTGGCTGGAGGAAATTCAATTTTTGGGGCATGTGTTATCTGCCAAGGGAATTGCGGTAGATCCTAGCAAAGTCAAGGATATTCTGGAGTGGAAACCCCCAACCACTGTTCACCAAGTCCGGAGTTTTCTTGGACTAGCTGGATATTATCGCAGATTCATACCAGATTTTTCTAAGCTTGTGAAGCCAATCACAAGTTTATTGAAGAATGATATTAAATTCAATTGGTCTTCTAAGTGTAATGAAGCTTTTGAACAATTGAAGACATTATTAACCACTGCTCCGGTATTGGCTCAATCGGACATCACCAAACCCTTTGATGTATATTGTGATGCATCAGGCAGTGGACTCGGCTCTGTATTAATGCAAGAAGGCCGAGTAATTGCATATGCTTCAAGGCAGTTGCGCCGACATGAGGAGCATTACCCAACTCATGATCTGGAGCTAGCTGCTGTGGTTCATGCCCTAAAAATTTAGCGTCATTATCTGCTAGGAAATATCTGTCACATTTATACAGATCATAAAATCTTGAAGTATATCTTCACCCAGTCAGAATTGAATATGAGACAAAGGCGATGGCTTGAGCTTATTAAGGATTATGAACTAGAAATTCATTATCACCCAGGCAAAGCCAATGTTGTGGCAGATGCACTGACCCGTAAGGTTTCCCGCCACTGTCTTATGGTGAAGACCTCTGACAATACCTTATGTCAAGAGATGGAAAAGCTAAACCTGGGGATGGTCCAACAAGGAACCCTGAATCAGCTAAAGCTTGAGTCAATCATCTTGCAAAGGATAATTGATGCTCAAAGAGATAATGCGGGTATGAAGCACATACGGGAGAAGATAAGGGCTGGAACAGCCAAATGTTTCAAAGAAGACGATCAAGGTGTGATATGGTTCAATAACCGCATAGTGGTGCCGAAGAATGAAGAACTCCGCCAGCAAATCTTAGATGAAGCGCATCTTAGTCGCTATTCTATTCATCCGGGAAGCACTAAGATGTATCATGATCTAAAGCAGCACTACTGGTGGACGAAGATGAAAATTGAAATTACACGCTATGTGGCTAGGTGTGACACTTGCAGACGTGTCAAAGCCATACACATGAAAACTGCTGGTCCATTACAATCTTTGCCGATCCTAACATGGAAATGGGAAGACATAAGTATGGACTTTATCGTAGGATTGCCCAGGACTGCAAGAGGGTATGATTCTATCTGGGTTATAATTGATCGGCTTACAAAGATTGCTCACTTTCTGCCGGTCAAGACAGATCACCCGGTTACTGTCTATGCCCAATTGTACATTGCTCGTATTCTTAGTCTGCATGGTGTTCCGAAGACCATAGTGTCGGATCATGGACCTCAATTTGTAGCCAAGTTTTGGGAAGCACTTCACAAATCCTTGGGTACTAAGTTGCTCCATAGTTCGGCATATCATCCACAAACCAGTGGACAGACTGAGAGGATTAATCAAGTACTCGAAGATATGTTGCGAGAATGTGTTCTAGACTTCTCACCGAAAAGGGATGAATGTTTGCCTTTGGCGGAGTTTTCATATAATAATAGCTATCAAGAAAGTATCAAGATGGCACCTTTTGAAGCTTTATATGGGCGACGATGTCGAACTCCGCTAAATTGGTCTGAACCTGGAGAAAGGCACTTCTTTAGGCCTGATATAGTGAAGGAGGCCGAGGAAAAGGTTCAGAAAATTATTCATAATATGAAGAAAGCACAAGCTCGTCAGAAGGGTTATGCAGACAAACGGCGAATGCCCTTGTATTTTCATGAAGGGGACTATGTCTACCTGAAGGTTTCACCAATGAAGGGGGTATCGCGTTTCGGGGTTAAAGGGAAGCTTGCACCCAAGTACATTGGTCCATTCCCGGTACTTGAGCAATGTGGACCAGTGGCATATCGACTACAGCTCCCCGAAATTTTGTCTGCTATACATAATGTGTTCCATGTGTCGCAATTGAAGAAGTGTCTTCGGGTTCCCGATCGAACCATTGAAGTAACAGATGTTGTCCTTGAACCGGACTTGACATACTCTGAGCACCCTATTCGAGTCTTGGATCAAAAGGACAGGGTTACCCGGAGAAAAACTCTCAAGTTCTATAAGATACAGTGGAACCAACATTCTGAAGAAGAGGCTACATGGGAAACTCAAGACTTTTTAGATAAAAATTTCCCAGGCTTTCTAGCCTCATGTAATTTGTAAAGTGTGTATAGTTACAGTAATAAAGGAGTGAACCCCCACACCACCCCTGCCTTGTACCAGAAATAAGGAAATAAAAATGTGACACATTTCCTATTCCATTACTCACCCTAGGACTTTTAATCTCGGGACAAGATTCTTTTATGGGGGGAAGGATGTAACACCCCTGGTGTTACTGTAACTAAAACTTGAGCATGGCATCATAAACATTGGCATTGCATATGTTTGACACACCTAGAGTGCATTCACTAGGTAAAAATTTCAAACAAGTGTATTGTTTTTAGTGTTTTGCAAATAGGACCCTGGATAGGGAATCTGACCCTAAATAAGGCTCAAAGGGGCAAAACTTAACCCAAATGAAGAAAACCTAAAAGCTTTAAGGGAAGGGTCACAAAATGATCCCAAGACTTAAGTGGAATTACACTTAGACCCCTGGGATACCAGAAACCCTAATTGGAACCCTAGAAAACCCTAAAACCAAACCCTAGGGACCTATGTGCAAAATTAGTCCACTTTTGGACTAAAGTGCAAAAACCAAGTCAAATAAGTATCTTAAGTCATTTGGGTCACTCATATGTGAATGTACAAGCCAAACCCTAAGTTTTGGGCTTATATGCAAAAAGCCACACTTTTTCTCAAATGATTAAGTCTGATTTTCAGTGATATTGGCTCAACTTTGGAGCTCTACATCTTCCAAATTATTGAGAATTTGCCCTAGGTCACCACATCAACTATGTAGATCTATCTTAGGTGAAAAACTTCGCTTAAGAGAGTAAGCATGGTTGTTGTGAAGAATTTGGAGAAAAGTGCACTCAAAGTTGAACTTTCAGGCTGTCTGAAGTATGAAATTCAGACTAATAGTGGTACTGAGTCAACTTTGAACTGGAATCAACCTTGATCTAATAAGAATTTGGCTATGGTTGCTATAGCAAGATTGTTGTTGGATCATCAGACAACAACTTTGTTACTGGCCGATCCACTGGTTGCCATTGAAAATTAGAAGAAAATTAGCGCCAAACTTGCTCGGTCAGTCCAACTGAATGAGGAAGTCCCATGGTACAGTACTGCAACTAAAATAGATCAGATCGCCAGCGCCACAAACCTTCACCGCCGGCGACCTCTCTGCGCCAAAATTCGTGCCGCCGCCGTCCGTGTTCGTGCGCAGTAGAGAACGGATAACGCCGGAGTCAAATAACGCGTACGTGTCACCATACCCCAAGCCCTGCCGGAGTTGTTCACCGGCGACCACCGTGACTCAGTGAGCTCTCGCCGCGCTGTCACGCATGCCGTGATTTCCTCACTGTGCCTCCTACCAACGTGTTATGCATACGCTTGCGATGTTATCCGTGGCCGCGAGGTGAACGCCGGACCGCCACGGCTATAAATAGCCATTGGGTTCACGGCGAGGTGTGATCATCGCAAACACAGTGACTAGATCGAAGTCAAATTCGCACCGCCCCCTCCACCTTCTCCCAAATCGATTGCGCACGGTGAAAGCACAGCTTCTTACAGCCAAGTAGCCTCAATCCCCAACCCCAATTTCAACCAGAGCCGCCGCGACGCCGTTTTCCCCCAATTCGGTCCGCCGCGCCGCCAAGAACAGCTCGTCTGTGGCCAGACCACTCTGGTAAAGCTCTGCACCTCTCAAGTGTTGTTCTAGCAGCTATGTAGGCATGTAAAGCTCACCGTAGCATCTGTTTGACCAATTCGGGCACGGATAATTGTGAACACGGGATCGACACCGCGGTTTCCGCCGTGCACGTGGACAGGCCGTTCTCGGTGTGTTTGGGTCAAATTGATGTGTGTTCCGAGGCCATCTTAGGTCAGTGAAGCCTCCCCGATGGTTAGTCCGGACAGTTATCGCCGGCCATAGCCGGTACAGACCTCGTCCGGGATGAACGACGAGCGTGCCGTGACCAGGGAGGTGTTTGGAGAAGAGACAGAAGTCTAGGGACATTTTTACAAAGTGTCAGCGACTGGGTTCAATAGTGTTTGGACTTCTTCGGGTTATTCAAAAACCGTGAGGGCTTTTTCGCAAATCCACCAGCGCGCGCGCGGGGGCGCATCCCCTGTTCCCTCTGTTGTTGGGCCGCCGGGTTAGAATTGGCCCAATACTATTCACCAGTTTCTCTTTTTCTTTTTATTCCAGAGCTAAAACAATTATAGAAAATGGTAGAAAAATCCTAAAATTGTGAAACCAATTTTCCTAAACTTCTTATTTTCCCTAGAATTTAATAAAAATAGTTCTATGATTTTTAGAGGAAATAAGGAATTTTAAAGCATTTAAAGTAATTTAAGGTAATGGTTCTGGATTTTTAAAAGATAAATGGTAACCCCAAAAATGCTCAAACTTTTTATATGAGTTCCTCATATTATTTAGAAGCCTTGGGTAGAATTTGGGTTGATTTGGATC
This sequence comes from Zea luxurians, assembly GCA_029449295.1. Taxonomy (NCBI): domain Eukaryota; kingdom Viridiplantae; phylum Streptophyta; class Magnoliopsida; order Poales; family Poaceae; genus Zea; species Zea luxurians. The sequence continues at coordinate 95,567,357 of JAOPSE010000012.1, forward strand.
TTGTTTGATACTTAGAACCCTAAAACCCCCCTGCCATGTGAACTCCTTTACCGACTCCGGAAACCCTAAGTTCTCGGAGTTCCGTGAAGGAAAGTTGTATTCAAGACTTAGATAATAAGTTTATATCATCTGTGCACCCTCATGAGCATTACATGGCATTCATTCTTATATATATATGTGGTTATGATTAGAACACGAGGAAGAAGTGGAAGCCACTGAAGAGCAAGTACCACCACCTTTGGAAACTCAGGCTGGGGATTGTTTCTACTTCGATATTTGTGGATCCGAGCCTGACTCACCCATAAACAAAGGCAAGCCCCGGTGCATTTGCCACCTTCCTTGATGTTTTTAAAATCTTTCTCACTTGATTGATGCATTAGGTGATAGGAGTTGATTGCTAAAACAATTCCTGCATTACCTTCCTTGAATTTGATTACCTTCCTTGATCACCCGTTTTACAAAAGATTTTTGGATGCTTAGCCTTGCTTTAGTAAAACAAAATGTTTTGTTTTTACAAAAGATGATGTGGCAAAAGTGGTTGGGATGTTTTTGAAAACAAAACTTGATGGTGGATCCATCATGGCCATGATGGGTCCAACATCGGAAAAGATGTACCTCTGCCAGGTACCAACCTTTGGGGTTAAATGATTAAGCTGAGACCGGGCGGGTGACTTGCACGAGAAGAGAGTCTCGGTGTAGTGTCTCTGTCTGAGTCGATTAAGGACCTTGTCGATGTAGGCCTGCTGACCGAGGACCCTTTAACTGGTCACATGCCTCGTCATGGGTAAGCTTTGCCTCGGGCAGACTAAGGCCAGAATAAGATAACACGAAATGGGCGTGGAGCGGTGGCGAGAGTAGCGTGGACCCTCCGTGGCAAGAGGCTGGACGGTGGTGTATCTATGCTCTCGGTTTGCGTGAACCTGATCTGGTCTTAAGAAACCCGGTGGCGGGTTGACATATGCAAGGGTTAAGTGCTACATATGTCGTGTGATCGGAGATCCTCAGCTGAGTATAATCGATTCGGATCGCCGTACCTCCGCGGTTATGGAGACTTGGCCACTGACTTACACGTAGCAATCCAGTAAAGATGAAGGGTTGATAAGAAAATGGCTAGTTCAGGATGAGTGTTTGAACTAGGATAGAAAAAACTCTAGATGTAGGTAAGTTTACCTAACTTGACAATAAAACTGGATTTTAAGGATCCACTTTAGTAAGCAATTCTGCAAACAGAGTCTTTGATTATTGAAAGGCCTTACCTTGACTCCCATATAACCAGCATACCCTTGAGAGTCTTTTCTTTAGTCGGGTAAGACTTGCTGAGTAATTCCATACTCAGGGTTTATTCCCCTGTTGTTTTTAGGTGAGGAGACAACAAACTTTTGTTGTTTTTGTACCAAGGTGGTGAAAAATGAAGATAATCAAGAATGAAGCTGCTGGAGGACCGAGTCCTCCTTAAAAACTTTTATGTAAAGAACGTAATGGGAGGAGTTTTTGCCTCCCAGGTATTGTAATAATACTTTTCAGCACTCGCTTTACACTCTGGTCTGTAATAAATGACTTACTCTTACTTTTTAAATAAATGTAAGTTTATGTAATCACTTCCGCATTTCCGCATCTCCGATGAACATATTGTCTGTCAGACGGGTGAAACGTTCCTGGAAAGGTAAGAGAAAAGATACCGAACTTGTCAAGTGATTCAGGAACATCTACAGGGTTGTCTGATGTCTGTTGGACAAGGACAACTGTAGGTGGGCCTAATGACTTGGGAGGTTCCGTCACACTCCCCCTTTGGCATTAATGGCTAAAAACGGAGTCTATTGTGAGCCCTTTGAAATTCTCTCCCCCTTTGGTAAACAATATATGAGTGAAAGATTATACCAATGTGGAGAGTGATGTGAAGTAACGACGAAGGGTAAATGATACCGATAGAGTGGAGTGGAAGCCTTTTCTTCGTCGAGTACTCCATTTCCCTTTCAATCTATGACTTAGCATAAGGATACACTTGAAAACACATTAGTCATAGCAAAAGAAAGAGATAAGATCAAGGGTATATAAATGAGCAATATGTGCAAAGTGTTAATCAAAGTTCCGAGAATCAAGTATATTTAGCTCATTCCTAAGTTGGGTAAAGGTTTTATCATCTAATGGTTTGGTAAAGAAATCGGCTAATTGTTCTTTGGTGTTAATATAGGCTATCTCGATATCCCCCCTTTGTTGGTGATCTCTCAAAAAGTGATGTCGAATGCCTATGTGCTTAGTGCGGCTGTGTTCAACGGGATTCTCCGCAATGCGGATAGCACTCTCATTGTCACATAGGAGAGGGACTTTGCTCAACTTGTAGCCATAGTCCCAGAGGGTTTGCCTCATCCAAAGCAATTGCACGCAACAATGGCCTGTGGCAATATACTCGGCCTCGACAGTAGAAAGAGCCACTGAATTTTGTTTCTTTGAAGCCCAAGACACCAGGGATCTTCCCAGAAGCTAACAAGTCCCTGATGTGCTCTTCCTATCAATTTTACACCCTGCCCAATCGGCATCGGAATATCCTATAAAATCAAAGGTTGATCCCCTGGGGTACCAAAGTCCAAACTTAGGAGTATAAACTAAATATCTCATGATTCGCTTCACGGCCCTAAGGTGAACTTCCTTAGGGTCGGCTTGGAACCTTGCACACATGCATACTGAAAGCATAATATCCGGTCGAGATGCACATAAATAGAGTAAAGATCCTATCATCGACCGGTATACCTTTTGATCTACGGATTTACCTCCCGTGTCGAGGTCGAGATGCCCATTTGTTCCCATGGGTGTCTTGATGGGCTTGGCATCCTTCATTCCAAACTTGTTAAGAATGTCTTGTGTATACTTTGTTTGGCTGATGAAGGTGCCCTCTTGGAGTTGCTTCACTTGAAATCCTAGAAAATACTTCAACTCCCCCATCATAGACATCTCGAATTTTTGAACCATGATCCTACTAAACTCTTCACAAGTAGATTTGTTAGTAGACCCAAATATGATATCATCAACATAAATTTGGCATACAAACAAATCTTTTGCAATAATTTTTAGTAAAGAGAGTAGGATCGGTTTTTTCTGACTTTGAAGCCATTAGTGATAAGGAAATCTCTTAGACATTCATACCATGCTTTTGGGGCTTGCTTGAGCCCATAAAGCGCCTTAGAGAGTTTATATACATAGTTAGGGTACTCACTATCTTCAAAGCCGGGAGGTTGCTCAACATAGACCTCTTCCTTGATTGGTCCATTGAGGAAGGCACTTTTCACGTCCATTTGATAAAGCTTAAAGCCATGGTAAGTAGCATAGGCAAGTAATATGCGAATTGACTCAAGCCTAGCTACGGGTGCATAGGTTTCACCAAAATCCAAACCTTCGACTTGTGAATATCCCTTGGCCACAAGTCGGGCTTTGTTCCTTGTCACCACACCATGCTCATCTTGCTTGTTGCGGAATACCCACTTGGTTCCTACAACATTTTGATTAGGACGTGGAACTAAATGCCATACCTCATTCCTCATGAAGTTGTTGAGCTCCTCTTGCATTGCCAGCACCCAATCCGAATCTCTTAGTGCATCCTCTACCCTGTATGGCTCAATAGAGGAAACAAAAGAGTAATGTTCACAAAAATGAGCGACTCGAGATCGAGTAGTTACCCCCTTTTGAATATTGTCGAGGATGGAGTTCACGGGGTGATCTCTTTGAATCACTTGATGGATTCTTAGGTGTGGCGGTCTTTGACCCTGAATTTCTTGCTCATCTTCCTTGTCATTATCTTTATCATCTCCCCCTTGATCATTGCCCTCTTCTTGAGGTGGCTCATCTTCTTGATCTTCTTCATCTCCTTGAGCCTGTTCCTCATCTTGAGTTGGTGGAGATGCTTGATTGGAAGATGAAGGTTGATCTTGTGCTTATGGAGGCTCTTCGGATTCTTTAGGACACACATCCCCAATGGACATGTTCCTTAGCGCGACACAGGGAGCCTCTTCATCGTCTAGTTCACCAAGATCAACTTGCTCCACTTGGGAGCCATTAGTTTCATCAAACACAATGTCACAAGAAACTTCAACTAGTCCAGTGGACTTGTTAAAGATTCTATATGCCCTTGTGTTTGAATCATATCCTAGTAAAAAATCTTCTACAGCCTTAGGAGCAAATTTAGATTTTCTACCTCTTTTGATAAGAATAAAACATTTGCTACCAAAGACTCTAAAATATGAAACATTGGGCTTTTTACTGGTGAGGAGTTCATAGGATGTCTTCTTGAGGATTTGGTGTAGATATAACCGGTTGATGGAGTAGCAGGCTATGTTAATCGCCTCGGCCCAAAACCGGTCCGGTGTCTTGTACTCATCAAGCATGGTCCTTGCCATGTCAAGTAGAGTTCTATTCTTCCTCCCCACTACACCATTTTGTTGAGGTGTGTAGGGAGAAGAGAACTCATGCTTGATGCCCTCCTCCTCAAGGAAACCTTCTATTTGTGAGTTCTTGAACTCCGTCCCATTGTCGTTTCTTATCTTTTTGATCCTTAAGCTGAACTCATTTTGAGCCCATCTCAAGATCCCTTTAAGGTTTCTTGGGTTTGAGATTTTTCCTGCAAAAAGAATACACAAGTGAAGCGAGAATAATCATCCACAACTACAAGACAATACTTACTCCCGCCGATGCTTATGTAAGCGATCGGGCCGAATAGATCCATGTGGAGTAGTTAAAGCGACCTATCGGTCGTCATGATGTTTTTGTGTGGATGGTGGACTCCAACTTGCTTCCCTGCTTGACATGCGCTACAAATCCTGTCTTTCTCAAAATAAACATTTGTTAGTCCCAAAATGTGTTCTCTCTTTAGATGCTTGTGAAGATTCTTCATTCCAACATGGGCTAGTCGGTGATGCCAGAGCCAACCCATATTAGTCTTAGCAATTAAGCAAGTGTCAAGTTCAGCTCTATTGAAATCAACTAAGTATAGCTGACCCTCTAATACTCCCTTAAAAGCTACTGAATCATCACTTCTTCTAAAGACAGTAACACCTATATCCATAAAAGACAGTTGTAACCCATTTTGCATAATTGAGAAACTGAAAGCAAATTGTAATCTAAAGAATCTACAAGAAAAACATTGGAAATAGAATGGTCAGGTGATATAGAAATTTTACCAAGTCCTTTGACCAAACCTTGATTTCCATCCCCGAATGTGATAGCTCTTTGGGGATCTTGGTTTTTCTCATAGGAGGAGAACATTCTTTTCTCCCTTGTCATGTGATTTGTGCATCCGCTATCAATGATCCAACTTGAGCCCCCGGATGCATAAACCTGCAAAACAAGTTTAGGCCTTGTTTTTAGGTACCCAAACGGTCTTGGGTCCTCTCACATTAGGAACAAGCACCTTGGGTACCCAAACACAAGTCTTTGAGCCCTTGTGCTTGGCCCCAACATATTTGGCAACTACTTTGACTGATTTGTTAGTTAAAACATATGAAGCATCAAAAGTCTTAAATGAAATGTTATGGTCATTTGATGCAGTAGAAGATTTTTTTAGGCAATTTAGCATGAGTGGATTGCCTAGAACTAGATGCCTCATTCTTATACATAAAAGCATGATGAGAGCCAGGATAAGACTTCCTAGAATGAATTCTCCTAATCTTGTGTTCGGGATAACCAGCATGATATAAAATATAGCCCTCATTATCCTGAACCATGGGAGCTTTGCCCTTAACAAAGTTAGACAATTTTTAGGGGCATTAAGCTTGACATTGCCTCCCTATTGGAAGCCAATGCCATCCTTAATGCCAGGGCGTCTCCCATTATAGAGCATACTTCTAGCAAATTTGAATTTTTCATTTTCTAAGTCATGCTCATTAATTTTAGCACTAAGTTGAGCTATATGATCATTTTGTTGTTTAATTAAAGCTAGGTGATCATGGATAGCATCAACATTAATATATCTACATCTAGTGCAAATAGAAATATGCTCAACAGTAGAAGTAGAGGGTTTACAAACATTTAATTCATCAATCTTAGCATGTAACATGGCATTTTCATTTCTAAGATTGGAAATAACATCATTGCAAACATTTAAATCTTTAGCCTTAGAAATTAATTCTTCATTCTCAATTTTAAGGCTAGAAAGTGAGGCATTCAATTTATCAATCTTAGCAATCAAACTAGCATTATCATTTCTAAGATTGGTAATTGAATCATCACAAGCATTTAACTTATCAACCTTAGCAATAAAACTAGCATTCTCGTCTCTAAGGTTGGAAATGGTGTCATGGCAAATGCTAAGCTCACTAGTTAAATTTTTACATTTTTTAATCTCCTGAGCATAAGCATTTTTCACCTTAACATGCTTTTTGTTTTTCTCAATAAGGAATTCCTCTTGGCTATCCAAGAGTTCATCCTTCTCATGAATAGCACCTATCAATTCATTTAATTTCTCTTTTTGTTGCATGTTTAAGTTGGCAAAAAGTGTGAGCAAATCATCCTCATCATCACTAGAGCTAGCCTCATCACTAGATGTTGTATATTTGGTGGAGGCTCTAGATTTTACCTTCTTCTTTTTGCCGTCCTTTGCCATGAGACACTTGTGGCTGACGTTGGGGAAGAGGAGGCCCTTATTGACGGCGATGTTGGCGGTGTCCTCGTCGGAGGAGGAGTCGGTGGAGCTCTCATCGGAGTCCCATTCCCGACACACATGGGCATCGCCGCCCTTCTTCTTGTAGTATCTTTTCTTCTCCTTCCTCTTTCCCTTCTTGTCGCCGCCCCTGTCACTGTCACTAGACATAGGACATTTAGCGATAAAATGACCGGGCATACCACATTTGTAGCACACCCTTTTGGAACGGGATTTGTAATCCTTTCCCTTCCTTTGTTTGAGGATTTGACGGAAGCTCTTGATGATGAGCGCCATCTCATCATTGTCAAGCTTGAAGGCGTCGATGGGGATCCTACTTGGTGTAGAATCCTTCTTTTCTTCTTCCATCGCCTTGAATGCGACGGGTTGCACCTCGGGTGTGGAGGTGTCGCCTTGCTCCAAGTTGATGATTTGTTTGGAGCCTTTGATCATCAACTCAAAGCTCACAAACTTTCCTATCACTTCCTCGGGAGACATTAGCTTATATCGAGGATCACCACGACTTAATTAAACTTGAGTGGGATTACAAAAAACAAGTGATCTTAGAATAACCTTGACCATCTCATGGTTATCCCACTTGGTGCTCCCGAGGTTGCGCACTTGGTTGACCAAGGTCTTGAGCCGATTGTACATTGCTTGTGGCTCCTCTCCTTGGTTGAGGACGAACCGACCGAGCTCTCCCTCGACCGTCTCCTGTTTGGTGATCTTGGTCACCTCATCTCCCTCGTGCGCGGTCTTGAGTACGTCCCAAATCTCCTTGGCACTTTTCAACCCTTGCACCTTATTATACTCCTCTCGACATAGAGAGGCGAGGAGTATAGTAGTTGCTTGGGAGTCAAAGTGCTTGATTTGCGCGACCTTGTTCGAATCATAGCCTTCATCCCCCACGGATGGTACCTGCGCTCCAAACTAAACAATGTCCCAAATGCTAGCGTGGAGTGAGGTTAGATGGTGCATCATTTTATCACTCCACATACAATAGTCTTCACCGTCAAAAACCGGTGGTTTGCCTAATGGGACGGAAAGTAAAGGAGTGCGTTTGGAAATACGAGGGTAGCGTAGGGGAATCTTACTAAACTTCTTGCGCTCATGGTGCTTAGAAGTGATGGATGGCGCGTCGGAGCCAGATGTAGAAGGCAATGAAGAATCGGTTTCGTAGTAGACCACCTTCTTCATTTTCTTTTTCTTTTCGCCTCTCCGATGCGACTTGACGTATGAAGGGGATCTCTTCATCTTGTTGCCGGACTCCCCCGATGGAGCCTTCCCGTGGCTTGTAGTCTTGTCACCGCCGGTCATGATCTCCTTCTTGGCATGATCCCCCGACATTACTTCGAGCGGTTAGGCTCTAATGAAGTACCAGGTTCTGATACCAATTGAAAGTCGCCTAGAGGGGGGGTGAATAGGCAAATCTGAAATTTATAAACTTTAAGCACAACCACAAGCCGGGTTAGCGTTAGGAATAAAACCGAGTCCGTTAGAGAGGGCGAAAACAAATCACAAGCAAATAAAAGTGGATGACACGGTGATTTGTTTTACCGAGGTTCGGTTCTTTCAAACCTACTCCCCATTGAGGTGGTCACAAAGATCGAGTCTCTTTCAAACCTTTCCCTCTCTCAAACGGTCACCTAGACCGAGTGAGCTTTTCTCCTTAATCAAATGGGTCACTTAGACTTCTACAAGGACCACCACAACTTGGTGTCTCTTGCTTTGATTATAAGTTGCTTGAGAACAAGAATAGAGGAAGAAGAAAAGGGATCCAAGCGCAAGAACTCAAATGAACACAAATGTCTCTCTCTCACAAGCCACTAAGTCTTTGGAATGAGTTTGGGACTAAGAGAGGATTTGATCTTTTGTTTTGTGTCTTGGAGTGAAGTCTAGAGCTCTTGTATTGAATGCAAATTGCTGGAAACTTGGATGCCTTGAATGGTGGTGGTTAGGGGTATTTATAGCCCCAACCACCAAAACAGCCGTTGGGGAAGGTTGCTGTCGATGGGCGCACCGGACACTGTCTGGTGCGCCAGCCACATCACCCAACTGTTAGGGTTCTGACGGTTTCGACCATTGGAGCTTTGACATCTTGGGGCACCGGACAGTCCGGTGCCGCACCGGATAGGTACTGTTCACTATCCGGTGCGCCTTCTGGCGTTGCATTGACTCTGCGCGAACTGTTCGCGCACTGTTCACGTTTACTGTTTACTTTTGCAGACGACCGTTGGCGCAGTAGCCATTGCTCCGCTTGGCACACCGGACAGTCTGGTGAATTTTAGCGGAGTGTCCTGGAGAAAACCCGAAGCTTAGGAGTTTAGAGTTGATCTCCCTGGTGCACCGGACACTGTCCAGTGGTGCACCGGACAGTCCGGTGTGCCAGACCAGGGCTGCCATCGGTTTCTTTTGCTCCTTTGTTTTGAACCCTAACTTTGATCTTTTTATTGGTTTGTGTTGAACCTTTGGCACGTGTAGAACATATGATCTAGAGCAAACTAGTTAGTCTAATTATTTGTGTTGGGCAATTCAACCACCAAAATTATCTTTAGAAAAAGGTTTGACCCTATTTCTCTTTCAGACTGCAAAAGTTGATAACAGATGAACAGTGAAGAACAGTGCGCGCAGAGTCAGAGGCACACCGGACAGTGAATAGGACTTGTCCGGTGTGGCACCGGACTATCCGATGCCACAAGAAGACAACGGCGCCAACGGTCGACTGCTCCCGAACCCTAATGGTTGGGTGACGTGGCGGCGCACCGGACAGCCTGCAGTGCTTGTCCGGTGGCGCACCGGACTGTCCGGTGCGCCCATCGACAGCAGTCTTCCCAACGGCTTGTTTGGTGGTTTAGGGCTATAAATACCTCCAACCACCGCAACTCCAAGGATCCAAGTTTTCTGAAGTTCTCATTTAATACAAGAGCTAGTGCATTAACTCATAGACACAATTCAAAAGATCAAAGCCTCTCTAAGTCCCAAATTCATCACAAACACTTAGCGACTTGTGAGAGAGTGATTTCATGTTCTTTTGCGCTCTTGTTGCTTGGATCGCTTTCTTCCTTCCTCATTCTTGTTTCGAGGCAACTTGTGATCAAAGCAAGAGACACCTAAGTGTGTGGTGGTCCTTGCGGGGTCTAAGTGACCCATTTGATTAAGGAGAAAGCTCACTCGGTCTAAGTGACCGTTTGAGAAAGGGAAAGGGTTGAAAGAGACCCGGTCTTTGTGACCACCTCAACGGGGACTAGGTTCTTTGGAACCGAACCTCGGTGAAACAAATCACCGTGTACATTCACTTGATTCCTATTTGATTTGTTTCCCCTCTCTCCCGGACTTGATTTTAATTCTAACGCTAACCCCCGCTTGTAGTGTGTGCTTAAGTTTATAAATTTTAGGTTTCGTCTATCCACCCCCTCTAGGCGACTTTCAGTGCTTATCTACTATTGATGAGGCGCGGCGGCGCAAACCCCGTGTAAACCTAATAAAAAGTTTTAAAAAATTCTAGAAAAACATGAATGTACATCTCAGCTTACCTCATCCATATACAAAATTTCATAATCAAATTTATCTTACTCTAGCAGTTACAAAAAATACAAAATTTCTGACAAACAGTAATTGTTCAAATGCACCAAAATTTGTTTTTTTGTAACTGCTAACGTAAGATGAATTTGAGCATGGAATTTTGTATATAGATGAGGTAAGCTGAGATGTACATTCATGTTTTTTCAGAATTTTTTTAAACTTTTTTAGTAGGTTTGCATGGAGTTTACACCAAAATATGGTTTACATTCGATATATTCCCTATCTACCGGGGCTTTTATGGACTGCTCTTTTTTTCCCTCTTCCCCACTGTCCGTCGCGAACCATCGTGGCTGTTCGGGGACCGTTTCTGTGGCGACACGCGCGGAGAGGTTCTAGGCGTCGTTCAAATCTAATCGAACGGCTGAAAATTCTAGAGGTGACGTGGATATCTTCAGAGCTCGCCGTTGTTCCCTGCTTTAATATATAGAAATATCAATAGAAAAAAATTAATATTATGTTACTCACATTTTAGTTCTGAAAGTAAAAATTGTAAATAAATTAAATATACTATGTTGTGCATGATTTATTTGAATTAACATGTAATGAAAAGAAAACAAATAAAAAGTAAAGAAATGGAAAAAAGAAAGTATGTTAAAATTGTAGCTTTATAAGAATGAATTTTGGAGATGTTGCTGGAAACTGAGAAGATATAAAGAACAAAATCTTTTAGGATGTGTTGTAAATGATATGGAATATTTTTTGGGATGGAATTCCGATCTTTGTGCTGTGCTCTCAACGATTACAACTTGGCCACCAGCCCACCATGGCTTACGACTTGTTAACTTTGTGGTGGGTATTGGGTAGTCCAGTCAGCGAAGTTGGCCGACGGTGTACGATGGCCAACATGGGCTAAGCCGATTGAGGCCCATCAACACGGGAGTGGGCTACGGCCTGTTTGACGTCGCACCACGGTCCACGACAACCTCGTCGTATTCCGATTCGGTCGGCGACTCCTCAACTGAACTGTCATTGTCTGTCAGAGGCTCAGAGCTCGCCGCGCGGATCTAGGGGGAGGGGGGCCGTGTCCGGCGCGGACGCCGCGATGCCGATCTGCGCGCCGTCGTCCGACTCCTCGGCCTCGGCCTCGTCGGGCTTGGGCGCCCGCGTCTGGGTGCTCCACGGGCTAGCGCTCGGCGCGGCGGCTGCGGCCGCTGCCGTTGCGTACCTGTACCGGCGGCCGACCGGGTTCCGCAGCCGCGCGGTGGGGATCATACCCGCGCGCTTCGCCTCCACGCGCTTCGAGGGCAAGCCGCTCGTTCCCATCCTCGGCAAGCCCATGATCCAGGTCCGTCTCCTTCTTCCTGACTTGGACTCGTCACATCTTTCAGAGAGAGCGAGGTGGGTGGGGGGATCGTACCTGCAACTCGCGGTTGGGACTGCTAGGGGAGGTCGAATCCAATTGTGCTGTTTCCGTGTAGACTGAACTGCACAGTAGCTGTTCTGTTGCTTACTGAAATGTTGTGAGTCGTTATGTCATCCAGACTTGATTTCTCACAGTTCAATGAGTGTTCAGCAATAACAAAAAGTCTGGCTTGAGTTCAATGAATTTCGATTTGATGGGGTTTGGACAAGGAAAATGGTATAGCTGTCGGTCTTGGCCGGTTCTAGTTTCTTGTCTGCGATTAATCCGGCAATGTGTATAATAGCTACTGCACCTTGTGCTGACACCTTTAACCTTTTTATACTGAATACAGAACTGATGAAAGTGTATCGTTGCCTTTTCTGATTTGTTTTATATTTTTTACTTCTTGTTTTCGCGTGCAGTTAAAAATTTGTGTATCTCCTCTTACAGAGAACATGGGAAAGAGTTATGCTAGCTTCTTCGTTGGACCATGTTGGTAAGCAAGATGGCTAATAGTAATTATTGATTGGTTTCATTTGTTTGTCATGTCCACACTTGTGCCTCACTGCCTCCCACCAGTTGTGGCAACGGATGATGAGAAAATTGCAGAATGCTGTCGAGGATTTGGAGCTGATGTTATAATGACATCAGCATCTTGCAAAAATGGTATTCATTTCTGTTGTTTTCATGTTATATTATCTCATGATTATGTGGTAAAACTGTAATGTGTGTGTTTATTGGCATTTGCTTGATAACATAGGATCTGAACGCTGCTGTGAGGCACTAAAGAAGCTTGATAAGCACTATGATATTGTTGTCAATATTCAAGGAGATGAGCCTCTTATTGAACCAGAGATAATAGATGGTGTAGTTATGTCACTGCAGGTGGTTACTTGCACAACACTGTCTTGGTGTTTCTTGTACTTCTATTCACTTAAATCAAATGGTCTTGGCACTTGGAAGTTGGGGGCTATATCTTTTCTTTAAGCATAATCCGGAAAAATAACGGATTCATCATTCTAATTATGTTGTGTGCTACACATTTAAAATTTACCTTGGCCTTGTACGCCTAAAACTCTGCACCTTTGCAGATCTATCAAACTCTTTTTATTGACCGAGTTTCTTTGTACTTTAAACGTGGTTTGCAGCGATCTCCTGATGCAGTCTTCAGCACAGCTGTTACTTCACTGAAACCAGAAGATGCATTGGATACAAACAGGGTGAAGTGTGTTGTGGATAATCTGGGCTACGCAATATACTTTTCAAGAGGGCTGATTCCATTCAATAAGTGAGGCACCAGTAATTATTTAACTCTCCATTGACCGTATTTTCACATGAAATTTCCTGACCCTGACCATTTCAGATCAGGGAACGCCAATCCAAAATATCCATATCTTCTTCATCTTGGAATCGCGGTATCTTATCAACCTTATGCTTATTTATTTATATTTGCTTCATGGTCCTTTGATTAACTGACTTTCACATGACTAATTAATTAACAGACTGCACTCTCACGCAGGGCTTTGATTCAAAATTTTTGAAGATATATCCAGAACTTCCACCAACACCATTACAAATGGAAGAGGACCTAGAGCAACTAAAAGTTCTTGAAAATGGCTATAGGATGAAGGTATTTTGGCATGGAACTCTAGAATCTGAGATAGACAGTGCCTGTTTGTCAGTGCTCTGATGCAGTTTGTTCTGTTTATTCATGATGAACTTGTATTGTTTGAATGCTACTATGTTTTCAATATGTGCAGCAGCATATCTTTTTTGTATGGTGCGTAGTGTGTTACCAACTTACCGTCTGTGGTTTATATCCTAGGCCACTGAATTTTGTTTCCTTTTGCTTTCTGTAATTGTAGGTGATCAAAGTGGACCATGATGCCCATGGTGTGGATGCACCCGAGGACGTTGAGAAAATCGAAGCACTCATGCGAACGAGAAACATTCAGTAGAAAACGAAGAGAAAGCAAGTGCTTTGCATTGCTATTGGCGTTGGCTTGGTGGGATACTTTTGGTTGTGCTTTCCCGTCTTCTGAATAGCATGATACCAAGTGAAGTTGCTGCATCACTTCTTGAAGTTTTGTGCTTGCTAAAACGTTCAGCGATTGGATATGTCACTTGCATTAGTCTTCAATCAGCAGTTCAGCGCGCAGGTGGATTGTATCTGTACTTCAGTAGTTTGTAGCATTACTTTCAGTCTTCTTTACATTGAAAAACAAATCGTTTCTGGAGATGAAGCAATTGGGCAGTGTAAAACAAAAGGCTAAAGACCCATCCATGCCGCGAGGCGTGATTGATATAAGGCCAGACTCATCGGAACTTTCATTAGAGTTCCATTTACATGTAATAAGTTTTCATATATACAATGTTGATGATGTATACAATTTTAATGACGTGACTGTGTTTTTTTAAAAGTGAAAGTGGATTTTATGAGGATGAAACTCCCACGGTTACCTTCTCTCTGACTCTGAGTCATGAAATTAAATATCTATAAAATTATAAAATAAAACTTTTTTTATTAAGAATGGATTTTGCATCATTCTACATTCTTGGAAACTTAAGTATTGAAACTAGTGACTAAAGTAAATGCAACAACTTCGCATTATCCAATGTCGCATCCACGGTTAATTGGTCATCTACTGTATTAAAGGAAGGCGCCATGTTTTCACTTTGTAGAAATCACCATTTTATGATGATCTAGTGTTTGGATTAAATGTTTTCACTTTGTAGAAATCGCCATTTTATGACGATCTAGTGTTTGGATTAAATATAAGAGTTTATGTATGAGCAGATCTAGTGTTGGAGTCTCTTTACCATCTCTATCTATTATATAAAGCATCAGTTTCGAAGCATGATTGTTGGGAGGGGGTGAAGCCCACCATTTTGAATCATTAATTGAATTTGGCTTGATTGGTTGTTACAACTTCTCCTGGGGTAGCCAAAATAATACAGTATTGTTTTTGAATCATAATACTTTGATGATTGGGTGACGGAACAAACCAGCCAGATCAAACACTATCTGTAACGAAAACTTAGTGGGGCCAAATTATCGGATGTTTTTTTTATACTGCACTTTTGTAGTGGATCATTAGCTTGACCCACCGAACTCTGCACCCCCCCTACTAGACAATGATGTGTTTCAGTTTCAGTGGTGCTGCGGATCAGCTCCGCCTGGAACTTCTCTCTTGCCTCGGCCCTCCGCCGTCGCCTTCACCGCGCTCCGGCGCCCGTCATCAGCCTCAGCAGCTACGACCACGGCCAGCGCCGGTAGCAGCTCGCGCGGCGGGTCTACGCCGCGGATCATCATGCGCGCCATTGACGTTTCCACGAAAGGCCCCGAGGTTAGGATCACGGCGAGCACGACAAGGCAGGCCAGCAGGTGAACGCGGCAGGGCCTCCTCATCTCCCAGCAGAAGCAGGATGCAGTGACCATGCAGTAGTATTGGCAGGTGGCAGCTCGTCTTGTGGGATCGGGATGGGGCAGCTATGGACTGGGATCGGCGAACTCTGAACTGCCCCTGACGATCACAACGCTCTTTATATAGGGAGCGAGTGGGATGGCGATCGAATGCGTGATCGCGTCCATCGCAACGCATGACCGACTTCGAATCGCCGAGTTTTTTTTTTTGAACCATCTCGAGGCCGGTCATCAGCGCGCACTGAGTATATCCAAAAGACTAAGGACTTGGACGTACTTTTCTTGAATAGAAATACTATATCCAAAAGTATGTGCCCTAAGCCTATCTCCAGTATATACATCCTCGTACACATATTCAAATTTTATTTTGCGAACAGTATAGTCTACATCACAGAATAGTGCAAAACAATATTTTTGAATAAACTTTTGATAGACTGCTCTAGACGGTCTAAAGACTTTGTCGGTTCTCAATGGAAAATTAGGCGATCTTTTTTCACTCAATAACTTGAATAGAAATATTGTACCTAAAAGTATGTGACCCCAATAGCGAATCTAACCAAAAATATTGTTGGGTCATTAAGATCAACTTCTCTATATGATATAATTTTTTTTTCAAATTTAACAGTGTTTTATTAAGAGCTAGTTTGGGAACCCCATTTTTCTAAGAGTTTTTCATTTTCCCTTAGGAAATTAGTTCATTTTCCCTTAGTAAATTAAAAATCCCATAAAAAAATAGGGTTGCCAAACTAGCCCTAAAGAATTTACAAATTTATCCCCTAGATCCGCCCCTACTAAGGCTTTGTTCGGTTAATTCCGTTACCTATAGATTGAATGAGATTAGAAAAAATTAAGAAAAAATTTGACTTGATTGGGATTTAAATCCATCCAATCCCGCTCAATCCATATGGATTGAGAGCTAACTGAACAAGCCCAACAAGCCCTAATGAGGCAAGTAAACACAGCTAACTCTTACCGACAATCAGTCCATCCTACACATTCATCAGCCCCCCTTTGTTTTTTCGCCGACAAAGCAAAACAATGTTACTTTTAGACCAAAAAACCAGTTAGTTAACTTCCCTTTGCTTTTTCACGGAATGGTGACATGCATGATCGCCAGCCATGCATCGCATTGGATGCTGCCACTTTTAAATGGAGTTTATTATTGAGGTTGATGCGTGTACCGCATGCATGTCCGGCAAGGGTACGGTGTTCTCTGCACTTGTGCAGCTTCAGCACGCCAGATGAATGCACAGTTGACAAAACTAGTCCCAACTACAAGCAGGCAGGCCACACATGGCTAAGGGCCTGTTTGTTTACCCCATGGATTATATAATCTAGATTATTTTTTGAGGATTATATAATCTGGATTATATAATCTGGATTATATAATCTCGGTAGTCCTGTTTGTTTACCCAGATTATTTGAGTTGTTAATAGGATTCTTTTGTACGAGAAAGACAAGAATGCCTCTATATTTGTACTAGGTTGAAACTCGTATATGAAAAAAAAATCAATTGACATTGGCAAATATTGCATTAGCAATATTATCACGGAAGGCATTCATGTCACCTTCTTCATCTCCAAATTGACTAGTACTAGGCGCAAAAACGATTCGGTGGATTATAATGGCAATGGTGGGTAATTTCTAGGAAACTTGAAAGGGTAGTGGGGAAGTGGAAAAAAAAAATAATCTGAAATAAGCACCTCCTCACTTGCTTATGGATTATCATAATCCAAGGGGTTAGATTATATAATCTAGACAAATAAGCTGAACTGTTTATTTGCCTCTTAGGATTATTTAATCCAGATTATATAATCTGGGGGTAAACAAACATGCCCTAATGGCCACCGCGATCAGACTCGCTTATCGGACAGGAACTCTCTTTCGGCATACGGTTTCTTGTCGTGGCTGCGCAAGGACAATGATATGTACTAAAACGGCGAAGGGCTAGCTTATGGCAGATTTTTTTTTTGTGTGTGTGCGCGCGCGCGCGCGCGTGTGGGTGGGGTGGGGGTCCGCGCCGGAGCTTATCTGCTGACTGCTGGTCCAGGCAGCATGAATCTGAATCCTCATAGCACAACACATGGAACAGGGGGGATAAGCAACTGATGGTCAGATAGGAACGGACAAAGCAACACCTGCTTTGATGCTCATGGGCACTGCAGCGAACGGAGCTACCTACAGCCACAAGTACAAAGCAAGATTGGAGCTTTTTGTTTTTTTACCCCATTGCAACATTTCACAAATTTGCTCACACCAAGCAAGAGGGGTGTTCAATCGACCCCAAACTATGCAAGTGTTGTTACATCTGGAACAACACTCGGCTGTCATGCCCCACTTGTGTACAGGCGAGTCCACTCCTTCGCTGCAAGACCAAAGGCTGCCCATTATTAGGACATGCGTAATATAAACGTGAAGCAGAATCCACCACTTTGTTCACTTGTGTTTGCTGCAACTACAAGTACCTGTCTCAACAGCTTCAGCTTCGTTGGATTTCCAGTGTTTCGCAATGTTGTCTGAGAGAGGATCATCTGGGTTTGGGGCGCTCAGAAGTGCCTGAATGCTGAAGACCGAATATTGTCAGGGGGCAGTATGGTTAGCACACTGATATGCTATAACCGTAGAGGTAGGTAGACAATAGAGAACTACATATGCAAGCCGAAAACTGGATACTGTATTGATACAATGCAGAGTACAGCATCATATATCACCCACCATCAGAACTAGTTTGTCAGAGAAATAATAAAGTAAGCAGTTACCTCAGTAGAACTGTACGTATCTGAAGAGCTGGACTCCATTTGTCCTTAAGAATGTCGAGGCATATCCTACCAAGCTGTAGTTAATTATGATATAAATGAGCCATCACTTCCTTGCAACCAAAAAAGGGGGCAAAAGTACCGTTTTCCTACCTTGTCAATATTAGGATGGTAAATTTTGGTGAGAAATCTAACCTGTAACAGCAGCAGTTAAGGTAAAAGTACCATCAGCAAATATTACAGCAAAGTGACAGATAGATCAAATAAACAGAACATGAAAACTCAGCACTGATCCCCAAACTGGTAAATAAAAACATTCCGATTTATTAACCATGTCCGTGTTATAACTGCTACCAGTTACAGTTAAATAAGAATTCAGAAGTACTATCGGACCACTCAAGGACAGAGGACAGACCCAGCACTAGCGGCTCCCACATGACTACATGAGTGGGGTGGTCCCTGCATTTTTGTAGAGGTTGTGTTGAACCCAGGACCTTTAGCCCAGTGAAAAGGCTTCTCACGGCTGCGTCAGGCCTATACTTCTATCGAACCACTAAAGGAAAGTGTTTAAATTATGTGAAAATAATACAACCTTTGTTCCAAATTATAAATCGTTCTAGCTTTTCTATACACATAGTTTTTTCTATGCACCTAAATATACATTATATCTAGTTACATAATAAAAGTAATATAAAGATAATGTATCTAGAAAAGTCAGGACAACATACAATTTGGAATGGAGCACAAAAGATCTAACAGGAGAACAAATATGTCTTCGGTATATGTAAGGAATACAAAAGAATTCAGAAGTACTAAAAACCACTCAAGGAATGCTAGTGCTTCTTTTTCAAGGAAAAGCAAGTTCCTGGTGCTTCTGTTCATTAGGATTACAATGCAAATTAGTGAGTACAACTTCATAATGACTCTACAAGAAAAAAGAATGGATAAAACTGTAGACATGCATTAGAAGAAACACCACTGACATAAAATTGAAGCAAGCAAATTTTCATTACTAAACAACTGCGCACGAGGTGGATCTTGATCAAACTTCCAGAGGCACCTAAGCTTATAGAGGCATGCTTTAATCTAGTGCTTTTGTTTAGCAGTGTGGATGGTTAGCTTTCGATTTGACAAATTGTCAAACCAGGAGGGGCAATGACTACCTTTGGCTTTCAATCAGACCTGCCTCTGAATATACAGTGAAATTACTTAATATATGAAGACAGGAAGAGACAGCTAGCCTACAGCAGAATGGAAGGGGGGCCTGGCCCTGGGCTTTATTAAGTAACATAACATAAATATGTTCTTGATAGGACTTTGAAGTTAATCAAGCAGAATTAAATATGTAAAATGGTTATAGTTAGGAAATAGAAGGGCAGGGTGCAGTGGTGAGAGCTATCTCACTGAGGTACCAGGTCACGAGTTCGAAGTAGTCTGTCCGCATTTGCGGGAAAAAGGTTTTGTCTCGGTTTATCCCTTCACTAGACCCTACTCATATGGGAGCCTAAGACATTGGTTCTGCCCAGTTGTAGTTAGGAAATAAACCACAATTCCTATCAATTGAGATAAATGAATGCTAAAGCACATATAACATGGAAACATAAATGTCAATTAATGATTTAATTAACAAATTCATGATTGATCAAAAAATTACTTTCGGGGCAGCCATTGGATATTCCTCAGGCAAGAATAGTTCAAGTTTGAAAACTCCACCTGTTCAACATATAAACAGAACAAACTATATCAGGCGTCCAGGAACAAATGAATAAGCACAAGAAGGTAACACGAAATCATTATATGGGAACTTGTCGCTATTTGCATCCCTAATAACTATCTACACACCTCTTATTTCACCTATTTTGTATTGAACAGAGAAGACGGTGAAGAATCTTTTGCATTATAAGAATATCAATAAATTGAATGATAGCTAGATTTAATGGGATTGTGTCATGGGCAGATTAGTCAATATGCCACCAGTATGAACCTAACAAGAGTCAAAACTTTTGCCCCTAATCATACGGAAATTAATTGCAGGTATATCCGTATAAGTGAGTAGGTACTTCTGGTTGGACATACTTCTTTAGATACCCGAAAGCAGACTGATAAAACCAGGTCCACTAAGAGGTGTGTTGGCACCTTTTTCGGACGCCAAACACTACACAAGAACCAGCGGCGGTGCTCTCTGGTCAGGCGCGGATGGTCCGCGGCCAGGGGCCGGACGGTCCGCGACCTGGAGCAAGGCTAGGGTTCCCTGCCTGACGGCCGGACGGTCCGCGCCCTGGGGCCGGACGGTCCGCACGTGCGCAGGGGCGGCGGAAGTTCGCCGGCGGTGCCTGGATCTCGCTCACGGGAGGGACCCCGTCGGGGAGTAGAGATCCTAGGTGGTGTCTAGGCTCGGGTAGACCGACCTAGACTCCTCTAATCGACATAGAGTCGAAGAGAAGCGGAGGATTTGGGGATTGGAAGACTAACCTAGAACTAGACTAGAACTACTCCTAAGAATAAATGTAAATTTTATTGATTGAGGGTTCGATTAATTATTACAAATCGACCGTATACCTCTGTATTTATAGAGGGGGGCTAGACCCGTTACAAACAAACTCCCCGAGCTAATCCCGCGAATTTCGTTAACAAACACGACAAGAAACTCGGAACCCTAATCTGTTCTGCGCGCGCGGACCGTCCGACCCACAGGCGCGGACTGTCCAGACCGCGGACCGTCCGGCCCCAGGGCCAGACCGTCCGCTGGCTCTTTTTGGTGCCCAACATATGCCCCCTGCCTTTTGGTGGAGCTGAGCGAACCAAAAGCAACTAGATGTGATCACATCGGTTTTCTTAGGCATCTTGCCACTTACTAGGATGGTACGCAGTGGCCTTGGTCCTGATGGTTGACTCAACGGACGTGACCCCTTTAGCTTTGATCGAACTGTCAGTCCCAACATCGCCGAGCGTCATACTGGTCCTGACCAATTCGTCACCTTGCTTTCCTAATTTTCTAAGTGTTCTGGCGTAGCTCCGTAGTCGACCAGGTCTTCTCCTTGCAGGTCGTCTTCCTCCATGGGCATCGGTACGTCGTTGGAGGTGTCTTGGTGTAGTGCGGATGGTTCGGCCTTAGGGGTCGGACGGTCCACGTCCTTTGCAGATGATCCGACCTTTATAGCCGGATTGTCTATCATACCTGCAGAGAGCTGCATAGTTGTCGTTTTATTTTCTATCTTTGTGGCCGTTTGATTTTTCTCAACGGTCTTTGGTCTCCATCTCTTTTGTGGTGGCGGATATTGCGGATGCGTGTCATTGAATATTTTTTCCGCCTCCTTTTCCTGATTCTCCTTTGCTCTGAGGCACTGTAATTTTCGCTTTTGTGATCGTGTCAATCCCGATGGGCACCATCGGGGCATGGAGTATTTTGGATCGGCTGTTTTGTTGACAGTCGTACCTTCTTTTTCGTTTGTGTTGGCCGATTCACCAAAAATCATCGGTCCTTCATTATTTTGTTGTACGACGACATCTGTCATTTCTATTTTAATGACGTCGCCTTTTATCGCACTGTTGGAGACTGTAGTTGTATGCCTCTCTGCCAGATTAGTCAGCCTTTGAGGCCGAGTTGTTCGACAATCTTGCTGGGCCTGTGCTCGTGGACCAGATTGAGGGGTTCTCAATTGGTCTTGTACTGGAGGCGTCAACCTGTCAAAAACAGGTGATTAAGGTGCCCTCGAGGCGGGGTATTGTGGTATCCTGAATGGATATGGTGGCGTGCCCCACATCTGATTCGGGATATATGGTAGCGGTGGTATGTTTGTATAATGATATGACATGGGTGTATGTGGAGGTGTAGGTGTCCACGCAGGTACGTTAGGTCTTAATTGAACATTATGACCTCCCGTCTTTTCCGATTGGTGAGGTGGTCCAATCGGCCTATCCTGCTGTAGCTCCTGAGTAGGTAAGCGAGGTCGCTTTGGTGGCCGATCGCTGGGGCCGGCCTTCTTTTTCACATATTTAGACAATAATTGATCAAAGGTCGGGCTGGATTTTACCAACCGACCAGCTGCCTTGAACGTGTTAGTTTTCCACGTACCTATTTCTGGTCGTCGTGGTTTGAAGGTACCTGGTCGCCGTGGCTCCTTGGCATTGTCGGACCGTCCGCTGGAATGCTCCGGACCGTCCGGTGATGTTACGGATCGTCCGTACCTGGGCACCGGACCGTCCGCGATGCGTAGTATGGGTTCTCGCGCATGTCTCCTTGTC
This sequence comes from Zea luxurians, assembly GCA_029449295.1. Classification (NCBI taxonomy): domain Eukaryota; kingdom Viridiplantae; phylum Streptophyta; class Magnoliopsida; order Poales; family Poaceae; genus Zea; species Zea luxurians. Next base: position 95,589,331 of record JAOPSE010000012.1, read on the forward strand.
TGCGCTTGCCCTCCAGTGCCGGAGGTTGTGATGGTCACCTTCAGTGTCTCCCCTCCATCAGGAGTCTTCTCGGCCACCACTTTTCTGCAAGAGATTTTGTTGTTTCCATCGGCCTCCCGTGCGTTGCCAATGATAACTTCTTTGACTTTGCCCTTATTAGCTGTGCTGGGCCGAATTAGGACCTTTTTGCCATTGAAGTCGATCATATTCATTGGGAAGGGCTCCATGTCCTCCTGAAATTTCAATCATCCCTCGTTAATGGCCGATTGAATTTGTCGTCGAAATACATTACAATCATTAGTAGCATGGGAAAATGAGTTGTGCCACTTGCAATATGCGCGACGCTTTAGTTCGTCGACGGGTGGAACGGTATAATCAATCTTAATGTTACCATTTTTTAGTAATTCATTGAATGTCTTATCACATTTGCCAACATTAAATGTAAACTTAATCTCCTCCTGCCGTTTCTTTTGAACTGACTGCAAGGAGGAGCAAGCCGAAGATTTGGCCTGTTCGGGCCAAACTATTTCGGCAGTGTAAACTTCCTTTGGTTCATCGTTCGAACTACTTTGATTGTGTCTACTATATGGACATTATGATGAACCGTTTTGACTAGTTCTTTGCTTCGGCTTTCACAAGCCAAAGCTCTCTGATGTAATTGTGCTAGCGTAAAGAACTGGATACCTTCTAATTTCTCTTTTAAATAATAGCGCAATCCATCAAAGGCTATTCCCGCCAGTTGTTTATCTGTTAAATAAATTTGAAAGCATTGGTTTCTCGTATCCCAGAATCTCCGGATGTAATCACTAACCGATTCATCCTTTTTTGTCGCAAGACCACTAAATCCACTAAATCTAACTCATATTCACCGGAGAAAAAGTGATCATGAAATTTCTGTTCTAAATCCCCCCATGACAAGATAGAATTAGGAGGTAATGTAGCGTACCATGCGAACACGGTTCCTGTTAAAGACAGTGAAAATAAACGCACGCGAAATGCTTCTGTGTCGGCCAATTCTCCTAATTGTGCTAAGAACTGGCCTATGTGTTTGCGCGTGTTTTTTCCTTGGTCACCCAAAAACTTTGCGAATTCGGGTATTCTGGTCCCCTGTGGGTATGGGAGACGGTCAAACTGGCTATCATAAGGTCTCCGATATGACTGCCCCTCGGGGACTATACTAACTCCGAGCTTATCTCGGAACGCTCCAGCTATTTCCTCTCTTACTATATCGATGGCAGCCGGTGGGAGATTACCGACTCTTTGGTCCAATAAGGGTGAGTTTGTTTGGATGTTGGTATGTTGTTTTCTTCCCCATTGGTTTGGATTTTGCGGCGCGTTAATACATGCCCTATGAGGCTCATAGGACTGGCTATTCCTTTCTTGCCTTCTGGGGGCCAGAAAGTACTCAGTCTCACGGTTTTGGTAGATTATATTATGATGCTGGTGTATCGTATGATGAGATAGGGAGTCTAGCTAGGACGGATAAGGAGTTGGATATCCATCCTCCTCAAAAAACTCTGTGCCGGATCGTCCGGTTAAATACGCGGACCGTCCAGTTAAATACGCTGACCGTCCGGCTCCGTGCGCGGACTGTCCGACCATGTGGCCGGACCGTCCGACATTATATTCGGACTGTCTGGCGCCATACGCAGACGGTCCGAATGGGTTATCTAGGGTTTGCACGGCATGTGGCGGCTTGGGTGCAGGTCTCGGTAATTCACTTCTAAAATGGGATCGGCCGTCGCTGGCCCGGACGGTCTGGACATGCGCAGATCGGCAAATTTATCGCTGATGTGCATGGGAGGCTATCGTTGCCCAAGGTACATGTCTATCGGTATCCCATAAAGGGGTTGTGACTGGTCGTGACAACCTGTAGCCGATGAATTACGTGTGTATTCCCTCAGTTCAACCTCGTGCGAAGAAAGATTTGCAATAGTAGACTTATCAAGCGCACGCACTAGCCTTTTATGATCATTTTGTATATCCCCTACGATACGTTGCATCTGCTCTCGCTGTTCGTCTATGTAAGCTTTAAGAGATTGGAGTTCATTGGTGCTACTTACATTGGGGGTATTCGTAGTAGGTCGGAGCGAAGCCAGATCTGTTGCCCGTTGCCGAACGACTTTGTTGTTCCTGTCCACCTTGAAGTCGGCCAGGAATTTCGCCTTTGCTTCCTGGATCAGCTGCTTCTGGCACTCCTCGAATAGGAGTTGTTCTTCAGCCGGCAAGGTTTCCCATGTCGGCTTGATGATATTGCTGGTGGAAACTTCAGAGCTATCCTTTGAACCGGCCATTGAGGGCCGATCTCGATAGGTCTGTATGAAATCGTCCCCAGCGGAGTCGCCAAAAAGTATGTTGGCACCTTTTTCGGGCGCCAAACACTACACAAGAACCAGCGGCGGTGCTCTCTGGTCAGGCGCGGACGGTCCACGGCCAGGGGCCGGACGGTCCGCGACCTAGCTCAGGGCTAGGGTTCCCTGCCTGGCGGCCGAATGGTCCGCGCCCTGGGGCCGGACGGTCCGCGCGTGCGCAGGGGCGGCGGAAGGTCGCCGGCGGCGCCTGGATCTCGCTCACAGGAGGGACCCCGTCGGGGAGTAGAGATCCTAGGTGGTGTCTAGGCTCGGGTAGACCGACCTAGACTCCTCTAATCGACGTAGAGTCGAAGAGAAGCGAAGAATTTGGGGATTGGAAGACTAACCTATAACTAGACTAGAACTACTCCTAAGAATAAATGTAAATTGTATTGATTGAGGGTTCGATTGATTATTACAAATCGGTCGTATACCTCTGTATTTATAGAGGGGGGCTAGACCCGTTACAAACAAACTTCCCGAGCTAATCCTGCGAATTTCGTTAACAAACACGGCAAGAAACTCGGAACCCTAATCTGTTCTGCACGCGCGCGGACCGTCCGGCCCCAGGGCCGGACCGTCCGCTGGCTCTTTTTGGTGCCCAAGAAGGTGTACACTCTAGAGTCTTGAACTGGCACTTGGCACAGATGAATGGATATGAATATATGAAGGCTCCTGTTTAGTGCCTTATATCCATACCGATGAGGCGATGAACCACTTGTACTCTGCTACTAGACCATGTTGGTAATCCATCTATGCTAGTTCACTATTCATTCATGAATTCTCCATGAAACAACGAGGCGTATGGCTGCATAAGGATAAGAGAACACACTAACAAGTAACAGCAATGATGATTGTCTACAAAACACATCAACACTACAAACGGGGCTCACAATATCGAATGCACATGCAACAGTTTAAACATTACAGCATTAGAAGCTCACAGACTATCCATACAAAAATACGCCAAGTAAAGCCAACCATGAATGAGGGGAACACCTTCATAGGGTGACTGCGCGGGGCCAAGGATCATGACATTGAAGTACCGCATATTCTCCTCCGACGGCGACGCGCTAATTCCCGGTGCTGCACGCGTGAGGAGGAGGAGAAGAAAAGCAAAATCAGACAGCATGCGCATGCTAGAGAACCGAGACCAGCGCAGTAGCAGCAGACTCAGAATTGCACCAAAATGGCAAAATTCCGAGAGAGCTCGCGCGGAACTAGTCAGACACCTGGTTCGCTGAGGAGCCGCTGTGTCTCCTGCACAGATTCAAATCCGAAACAGGTTAACCATCAGCAGATATGAGCAGATAGAGAATCCGATTCTACAGAGCAGAAGAGCAACACAATAGATCTAGCGAGAGCGGAGAGGGTGCGACCAGATCGCGAGGTGGACCTTGATGATTCGGCGCGGGAGGTTGCTGTTGGCCATGGAACCGAACTGGTTGCGCAGGGCTAGAGAGGGCGGGGATTGCCTCAAGCTTCACGCGCCGCTGGGGAGGTGGACGAGACGAGACGACAGACGGTCAAACGAGCAGTCAGGCTATCCGCAGGATTCCTCTAAATTTATGCCAATTTTATGTCAACTCAGCTAGATTTTACCATACTTTTTCATCTTCCACAACATTTTTTCTTATAATCTTCTATTATACCTCACTACAACCCTAAAATGTCATTATCCAACTCTATTCATCATTTATTACCATTTTTATTCTACTATTAAATAATAAATTGTACAACAGTCAAGGGTGCTACATCACTCTCCTTGATCCAGCGGACTTCAAACACTCACGGTACCGTTGTTTCATGTAGGGGACATTTTAGTGTCGGCCGCTGCACCTGTAGAGCACTCATACGCATGCACATGGAAAGGGGAGGGGGCGGCTGCGGCTGTAGCTGCGGGTAGTCTCAATCGGTCGATCGGGAAGGTTAAATAGGCCGCTAGAGGGTATCCACTAGCATCATCTATATCCTAGTCTATGGGTATGATTGGTTTGGTTTTTTTCTTAGGAGCTTTTCTGAAAAGCTGGTTATAAGGAGAATTTGTCTGTTAATGGTTTGGATTCATAGGGCAAGGATGATGGGTATGTTAATAACCGAAAGACTTACTGTTACAATGACAGGTACATCTAGCAAAAAACGACATTCTGCAATAAATCCAGGTGGGGATCCCCCTCCCCTCGTTGATAGTGAAAAACAATCAAGAGCAGAACATCATGGATGCTACTCATCCTCTTTCCAAGACAAGCATGGCATGAACATGATGTTCATGAAGTGCGCAAGGGTTTTAACTTGTTGACTAGTGGTTTATCACGTATTCGCGCACACTCATGATACTATGTTTATTTTGATGCTTATTGAGTTGTGTGTGTTGCAGGATTGATGACTTCAAGTTCACCCAATAATGTGCAATATTTGACCTTTTGGATATCCCGCTATACCATAGATGGAATGTGGACCCTCGGGTGTGCTATGCTTCTAGTTAGCAAAATGTTGTAGGCATGTGTTGTGTTATCCCATCAGAATAGGAAAATCTCACATGGTAGTTTGCTCTGAGTGTATGCAGGAATAAGATGATCTTTGAATCGTTTGAACTAACTAAGTTATTTCTTTCATTATTGATGACTCTCAAACCATGGTTCAACTGTGAGTAATTCATCTTGCATGTTCTCCCTTCAGTCAGAAAGAGGAAATCAGATCTTGTGAAGAGCATGTTAAAAAGCTTCTGGAAATTATTCCTCAACAAGGGAAGGGATTTCTGAAAAGCATTGAAAATATTCTTGAGCTGGAGAAAAAATTGAGTATGCTTTTTACTGCACATGGTTCATATTTTTTACCTTCATTGTTGGAACTTACACAACCAATTATTCTCATCCTTTATATCTTGAAAAGGTTTGGTGGAAAAGAGATGAGTGTCTCGCGTTTGAAAAGCCACCCTTTGAAAACAAACCAGATGTGGCTGGTGCCGAAAACGATATGTTACTTGCTTAGGGCATTAGGTTCACTATCACCTAATTGTTTCTATCGATCATCTCATCAAAATTTAGTGTCCTAGATCTAGTTAGAAAACATTAATAATAGAGAAACTATAATAATAGGATTGTATGCATTATTAAACCATCAAACTTAGAACTTATGTGAGAAACACTCTCCAATCATATAATTTATGTTATGGTTTTGCTAAGGTAAAAGAAAACATGGAGATATTTTGCACAATATCTAAATCATTGTTCACTTCCATTAGATCATCTTCTATAATTTGATTTTATCTTCTTTTGTTTGTGTGTCCGTACCTAATGGAAACCTATAATGACTACATAGGGTTGCGAATTGCTACCCCTAAGGGTATCAATCGACCTTCTTTAGTTTAGGGTTGTTTGGAATAAACAGGCACTGCAAACATGAGTCCAGAACCATGAATGTTTTGTTATCTTCATCAAAACATGATTACTTCCAATTCAATCGATGGACTATTGTTGTTCACTGCTGGTTGGTGTCTTGGTGGTTCACATGTTGTTTATCATCATGTTCTGATGTTGTTGATTCTTGAACGCAAATGTTGTTTTTGCTTTTATCTTGTTTGGCACTCCATAGCTTCATATTCAGTCTATTTTAAATGCCAGTCTATTTTAATCATGTTATAACCATGTTGATGCACTAGGATATTCTGTTATATTCACTTTTGGTTAGCTACTCATACTTAGATACAAACCAAACCTGCCATCAATGTTGTGGCTCAGGCAATCTAACCTGTAGGTTGCGCCACTAGGAAATTTTCCAACTTTCAAGATCTAGATCACTTATGTAGTTATTGTACCCATGTACCTGAGAATATCGAATGATTTGATTAGTAGTATAGAATAGGCAACATAATAACTGCTATAATTTAGAATGCCATGTCCTACTACAAGGGCAAAATCCCCTGTTTGTGATTTTAACTGCATGCCAATTTGGCTTTGTTGTTTTTCTTTTAATGTAGGAATGCAGATATACATATTTATATGTTAACATCGAATGATGTTAAGATATAGTTTGAAAATATGTTTTTCATGTTTAGGTTGTTTCTCATGTTTATCTTTAAGAGGTTTGTTTGCCATCCGACATCTTATTTGTAAATTGTGTGCTTTGTGATGATAAATACTTTTCATCCTTGTGTTTGACTAACATTTTATGTGGCTTGCAGAAATTCTTTCTTTATGCTAATGATGAAGATGCTGCAGAAGATGAAGATCAGGATGCTGAATTGCTGATACATCGGTTTGAGAAAGGTTAGATCCGAACATCTATGGTAGTACATTGTTATGTGACATTGGTATTGTTTTGGCAATATAGATAATATTGCACATAATGCACCTCAAATGCTGGTTGTGTTGCGATTTGGTTATGAGGGGCCTGTAAATTAGTAATATAAAAAATGACAAAGTTGCGGATGTGAGCACGTGTTCGAACTTAATTTTGAAAATATTGGTTCCCTTGGTTCAATAGTTTGACTTTCATATAACCCAAAACATGTCATGGTCTTGTCCAGTGACAGCGAACTACAGTAACCGTGCTGCCAAATTTTGGTTTTGGTATATGGCATGGTTGTAAAAAAATTATAGTTTTCCTTTTGCAAATCCCCAAATCAGCTGAAATCAGATCAAAAGTTCAAGAGGATTTTTTAGCAGATCTGATTAGTCTGGTTTCTATGAATTGGTTGAAACCATATCAGCAGTACAACATGATTTTAAGAGAACTGATTAGTAAGATAGATTGATCTATTTTCATCAATTAGATGGTTTCTATTTACTGCTAGGTCTTTCCATTTGAAAGTCGCCTAGAGGGAGAATGAATAGGCGAAACTTGAAAATTATAACTTTAAACCTGGACTTGATCCCTCGATTAGCGGTTAGAACAATATGAAGAATTATCAGAGTATAAAACTAAGTCCTTTGCTTGCAAAGAGTATTGCTTTCAAAGAATGTGGAATTAACAAAAGCAACACAACTAAAATATCTATGAAGAATAAAGCAAGAGGGCTTAGATAAGAAGAGGAATAACACAGGCTCTTTCTTGCAAGTCGTTGCTTCTAAATATGAGAATTTAACTTGAAGCAACACAAAGTAATATCAACAAATAATAGTGCAAGAGAACTTAGAGAGGGAGAAGACAAACAAATCACAAGCAATAAACATAGGTGTCAAGGGTGATTTGTTTTACCGAGGTTCAGTTCACCAAGAACCTAATCCCCGTTGAGGAGTCCACTATGGGTTTAGGGTTTTAGGGTTTAGGAAGTAGAAGCATCATATGAACTAACATGTTTGGACTCATCAAATCTATTTTTAATTCTAGTCCAAATATCATGTGCATCATGAATAGGTTCATCGTATCTAATTATGAAGGCATGCTAACCTTCTTTGCTAAGAGAATTACCTAAGATGTCAAAAGCAAGATAATTTAAGCGCAAACATCTTTGATCTTCCTCGGAAGCATTTTTCTTATCATAACTAGAAGGTATAATACTCTTGTCTAAGATTTGTTCTAATTGTGGGTCTATGGTCCTAAAAGTATTTATCACACTAGTAGACCATGAAGCATAATTAGAATAATCGGAAAGCAACATCTCAAGAGTTACCTCATTGTTCTCCTTCTATGGTGTCTTCTTGTTCTTTTGATATTTTCTCCAAGCCATCACTTCAAGTTGTTAGACTCAATATGAAGTGCCTAGCTTTGATACCAATTGAAAGTCACCTAGAGGGAGGGTTGTCGGTGTTTAGTGTCCGACCGCACACCTGGGGATACCCTCGTGGTGCTTTTGGGTAGGACGGTGTTCAAGATTGTAACTCGATGGTTCGTGCCAGGGGCACGGGGAAGAGAGAGTCAGGCGATTTTCTACAGGTTTGGGCCACGTGAGGAGCATAATACCCTACTTCCTGGGGTGGCTTTGTATGTGTGGGGTGTTTACAAGTGGCGTCTCCTAAATGGAGAGGTGCTAATGGGATGAAAATGATGGGGATCCCCCTAGGCCTTATCTACACGACCGTAGGGCACTCCCTGCGCACATGCTGATCACACTCTTCCAGCTTATCTCCTAGGTAATAGCGAACAGACTTTGCTTATCTTGAGGAAAACCCGACACCTCCATTCCGTGTTGTCCCCGGCGTTTGAGGACATCAGGCGCGAGCAGCTTTAACAGGATCACGCCCAAGCCACGAACAATCCGGGCATGAGCCCATCGCCTTCCTGGGTTAGCCCATTTCCACTGATGTCTTCGCCCAGCCCATAATGCGGCGACCTTGCAGCGTGACTGGCTTGTGGCACCAAGCAGGATTTTCGCCTTCTAGTGGACCTGGGGGATATCTGTGCCCCACAAGCCCCCAATCTTTGAGTTCATTTTGAAATAATCGATTCAAAGGTTCCTAGTCCTTGCCTATGAGCCTGTAGTATAACTTGAAATATTTATACCTTCGTTCGGTATAGCCCCTGAGCTTTGAGTTGATTTTGAAATAATCAATTCAAAGGTCTTCATTTTATGCTTTTAAAATCAGCGTTTGGCTTCAAAGTATTGTGAATCTGTTGGGCGCACCGAAGGTAATGGGTGTAACCCTCGAGCTTTGAGTTGATTTTGAAATAATCAATTCAAAGGTCTTCATTTTATGCTTTTGGAATCAACATTTGGCTTCAAAGTTTTGTGAATCTGTTGGGTGCATTGAAGGTGCACCCAATGGGTGTAGCCTCCGAGCTTTGAGTTGATTTTAAAATAATCAATTCAAAGGTCTTCATCTTATGTTGCTTTCAAGATGATTTTTCGGAATAAGCTAGTGATGACATCTGTCCATATCTTGTTAGGTCTAGAATCAATTTGATCGGTGACAAGTTGAAAACCCAGCCGGTTGAAACAGAGAACCCTTGGCTGTACACCACTCAGCCTCGTACTTTAATGCTTCTGCTGATTGGACTTGTGCTTTGGTAACCGCATTTGGACGTCCTCCCATTTCAGCCGATCTTTTTCTTTTTGTCGCGGTATATTCATTACGTATATTTTGTAGGTATCGTCGCTTCAGAAAATCTTGAAGAGCCCAGGCGATACACCCAATGGGTATGCCCAAAGGGTGTTTGCCCCGCGAAAGGTGTTTATCGCGTTGTCCTGAAGTAGTAACTTGACATGACGGAGAGGTGTAATCATTTGCCTGAGCGGTTGACTTGAATTCAACTGGTGCCGTGTTACGCGAAACAGTGCCAGTAGCCTGACTCATCTTCAGGCGGCTTGAATTGCTTATTGAATTCTTGCAACTGTCCGGTGAGCGGGGTAGGAAGTGGACGGTCACCCCTCGCCCTCTATAAATATCCCATCTGCCTCGGCTTCTTTATTCGCTTGCTCTTGATCACTTGATTTCCTCTTCCTCTTCTCTTCTCCTCCTTCTACACAGTAAGGAAAATGGACCCTGGGCCATTTGGCTAATTGAGTTTTGGTGTTTGATGATCAACACAATTCGTGAACTAATAAGTTTTCTAGTGTTTGTGTTTGTAGTTCACAGGATGCAAGATCTACTTGGACTAAGGAATTGGGGAAAGCAACACCTCAAAAGAAGACATTAAAAAGATCCAAGAAAAGTCCAAGTGTGCTGCCTACGGACTGTCTGTGCGTGGAGCACCGGACTGTCCGGTGCCCACGCGCCGGACTGTCCGGTGCACTAGGGAACTGCAGCCCAACGACTAGTTCCAGATGGCACCCGGAGAGAAGACCACCGGATTGTCCGGTGTGGAAAGCCTGCGGCGCCAACGGTCACCTGCTCTGACAGGGAAACGGCTAGGCGCACCAGACAGGCTACATTGCGCTGTCCGGTGCACCACTGGACTGTCCGGTGTGCCACAGAGAACATCAGCTTTTCTCCAACGGCTAGAATTGTGTTAGGGGCTATAAATACACCCCCAACCGGCCATTTGAAGGTGTGGGAGCCCAAGCAACATACCAAGGCATATAGTGCACATTTCTAAGAGCTCAAACACCCAAGTGCTTAATAGAATCACTCGGTGATTAGCGTAGGTGCTTTGCGAAGTGCTTAGGTTAGTTAGACCGCTTTAGCGCTTGCTCTAGGTGAACCCTAGTTAGTTGAGTGAGTTTTGTAAAACCACACAACCTCTCGGCTCTTGCGTGAGCTGTTGTAATTGTACCGAGTGGGGTGAGAGTCTTGCGAGACCGTGACAACCGCGTTTGTGTCACGGCCGCCACCGTGTACCGGAGGGAACGAGGCCCGCGGCGTTTTGGCCGGAAGCTCGATAGTGGAGACGGCGGGGAGCGTGCGAGAGGAGCCGGAAGCGGAGCACCACTTGCGCGTGGAGAAGGCCCGCGACTCTCTACGGAGTTACTCGACCGTGGTGCTTGGCCCTCGCATGGGCTTCCCTTTGCGTAGGGGCACCAACGAGGATTAGTCGAGACCTTGCGTGGTTCCGGATACCTCGGTAAAAATACCGGCGTCATCCACGAGAGTTTGCTTCTCTACTTTGCTCTTTAAGTTTCCGCATTTATATTAAGCATTTAAGTTTCAATCTTGTATACATACTTATTTAGTGTAGATTGAAACTTAGCCATTGCGGTAGAGATAGCAACACTTAGACAAAACCTAGTTTGCACTTTCTAGTTTGATTATTTGCATAGGTTTTGTTCTAGGGATTTAATTGTGGCCTAGTTTAGTAAAAGTTTTAGAAGTCCTAATTCACCCCCCTCTTAGGCGTCACCCATTTCCTACAAGTGGTATCAGAGCCTAGTTTGGCTCATTTGAAACGCTTTAGCTTTACCGCTAAAAAGAGCCGATGCCTTTTAGAGGAAGGGATGGATACCCATAGGCCACCACACTTCGACGGCACTAACTTCCCATATTATAGTGCTAGAATGGCTTGTTACCTAGAGGCCATTGATTTAGGTGTTTGGAGTGTCACTCATGATGGGATGAAACCACTCAAAAATCCCGAGAAACCCACCACGAGTGAGAAAAAAGAAATTCATTTAAATGCTAGAGCCAAAAATTGCTTGTATGAATCTCTTAGCATGGATATTTTTAATCAAGTATTTGCCTTGAAAACTGCTAATGAGATTTGGCTAAAATTGCATGAGCTCCATGATGGCACATCAAATATCCGTGAGTAAAAACATTGCCTAGTCTTAAATGAGTATAATTCATTTGCTATAAAAGATGATGAGCTTGTTAGAGACATGTATTCTCGTTTAAATCTAATCATCAATGAGCTCAACTCTATTGGCATAAATAAGCTAGGTGATGCGGATATTTTAAGGAAGATTATCTCCCTGCTACCACAACGAAGATATGAGAGCATCATCACCATCCTTCACAACATGGAGGACTTGAGCAACATGACCCCGACCATTGTGATTGGGAAAATCGCGGCTTTTGAGATGTCACGAAAAATGTGTCGGGGAGAGGAGCCAACTTCCTCAAGGCCATATGCTTTTGCATGTGATGAAAGGAAGGGCAAAAAGAAGGCTCCCACTCCAAGTTTCTCAAGTGAAGAAGAGGAAGAAGAAGAAAGTGATGATGATGAAGATAATCAACCATACACATCATCCTCCGAGGACGAAGAAACAATCCGACGCGTCGGAAAGGTAATGGGGATGATCCGCAAGATTAATCTAATGGGTGGGCCCCTGCAGGTCGAAGATCTTCTCTTTAACATTGACAGGAAAAAGCAAAGGAAGAGAGGATGCTTTGCATGTGGGGAGAAGGGCCACTTCAGGGACAACTGTCCAAATATGGCCGAACCCAAAAAGGAGAGGAGCAAAGGCAAGGTGTTAACAAGTGTTAAAACTTGGGATGATTCTTCAAGTGAAGATGAACCTCTAAGGACACGCATCCACCGATCCTCATCACGCTCATCACGGTCATCACACAAATGCCTTATGGCAAGAGGTAACAAAAGCATTCCATCCTCTAGTGATGAAAGTAGTAGTGATGATGAAGGTGAGGGAAAGCCCTCCATAGATGAGCTTGTGGAAGCCATTGAATTTTTTCAGGATGTTTGCACTAAACAAAAAGCTCAACTTAAAACTCTGAAAAATAAGTTGATTAGCTCTCAAAATGATTATAGAGGTTTGCTAGAAAAATTCAAAACTTTTGCAAACTTAAATAGTGAGCTATCAACTAAAATTGAGCTATTAGAGTCTAGTGCTCCATCCACTGCTACCGATGATAGCCTTATTAAAAAGAATGAAAAACTTAAGGCTAAGTTAGCTAGCTCCCAAGAAGCTATTGAAAATTTGCTAGAGAAAATGGAAATTCTTAGCATACACAATAATGAGCTAACTACTAAGCTAGAAAACATTGGTAGCACCCCAGTAGCATCTTTAGTTGAAATACCTGATATCATTAAGAAAGATGCTTCTACTTCTTGCTTTGATTTAATTGATGATTCTAACCCCTGCAACCAAGTTCTTGTTGAGAATATTGTTGTAGAAACATGTTCGGATAAGGTTGTAAAGGAAAATGAACAATTAAAGCAAGAAGTGGCTCGCCTTGGCAAGGCTTTGTATGACAAGAAAGGCAAAGCCAAACAAATCCGACCTCCACAGGATAACACCACTACGAGAATGAACAAGCCTATGGAGGGAGAAACTGTGATTTGTAGGCTATGCCATATGGAAGGCCATAAGTCTTTCCAATGCAAGGCGATGACCGGGGATAAACAAAGGCAAAAGCTCAAGCAAAAGCCATCAAGCAAAATCTCCAACACCTACATCAAAAAGGTGGACAAAAAGACTGCTACACCATATTTGATCAAGAAGAAAAAGAATGGAAAGGTGATAACAATCAAGGCCAACAAGCAAGCCAACAAAGGAAAGGAGGCCAAACGCATCTGGGCGCCAAAGGAAATAATCTCAACCATGAAAAGCACCAAGAAGGTTTGGATCCCAAAAGGGAAGTAAGTAGACCGAAGGTCATCAGGAAATTTGGAGACTTGGCAAAGTTGGGATGTGTATCATGGGATACATCATATTGGATCAAAGTTAATTGCCAAGTAGGTTAGTGAAAAGTTTGGACCCAAATTTCCCACCCATGACTAAGGTAACTAGATTTATTGTAACTCTTGTTTTTAGATATGCGTATCTACTTACCTTGTATCTAGTTTACCTTTCTTGCCTAATATTATATTTGGTATTTACTTTTGTTTAAAATTATGCATACTAGGTAAATCACATGGTAGGATTGCTTGCTTTCAATTCATATACTTGAGCAAACCTACATGGCTTAAAACGTTTATTTAAGCACAACACATAGCTTCTCTATCACTCTAGTAAATGATACATCAATTGAAAACTTTGAATTCTACAAGTTGTATCATTTAACTTATATGTGCCAAAGTTCGGATTATAGACAATTTGCCCCTCTTGATATCAAATCAAAGTGCATGTCTCCTACAAGTATTCAAAACTTGTATGCACACCATCAGGGGGAGGTTACTCTATAATCTAATACTTTGAGACTAACACCTTTTCAAGTCTATTTCATGTGATAGTCTCATTGTAAGGAAAATGTGGTCCCCGGAGAAAGACAACAATCTTCCACTGCAAAATCTCCAAGAACTTTTATGTCTCTCAAGCTCGCCATTAAATTTCAGTCGGTATCTTTTGAGACTACATCTATTATCATTTACATGTCTTCTCAAATATTTGATTAGACTATATTTCATATCATATACTTCCATGTTGCTAAAAATGCATAAGTGGTTAACTCATATTCTGTTACCTATGCATAAGGGAAGTTAGTCTATTCAAATTTTATCTTGCACCTCTAATTATTCACATACTTTTTCCTAAATGTAGATGATCTCTGTTAGGGGGAGTATTTCTTCGCCTCTAAAAAGGGGAGAAATTTTCTTTCTAAAAGAGAACACTCTTTTAGGGGGAGTAATCTTTTGAGGACAAGCTTTTATTTGCTTCCTACATGCTTTTAATGTCTTCCTTTTCGGTGGTTGATGCCAAAGGGGGAGAAGTTTAGGGACCAAAGCAATGAAAACCGTATCAAACACCAAACACCACCAAATTAAAATTTTAATCTACAAGTGGCTTTTAAAGTGGTTTTGGTTATTTGGTCCAAAAATAGGAAGTAAGTGAATTATGGAGTTAGGGGGAGGCTTAAGTCCATAATATCACATTGTGGGGACAAACATGCATCCTAGCAAGTAGATTGCATGTTTTCATTCAAATACTTGTATTATTTGCTTGCTTTGGTTGTGTTGTCATCAATCACCAAAAAGGGGGAGATTGTAAGGAAAATGGACCCCAGGCCATTTGGCTAATTAAGTTTTGGTGTTTGATGATCAACACAATCCGTGAACTAATAAGTTTTCTAGTGTTTGTGTTTGTAGTTCACAGGATGCAAGATCTACTTGGACTAAGGAATTGGGGAAAGCAACACCTCAAAAGAAGACATTAAAAAGATCCAAGAGAAGTCCAAGTGTGCTGCCTGCGGATTGTCTATGCGTGGAGCACCGGACTATCCGGTGCCCACACACCGGACTGTCCATGCACCAGGGAACTGCAGCCCAACGGCTAGTTCCAGGTGGCACCCGGAGAGAAGACCACCGGACTGTCCGGTGTGGAAAGCCTGCGGCGCCAACGGTCACCTGCTCTGACAGGGCAACGGCAAGGCGCACCGGACAGGCTACAGTGCGCTGTCCGGTGCCCCACCGGACTGTCCGGTGTGCCACAGAGAACAACAGCTTTTCTCCAACGGCTAGAATTGTGTTAGGGGCTATAAATACACCCCCAACCGACCATTTTAAGGTGTGGGAGCCCAAGCAACATACCAAGGCATATAGTGCACATTTCCAAGAGCTCAAACACCCAAGTGCTTAATAGAATCACTCGGTGATTAGCGTAGGTGCTTTGCGAAGTGCTTAGGTTAGTTAGACCGCTTTAGCGCTTGCTCTAGGTGAACCCTAGTTAGTTGAGTGAGTTTTGTAAAACCACACAACCCCTCGGCTCTTGCGCGAGCCGTTGTAATTGTACCAAGTGGGGCGAGAGTATTGCGAGACCATGACAATCGCGTTTGTGTCACGGCCGCCACCATGTACCGGAGGGAATGAGGCCCACGGCGTTTTGACCGGAAGCTCGATAGTGGAGACAGCGGGGAGCGTCCGAGAGGAGTCGAAAGCGGAGCACCACTTGCGCGTGGAGAAGGCCCCCGGCTCTCTACGAAGTTACTCGACCGTGGTGCTTGGCCCTCACGTGGGCTTCCCTTTGCGTAGGGGCACCAACGAGGATTAGTTGGGACCTTGCGTGGTTCCGGATACCTCGGTAAAAATACCGGCGTCATCCATGAGAGTTTGCTTCTCTACTTTGCTCTTTAAGTTTCCGCATTTATATTAAGCAATTAAGTTTCATTCTTGTATACATTCTTATTTAGTGTAGATTGAAACTTAGCCATTGCGGTAGAGATAGCAACACTTAGACAAAACCTAGTTTGCACTTTCTAGTTTGATTATTTGCATAGGTTTGGCTCTAGGGATTTAATTGTGGCCTAGTTTAGTAAAAGTTTTAGAAGTCCTAATTCACCCCCTCTTAGGCGTCACTCGTTTCCTACATACACAACCATGGGCAGAGGCAAGAGAGGCAAGGGGTGGCCCTACCGAGCTGACGGGAAACACAAGCGTCCTCCAAGTCCTCCTTCAGAAGACTTCGGGGACTCAGAGTATTCAGAGGAGGTTTCCTCCGAGTTTGATCGGTCGCCTGCTCCACCGTCCCCCGTGGCGTCATCCGAGGACTCGGATGACTCAATGGGGCTGTTTGTTGTAGAGCGGGCGTACTGGTGATCCATCAAGCGCGCTAGGCTCGGTGGGTCGGATGACTCAGAGGAGGTCTCCTAGGAGGAGATGGAGGACTCCTCCGACTCCGAGGAGTGGAGCGGCGACGGCGGCGGTAGCAGTGGCGATGATGACGGCAAGGGCAGCGACGATGACGGTGATGGCAAGGCGACGACGAAGGCGGCAAGGGCGATGGCGGCGACGACGATGGCAAGGCCGGCGGCATAATGCTGGTGGCATAAATATTAGTATATTGTAGCAGCAGCAATAGTAGTAGTTAGTAGTAGAATAATGTAGTTTACTTAGTAGTATAGTGTAGTCCAGTTTAGTAATGTAATGTAATGTAATGGTCGAAGGGTGGGGAGGCCGACTCATGATGAGTCGGTCTCAATTTTGTAATGATCTCCCCTTGTGAATGAAGACATGGTTCCCTGCTGATATGTTGTTGCACACTCTATTTTTGCTTTTGATGGTTCACTAGCATTTTTAGAGGTAATGCCCGAGTGATGCTTGCTTTTCTGCGATTCGAACTTCTTCCGAGCTATTGGCCTGCCACTCTACGCCTGACTTAACATGCCAACCCATACTTCTGCTGACGTCCCCCTTGAGTTCTGAACCGTAGTTCTTGCTTTTTCCTCTACCGCTTTCTAGCTTTCTGAGTTCTTGAATCCACTCGCATCATTTGAGAAATCATGATGGCGCCCAAGAAAAGAAGACAGAATGCTGCTATTCCGGTCATCCCTCCAATTGATCCCAACAGCCAACTCCCCTTCGCTGGTAACCATGTTTCCATTGTTTCTGAAGTTGACCTTCTGCACCTCATCGAGATTGGTGTTCTACCGCCAAAAGAGTTATGTTCTTGGTGGATCTGGCGTGGAGTTACTGTCCTGACAGAGGATGCTCACGAGGCGGTTATCTTCGTGTCGTTTCTCATCCAGGGATTGGCCCTGCCAGTTTCTCCCTTCTTTCACGGCCTTCTAGACTTTTATTCTCTGAACCTCACCCATTTAAATCCCAATTCTATGCTTCAATTGCTATGTTTGTTCATCTTTGCTAAGCTTTCCTTGGAATTCTTCCACACTTTGGGCTTTGGAAGTACCTTTACCACTGTCGGCCCGGGATGGCTGGAGGGCAGCATCAGCTTGTTGGCGGTGCTAGCCTAGAACTTTGCCGAGGCAGGAAACTGAGTATCTTGACATCCCCATGAAAGACAATATTAAGGGATGGCGCCTCAAGTGGTTTACCATGGAAAACCATAACAAGTCCCTTCCTGCTCGATCGGGGAGGCAGCCTGATGTCCGGACGCCTAGCTGGTGTAACACCCCAGGTGTTACTTAGGGTTTTCCTTCAGTACCTCCATTTGTGACCTATTATCACATGTGGGTTGGTTTGCACCAAACTTGAGGAGCCAAGCCCTAACCAGGTTCCATCACCCCAAGTGAGTATACATTAACCATGTCAAGCCTAAGAAAGAAGGTGAAGTGCCAAAAACCCTAGAGTCCCCTCTTTAGGACATTAGAGCACTAAAGAAAGACCCAGTAAAAAGACAAAGTAAATCACCATGTCATGACTGTGGATAATTATGAAAGTTGTAGTACACTTAATAACCTACAAAAGATAGTAATAAAGTTGGCCCAAAAAGGTTTTACAAAACCCCTAACAAGCCACTCAAGTGGGAGCTCCAAATAAAAATAAGGATTTCAGAGTTCTGAAATTCAGCCCCCTCACAAAGATCAAACACGTTCACCATGTTACTAAACTCAAAACCACTTGGCCCAATTGACAAAATGGCGCCAAAATACCCTTAGAACACCCTAGAAAAATTTGAAGTCGAACCAAATCCATTTGACAAGATTTGGCACACTTTTCTTCTTGGATTAGAGCTGTCCGACAAACCCACCTTGAGGACGCGACTACTCCCTGCACAGCCCAAGAAACACCTCGGCTTCCACACAAAACCGACAGAGGGTAGTCAGGAGAGGAGATTTTACGAAAGGACCTTGCCCAAATTCGTTGAGTTTTGGAGCCAACGGGCGAGTAGAAGTGACCACTCCGCGTTTCGCCACATGCTCGACGCCGTGCTAGGAGGGCTGAGCGCGCACTGGCCGCCAGGCTGATCGCGCACCCACACCCTCGTGTGCCTATATAACCCACTTGAGTGCACAGCCATCTACTCCGCACCCCGCCTCACTCCCTCGATGCAAGTTCGCCACTTCGGCGAGCTCAGCGCGCCTCGCCAGAGCCGCCTGAGCATCGGCCACCATGGCCAGCTCGCCCCAGCCGTCCCTCGCCCAAGCCAACTGCTCGGCCAGCCTTCCTAAGGTTCGGTGAAGCTTCCCGAGCCCGCAGACGAATTGGATAATGGTCCGGAGACGCCCGATTACCACCGCCGGAGCCCCTTCACCGCGGGAGTTCATGGCCCGGGTAAGCCACTACACCATTATCCAATTCCTTGTGCACATCGCCTCTACATCGCCTAGTGAAGCTCCCCGAGTAGTCCAATCGAACTCTACCGCCGTGTATAGGCGAAGCTCCTCGTCGCCGACGACCTTATCTGCCCCGCACGCGGCCAGAATGACTCCGACCTCCACCGGCTGCCATCCGACCCTCGATGTGTTCGCTGGAACCTCCCCATCTCCAAGACCACTTCACCAGAACTAGACCGCCGCCAGTAAGCCCTGCCACCCTTTTTTCCACCATGGCCACTGTTCCGGTAAGATTAGGAGCGCGGGGTAGAATGTTTCAAAGTCCAGGGGGGTTTCTGCTTTGTCAGCGGCTCAAGTGAATACGAACCTGAGGGCATAAGTGAAAGAGAAAGTGGGAGAAAGAGCCAGGGCCAAGTGAGAGCACCTAGAGGGGGGGGGGTGAATAGGTGATCCTGTAAAAACTTCAAACTTAAGCCACAAAAACTTGTTAAGCGTTAGCACAGTTAATGCCAAGTGGCTAAGGTGAAGTCTTCAACAAAACACAATACCACAAGAATCAAGCACAGAGGGACACGGTGGTTTATCCCGTGGTTCGGCCAAGCCAATGCTTGCCTACTTCCACGTTGTGGCGTCCCAACGGACGAGGGTTGCAATCAACCCCTCTCAAGCGGTCCAAAGACCCACTTGAATACCACGGTGTTTTGTTGTTCTTATCTCAATCCCGTTTGCGAGGAATCTCCACAACTTGGAGCCTCTCGCCCTTACAAAAGATGTTCACAAAGAATCACGGAGTAAGGGAGGGATTAGCAACTCACACACAACACAAAGATCACAGCGAATACGCACACACAAAACCCAGACTTGAGCTCAAGAGGCTAACACACTAGAACAGAGCTCAAATCACTAGAATTTCAAACAAGTGCGCAAGATTGATGTGTGAGTGATCAAGAGTGCTCAAGGAATGCTTGTGTGTATCCTCCATGCGCCAAGGGGTCCCTTTTATAGCCCCAAGGCAGCTAGGAGCCGTTGGGAACAAATCTGGAAGGCCATCTTTGCCTTCTGTCTCGTGGCGCACCGGACAGTCCGGTGCACACCGGACACTGTCCGGTGCCCGATTTGTTTCCAAAAACAGCACTTCTGACCGTTGCTGGCTGCTCCAGATCTGCGCTCAGTTGGCGCACCGGACATGTCCGGTGCACACCGGACAGTCCGGTGTTCCTTCCCGACCGTTGGCCCGGCCACGTGTCGCGCGCTGATCGCGCGGCCGACCGTTGGCCCTAGCCGACCGTTGGCTCACCGGACAGTCCGGTGCACACCGGACAGTCCGGTGAATTTTAGCCGTACGCCGTCGGCGAATTCCCGAGAGCGGCCAGTTCGAGCCGAGGCAGCCTGGCGCACCGGACACTGTCCGGTGCACACCGGACAGTCCGGTGCTCCAGGCCGAGCTGGGTCTTGGCTGCACACAGCCAAGACTTTCTCCTCTTTTCTTTTCATCTCCTTTTCTGTTTCTAACACTTAGACAAATATATTAGTACACAAAACCAATGTACTAAGGATTAGAAACATACCTTTTCTCCATGATTTGTACTTTGTCCCATTTTACAATTAAGCACATGTGTTGGGCACTAAATCACCAAAATACTTAGAAATGGCCCAAGGGCACATTTCCCTTTCAATCTCCCCCTTTTTGGTGATTTATGCCAACATTTCATAAAGCCACTAGAACAAGTGCAAACTCAATTCAAATAACATAAATTTAAGTGTTATTCAATTTTGGCATATATGGATCATCCTTTGCCACCACTTGGTTTGTTTTTGCAAATCAACCACAAATCTCTATCTCTAAGTTAAACACACATGTTTAAGCATAAAGAGAGTCATTCAAAAAGAGATTGATCAAAAATTTCAAAAACTCCCCCTTTTTCCCATAATCAATACTCCTCCCCACAAGAAGCCAACTTTTGACAAGAGAGACAACTTAAGAATTTTGACAAATTAATCAAAAACTCTATTCTACAATTTTCAAAATCTCTCAAGTGGTAGCTGATCCATTTATTGCTTTGGCCTTTATTTTCTCCCCCTTTGGCATCAAGCACCAAAACGGGATCAATTGTGGCCCTTTAACCCCATTGCCTCACCAAAATCGTCAATTAAGAGCAAATGGCAATAAGAGGTCATGAGATGAACTTGGAATGAGTTACCCCTCATCGGAGTGCAGTGGAAGTCTTGCATGGTCCAAGTCCACCTTTTCCCTTTCAATTCTCCTTTGAGACTAAATCAGACACACTCAACATATGGTTAGTCTCAAAGGGTCAAGTTGTAACACATCTCCCCCTAAACATGTGCATCACTTTGCAACGGACTTGTGAGGTCCAGGGAGTGTTTGTACAACTTGAGCACCATAATAAGCAACAAAATGCAGAATGAACATGATCAAAGGCATAAATACATGTATGCTACAATTCAATCCAAGTTCCGCGAATCTAAGACATTTAGCTCACTACGCAGCCTGCAAAAGGTCTTCTCATCTAAAGGCTTGGTAAAGATATCGGCTAGCTGGTTCTCGGTGCTAACATAAAACACTTCGATATCTCCCTTTTGCTGGTGGTCTCTCAAAAAGTGATGCCGGATGTCTATGTGCTTTGTGCGGCTGTGCTCAACAGGATTTTCCGCTATGCGGATAGCACTCTCATTATCACATAGGAGTGGGACTTTGCTCAGATTGTAGCCAAAGTCCCTGAGGGTTTGCCTCATCCAAAGTAGTTGCGCACAACACTGTCCTGCGGCAACGTACTCAGCCTCAGCGGTGGATAGGGCAACGGAGGTTTGTTTCTTAGAGTTCCATGACACCAGGGACCTTCCTAAGAATTGGCACGTCCCCGATGTACTCTTCCTATCGACCTTACATCCAGCATAGTCGGAATCTGAGTACCCAATCAAGTCAAAGTTAGACCCCTTTGGATACCAGATCCCGAAGCAAGGCGTAGCGACTAAATATCTAAGAATTCGCTTCACCGCCACCAAGTGACACTCCTTAGGATCGGATTGAAATCTAGCACACATGCATACGCTAAGCATAATATCCGGTCTACTAGCACATAAATAAAGTAGAGATCCTATCATTGACCGGTATGCTTTTTGATCAACGGACTTACCTCCTTTGTTGAGGTCGGTGTGTCCGTCGGTTCCCATCGGAGTCTTTGCGGGCTTGGCGTCCTTCATCCCAAACCGCTTCAGCAGATCTTGCGTGTACTTCGTTTGGGAGATGAAGGTGCCGTCCTTGAGTTGCTTCACTTGGAACCCAAGGAAGTAGTTCAACTCGCCCATCATCGACATCTCGAATTTCTGCGTCATCACCCTGCTAAACTCTTCACAAGACTTTTGATTAGTAGAACCAAATATTATGTCATCAACATAAATTTGGCATATAAACAAATCACCATCACATGTCTTTGTAAAAAGAGTTGGATCGGCTTTCCCAACCTTGAAAGCATTAGCAAGTAAGAAATCTCTAAGGCATTCATACCATGCTCTTGGGGCTTGTTTAAGTCCATAGAGCGCCTTAGAGAGCTTACACACGTGGTCGGGGTACCGCTCATCCTCGAAGCCAGGGGGTTGCTCCACGTACACCTCCTCCTTTATTGGCCCGTTGAGGAACGCGCTCTTCACATCCATTTGGTACAACCTGAAAGAATGGTGAGCGG
This sequence comes from Zea luxurians, assembly GCA_029449295.1. Taxonomy (NCBI): domain Eukaryota; kingdom Viridiplantae; phylum Streptophyta; class Magnoliopsida; order Poales; family Poaceae; genus Zea; species Zea luxurians. The sequence continues at coordinate 95,611,609 of JAOPSE010000012.1, forward strand.
CATATGCTAGCAAGATACGAATAGACTCTAGCCTAGCCACAGGAGCAAAAGTCTCCTCAAAGTCCAAACCTGCGACTTGGGCATAACCTTTTGCCACAAGTCGAGCCTTGTTCCTTGTCACCACCCCGTGCTCGTCCTGTTTGTTGCGGAACACCCACTTGGTTCCCACAACATTTTGCTTGGGACGAGGCACCAGCGTCCAAACTTCGTTGCGCTTGAAGTTATTAAGTTCCTCCTGCATGGCCAACACCCAATCCGGATCTAGCAAGGCCTCCTCTACCCTGAAAGGCTCAATAGAGGAGACAAAAGAGTAATGTTCACAAAAATTAACTAATCGAGACCGAGTAGTTACTCCCTTGCTAATGTCACCCAGAATTTGGTCGACGGGATGATCCCTTTGAATCATCGCTCGAACTTGGGTTGGAGGTGCCGGTTGCGCTTCTTCCTCTATCACTTGATCGTGTTGTGCTCCCCCTTGATCACACGCCTCCTTTTGATGAACCTGTTCATCGTCTTGAGGTGGGGGATGCACCGTAGTTGAGGAAGAAGGTTGATCACGTTCATCCTGTTCCTGTGGCCGAATGTCTCCAATCGCCATGGTTCGTATAGCGGCCGTCGGAACATCTTCTTCATCTACATCATCACAATCAACAACTTGCTCTCTTGGAGAGCCATTAGTCTCATCAAATACAACGTCGCTAGAGACTTCAACCAAACCCGATGATTTGTTGAAGACCCTATACGCCTTTGTATTTGAATCATAACCTAATAAAAACCCTTCTACAGCTTTGGGAGCAAACTTAGAATTTCTACCCTTCTTCACTAGAATGTAGCACTTGCTCCCAAATACACGAAAGTACGATACATTGGGTTTGTTACCGGTTAGTAGCTCATACGAAGTCTTCTTGAGGAGTCGATGAAGGTAGACCCTGTTGATGGCGTGGCAAGCCGTGTTCACGGCTTCCGACCAAAAACACTCGGGGGTCTTGAACTCTCCAAGCATCGTCCTCGCCATATCGATTAGCGTCCTGTTCTTCCTCTCTACCACACCATTTTGCTGTGGTGTGTAGGGAGCGGAGAACTCGTGCTTGATCCCTTCCTCCTCAAGAAACTCCTCCACTTGAAGGTTCTTGAACTCGGACCCGTTGTCGCTCCTTATCTTCTTCACCTTGAGCTCAAACTCATTTTGAGCTCTCCTGAGGAAGCGCTTGAGGGTTCCTTGGGTTTCAGACTTATCCTGCAAAAAGAATACCCAAGTGAAGCGGGAAAAGTCATCAACAACAACTAAACCATACTTACTCCCTCCTATGCTTAGATAGGCGACGGGTCCGAAGAGATCCATGTGTAGCAGCTCCAGGGGTCTTGACGTGGTCATCACGTTCTTGCTGTGATGTGCTCCTCCCACCTGTTTCCCTGCTTGACAAGCTGCACAAGGTCTATCCTTTTCGAAATGCACATTTGTTAGACCTATTACGTGTTCCCCCTTTAGAAGCTTGTGGAGGTTCTTCATCCCCACATGAGCTAAGCGGCGATGCCACAGCCAGCCCATGCAAGTCTTAGCCATTAAGCATGCATCTAGACCGGCCTCTTCTTTTGCAAAATCAACTAAATAAAGCTTGCCGTCTAGTACACCCTTAAAAGCTAGTGAACCATCACATCTTCTAAAGACAGACACATCTACATTCGTAAATAAGCAATTATATCCCATTTGACATAATTGACTAACAGATAGCAAGTTATATCCAAGACTCTCCACTAAGAATACATTTGATATAGAATGCTCATTAGAAATTGCAATTTTACCTAGCCCTTTTACCTTGCCTTGATTCCCGTCACCGAATATAATTGAATCTTGGGAATCTTTACTTTTGACGTAGGAGGTGAACATCTTCTTCTCCCCCGTCATATGGTTTGTGCATCCGCTGTCGATAATCCAGCTTGAACCCCCGGATGCATAAACCTGCAAGGCAAATTTAGGCTTGGGTCTTAGGTACCCAACTCATGTTGGGTCCTGCAAGGTTAGCACAAATATTCTTAGGGACCCAGATGCAAGTTTTATCTCCCTTGCATCTAGCCCCTAATTTCCTAGCAACAACCTTCTTTCCCTTTCTACAAATAGCAAAGGGAGCATTACAAGCATAATAAATGGTAGAAGGTTCATTCACTAATTTTCTAGGAGCATGAATAACATTCTTTCTAGGCACATGAGCAATATTTCTCCTAGGCATATATACAACATTCCTCCTATCATGCTTATAAGAGGAACTAGAGGCAAACATGGCATGAGAATCATAAACATGTGAATCAAAATCATTATGAACATTTCTAGCATGTCTCCTATCATGGTATAAGAAAGCATGGTTCTTTTTAGCACTATTTGCCATAGGGGCCTTCCCTTTCTCCTTGACGAAGACGGGAGCCTTATGGCTTGTTAAGTTCTTGGCTTCTCTCTTGAAGCCAAGCCCATCCTTAATTGAGGGGTGTCTACCAACCGTGTAGGCATCCCTTGCAAATTTTATTTTGTCAACTTCATTCTTGCTAGTCTTAAGTTGGGTATTAAGACTAGCCACTTCATCATTTAATTTGGAAATTAGAACTAGGTGTTCACTACAAGCATTGACATCAAAATCCTTACACCTAGTACAAATTTCAACATGTTCAACACAAGAATTTGATTTACTAGCTACTTCTAGTTTAGCACTTAAATCAATATTAACACTTCTTAGGGTAGAAATGGTTTCATGACAGGAAGATATTTCACTAGAAAGCATTTCATTTCTTTTCACTTCTAAAGCATATGATTTTTGTGCCTCTACAAATTTATCATGTTCATCATACAATAAATCTTCTTGCTTTTCTAAAAGCCTATCCTTTTCATTCAATGCATTAATTAATTCATTTATTTTCTCTATCTTAGATCTATCTAAGCCCTTGAACAAGCAAGAATAATCTATGTCATCATCACTAGACTCACTATCACTAGATGAAGCATAAGTGGAGTCTTGAATACTCACCTTCTTCTCCCTTGCCATAAGGCAAGTGAGACGCTCGTTGGGGAAGAGAGCCGATTTGTTGAAGGCAGTGGCGGCGAGTCCTTCGTTGTCGGAGTCGGAGGAGGAGCAATCCGAGTCCCACTCCTTTCCTAGATGCGCCTCGCCTTTTGCCTTCTTGTATTGCTTCTTCCTCTCTCTTTTGTTCCCCTTTTCCTGGTCACTTTCATTATCGGGACAGTTAGCAATGAAATGACCAAGCTTACCGCATTTGAAGCATGAGCGCTTCCCCTTGGCTTTGGTCTTGCTTGGTTGTCCCTTGTGACCTTTAAGCACCGTCTTGAATCTCTTAATGATGAGAGCCATCTCTTCATCATTAAGGCCAGCCGCCTCAACTTGCGCCACCTTGCTAGGTAGCGACTCCTTGCTCCTCGTTGCCTTTAGAGCAATGGGTTGAGGCTCGTGGAGTGGTCCGTTCAACGCGTCGTCGACGTATCTTGCCTCCTTGATCATCATCCGCCCGCTCACGAATTTTCCAAGCACTTCCTCGGGCGTCATCATCGTGTACCTGGGATTCTCACGAATATTGTTCACGAGATGAGGATCAAGTACGGTAAAGGACCTGAGCATTAGGCGGACGACGTCGTGGTCCGTCCATCGCGTGCTCCCGTAGCTTCTTATCTTGTTGATAAGGGTCTTGAGCCGGTTGTACGTTTGCGTTGGCTCCTCGCCCCTTATCATCGCGAACCGTCCAAGCTCGCCCTCCACCAACTCCATCTTGGTGAGTAAGGTGACGTCGTTCCCCTCATGAGAAATCTTGAGGGTGTCCCAGATTTGCTTGGCGTTGTCCAAGCCGCTCACCTTATGGTATTCATCCCTGCACAAGGAAGCTAGAAGAACAGTAGTAGCTTGTGCATTTTTATGGATTTGTTCATTAATGAACATGGGACTATCCGAACTATCAAAGTGCATTCCACTCTCTACAATCTCCCATATACTAGGATGGAGAGAGAATAGGTGACTACGCATTTTGTGACTCCAAAATCCGTAGTCCTCTCCATCAAAGTGTGGGGGCTTGCCAAGTGGAATGGAGAGTAAATGAGAATGTGAACTTTGCGGAATACGAGAGTAATCAAAGGAAAAGTTCGAGTTAACCGGTTTTCTCCTCTCGTAGTCGTTGTGGTCCTCATCCTTTTGGGAAGAAGTAGACTCGTCGCTGTCGTAGTAAATGATCTCCTTAATGCGCCTGGTCTTCTTCTTCTTCCCTTCCTTTCGTCTTTGACCCGAGCCGGAGTCGGTAGGCTTGTCGTCCTTCGGCTCGTTGACGAAGGTCTCCTTCTCTTTGTCGTTGATCACTATACCCTTCCCCTTAGGATCCATCTATTCGGGCGGTTAGTCCCTTTGTGAATAGAACGGCTCCGATACCAATTGAGAGCACCTAGAGGGGGGGGGGTGAATAGGTGATCCTGTAAAAACTTCAAACTTAAGCCACAAAAACTTGTTAAGCGTTAGCACAGTTAATGCCAAGTGGCTAAGGTGAAGTCTTCAACAAAACACAATACCACAAGAATCAAGCACAGAGGGACACGGTGGTTTATCCCGTGGTTCGGCCAAGCCAATGCTTGCCTACTTCCACGTTGTGGCGTCCCAACGGACGAGGGTTGCAATCAACCCCTCTCAAGCGGTCCAAAGACCCACTTGAATACCACGGTGTTTTGTTGTTCTTATCTCAATCCCGTTTGCGAGGAATCTCCACAACTTGGAGCCTCTCGCCCTTACAAAAGATGTTCACAAAGAATCACGGAGTAAGGGAGGGATTAGCAACTCACACACAACACAAAGATCACAGCGAATACGCACACACAAAACCCAGACTTGAGCTCAAGAGGCTAACACACTAGAACAGAGCTCAAATCACTAGAATTTCAAACAAGTGCGCAAGATTGATGTGTGAGTGATCAAGAGTGCTCAAGGAATGCTTGTGTGTATCCTCCATGCGCCAAGGGGTCCCTTTTATAGCCCCAAGGCAGCTAGGAGCCGTTGGGAACAAATCTGGAAGGCCATCTTTGCCTTCTGTCTCGTGGCGCACCGGACAGTCCGGTGCACACCGGACACTGTCCGGTGCCCGATTTGTTTCCAAAAACAGCACTTCTGACCGTTGCTGGCTGCTCCAGATCTGCGCTCAGTTGGCGCACCGGACATGTCCGGTGCACACCGGACAGTCCGGTGTTCCTTCCCGACCGTTGGCCCGGCCACGTGTCGCGCGCTGATCGCGCGGCCGACCGTTGGCCCTAGCCGACCGTTGGCTCACCGGACAGTCCGGTGCACACCGGACAGTCCGGTGAATTTTAGCCGTACGCCGTCGGCGAATTCCCGAGAGCGGCCAGTTCGAGCCGAGGCAGCCTGGCGCACCGGACACTGTCCGGTGCACACCGGACAGTCCGGTGCTCCAGGCCGAGCTGGGTCTTGGCTGCACACAGCCAAGACTTTCTCCTCTTTTCTTTTCATCTCCTTTTCTGTTTCTAACACTTAGACAAATATATTAGTACACAAAACCAATGTACTAAGGATTAGAAACATACCTTTTCTCCATGATTTGTACTTTGTCCCATTTTACAATTAAGCACATGTGTTGGGCACTAAATCACCAAAATACTTAGAAATGGCCCAAGGGCACATTTCCCTTTCACCAAGCACAAAACGGCATTTCTTTTCCTCGATAATTAGAAATGACTTTTTAAATTGCAGTAAGCTTTAAAAATTCATAACTTAATGAATACTTACCCAAAATTCGTGAAACCAATTTTGTTAAACTTTGTGTACTAAGAGCTTTCAACCAAAAATATAAAATCACCCTTGTACAATAGCTGGTTTAAGGTTTTGATTTAATTTAGATATTGAGTATTTAAGTAAGATAATGATTAAAAATAACAGGACATATGCACTAATGCTAAGAAAAATTTAGTAGTCACTTGACCACTGTTGTACCACTACAAAAATATTAACCACCTTAGGATACCAAAGTAAGTGGATTAAGAAAATGAAATTGGGTTTTTGCCAATACCTTTAGAAAATAAAAAGGGGGACCAAAAGTAGAAAACAGTAAGCAACCTTATTTTTCCCTAAACATTTGAGACATGAGCTATGGGGGAAAAATGTAAAAATAAGGTATTTAGAAAGTAGAATATGCTCCACCCTTTGCCCCATGAGAAAGTTACAAAACTTTAAGAAATCATACAACCCATCCCCAACGAGTAAAAATGACCAACTTTGGGAATGATTGCTCTTGCGCAAAGAAGAAACTAGAAAAATTAGGAAATCTGTTGTTTGACATTTTTCAAAAGGAGTGCTAGTAGAAAGCACCCACTAAGCTCCCAAACTTTGTAAAATCACCATTAAATAACCATTAGGTTTCTTCTTTCACAATTTGGCACAGAAGCATGATATTACCCATAAACATCAGCAAAAATAAGCTATAGGGCAGAAGCCACTTCTATGCAAGGGTTGTAGTTCAAAGTACCCTCTCTGCCCTAAACCTTATCATTTTTGTACAGGGTTAATCACTTCCACTTTACACCCAAAATTTTTAGTGGAGCTTAAGTAAGTCAATAAGAAGCCACTGTAATTTTTTAGGGTTTTTAGAAATTTCTAGAACAGAAGCGCAGTTCAACCTACCCATAAAAGCCCTTAAAAATAAAAGATGAGAGAAATCCTTGAATCCTAGTATGCACCAGGGATATATATATATATATATATATATATGCTCATGCACTTGCGTTCATTAAATTGCAATCTCGCGGACGGAGAGTACGTCTTGATCCAAGAGCAAGAGGCACATCAGGAAGAAGCCCGAGAACTAGCTTCCGAGCTCATCGCCGAAGAACATCCCACTACACCCGCATTTGAAGGCAAGCCTCTGTTTATGCATAACCGTTATATATGCTATTTTACTGCACTTAATGTTTGTAGGCTTGTATCGTGCACTTAAGTGTAAGAATTTCTTGAAACCCTAGTTGCATGAATTCATGATTCCTTTGAGATGGATACTAGTATGCTAGGTCGAGTAGCTGCTTTGCTAATTAGGGATCTCGGTAGAAGTCGAGTGATTTTTCTAGCACATGCGAGGTCATGAATTGGTTATACCATTTTGATAACGAGATCTATGATGGTCTATGGGCATGGATCCTGGGTGGATGCCTTGTCTATGAGACAGAAATGGATTAAGGATTAATGTGCGGATACCTGAGTCAAGTGTTTGAACGTACTAGACACATGTCGGGAAATATGGTAACCGATAAGCCTAGTACCTGATTGAACCTACCCCCAGACTTTCCTCCTCACTGGACCTGAGATGGAGTCTCCCATGCTAGCGATGGTGGGTACAAATGTGGATATTGCACGGCAGCGGCCGGGGTCAATAGAGCATTATACACCAAGGCCGTGAGCCCTGATCTGTTAACGGGGGATCGATGGGGACGGCTGATATGTGTGGGGATGGAGTGCCCCTACAGGTCGTGTGTTTAGGTTTACCTTGCAAGGTTAAAAACTCGATTTGAATCGTCTGCTTCTTGCAGCTAATGAGACTACTTGACCCCTTGTACTGCATCGAGTAAGAAGTGAAATGAGATTTCTTGAGATAATATGTTGATTGCACTAAATGATGATTACCATGTATGCTTAGAAAGGAGCAAACCTAGTGTAAAATGAATATGATAGAACTTGAAAAGTTAAAACTTGTTTTAGACTCAGCTAGTGCTTTTGGCAAACCAAACCCCCTCAGCCAAATAGCTTCATGGTCTAGAGGTTGAGGAGTAGACTCCACACACCAGGCAAGTCTAGCTAAGTATTAGTATACTCAGCCTTGCTTGTGGCATCATTTTTTACAGGTTCACTACAAGACATGGTTGATGGTGTGACTTGGCCAGCACCCTACCACCGGGTTGGATGATCGAGTGGGATGCTGCCTCGGCAGGAGAGGACCAGGAGGAGTAGCGGGCCAGGCCTTGCCCTATTCCTCGTTATCGATGTTATTTATTATCCGCGGCAATATTAAGAACACTGTTATCTTTGTCAAACTCCGTTTTATGTAATAACTTAATTACTTTAACTTGTGGTTTCATGTTTATTGCAGTCTCTCTGAGTCTCACCATCGTGTGAGCTAATGGTACTTGATCCTTGGTAAGTGGCTCTATCGGACTAGATCTAAAGAATTGACAGGTTATTCCGATTTAAGTGTGTTGCTGCCTTCAAGGTATGACTCGGGCACTTAAGCTAGAATAATCTGGGCGGTTCTACCATAGCTAGACAGAAGTCCCTACAGATTCAGAGCTTGCTGAGTCCAGGGTGCTGCTTACAGAGATATGTGCGTTGAAAAATAGAGTCTTGACTGCTGAAGCAGTGGTTGTTGATTTTGTTTTCAAGAATATTCAACCTTTGAAGGATTGAGTCTACCCTGCTTATCTGTACACTAGGGTTAATGACCCTACTCAAATTACCAACAAACAGATTTCTAAGGAGGAAGTGTTTAGTCGAGTTGATTTGATGCTGAGATGCAAAGTTTTGAATGTCAGTGCTCCCTTTTCGTATTCTGCCTGGAATCTTCCCCCATAGAGCCCCTTTTCTGAGTTTGTATCCAACCCTCTTGTTCAAGACGACAATCCGGGCCATAGAGTGCGACCCTCTATAGAGGATATTGAGGTCTTCGTTGCTCCATACCGAAATCTCCCTAAAGAAGAAAGACAGACCCATTTCCAGATGCAAACGACTGCTGATCAGGCTGAGGTGAATGTTGTTCTCAGTATGCTGGCGGGTGAGTCATTTGAATCTACCCGTACTGAGTCGGCGAGTACTGCAGCTGGGCATGTCCTTGGCAAGGATGAAGGAACTCACAGTCCTGGAAGTGTTTGTCGCAAACGACTGCGTTGAACGAGCCATCCAGCTGTACCTGCCGAGGGGAAGAAAAGAAATAAAAGACTTCGACGGTCATCTGGCTTGGAACTGGGTGCTGACCCTACTATCCTAGTCATCGGTGGTGGCTCGGCGAGCGCCAACCTCGAGGATGATATTGAAAATTGTGATGGTGCTAGAGTCGGTGGTCGTGTGCTTGATGAGGATGAAGAGGATGAAGAGGACATTCTCCCTTTGATTCGTAAGAATAGTCGTAGCTTAAGCAGCAAAGACGTCCCCATTCAAGCTTTATTAGGACTAGTTAGTCTCTAGAGGTTGACAATGTCTGCCATTGACCATGCACTGGAAGAGATTATCCTTGAGGATCTTTTGTTGGAGCTTCCTAAAACTGAAGGTACTGCCATTCGTACAGAGGTCCCGAATGACATCCCCTCAGCTAGTAATCCAGTCAGGCAAGAGATAACTCGAGCAGTTTCTCGCACTTCTTTGACCTTTGAGGGCGGCCTAGTTCATGGGGACGCGTCGGCCCCTATCGTAGCAACAAGGGTTATCCGGCTCCTGTGGGTACGGCCGAGGGTGCTTCAGCCCTTGAGGGTGCCGCTGAAGACAACCTAGCCCCCGAGGGTGCTGAGCTTGGCTCCTCCTTGGCTGCTTCTATGGATGTTCATGCCGGATCATCACCGGTTCAATCTAAGGAACCAGTGGTGACTAGTCCTCCTACTGCTCATGTCGGTCCGGTCACTTTAGAGGTCAGTGACCCGGATGCTAGGAATCCGCTGCCTGCTGTCGAAGCTGAAGTCTCTCCGAGTGTTGCTTTGGGCGTGAGCTCTGATCCTCCTTTGGGGCTCGAGTCTGCTCTCAATATTGCTTCTGCCAATACTCCATCATCAGATAGCGCGCCGATGCCTCTGGCTCTGGGATTTCCTTTGTTCTTTTCTAACCTTCAGGTGAGCTGATCTTTGCCCTACGTTACATATGTCGACAAACATGCTCTTTTGCTAACTTTTGTGTTTGCGGAATGTTCTGAACTCTGTGTCGGCCCAATTGAGGTCTTGTGGTGCTCCTGTTCCCGATCAGGTTTTATCCTTGATGTAGTGGAACCCTCTCCTTCTCTAGAGGCAAATAAACGATCTAAAAGCCTTGAACATTGGTTAGTGGGTCGGTAGTTTTCTTTGCTCTTTATTGCTTCTCTCGTTTTACCTTATGTATTTTTTATTATAGCTTTACCAATTCTGACTCAACGGTGCTCCGACGCTGAGGAGAGGTACGCTCAGAGTCAAGCCGATCTGAACCAGGTTTCTGCATTCTTGGATGGCGCTCGGACCCTGAACTCTTCCTTGAACGCTGTCACACCCGGGTTTTGGGGCACCAAGATCCGGGCACGAACATATTCGCCAGGTGTGCTGGGACCAAGTCTCACACATATAATGAATCATGGTGCAGGAACGAATGTCACATTTTTACTATAAATAGGAGTTCTGTACAAAATAAATAAATAATTACATCATAAGGAGACAACGATCCAGCAACCCAAAGTTGACTGGGAGACGACGACCTAGACCTCTCACGAACACATCGCAGCATCCTCCATGCGCCTCATATTGTGGTACCTGTTCTTGACCTGTGGAGGGTGTGAAAACGCAAGAGTGAGCTCACATACGTTCATAGCTCAACAAGTTGTGGGGAATAATGTGCATGAACTCGCCAAAGGTGGGAGCTCATGTAAAGTGTAAGGCTTACCAAAGAGGATGGTTGAAACTGAGCATTACTTTTAAAGTTGGTCAAAATTTTATCAGCAGTTACTAAATGTAAGTAAATACCAAACCATAATAATAATAGAACAAAATTAATAATAAATCCCATGCAATGCAAATGACAAATTGAATTTAGTTCCATAATTTAATCATGCGAGAGTCCTGAGCTGCTCATGACCGTGAGCACGGCTAGTATACCAGTTTTACACTCTGTAGAGGTGGTACCCTTTACCCACAAGTCGTGTATCCCATGTCGTCAGGGTTTGCAAGGCCCTTAGACACTTCCGAGGTGAATGGCTAGGGATCCACTATGAGGCCTTTACAAAATTCCACTAGCTTCAGAAAACCCGCTACAGTTTCTAGGAAGAGCAATGTAGGAATCCCCCGTCTGACCGCCATCGCAGCAAAATCAACTCGGGAACCTCCCTACATGCCTACTCCCCTACTGCCCTTGCCCTATCGGGTAAGGTAGTCCTCCACTAGCTTTCCTAGTTAGTCAGCCAAGGGCGTCCCATTCCACCTTTGTGGTGACATGTGTTTCTCAAGTTAAGCTCCATGTTCCAATTAAAAATAATGATCTTGACATGAACCTTAATAAATAACAGTATAATTGGAACATGAAGATAATGTAATATTAAACCCAAAACCATATAGAGCAATAGCAAAACTACCCAAGTAGTTCAGAGGTAAACAAGGTATAAAGATAACCAGACTAGTGTGACCTATTGGGTCCCATCAAAATTAAGCCTATGCATGCCCGAATGACTATAGAGAACATTATTGGGTAAATAAAAGTGATCAATGCCACAACTTGCCTGGGACTTGAGATTCCAGGTACCAGGATGATCTCTAGATGACTCGTGACCTCACTGCTAGTTGTAGCAATACAAACAAACATGGTATAGACAAAATGAACATCACACAAAACATAAGAACAAACTGCATAATAATAGTCTACGCGTTGCTATGAGATCGTGGGTTCGTGAACCACTAAAATCAGAGTTACGATTAAGGAGTTATGATTTATAGAAGATCTATGTGATTAAAATATTAAACTATATTATAAATTGGTGAGTGTAAATCATATGAGAGATTATTCTATAAATAATTATCTCAACTTGAATCTAAGTCATTATTTGATTAAAGATCATCTAGTCCAATTATAACCATAAGATCAAGATACTATATTAATATTAAAGAAGTTAATCCAATAGACATAGATTAATCCAATTAACATAGGATAAACAAATTAACTATTTACAACATGTCTCATGATAAAATAAGGTTACCAAAGTGTAGTAATTTTATTACGAAGCTAACACAATTGGAACGAGTTAAATCGGAGTTAAAGTGTTGTAGTTATGATTTTCTGAATAATTAAGTGCTTGGCATGGAATAAATTAAGTAGACAATTTTAGTCTATGTTTCATGGTTAAATAGAGTTACTAGATCATAGATAGATAATATTGAAACAAAACTAATGTAACTGGAATGGATTAAAAAGGAGCTAAAATGAATTTTATATGCATTAATTAAGTTTTGGAATTCTTTTTTTACATTGGAAATTCATTTTCTAAATTCATTTTTCCTATTTTCTCTAAGCTCTGGGCTGCACACATAATAACCAGGGAGCTCAAGGTTTATTCTGTAAAACCTACCAGACTCAGTCACACCCGAGACATACTACGGGTTGATTCTTAAATACTACAAGGGCTCTTATATAAAAAGTACATGGTGAAGGGGTAGGTTTAGTTCTCGGCCATCGGATTTGAAGTGGACGACATAGATTAAATCGGCCTTCAACTGAACCGGTATGCACAGAGCACCGTTGATCCCAAGATCCACGATCTGGAGGCCATTTTCCCCGATCCCATTGAATCTGAATCCAACGGTGAGCATTCCACCGGCCGAAACGTTATCGCACATCTAATCTTGACCGCATGCGATAGATCGGACGGTTAGCGCGACTTCTCCCAAAGCCAGCCGAGCGTGGTGATGCTAGCGACCCCCACGGCAGTGACATAGCCAGTGAAAACTATTTCCCCCCATAGAGCCCGACTCCCAGCCGCATTTATAGCTACACGAAGAGGAGAATGTGGTGAACACAGGAGAGGCGACTCACCAACGCTCGAGGTGATGACAGGAGCTGGCCATGGCGAAGTGCGGACTGGTGGCCTTCACTAGATCCGACGAAGAATTCGCCCCAAACCATTCATCCAAGCTCCTTGAGAACCCCTGGAACACGATCCACATGATACCAAGAACCTCCGTGACTTGATTCTATCCTCCAATCCTTAGCGCAGACGCAGGTCAACGACGACGGTAATCTCTTCTCTCTCGTCCTCTCCCCGAGTGTGGCGGCGGACCTCCCCTATTGGCCCCTGTGGATTACAGGTGGTGGCAGCGGAGCAATAGGGATTACAGAGGGGTGCAGGGCGGTACTTATGCGCTAAAGACTAGTCGTGGCCAACAAATCCGAGTTTCTGGGGATCGAATCCCCCACGGATCAGCCAAGGTTGTTACCCTTGGAAGGTGGGAGAAGCCCCTGGCACCATGGGCCCACTAGTCAGTGACCAGATGCACGCAGAGTGAGGAGGCTGGAGCGTGGGTCCCACATGTCGGAGATACACGGACGCACATGAGACTGTCCATCCAGGTCCCCATGTCAGCCAGACGGGTGTGGCGGGTGCGAGAAAGGTGGGCTGAGCTGAGGAGGGTAAGTGGGATGCGAGGAGTTGGTTCTCTTTTTTCTTTTTCTTTATTTAATTTCTCATAACTTATGCTCAAATTCAATTTCAAACTTAAACCTGCTTCCACATTCTGGTTTTAAATTTCAAATTCCCCTTCTCAAATATAAACCTAATGTGAATATATACTCTACTATTTATAATATTAACATTTATTCTCTTCCTTGCTATTTATTTATGGAATAAATAGTTTCATTGAAATTCCCTTTCTTATTTCTAATTTCAACACTTGAATTTCGAGTTTAAATCCTTACCTTGAATTTTCAGGCTTCCAAATGTCCAATACCATCCTAATTGTGGATATAAACTCTACAAATTTTTAATAATATTTATTATTAATTCTCCCTCCCTTTTCCAACTCTAGAAGCAACAAGTTACTATTACTATTTGTTCTCTCAACTTCTATTTTATTTCCATTGATAATTTGAGTTCAATTTTATGTTTCCAATAAAATGCACCATAACCTCATCATCAACAAGAGATGTACCCATCTTTTGTTTATTGATTACTTAATTAATTTAATACCATCGATTGCTTATGAAAAAAATGTCCTACTAAACTCCCAAGGTTTCAAACATTCTAGAAACACTATCATATATATTTTTATTTCTTTATTTCAATATTTTATGATATATATTTTTTCTTCTACCAAATTTAGGTCTTGCAAATCCTACCCCCCTTAACAGAAATCTCGTCCTCGAGATTTGTAAGAAAAGGGATATAGAGAGATTGGTTTACAGTTTAGCCTTTTTTTTGTTCATGTCTTTAACACAAATGAAATGGTGATTAGGTAAGCAGAGGTATCTTGCCACTTATTATGTAGGATAAAAGCTGGGTAGGTTAGGGCAAGAATAGCCTGGGGTAAGAAAGTTTATGGTGAGAAAGAACTCCTTGTTAGGTGGTAATGCATCTGAAGGTCGAGTTTGACCTCACTCCTTCCTTGACGAGGTTGATCTTGTCCTTTTCTGGTCTTAGTCTCATTGATTCGAGGTTAGTGTATTTTATCGGAGTTGGGAGAATATGGTTAAGACAGATGTGGGTGAGATAGACTACATGATGTAGGTCAAAAGCTTGTTTGATGTTAAGTGGGGATAGACAGATTATGCAATCCATCATGACTCTATTGGGTGGGTTAGCTCCTTTTTGCTCATGGTTGAATTAGTCTAATGTGCTAAGTTAAGTTAACACCTGGCTAGTAGGGTCTAATCTCTTCTACCAGTATCACTGATCTGTTTAAGTAGACCACATTAGGTTAGATCATATTAGATTAGATCTCACTAGATTAGATCACATTAGATTAGATTTCACTAGATTAGATCACATTAGATTAGATTTCACTAGATTAGATCACATTAGATTATATAATCCTATTTAAGAACATCGTTTAGTTAAGCATATCAAGCTAACTTTATCTTTATGAAATTCTAGTTCCCTTTTTTCTTTTTTTTCTAAGTGGAACTTCCAATTAGTATTATTTTTATACACATAAAACTCTTCAAGCCATTAGCAGGTGTGGCATAGAAAATAAGAGTACATCAGGTTTTAGCTATTAGGTGAGTGTAGAGAAGATTTGTGGTAAGGGAAAGTTAGGTAAGGGAGATTTTTTATTCCGGGTGGTGGATCTTGATTCATTTGAAGATCTGTTTCTACTCATATCCTTCATTGTCGAGGTTAACTTTCTTCTTGGGTCTGATTTAGGGACCATCGGTTTTGGTGCTACATGCCATTATCCGAGTTGGGATACCAATTGCGGGTACATGGGATAGGTAGATTAAATAGAGTTTTACCTTACTTTTGGGATAAATGAGTTGGGCAACCTATAACATAGGCTGGGTCGTGGTTCAATGAACGAGTTGGTCTAAGGCACCAATTTAGGTTTAAAACCCATTTATAGAAATATGGTCTAATCTATGTTACCAGTATTAACTAACTTGTTTAAGTAACTCCCTTTAAATTGGATCATATTAGATTAGGTAGGGTCTAGATTAGATTGGATATATCTAGAGTAGACTAATTTAAGTTAGTTAGATCTACCAGGGTAGGATAAACATTATTAGGATATGCTAGAATCTTTTGAGATAGGATGGATTATATGGTGTAGGTAATTCAGAATCTCTGTTAGATTAAAACAGAGGGGTTATGCAACCATCGAATGGTTAAGGTAGTTGCATAAGGCCGAGTTGGTTGGTCATTCTTAACTTAGTGCACAGTGAATTAAGTTAAAACATATTTTATAGGAGTAGAGTCTCATTTATTTCATCAGTATTATCCTCCTTGTTAAGCAACTTACGTTAGATTAGCTCAACTTAAGGTTAGCCTTCGTTAGGTTAGATTAATCTATCACATTAGATCAGATCTAGGTTATATTTGGTATGACTAGCTTTGACTAGACATGATCCAAATAATTTGGGTTAGATCATGATCATGGTGGGATAAGTCAAGTGGTTTGGATAATATGAATTCTTCAAGATAAGATGAATCTATTAAGATAAGAGAGAACCTTTTAAACTAAGATGGATCTATTAGGCTTGATATACTATAGTGGGGGTATTCTTAGTTAGTCTAGTTTATCTTATAAACAATGTATGAGGATAAGATAATTTTCTTTTTTTCTTAACATAAGATGAACCTATAAGGATAAGATAGAATTTTTTCCTCAACTTAAAGGATTCTATCTAAAATAGATACACTTTAATGGAGGATAATCTAGGTTGTGTAGTTATCTTATGAATTTTATTTATTTATATTTATGCCTATATGTATATGCAGATGTAATTGTGGACATTACTCCACAACTCATCACACTCAATCAAAAGATCCAAATCAGACATGTATCACAACAACAAACATTTCAAACATACAAATATTTACAAAAATAGTTTTGATTTTTTTTGTTCCTAAGAGTAGGTCTCCTATTCCTAAAGGTCACTTTAGGCATAGGATTTCAAAGTGTGAAATCCACATTTGTCTTTAGAAGGAAAAATGTAAGAATAATCAGAGTAAAGCGGAAATAGATGAGAAAAGATTAAGAAAAGTTTAGAAAAGAATCAGAGTAGCAAAGGTAAGTAGACAATGGTTGTAACACCCTGAATTTGGGGTATAAAATTTCTTTTCTAATATTAACCAAATTCAAGTGTTACCCTCTCTTTTTCTTGCTTTTCTTTTCTTTATTCTGAATGGTGAAGAGTTATTTTATATATGTATAAGTTTTTAGCGTAGTAAAATAAAATCTTGGAGAAAACTTTGGTTGTTGCATTTCATGCCGAAGCACAATTTTTATCTGCTACCACATTTATGCTAGTTGGACATAATCTAAAATAAACAAATACATTCATATGTATATAAATATATATAAATATATATATATATATATCTATATCTAAATAAAAGGAGTAAATATAAAAGGAAAAGAAGGAAGCAGGAGCCGTTTTGTGCGTGGAAGCAGGAACCACGTGGACCCTGCTTGCATGTCGATTCCCGTGGTGTGTGTGCGTGAGGAGAAATTGCAAGTGGAGCCCACGTGCATGCATCCCAGCACATCGTGCATGCAGTTCCCGCAAGCCGCATGGACGAACTGCCCAGCCGCTCCTACTGCGCCACTTGCTCCCGCTCAGCCCCACGACGCGCGCCCATGCCGCTCCAATTGTCCAGCCCCACGCCCCACTTCTTCTCTATGCAGTTCAACGCTTGCCTTCCCTCATTTTCCCCATACATAGCAGCAGATGAAGAGGAGCCCGCACCTGGAGCTCCGCCTGCACCGAGCTCGACTCGTCGCCTAGTCGTCTGCACTAGGAGCCTGCGCCCGGAGTTCCGCCCTGTTGGAACTTGCTCTCAGTTGCAAGGGGATCCAACAAGGGTGAACAGTGATGACAACAGGGCACTCGCGCTAGATGGCAAAAGCTCTGTTAATCTGGCCTCTCACGGGCACTGTGCAGGGGTATTTATAGGTATCTGAGTGCGCAGCACCTCAAGCTAAGGACGCATGTGCCCTCAGCTACCTAGGTTATCCCTAGAATATTCCCATAAAGCGGGGTTACAGACCGTAATTACAGAAATGCTTTTACAAATTAGGCCCGTAACGCACGGCGGCCACGCGGGGCCCGTTACAATGGGCCGGATTGCACGTGGGCCTCCGAGCTGAACGAGGCCGCACCGTGGGATGCCCTTCGCCGCCAGTCTTCGTCTGGTGCGGAAGAAGCGAAGGGTGTCCCCGCCTGTTTTGTTTCTGTTAGCTCAGCTGCTGCAGCGAAGGCTTCGAGCGAAGGGTGGCGCCTTTGCCTTCGCCCCAACATTTGCCCTCCGAGGGACCAGTTCGACAAAGTCACCTAGTGCCGAAGACGTCGTTAGATGGCGGAGACGCTGCCCTCGCTCGAAGTGGTTCCGCGGGGGTTTTTGATATGACCGTTGATTGACGGCGTACTGTTGGATTGCGGGTTTCCCGAAGCGCCGCGCCCTGTTGGATTGCGGGTTTCCCGAAGAGCCGCGCCCTGTCTATAAAAGGGGGCGGGGGTCGGCGCTTTTTGAACTTCACCTTCCGCGCTCCGCGAAAACCCTAGCCACCCTTTCCGCCGTCTTGCTGCTCGTCTGCCCGCCGTGCGCTTGTTCGCCGGAGATCTGGCTCGAGTGAAGCAGACCACCCGCCGCCGCCGACGGTACGTAGCGATGCCGTCCTCGTCTTCTTCCGCTGCCGCTACACCGCCGGCCGTTCCCTTGCCGCCGACCGCCGCCTCGTCTGAGGAGATGCTGAGTAGTTTAATGGCGGAGGAGTTGCGCGCCGGCGATTCTGTTGATTTTGGCGTATCGCGGATGTCGTCGGCCCGCGTGCAAGATATGCAGCGGTTGGGTTACTTCGGCGGCGGAGTTGGTCGAGTCCCGGGGACGGAGGAAGTCCCCGAGCCAGAGGGCGAGTTGGTCGTTTTCGAGGCGTTCTTCGCCGCTGGACTCCGCTTGCCTGCGCACCGATTTGTTGGCGAAGTCCTGCGCAGGTTCAACGTTCAAATACATCAGCTGACGCCGAATGCCATAGTGGCTCTGTCGAAGTATGTCTGGGCGACGACTTCATACGGCGGACAGCCATCGGTGGAAGTTTTTGCGAAGTATTATTGTTTGCATTGGCAGAAGAGGATGATTGGAGGCGAAGTTGCTCAGTTTGGATCCTGCACATTCACGCCGAAGACCGGCAAAACCACGATGCAGGTAGTCGAGTTGGTTCCTTGCGCCCGCAACAAGTGGGGCAACTAGAATGAATTTTGGTTTTACGTCGCTGAGGGTACCGTCGAAGGCCATGAGGGACTCCCCGTGTCCGCGATGTGTTCTCATTTTTACTCAGCGTACCCGCCCTTTGAAGTGGCGGAGGGGGATGAGGACGAAGGGGCTCTTCGGTGCGCCGCCGGCCTGAGTAGTGGGCACGACTTGGTTGAAGAATTTGTGGCGTACGGGGTGTGGCCATTGGCGCATGGCTGGGCGTTGGGCGAAGTATGCCCTCGCCAGATGCCTTTTCATGGTGGAAGGGTGGTGCGGAGTCCCGCCTTCGCCCTGAATCTGCAAAACCGCGATCCGGCCGCCGTTGTGCGTGAGGCGGAGGATGGGGCGGTGCGGCTTGTTGGACGCTACGTGCCGAGGACAGAGGGCCAGCGCAGCTGGGATATCCGCGGGTCGAATGACCGCTTGAACAGGGTTTTTGAATTAAATCAATTGCCATATGACGGCTACCCTGGTCAAGACGATGTGGACCACCGTGGGAAGAAACCGGTGGTGGAGACCGGAGACGACCCTGCACCGGCGACCGCCCCATCCTCTAAAAAGAGAAAATTAGGTACTGCTAAGGGAGGACTTGGGGTTTCTGATCGTTTTGCTAGAGAGTTGATGAGGACGTGCGCGGCCCCGGGGGAAAGGATGTCTTCGCCCGAGCTCCGGGAGTCTTCGGCTCGGATGCTGAGGGTTACCGGGGGTTGCTGGCCTAGGAATGTTCCTGTCCCCCGCGCGGCTGGCGAGGACTTTTTTACATCTCGCATGGTTCGTGAATGGAGGGTATTTTCTTACGGGCGGAATATTGCTGCTGTTGTGTCAGCAGTGATGGACAAGGATCGCCAGGGAGCTGCACAGAAGCGCCAGGCGGCTGTCAGGCTCGTTGAAGCCAGGCCGAAGAGGCAGTGGGGGGCTGCGAAGGCTGCGGCCTCCGGCGGAGGCCGGCCACCGCTGGCGGCGAAGTCGGGCGTCCCTGCATCTAGCAAGGAGCCGGAGGCTCGAAGTCGGCGAAGGCGGTGCCACCGTCCAGCGGAGTGGCGGAGGTCACGAAGGCGGCCCGAGCGTTGCCGTTGGCGGGCAAACGTGTCGCCGACTTCGTCACCGATATTAGTGTGGACGACTATCTCGGTGGTAAGTCGTTGGCTTTTGGCTTTATTTATTATTATTATTTTTTTAATCGGTTCGTTGGTACGTTGCAGGGTTGGGCGAAGGCCAACTTGCTATGGTTGCGCCTTGCGCGGCGACCACGACGGCTGCCGCAGTGCCGAAGGCGAAGGGCGGGGCTCTTAGCGCCGGAGGCGAGGCGTCGGCCCTCGCGGTTGTCATGGATGAGGTGGGCGCTGCGTCCCGCTGGCTGACGGAGGTGACGGAGGCGCTACGTCAGGTCCGCTGAGTTGGACTTCGTCCCCCCCTTTTTTTCGGCTTGCTGGGGCCGTGGTCTTACGATTGCTCTGCAGGTGGCTGACTTCGCCAGCCGCACTGCGTCGGGGGCCCTCACGGCAGCTGTGGCTGCCGAAGTCGAAAGACTTCGGACACAACATGCTGACGCCGTCCGCGAAAAATCGGCCGCCGATAGCAAGTGTCGCAAGCTGGCGGACAAGGTGGCCACACTGGAGGACGAGAAGGCCGCCCTCCGGTGCCAGCTGGCGGGGGAAAGGAGGGAGACCAACGAGGCCCTTGTCAAGGCGCAGGCTGCGCAGGCGGAGGCCAACCTGGCACGGGCGGAGGGCAATCTTGCCAGGGAGCGCGCCGAGCAGCTGCAGGAGCGGCTCACCGCCCTGGAGAGCCGCGTGAAG
The DNA here is from genome assembly GCA_029449295.1 of Zea luxurians. Taxonomy (NCBI): domain Eukaryota; kingdom Viridiplantae; phylum Streptophyta; class Magnoliopsida; order Poales; family Poaceae; genus Zea; species Zea luxurians. The sequence goes on from JAOPSE010000012.1 coordinate 95,632,050, forward strand.
GGGGCCGAGGCCGCGGCACGAGCGGAGGCAGAGCAGACGTGCCAACTGCTTGTAGATACATACCGTGGCCTGGGCGCGGGGACCGGTGAATTCGAAGTGCCGGACCGAGAGCCCGGACTTCGGTGCCTGGAGTGGGTGCAGGAGGAGTTGCAGGCGCTCCCCACTGTCGTGGAGGGGTTTATGGCGTATGCCTCCCTGGTCACCTGCGAGGGGGCGATGAACGCGCTCTCCCACGAAGGGTGCCGGCACTTCGAGGTCTTCGACCAAGTCGAAGAAGATTTTGAGCAAGATATCTTCAAGGTTGAGGACCCCGTAGTGAAGGAATCCGCTGGAGCTATCTTCGACCGGCTGTGGGGTCCACACGGTCGCGAGGTGGTCAGGGAGCGCGCCGAGACGGCGAGGGCTCAGGTAACGTTTTTGCTTGTTTGGTATTTGTTGGACGTGGGCTGTGTGTGTGTTTGATGAATTTTGTGTGTTTTGGCTTAGGCGGCGCGTGGCGAGAGGGTCGACGACTTCGGGGCGCTGAACAGCATGCTGACTGACCCGGAGTCGACCCCGGCGGAGGCCGTGTCTGGGGTCGCCCTGGAGCCGACCCCGGACACTGCGGGGGGCGCGTCAGGTGCCCCTGCATCCGCTGCGGCCGGCGAAGACCTGGCCCCAGAGGTCGCCGAAGGCGCGCCTGATGCTTCTGCAGCTGCTGCGCCGAGTGCTGAGGATCCCGCAGCGGTAGCGGCGGAGATAACACCGGAAGCAACGGCGAAGCCAACGGCGGAGGCTCCCGCAACGTCAGGGCCGTCGCAGGTGGCGTAGTGGGTGTAGAGGGTTGGGGAAATTTGTACATGTTACTGAATTTTGGTTGCTGCGCAGGTTCAAGATTTTGGGCCTGCGCACACAACCACTACTACTAAATTTTTGGCGGCTTCGACCGCGGAAGATGGTAATGAATGTGGTGGGTCTGCATCTGAGTTTTTTGATTGTGCTGACTCTGGGAGCTCGATTGAGTGGACTGAGGAGTCGTCGGAGGACTTGGACTACTTCGTGGCCTTGGATGTGGCTGTGGCGGAGGCTTCGCCGCACGCCACGGACGCAGGAGATGTGCCAGGTCCTAGCACCGGGCGACGGCGACGAAGGGCAGTTGCGAAACGTAGAGTTAGTGAGGCGAAGGGGGCTCGGCTTCGTGTGAGTGGGGCTGGCCGGCAGGAACTGTTGTCTTTGCCGGCCGCCGAGAATACAGGTGAAGGGGAACTGCGAAGTCTTTTTGCGGGTGAGGAGCTTAGGATAATGTTATTTAATTATAGGGAGATGAGAATTATTCCTAAGGTTGAGCCGATGTAGAGTGTGGTGCCCTCGGTTTTATATGTAGAGGCTTGTATGATGAAATTGTGTGCCCTCGCTTGCATATGTGTGCGAAGGCGTTGTGTACTTTGTCTGGTTTGTTTTGTTGTGCTGTGTTGGTGTGATTAAAGTTGGTCTTGGCGTGGACGGTTTGATGTTGTCGTTTCTGCCTTAGTTGTGCTAGTCCGGTTGCACCCTTAGGTGTCTTCTGCACGGACAGTCTTCGCGATAGACTTCGATTTTTTTCGCACTTGTTGTGCTAATCCGGCTGCACCCTTAGGCGACTTCTGCGCGGATAGTCTTCGCGATAGACTTCGATTTTTTCGCACTTGTTGTGCTAATCCGGCTGCACCCTTAGGCGACTTCTGCGCGGATAGTCTTTGCGATAGACTTCGATTTTTTCGCACTTGTTGTGCAAATCCGGCTGCATCCTTGGGCGACTTCTGCGCGGATAGTCTTCGCGATAGACTTCGATTTTTTCGCACTTGTTGTGCTAATCCGGCTGCACCCTTAGGCGACTTCTGCGCGGATAGTCTTTGCGATAGACTTCGATTTTTTCGCACTTGTTGTGCTAATCCGGCTGCACCCTTGGGCGACTTCTGCGCGGATAGTCTTCGCGATAGACTTCGATTTTTTCGCACTTGTTGTGCTAATCCGGCTGCACCCTTGGGCGACTTCTGCACGGATAGTCTTCGCGATAGACTTCGGTTTTTTCGCACTTGTTGTGCTAATCCGGCTGCACCCTTGGGCGACTTCTGCGTGGATTTGTCGCACGCGAGGCTGGCTAGCGCTTAGCCTCGCGGTGACCTTGTGTTGGTCGAATGTCGAAGACCGTCGTCGCGGTCTTTTTCAACGCATGTCTTTGCGGGGGATTTTTCACGCATATATTACATGGCTCCGCCTCGTTAAAAACCTCACCCCCCGGGAGGAAAAGAGTGCGGGCCGGTACAAGATTGTTTTTGCGAATTACAAGGGCGAAGACAGCCCTGAGGAATCAAACAAAAAATTTGCGGAGGTTGTCGATGTTCCAGGAGTGCTCCAGGTCCTCGCCGTTTGGCGTTGTGAGCCTGTAAGCGTTGGGGGAAGCTTTTGTCTTGACTATGAAGGGGCCCTCCCACCTGGGCTCCAGCTTGCCCTTGGACTCCGTCCGAGCTGTTCGAACGAGTACGAGGTCCCCCTCGCTGAACTCCCTCGGGATGACTGAGTGGTCGCGCCATGCTTTGGTCTGGGCTTGGTATTTGTTCAGGGCCTGTAGGGCAAAGACTCGGTCTCCGTCGATGAGATCCTTTGAAGTTGGCTTGTCCACATCAGGGACGGCTGACGGAACTGTTCGCGGGGACCCGTGCTTTATTTCTTGTGGGGTCATGGCCTCCGATCCGTATAGAAGGCGGAAGGGAGTAAACCCGGTCGCCCTGCACTCAGTCGTATTTAGTGCCCAGACTGCCTCAGGTAACAAATCGGGCCATCTGCCCTTTTTTTCATCAAGGAGCATTTTCTTGATAGCTGTGAAGATTTTCCCGTTGGCGCGCTCCATGACCCCGTTGGACTGCGGATGATAGACTGAGGCGAAGGCAAGCTTGGTGCCAATGGAGAAACAAAAATCCTTGAAGTCTTGGTTGTCAAACTGCTTGCCGTTGTCGACTGTTAGTTCGGACGGTACTCCGAAGCGGCAAACGATGTTCTGCCAAAAGAATTTTTGGGCAGTCTTTGATGTTATTGTAGAAACAGCCCGCGCCTCGATCCATTTGGTGAAGTACTCGACCGCGACGAAGGCGAACTTAAGGTTCCCCTGAGCGGTGGGCAGGGGTCCGACAATGTCGAGACCCCAGCGCTGGAGAGGCCATGTATGGGCGATCAGCTTTGTGTACTACGAGGGGCCGCCTGACCGAGGAGAAAACTTCTGGCAGGCTTCGCAGGACCGTGTGACCCGATTTGCGGCGCAGATCATTGCGGGCCAGTAAAAGCCCTGGCGGATCACCTTAGCAGCTAGGGCCCTCGGCCCTGCGTGTGAGCCGCACGTGCCACTGTGGACTTCACGTAGAATCTGCATGCCTTCGGCTTTGGTGACGCACTTAAGCATTGGCTGACTGACCCCTTTTTTGTAGAGTTGGCCTTCAATCAGTGCGAAGTCTCGGCTTTGATGTCTGAGACGCTTGGCCTCACTGATGTCGGCTGGATGATAATACCCCTACAGGAACAGGGTTATGGGTGCCTGCCAGTCTTCGGTCATGATAAGGTTGACTGTGCGGTGGCCCTCGCTGTCATTGGTTATTTGGAGCCCTTCAGGGCTCCGGACTGCTGGCGTGCCGATGACATGAAAGAACACGTCGGAGGGCAGAGTTTCGCCCCTGGCGGCGGCCTTGGCCAATGCGTCGGCCTCCTCATTCTTGGCCCGATCCACATGCTGCAAGGTGAACCCCTTGAACTGCCTCTCGAGACTTCAGATGGCCGCGAGGTACTGCATGAGCGCGGGGTCCTTGGCTGCATAGTCTTTCTCGACTTGGCCGGCAACTACCTTGGAGTCTGTTTTGATGATGCAGGTGGTGACTCCGAGGGCCCTTAGCTTGCGGAGGCCGAGGATGACTGCTTCGTATTCTGCTATATTATTTGTGCATCTGTCGGATTCCAGATTGAAGCTGAGTCGTGCTGCATATCTGTGTTTGACCCCGACTGGTGAGGTGATGACTGCAGCGACGCCTGCCCTCGCGTGGCACCATGCGCCGTCGCAATGGATCGTCCAAGTCTTCTCTGCGGACGGATCTGGCTGTGTTGTTGGCCCAGTCCAGTCGACGACGAAGTCTGCCAGGACTTGAGACTTGATAGCTGTCCTGGGCTCGAAGCAGATGTGGTAGCCGGAGAGTTCGGCCGCCCACTTGGCAATCCTCACCGACGCCTCCGGGTTTCTGAATAATTCGCCGAGCCCCCTGTTTGAGGTGACTCGGACCTTGAATGCTTCGAAGTAATGGCGCAGTTTGCGCGACGACATGACGACTGCGTAGGCGATCTTCTCCAGCTCTGTCATGTTGCACTTGGACGGTGTCAGCACTTCGGAGACATAATACACGGGGCACTGCCGGACCACGCCCTCGACAGTCTGCTCCTGCACTAGTGCCGCGCTGACCGCATGTGGCGAAGCCGCGACGTAGAGCAGCAGGGGGAGCGAGGGGTCGGGGCTGGTAAGGACAGCCAACTCTGTTAGGTACTATTTTAATGAGGTGAAGGCCGCCGCCTGCTCTGGTCCCCAGGCGAAGTCTTTTGCACCACAGAGTGTCTTGAGGAAGGGGAGACTTCGCTCAGCGGACCTGGAGATGAATCTGTTGAGAGCGGCCAATCTGCCTGTCAGGCGCTGGACGTCCCTGACGGACTGCGGAGGCGTCATGTCCAAGATGGCCTGAATCTTGGTTGGGTTGGCCTCGATGCCGCGGTGTGATACCAGGTAGCCCAATATTTTGCCTTGGCGAACGCCGAAGACGCACTTTTCCGGGTTTAGGCGGAGTTGTGCGTCTCGCATGTTCGCGAATGTTTCGGCGAGGTCGGCGAGGTGGTCCTCCTTGCTCTTGCTGGCGACGACAATGTCGTCTACATATGTGAATATGTTTCTGCCAACCTGCTATTCGAGCACTATTTTGGTAAGCCTGGAGAAGGTGGACCCGGCATTCTTGAGTCCCTTCGGCATTCTGATGAAGCAATATGTGCCGAAGGGTGTTATAAAGCTGGTGCTAGCCTTGTCTTCTTCTTTCATGTATATCTGGTGGTAACCGGAGAAGCAATCGAGGAGGGACATGACCTCGCATCCGGCCGCGCTATCGACTATTTTGTCGATCCGCGACAACGGGAAATTGTCCTTTGGGTAGGCTTTATTGAGACTGGTGAAGTCGATGCACATTCGCCACTTCCCGCTCTTTTTCTGCACCATCACGACATTGGAGAGCCATGTGGGGTAAGCCACCGGCTCGATGAATTTGGCCTCCAGGAGGCGGTGCACCTCTGCCTTGGCGGCCTCCGTCTTTTCGTCGGACATCTTGCGAAGCCGCTGCTTTTTCGGCCGTACCGAAGGGTCGATTCCCAGACTGTGCTCAATTATTGAACGGCTGACCCCGACCAGATCAAGGGCCGACCAGGCGAAGACATCTTTGTTCTTGGACAGGCAGCAGAGGAGCTTTTCTTCTTCATGCGAAGTAAGGTCTTCGCTGATAATGACTGTCTGCCTGGGCGTGGCCTGGTCGAGGGGGACAGTCTTGGTCCCGTCGTGGCTCTGCAGCTGAGCCTTGTCGTGTTGCTTATTGGTTGGGCTGGCAGGCGCGGGGACCTCGCGTTGGGCCGTGAGGCAGTGCACGTTTCTTTGACCGGGCACGAAGTCCCGCTCTATGTTACGCGCAGTCTGTTGATTGCCGAAGACTGTGATGACGCCTAACGGACCTGGTATCTTCATACATAGGTACAGTCCGTGAATGGCTGCTTCGAACTTATTGATGGAGCCCCGGCCCATGATGGCGTTGTAAGGATATACCATGTCCACAATGTCAAAGGTTATTTGCTCGCTTCGGGCATTGGGTGCTACACCGAAGGAGAGAGGCAGCTCTATTTTGCCGATGGGGAAGGTGCCCTTGCCGCCGAAGCCATACAACGGGTTGTCCGAAGGCTTAAGCAGGCTGTGGCTTATGCCCATGCGATCGAAGGCGTGGAGGAAGATGATGTCCGCCTGACTGCCGTTGTCAACGAGGACCTTGTGCAGGTCCCAGCCTGCCACGCTGCAATTGATAACCATGGCGTCGCAGTGGGGGGCGCTGCGCAAGTCGACGTCCCGTGCGTCAAAGGTTAGCGGTATGTGGGACCACTTTGTCTGCACGACTGGGCCCGTGACGGCGACATGGTTGATGCTGCGGTAGTGGTCCCGCTTCTGCCGCTTGGTGTCGAAGTCGGTGCTGGACCCCCCAGTTATCATGTGGATGACTCCGCGATATGGTTGATCGGCAAAGTCTTCCTGCTTTGGGGCATGGGGGATGTTTTGATGTTGCTGGTGTGGTGGTGGGGGTGGAGGAGGTACGATTTGTACTTCCTGATGGTGTTGGTAAGCGTGGTGCGGTGGATGCGGGGCGGGAGCGTGGATATATGGTGGAGGGGGTTGCTGGTAACTGTGCGCGACAATTCTGGGGTTGTCGGCTGGCTGCGCCCGTGCCATTCTGTCTCTGGTAGCCTTCGTTTCGGGGCAAGTCTTTGGTTTGGTGGGCGCAATCTTCGCCATGGAAGAGGCAGTAGAATCGGCGCGGCGGCTGCGCACGCCCTCGGCCCCTGCCACGAGTGCCGTTTCCGCGGCCCTGGGGGGATATTCCTGGCGACGAGGGGGGTCGGCAGCGGGGTGCTGATTGGCGATGTTGTGCACTTGCTGCTGATTGCGGCCGTCTCGACCGGAGTCTGGCTGCGGAGTCCTTGTCCACGTGCGGCTGGACTGTGGAGCATCTTTTGGCTTCCTTTGGGACTCAATCTTGCGCTGGTGGAGCTCTTCGGATCTGGCGTACTTTACAAATAGCTGATATAATTCTTGGAGGTTCTTTGGCGGGTCTCTGATGCAGTGGCTGTAAAGGACGCCGGCGCGAAGGCCACTGATAGCATAGTGGATGGCAATCTGGTCATCGACTGAGGGCAGCTGTGACTTGAGTGTTAGAAATTTGCGGTAGTACTCCCTCAGGGTCTCCTTTTCTAGCTACTTGCAGAGCGAAAGTTCGGCCAGGGCGTCGGTATCTGGGCGGTACCCTTGGAAGTTGAGCAGGAACTTGTCCCGGAGACTTCTCCAGGAATCAATGGACAGCGGAGGCAACCTGGTGAACCAGGTGAGTGCGGGGCCCTCGAGGGCAATGATGAAAGACTTCGCCATTGTGGCGTCGTCCCCCCTGGACGATGCAACGGCGACCTGATAACTCATTATGTATTGAGCCGGGTCGGTGCTGCCGTTGTACTTGGGATAGGTCCCTGCCCGGAAGTTAGCCGGCCACGGCGTCACTTGCAGGTGTGGCGCTAGGGGACTTCGCTCATCGAGATAGTTGACCCCTTGGAATGGCGCGGCGTGCGGGAAGGTGTGGTCGCGTTGGGGGAAACGCGGGTCCTCCGGTTGCGCGCGGTGTTGCAGGGGTGGCCCATGGTGCAGGCCGGGGAGGCCTTCGCGCGTGTCTTCGAGTTGTGCGCGCTGCTGGAGGGGCGACTCGTGCTGCAGGCCGAGGTGGCCTTTGCGCTGCATCAGCGCAATCTCCCGCTCGAGTTCCTGGGCCTTGTGCTCCTCGTCGCGTATCATTTGCCGCACTTTGGCTAGTGCGGACACACGCTGGCGCTTGGCCTCCAGTATCTCCTTCTGCCTCTGGAGATTGCGGTTCTTGAGGCGCAGGGCGCGCAGCTGTAGCTGTTCTTCTGCTGAGACGCCGAGGATTTCACCGTCCTCGGCGAGGTCCGCGCCCTCCGGTGGTGCGAAGCCTGAGGGTGGCTGCGGTTGTCCCTCCGGGTCGCAGGTGCGGAGGGTGTCGTCTTCGCATGCGCGAGGGACATCGTCTTCAGTGGCCTCTTGGTGGGTGGATTGGGTGAGGGCGAGGGCCTTGCCCTTTCTTGCGGCGAGCAGTGCTGCCTTCGCAGCCTCGTCAGCCTTCGGGTTAGCTCTCTTGGGTGCCATCGTGGGTGGTTTTCTCGTAGCACGAACGGTGGGCGCCAAATGTTGGAACTTGCTCTCAGTTGCAAGGGGATCCAACAAGGGTGAACAGTGATGACAACAGGGCACTCGCGCTAGATGGCAAAAGCTCTGTTAATCTGGCCTCTCACGGGCACTGTGCAGGGGTATTTATAGGTATCTGAGTGCGCAGCACCTCAAGCTAAGGACGCATGTGCCCTCAGCTACCTAGGTTATCCCTAGAATATTCCCATAAAGCGGGGTTACAGACCGTAATTACAGGAATGCTTTTACAAATTAGGCCCGTAACGCACGGCGGCCACGCGGGGCCCGTTACAATGGGCCGGATTGCACGTGGGCCTCCGAGCTGAACGAGGCCACACCGTGGGATGCCCTTCGCCGCCAGTCTTCGTCTGGTGCGGAAGAAGCGAAGGGTGTCCCCGCCTATTTTGTTTCTGTTAGCTCAGCTGCTGCAGCGAAGGCTTCGAGCGAAGGGTGGCGCCTTTGCCTTCGCCCCAACACGCCCACGTCGTGCTCGCCCGTCGTCGACGGTCACCGTGAGCCGGTACTCTTTTCCTTTCTTCCTCCCATGCCCCAGCGCCTGGCGCTTAGCCTCCCCTGCTCGCCATCGCGACCGTCGACCTGCGCCTGCTCCTCACCGTCTACCTTTTTTTTGTCCCTCCCCTTCCATTCCCTGCAGCCGAGCGGCCATGTCTAGCCTGCTCCGCCCCCTGCGCTCCCTCCGATGCAGCTTGGCCACCCGCAGCCCTGTGCTCCCGACGCAGCTGTTCGTAGCCTTGTGCGGCGGCCTTCGTGGCTTGCCCACTGCAGCCCCGGCGTGGCTCGCCCAGCGTAGCCTGCGCGACGTGCCCGCGGCAACCCCAACGCAGTCTGCGTGGCGTAGCTGCATCCTCGCCGTCGCTCGTGTTGTACGTCGTGCGTGCAGCACGTCGTCGGCTCGCCTCGTTGTCCGCCGTCGTCGCAAGGTGAGAATCCCACGTCTATCCCCTGCGCTAATTAATTTCCTACTTAGTTGTCGGTCATTAAATTGAATACTCAATTTGATCAAATTTATGATTTTAATTATGCGATTGTAAATATGTGGTAATGTGATTTTAACAACTTAGATGTTGTAATTAATATCTATTTAGTGTTTAGTATAAAACAACATTTAGTTAGTGATTCTCGCATGTTCTATCCATACGACGATCGCGCGTGTTGTTCACGTGTCGTCGTTCGCGCGAGTCGCGATTCGGGCACTTTAAGAAATTGTTTATTAACCACGAATTGCTAATTATTCAATATGTTATGCGTCGCAAACCTGTTTTGACTCGTTTCGGACGCGTCAACTCCATAGCAGCGTTAGTTTCATATTAGTAACATTATTTTGTCATGATGTAAGTTTTAAGCAAATAGTTAATTATTTGTTGTCCAATATTTATTAGAATAACAATTTGAATAAAACCAATTTCTAGTTTTTATTTGCACTTTTATAGATACATATTAATATGATTACGCCTGCTCAAATGTTTTTTGAATTAATACTTATTAGTATAGACGTGTTGCAGCATGTGTCATCTCTTGTCGATCATGTGTGTCTCGCGCGCTGTCCGCACGTTATTTAGTTATTTTCGTTATTGTCGCTTGCGCTAATTAGTCAATTATTGTTTAGTCGTTGGTTATTTAAAATAACGATTCAATTAGAACGAGTCTGTTTTAACTCACGCTTTTATAAATATAAATGTTAATTAACTTGATTAATACCAGTGTAAATACTTCTAATTAATTATTTGTTTGCTGTTGTTAGCACGCGACATCGTTCGCGCGTCATCGTGTTGTTCGCACGCGTAGTCGCGTTGACTCACGCGTGTCGCGCGCTGTCATGCACGTTGTTTCGAGTACCACAGTGCTGTTTCGCGCGCGTCGTCGTGTGTCGTTTATGAGTGTCGCGCGTGCTGTTCGCACGCGTTGTCGCGTGCCGTTCACACGCGTTGTCACGCGCCTTTTGCGTGTGTCGCGCGTCTCGCCGCGCGTTGCTCGCGCATGTCTCGCGTGTCGATCACATGGGTTACGCGACGTCTGCTCATGATGATAAATTGCTTCCGCTTATAATCACTTATGTTAAATAATATTAATTCGTCAGGTCATATATTTTAAATAATTTATTTAATGTTGCTCGGCTAATGTTTATTAGATTAATATTCTAACTAGATTAAATGTGTAGTGTTCCACTTGAGTTTTTATAACAAATATTAACATGACAAATATTAACTTAACTACTTTATATATATTTAACATTTGTTTAGTATAAACGTGTCGCCTATTTGGTTTTCTCACCTGTCGCGCGTGCTGTTCCGCACGTGGTGGCATTCTCGTTTGCGCTGGTCGCACGCGCTGTTTCGTGTGTCATCAGCGAGCTATGTCGCGCGTGTCCGCGCGTCGTTTGCACGCTGTCGTGTTGGGTTCGCCGTCGTCACGTTGTCTGCGCTTGCCGCGCATGGTGCGCGCTAGGTCGCGTGCGGTCGTGCCGTTTCACGCGTTACGTATTTGGTCTCGCTCCGCTAATTTGTCCCGCTTAGAGTCGCTGATGTTATTTAAATTAGTTATTTAACTAAGAATTGTTAGTGTGGTCAGCTAATTAAAACTGTACGAGAGCTCTAGTTTCATTTTAAATAAATATTGATTAATATAATTAGATCAAACTAAATGTTATGATTAATACTCGTTTAGTGTAGACGTGATAGCTTCTCGACCGTAGCTCTACCTGTCGTGTTTCTTTTTCCTCGCGTGACCATAATAACGCGCTCTATTTCGTTTTACATATTTTATTATGTTTTTTGAATGGTGTAATGTTCTTATGCATATATATGTTTGTTTGTTTGTGCCTGTTTGTATTCGCTGTGCGTAGCGAATAGATTGCGATCCGTTTCCGAGCTTCGAGGGATCAAAGATCAAGCGTTGGCGACCAAGTGATCCAGTTCTTCGAGTTCCACGAGATTGAAGACCCTGAGCATCTGTTTGGTGAAGGCAAGTGTCTTCTAACCCATTATGTCCTATTTACTTTATAATTCACCGTCCCGCATACCATGATCAACCTAAGGATTGACTAGCTTTCTATTTACATTGTCCTTGATTACCTTTTGGGTTATTACGGTTAGTTTCATGCTATTGCTTTAACTTAATCAATGAACATGATGTGAATATTTATGATACGATGATGTTATCCCCATGATGATCTTGTGATATTTTAGGGGGCTCGGGCATTTTTCCTGAGTACCTCTCCATAAGGACCTGTTCGGGGAGTGACAACCTGGGATAACAGTGCAGCCATGAGGGTGGAATGGGACGCCCTTAGCCGATTAATTAGATGAACCTGGGGGTGTAGTTGGCTTTGCCGGAGGGCCGTCAATGGGGGCCGGGGCGTGGTCCTCGCTCTGCCAAGGGGGGGTGTAGAGGTTCATTCGATTTGGTTTTGTTAGTCACCCACATTGGGGAGGTGTACTGCGTTTGTACGACTGGCGAAACCTAACGAGCAGCTATGCACCAGGGGAATCTTTGTAAAGGCTACATAGTGATACCCTGCCAGGCCACCTAGGTAGTGGTCAATGGGGATTAGCTCTCCCCGGGCAGAAAGGGAATCATGACTCGTGGGTAAAGTGTGTGACCTCTGAAGAGGGAATGAAACTGATATATCAGCCGTGCTCACGGTTATGAGCGGCCTTGTGATCCTCTTTGATTAGATATACATATGGTTCGAGATTCAATGGTTCTATTAATGTTTTTGGTTCGATGATGATCATGATGTTCCTCGATGAGGAAATGGTTCACGAGTTGGCTATTACTAAAACTTGGCTTCCACTAAAAATAAATACCTGACCAACTAAAAGCAACTGCTTGAGCTTAACTCCACATAAAGCTAGTCCACCTCAGCTAAACGGGACATTTGCTGAGTACGTTGATGTGTACTCACCCTTGCTTTCACAAAACACCAGGTTGCCTTTGGTGCAATCTATGCTCAGGTAAAGAAGGAGAAGAAGGCATTGAGGTGGATCTTCAGGAGTACCTGGACTTTGACGAGTTCGAGGATTAGGCTAGCGACCTCCCCAAGTCAGCTGCTTGTGGTGGGTTTATTTACGTTGGCTACGTTTCTATTTTGTGTACTTTGATTCATATTATGTAAATGACTCTAGTCTTTAATATTATTACTTACTCTTCCTTGTTATTCGAAGCATTGTGCTATGATGAGTCATTTATGTAATCGCTGTGTACGTGAGTTCTGATCCTGGCATGTACATGGTTCGCATTCGGTTTACCTTCCAAAACCGGGTGTGACAATGGTTGTCCAGTTCTATCTATGTTTCGTCCTACAATCAACATTCTCTGATACCACTCCTGTCACACCCGGGTTTCGGGGCACCAAGACCCGGGCACGAACATATTCACCAGGTGTGCTGGGACCAAGTCTAACACATATGATAAATCATAGTGCAGGAATGAATGTCACATCTTTACTATAAATAGGAGTTCTATACAAAATAAATAAATAATTACATCATAAGGAGACAACGATCCAGCAACCCAAAGTTGACTGGGAGATGACGACCTAGACCTCTCACGAACACATCACAACATCCTCCATGCGCCTCATCCTATGGTACCTGTTCTTGACCTGTGGGGGGTGTGAGACAGCAAGAGTGAGCTCACATACGCTCATAGCTCAACAAGTTGTGGGGAATAATCTGCATGAACTCGCCAAAGGTGGGAACTCATGTAAAGTGTAAGGCTTACCAAAGAGGATGGTTGAAGTTGAGCATTGCTTTTAAAGTTGGTCAAAATTTTATTAGCAGCTACTAAATGTAAGTAAATAACAAACCATAATAATAATAGAACAAAATTAATAATAAATCCCATGCAATGCAAATGACAAATTGAATTTAGTTCTATAATTTAATCATGCGGGAGTCCTGAGCTACTCATGACCGCGAGCACGACTAGTATACTAGTTTTACACTCTGCAGAGGTGGTACCCTTTACCCACAAGTCGTGTATCCCATGTCGCCAGGGTTTGCAAGGCCCTTAGACACTTCCGAGGTGAATGGCTAGGGATCCACTACGAGGCCTTTATAAAGTTCCACTAGCTTCAGAAAACCCGCTATAATTTCTAGGAAGAGCAATGTAGGAATCCCCCGTCTGATCGCCATCGCAGCAAAATCAACCCCGGAACCTCCCTACACGCCTACTCCCCTACTGCTCTTGCCCCTATCGGGTAAGGTAGTCCTCCACTAGCTTTCCTAGTTAGTCAGCCTAAGGCATCCCATTCCACCCTTGTGGTGGCACGTGTTTCTCAAGTTAAGCTCCATGTTCCAATTAAAAATAATGACCTTGACATGATCATAAATAAAATAACAATATAATTGGAACATGAAGATAATGTAATATTAAACCCAAAACCATATAGAGCAATAGCAAAACTACCCAAGTAGTTCAGGGGTAAACAAGGTATAAAGATAACCAGACTAGTGTGACCTATTGGTGAAAGTTGCCTAGAGGGGGTGAATAGGCAAAACCTGAAATTTATAACTTAAACACACACTACAAGCTGAGGTTAGCGTTAGAATTAAAACTCAAGTCCGAGAGAGGGGACAAAAACAAATCAAATGAGAAACAAGCAGATGAACACAATGATTTATTTTACTGAGGTTCGTTTCCAAAGAACCTAGTCCCCATTGAGGTGGTCACAAAGACCGGGTCTCTTTCAACCCTTTCCCTCTCTCAAACAGTCACTTAGACCGAGTGAGCCTTCTCCTTAATCAAATGGGTCACTTAGACCCTGCAAGGACCACCACACACTTAGGTGTCTCTTGCTTTGATTACAAGTCACTTGGGAACAAGAATGAGAAAGGAAGAAAGCGATCCAAGCAACAAGAGCGCAAATGAACACAAAATCTCTCTCTCACAAGTCATTAAGTGGTTGAGATGGATTTGGGACTTGAAGAGGATTTGATCTATTGAATCGTGTCTTGGAGTGAATACTAGAGCTCTTGTATTAAATGAGATGTGCAGGAAACTTGGATCCTTGGAGTTGTGGTGGTTGGGGGAGTATTTATAGCCCCAACCACCAAGGTAGCCGTTGGGGAGGCCGCTGTCGATGGGCGCACCGGACAGTCCGGTGCGCCACCGGACACTCACTGTTCAGTGTCCGGTGCGCTGCCACATCACCCAACCGTTAGTGTTCTGGAGCAGTTGACCGTTGGCGCCTTTGTCTGCTTGTGGCACCGAATAGTCTGGTGGTGCACCGGACAGTCCGGTGCCCCTCTAACTCGCTGCTCTGACTTCTGCATTTCATTGTGATGCACTGTTCACGCTGTCAGAGTCGACTGTTGCGTGCTGGATAGTCGTTGCCTGCTGACTCACCAGACAGTCCGGTGAATTATAACGGAGCGCACCTGTGTTTTCCCAAGAGTGGCTGGTTGGACCCTGTTTGGTTCTGGTGCATCGGACACTGTTCGGTGGCACACCGGACAGTCCGGTGCGCCAGACCACAGCATACTCAGTTCTTTGCTCCGGTTCAATTTTAGCCCCTAACTTGAATCTTTTATTAGTTTGTGTTGAACCTTATGCACTTGTAATACATGAGTTCTAGAGCAAACTAGTTAGTCCATATGTTTGTGTTGGACATTCAACCACCAAAATTAATTGTAGGAAAAGGTTAACCCTATTTCCCTTTCAATCTCCCCTTTTTTGGTGATTGATGCCAACACAAACCAAAGCAAGTATATAAAGTGCAGAAATGAACTAGTTTGCATATGGTAAGTGCATAGGTTACTTGGAATTAAACCAACTGATAATCTTACTAGATATGAATGGATTGCTTTCTTTTATTTGACATTTTGGACCACTTTTGCACCACATGTTTTTGTTTTTTCAAATTTTTTCAAAGTCTTTTCAAAATTTTTTTGCAAATAGTCAAAGGTATATGAATAAGATTGTGAGAAGCATTTTTTTAAGATTTTGAAATTTCTCCCCCTGTTTCAAATGCTTTTTCTTTGACTAAACAAAAAATCCCCCTGAATGAAATTCTCCCCTTAGCTTTCAAGAGGGTTTTGAAATTGATACTAATTTGAAAATTCATACCAATTTGAAATTGCCTTGAATATCAATTGAAAAACAAACATTTGTGAATACCAATTAAATCTTCATTTCAAAAATTTTTGAAATGGTGGTGCGGTCGGTCCTTTTGCTTTGGGCTTAATATTTTCTCCCCCTTTGGCATTAATCGCCAAAAACAGAGAACTTTGGAGCCCTTTTGCATTTTCTCCCCCTTTGGGGCCTATCATTACCTCCCAAAAGGTAAAATAAATGTGAGTGAGGATCATACCATTGAGAGTTTGTGGAGTATTGGCAAAGGTTATGTGGTACCGTTAGAGTTGAGTGGAAGCGTTGTCTTCGCCTAATACTCTATTTCCCTTTCAATCTACGACTTAGTCCAGTGGACTTGTTAAAGACTCTATATGCCCTTGTGTTTGAATCATAATCTAGTAAAAAGCCTTCTACAGCTTTAGGAGCAAATTTAGATTTTCTACCTCTTTTAATAAGAATAAAGCATTTGCTCCCAAAGACTCTAAAATATAAAACATTGGGCTTTTTACCAGTGAGGAGTTCATATGATGTCTTCTTGAGGATTTGGTGAAGGTAGAGCTGGTTGATGGAGTAGCAAGCAGTGTTGATTGCTTCCACCCAAAACCGGTCCAGAGTCTTGTACTCATCAAGCATGGTTCTTGCCATATCCAGTAGAGTTCTATTCTTCCTCTCCACTACACCATTTTGTTGAGGTGTGTAGGGAGAAGAGAACTCATGCTTGATGCCCTCATCCTCAAGAAATCCTTCAATTTGAGAGTTTTTGAACTCCGTTCCATTATCACTTCTTATCTTTTTTATTCTCAATCTGAACTCATTTTGAGCCCGTCTCAAGAATCCTTTGACTGTATCTTGGGTTTGTGATTTTTCCTGCAAAAAGAATACCGAAGTGAAGCGAGAATAATCATCCACAATAACTGGACAGTACTTACTCCCGCTGATGCTTATGTAAGCGATCGAGCCGAATAAATCCATGTGGAGTAGCTCGAGCGGCCTGTTAGTCGTCATGATGTTCTTGTGTGGATGGTGAGCGCCAACTTGCTTTCCTACTTGACATGCACTACAAACCCTGTCTTTCTTAAAATGAATATTGGTTAGTCCCAAAATGTGTTCTCCCTTTAGAAGTTTGTGGAGATTCTTTATCCCAACATGGGCAAGTCGGCGATGCTAGAGCCAACCCATATTAGTCTTAGCAATTAAGCAAGTGTCAAGTTTAGCTTTGTTTTCATTAAAATCAACTAAATATAGCTGACCCTCTAACACTCCCTTAAATGCTATTAAATCATCACTTCTTCTAAAGTCAATAACACCTATATTAGTAAAAAGACAGTTGTAGCCCATTTTACACAATTGAGAAACAGAAAGCAAATTGTAATCTAAAGAATCTACAAGAAAAACATTTGAAATAGAATGGTCAGGTGATATAGCTATTTTAACCAAACCTTTGACCAATCCTTGATTTCCATCCCCGAATGTGATAGCTCGTTGGGGATCTTTGTATTTCTCATAGGAGGAGAACATTCTATTCTCCCCTGTTATGTGGTTTGTGCAACCGCTATCAATTATCCAACTTGAACCACCGGATGCATAAACCTACAAAACAATTTTAGGCCTTGTTCTTAGGTACCCAAACAGTCTTGGGTCCTTTAACGTTAGAAACAAGCACCTTGGGTACCAAAACACAAGTCTTTGGACTCTTGTGTTTGCCCCCAACATATTTGGCAACTACTTTGCCTGATTTGTTAGTGAGCACATAGGATGCATCAAAAGTCTTAAATGAAATGTTATGTTCATTTGATGCAGTAGGAATTTTCTTTCTAGGCATTTTAACATGTGTGGTATGCCTAGAGCTAGATGCCTCATTCTTATACATAAAAGCATGGTGAGAAATAGAATAAGAATTTCTAGCATGAATTTTCCTAATTTTGTGCTCAGGATAGTTAGCAGGATATAAAATATAGCCCTCATTTTCCTGAATCATGAGAGCCTTACCCTTAACAAAATTGGATAATCTTTTAGGGGCATTAAGCTTGATATTGCTTCCCTGTTGGAAACCAATGCCATCCTTAATACCAGGGCGTCTCCCATTATAAAGCATGCTTCTAGCAAATTTAGAATTTTCATTTTCAAGTTCATGCTCATTAATTTCAGCAGTTAATTTAGCTATATGATCATTTTGTTGTTTAATCATAGCAAGGTGATCATTAATAGCTTCAACATTAACATCTCTACATCTAGTGCAAATGGAAACATGATCAATAGTAGATGTAGAAGGTTTGCAAACATTTAATCCTTCTATCTTTGAGTTTAATCTAGCATTCTCATCTCTAAGACAGGAAATGGAATCATTGCAAACATTCAGTTTTTTAATCTTAGAAATTAAACTATCATTCTCAGTTCTAAGACTACAAATTGTATCATTCAGTTCATCAATCTTAGCATTTAGACTAGCATTTTTATTTCTGATACCGATAATTGAATCATGGCAAATGCCAAGCTCCTTAGTCAAGTTTTCACATTTTTCTACTTCTTGAGCATAAACATTCTTCACCTTAACGTGTTTTTTTGTTTTCTTTAATAAGAAAGTCCTCTTGGCTTTCCAAGAGATCATCCTTCTCATTAATGGTTTCAATTAGTTCATTTATTTTTTTCTTTTGTTCCATGTTAAGGTTGGCAAAAAGAGACATTAAATCATCTTCACTATCACTAGAGCTACCCTCATCACCAGATGTAGTATACTTAGGGGTGGCTCTAGATTGTACCTTCTTTTTCTTACCATCCTTAGCCATGAAACATTTGCGGCCGATGTTGGGGGAAGAGGAGGCCCTTGTTGACGGCGATGTTGGCAGCGTCCTCGTTGGAGGAGTCAGTGGAGCTCTCGTCGGAGTCCCATTCCCGACACACCTAGGCATCACCGCCCTTCTTCTTGTAGTACCTCTTCTTCTCCTTCTTCCCCTTCTTGTCGTCGTCCTTGTCACTTTCACTTGACATTGGGCATTTTGCAATAAAATGACCAGGCTTACCACATTTGTAACACACCCTCTTGGAGCGGGGTTTGTAGTCCTTCCCCCTCCTTTGCTTGAGGATTTGGCAAAAGCTCTTGATGATGAGCGCCATCTCCTCATTGTCGAGCTTGGAGGCGTCGATTGGAAGCCTACTTGCTGTAGATTCCTTCTTCTCTTCTTCCGTCGCTTTGAATGCGATGGGTTGCACCTCGGGTGTGGAGGTGGCACCTTGCTCCAAGTTGACAATGTGTTTGTAGTCTTTGATCATTAGCTCAAAGCTCACAAACTTGCCAATCACTTCCTCGGGAGACATCTGTTTGTATCTAGGATCTCCACGTATTAATTCAACTTGAATAGGATTAAGAAATACGGGAGATCTTAGAATAACCTTGACCATTTCATGGTCATCCCATTTGGTGCTCCCAAGGTTGCACACTTGGTTCACCATGGTCTTTAGCCGGTTGTACATTGCTTTCGGCTCTTTTCCTTTGTTGAGGATGAATCGACCAAGTTCACCCTCGATTGTCTCGCGCTTGGTGATCTTTGTCACCTCATCTCCTTCGTGCGTGGTTTTGAGAACGTCCCAAATTTCTTTGGTGTTCTTGAACCCTTGCACCTTGTTATACTCCTCTCGACATAAGGAGGCGAGGAGTATAGACGTGGCTTGAGAGTGGAAGTGCTTAATTTGGGCTGCCTCGTCCGAGTCATAGTCTTTGTCCCCCACTTTTGGTACCTACGCTCCAAATTCAACAATATTCCATATGCTTTTGTGCAGTGAGGTTAGATGATGCCTCATTTTATCACCCCACATAGAATAATCTTCTCCATCAAAATATGGTGGCTTGCCTAAGGGAACGGAAAGTAGAGGAGCGCGTTTTGAAATACGAGGATAGCGAAGGGGCATCTTACTATACATCTTGCGCTCATGGCGCTTAGAAGTGACGGATGACTCGGAGCTTGATGTGGAGGGCGACAACGAGTCAGTCTCGTAGTAGACCACTTTCTTCATCTTATTTTTCTTGTCGCCTCTCCGATGGGACTTGATGGAGGAAGAGGATTCCTCCTTGTGCTTGTTGCCGAATTCCCTTGAGAGAGTCCTCCCCGAGCTCGCGGGCTTGTCGCCGGTCACGATCTCCCTCTTGGCGTGATCTCCCGACATCACTTCGAGTTGTTAGACTCCAATGAAGCACCAGGCTCCGATACCAATTGAAAGTTGCCTAGAGGGGGGTGAATAGGCGAAACCTAAAATTTATAACTTAAACATACACTACAAGCCGGGGATAGTGTTAGAATTAAAACTTGAGTCTGGGAGAGGGGACAAAAAAATCAAATGAGAAACAAGCGGATGAACACGGTGATTTGTTTTACCGAGGTTCGGTTCCAAAGAACCTAGTCCCCGTTGAGGTGGTCACAAAGACCGGGTCTCTTTCAACCCTTTCCCTCTCTCAAACGGTCACTTAGACCGAGTGAGCCTTCTCCTTAATAAAATGGGTCACTTAGACCCCTCAAGGACCACCACACACTTAGGTGTCTCTTGCTTTGATTACAAGTCACTTGGGAACAAGAATGAGAAAGGAAGAAAGCGATCCAAGCAACAAGAGCGCAAACGAACATAAAATCTCTCTCTCACAAGTCACTAAGTGGTTGAGATGGATTTGGGACTTGGAGAGGATTTGATCTATTAAATTATGTCTTGGAGTGAGTACTAGAGCTCTTGTATTGAATGAGATGTGTAGAAAACTTAGATGCTTGGAGTTATGGTGGTTGGGGGGTATTTATAGCCCCCAACCACCAAGGTAGCCGTTGGGGAGGCTGTTGTGGATGGGCGCACCGGACAGTCCGGTGTGCCACCGGACACTCACTATTCAGTGTCCGGTGCGCCGCCACGTCACCCAACCGTTAGGGTTCTGGAGCAGTTGATCGTTGGCGCCTTTGTCTGCTTGTGGCACCAGACAGTCTGGTGGTGCACCGGACAGTCCGGTGCCCCTCTGACTCGTTGCTCTGACTTCTGCATTTCATTGTGCTGCACTGTTCACGCTATCAGAGTCGACCATTGCGCGCTAGATAGCCTTTGACCGCTGACTCACCAGACAGTCCGATGGCACACCGGACAGTCCGATGAATTATAGCGGAGCGCACCTGAGTTTTCCCGAGAGTGGCTGGTTGGACCCTGTTCGGTTCTGGTGCACCGGACACTGTCCGGTGGCACACCGGACAGTTCAGTGTGCCAGACCACAGCACTCTCAGTTCTTTGCTCTGGTTCAATTTTAGCCCCTAACTTGAATCTTTTATTGGTTGGTTGAACCTTATACACCTGTAATACATGAGTTCTAGAGCAAACTAGTTAGTCTATATGTTTGTGTTGGACATTCAACCACCAAAATTAATTGTAGGAAAAGGTTAACCTTATTTCCCTTTCAATTGGATCCCATCAAAATTAAGCCTATGCTTGCCAGAATGATTATAGAGAACATTATTGAGTAAATAAAAGTGATCAAGGGTACAACTTGCCTGGGACTCGTGACCTCACTGCTAGTTGTAGCAATACAAACAAACATGGCATAGACAAAATTAACATCACACCAAATATAAGAACAAACTGCATAATAATAGTCTACGCATTGCTACGAGATCGTGGGTTTGTGAACCACTAAAATCAGAGTTACGATTAAGGAGTTATGATTTATAGAAGATCTATGTGATTAAAATATTAAACTACATTATAAATTAGTGAGTGTAAATCATATGAGAGATTATTCTATAAATAATTATCTTAACTTGAATCTAAGTCATTATTTGATTAAAGATCATCTAGTCCAATTATAACCATAAGATCAGGATACTATATTAATATTAAAGAAGTTAATCCAATAGACATAGATTAATCCAATTAACATAGGATAAACAAATTAAATATTTGCAACATGTCTCATGATAAAATAAGGTTACCAAAATGTAGATAATATTATTACGAAGCTAACACAATTGGAACGAGTTAAATCGGAGTTAAAGTGTGGTAGTTATGATTTTCTGAATAATTAAGTGCTTGGCATGGAATAAATTAAGTAGACAATTTTAATCTATGTTTTATGGTTAAACAGAGTTACTAGATGATAGATAATATTGAAACAAAATTAATGTAACTAGAATGGATTAAAAAGGAGCTAAAATGAATTTTCTAGGCATTAAATAAGTTCTAGAATTCTTTTTTTACATTGGAAATTCATTTTCTAAATTCGTTTTCCCTTTTTTCTCTGAGCTCTAGGCTGCGCACACAATAACCAGGGAGCTCAAGGTTTATTCTGTAAAACCTACCAGACTTAGGTGCCGTTTGGTTCGCAAAATGTAACGTAAATGATAATGGTAACGATTCACACTGGAGAACCTGCGGTAACAAATTTGAATAAATCGATATCCATTTGTAGTGTGGTATCGATTATGATTGGACTCAAACAAACATGATTTAACGTTATCGGTTACCAATTACGTTACCAATATGTGAATCAAATGCCACCTTAGTCCACCCGAGACGTACTGCGGGTTGATTCTTAAGTACTACGGGGGCTCTTATATAAGAAGTACACAGTGAAGGGGTAGGTTTAGTTCTCGGCCATCGGATTTGAAGTGGACGACACAGATTAAATCGGCCTTCAACTGAACCGGTACACACAGAGCACCGTTGATCTCGAGATCCATGATCTGGAGGCCATTTTCCTCGATCCCATTGAATCTGAATCCAACGGTGAGCGTTCCACTGGCCGAAATGTTATCGCGCATCTAATCTTGACTGCATGCGATAGATCGGACGGTCAGCGTGACTTCCCCCCAAGCCGACCAAGCGTGGTGACGCTGGCGACCCCCACGGCGGTGACATCGCCGGTGAAAACTATTTTCCCCCCGTAGAGCCCGACTCCCAGTCGCGTTTATAGCTACACGAAGAGGAAAATGTGGCGAACACAGGAGAGGCGACTCACCAACGCTCGAGGTGACGACAGGAGCCGGCCATGGCGAAGTGCGGACTGGTGGCCTTCACCAGATCCAGCGAAGAATTCGCCCCAAACCGTTCATCCAAGCTCTTGGAAAACCCCTGGAACACGATCCACATGATACCACGAACCTTTGTGACTTGATTCTAGCCTCCAATCCTTAGCGCAGACGCAGGTCAAAGAAGGCGGTAATCTCTTCTCTCTCCTCTCCTCGAGTGCGGCAGCAGACCTCCCCTGTTGGCCCCTATGGATTATAGGTGGTGGCGGCGGAGCAATAGGGATTACATAGGGATGCGGGGCGGTACTTATATGCGCTAAAGACTAGTCGTGGCCAACAAATCCGAGTTTCTGGGGATCGAATCCCCCACAGATCGGCCAAGGTTGTTACGCGTGGAAGGTGGGAGAAGCCCCTGGCACCACGGACCCACTAGTTAGTGACCGGATGCACGCGGAGTGAGGTGGCTGGAGTGCAGGTCCCACATGTCGGAGATACACCATTGATTAATTTGAAGATCTTACTGTCTAAGTAGGTGTTATTGTTCTTAACGTCTTCTTTTTTATTTGAGTGCCCTTCCTTTATAGTTATCTTATTTTCCTTTCAAACTTATTGAAAATACTCGAAAAAGAGATATTAGCAGCACAAGGGAGTATATGACAAATGTTGATTTCTTTAGATAAGAGATACAGACAAATTATCATCCACAAGTCACACAGTCATGAAGTAAAATCCTTAATATTAGTGCATAGCGTCAAAAGAGAGGTGTTGGGGCCATGCTTCGTCGCCGAAGGTCCCGCAGGAAGAAACACCTTCAGCAAACCCGTTTAAACGTAGTACCGAAGCTACCACTCATGAAGCTTTGGTACTATAACGTATCTGAAGACGAAGGTTTGAACCGACTTAAAGATGAAATGACTTCATAGTCCATAAGGGTCTGAGTCATAATTGTAATCTTTTGTAAGGGGCATGACTGTAATTTCTCACAGGCTGCGCCCTGTGCCTATAAATAGATGAACAATACTCCTTTACTGTTCACGCGATCTTGTAATCTCTGGCACGTTACGCTTGAATTATTGCTTTCCACCAAGGTGAAGGTATAAATGTGCGCAAATATTATATTTTAATACATGTATATTCAAATGATGAAATATTCAAATACACTTTATATTATATATTTCATTTCTTATTGTTCGTTGTTTTACAAGTATGATTACGAAGATCACATCTTCGTAATGACCTACTCTTGACCTTCGTCCAAAGCTCATTAAATCCTTGAGGAGATAATGCTTCAGCGGGCGAAGGACATTTATACTTAACATTTTTGTGTTGCCTTGTTCTTGATTCATAGCACTTGAGAACAAGTCTCCAACATTGGCGCCCACCTCCGGTGAACTCACATCCATTTGCTGAGCTGATGGCTTCGTTCAAAGCTAGAGTTGCTTCGGCTCCGAAGCTTGTGCTCCCGATAACAGGCGGTTCGTGCTCAGAGCCGGCTAACAAGAAGTAGAAGAAGGAGGCACAAAGAAGGGTACAACATGTAGGGGTGCAAGGACCCTTCATCAAGTCAAGATGGTCTCACATTCTGATTACCTTCTCCCAAGAGGATCTTCAGCTTAAGGATTACCCTCACAATGATGCTATGGTTATCTCTTGTGTTATCAAAGGATTTCTCGTCCATAATGTTTTGGTTGACACAGGCAGTGCAACGGATATTATATTTGCCAAAGCCTTCAGACAGATGCAAGAGCCCGAAGACAAGATCCATGATGCCACACATCCTCTTTGTGGCTTCGGAAGAAGGCAGATTGTAGCACTTGGCAAGATCACGATGCCGGTAACCTTTGGATTTATCAACAACACAAGGACTGAGCAAGTTGTGTTTGATATTGTTGACATGGAGTATCCTTACAACACAATCATTGGTCGTGGTACTCTCAATGCTTTTGAAGCAATTCTTCATCTAGCATATCTTTGCATGAAGATACCTTCGGACCAAGGGCCCATTGCTATTCATGGAAGTCAGGAAGCTGCCAGGAAGGCCAAAGGAAATTGGACAGATTCAAAAGCAATCCATAACATAGATGGAGCTGAAGCTTGTGAGCAATACAAGTACAGAAGGGAGAAAGCTCCTTCGGCCGATCAGCTGAAGACCATGCTCTTATGTGATGACATAGCAGAGCAGAAGGTGCTTTTGGGATCTCAATTGTCCGAGGAACAGGAGAAAACCTTGATAAGGTTTCTATTCAACAACAAAGATGTTTTTGCATGGTCAGCTAATGATCTCTACGGAGTCAACAGGGATGTTATTGAACACTCGCTCAATGTTGATCCATCCTTCAGACCCAGAAAGCAAAGGCTTCGGAAGATGTCTGATGATAAGGCCGAAGGTGCTCGGAATGAAGTGAAAAGACTCCTCAGTGCCGGAGTCATCAGAGAAGTGAAATACCCAGAATGGCTAGCCAACACTGTTATGGTAAAAAAGGCCAATGGTAAATTGAGAATGTGTATTGATTTTACTGATCTTAACAAGGCTTGTCCGAAAGATGAGTTTCCACTACCAAGGATAGATTCCCTAGTTGATGCAGCAGCTTCATCAGAGCTTATGAGTCTGTTAGATTGTTATTCAGGTTATCATCAAATTTGGATGAAGAAAGAGGATGAACCAAAAACCAGCTTCATAACCCCTAGTGGAACATATTGTTATCTTCGGATGCCTGAGGGGCTTAAGAATGCTAGAGGAAGCTTCAGCAGAATGACAGCGAAGGTTCTTCATTCTCAGATAGGCAGAAATGTGCTAACTTATGTTGATGATATCATAGTAAAAAGCACGAAGCAAGAAAATCACATTGCTGATCTGCAGGAGACCTTCACCAATTTTAGACAAGCTGGTCTAAAGTTGAATCCAGAAAAGTGCGTTTTCGGAGTAAAGAAGGGGAAATTCCTTGGTTGCCTAGTCTCAACAAAAGGGATTGAGGCTAATCCAAATAAAATCGAAGCTATTCTTCGAATGGAACCACCAAGCACAAAAGGGGGCTTAGCTACTGACGGAGAGACTTGCATCTCTGAATCGATTTATATCCAGATCAGCAGAGAGAAATTTACCATTTTTTGAGGTGCTGAAGTCAGCCGAAGTTTTTCAATGGGGACCAGTTCAGCAGAAAGCCTTCGATGAGCTGAAGCAGTATTTGATAGATCTAACAACATTAACTCCACCAACGCCAGGGGCTCCTCTGTTGTTATATGTGGCGGCTTCGCACTCAGCGGTAAGTGCGGCACTCGTCCAAGAGAAGCTTGAAGGGCAAGCCAAAAAGCAAGCCCCAATATACTTTGTCTCCGAAGTTCTTAGTTTATCAAAGAAAAATTATACAGAATTGGAGAAGGTGCTGTATGCTGTTTTGATGGCTTCCAGGAAGCTTCGGCACTATTTTTAGGCATACCATATAATTGTTCCTTCTTCACAGCCATTGAAGGATATTATGAGAAATAGAGAAGCTACTGAAGGGTTGGAAAGTGGGCTACGGAACTCAATGAGTTCTACATTGATTATGTGCACAGATCTTCAATTTAGTCCCAGGCGTTAGCAGATTTCATTGCTGACTGGACGCCAGGGGCTCAGGAAGAAGAAGCAAGTAAAGATGCCGAAGTTTGGACAGTATTCTGCGATGGTTCTTGGGGAACCTTCGGGGCAGGTGCAGCTGCCGTTTTAATTGCACCTTCTAAAGTTAGAACATGCTACGCAGTGAAACTCGATTTTAGTTGTACAAATAATATTGCTGAATATGAAGCTTTGCTTTTGGGTCTTCGGAAGTTGAAAGCAATGAGGATAAGAAGGGCGGTCCTAAAAACTGATTCCCAAGTTATTTCTGGCCATGTTGACAAAAGTTGCAAAGCAAGAGATTCGAAGCTTGAAAAATATCTGGATACAGTTTGAAGACTTGAAGCCTCCTTCGAAGGGTTCTCTGTTAAGAATATTCCACGAGGAGAAAATGAACATGCTGATCTATTAGCCAAGTCAGTGGCACAGGGGCTGCCACTACCTTCGGAAGTTTTCTTTGAAACAATAAAAGCACCTTCAGTTGACCTTCTTGAAAGAGCAGTGCTCAATATCTCCTGTTTACAGCGAAGATTGGAGAACTGAGATCATGTCTTTTCTCCAGGGCAATTTCCTGTCAGATGACGAAGCTTATCAAAAAAGAATAGCGGCAAGAGCTCATCCATATGTAATAATAGAAGGGTAGTTATACAAGCGTGGAGTCTGTTCTCCATTGCTCAAATGTTTATCCAGAACTGAAGGAATAGAGCTGATGAAAGAAATACATGCAGGTCTGTGTGGATCTCACATCGGATCTAGGCCTTTATTGGGTAAAGTTTTTCGTCAAGGATTCTATTGGCCGAAGGCAGCTTCGGATGCAGTAGAATTAGTCCAAAAATGCGAAGGTTGTCAAAAATGTGCAAGAGATCAAAAACAACCTTCGTCTCTAACTCAATTAATACAACCCACTTGGCCATTACAAAGATGGGGCCTTGATTTGCTAGGCCCACTTCCACCAGCACAAGGGAATTTAAGATATGTTGTAGTGGCAGTTGAATATTTCTCTAAATGGATTGAGGCAAAGCCTTTAGCCACAATAACTTCGGTTACGGTTCAAAAGTTTTTCTGGCAAAATATTGTTTGTCGCTTCGGAGTGCCAAAGGCCATCACCGTGGACAATAGAACACAGTTTGATTCCGAAGCTTTTAGAGAGTTTTGTGAACAAATTGGCACGAAAGATCCATTTTGCATCAGTTCGGCATCCGGAGTCAAATGGACTTGTCGAAAGAGCTAATGGCACCATAATGACAGGAATAATGAAGTTAATCTTCAATCAGCCCAGGGGGAAGAGGCCGGACGAATTAATCAAAGTGGTGTGGAGCCACAACACAACAATATCATGGTCAACAGGTTTTACACCATTCAAATTGCTGTTTGGTGATGAAGCAATAACCCCAGAAGAG
Organism: Zea luxurians; assembly: GCA_029449295.1. Classification (NCBI taxonomy): domain Eukaryota; kingdom Viridiplantae; phylum Streptophyta; class Magnoliopsida; order Poales; family Poaceae; genus Zea; species Zea luxurians. The sequence goes on from JAOPSE010000012.1 coordinate 95,659,158, forward strand.
GCTAAGGCAGGATCAATAAGAACAGTGGCTTCGACAAAAGACGAAGCTGATTGCTCTGTGGACAAAGATGCTATAGAAGGGATCAGGCTTCAGGCTGTGGAAAACATCAATAAATACCAAGCCGAAACAATAAAATGGCGTGATAGAAAGGTTCGGTTGAAGAACATTAAGCCAGGACATTTGGTGCTTCGAAGAGTGGCCAATCCAGACACAGTGGGCAAGCTACAGCTGAAGTGGGAAGGCCCTTTTCTGGTAGTATCTTCGTCAAGACCCGGTTCCTACAGGTTAAAGGATATGGACGGCAACGACATTCCTAGATCTTGGAATGCGGATGAGCTTCGGCGGTATTATGTGTAACCTGATGTAATCTTTTTTATTTTTTATTTTTATTTTTTCCTATGGCATCCTTTTCTTTCCAAAGGGAGAGAAAGGTTTTTAATGGGGCCATAGCATGTAATTTCTTTTTTTCTCATATCAGCTCTACAAGAGCAGTATCCCCCAAAGATGTAAATGTAAAAACTGGGGCATGCAACATCGAGTGCAGCGACAAAAAGAAAAAACACGGAGAAGCTTGAAAGACGTCCCTAAGGGGATGCAGAGCATGACGAAGCTACAAAAAAGTCGTTCCTAAGGGAGCGCAGCGTAAGTTTTCTGCTCAAAAGTCGTTCCTAAGGGAATGCAGAGCTTACAACAAAAAATAAACGCTGATTCCGCTGAAGTAAAAGGCGAAGAAGCTCCTAAGGGAGGCTTATAGCGAAAAATAAACGTTGATTCCGCTGAAGTAAAAGGCGAAGAAGCTCCTAAGGGAGGCTTACAGCGAAAAATAAACGCTGATTCCGCTGAAGTAAAAGGCGAAGAAGCTCCTAAGGGAGGCTTACAGCAAAAAGTCAGCGCTGATACACCGAAAGATAAACGGTGAGGTCGAAAAATAAGCGGCAAAGAGATTTGAGTCATTCCCAAGGGAATGAAGGTTTTGGTTATGGCTTCGAATATGTATTTGGACATTCACTTGCACGGTACATCACATCATGCCATTTGCATTCATAAACATTCATTTAGACATATATAGGATCATTATCATCATATCATACAGAGAAGGCAGATGCTAAGGCCATAAGGATAAAGCTTCGGGGAAAACAGAAAGAAGAAATTTTCATGCTTCGTTGTGAACGAAAAGAAGGGAAGGTGTTTTTCGCCTTCGGCTCAAAAAATTTTCGTCCACAGCAAAGCAGATCATACACGGACGAAGGGGTAAAGATATATTACGAGGTACGCACAAATTTACATAAAATCTTTACAATCATATTACAAAATTTTCTCTAGAATCTTCTGCAGCAAAGCCTTTCGGAGCATCTGTTAAGGCTTCAGCTCATCATTCTTTAGCTTCATCATCCTGTACATGTTAAAACAAAATGAGAAAAGTGCAGAGTTCAAGGAGAAGGTAAAAGTAACGAGTATAAGTTTCTCACTAGCTTAAGGTGGCTTCGAGCTTCGTCACCAGCCATTTTTCGCCCGCCGTTTATCCAAATTTGAGTCATAAACCTATTTCCTATGCTTCGAGCTAGGCTGGGGATGCCAATCAAATCTGTTGGTGAAAAACTGAAGTTTGGCCTATTAACAATTTTCCCGTGCGTACAGCCAGTCTTCAGGAAAGCAGTAGCTGTGCCTCGAGAAGCTAACAGGGCGCAGAAATCGGCATGCCCAGCGATAACTTCGTCAAGTGCATCAACTTCGCCCTCAATATATTCAAAGGTGCTTGGCAGGTTTTCAACTAAAGGTGTAAACTTCTCAGAGCTGGCTCCAATTGAGTGAAAGACAACCTTCAGCCGCTCCACGCATCGGTTGCCGAAGTCTAAACATTTATCCTGAAGCTCCTTCAATGATTTCTGCAAATTTGAATTCTTCTCAATTTCGATTTTGAGATTCGTTTCAAGGTTCGTCTTTTCTTGCTCAGATTTTTCTGATCTTATGAGTAATTCGCTGTTTAATCTGTCAATTTCGGCTTGAGCTTCTGCCAGCGAACCCTCCATAGAATGGATGACGAAGTCCTTTTTCTCTAAAGCAGCTTCGCGATCTTTGACTTTATTTTCTAAATCTTGAATGACGGAATTCTTTTTCTCCAAAACAGCTTCGTGATCTTTAACTTTATTTTCTAGATCTTTAATTGTAGCTTCGTTTTTCTTGTCTTCGAGATCTTGTTGCATCCTCAGCACTTTGCTTAGTAACATACTCTGCCAAAACAACCTTTGTTAGAAAACATCTTAATTCAAAAAATAATAAAAAGTTGATTTTTACCTTAAAATTAGCATAGAACAGGCTACCGGCGATATGCTGTCGCCGGTACCTATAGAGGTCCGCCTCAATCTTCGGCAGGCCAACATTCTTAGAGAAAGTCCTAACAACCTTTGCCTCGGTTCGATTCCGAAGGCATCTCAATTTCCCTTCATTGACTTCGCCAAACAGCAAAGCCCCTGGTTTGTACCCACAGGACACAACATTTTTCTTCAGTTCTTCTTTTTCAGCTTCTGATAACTCTTGCCCTAGTATATCTTGAAAATTGAAGTTTTCCTCTTCCAAAGTATCTTCAATTTGTTCTTTTCCTTTCTCAATTGTTGTATCCATCGCGGCCGCAACAGCTTCTTCCTCAGCCATTTTTAGAAGCACATTATCAATATCACCAAGTGTGGTTTCTAGATTAGAATCTTCGGCGGTTTCGGCTGTGGCACCTTTGGCTCCGGTGGCTGTGACTTCGGCAGTGCCAGCGCCTTCAGTAATTGGTATTTTTGATGCCGATGCTGGCGGTGGTGTCTGATGAATAACATCGGCCACTTAGATAATTCTCCATTTTTTCAGTTTAGCAGGACTCTTCATTGCCGAAGGCTCCTTTTTCTTCTGAAAAAGCTTTGTCAGTTGTGGTGCCAGCGGACTTAGCTTGATAGGCAAAGGTTCAGTCATTACCTTTAGAATTTCTTCCACATCCACATCGGCAGCAGAAGGTGTCGCAGGAGCTTCTCCCTCTTGGCCCGACGTTTTTGGATTCGGGGCCATAGTTTTCCTTTTCTTTGAAGTAGATATCTTCGGCTCAGGGCTCGGTTTTCTTTTCTCAAATATTTCTTTGTCGTTTTTAGCCAATTTGGTAACTTCTTTGTCGAGGACACTGGCAACTCTTTTTCTTTTCTGGCCTTCAGCCCCTCTGCCCAACTGCTCATAGTCAGGATAGTCAAAATTCAAGGCATCCAACACCCGATTCATTCTTCGCTTCGGACGAGTACCGAAAGCCGCAGTCATTAACTGATCTTCTTTCTTAGAATAGTTACCAAGGATCTCGTTACACATAACCTCAATTGTGTCCAACCACTCTTGGCAGGGTGCTTTAAAATATTTTTTAAACTTGTAATAATAAGTTAGCCGAACAAGCTCTTTCTTCTTCTTCTCCCCTTTCAGCTTCGGCATGTCCCATTCCTTCAAAGTTGGGAATACTCTGAAGGCTAAGAATTCTTGGACCAGATCCCTGGTACCAATATGCTCTGTGTTGGGGCTGTCTCTCGACAGCAAGGAGATCCAACACGGGTGAATGGAGATGGCAACAGGGCACTCGCGCGTGATGGCAAAAGCTCTGTTAATCTGGCCTCTCACGGGCACTGTGCGGGGGTATTTATAGGTATCCGAGTGCACGGCGCCTTGCGTTAAGGACGCATGTGCCCTCAGGTACCTAGTTTATCCCCAGAATATTCCTATAAAGCGGGGTTACAAGTTGTAATTACATGTACGCCTTTACAAATTAGGCCCGTAACACAACCGCGGCCACGCAGGGCCTGTTACAATGGGCCCGACCTCATGTGGGCCTCGGAGCCGACCGAGGCCGCGCCGTAGGGAGGCGTTGCCGCAGGCCTTCGTCTGGTGCCGAATCGAGCGAAGGGTCTCCATGTTGTCCCTGGTGTCGATCAAGCGAAGGGTGTCCCTGCCTGCTTTGCCTGTCAGGGCGGGGGCTAAGCGGTGGAGACTTCGGGCGAAGGGTGGCGTTTCTGCCTTCGCTCCAACATTTGCCCTCCGAGGGACCAGTTCGACAAAGTCACCTGGTGCCGAAGACGTCGCTAGATGGCGGAGACGCTGCCCTCGCTCGAAGTGGTTCCGCGGGGGTTTTTGATGTGACCGTTGATGGACATCGTACTGTTGGACTGCGGGTTTTCCGAAGCATCGCGCCCTGTGGGATTGCGGGTTTCCCGAGGAGCCGCGCCCTGCCTATAAAGGGGGGCGGGGGACGGCGCTGTTTGCACTTTGCCTTCCGCGCTCCGTGAAAACCCTAGCCGCCCGCCGTCTTTCTGCTCCTCTTCTTCTACTGCTCGCTTTGCTCGTCGGAGATCTGGCTCGAGTGAAGCAGACCGCCCGCCGCCGCCGACGGTACGTAGCAATGCCATCCTCTTCTTCTTCCGCCGACGCCACGCCGCCGGCCGCCGCCTCGTCTGAGGAGACGTTGAGTGGCGTGATGGTGGAGGAGCTGCGCGCCGGCGACTCTGTTGATTTTGGTGTGTCACGGATGACGTCGGCCCGCGTCGAAGAAATGCAGCGCTTGGGCTACTTTGGCGGCGGAGTCGCTCGTGCTCCGGGGACGGAGGAAGTCCCCGAGCCGGAGGGTGAGTTGGTTGTTTTTGAGGCGTTCTTCGTCGCCGGTCTCCGCTTGCCTGCGCACCGGTTTGTTGGCGAAGTCCTGCGTAGATTCAACGTTCAAATTCATCAGCTGACACCGAACGCCGTGGTGGCGCTGGCGAAGTATGTCTGGGCGACGACTTCGTACGGCGGACAGCCGTCGGTTGAAGTTTTTGCGAAGAATTACTGCTTGCATTGGCAGAAGAGGGTGATTGAGGACGGAGTTGCCCAGTTTGGGTCGTGCACATTCACGCCGAAGACCGGCAAGACCACAATGCCAGTAGTGGAGTTGGTTCCGTGCGCCCGCAACAAGTGGGGCAATTGGAATGAATTTTGGTTTTACGTTGCTGAGGCTACTGTCGAAGGCCATGAAGGACTGCCCGTGTCTGAGATGTGCTCTCACTATTACTCTGCGTATCCGCCCTTTGAAGTGGCAGAAGAGGATGCAGACGAAGGGGCCCTTCGGTGCGCCGCCGGCCAGAGCAGTGGTCGTGATTTAGTTGAAGAGTTTGTGGCGTACGGGGTCTGGCCCTTGGCGCACGGCTGGGCGTTGGGCGAAGTGTGCCCTCGCCAGATGCCTTTTCACGGAGGAAGGGTGGTGCGAAGTCCAGCCTTTGCACTGAATTTGCGAAACCGTGACCCGGCCGCCTTTGTGCGTGATGCGGAGGACTTGGCGGTGCGGCTCGTGGGGCGGTACGTGGCGAGGACGGAAGGCCAGCGCAGCTTTGATATTCGCGGGTCAAATGAACGTTTGAACAGGGTCTTCGAATTGAATCAATTGCCGTACGACGGCTACCCTGGACGAGACGAAGCGGACCGCCGTGGGAAGAAGCCGGCGGTGGAGACTGGAGGCGACCCTGCGCTGACGGCCGCCCCCTCCTCAAAAAAGAGAAAATTAGGTACTGCGATGGGAGGAATCGGGGTGTCTGATAGTTTTGCTAGGGAGTTAATGAGGACGTGCGCGGCCCCGGGGGAGAGGATGTCTTCGCCCGAGCTCCGGGAGTCTTCGGCTCGGATGCTGAGGGTTACCGGGGGCTGCTGGCCTAGAAATGTTCCTGTCCCCTGCGCGGCTGAGGAAGACTGTTTTACATCTCGTATGGTTCGTCAGTGGAGGGTTTTTCCTTACGGGCGAAATATCGGTGCTGTTGTGTGGGCAGTGATGGACAAGGATCGCCAAGGGGCAGCGCAAAAACGCCAGGCGACCGTAAGGATTCACGACGCCCGGCCGAAAAGGCAACGGGGAACGGCGAAGGCTGCGGCCTCCAGCGGAGGCAAGCCGCCGCTGGCGGCAAAGGCGGGCGCCGCTGCGCCCATCAAGGCGCCGGAGACAGCGGCGGGCGCCGGAGTCTCCAAGCCGACGAAGGTGGTGCCGCCGGCCAGCGGAGTGGCGGAGGCTTCGAAGGCGGCCCGAGCGTTGCCGCCGCCGGGCAAGCGCATCGCCGACTTCGGCACCGACATTAGCGTGGACGATTATCTTGGGGGTAAGTCACCCGGCCGCCTCTTTTTTTTTTTTTTTTTTGATTGTTGATGCGCTACAGGGTCGGACGAGGGCCGGCTTGCTATAGCTGTGCCTGCCGGGGCAACCGCGACGGCGAAGGGCGGGACCCTTGGCGCCGGAGGCGAGGTGTCGGCCCTCGCGAAGGTCAGAGACGAGGCTGGCGCGGCGACCCGCCGGCTGAAGGGAGTGACGGAGGCGCTGAATCAGGCGACGGAGGCGCTGAGTCAGGTCCGCCGAGTTTTTTTTTTTTTTTTTTTTTTTTTTTTACGGCCATGGCCTTACGTGTTCTCTGCAGGTGGCTGACTTCACCAGCCGTACTGCGTCGGGGGCACTCACGGCAGCCTTATCTGCCGAAGTCGAGAGACTTCGGACGCAACATGCTGACGCTGTCCGTGAGAAGTCTGCCTCCGACAGCAATTGTCGTAAACTGGCGGACAAGGTGGCCGCCCTGGAGGAAGAAAAGGCCGATCTCCGGCGCCAGCTGGCGGGGGAGAGGAGGGAGGCCAACGAGGCCGTCGCCAAAGAGCAGGCTGCGCAGGCGGAGGCTAGGCTGGCACGGGCGGAGGCCAATCTTGCCAAGGATCTCGCCGAGGACCTGCGGGGGCGGCTCACCGCTCTGGAGAGCCGCACGAAGGGGGCCGAAGCCGCGGCACGAACGGAGGCCGAACGGACGCACACACAGCTTATGGCCACATACCGCGAGCTGGGTGCGCGGACCGGTGACTTCGTGGTGCCGGAGCGAGAGGCCGGGCTTCGCTGCTTGGAATGGGTGCAAGAGGAGCTGCAGGAGCTCCCCACTGTCTTGGGTGGATTAATGTCGTTCGCCTCCCTGGTCACCTGTGAGGGGGCAATGAACGCACTCTCTCGCGAAGGGTGCCGGCACTATGAGGCCTTCGACCAGGCAGATGAAGATTTTGGGCGAGACATCTATAAGGTCGAAGACCCCGTGGTGAAGGAGTCCGCCGGCGCCCTCTATGATCGGATGTGGGGTCTGTATGGTGGTGAAGTGGTGAGGGAGCGGGCCGAGGCTGCGAGGGCTCAGGTAACGTTGTCGTTTGTTTGGCGTTTGCTGGATGTAGTCTGTGCGTGTGTTTGCTGACTTTTTGTATGTTTTGTTTTAGGCGGAGCGAGGCGAGCGGGTGGACGATTTCGGAGCACTGAACGACGCCCTGCCTGACCCGGAGCCGGCCCCGGAGACTACGGAAGACGCACCAGGCGCCCCCACATCTGCTGCGACAGTTGAAGACCTGCCCATGAAGGTGGCCGAAGGCGCTCCCGATGCCCTCGCAGCAGCCGCGCCGACCGTCGAAGATCCGACGGCGGAGGCGGTGGAAAGAATGGCGGGAGCGGCGGCGGAGACATCGGCGGAGGCACCCGCCGCGTCAGGGCCCTCGCAGGTGGCATAGTGGTTGTCTAGGGTTAGGAAAATTTTGGATGTTTGTACTGAACTTTGGTTGCTGCGCAGGTTCAAGATTTTGGGCCTGCGCACGCAACCACTGCTACTGAGTTTTTGGCGGCCTCAACCGCGGAAGGTGGTAATCAATATAGTGGGTCTGCATCTGAGTTTTTTGACTTTGCTGACTCCGGGAGCTCGGTTGAGTGGACTGAGGAGTCGTCGGAGGAGAATTTGGATTATTTTACGGCCTTGGACGTGGCTGCGGCGGAGGCCTTGCCACACGCCGCGGACGCGTCGGACGTGCCAGGCCCTAGCGCCGGGCGCCGTCGACGAAGGGCGGTTGCAAAACGTAGGGTTGGCGCGGAGGAGCGGGCTTTGCTTCGTGTGAGTGGGGCCGGTCGGCAGGAACTGTTGTCTCTGCCGACCGCCGAGAGTGTAGGTGAGGGGGAACTGCGAAGGCTTTTTGCGGGTGAGGAGCTCAGGATAATGTTATTTAATTATAGGGAGATGGGAATTATTTCTAAAGTTGAACCGATGTAGAGTGTGGTGTCTTCGCTTGTGTGTGTAGAGTCTTGTATGGTGGAATTGTGTGCCCTCGCGTGCATGTGTGTGAAGGCGTTTTGTACTAACTGATTCGTTCGGCTGCGCTGTGCTTGGTTGATTATAATTGGTCTTGGCGTGAATGGTTCGATGTTGTCGTTTCGGCCGTTGTTGTGCTAGTCCAGGTGTACCCTTAAGTGTCTTCTGCACAGATAGTCTTCGGTTTTTTCGCACTTGCTGTGTTAAACCGGTTGCGCCCTTAGGCGATTTCCGCGCGGATAGTCTTCGCGATAGACTTAGATTTTTTTCCGCACTTGTTGTGCTAATCCGGCTGCACCCGTAGGCGACTTCCGCACGGATAGTCTTCGCGATAGACTTTGATTTTTTCCCGGCTGCACCCTTAGGCGACTTCTGCACGGATAGTCTTCGCGATAGACTTAGATTTTTTTCGCACTTGTTGTGCTAATCCGGCTGCACCCTTAGGCGACTTCGGCACGGATAGTCTTCGCGATAGACTTAGATTTTTTTCGCACTTGTTGTGCTAATCCGGCTGCACCCTTAGGCGACTTCGGCACGGATAGTCTTCGCGATAGACTTAGATTTTTTCCGCACTTGTTGTGCTAATCCGGCTGCACCCGTAGGCGACTTCGGCACGGATAGTCTTCGCGATATACTTAGATTTTTTCCGCACTTGTTGTGCTAATCCGGCTGCACCCGTAGGCGACTTCCGCACGGATAGTCTTCGCGATAGACTTAGATTTTTTCCGCACTTGTTGTGCTAATCCGGCTGCACCCTTAGGCGACTTCTGCGCGGATAGTCTTCGCGATAGACTTAGATTTTTTCCGCACTTGTTGTGCTAATCCGGCTGCACCCGTAGGCGACTTCCGCACGGATAGTCTTCGCGATAGACTTAGATTTTTTCCGCACTTGTTGTGCTAATCCGGCTGCACCCTTAGGCGACTTCTGCGCGGATTTGTCGCACGCGAGGGTAGCTAGCGCTTAGCCTCGCGGTGACCTCGTGGTGGTCGAATGTCGAAGACCGTCATCGCGGTCTTTTTCGACGCATGTCTTTTTGCGGGGGATTTTTTACGCATATATTACATGGCTCCGCCTCGTTAAAAACCTCACCCCCTGGGAGGAAAAGAGTGCGGGCCGGTGCAAGATTGTTTTTGCAAATTACAAGGGCGAAGACAGCCCTGAAGAATCAAACAAAAAATTTGCGGAGGTTGTCAATGTTCCAGGAATGCTCCAGGTCCTCGCCGGTTTGTGTTGTGAGCCTGTATGCGCTGGGGGAGGCCTTCGTCTTGACGATGAAAGGGCCCTCCCACCAGGGCTCCAGCTTGCCCCTTGACTCCGTCCGAGCTGTCCGAATGAGCACGAGGTCCCCCTCGCTGAACTCCCTCGGGGTGACTGAGTGGTCGCGCCATGCTTTGGTCTGGGCTTGATACTTGTTCAGAGCTTGTAGGGCGAAGACACGGTCTCCGTCGATGAGATCCTTTGAAGTCGGCTCGTCCACATCTGGGACGGCTGACGGGACCGTTCGCGGGGACCCGTGCTTTATTTCTTGCGGGGTCATGGCCTCCGATCCGTATAACAGACGGAAAGGAGTAAACCCGGTCGCCCTGCACTCAGTCGTGTTTAGTGCCCAGACTGCCTCAGGTAAGAAATCGCTCCATTTGCCCTTTTTTTCATCGAGGAGCATTTTTTTGATAGCTGTGAAGATTTTTCCGTTGGCGCGCTCCACGACCCCGTTGGACTGCGGATGATAGACTGAGGCGAAGGCAAGCTTGGTGCCAATGGAGAAACAGAAATCCTTGAAGTCTTGGTTATCAAACTGTTTGCCGTTGTCGACCGTTAACTCGGACGGTACTCCGAAACGGCAAACGATGTTCTGCCAGAAGAATTTCTGGGCAGTCTTCGATGTTATTGTGGAGACAGCCCGTGCCTCGATCCATTTGGTGAAGTACTCGACCGCGACGAAGGCGAACTTGAGATTCCCCTGAGCGGTGGGCAGGGGTCCAACAATGTCGAGACCCCAGCGCTGGAGAGGCCATGTGTGGGCGATCAGCTTTGTGTACTGCGAAGGGCCGCCTGGTCGAGGAGAGAACTTCTGGCAGGCTTCGCAGGACCGAGTGACCCGATTCGCGGCGCAAATCATTGCTGGCCAGTAGAAACCCTGGCGGATCACCTTAGCAGCTAGGGCCCTTGGCCCCGCGTGCGAGCCGCACGTGCCACTGTGGACTTCACGTAGGACCTGCATGCCTTCGGCCTCGGTGACGCACTTAAGCATTGGTTGGCTGACTCCTTTTTTGTATAGCTGGCCTTCAATCAGAGCGAAGTCCCGGCTTCGATGTCTGAGGCGCTTGGCCTCACTGATGTCAGCTGGGTGATAATACCCCTGCAGGAACAGGGTGATGGGTGCTCGCCAGTCTTCGGTCATGATGAGGTTGACTGTACGGTGGCCCTCGCTGTCATTGGTTATTTGGAGCCCTTCGGGGCTCCGGACTGCTGGCGTGCCGATGACGTGGAAGAACACGTCGGAGGGCAGAGTTTCGCCCCTGGCCGCGGCCTTGGCCAATGCGTCGGCCTCCTCATTCTTGGCCCGGTCCACATGCTGCACGGTGAACCCCTTGAACTGCCTCTCGAGACTTCGGATGGCCGCGAGGTACTGCATGAGCGCGGGGTCCTTGGCTGCATAGTCTTTGTCGATCTGGCCGGCAACTACCTTGGAGTCTGTTCTGATGATGCAAGTGGTGACTCCGAGGGCCCTCAGCTTGCGGAGGCCGAGGATGACTGCTTCGTATTCCGCTATATTATTTGTGCACCTGTCGGATTCCAGATTGAAGCTGAGTCGTGCTGCATATCTGTGCTTGACCCCGACTGGTGATGTTATGATTGCAGCGACGCCTGCCCCCGCATGGCACCATGCGCCATCGCAATGGATCGTCCAGACCTTCTCTGTGGTCGGGTCCGGCTGTGTTACTGGCCCGGTCCAGTCGACGACGAAGTCTGCCAGGACTTGCGATTTGATGGCTGTCCTGGGCTCGAAGCTGATGTGGTAGCCGGAGAGTTTGGCTGCCCACTTGGCGATCCTTACCGATGCCTCCGGGTTTCTAAACAGTTCGCCGAGCCCCCTATCTGAGGTGACACGGACCTTGAATGCTTCAAAATAATGGCGCAGCTTGCGCGAGGACATAACGACTGCGTAGGCGATCTTCTCCAGCTCTGTCATGTTGCATTTGGACGGAGTCAGGACCTCGGAGACGTAATAAACAGGGCACTGTCTGACAGCGCCTTCGACTGTCTGCTCCTGCACTAGTGCCGCGCTGACCGCGTGCGGCGAAGCCGCGACATAGAGCAATAAGGGGAGCGAGGAGTCGGGGCTCGTGAGGGTGGCCAGCTCCGTTAAGTACTGCTTTAATGAGGCGAAGGCCGCTGCTTGCTCCGGCCCCCAAGCGAAGTCTTTTGCGCCGCGGAGAGTTTTGAGGAAAGGAAGACTTCGCTCGGCCGACCTGGAAATGAATCTGTTGAGAGCAGCCAATCTGCCTGTCAGACGCTGGACATCCCTGGTGGACTGCGGAGGCGACATGTCGATGATGGCCTGGATCTTGGTTGGGTTGGCCTCGATGCCGTGGTGCGACACCAGGTAGCCCAATATCTTGCCCTGGCGAACACCGAAAACGCACTTTTCCGGGTTTAAGCGGAGTCGTGCGTCTCGCATGTTTGCGAATGTCTCGGCCAGGTCGGCGAGGTGGTCCTCCTTATTTTTGCTGGCGACGATGATGTCGTCCACATATGTAAATATATTTCTGCCGACCTGGCCCTCGAGTACTGTTTTGGTGAGTCTGGAGAATGTGGACCCGGCGTTCTTGAGACCCTCCGGCATTCTGATGAAGCAATAAGTGCCGAAGGGTGTTATAAAACTGGTGCTGGCCTTGTCTTCCTCCTTCATGTATATCTGGTGATAGCCGGAGAAGCAGTCGAGGAGAGACATGACCTCGCAGCCGGCCGCGCTATCGACTATTTTGTCGATCCGTGGCAACGGGAAATTGTCTTTTGGGCAGGCCTTATTGAGACTGGTGAAGTCTATGCACATCCGCCATTTCCCGCTTTTTTTCTGCACCATTACAACATTGGAGAGCCATGTGGGATAAGCCACTGGCTCAATGAATTTAGCCTCTAGGAGGCGGTGCACCTCCGCCTTGGCGGCCTCTGTCTTTTCATCGGACATTTTGCGAAGCTTTTGCTTTCTTGGTCGCACCGAGGGGTCGATCCCCAGACTGTGCTCGATTATGGATCGGCTGACTCCGACCAGGTCGAGGGCGGACCAGGCGAAGACATCTTTATTTTTGGCCAGGCAGCAGAGAAGCTTCTCTTCTTCATGCGAAGTAAGGTCTTCGCTGATAGTGACTGTCTGCTTGGGCGTGGCCTGATCGAGGGGGACAGTCTTGGTCCCATCCTGACTCTGCAACTGAGCCTTGGCGTGCTGCTTGTCAGTGGGGCTGGCGGGCGCAGGGACCTCGCACTGTGTCGTGAGACAGTGCACGTTCCTCTGACCAGGCACGAAGTCCCGCTCTATGTTGCGCGCAGCTTGCTGGTTACCGCGGACCGTAATTACGCCTAGAGGGCCTGGTATCTTCATGCACAAATACAGTCCGTGGATGGCAGCTTCAAACTTATTGATGGAGCCCCGACCCATGATGGCGTTGTATGGATATACCATATCCACGATGTCAAAAGTCACTTGCTCGCTTCGGGCATTGGGTGCTACACCGAAGGAGAGGGGCAACTCTATTTTGCCGACGGGGAAGGTGCCCTTGCCGCCGAAGCCATACAACGGGTTGTCCGAAGGCTTGAGCAGGCTGTGGCTGATGCCCATGCGATCGAAGGCATGGAGGAAGATGATGTCCGCCTGGCTGCCATTGTCGACGAGGACCTTGTGTAGGTCCCAGCCTGCCACGCTGCAATTGATGACCATGGCATCGCAGTGGGGGGCGCTGCGCAAGTCGACGTCCCGTTCGTCGAAGGTGAGCGGTATGTGGGACCACTTCGTCTGCACAACTGGGCCCATGACAGCGACATGGTTTACGCTGCGGTAGTGGTCCCGCTTCTGCCGCTTGGTGTCGAAGTCGGTGCTGGACCCCCCAGTTATCATATGAATGACTCCGCGATAAGGTTGATCGGCGAAGTCTTCCTGTTTTGGGGCGTGGGGGATGTTTTGTTGTTGCTGGTGTGGTGGTGGAGGCGGAGGATGTACGATTTGTACTTCCTGATGATGTTGGTAAGCGTGGTGCGGTGGATGCGGGGCGGGAGCGTGGATATATGGTGGAGGGGGTGGCTGGTAATTATGCGCGACAATTCTGGGGTTGTTGGCTGGCTGCGCCCTCGCCATTCTGTCTCTGGTGGCCTTTACTTCGGGGCAGTCTTTAGTTTGGTGGGCGCAGTCTTCGCCATGGAAAAGGCAGTAAAATCGGCGCGGCGGAGGGGGTGGCTGCGCACGCCCTCGGCCCCTGCCGCGAGTTCCACTTCCGCGGCCCTGGGGGGGATATTCTTGGCGACGAAGGGGGTCAGCGGCCGGCTGCTGGTTGGCGATGTTGTGCACTTGCTGCTGACCGCGGCCATCCCGACCGGAGTCTGGCTGCGGAGTCCTTGTCCACGTGCGGCTGGACTGCGGAGCATCTTTTGGCTTCCGCTGGGACTCAATCTTGCGCTGGTGGAGCTCCTCGGACCTGGCGTACTTTTCAAACAGCTGGTATAACTCTTGGAGGTTCTTGGGCGGGTCCCTGATGCAATGGCTGTAAAGGACGCCGGCGCGAAGACCACTGATAGCATAGTGGATGGCAATCTGGTCATTGACTGAGGGTAGCTGTGACTTGAGGGTCAGGAATTTGCGGTAATATTCCCTCAGGGTCTCCTTCTCTAGCTGCTTGCAGAGCGAGAGCTCGGCCAGGGCGTCGGTGTCCGGGCGGTACCCCTGGAAGTTGAGGAGGAACTTGTCCCGGAGACTTCTCCAGGAATCGATGGACAGCGGGGGCAACCTGGTGAACCAGGTGAGCGCGGGGCCCTCGAGGGCGATGATGAAGGACTTCGCCATTGTGGCGTCGTCCCCCCCGGACGATGCGACGGCGACCTGGTAACTCATTATGTATTGAGCCGGGTCGGTGCTGCCGTTGTACTTGGGGTAGGTCCCAGCCCGGAAGTTAGCTGGCCACGGCGTCACTTGCAGGTGAGGCGCCAGGGGGCTTCGCTCATCGAGATAGTTGACCCCTTGGAATGGCGCGGCGTGCTGGAAAGTGAAGTCGCGCTGGGGGAAACGCGGGTCCCCCGGTTGCGCGCGGTGTTGCAGGGGTGGCCCATGCTGCAGGCCGGGGTGGCCCTCGCGCGTGTCTTCGTTTTGTGCGCGCTGCTGGAGGGATGATTCGTGCCGCGGGCTGAGGTGGCCTTCGCGCTGCATCAGCGCGATCTCCCGCTCGAGTTCCTGGGCCTTGTGTTCTTCGTCGCGGATCATCTGCCGCACTTTGGCGAGTGCGGACACACGCTGGCGCTTGGCCTCCAGTATCTCCTTCTGCCTCTGGAGGTTGCGGTTCTTGAGGCGCAGGGCGCGCAGCTGTAGCTGTTCCTCTGCTGAGATGCCGAGGACCTCACCGTCCTTGGCGAGGTCCGCGCCCTCCGGTGGTGCGAAGCCTGAGGGAGGTGCGAAGCCTGGGGGAGGTGCGAAGCCTGAGGGAGGTGCGAAGCCTGAGGGTTGTCCCTCGGGGTCGCAGGTGCGGAGGGTGTCGTCTTCAGTGGCCTCTTGGTGGGTGGATTGGGTGAGGGCGAGGGCCTTGCCCTTTCTTGCGGCGAGCAGTGCTGCCTTCGCAGCCTCGTCAGCCTTCGGGTTAGCTCTCTTGGGTGCCATCGCGGGTGGTTGTCTCGTAGCACGAACGGTGGGCGCCAAATGTTGGGGCTGTCTCTCGACAGCAAGGAGATCCAACACGGGTGAATGGAGATGGCAACAGGGCACTCGCGCGTGATGGCAAAAGCTCTGTTAATCTGGCCTCTCACGGGCACTGTGCGGGGGTATTTATAGGTATCCGAGTGCACGGCGCCTTGCGTTAAGGACGCATGTGCCCTCAGGTACCTAGTTTATCCCCAGAATATTCCTATAAAGCGGGGTTACAAGTTGTAATTACATGTACGCCTTTACAAATTAGGCCCGTAACACAACCGCGGCCACGCAGGGCCTGTTACAATGGGCCCGACCTCATGTGGGCCTCGGAGCCGACCGAGGCCGCGCCGTAGGGAGGCGTTGCCGCAGGCCTTCGTCTGGTGCCGAATCGAGCGAAGGGTCTCCATGTTGTCCCTGGTGTCGATCAAGCGAAGGGTGTCCCTGCCTGCTTTGCCTGTCAGGGCGGGGGCTAAGCGGTGGAGACTTCGGGCGAAGGGTGGCGTTTCTGCCTTCGCTCCAACACTCTGCAACAACCCGAAATTCGCCCAGCGCAATCTAGCATGGACTATCTGGATTCATGACACATTGAGGCCTAGTTTCTCCGAAGGTTAAACTCAAAGGGCTCTGAACTAGCTTCTCCTTCTCATCTACTTTGACATAAAACCATTCACTCTTCCAGCCAACTGGCCATTTTGTACGATAACTGATAAATGGATACTTGGCATCTTTCCGATATGCAAAATTGTAGCAGCCAAAATTATCATGTAGCCCGTCTTCTCTAACTTTTGTCTGGTAATGAAGCTCGTGTGCCCGGCAAAAACCTTCGGCAAGTGGCTCTGCCTCCTGGCTTCGGAGTGCCCAGATGTAAACACTAAGCCTAACAATGGCATTAGGAGTTAACTGATGAAGGTGAATCCCAAATCTCTCTAAAACATCTGCAATCATCCCATGAAGGGGAAATCTTAACCTCGCTTTAAAGAAGCTCTTAAAAACCACTACCTCATCTTTTTCAGGCTTCGGGGTAATCTCTTCTCCCCCGAAGCGAATCAGCTCCTTTTTGTCTTCACTGAAATAGCCTAACTTCAGTAACTTAGCCATGTCACCCTCAGTAATAGTAGACTTCCCAAACTCTAGGTGGCTGGGTTTAGATGGCATCGCACCGTACTCATCCTCAGATTCATTTTCTTCAACGTCAGCTTGTTTTGCTTCGGCAGCAGATATATCCTCTGATGTTGCCAGCCTAGACCGCCTCATTGCTTCGGAAATAGGAACAGTTTCAGTGGCTTCGACCTCGTCTCCCTCACACTCAATCCTGGCAGTGGAACATAATCTAGCCATTTGATTATGAATTCCTAAAGTTTTTTGAAATTAATAACCTTTTTTCCGAAGCTCTTCTTGTAACGAAGAAGAATCCAAGGTGGTGCTTCGTTTGAGTGCAAGGGTCAAGCTCCGGCTATGGTTAAATTCCTGGCAGCAAAACAATGCAATAGCAATGAATGCTGTGGTAACTTCACACCTACTCGTCTGTTTATATAGTGCTGCAGGTAAGAAGGTGAATCGTCAAGTCTCCTACACTGGACGAACAGTCGCCCGCACCCACTGAACGGTGGGCCACAAAACCCGAGAAGGTAAATATGCATGGTGGGACTACTCCGCGCTCGGAAGTTTTATCGTTTCCCGGCAACAAGCTCAGGGAAGGTGTTTTTCGGACCTTCGGCTACCCGAAGCCTAAGAGACTTTTTCACGGATCAAGCTCGTTATGAAAACGATCTAGCACCGCGAAGGGACTACTGTTGGGGCCATGCTTCGTCGCCGAAGGTCCCACAGGAAGAAACACCTTCGGCAAACCCGTTTAAACGTAGTACCGAAGCTACCACTCATGAAGCTTCGGTACTATAACGTATCTGAAGACGAAGGTTTGAACCGACATAAAGATGAAATGACTTCATAGTCCATAAGGGTCTGAGTCATAATTGTAATCTTTTGTAAGGGGCATGACTGTAATTTCTCATAGGCTGCGCCCTGTGCCTATAAATAGATGAACAATACTCCTTTACTGTTCACGCGATCTTGTAATTTCTGGCACGTTACACTTGAATTATTGCTTTCCACCAAGGTGAAGGTATAAATGTGCGCAAATATTATATTTTAATACCTGTATATTCAAATGATGAAATATTCAAATACACTTTATATTATATATTTCATTTCTTATTGTTCTTTGTTTTACAAGTATGATTACGAAGATCACATCTTCGTAATGACCTACTCTTGACCTTCGTCCGAAGCTCATTAAATCCTTGAGGAGATAATGCTTCAGCGGGCGAAGGACATTTATACTTAACATTTTTGTGTTGCCTAGTTCTTGATTCATAGCACTTGAGAACAAGTCTCCAACAAGAGGAATATGTACCTTTTAACATTTATAATCATAGGAAATTTACTTCTTCATATTGATATTTCTTCACACAGAATTGATTAACATAACTTAGAAGCATATCAATATGAGAACATATATAGCAAAGGCATGAGTTAGATTCTAATGGACTAGTGCACATATGAAAGCAAGATTGTATGCACTTTTAGTTGATTTAAGTCAAATAAGGAATCTAACCTTCACATTGGTAGATTATGATAGTTTGGAAGAAATACCAATTGATGGGAACAATCATTGTTTGGATATTGATAAGGAGATGAGTCCACATACCTTTGCTTTTACCTTTCTTTCTTTACGTGAAGAGCAACCTTGAGGCTTGTGTTTTTTTCAATAAATTGAACATGCACTCACTCTCTTGTAGATTTTCATAAATGTGCTCAAGAGAGATGTCATTAGTAACACAAACACTAGTTTCCTATTTAGTAAACATTTTGGGTAGGAATGACAGGTAGATTACTAAAACATGGAAACTTGTTAACATGAACTAGATTATCCCATAAATGATATTATGCATAGTTTTAACTCATAAAATAAGCATAGTTAATCTCTCAAGATCATGGGAACAAATCTAATTCATAACATGGAGAGCGATTAATGTAGAAGAATCATATCCAATTTAAGCAAGAAGAAATACATCACAAATTATTGGGTTGATTTTCTTTTTATGTTAGAATACACATTCCATAGAGAAACTCATTCTCTAGACGTGAGACTACTTAAGTTACTGAGACAAAAGCATTAGTCTCACGATTCTAGTCATAGAGAGAACTTTTCTTTTATAAGAGTCCTAAGGATTTGAATTCCTTACACCTTATTCTTGGAATATCTCTCTCTATGTCTAGAACATGGCAAAAATAAGATCACTAATGTAAAACATGCCATAAGATACTTACAACAATTTAAAGTTTGTAGATTGCCATAATATAGAAGTGATGAAAACGCAATCTACCATATGAGAGGAACTTTCTCCAAAGAATGGTGACATAATTTAACAATATTCTTAAGTGCTTCTTTTTTCCATGTGACTACACAAGACACAAGAGAAATGATAATTGAAGATACTTGCACTTAAAGACATAAGTGTTACCATCCTTTGGCTTTCCTCCATGTTGTAGGCTTTGATTTTCCACACAGGATAATCCTTTATTCCCAACAACATTAATATCTTGCTTGAGATGATATGATTTTTAGATATCATAATTCAAAATAACTTTGGGTCAATCTTAGAGACATTTGAAAGGGAAATGGCATCAACATTTCCTATAATCGATTTTGGTGTTTGATGACCATCACAAACCTTATGGACTAACTAGTTTGCCTACTTGATATTTTTCTTAGGTGCACAAAGTTCATATACACATATAAGGAAAATGGACCTTGGCAGAATTATACAAGTTTGGAGCAAAACAGAATTGCACCAGCCTGCGACGCACCGGACTGTCCGATGTGCACCGGACAGTGTTCAGTGCCCAGGCTGGAGCACTCCGCGAACTGGCCGCTCTCGGGAATTCTCAGCGCTCGTCCACTAAAAATGACTGGACTGTCCGGTGTGCACTGGACTATCCAGTGAGACCACGAGTAATGGTCATCTTCGCCCAATGGTCGACTGCGGTTGACTACGCTGCAGTTTGCAGCATCAGAAGTCAAAAGACATTCTGCAACGACAGGTTGCACCGGACTGTCCGGTGCACCACAAGGACAGAAGACTTCAACAGTCAATAGCTCCAAACCCCAATGGTCGGCTGACGTGGCACGCACTGGACCGTGAACAATAGAGTGTCCGGTGCACACCAGACTGTCCGGTGTGCCCATCGACTGATAGAACAACAAACGGCTAGAATGTCGGTTGGGGCTATAAATACCCCCCAACCACTACCATTCAAGTCATCGAAGCCTTCCACTCTCAAAATTCAATACAAGAGCAAAGAATACACTTCAAAGACATATTCAAAGCCTTTGATCCTCTCCAAGTTCCATAATCAAGTCAAGTGATCAAAAGTTTTTAGTGACTTGAGAGAGGGTGATTTGTGTTTCTTTTGTTGCTCTTGTTGCTTGGTTGCTTTCTTCTTCTCCTAATCTTTCCAAGTGTTTTGTAAAGCAAGCAAGAGACACCTAATTGTGTGGTGATCCTTGTGGGGTCTTAGTGACCCATGAGATTAAGAAGAAGCACTCGACCGGTCTAGGTGACCGATTGGGAGAGGGAAAGGGTTGAAATAGACCCGGCCTTTGTGGCCTCCTCAACTGGGAGTAGGTTCATTAGAACCGAACCTCGGGAAACAAATCACCATGTCCATTTGTGTTGATCTTCATCACTCGATTTGTTTCTTTCCTCTCCTCTTTCTCTAAAAGTTCTCTTGCTCACATTGTGTTGAGTTGGCTCCCAAAGTTATCCGCATTGATTGAGCAACTCATAGCAAGAAGAACTATCTTCCGCACTCTGAATTCACTATTATTTATTTCTAACCCTAACCCCGGGTGAAGTGTGTGTTCAAAGTTTATAATTTTCAGGTTTCGCCTATTGACCCCCCTGTTGGGGGGCTTCCTTTTTCGAAGGTCCTCAAAAACGTGACTGACCATATGTTTTCAGTATGACATGGGTTATTACAGGAGGTTTTAGCTTCGGCATAAAGGTCTTCTCTCATGGCAAAGACATATGATGTGAAGATGTAACCCGAAGGTGATAAGAATGGTCGCCGAAGCTGTAGCCGAAGAGCTTCAGCTTAATATGGTGACAAAGACCAAATATGATACTGACCGAAAAGGGAAAAAGACTATTTAGTCCTTAATGATTCATGTTATGATTATAAATAGATGTCAGGGACATAAATGTACTTCTACTCGGGTTGCGTCCCGTACCTATAAATAGATGACAGTAGCACCGTACTGTCCACGCTGAATTATAATCACTCTCTTGCGTCTTCACCTACGAACAAGCCGAAGGTATCAATGTAATATGAATTCTATCAATATTCATACATGTTTTATGAAGTGCAAATATGAATGAATTAACGAGATGCAGTTACTATCTTCATCCTTTTGCATTTCTATTTACATATTAAATGATGAAGGTATGTCCTTCAAGGCCTTCGTCTGATGAACATTATACCCATGCGAAGATAATGCTTCGAAAGATGAAGGTCCATAATAATTAACAATTGTGTTGCCTTGTTCTTGATTCACAACATTTGAGAACAAGTGACCAACATTGGCGCCCACCGTGGGTGAACTCAAACGACCACCTTTGGCAAGCATTCACCTTCGTCATGCCGCGGAAGAAGACAACAACGCCAGGGGGTGCTCTGCAGCCACTGCACACAAATCAGGAGACACTCTCACTATGAGAAGCTAGAAGCCAGAAGAGAAAGGCTACCAGCCCAACACCTCAAGAGGAGGAGCTGGACTAGGAGATCAGGGACATGGAGGCTATTCACCAACAAGTGCAAAGGAAAAGAGAAAAGATGCTTCGGTTAGCCGACCTTCAGAGGAAGATCGACGAAGCTACCGAGGAAATGTGTCACATTACTCAGGACGACCAAGGTCGAGGGCCCCAACACCAGGAGCTTCGTCAAGAAAGCCCAATCAATGATGATGAATGGTATGACGACTTTCATCATGGTAACTTTACTTTTGATGATGCTTCTCCTCTAGAAGCAGAGTTGTAGGCTACCCCGTGGCCACCATCTTACAAGCTACCACAATTTTCCATATATGATGGGCACTCAAATTCGAAGCAGTTTCTGATGAGTTACGAAGCAACTATATCCTCATATGGGGGCAACACTGCTGTCATGGCAGTTAGAAGTGTGGCCCAAACATGGTATTATTCTCTTCGGCCGGGGACAACCACGTCGTGGCAGAAGCTGAAGGATATGCTAGTCACTAGCTTCTAGGGTTTCCAGACAAAGCCGGTCACTGCCCAAGCTCTATTCCAATGTACGCAGGACCATGAGGAGTACTTGTAGGCATACGTCTGAAGGTTCTTGTGACTTAGAGCTCAATCGCCTATAGTGCCTAACGAGATTGTCATTGAAGCCATGATCAAGGGGCTCAGACCAGGACCAACGGCGCAATATTTTGCAAGGAAGCCACCGCAAACCTTGGAGAAGCTTCTCCAGAAAATGGACGAGTACATCAGAGCCGACAATGACTTTTGGCAGAGAAGGGAAGAAGCCTACAGATACTCCGAGATGACTAGGGGCTTCAGAGGAAGACTCCACCCTAGGCATGTCAGGACGATCCATAATCCTAGCTCAAGCGACGACAGGGGAAATCATACTCAAGGGCATCAGCATAGCTCCCAATCATCAAGGGCACAACAAAACTTCTTCAGGTCACCAGCTCCAAGAGGCAGAGGGGGAGAAGCTTTGGAGGAAGATATGGTAATCAGCCTAGGAGACTGTTCTGCCTATTTTGTGGGGGAAGATAAGGGACACACGACAAGGACGTGCCAAGTCACAATCTAGAAATAGAAGGAAATCACTGAAGCTGAAGCACGCCAGAACCCACCGAAGCAAGTCTTGTATATTGCTTCATGCTATTCTCCGTATATCCCAGAGTATGTGGGCAATCAACAGCCTACGGCTTCTGTCGCTTCGGCGAGTCAATCCCAAGCCTCCTAGGCTCAGTTGCCACCACTGCCACTACTGGCGCCTGCCTTGGTTCATAACCAATAGCCAGAAGGACCATAAGGGAATGAGAGCTAAGTTACCACCTAAGTGAAAGGTGAAGAAGCTCCAAAGTCGTTCCTAAGGGGATGCAGAGCTTAGCTCCAAAGTCGTTCCTAAGGGAATGCAGAGCTGAAATACCACCTAAGTAAAAGGTGAAGAGACTCCAAAGTCGTTCCTAAGGGGATGCAGAGTCTGGGCGTGTATTTGTGTGGGTTTTTATCTTCGGCATAAACATCATTTTGCATCATACCATCATATCATATCGCATAGCATCACATCATACATCATTTTGCATCAGCAAAAAGCCGTGGAGAAGAAGGAAAATTGCTCCTTCAAAAATACCTGTCGGATCATAAAATAATGTGCTGTAGCATAAGATAAGCCATCGGCAGATATATTTTTACACAGGAGAGGAATCTTCATCAGCAGTATTACTATGCAACAACCATGGCAAAATACTCAGTATTGAATCGATAGAAGGGGAATATTTTTCTTCATGAAGCATGAAAAGAAGGGAAGGTGTTTTTTTCGCCAGCGGCTCAAAAACGGTATGTACAGAAGTTTCATGCATCACAAAGAAATATATTACATCAATGTACACACAAATTGTTTACAAGTGTTTCTTGCAAGACTAGGGATCATGTTCAACGACATTAAACTAGCAAAAATACAAAGTTCTAGTCTTCATTTAGGACCTTCTCGTCAGCTTCGTTTAGCAGCTTGTTGACAACTTCGTCAACAACTTCATTAGCAATTCTAATAGTCTCGAGCGCTTCCTTCAGGAACGGGTCGGCTTCTAGATCATATGGCTCCGGAGGGGGAGATAGTTCAGCTGCACCGTAGTATATGTTTGTTAGTTCCGAAGCTAAAACAGATTACGAAGCTGAACCACAACAAATGCATACCTATAAGTCTAGCTCGCTCGGCAGCTTCTTCAGCCCTTCTTGCCTCTTCCGAAGTATCATGAGATTCATTTTCTTTTCTTCTGATGGCTTCATCGGTGACTTCTCGTCCACCCTTCAGCCATACCTTGGAGTAAAATTTCCCACTTAGTGCAGAAGCTTCGGCTGAAGGGTTTTTTATGTCATCGGCTGAGAGAGCAAATTCTGGCTGAACAACAGCCTTGGCATGATCACAGCCGACCTTTCCAGAATTGATGCAGCCCCGCGGGCACCGGCGAAGGCACAAAAATCCCCTCTGTCACTGAGAATCTCTTCAAAAGCTTCAGCCTCGCCACTTATCCACTGGATAACTCCATCAGGGTCACCACGGATGAATTTTTGCTCGGAGGAGAAGGCTCCAACTTTAGCAAAGCTGCTCTTTAGATTTTTTGCATTCCATGGATATCTCATAACATTTTTCTTTGGCAGCACGAAGCTCATCGGCATTCTTTTGTGCTCTTACTCTTTCGATTTCACATATCTCATGCTTCACCACTTCAACTTCAAATTTTTTAGTTGCTTTAGCAACCTCTCTCTTTTGATCTTGTACTTCGGCCTCGTGAGCTTCAGCTTGAGCAGAAAGCTTGGCCTTGTTAGATTTCAGTCTATCCACCAAGGAGAGTAATATTTTATCCTTTTCAAGAGCTTCGTTTCTTAACATGATAACTTCTGAACGAAGATTCCCAAGAGCTATTCGGCAGCTCTCATCCTCTCCTTCTTTCTGTGATGGAACCTCCCAAGTTATTAGGCCCAACTACAGTTGTCCTTGTTCAACGGACCTTAGACAACCTTGTAGATGCCCCTGAATTACTAGAAAAGTTTGGTATCTGCTTTTCTTACCTTTCCCATGAGCGTTTCACCAGTCACGCAGACATTACAGAACATCGGAGATACAGAAATGCAGAAGCGATTACATAACTTACATATATTTGAAAGTAAGATAAAGTTAGTTATTATAGACCAGCATATAAACACGAGTGCAGAGTACTTATTATTACAATACCAAGGGAGGCAAAAAAAACTCCTCCCGCTAAGTTCTTACATAAAAGTTTTTATGGAGGACTAGGTCCTCCCGCAGCTTCATTCTTGCTTTTCTTCATTTGACACCACCCTGGTACAAAAGCAACAAAAGTTTGTTGCATCCTCACCTAAAAACAATAGGGAATAGAACCCTGAGTATGGAATTACTCAGCAAGTCTTACCCGACTAAAGAAAAGACTCTCAAGGGTATGCTGGTTATAAGGGAGTCAAGGTAAGGTTTCTCAAAGATCAAAGACTCTGTTTGCAGAACTGCTTACTAAAAGTGTGTCCTTAAAAATCCAGTTTTATTTTCAGGTTAGGTAAAATTACCTGCATCTAGAGTTCTTTCTACCCTAGTTCAAACACTTGCACTAGCCAATTTCTTAACAAACATTTCATTCATCTTTACTGGAGTTCTACGTATAGGGTAGTGACCAAGTCTTCATGACCGCGAAGGTACGGCGATCCGAATCGTTTATACTCAGCTGAGGATCTCCAATCACACGACATATGTAGCACTTAACCCTTGCATATGTCAACCCGCCACCGGGGTTCTTAAGACCAGATTAGGTTCACGCAAACCGAGAGCACAGATACACCACCGTCCAGCCTCTTGCCACGGAGGGTACACGCTACTCTCGCCACCGCTCCACGCCCATTCCGTGTTATCTTATTCTGGTCTTAGTCTACCCGAGGCAAGGCTTACCCATGACGAGGCATGTGACCAGTTAAAGGGTCCTTGGTCAGCAAGCCTACATCGAGACAGTCCTTAATCGACTCAGACGGAGACACTACACCGAGACTCTTTTTCTCGTGCAAGTCACCCGCCCAGTCTCAGCTTAATCATTTCAACCCAAAGTTTGGTACCTGGCAGAGGTACATCTTTTCCGATGTTGAATCCATCACGTTTTATTTTCAAAAACATGCTTCCCACTTTGCCAATCATCTTTTGTAAAACAAAACCTTTTGTTTTACTAGAGCAATTCTAAGCATAGTAAAACCTTTTGTAAAGATAGGGTTTCAAGGAAGGTAATCAAGTTCAAGGAAGGAAATGCAGGAATTGTTTAAGCATTCAACTCCTATTACCTAATGCATCAATCAAGTGAGAAAGATTTTAAAAACATCAAGGAAGGTGGCAAATGCACCGGGGCTTGCCTTCGTTGATAGGTGAGTCAGGCTCGGACCCGCAGATATCAAGGTAGAAACAGTTTCGTGCCTGAGATTCCGAGGGTGGTGGTGGTGTCTTCTCTTCGATTACGTCGACTTCTTCTTTGTTTTCTAAAGATCACCGTATATATGTGTATATAAGAATGAATGCCATGTAATGCTCAGGAGAGTGCAAAGATAATAAGAATTTATTATCTAAGGTTCTTGAATACAATTTTCCTTCACGGTTCTCCGGAAAACTAGGGTTTCCGGAGTGAGTAAAGGAATTCAAAGGGCAGGGGTGGGGTTTGTGGGTTCTATATAGCAAACAAGGTCCAAATCAAACCAAACTCTACCCAAGGCTTCCAAATAATGTTTTGAGTTCATATAAAAAGTTTGGAAATTTTTGGAATTATTACCTATTTTCTAAAAATCCAGAAGCAATGCTTTAGGCTATTTTAAATAACCCAAAATTCCCTATTTAATCTAAAAATCATGAAACTATTTTTATTAAATTCTATGGAAAATTAGGAATCTAACAAAATTGGTTTGACATTTTTAGGATTTTTCTACCATTTTCTAGAATTTGTTTATCTCTAGCAGAAAAAGAAAAAGAAAAACTTGCAATAGTACTGGGCCGATTCTAGCCCAGACAGCCCAACAACACAGGGAATCAGGGCGCGCCCACGCCCGCGGTGGAAATTTCACAGAAAGGCCCTCAGGGTTTTTGCTAACTGGGAACGGGTTCCTTCACTGTTACTCAGAGTCACTGACAGTTTGCACTAAGGCCCTTGAAGTTCTATTCCTTTACCGACTGAAGTCCACGACGGCGAGCAGTACAGGGCTGTGCTCCGGCGAGCTAGACTGACCGGAGAAAGCCAAGACCGGCGCTCCCGAGCAGCGGACCTGGAATTGAACCATTCCCGATCACTTCCCCTAACTTAATTTCAGAAATGGTGATCCAATTCGCTCTGGCCGCGGTGACCGAGGGTGTTGCGGACCGATGAACGTGTTCCCGGTGATTGGTGGCAATTTAGTTCAATCAAATGGGTCGACGAGCACCTAAGGTCACTCAAACACAAGAGTAGCAGGGATGAACTAACCTGTATCGCACTGGCCACGGCGAGGTGCTTTTCACAGTGGCGGAGACTTGATTTGGGGGAAGTTCAAAATTGGGGCTCATTGGCGATCGACTGAGGATGATTCTTGGTGGCTGGGTTCTTGACTACCCTACGGAGCTGGCGGGGGCTTCAATTTATAGGGATCAACGGCGGTGGCCAGGAATTTCAGTGGGGACGCGCGGTGGTCAGAGGAGGGAGAAGAGCACTAGCGCAGTGGCTTGGTGTCCTACGCCGTGGCAATCGCTCTGGTGATCAATGGAGAGCGAGAGCAGGCTACGGCGATGCGGTGGAAAGAGTTAGACACGCGGCGGACAACGGCAACGGCTTAATGGCGGTGAGAATCCTTATCCGAGGGCGGTGAGTGAGGGGAGAGGTACCGCGGCTAGCCGGAGTGACGTCCAGCTCACCGACGGCGATGATCCATCACCCCGCGACGCTATCCATCACTCCAGGCACGAATCCAGTCGCTGGTGACACGAATCACGGCGAAGAATCGGTCATCAGCGATGAGGACTCCCTGCGCTGGCGGTCTGATCCGACCAGGCACTGTACCATCGCGAGCTTCCATCAGAGCACCTGACAGCCAATGTTTGGGATAAATTTTCTCTCAAATTTCCATGGTAACATGTCCAAATCTCTGCAGCAAATTTGTGGAGCTACATACCAGCTACAATATTGTCATAGCAATCCTAAGCAAATTCTCACTGGATCTTAGTCGAACTGGCTCTCAAACTTGGATCAAAGTCACTGTTAGTCTGAGATTCAGACTGTATCAGCCTGACAGCGAGACTTTAGACTTAATTATCTCCAGTTTCTTCTTAACAACTATGCTTACACTCTTAAGCAAAGTTGTTCTCCTTTATTAGGTCTACAAGTTTGATGTGGTGACCTAGGGCAAATTCTTACTAATTTAAAAGTTATAAAGCTCCAAAATTGAGCTCATAACACTGATTTTCAAACTTAGGCTATAGAGGTCAAGTGGTACTTTTTGCAAATAAACCCAAAACTTAGGGTTTCACTTGCAAATACTTAATCTTGTGAATCATATGACTTAATATGCTTTAACATAGTAGTTTTCACACTTTAGTCCAAATGTGCACTATTTTTGCACATAGGCCCCTAGGGTTTAGATTTAGGGTTTTCCAGGGTTTCAATTAGGGTTTCTAGTATCTCGGGGGTATAAATGTGATTCAAATTCATTCTTAGGAGCATTTTATGACTATTCCACTAAAGCTTTTGGGTTTTCTCAATTTGGGTTATGTTTTTCCCATTTAAACCCTATTTAGGGTTAAGTATCCTATTCCAGGGTTTTATTTGCAAAACACCAGAACAATACAACTTGTTTGAAATTTTTACCTAGTAAATACACTCTAGGTGTGTCAAACATATGCAATGCCAATGTTTATGATGTCATGCTCAAGTTTTAGTTACAGTAACACCAGGGGTGTTACATCCTTCCCCCCATAAAAGAATCTCGTCCCGAGATTAAAAGTCCTAGGGTAAGTAATGGAAAAGGAAATGCTTCACATTTTTATTTCCTTATTTTTGGTACAGGGCAGGGGTGGTTTGGGACTCACTCCTTTATTACAACAATGTTGTACACTTTACAAATTACAAGTGGCTAAAAAGCCTGGGAAATTCTTATCTAAAAAGTCTTGAGTTTCCCATGTAGCCTCATCTTCGGAATGTTGGTTCCACTGTATCTTGTAAAACTTGAGAGTTTTTCTCCGGGTAATCCTGTCCTTTTGCTCCAAGACTCGAATAGGGTACTCTGAATATGTTAAGTCTGGTTCAAGGACAACATCTATCACGTCGATGGTTCGATCTGGTACTCGAAGACACTTCTTCAATTGGGACACGTGGAACACATTATGTACAACAGACAAAGTTTCGGGTAGTTGAATTCGATACGCCACTGGCCCATATCTTGCAAGAATGAGAAAAGGACCAATATATCATGGTGCAAGTTTCCCTTTGACCCCGAAACGTGATACACCCTTCATTGGCGAAACCTTTAGGTAGACTTAGTCTCCCTCAAGAAAATATAAGGGCATTCGTCGTTTGTCTGCATAACTCTTTTGATGGGTTTGAGATTTCTTCAAATTATGTATTATTCTCTGAACTTTCTCTTCGGTTTCTTTTACTAGGTCAGGCCTGAAGAAGTACCTTTCACATGGTTCAGACCAACTTAGCAGAGTACGACATCGTCGTCCATATAAAGCTTCAAAGGGTGCCATCTTGATGCTTTCTTGGTAGCTATTATTATATGAGAACTCCGCTAACGGTAAACATTCATCCCATTTTTGTGAGAAGTCTAACACACATGCCCGCAGCATATCTTCCAGTATCTGATTTACCCTCTCAGTCTGCCCACTGGTTTGAGGGTGATAGGCTGAGCTGTAGAGCAATTTAGTACCCAGGGATTTATGAAGTTCTTCCCAAAACTTGGACACGAATTGCGATCCACGATCTGACACTATCGTCTTCGGAATACCATGCAAGCTGAGAATACGGGCAATGTATAATGCTGCATAAGTGGCCACTGTGTATTTTGCCCTGACGGGTAGGAAGTGGGCGATCTTTGTGAGTCGATCAACGATAACCCAGATAGAATCATACCCTTTGGCAGTCCTAGGCAATCCCACAATAAAGTCCATACTTATGTCTTCCCATTTCCATGTGGGTATTGGTAGCGACTGTAATGGACCGGCAGCTTTCAAGTGTATGGCCTTGACACGTCTGCAGGTGTCACATCTAGCCACATAGCGAGCAATCTCGATCTTCATTTTCGTCCACCAATAATGTTGTTTCAGATCCTGATACATCTTAGTGCTTCCGGGGTGAATAGAATAGCGACTAAGATGTGCCTCATCAAGAATTTGCCGGCGGACTTCTTCATTCTTCGGCACAACTATGCGGTTTTTGAACCATACAACCCCTTGATCATCTTCTCAGAAACAATCGGCTTTTCCAGCCCTTATCTTCTCACATATATGTTTCATACCTTCATCATTCTTTTGTGCGTCGATTATCCTTTGCAGGATGACTGACTCCAGCTTCAAGTGATTTGAAGTCCCATGTTGAATTATACCCAGGTTTAGATTCTCCATCTCCTGGCACAACGTAATGTCAGAAGTCCCCATAGTTAGACAATGACATGAGGCCTTGCGACTAAGTGCATCTGCCACTACATTTGCTTTGCCCGGATGATAATGGATCTCCAATTCATAATCCTTGATTAGCTCGAGCCATCTTCTTTGTCTCATATTGAGTTCAGACTGGGTAAAGATATATTTCAAACTTTTGTGGTCTATATAAATATGATAGACATTTCCCAGTAGATAATGACGCCAGATCTTCAGAGCATGAACCACTGCAGCTAGCTCCAGATCATGAGTAGGATAATGCTCCTCATGCCGGCGTAACTGCCTTGAAGCATACGCAATTACTCGGCCTTCTTGCATTAATACGCAGCCGAGACCACTGCCAGATGCGTCACAATACACATCAAATGACTTGTTAATATCCGGTTGAGCCAATACCGGAGCAGTGGTTAATAATGTCTTTAATTTCTCAAAAGCTTCATTACAGTTTGAAAACCAATTGACTTTAGTATCATTCTTCAATAGACTCGTGATTGGCTTCACAAGTTTAGAAAAATCTGGTATAAATCGACGGTAATAACCAGCTAGTCCAAGGAAACTTCGGACTTGGTGAACAGTGGTTGGGGGTTTCCACTCCAAAATGTCCTTGACTTTGCTGGGATCCACCGCAATCCCCTTTGCAGATAACACATGTCCCAGAAATTGAATTTCTTCCAGCCAAAACGCGCATTTACTGAACTTGGCATATAATTGATGTTCTCTCAAGCGCGTTAACACGACCCGTAAATGTTGAGCATGCTCCTCTTCATTCTTTGAATATATCAAAATATCATCTATGAAAACCACCACAAATTTGTCCAACTCGGGCATGAATACTGAGTTCATCAGATAAGTGAAGTGGACAGGAGCATTCGTCAGCCCGAAAGACATCACCAGGTATTCAAATAATCCGTACCACGTAGTGAATGCGGTTTTTGGGATATCCTCGGGCTGAATACGGATCTGATGGTAGCCCGATCTGAGATCAATCTTGGAGAATACCCTCGCCCCGGTCAGTTGATCAAACAAAATGTCAATCCGCGGAAGAGGGTACTTGTTCTTGATAGTGACCTAATTCAGGGGTCGATAATCCACGCACATACGTAAAGTTTGATCCTTCTTCTTGACGAATATGGCGGGACAACCCCATGGTGACGAGCTTGGCCGGATGAATCCTTTCGATAGTAGATCTTGTAACTGAATCTTCAGTTCCGCCAGCTCATTTGGAGGCATGCGGTACGATCTTGTAGAAATGGGAGCCGTACCAAGCTTCAATTCAATTACAAACTCTACATCTCTCTCGGGTGGCAATCCAGGCAAATCCTCTGGAAAGACATCTGGGAACTCGCATACTACCGGAATATCCTTGACTTCGGGAATAATGGCTTCATAAACTCTGCCAGTAATTTTGATTGGAATGGGAATAGACAAGAGAATTTCTTCTTGATTATGACTCAACCTGATGGTTCTCTGCTCAGTGTTGAGGGTTGCTTTATGTTTGGCCAACCAATTCATGCCCAAAATCACATCTATGTCCTGGCCTTTCAGAATAATCATATTAGTAGGAAAGTCCCGTCCGGCCAATGTTATGGGCACTTGATAGGCCACTTCTCTAGTAAAAATTTGTCCCCCAGGTGACTGAATTTTAAACCCCTCTTTTGATTCATGGTATGAAATGCAGTGTTGCTCCACAAATTTCTTGCTGATAAATGTATGCGAAGCACCAGAATCAAAGAGAATAATTGCGGGATGATTGGCCACAAGGAACGTACCCATCATGACCGGTTCACCATCCGGTGTGGTGGCCACTTGCGTATAATATATGTGTCCCGTCTTCTTTGTATTTTTGCCCATAGTATTTCCCTTGGCTTGAGATGAATTCTCAGATCCTTGTGGATTGTTTGACTTGTTCTGCTTCGGATAAGGGCAATCCTTGATAAAGTGCCCAGATTTTCCACAATTGAAGCATCCTATCGATAAACTGGGAAGAGTAGGGAATCGAGTGCCATGGGCACCCGGCTGACTTGTTGTTGTAGGGGCAGTATTGGGACGGATGAATACTGGTTGTTTAAATGGGAAGGAGGGTGGACGTGCTGAAGAACGACCCTGATTAACATGCCGGATAACAAACCGTTGCCTTTTCTCAGGGCCCTGAGTATGCCTGTTTCCTCCACTCCCCTTGATCTTTCCAGAACTTGCATATTTAGATTCGACTGCCAGCGCTGTGCTGACAGCCCTTCCGTAGGTGAGGTCAATGCAAGTAGCCATTTTTCTTTGCATCCTATCATTCAGTCCTCGCATGAAACAATTCTTCTTCTTCAGATCGGTGTTAACTTGGTCGATTGCATACTGTGACAAATGATTAAATTTATTGAGATACTGATTAATAGTATCCCCTCCTTGCTTCAGCTTCATAAATTCTTCTTGTTTCATGTGAAGTACACCTTCAGGTATGTAATGTTCGCGGAAGGCCAACTTAAATTCTTCCCATGTTATCTGATGATTGGCCGGTTGAATGGCCACAAAGTTTCCCCACCAAGTGCTGGCAGGGCCACGCAGTTGCTGGGCTGCGAACAAGGGCTTCTGGGTTTCAGAACATCGCAGAAGTCCAAACTTTTGCTCGTTGACCCAGATCCATTCGTCTGCCTCTAAAGGGTCTTCGGCCTTGACAAACAGCGGTGGACGCATTTCGGAGAAGTCTAAATAAGATGTTTCACGGGGCCCTTGCGGATAGCCCCGACCGCCTTGTTGTTGAAATTGCTGACCCACCATTTCCCGTAGGAAATGGGTATTATCCGCTGTCGCGTTTACCAAGGCGGCGATAGCCTCGGCAAGTGTGGGAGGGACTAGAGGTGGATTCGGGGTGGACTCCCTCCCATTGGAGGTTCCGGCTGCATCCTGTGATCGGGTCTTGGACGACATCTGTGGCAACAAACATTTGGAAACAAATATAATATGCCAAAGAAAAACCATCCAATTTACATTACTAAAAAGAGTAATGTTACAGACTCGAAATTTTACAACAGGAGTACAGTACCCATTATACAATAACAGTACTAATTCTACAACTATACTATTCCTACTTCCTATCACTCTTAGTAGCTTCACTGTCGGGCGTAGGAGACCATTCGTCGACCAACTTCATGGAGGGAGGGGGCCTGAAAAGGTCCAATTCGCCACCAAAAGCTTCTCCTTCTTCATGAGAAGGTCCGACTTCTGTCCCGAAAGGATTTGCAGGTACACTGGGGTGCAATTGTGAGTACAGTACATGAACTTCTTCATGTAGGGTATTGCAATAAGCCTGCAGATTATCAATAGCTGAGCTAAGTTCTTCGACTCAGGCTCGAGCCTTTGCTTCCTTAGCCTAGACAAGCGAACGAGACTGAACCGCCCAGTCGAGCGCTAAATCTCGACCAGCGAGCTAATCCTGCAGGCGGCGGATGTGGCTTCTTAATTCATTTATTCTGTCGCCATCCACGACCCATATGTTAGTCCTGCGTTGAAGTTCCGCTTGAAGCTGATTCACTTGGGCTTCAAGATCCACGATCGGATCGTTACTCCCACTACTGCTATCCTCATGTCTGGGAGCGAGTTGATAACGGGGTACACCAATTGGGCCAATTGACTTGCGCGCGGTTTTCCTTGTGCGCGGCGGCATTTTTCTAAGGGGGAAATTTTATTAGTATAGTACTTAGCATGATGCATGTGTAATTATAGAATCAACCTTAGTTGATTCACACCTTCTATACATTGCACTTTTCCTATCTGGTCTTTAAAATAAACTCTTCAGAATTACTTAGATAAGAAAGAAAGAAATTTTCTAGATAAGCCGGTTAGAAAAATTCTTTTGAAGATGCCACATAATATCTACAGAGAAGGGCTTCGCTCCGATACCAGCTGTGACGGAACCTCCCAAGTTATTAGGCCCACCTATAGTTGTCCTTATCCAAGGGACCTCAGACAACCTTGTAGATGCCCCTGAATTACTTGAAAAGTTCGGTATCTGCTTTTCTTACCTTTCCCAAGAGCGTTTCACCCGTCACGCAGACATTATAGAACATCGGAGATACAGAAATGCGGAAGCGATTACATAACTTACATGTATTTGAAAGTAAGATAAAGTTAGTTATTACAGACCAGCATATAAACACGAGTGCAGAGTACTTATTATTACAATACCAAGGGAGGTAAAAAAACTCCTCCCGCTAAGTTCTTACATAAAAGTTTTTATGGAGGACTAGGTCCTTCCGCAGCTTCACTCTTGCTTTTCTTCATTTGACACCACCCTGGTACAAAAGCAACAAAAGTTTGTTGCATCCTCACCTAAAAACAATAGGGAATAGAACCCTGAGTATGGAATTACTCAGCAAGTCTTACCCGACTAAAGAAAAGACTCTCAAGGGTATGCTGGTTATAAGGGAGTCAAGGTAAGGTTTCTCAATGATCAAAGACTCTGTTTGCAGAACTGCTTACTAAAGTGTGTCCTTAAAAATCCAGTTTTATTTTTAGGTTAGGTAAAATTACCTGCATCTAGAGTTCTTTCTACCCTAGTTCAAACACTTGCACTAGCCAATTTCTTAACAAACCTTTCATTTATCTTTGCTGGAGTTCTACGTATAGGGCAGTGACCAAGTCTTCATGACCGCGAAGGTACGGCGATCCGAATCGTTTATACTCAGCTAAGGATCTCCAATCACACGACATATGTAGCACTTAACCCTTGCATATGTCAACCCTCCACCGGGGTTCTTAAGACCAGATCAGGTTCACCTGAACCGAGAGCACAGATACACCACCGTCCAGCCTCTTGCCACGGAGGGTACACACTACTCTCGCCACCGCTCCACGCCCATTCCGTGTTATCTTATTCTGGTCTTAGTCTACCCGAGGCAAGGCTTACCCATGACGAGGCATGTGACCAGTTAAAGGGTCCTTGGTCAGCAAGCCTACATCGAGACGGTCCTTAATCGACTCAGACGGAGACACTACACCGAGACTCTTTTTCTCGTGCAAGTCACTCACCCGGTCACAGCTTAATCATTTCAACCCAAAGTTTGGTACCTGGCAGAGGTACATCTTTTCCGATGTTGAATCCATCACGTTTTATTTTCAAAAACATCCTTCCCACTTTGCCAATCATCTTTTATAAAACAAAACCTTTTGTTTTACTAGAGCAATTCTGAGCATAGTAAAACCTTTTGTAAAAATAGGGTTTCCAGGAAGGTAATTAAGTTCAAGG
Source organism: Zea luxurians (assembly GCA_029449295.1). Lineage (NCBI taxonomy): Eukaryota > Viridiplantae > Streptophyta > Magnoliopsida > Poales > Poaceae > Zea > Zea luxurians. The sequence goes on from JAOPSE010000012.1 coordinate 95,693,882, forward strand.
AAGGAAATGCAGGAATTGTTTAAGCATTCAACTCCTATTACCTAATGCATCAATCAAGTGAGAAAGATTTTAAAAACATCAAGGAAGGTGGCAAATGCATTGGGGCTTGCCTTCGTTGATAGGTGAGTCAGGCTCGGACCCGCAGATATCAAGGTAGAAACAGTTTCCTGCCTGAGATTCCGAGGGTGGTGGTGGTGTCTTCTTCTTCGTTTTCTAAAGATCACCATATATTTGTGTATATAAGAATGAATGCCATGTAATGCTCAGGAGAGTGCAAAGATAATAAGAATTTATTATCTAAGGTTCTTGAATACAATTTTCCTTCACGGTTCTCCGGGAAACTAGGGTTTCCGGAGTCAGTAAAGGAATTCAAAGGGCAGGGGTGGGGTTTGTGGGTTCTAATTAGCAAACAAGGTCCAAATCAAACCAAACTCTACCCAAGGCTTCCAAATAATGTTTTGAGTTCATATAAAAAGTTTGGGAATTTTTGGAATTATTACCTATTTTCAAAAAATCCAGAAGCAATGCTTTAGGCTATTTTAAATAACCCAAAATTCCCTATTTAATCTAAAAATCATGAAACTATTTTTATTAAATTCTATGGAAAATTAGGAATCTAACAAAATTGGTTTGACATTTTTAGGATTTTTCTACCATTTTCTAGAATTTGTTTATCTCTAGCAGAAAAAGAAAAAGAAAAACTTGCAATAGTACTGGGCCGATTCTAGCCCAGACGGCCCAACAACACAGGGAATCGGGGCGTGCCCACGCCCGCGGTGGAAATTTCGCAGAAAGGCCCTCAGGGTTTTCGCTAACTGGGGACGGGTTCCTTCACTGTTACTCAGAGTCACTGATAGTTTGCACTAAGGCCCTTGAAGTTCTATTCCTTTACCGACTGAAGTCCACGACGGCGAGCAGTACAGGGCTGTGCTCCGGCGAGCTAGACTGGCCAGAGAAAGCCAAGACCGGCGCTCCCGAGCAGCGGACATGGAATTGAACCATTCCCGATCACTTCCCCTAACTTAATTTCAGAAATGGTGATCCAATTCGCTCTGGCTGCGGTGACCGAGGGTGTTGCGGACCGATGAACGTGTTCCCGGTGTTTGGTGGCAATTTAGTTCAATCAAATGGGTCGACGAGCATCACGAGCACCGAAGGTCACTCAAACACAAGAGTAGCAGGGATGAACTAACCTGTATCGCGCTGGCCACGGCGAGGTGCTTTTCACGGTGGCGGAGACTTGATTTGGGGGAAGTTCAAAATTGGGGCTCACTGGCGATCGACTGAGGATGATTCTTGGTGGCTGGGTTCTTGTAATACTCAAAATTATATACAAATAATAATAGAGAGTTATTCCCATTTTGTGTGTCTTATTTGCCCCATGAAAAAGAACATACCTATAATTAAGAGATGAACTAAAACAAATGATACAAAAAGAAAGTGCATCTTGTTGGAATTTTATGTGTTTGTGCATTACATAAAATAATAAGGATAATAATAATAAGATAATAATTACTAGAAGATGGATTAAACCCTAAATTGAAATTAGAGTTTGGAAATAAAAAAAAGAGAAAGGATACATATAAATAAATAAAATATATAAATAAATATTTTCAGACTTGGTATTGTTATTGCACAAATATAGTCGAGAATGAAGAGCCACAAAGTTTGAATTCAAATTGAAGTTTGAATTTGGAAAGAAGGAAAAGAAATAAAAAAAAAGAAAGCAATTTTGGACGAGTGGGCCTCTATTCCCTCAATTCAGCCCAGCCCCCTTTCATACCCGCGCGGCCCACTCAGCAGACCTGCGTGCGCCTGCATTTCCCTTCTACGGCCGACTGGGCCAACTCCGCGCGGCCCAAGTCTACGCGCGGCAAAGCGCTTGGCTCCAGGTGCTGGCGTATGGGCCCCACTGGCCAGCCTCTCACTTTCACGCACGTATCAAACACGGTCACTGGTTTATGGGACCCACTGTCAGCCCTATCCTCTTCCTCAAGTCCGAACGGGGGCGCTAAAACAGAATTCTGCCGAGATCTTCGCCGCTGCGTTCGTCGAGCGGTCTCCTCCGAATCGAGCTCTACTCCGGTATAAAATCCTAGACCACCTCATCCTATCCACATCCCATGCCGCCAGGATTTGGGATCTAGCGCCGGGGGGGGGGGAATCGACCTCGCCACGGGAGGGAGACCATGCCCTCTTCCCGCCACCATGGATTCCCGCCTGTGTGGCCAGCTGGGCACCGGGGGATGGCTTTGGCGCTTCAACAGCCAACAGGGATCATGCCCAGGGCCCGTGGGATGATGCGAGGTTGTCTGGGGGACGAATTCCTCGCCGGGGCGAGAATCTCGCCGCCGGGCCGCTGTCCAACGTCGCCAACAGCGCTCTGTCCGCTATCAACTCTAGTAAGTAGCCCCTGCTGTTCTTACTTCTCCTGTCATTGTATTGTGCACGCTAGTAGTCGGTTTGGGTGCCGGGCCGCGGATTCTTCATCGCCAAGCTAGATGCCGCCGCTGTCCATACCCGCCAGCACCGTTCCTCACCCACACTGGCGACTGGTGGCTTCAGGATTCCTCATCGGAGTTTGCTGCCCGCAGCTCGCCGTGACCCATGGTACCGGCATTTTCATTCCTGGTATGGTTACCCCATGAGTTTTCCCTTGGTCCCTGCAACGCGATGCACCACTTGGATTGGCACTCTGACGTGGGGGATTTGGCTTGCACATCACCGGTGGGGAGCGCCGCCGCACGATACTGCTGGCACTGTCATGCCATCGGATGTGCTGGTAAAGAAGATGGGTCCGTAGCCATCAATCGGCTATCGGATGGCCAGGATTAAATCATCACTTACCCCTTCGTGCCAGAAAATCATGACCATCGGATTCGACGGGAGCGGTGTAGATTAGTCGCTGGCTGGACAAATCTCGACCGCGGATCCAAAATCCAACGGTTGAGAGCCTGTACCGGTTCACTCAAGGGACGATCTAATCTGGACGGACGGTTATTGATCTAATGGCTAGAACAGGCCGATACCTCTTCGTCTTGGACAATTTACATAAGGGCCCCCGTCTTTAGTAAAAATAAACCCGCCATCCGCGCTGAGTAGATGTGAGTCTTGGGGAAATATACGAATTAGCCCCTAATCTTTTAAGAAATATTGATCCAGTACAGAACACTTAGGATATTCAGAAATTAATAAAGAAATAGGTTTTTAGTATAAAAATAAATCCATAAACTTGTTTAATCCGTATTTAATTCATACTAACTCCTTTTTAGTCCATTCCAGTTCCTATAATTTTGTAATATTATGGTTTATCATATAGTACCACTGTTTCACCTGAAAGTCACATTAAAATTTATATTCTAATTAATCCTATATCAAATACATAAAACCTTAGAAAAATCATAACTCCTTCGTTTTAACTCCGATTTGATCCGTTCAAGTTGCGTTAGTCTCGTACAAGCGCGTAGATTTTTATTACGCAATTTATTCTTGTGTTTGGTGTGATGTTAATTTTGCATACACTGTTTGTTTGTAATGCTACGACTAGCGTGAGGACACGAGTCACCCGAAGATCATCCTGATACCTGGAATCTCAAGGCCCAGGCAAGTTGTGCCCTTGATCACTTCTTTTTACCCACTCATGTTCTAATTAATCATAATGATCTGCATAGGTTAATTTTGATGGGACCCAATAGGTTACCCTAGTTTGATTATCTTTATACCTTGTTTATCACTGAACCTTTTTGGGTAGTACTTGCTAGTGCTTTATGTGGTTTTGGGTATGAAGATACATTATTCATGATCGCACTTTTATTATCTGTTTATTATTATTGTTCATGTTAAGATCATTATGTTAATTGGAACATGGAGAACCACCCGGGAAAACAGTGCTACCACAAGGGAGGAATGGGACCCCTTGGCTGAATAATTAGGAAAGCTAGTGGAAGACTACCTTACCCGAAAGGGGCAAGGGCAGTAGGGGAGTGGTCAGTGTAGGGAGGCCCTCGGGAGGATTTTGCTGCGATGGCGGTCCTGCAAGGGATTCCTGCATTGGAACTTCCTATAAACTGTAGCGGGTTTTCGGAAGCTAGTGGAACTTTGTAAAGGCCTCGTAGTGGATCCCTAGCCATTCACCTCGGTAGTGTCTAAGGGCCTTGCAAACCCTGGCGACATGGGATACACGACTTGTGGGTAAAGATGCGCAACCTCTGCAGAGTGTAAAACTAGTATACTAGCCGTGCTCACGGTCAAGAGCAGCTCGGACACTCACATGATTAAATTATGGAACTTAAACTCAATTTGTCATATGCATTGCATTGCAGGTGATGTTGTTGTTACTTTTGTTCTATTATTTAATTGGGTTTGGTATTTACTTATACTTAGTAACTGCTAATAAAATTTTGATCAACTTTAAAAGCAATGCTCAGCTCTAACCATCTTCTTTGGTAAGCCTTACACTTCACGTGAGCTCCCACCTTTGGCGAGTTCATGCACATTATTCCCCACAACTTGTTGAGCGATGAACGTATGTGAGCTCACTCTTGCTGTCTCACATACACCACAGGTCAAGACCAGGTACTGCAGGATGATGCTCATGGAGGATGCTGCGATGAGTTTGTGAGAGGTCTAGGTCGTCGTCTCCCAGTCAACTTTGGGTTGCTGGACCGTTGTCTCCTTATAATGTAACTATTTATTTTGTATAGAACTCCTGTTATATATAAAGATGTGACATTCGATCCTGTGCCACTATACATCATATGTTTGAGACTTGGTCCCAGCATACCTGGTGTTTATGTTAACCCCGGGTTTTGGATCCCTAAAATCCGGGTGTTACAGAAGTGGTATCAGAGGAATGTTGACTGTAGGACGAAACCTAGATAGAACTGGACAACCATTCTTTACTTACCTTACTCTGATTCTTTTCTAAACTTATCTTAATCTTTTCTCATCTATTTCCGCTTTACTCTAATTACTCTTACCTTTTCATTCTAAAAGACAAATGTGGATTTCACTCTTTGAAATCCTGTGCTTAAAGTGACCTTTAGGAATAGGATACCTAATCTTAGGAACAAAATCAAAAATATTTTTGTAAATATTTGTATGCTTGAAAGTTTGTTCTTATGATACATGTCTGATTTGGATCTTTGATTGAGTGTGATGGGTTGTGGAGTAATGTCCACAATTACATTTGCATATACATATAGGAAAAAAAATGATCATCAAAATAACTAGACCAACTAGAATATATCAAAAAGATCTATCTTATCTCTAAAGGATTCTCTCTAAACTTAAAAGATTCTTCCTTAATAGATTTATATTATCTTGAAAGGTTCCATCTTATCCTAAAATATATCTAGTTTAATAGCCATCTTATCTTACAAGGTTCTCTCTTATCATAATAGATCCATCTCATCTTAAAAAGATTCTATCCTACACTCATAGATCTATCTTATCTCAAAAGGTCTTAACTTATCCTAATGTATATAGATCCATCTTATCTTAAGAGGTTTTCTCTTATCTTAATAGATTTATTCTATCTTGAAGAGATTCTAACCTACCTACATCATATAATCCATCTTATCCTAAAAAGATACTCATCTTATCTTGAAGAGATTTTATGTCATCCTAATAGATCTAACTGACCTCAAAAGATTATACCTTATCATTATGAATTCATCCTACCCTAATTAGCATATTTATCCTAGTCTAAAATATCAACCATGATCTAATTCAAAGTAATTAGATATTGTCTAGACTAATCCGGTGATACCAATCTAGATCCCACCTAATCTAATATGATCCAATCTAAAGTAAGTTATTTAATAAATTAGTTAGTACTAGTGAAATGGATTAGACCTCACTCATATAAAAATGATTTAAGCTAAATTGATGCCCTAGATTAACTTGACCATATACATATGCAACTACCTTACCCATCCGATAGTTGCATAATCCCTCTGTGTTAACCTAATAGAGCTTCTGACCTACCTACACCGTATACCCCATCCTATCTCAAAAGATTTTAACATATCCTAACAAGATATATCTTACCCTGATAAATTTATCTAACTTAAACTAGTCTAATCTAGATCATATCTAACCTAAATATGTTCTAATCTAGTGTGAGTTACTTAATGCTGGTACAAGGATTAAGCCATACTCTTAAGTCACTTAAGCCTAAGTTAGTGTCATAGATCAACTCAACCATACACTCCCAATAAATTGCACAATCCATTTATGTGAACCTATTGATTAAAAAAAAATGTCCTGCTCATAGACCCAACTATCTTAACTATATCTCCCTAGCTCAGATAAAGACACCAAGATTGGAGACCGAAGATGATCAACTTCATCAAGAAAGGATGAAGCACCAACTCAAGTCTTCAAGGATCAAGTGAGGTCACCAAGATGAGTCAAGATCCACAATCTTGGATGGAGTCTTCCTTTACCCCACTCTTTCTTGCCCAAAACTATATAGGCTTTAAAAGATATCTTTTATCCTGCATAATAAAGTGTCTATAACCATATATACCTATGCTCTCCTAATAACTAACTAATTAAAAAAAAAGAGAGACTCTTGATTTTGAACTAATTAGAAACTAAAAGCTAGATTTTAAATCACTCTTCCTATATCCTCTTTCTTACAAATCTCGAGGACGAGATTATTTTTAAGGGGGGTAGGATTTGTAATACTCAAAATTATATACAAATAATAATAGAGAGTTATTCCCATTTTGTGTGTCTTATTTGCCCCATGAAAAAGAACATACCTATAATTAAGAGATGAACTAAAACAAATGATACAAAAAGAAAGTGCATCTTGTTGGAATTTTATGTGTTTGTGCATTACATAAAATAATAAGGATAATAATAATAAGATAATAATTACTAGAAGATGGATTAAACCCTAATTAGAGTTTGGAAATAAAAAAAAGAGAAAGGATACATATAAATAAATAAAATATATAAATAAATATTTTCAGACTTGGTATTGTTATTGCACAAATATAGTCGAGAATGAAGAGCCACAAAGTTTGAATTCAAATTGAAGTTTGAATTTGGAAAGAAGGAAAAGAAATAAAAAAAAAGAAAGCAATTTTGGACGAGTGGGCCTCTATTCCCTCAATTCAGCCCAGCCCCCTTTCATACCCGCGCGGCCCACTCAGCAGACCTGCGTGCGCCTACATTTCCCTTCTACGGCCGACTGGGCCAACTCCGCGCGGCCCAAGTCTACGCGCGGCAAAGCGCTTGGCTCCAGGTGCTGGCGTATGGGCCCCACTGGCCAGCCTCTCACTTTCACGCACGTATCAAACACGGTCACTGGTTTATGGGACCCACTGTCAGCCCTATCCTCTTCCTCAAGTCCGAACGGGGGCGCTAAAACAGAATTCCGCCGAGATCTTCGCCGCTGCGTTCGTCGAGCGGTCTCCTCCGAATCGAGCTCTACTCCGGTATAAAATCCTAGACCACCTCATCCTATCCACATCCCATGCCGCCAGGATTTGGGATCTAGCGCCGGGGGGGGGGGGGGGAAATCGACCTCGCCACGGGAGGGAGACCATGCCCTCTTCCCGCCACCATGGATTCCCGCCTGTGTGGCCAACTGGGCACCGGGGGATGGCTTTGGCGCTTCAACAGCCAACAGGGATCATGCCCAGGGCCCGTGGGATGATGCGAGGTTGTCTGGGGGACGAATTCCTCGCCGGGGCGAGAATCTCGCCGCCGGGCCGCTGTCCAACGTCGCCAACAGCGCTCTGTCCGCTATCAACTCTAGTAAGTAGCCCCTGCTGTTCTTACTTCTCCTGTCATTGTATTGTGCACGCTAGTAGTCGGTTTGGGTGCCGGGCCGCGGATTCTTCATCGCCAAGCTAGATGCCGCCGCTGTCCATACCCGCCAGCACCGTTCCTCACCCACACTGGCGACTGGTGGCTTCAGGATTCCTCATCGGAGTTTGCTGCCCGCAGCTCGCCGTGACCCATGGTACCGGCATTTTCATTCCTGGTATGGTTACCCCATGAGTTTTCCCTTGGTCCCTGCAACGCGATGCACCACTTGGATTGGCACTCTGACGTGGGGGATTTGGCTTGCACATCACCGGTGGGGAGCGCCGCCGCACGATACTGCTGGCACTGTCATGCCATCGGATGTGCTGGTAAAGAAGATGGGTCCGTAGCCATCAATCGGCTATCGGATGGCCAGGATTAAATCATCACTTACCCCTTCGTGCCAGAAAATCATGACCATCGGATTCGACGGGAGCGGTGTAGATTAGTCGCTGGCTGGACAAATCTCGACCGCGGATCCAAAATCCAACGGTTGAGAGCCTGTACCGGTTCACTCAAGGGACGATCTAATCTGGACGGACGGTTATTGATCTAACGGCTAGAACAGGCCGATACCTCTTCGTCTTGGACAATTTACATAAGGGCCCCCGTCTTTAGTAAAAATAAACCCGCCATCCGCGCTGAGTAGATGTGAGTCTTGGGGAAATATACGAATTAGCCCCTAATCTTTTAAGAAATATTGATCCAGTACAGAACACTTAGGATATTCAGAAATTAATAAAGAAATAGGTTTTTAGTATAAAAATAAATCCATAAACTTGTTTAATCCGTATTTAATTCATACTAACTCCTTTTTAGTCCATTCCAGTTCCTATAATTTTGTAATATTATGGTTTATCATATAGTACCACTGTTTCACCTGAAAGTCACATTAAAATTTATATTCTAATTAATCCTATATCAAATACATAAAACCTTAGAAAAATCATAACTCCTTCGTTTTAACTCCGATTTGATCCGTTCAAGTTGCGTTAGTCTCGTACAAGCGCGTAGATTTTTATTACGCAATTTATTCTTGTGTTTGGTGTGATGTTAATTTTGCATACACTGTTTGTTTGTAATGCTACGACTAGCGTGAGGACACGAGTCACCCGAAGATCATCCTGATACCTGGAATCTCAAGGCCCAGGCAAGTTGTGCCCTTGATCACTTCTTTTTACCCACTCATGTTCTAATTAATCATAATGATCTGCATAGGTTAATTTTGATGGGACCCAATAGGTTACCCTAGTTTGATTATCTTTATACCTTGTTTATCACTGAACCTTTTTGGGTAGTACTTGCTAGTGCTTTATGTGGTTTTGGGTATGAAGATACATTATTCATGATCGCACTTTTATTATCTGTTTATTATTATTGTTCATGTTAAGATCATTATGTTAATTGGAACATGGAGAACCACCCGGGAAAACAGTGCTACCACAAGGGAGGAATGGGACCCCTTGGCTGAATAATTAGGAAAGCTAGTGGAAGACTACCTTACCCGAAAGGGGCAAGGGCAGTAGGGGAGTGGTCAGTGTAGGGAGGCCCTCGGGAGGATTTTGCTGCGATGGCGGTCCTGCAAGGGATTCCTGCATTGGAACTTCCTATAAACTGTAGCGGGTTTTCGGAAGCTAGTGGAACTTTGTAAAGGCCTCGTAGTGGATCCCTAGCCATTCACCTCGGTAGTGTCTAAGGGCCTTGCAAACCCTGGCGACATGGGATACACGACTTGTGGGTAAAGATGCGCAACCTCTGCAGAGTGTAAAACTAGTATACTAGCCGTGCTCACGGTCAAGAGCAGCTCGGACACTCACATGATTAAATTATGGAACTTAAACTCAATTTGTCATATGCATTGCATTGCAGGTGATGTTGTTGTTACTTTTGTTCTATTATTTAATTGGGTTTGGTATTTACTTATACTTAGTAACTGCTAATAAAATTTTGATCAACTTTAAAAGCAATGCTCAGCTCTAACCATCTTCTTTGGTAAGCCTTACACTTCACGTGAGCTCCCACCTTTGGCGAGTTCATGCACATTATTCCCCACAACTTGTTGAGCGATGAACGTATGTGAGCTCACTCTTGCTGTCTCACATACACCACAGGTCAAGACCAGGTACTGCAGGATGATGCTCATGGAGGATGCTGCGATGAGTTTGTGAGAGGTCTAGGTCGTCGTCTCCCAGTCAACTTTGGGTTGCTGGACCGTTGTCTCCTTATAATGTAACTATTTATTTTGTATAGAACTCCTGTTATATATAAAGATGTGACATTCGATCCTGTGCCACTATACATCATATGTTTGAGACTTGGTCCCAGCATACCTGGTGTTTATGTTAACCCTGGGTTTTGGATCCCTAAAATCCGGGTGTTACAGTTCTTGACTACCCTACGGAGTTGGCGGGGGCTTCAATTTATAGGGATCAACGGTGGTGGCCGGGAATTTCAGTGGGGACACGCGGCGGTCGGAGGAGGGAGAAGAGCACTGACGCAGTGGCTTGGTGTCCTACGCAGTGGCAATCGCTCCGGTGATCAACGGAGAGCGAGAGCAGGCTACGGCGATGCGGTGGAAAGAGTTAGACACGCGGCGGACAACAGCGATGGCTTAATGGCGGTGAGAATCCTTATTCGAGGGTGGTGAGTGAGGGGAGAGGTACTGCGGCTAGCCGGAGTGACGTCCAGCTCACCGACGGTGATGATCCATCACCCCGCGACGCTATCCATCACTCCAGGCACGAATCCAGTCGCCGGTGACACGAATTGCGGGGAAGAATCGGTCATCGGCGGTGAGGACTCCCTGCGCTGGTGGTCTGATCTGACCAGGCACTGTACCATCGCGAGCTTCCATCAGAGCACCTGACAGCCAATGTTTGGGCTAAATTTTCTCTCAAATTTCCATGGCAACATGTCCAAATCTTTGCAGCAAAGTTGTGGAGCTACATACCAGCTACAATATTGTCATAGCAATCCTAAGCAAATTCTCACTGGATCTTAGTCGAACTGGCTCTCAAACTTGGATCAAAGTCACTGTTAGTTTGAGATTCAGATTGTATTAGCCTGACAGCCATACTTTAGACTTAATTATCTCCAGTTTCTTCTTAACAACTATGCTTACACTCTTAAGCAAAGTTGTTCTCCTTTATTAGGTCTACAAGTTTGATGTGGTGACCTAGGGCAAATTCTTACTAATTTAAAAGTTATAAAGCTCCAAAATTGAGCTCATAACACTGATTTTCAAACTTAGGCTATAGAGGTCAAGTGGTACTTTTTGCAAATAAACCCAAAACTTAGGATTTCACTTGCAAATCCCTAATTTTGTGAATCATATGACTTAATATGTTTTAACATAGTAGTTTTCACACTTTAGTCCAAATGTGCACTATTTTTGCACATAGGCCCCTAGGGTTTAGATTTAGGGTTTTCCAGGGTTTCAATTAGGGTTTCTAGTATCTCAGGGGTATAAATGTGATTCAAATTCATTCTTAGGAGCATTTTATGACTATTCCACTAAAGCTTTTGGGTTTTCTCAATTTGGGTTATGTTTTACCCATTTAAACCCTATTTAGGATTAAGTATCCTATTCCAGGGTTTTATTTGCAAAACACCAGAACAATACAACTTGTTTGAAATTTTTACCTAGTAAATACACTCTAGGTGTGTCAAACAAATGCAATGCCAATGTTTATGATGTCATGCTCAAGTTTTAGTTACAGTAACACCAGGGGTGTTACACTTTCTGGGCCTTTAAAACCTTGCTTAGAATTAAGCCTTGGAAAACGAAGAGTGAGCACGTAACGATGGCAAGAAAAACCATAAAAATAATCTATTCTAGATAAGTCAAAGTATACACACCTTCAGACTATTGTAAGCAAGACTGTCTGCAAGATGATCTTTCGACATTGTAGACAGGCCAAGTTCAAGCTTCGGATATCCTATGTTGTCCATTATTTCCCGACAGACATGTATCTCTTTACTGTCTGGCAGATAGTAAAGAAAGGCATCTTCGTCATTTCCACCATATACTAAGGACCCTTGGGGGTATTTCAGATCCTTGGCATAGTGTTGCACTTCGGCAATCTGCTCTTCTGATAGTTGCTTTCCCGAAGCATGTCGAACAATATAGTTCAAATTATCATGGGAAGATGCTTTAGGAGCAGGCGCCGAGAGTTTCTCTGGAAGGCTCTTTTTCGTAAGATTTTCTGGTACAGCTTCCGAAGGACCCGCTTCGGCATGGGCAAAAGTACTAGCAGTAATCATCTTTGGAATATCTTCAGTTTTACTCCCAGAAGCTTCGGCAGAAGAAGGAGGTGGTGTTTTCACAGATTCTAGAACAGCTTCCAAAACGCTAGCCATCCTCCTTTTCCTTGGAGTTCCTGTGGTAGCTGGCAGCTTCAACAATATCATTACTTTCATCTTCGGCTGCTCTGGTACTTTTTCTGTTACTTTTTCTGGTTTTGGCCCTTTGGTCGGGTCTGCAGTAATTCCAGTAGGCACAACAGGAGCAGTCTCTATGGCCAGGGGGTTGTTTCCACCCTTTCACTTAACTTCGGCACATCAACCGTCTCGATGCGCCTAGGTCTTCATGTTAAAACTTTGATTTTCTTCGAACTCGACACACCAGTAGTTGTCGAGGTAGCGGCTTTCCTTTTCCTCCTTTGCTTCCGGGTGGGATAGCAGTAGTCTGGGTATACGAACCCGATAACATCAAATACCCTATTTAACCGCTTCTTGCCACGAGTGCCGGAGGCAGTTTTCATAGCTTCAAATTCTGCCTTCGAATACGCTCCAAGTATCTCATCACTTGTTGCTTCTATGGCGTCCAACCAATCATCATTTGGCTCATCAAATTGGTTCCTGAACCGAAAAGTGTACTACATATAAACTAGGCCACCCTAGCTGGAGCCAGCGGCGGCCTCCTTCGGCATTTCCCACCCACTTGCAAGAGGCCAAAGTTTGTACACAATATGCTCTTGAACTAAGTCTCTTGTGACAATATAGGTGCACACTGTGTTGAAAGCCGCCTGGCATGCTTGCACATCATTCCCAAGTGCAGGTGCTGGCCTCCTAATGCCGAAGCGAGACCATATAGGGCGTTGAATAATCCCTCTCACATCCTCCTTCTAACTCAGGTCATTCTTTACGTAAAACCATTCCTACATCTAGGAGCCTAGCCACCTCTTCCGAAACGTAGGCACAGGGTAACTCGCCTCAGATCGACGCACCAAGCTGTAACAACCAAAATTTTTGTGATACTATTCCTTTCTAATCGCCTTCGTCTCATAAGACAGCTCATGAACATTGCAAAATCATCTTGCATCTGGTTCTAGTCCTTGGCCCCTCATGGCCCAGATAAAACCCCCCCACTTTAATAAGAGCTTCGAGGGTAATCTGATGAAGGTATATCTCAAATGTTTTCAAAACATCGACTAGCATCTTATGAAGAGGGAAACGAAGTCCAACCTTCAAAAAACTCATAAAGACTACCACTTCATCGTTTTCTAGCAGCGGAACGGTGTCGTCTCCCCCAGTCCTCACTATAGACACATCATGAAAATATTTCACCTTCATCGATTCAATTTGTCCTTACTTGATGGTGGATTTCCCAAAGACAATGTGGCTAGGTCTTCACGGCCGATCTTCGATATTCTCATCCTCACTCTCAATATCGAAGCTTTCACTATCGCTAGAGTTCTCAAATAACCCAGCCAGCATCTCATTGGTGATTTTTTCTGTGTTGGTCTTCTCCATAGCTTCGTAAAACCTAGCCAGTGTAGGGTCTATGATCTTCTTCTCCTCAGCCATTCAGACGATGGTTGCACAGATGCCGAAGCTCAAAAGTCAATCGAGCTCAAGAAAGCAAAGAAAGTTAAAATGACAAACACAGTGCAATCAGCTAGATAGCATGAAAAATACTCATGACACGTGATAGAAGACGAGGCCCGATCTTCCATGGGATATGATAACTTGATTGAGTGGAGATCGCGATGTTGATGATCCAAGGCTCCGAGCGAACGGTTCCTCGCAATCGCTACACCACGGCTCCGTTGGTTATCACCCATGACACACGAGTGACATTGCCACAAAGGCTTATCCCTCCAAGTGCAATCAAGAACACAAGCAAGAATAGGAAAGTAACACAACCAAAATTGTATTGATTACGGGATAGGGTCTCACAAACCGATGACGGCGACACTGTTCAATGACAGAATGATCTAAGCAAAACCCAAAACCTAATGTGGCGGTGGCTGCTGAATAAATAGAGTATTAGGGCGTGTGTGACCCCTGGTCTCGCCCCTAATGGGCTCCGACGCGATACACGGCCCAATGGCCCAATAGACGGTGTCGCAGCACTAAAACAGAATTTGAACGCTGAATTGTTTCGACGATTCCTGTTGACTCTGGATGAATTTTAAGGTGGAACCAGTTGGGTTGGTTAGATAATCTCCTTATCTTTCCAACCATATCAAGTCCGCCGCAATTAGAGTTCGGATGCGTCCTAGGTGTCCATTTTAGTGCAGACTAGTCCTGAAACCCGAGATGGAGTCCAGCCGAGTCAGACTTGATCTCCTTCCTGTTGTGGGCGCTCTTGCTGCTCCTCCTCAACACCTTGGCCTTTCCCAAGTCCTTGCTGGTCCTCTCCAAGGTTCCTAATCATCAAAACATTCGTGGCCCCAAGCATAAGCTCTGAAACATAATTGACTAAGGTAGAACGTACCTGGAGATTTAGTTGTCGTGCACGTGATCGTGTTAGCGGTCCATTCATTATATGTATAGAAGTGATGTCCTCATCATCCTCCCCCTCTTGAATTGGAGTCGTCCTCGACTCGATCTCACCTTCGTCACCCATATATGGCTTCAAATCTGAAATGTTAAAGGTGGGACTAACCCCAAAATCTAGAGGCAACTCAAGTGTATATGCATTATCATTAATTTTTGCAAGAACTTCATAAGGACCAGCAGCACGTGGCATGAGTTTAGACTTTCTTAAATCAGGAAACCTATCCTTTCTCAAATGAACCCACACCAAGTCACCAGGTTCCTATTTCATTTCCTTCCTGCCTTTATTAGCAGCAATACGATACTTTTCATTCATCTTTTCAATTTGCAACTTAGCTGTTTCATGTAACTTAAGAATGAATTCAGAACATTGTGTAGCATCCAAGTTCACTATTTCAGAAGTTGGTAAAGGTAGCAAATTGATTGGAGCACGAGGATTAAAACCATATACTACCATAAATGGACTAAGCTTGGTTGTGGAATGAATTGATTTGTTATAGGCAAACTCAATATGTGGCAAACATTCCTCCCACAACCTCAAATTATCCTTCAAAATAGCCCACAACATGGTAGATAAAGTGCGATTAACAACCTCTGTTTGCTCGTCAGTTTGGGGATGACAAGTAGTAGAAAACAACAACTTTTTTCCCAATTTAAACCACAAGGTTTTCAAAAAATGGCTTAAAAACATAGCATCCCTATCAGAAACAATAGTATTTGGCACACCATGCAAACGCACAATCTCAGTGAAGAACAAATCAGCAACATGTGAAGCATTATCAGTTTTGTGACAGGGTATAAAATGTGCCATCTTTGAAAAACGATCGACAACGACAAAAACACTATCACTCCCCCTCTTTGTTCTAGGCAATCCCAAAACAAAATCCATAGAGATATCCTCCCAAGGTGCACGAGGAACATGACGAGGCAAATAAAGACCATGGGGGTTAAGTCGGGACTTAGCTTTGTTGCACGTGGTGCAACGAGAGACGTAGCGCTCAACATCATGCCGCATCCGAGGCCAATAGAAATGAGTAGACAACACATCCTCAGTCTTCTTAACACCAAAATGTCCCATTAAGCCACCTCCATGCGCTTCCTGCAAGAGTAGAAGACGAACGAAGCTAGCTGGAACACACAACTTGTTAGCACGCTAGAGAAGGCCTTCACGCAGCACAATTTTTTGCCACGTTCTTCCCTCTCTGCAATTTTCAAAAGCATCTTTGAAGTCCAAATCAGCAGCATATAATTCCTTTATAGTCTCCAAACCAAAGATTTTATGATTAAGTTGGGACAGCATAGTATAACGTTTAGACAAAGCATCAGCAATCATATTATCCTTTCTTTTTTTATGCTTAATAATGTAAGGAAATGATTCTATGAATTCAATCCATTTAGCATGTCGTTTGTTTAGATTAGATTATCCCTTTAGATACTTCAAAGATTCATGATCCGAATGTATGACAAATTCTTTAGACCATAGATAATGTTGCCAAGTTTGTAAAACTTGTACTAAAGCATATAATTCTTTGTCATATGTAGAATAATTCAGAGTTGGACCATGCAATTTTTCACTAAAGAAAGCAACAGGTTTACCTCCTTGAATGAGCACTCCTCCAGTCCTAATGCCGCTCGCATCACACTCGAGCTCGAATGTCTTGTCAAAATCAAGAAGTTGCAGTAGTGGTGCTTGTGTGAGCTTTGACTTGAGGGCATCAAAAGCTTGTTGTTGTGCTGGTCCCCAACGAAACGGCACTCCATTCTTTGTCAACTCATGGAGAGGTGTTGCAATGGTGCTGTAATCCCGCACAAATCACCTGTAGAATCCTGCAAGACCAAGAAAACTTTGAACCTGCGTGACCATGGTCGGAAGTGGCTAGCTCATGATGGCAACAATTTTTGCCTCATCCATCTCAATGCCCTACGATGTCACAACATATCCAAGAAAAGACACACGATCGGTGTTGAAGGTGCACTTCTCAAGGTTACCAAATAAACGTGCATCAGGTAAAACATCAAAAACAACATGTAAGTGTTCAATATAATCATCATGAGACTTACTATAGATAAGAATATCATCGAAATATACCACCACAAATTTACCAATGAAAGCACGTAAAACCTCGTTCATCAATCTCATGAAAGTGCTAGGCGCATTAGTTAACCCAAAAGGCATGACTAACCACTCATAAAGTTCAAACTTAGTTTTAAATGCAGTTTTCCATTCATCACCTAAAGACATACGAATCTGGTGGTATCCACTACGCAAGTCAATTTTAGAGAAAACAATAGAACCACTTAATTCATCAAGCATGTCATACAATCTAGGAATAGGATATCGGTACCGAATTGTGATGTTATTAATGGCTCTACAATCAACACACATGCGCCAAGTGCCATCTTTCTTAGGAACCAAAAGAACAGGAACAGAACAAGGACTAAGGCTCTCACGAATGTACCCGCGGTGCAAAAGGTCCTGGACCTGGCACTGAATCTCCTTAGTCTCCTCAGGGTTGGTCCTGTAGGCAGCACGGTTGCGCAAGCTCACCCCTAGAATTAAATTAATCTTGTGCTCAATGCCTCGCACAGGTGGTAATCCAGGGGGTATCTCAGAGGGAAACACATCCATATACTCTTGCAAAAGGTTAGCAACAGCCGGTGGCAAAGCAATAGACGTATCATCAATGGAATAGAAAGCATTTTTGCACACTAAGGCATAGCAAAGTCCAACAGAGGCATGTAACTCATCAAGATCAGATTTAGTAGCTAGCAAAGTAGGAGTTTTTAACTTAATAGGTTGCTGATTTTCAGAGTTCAAAACACCTTTTTGCTTAGCATTATTCTTTTTCTCATGTTCAAAGTGGACAATTTCAGTGGGAGTCATAGGAAGCAACACAATTTTCTTTCCCTTATGCATGAAAGTATATTTATTAGATCTACCATGGTGAATAGCATCAGTATCAAACTCCCAAGGACGTCCCAATAAAAGAGAGCAAGCATCCATACTTACCACATCGAAATCAGCAAAGTCATGGTAAGAGCCAAGAGAAAAATGCACCCTTGTTGTTTTTGTTACCTTGAACTTACCGTTGTTGTTAAACCATTGAATGTGATAAGGGTGGGGATGCTCTCATGTGGTCAAGCAAGCTTCTTGACCACCTCAACGTTCACCAAGTTGTTGCAGCTACCACCGTCAATGATGGTATGTACACGGCAGTCCTTGACGATGAGGAACATGTTGAAGAGGTTGTTGCGCTGTCTGTTGTCGTCGTCACTAGCCGTGGCACTCAAAGCTCGTTGCACAATCAAGGCCTTATAGGTCTCGGTCGCTGTTGTACTAAGAACCTCTTCATCACCATCATAAGTCTCTGCAATATTAGCTCCAACAGTATCTTCATCTTCAACATCAGAAGCACTAACATACCCACCATCACCAGTAGCAATGTATGCCCATTTGCTGGGGCAATCTCGTTGCATATGGCCAAGTCCTTGGCAGCGGTGGCACTTGATGTCGGAGGAGGCCTATGGAAGAGGTGGTCGTAGCAGGTTTTGTTGCAACACCTGAAGGCACCAAGGACTTGCTGTTGTCGTGTCCCTGTGATGCCGAAGGTGCGGTGCTGCATGTGCTGCTGGTGGAGGAAGGTGTGGACGTCCGTACGCCCGAAGAGGATGACGCCTTGGCTGGCGCCGGTGGCTGTCGTGGCGCGAAGGTGCTGCTCCTCCGCTGTTGACGACCCTGCAATTCTTTTTCTGTCAACATAGAAAGATGGATCAAGCGTTGTATAGAATGATATTCTTTATAATCAACAATATCCTGAATCTCCTGCCTCAATCCCCCATAAAACCTAACCATTTGATCCTCCGGATCCTCAACTACCCCACATTGTAGCATACCTTTCTAAAGCTCTTGGTAGTATTCTTGTACCGACATGTCTCCCTGATCTAAGTGTTGCAATTTT
Source organism: Zea luxurians (assembly GCA_029449295.1). Classification (NCBI taxonomy): domain Eukaryota; kingdom Viridiplantae; phylum Streptophyta; class Magnoliopsida; order Poales; family Poaceae; genus Zea; species Zea luxurians. Next base: position 95,712,448 of record JAOPSE010000012.1, read on the forward strand.
TTTTGAAGATCACGTCTATAAGAAGGGGGAATAAAGCGAGCTCACATCTCCTCTTTTAACGCATTCCATGTTTGTGGTGCAGCATGTGTGTTAACAAGTTCATTCCACCAAATGATAGCAAAATCTTTAAATTCACTAGTGGCTTGTCTAAACCTATGCTGCTTAGGAATAAGATGGGAATTAAGTTTTTGTTCTACCATCATCTCCCAGTCTAAGTAAGCTTCAACATCATAAGAACCCATGAACGGTGGACTAGAGAACTTAATCTTAGCAAATGGATCATTGTCTGGTTCAGGATTATGATGATGACGTCTACCATTACCTCCTATACCTTGTCGATTACGTGTGAGGCGTCGCCGCAGCGGTGCATAAACATCGTCGTCGTCGTCGTCGTCCACATGAGAGAGCAGTACTGCACCAGCAGCTAGGGCTAGAGTTGGTGGTGGGGGACGAGCCTATAGTACGTCCATGCGTGTAACAAGTTCAGCAACTCGTCGATCAAGCTGCTCATAGGATGTCATCGCAGAGTCCTGGTATTTTCTAAAAGCTTCAGTCATCGCGCGCATCATCTCCTTCAATTTCAGCTGAGAGACACGCTCATCGTCGTTAAGCTTAGGCCCCTTCTCCTTGTCCATTGGTTCTTCGGTCCTGTCATTGTTAGCACAAAATAGAGACAAAAAGGCAACAAACAATGTGAACCCTACAACTATCTCTTAGGGTGGTGGTGGTGGTGGTGGAACACAAGTTATGAAGCGTCTTACCCCGCTCTTATAAGGTTCTTACCAGCACTGCAGGTGGCAAATGGTGACTGGTGTGACTGTCCAACGAGCGTGGGTGTGATTGCAAAGGAGTACCTGTTCTGCTCGAGAGAAAGCTGGACCTCTGGGAAGGCTGACTAAATATATATATGTGGCACACAAGTCAATAACAGATAGCAATGCTGAATAAGTTTTCCAAGTACTCGTCCTAGTTGCTGGCCTAGAAAATGTAATAGAACAGTTGGACCAAGGCACAAGAAAGGAGGTACAAGTATCTAGGTGCAGCAAGGAAACAGGCTTGGGGCAAAATAATCACAGAGGTGCACAGGACACTGGCGTTTCTGCTTATGTGCTACTCTTTTTTTCTCTTTTTCTCTTTTTTTCCTGATTTTTGCTCTAGTCGTTGTTTTTTTGTGATTCTTCTTTTGTTTTTTTAAATATTTTTTTATATTTTTCTCTTTTACAGCAGCACATAAGAAGGAAACACACCAAGTTTCAGATTTTTTTGTGCAAAGACATGTCCTCTGCAATTTCTGCAAGTTTGCCCTAAAATCGAAATAAATGTTTGGAAAATGAGAAGTCCTATTTCCAAGCCGAATTTGGGAATTTTAAAAACGGCGAATCCGGCGAAGCGGGAAAGAATCGGATGAGAAATTTAATTCTGTGCGATTTTTAAAAAATGGGCCCGATTTGAGTTCCAAGGCAAAAGTTTTGGCCGTTTTAAGTTTGGACTCCAAATCAGGGTTTCTGGAGAGGTGTTGGAAGGGTGGGGTTCGATTTTGTGGATAAGGTCAGTTTTAGAGATAGGATCTATTTTGAAGGTCGATTTTGTAGGATGGAAGCGGATGGAAAGAATCAAACTGAACCAAAACAAATCTAAACCAGCAACCAAACTCAACCTAGAACATGAACTCAGAACTACGGACTGTAAAACTAAATTGTGCAAAGGCTAAGGCGATGGTTTTAGGTCGGGATAAACTGATCATAATTTTTTTGGCTTTTTGTGAACTATGGGACGAAACAAAACTAATCTAAAGGTAGGATTATACCTCACAGGCAACCTGAAAATCTGATACCACTTGATAGAAGACGAGGCCCGATCTTTCATGAGATACGATAACTTGATTGAGTGGAGATCTCGACGTTGATGATCCAAAGCTCCGATCGAACGGTTCCTCACAATCACTACACCACGGCTCCGTTGGTTATCACCCGTGACACACGAGTGACCTTGCCACGAAGGCTTATCCCTGCAAGCGCAATCAAGAACACAAGCAAGAATAGGAAAGAAACGCAACAAAAATTGTGTTGATTACGAGATGGGGTCTCACAAACCGATGACGACGACACTGTTCGATGACAGAATGATCTAAGCAAAACTCGAAACCTAATGTGGCAATGGTTGCTGAATAAATAGTCTTAGGGCATGCGTGACCCCTAGTCTCGCCCCTAATGGGCTCCGACGCGATACACGGCCCAACGGCCCAACAGACGGTGTCGCAGCACTGAAACAGAATCTGAATGCTTAATTGTTTTGACGATTCTCGTTGACTCCAGATGAATTTTAAGGTGGAACCAGTTGGGTTGGTTAGATAATCTCCTTATCTTTCCAACGATATCAAGTCCATCGCAATCGGAGTCCGATGCGTCCTGCGCGTCTATTTTAGTGCAGACTGGTCCTGGAATCTGAGATGGAGTCGCAGCCGAGTCAGACTTGATCTCCTTCCTGTTGTGGGCGCCCTTGCTCCTCCTCCTCAACACCTTGGCCTTTTCCAAGTCCTTGCTAGTCCTCTCCAATGTTCCTAATCATCTAAACATCCATGGCCCCAACTGTAAGCTCTAAAACACAATTGACTAGGGTAGAACGTACCTGGAGATTTAGCTGTCGTGCACGCGATCATGTTATTGGTCCATTCGTTGTATTTATAGAAGTGATGTCCTCATCAATACGGGCTTATATATATATACTCAGAGCCCCACAGTTCGGTGGATCCCACAATTCAGAATGATTCGCTATTCTAGCAAAGGGAAGGTGTTTTTTGGACCTTCGGCTAAAGACCTTCGTTCACGTCGCAGTCTAAATTTGTTACAAAGAAACAAATCAATACTACAAGGGGCTACTGTTGGGGGCCTTCCTCTTCCGAAGGTCCTCAAAAATGTGACTGACCATATGTTTTTAGTATGACATGGGTTATTACAGGAGGTTTCAGCTTTGACATAAAGGTCTTCTCTCATGGCAAAGACATACGATGTGAAGATGTAACCCGAAGGTGATAAGAATGGTCGCCGAAGCTACAGCCGAAGAGCTTCGACTTAATATGGTGACGAAGACCAAATATGATACTGACCGAAAAAGGAAAAGACTATTTAGTCCTTAATGAATCATGTTATGATTATAAATAGATGTCACAGACATAAATGTACTTTTATTCGGGTTGTGTCCCGTGCCTATAAATAGATGAACAGTAGCACCGTACTGTTCACGCTGAATTGTAATCACTCTCTCGTGTCTTCACCTTCGAACAAGCCGAAGGTACCAATGTAATATGAATTCTATCAATATTCATACATGTTTTATGAAGTGCAAATATGAATGAATTAACGAGATGCAGTTACTGTCTTCATCCTTTTGCATTTCTATTTACATATTAATTGATGAAGGTATGTCCTTCTTGGCCTTTGTCTGATGAGCATTATACCCATGCAAAGATAATGCTTCTGAAGGCGAAGGTCCATAATAATTAACAATTGTGTTGCCTTGTTCTTGATTCACAACATTTGAGAACAAGTGACCAACACCCCCTCTAGGTGACTTTCAATTGGTATCAAAGCCTGGTACTTCATTAGAGTTTAATAACTCGATGTGATGTCAGGAGAACACGCCAAAAGGCAGATGGTCATCGGGGAAAAGCCCGAATCTTTGGGAAAGAAAAATGAAGAAAGGATTCCATCGAAGGAGGTAGGCGACAAGCACAAGGAGCACAAGGAGGAATCTGCCGGCTCCATCAAGTCACATAAAAAGGGTGACGAGAAGAAAAAGAAAATGAAGAAGGTGGTCTACTACGAGACCGATTCTTCCTCACCCTCAACCTCCGGCGCCAAATGTAATACCCAATTTGTAATGAAATATAAAAAAATATAAAATTACTTCATTTATCTATATTTGGGTGTCATCTCCATTCACCATCACATGTGAACACCACATTTAAAAACAAATAATAAATAAAAAGGCATGCCACAAAATTTTGCATCATGCTGGAGTTTCATTTTGTGTGCATTTTGTGACAATATGACAATAATGTAAAAATAAATATGTTAATACCAAAATTAGAATTTAAATCCTAAAGGAAATTCTAGAATTGAGACAAGAGAAGAAAATACTTACATATAAGATCAAATAAATATATAAATTAATTAAATTAGGTTCGTATTGGTATTTGGAATTATACAGTTGATCTAAGTATGAACTTCACACATATAAATTCAAATTTGGGATTTAAATTTGAAATTAAAAGAGAAAAGAAAAGGGAAAGTAAAAATATAAAAGAAAAATAAAAAGAAAAATGAATGAAGCGCCTAACTGGGCCCTGACCTCATTTTCGGCCCAGTACACAAATTCCTCCGCGCGGCCCAGTTTTCCTCCCACCACCCAACGCTGACATGTGGACCCCGCGGGTCAGTCCCCACGCGCGCGTGCGACTGGTGTCCCATCGTTAAGTGGGCCCCCGCTGTCATCAAACTTCCGTTTCTTCCGCATGGCTTGTGTGTCGATGCTTCGCGGGGCCCACCGGGCAGTCTCTCAACCGCCGCATGACTCCGTCTTCTCCGTACACCACCCGCCCCTCGCATGCCGCGACGAACCTTGGACTCCGGGTTCCGTTGCGCCGTCCCGCACTCCACTTCGTCTACAAATACAAGACCCCACAACCTCGTCCGCTCGCGCCCCTTTTCTTCGCTGTCGCCAGTTCGTGTGCCATCACCAGCAGTGCCGCCATTGCTGCCGAGACGACTGACGCCACAACCGCGCTATCCTCTGCCTTTCTCGCCGGTAAAATTCCTCTCCTACCTGCGGAATCTTCCATGGTCAATAGAAATTTACACCGCACCCGAGTTTAATTCATAGAGCTTTAGGAATTCCTCGCTGGAGTTTGGTTTCGCGGTGGAATCGCCCCCTCGCGTGGGCGAGGATCCTCACTGTGTGTCACGGCGAACAAATTCCTCCGCTTAGCTCCTAAATGTATCCGCTTTGTTTTGCGCTGGTTAGGGCAAGGGTTTCATCACCACGATGGTGGGAATGGGACCTCCGGTGTGGCACGCCGCCGTGGTTAGTCTACACCGCCGGGCTATGTCCGCTGGGTAGAAGATGAATCTAAAGCCGTTGATTTCATGCCTAATGGTCACGATTAGATGTAGGGTTGAGATAGTGAGAACCGTGGGATCTTAGGTGGACGGTCTTGATTTGATCGGGCGTACCATTTCGATCTGACACATCCTGACCGTTCGATTGGGATCGGGTGGTGGTTACTCATACGGGGCTTCATTAAATCTTGGGCATAGGATCTAGATCCTGTGGACGATGTTGCGTACCGGTTCGCAGGAGGAGTGGATTTAATCCATGCCGCTAACGCTTGATCGGACGACCGATATCGTTTCTCACCCTTTCGGTTGGTCGGTTTATCAAAAGAGCCCTTATGAATTTCGGAAATGAACCCGCAATCCAGTGTACAGTAGCCTGAGTCTTAGGTTTATTCACGCAGAGACCCCTGCTGTTCTCTGATTTTGTGCGCCCAGTCCAGAGAGTAGAAAATCAAGGAAAATTAATTAGAAAAGAATTTTTAAAGTAAAAATAAACCCCTAGAACTTGTTTAATCTCTAGAAAATGCATATTAAGTCCAAATTAATCCATTCCAGTTCCTATAATTTTGTAATATTATTGTTCATCATTTAGTGCCACTGTTTTGACATGAAAGCCACATTAAAATTGTTACCCTAATTAATCTTGTACAAAACACATAAAACCTTTGGAAATTCATAATTTAAAATCTATAACTCCAAAATTAGTGATTCCTATTACTAGGATCCTATTTTAATGTGTAGATTATTATCATGTATTTTGTTTACATGTTTGGTGTGATGTTAATTTTCTCTATATACTGTGCTTGTTTGTATTGTGGCGAGTAGAGGAGCCAGTGGCTGAGGATCCTCGTGCCCAATAGATAAAAGTTGATGAGCAGGAGCTCATTGAAGGCAAGCTGTGCCCTTGACCACTTTTATACCCAATAATGTTCTTTAATATCACTTATTCATTGCATAGGCTTAATTTTGATGGGACCCAATAGGTCACCCTAGACTATTTATCTTTTTACCTTGTTATCCCTGAATCATTTGGGTAGTCTTGCTATTGCTTTACATGGTTGGGTTAATATTTCGTTATATCCATGTTCCAATTATTCTGTATTTTATTTATGTTCATGTCAAGATCATCATTATCTTTAATTGGAACATGGAGCTTAACTTGAGAAACATGTGCCACCACAAGGGAGGAATGGGACCCCTTGGCTGACTAATTAGGAAAGCTAGTGGAAGACTACCTTATCCGAAAGGGGCAAGGGCAGTAGGGGAGTTGCATGTAGGGAGGTTCTCGGGTTGATTTTGCTGCGATGGCGGTCAGACGAGGGATTCTTGCAAGTGCTCTTCCCATAAATTGTAGCGGGTTCTCAGAAGCTAGTGGAACTTTGTAAAGGCCTCGTAGTGGACCTCTAGCCATTCACCCCGATAGTGTCTAAGGGCCTTGCAAACCCTGGCGACATGGGATACATGACTTATGGTTACAGGGTACAACCTCTGCAGAGTGTAAAACTGGTATACTAGCCGAGCTCACGGTCAAGAGCAGCTCAGGACTCTCGCATGATTAAATTATGGAAGTAAATTCAACTTGTCATTTGCATTGCATGGGATTATTATTAATTGTTTTCTATTATTCTTATTATGGTTTGGTATTTACTTACATTTAGTAACTGCTAATAAAATATGACCAACTTATTAAAAGCAATGCTCAACTTTAACCTCTATTGTTGATCAGCCTTACACATCACATGAACTCCCACCTTTGGTGAGTTCATGCACACTGGTTCCCCACAACTTGTTGAGCTATGATCTTGTGTGAGCTCACCCTTGCTGTCTCACACCCCCCACAGGAGAAGAACAAGTGGTTCAAGAGGAGCCACACAACGAGGAGTTCGATTTGATCTAGGTGGCGTCTCCCAGTTGACTTATTGGCACCAAGGATGGACCTTAGATCGTTTTATATTTATCTTTTATTTTGTAAGACTTCTGCAATGTAATAAGTACTCTAATGTTTTTGTGACATTTATCTCTATACACTCTGTTATTATATGTGTTGTCTTCTTTGGCGCATATATGAGATGCACCCGGCTTTGTCTCTTAAATCCGGGTGTGACACCGAATCTACATCTTTGAAACGCTAAGAGCGTAAGAAGTATAGTAAGATCCCACTTCTCTATCCTCATATTTCTAAATGTGCTCCCTTACTTTCCATTCCATTAGGCAAACCACCATATTTTGATGGTGAAGATTATTGTATGTGGAGTGATAAAATGAGGCACCATCTAACCTCACTCCACGAAAGCATATGGGACATTGTTAAATTTGGAGCGTAGGTACCACAGGTGGGCGACAAGGATTACGACTCCGATGAGGCCGCCCAAATAAGGGCCTGTTTGTTTACCCTCATGGATTATATAATCTGGATTATTTTTGGAGGATTATATAATCTGGATTATATAATCTGAATTATATAATCTGATTAGTCCTGTTTGTTTACCCAGATTATTTGAGTTGTTAATAGGATTCTTTTGTATGAGGAAGACAAGAATGCCCTCTATATTTGTACTAGGTCGAACCAGACAAGGGCACCTAGAGCCTGGCGGCTAGGGTTAGGAGGAGTCGAGGAGGAATTATGCTGGATTTGCTGGTCGCTGGATGCCGGATAGGCGCAAAAACGATTCGGTGGATTATAATGGCATTGGTGGGTAATTTCTAGGAAACTTGAAAGGGTAGTGGGGAAGTGGAAAAAAATAATCTGAAATAAGCACCTCCTCACTTGCTTATGGATTATCATAATCCAAGGGGTTAGATTATATAATCTGGGCAAATAAGCTGGACTGTTTGTTTGCCTCTTAGGATTATTTAATCAAGATTATATAATCTGGGGGGTAAACAAACAGGCCCTAAGGCACTTCAACTTCCAGCCACCTCAATAATCCTCGCTTCCTTGTGTCGGGAGGAGTACAACAAGGTGCAAGGGTTGAAGACTACCAAGGAGATTTGGGACGTCCTCAAGACGACGTATGAAGGGGATGAGGTGACCAAAATCACCAAGCGCGAAACGATTGAGGGAGAACTCGGTCAGTTCGTCCTCAACAAGGGAGAAGAGCCACAAGCAATGTACAACCGGCTCAAGACGATGGTCAACCAAGTCCGTAACCTCGGGAGCACCAAGTGGGATGACCATGAAATGGTCAAGGTTTCTAAGATCTCTTGTCTTTCATAACCCCAATCAAATGCAACTAATCCGTGGAGATCCTAGATATAAACAGATGTCTCCCAAGGAGTTGATCGGCAAGTTTGTGTGCTTTGAACATATGATCAAAGACTCCAAACATATTGCCAACTTGGAGCTAGGCGCCACCTCCACACCCAAGGTGCAACCCGTTGCTTTAAAGGCAATGGAATAAAAGAACGAAGAGTCTACCCCAACAAGTAGACTCCCAATTGATGCCTCCAAGCTTGACAATGAGGAGATGGCTCTTATCATCAAGAGCTTCCAACAAATCCTCAAACAAAGGAAGGGGAAGGACTACAAACCCCGCTCTAAGAGGGTTTGCTACTAGTGTGGTAAGTCAGGTCATTTTATTGCTAAATGTCCATATACAAGTGATAGTGATAGGGACGACGACAAGAAAGGGAAGAAGAAGATGGAGAAGAAATGGTATTACAACAAGAAGAAGGGTGGCGAGGTGCACATGGGGCAGGAATGGGACTCCGATGAGAGCTCCACCGACTCCTCCTTCTGATGAGGACGTCGCCAATATCGTCGTCAACAAAGGTCTTCTCTTCCACAACGTCGACCACAAATGTCTCATGGTCAAGGATAGCAAAAAGAAGAAGGTACATTCTAGAGATACCCCAAAATATACTACTTCCAATGATGAGGGTAGCTCTAGTGAAAATAATGATGATTTAACTTCTCGTTTTGCAAACCTTACCATGGATTGAAAGAAGAAAATTAATGAATTGATAAAAACCATTAACGAGAAGGATGAGATCTTGGAATGCCAAGAGGACTTGTTCGTTAAGGAAAATAAAAAGTTTGTTAAGCTAAAAGATGCTTATGCTCTTGAAGTTGCAAAATATGAAAACTTGTCTAAAGAGCTTAATATTTGCAATGATTTAATTTTTGTCTTAGAACTGAAAATGTTAGTTTAATTGCTAAGATTGAAGAATTGAATGCTTGCAAACCCTCTACATCTACCATTGAGCATGTTACCATTTGCACTAGATATAGAGATATTAATGTTGATTCTATGAATGATCACATTGCTATAATTAAAGAACAAATTGATCACATAGCTAAATTAAATGCTAAAATTACCGAGCACGAGCTAGAAAATGAAAAACTTAAATTTGCTCGTAATATGATTTATAATGGGAGACGCCTTGGCATTAAGGATGGCATTGGCTTCCAATCTGTAAGCCAAAGCAACATCAAACTTAATGCCCCTAGAAACAAGCTTTCTAACTTTGTTAAGGGCAAGGCTCCTGTTGGTGACTTGTTCTCAAATGCTATGAATTAAGAACAAGGCAACACGAAATGTTAAAGGTTAAAACCCTTCGTCCTTCGAAACATTATTTCCCTTAGGATATAATAATCTTCAGACGAAGGTCATGAAGGACGAACCTTCATCATTACAGTGTATAATAATAAAAGAAGAAGCGTATGAAGTAAAAAAGATAACATGAATAATCATATCACATTATTAATAAATATATATTCTTTCTATTATCATGGATAAACAGGGATGACATTGAATTACATTCGTACCTTCGGCTTAACAGAAGGTAAAAGTCCAAGCGTGACGCACGAGCAAATACAAGTCAGCGTGAACAGTACGGGGGTACTGTTCATCTATTTATAGGCACAAGACGTAGCCTACGTAAAATTACATTCATACCCTTTATATTTATTATTGACTTAATAACAATCTGCTGAGGACTAGATAGCCTTTTCCTCCTAAAGTCGGTTCCTCTTTCAGCTACTGAGCCGAAGCTTCCTTGCGCGCAGCTTCGGCATTGGTTCAACCTTCATTCCGATCCTGCCTTGCATATTGTGTACAACTTCATACCGAGTCTGAAGGTTCTTGTACATATATTATGCTTGGGAAACATTGTTAGTCATGTTTTTGAGGACCTTCGGAAGACGAAGGCCCCCAACAGCTCCCATGGTTCAGGATAGAGAAGGCTACATTTTATATCCTGAAAACTATCCTCAGCATAAGATTAGGAAAATTCATGCTAGGAAACCTCATTCTACTACTCATCATGCTTACATTTACAGTAATGATGCTTCCAGCTCTAGGCATACAACTCATATCAAAATGCCTAAGAAAAATATTGTTAATGCATCAAATGAACATAGCATTTCATTTAAAACTTTTGATGCATCATTTGTGCTCACTAATAAATCAGGCAAGGTAGTTGCCAAATATGTTGGGGGCAAACACAAGAGTCCAAAGACTTGTGTTTGAGTACCCAAGGTGCTTGTTTCTAATGTAAAAGGACCCAAGACCATTTGGGTATCTAAGAACAAGGCCTAAATCTGTGTTGTAGGTTTATACATCCGGCGGAACAAGTTGGATAATTGATAGCGGGTGCACAAACCATATGGCAGGAGAGTAAATGATGTTCTCCTCATATGAGAAAAACAATGATCCCCAAAGAGCAATCACATTCGAGGATGGAAATCAAGGCTTGGTCAAAGGTTTGGGTAAAATTGCTATATCTCCTGACCTTTCCATTTCTAATGTTTTTCTTGTAGATTCTTTAGACTACAACTTTCTTTCAGTTTCTCAATTATGTAAAATGGGCTACAATTGTCTATTTACTGATGTTGGTGTTACTGTCTTTTGAAGAAGTGATAATTCAATAGCTTTTAAGGGAGTGTTAGATGGTCAGCTATTTTTAGTTGATTTCAATGATAACAATGTTGAACTAGATACTTGCTTATTTGCTAAGACTAACATGGGCTGGCTCTGGCATCGCCAACTTGCTCATGTTGGGATGAAGAATCTTCACAAACTTCTAAAGGGGAACACATTTTAGGACTAACCAATGTTCATTTTGAGAAAGACAGGATTTATAGAGCATGTCAAGCAGGAAAGCAGGTTGGAATTCATCATCCACACAAGAACATCATGACGTCCGAAAGGCCGCTTGAGCTACTCCACATGGATTTATTCGGCCTGATAGCTTACATAAGTATCGGCAGGAGTAAGTATTGTCTTGTAATCGTGGATGATTATTCTCGCTTCACTTGGGTATTCTTTTCGCTGGAAAAATCTCAAACCCAAGAGACCTTAAAGAGATTCTTGAGACGGGCTCAAAATGAGTTTGGATTGAGAATCAAGAAGATTAGAAGTGACAATGGAACAAAGTTCAAGAACTCTCAAATTGAAGGCTTTCTTGAGGAGGAGGGCATCAAGCATGAGTTCTCTTCTCCCTACACACCTCAACAAAACGGTGTTATGGAGAGAAAGAATAGAACTCTCTTGGATATGGTAAGGACCATGCTTGATGAGTACAAGACACTGGATCGGTTTTGGGCGGAGGCGATTAACCCTGCTTGCTACTTCATCAACCGACTCTACCTTCACCGAATTCTCAAGAAAACATCATATGAACTCCTCACCGATAAAAATCCCAATGTTTCTTATTTTAGAGTATTTGGGAGCAAGTGCTTTATTCTTATTAAAGAGATAGAAATTCTAAATTTGATCCTAAAGCAGTAGAAGGCTTTTTACTTAGTTATGACTCAAACACAAGGGCATATAGAGTCTTCAAAAAGTCCACTGGATTAGTTGAAGTTTGTTGTGACATTGTGTTTGATGAGACTAATGGTTCCCAAGTGGAGCAAGTTGATCTTGATGAATTAGATGATGATGAGGCTCTGTGCGTCGTGCTAAGGAACATGTCCATTGAAGATGTGTGTCCAAAAGAACCTGAAAAGCCTTCACAAGCACAAGATCAGTTGTCATCTTCCGTACAAGCATCTCCACCAACTCAAGATGAGGAAATGGCTCAAGAGGAAGAGGATCAAGATCAAGACGATGAGCCACCTCAACAGGAGGACATTGATCAAGGGGGAGATTAAGATGATCAAGAAAAGGAAGATGAACAAGAAGTTTAAGATCAAAGACCACCGCACCCAAGAGTCCACCAAGCAATTCAAAGAGATCACCCCGTCAACTCCATACTTGGTGACATCCACAAGGGGGTAACCACTGAATCTCGAGTTGCTCATTTTTGTGAACATTACTCTTTTGTGTCTTCTATTGAGCCATACAGGATAGAGGATGCACTTAGAGATCCCGACTGGGTGGTGGCAATGCAAGAGGAGCTCAACAACTTCACGAGGAATGAGGTATGGCATTTAGTTCCACATCCTAACCAAAATGTTGTAGGTACCAAGTGGGTATTCTGCAACAAACAAGATGAGCATGGTGTGGTGATCAGGAACAAAGCCCGACTTGTTGCCAAAGGATATTCACAAGTCGAAAGTTTGGATTTTTATGAAACCTATGCACTCGTAGCTAGGCTTGAGTCAATTCGTATATTACTTGCCTATGCTACTTACCATGGCATTAAGTTGTATCAAATGGACGTGAAAAGTGCCTTCCTCAATGGCCCTATCAAGGAAGAGGTATATGTTGAGCAACCTCACGACTTTGAAGATAGTGAGTATCCTACACATGTTTATAAGCTCTTAAAGGCGCTTTATGGGCTCAAACAAGCCCCAAGAGCATGGTATGAATGCCTAAGAGACTTTCTTCTCACTAATGGATTTAAAGTCAGAAAAGCTGACCCTACTCTCTTCACTAAAACAATTGATAAAGACTTGTTTATATGTCAAATTTATGTTGATGATATTATTTTTGGGTCTACTAACAAGTCATCTTGTGAAGAGTTTAGTATGATTATGATACAAAAATTTGAGATGTCCATGATGGGGAAGTTGAAGTATTTCCTTAGATTCCAAATCAAGCCAAACTAAGTACATTCAAGATATTCTCAAGACGTTTGGAATGAAGAATGCCAAACCCATCAAGAATCCCATGGGAACAAATAGGCATCTCGACCTTGACACAGGAGGTAAATCTGTAGATCAAAAGGTATACCGGTCGATGATAGGATCTTTACTCTATTTATGTGCATCACGACTGGATATTATGCTTTCAGTATGCATGTGTGCAAGGTTCTAGGCCAATCCTAAGGAAATCCACCTTAGGGCCGTGAAAAGAATCATGAGATATTTAGTTTACACTCCTAAGTTTGGGCTATGGTACCCCAAGGGATCTACCTTTGATCTAATTGGGTATTCTGATGCCGATTATGCCAGAAGTAAAATTGATAGAAAAAGTACATAAGGGACTTGTTAGTTTCTAGGGAGATCCCTAGTGTCTTGGGCTTCAAAGAAACAAAATTCAATAGCTCTATCAACCGCCGAAGCCGAGTATATTGCTGCAGGACATTGTTGTGCACAATTACTCTGGATGAGGCAAAACCTTAGGTTCTATGGCTACAAGTTGAGCGAAGTCCCTCTCCTATGTGACAATGAGAGTGCAATCCGCATGACGGATAATCCCATTGAACACAGCCGCACTAAGCACATAGACATCCGGTATCACTTTTTGAGAGATCACCATCAAAAGGGGGTATCGAAATTGCTTATGTTAGCACCCACAACCAGTTAGTCGATATCTTCACCAAGCCCCTAGATGAAAAGACTTTTAACAAGCTTAGGAATGAGCTAAACATCCTAGATTCTTGGAACTTTGATTGAAATCTTGCACACATTGCTCATTTTATACCTTTGATCATGTCTCTTTCATTTGGTACAAATGCATATTTCTTATTCTTCTTGTGCCAAAAGCTAAGACTATTGTGTTTCCAAGAGTATTTCTATGCTTAGTCTTAGATTGAAAGGCAAATGGAGTAATAGGCAAAGGCAAGGCTTCCACTACGACTCTATCGGTATAATATATCCTTTGCCCTACTCATTTATTTACCTTCATATCTTTCTTGTTAAAAGCCTCTCAATTTCTCTATTTTTGGCGCTTAATGCCAAAGGGGGAGAAATTAGTAGGCCAAAGCAAAAGGACCGCACCACCATCCTGTTTTCTAAAAACTTTTTCTAATTTCAAATCATTTGCAAAAACCCTCTTGACAGCTAAGGGGAGAATTATTTCAGGGGGAGCTTTTATTTAGCCAAAAGAAAAGCATTTGAAATATGGGGAGAATCTTTCAAAACTTGAAAATGCTTTTAGAAATCATATTCTTATACTATTGGCTAATTGCAAAAGAATTTGAAAAGACTTTCCAAAAGATTTGTAAAAACAAGCTAAGTGGTGCAAATGTGGTCCGAAATGTTAAAAATATCAAAACAACCATATATGCTTAGAACTACTTTCATTTCAAAGTAACTTATGCACATCTATCAAAATTTAAACTAGTTACAACTCTACACCTTGTATTTGCTTTGGTTTGTGTTGGCATCAATCACCAAAAAGGGGGAGATTGAAAGGAAATGGCCTCAACATTTCCTATAATCGATTTTGGTGTTTGACGACCATCACAAACCTTATAGACTAACTAGTTTGCCTAGTTGATATTTTTCTCAGATGCACAAAGTTCATATACACATATAAGGAAAATGGACCTTGGGGGAATTCTACAGGTTTTGAGCAAAACAGAATTGCACCAGCATGTGGCGCACCGGGCTGTTCAGTGTGCACCAGATAGTGTCCGGTGCCCAAGCTGGAGCACTCCACAAATTGGCCACTCTCGGGAATTCTTAGTGCTCGTCCACTAAAAATCATTGGACTGTCCGGTGAGACCACGAGCAACGGTCATCTTCGGCCAAGCACCTCCAAAGCTTCATATCATCTCCTTTCCCCTGCAAAGCTTGTCAAGCATATTTTGGTCCCCATCTCTTGATAGGTCCATTAAGGTTAGTCAACAAAGATCTAGGAACCCAAATGTCCTTTGTGCTAGCACTTGGTAAACTCATTACCTTTCTAGCACAAGTTGCAATTTTGGGTTGCCTAGTTACATATGAATCAATTGACAAGCTAGGAGTGGAATAGTTACCAACGGGACAATCCTTGCACAGATGTCCCTTCTTTCGGAATATGTAGCAAAGACGATCTTCATGTTTTGAAGATTTCTTCTTTCCTTGTCTTCTTCTTGCTACATGGTTAGTAAATATTTTCTTTTCTAAAACTATGCCTTTTTGTTTTACATAGGTACATGATTTAAGTATATGTCCCTTCTCAGAGCATCTAAAACATTTTTTATCATCCTTATTAATAACCAAGCCATTTTCTTTAATATGGGGACATGACCTAATCAAGTGCCCCTTTTCAAAGCATTCACTACACTTCTTACTTTTCTTAGTGTGAATTGTGGCTTGATCATTACCTTTGATGTTACTTTGCATGGATGCATGGTTGGGGCTTTTGGTAGAGGTATTGATTTTCTTCTTTTGTTCCTTCCTCTTGACATTCCTCAAGTCCTTGACATTTTCCTCGAGGGATTTTGTGCATGCTACAATTGTTCTCGTCTCAAGTTTCTTCACCATGTCATCACGGTTATGTTGAGAAGGTTGAGCAATGCACTTCCCTTTCAGTTGTGTCAAGCTCGTTCTTAGCCTCTCATTTTCTTCCTTGAGATCTTGATATGCAATATCATCTATTCCTAGAGATTCTAGCTCAAAGAAGGATTTTCTTGCTAGTGAGCAACAAGTATTAGCACATGGCAATTTAGTTTCAATTTGAACATATGTGCATGAGTGAGGTTGTTGAGATTTTAAGTTTTCTATCACAACCTCATGAGCAATATTTAACATGATATGATCATCCATAAGATTTTTATGAGAACATAGGGACATATCATGTTTTTTCTTGAAAAGCTAGATTTTTCAATTTTTAGCCTTTCTACTTGGTTCTTAAGCAAGGTATTCCTATTTACTAATTGAGCGATACATAATAAGGAGTTGTCTTGCTCAATTGAAATAGTTTCATACCTTTGGACCAAATCAACATGAGAGCACTTTAGCTCCTCATGTTCTTTGGTCAACTCTTCCAAGATTTGGATTTTTGTGATGAGGACATCTTATAGCTTGTGAAGAGCTTCACTTTGCTCTCTATCTCATTTTAGAAGTTTGAGCATGACCGCCTTATCTTCTAGGCTTAGATGAGCGTAGAGTTGCATGAAGCTTCTTTCATCCTCCTCATCCTCTATTATGCTTCCGCTATCATTTTTATTAGCCACACAACATATGTGGGAATCCAAATGGGAAGACAAACCTTTTAGAGAGGTGGATTCATCGTTTGGTCTCCAACGTTCATTTTCTTCTTCTTCCTTCAAAGGGTTAGTTTCACAAGGACTAAAGGAAGTAGAAGCATCATATGAACTAACATGTTTGCACTCATCAAATTTACTTTTAATTCTAGTCCAAATATCATGTGCATCATGAATAGGTTCATCATATCTCATTATGAAGGCACGATAATCTTCTTTGCTAAGAGAATTAATTAAGATGTCATAAGCAAGATAATTTAAGCACATACATCTTTGATCTTCCTCGAAAGCATTTTTCTTATCATAACTAGAAGGTATAATACTCTTGTCTAAAATTTGTTTTAATTGTGGGTCTATGGTCCTAAAAGCATTTATCACACTAGTAGAACATGAAGCAAAATTAGAACAATCGGAAAGTAATATCTCAAGAGTTACCTCATTGTTCTCCTTCGATGGTGTCTTCTTGTTCTTTTGGCATTTTTTCCGAGCCATCACTTTGAGTTGTTAGACTCAATATGAAGTCGCTTAGAGGGGGGTGAATAGGCGAAACCTAAAAAATATAACTTTAAACCCGGACTTGATCCCTCGATTAGCGGTTAGAACAAGATGAACAATTATCGGAGTATAAAACTAAGCCATTTGCTTGCAAAGAGTATTGCTTTCAAAGAATGCAGAATTGACAAAAGCAACAAAACTAAAATATCTATGAAGAATAAAGCAAGAGGGCTTAGATAAGAAGAGGAATAGCACAAGTTCTTTCTTGCAAGTCGTTGCTTCTAAATATGAGAATTTAACTTGAAGCAACACAAAGTAATATCAACAAAGAATAGTGCAAGAGAACTTAGAGAGGGAGAAGACAAACAAATCACAAGCAATCAACACAAGTGACATGGGTCATTTGTTTTACCGAGGTTCGGTTCACCAAGAACCTAATCCCCATTGAGGAGTCCACTAAGGACAAGTCTTTTTCAACCCTCTCCCTCTCTCCAACGGTCACCAAGAACGGCGAGTGTTCCTTCTTCTTTGTCAACAAAAGACTGAAGTCTCCGCAAGGCCAACCACAAAGATAAGGGGCTCTTGCTAGCTTTACAATGAATAGGAGTCAAAACTCCATGCTCAAATGATCAGAAGTTGTAGCACACACTTTCTCTCAATGATTCTCACAAGGCACTATCACTAAACGCACATGAGTAGCTCTTTCTTGCTTGATCTCTCTTTTGTGGCACTTGTGAGGCTTTGATGTGGCCCAACTCTTGTGAATTAGATGTTTCAATGAATGGAGGAGGTTGGGAGGGCTTGGATATGTCTACTATATGCCTTGATATGTTGCTTGGGCTCCCACACCTTGAAATGGCCGGTTGGGGTAGTATTTAAAGGCCTCAACCATCCATATAGCTGTTGGACACCAGACAGTCTGGTGCCTGCCACGTCAGCTGACCGTTGGGGTCTATAGCAGTCGATCGTTGGGTCTGACCGTTACCCAGACAGTCCGGTGCCCTGGCCACATCAGCCGACCGTTGAGGTCTACGGCAGTCGACCGTTGCCAGACTGTCCGGTGCACACCGGGCAGTCCGGTGCCACAGCCTAAGAGTGCTTGTTGTGGGCCTCTCTGCGCAGACTGCCCGGTTGTCCCACCGGACAGTCCGATGCACACTGGACAACTACTGTTCAATGTCTGGTGCGCCACCAGGCGCTGATTGATTGCCATTTTCTTGGATTTCTTCACTGATTCTTTTGGGCTTCTTTTGTTCTTGAGTCTTGGACTTTTGTGCTTCTTTTTATGTCTTCTTTTGAGGTGTTGAATCCTCATTGCCTTAGTCTAATCCTCTTTGCATTTTGATTCTTTCACTCATATATCTTCTTTTGCCCAATACTAGCTCCAAAATAGTGATATGTTGATTTCAAGCATTCCAACCTTTCTAGAAGTGTTGAATAGGTTGCTTGGGATATTTAGAACTTATCCAAAGAGTAGAACTATTGGTAGTTCATCTATTCCATGTTTTACCCCTATTTGGTTGGAACTGAGCTGATTGTGACTTAGAAACTAAATTGTTGATCTTATGAACATGTGAATCAGAGACTAGGCAAACTAGTTAGTCTGAATGGTTGTGAAGGTCATCAAGCACCAAAATATAAGAAATGGTTTAAGACCATTTCCCTTTCACCATTTAACTGTTAAAGTCTTTCCATTAGTACTTGGCTTCCTATTCTATAAAGGAGAGCAAGATGTACCAGTTTTTTTTGCATTGAAGGAAATAGAACTCCTTCCACAGGGGCTGCTTCCTCGGTCACCCTGGTCGATATGAGCAGTCCACCTCTTCCCTCCTACCCCCTGCGCTCTCTGCCCTAATCTGCTCTTCTTCTCTACTTTCCTCTCAAGACGCCAAGGAGGCAATCTGTAACATGATGATAAGTTCTTCCTATGGCTTCTTTTCTCATGCGCATGGACCTATTTGTCGTAAGTGTTTCATAGACCGGAATACAGTTCCTAGGAGAAACCATGAATGCGTCATGTATGCAGCCATGTGCGCTCGAACATAAACAACCCTGAACGTCCATAACTATTAGACTGAACTTGTATGACTTTTCTTTTTTTGAAAGTCCAGGAGGGGAAGCCCCTACTGTAAATTTTGTATTAAAATGGTTAATTAAAAAAGAGTGGAGAGTCGAAATCTGCAGCTCGGTACAAGTGAATCAGATGCTAGGGGGAGTAAAGGATTGGAGGCACTAAAAGAACTAAATTTGTCTCTGATGAAGCCAGTCTAGAATTGAGTTGTCATATTTTCCTCTTGCTCTGGGAGGATTAATGCCAATGGAGTTCCAACATGATTTTACAAAGTTACACCTAAGAAATAGATGGTAGAGAGTTTCCTCCTTTTGCCAAATGCAGTTTTCACATGTATATGATTCTAGTGCCATATTTTTTCTTCGCAGCATATTCCTTGTGCTGAGTTTGTTTTTGAGCCACAACCAAAAGAAGACTTTATGCTTTGGTTGGCATTTGTTTTTCTAGAGCAACTTATAAACAATATGAACATTGGAGTGTCCAATTAGTTGCCTGTATGTCTTCTATGTTGAGTATGTATCTGATCCCTAGATATAAGTCCATCTATCATTTGTGTTATTTATGATAATTCTGTCCCAAATTTCATCGAGGTCCAAATATTGCTCATAGGCTTGTTCTGAGAGGGGTAATTGGAATATTTGGAATAGGTGCTCTTTTTGTTTGACCTCCACAATAGAGAGTTTTGTGTCGTTTTGCAAAGGAGCATAATTCGGGGTATTGCTGTTTAGGTATTTCATTATTCCATAGGTCATCCCAGAACAGAATGGTACTCCCATTTCCGATTATTGGAGAAGCTAAGCCCTTATAATTATCCAAAAGATTCAACAGGCTTCTCCACCAAAAAGATCCTATTCTTCTGTGATCAGGTATCTTACCAGTCATATAGTAGTTATTCCAAATGAGGCTAACCCAAGGCAGATCGTGATTGTAGTAAAACTTGTGAAGGTATTTCAGAAGAAGGGCTTTGTTCTGGGTTTCCAACTTAAGGACCCCTAATCCTCCATTGAGTTTCGGCTTGGTAATCATGGTCCAAGCAGCTAGAGGGGCTTTTTTGTGTTTATGTCATTCCCTCTCCAAATGTTGATCTGTTTGATAATGGTTGCTGGGATCTTAAGTGTAGACATAAAGAAAGTTGGCAGCGCTGTAAAAACTGAGTTTAGAAGCACTAGTCGTCCGGCTTGGGATAAGAACTTTGAAGAGTAGGCTAATATCATTTCAATTATGTGTACAAGAGGTAGAAAGTGTTGCAATCTTGGTTTCGAAGCCCCCAGAGGTAGACCAATCTGGCATTTGAACGTTCTTGAAAGAATTTCCATTTTCCGGAATTAAATTAATTGGGTAGATGCTTGATTTGTTGTAATTTACTCTGAGGCCTCTTGATGCTGCAAAGGTATTGTAACACCCCTGGTGTTACTGTCACTAAAACTTGAGTATAACATCATAAGCATTGGCATTGCATATGTTTGACACACCTAGAGTGCATTCACTAGGCAAAAATTTCAAACAAGTTGTATTGATATGACCTTTTGCAAATAGAACCCTAGAGTGGGGAACTTAACCCTAGATTGGTGTAATAGAACAAACAAAACTTAAACAAAAGAAAACTTCAAAACTTATTAGAGATGACCATAAAATGTCACCTTGAATATACTTATGGGATATTCAAACCCTAGAAGTATCCGAAACTGCAAAAAGAACCCTAGAAAGCCCTAAACCTAAACCCTAGGGGGCTAAGTGCAAAATCAGTGCACTTTTGGGCTAAAGTGTAAAAACCATGATAATAAGGTGTCTTAAGTCATAAGGTTCAAAATTATGGAGATTTGCAAGTTAAACCTTGAGTTTTGGACTAATTTGCAAAAGAGCCACACTTAAACCCTTTTGGCTAAGTCTGAAATCAGTGTAATTAGCTCAACTTTGGAGCCTTATATCTGCCAAATTATAAGGTTTTTGCCCTAGGTCACCACAACAATATTGTAGACTTATAAAAGGAGAATAACTTTGCTTAAGGGAGTAAGCATGGTTGTTATGTAGAATTTGAAGATAAATGAGCCTGAAGTTGGGCTGTCAGGCTGTTTGAGTCTGAACTTCAGACTAACAGTGGGGCTGCATGAACTTAGGGCTTGAATTTAAGCATGATCCAGTAAGAATTTGTCTTGGAATACTATAACAAAGATGAAGATGGTATGTTGGACTACAACTTTGCTGCAGAGCCTTGGATAGGTTGCCAAGTGAAATTGGGAGAAAAGTTAGCTTCAAATCGCCCTGTCAGGTCGACTGAAGAACAATGCCATTGTACAGTGATCTGAATAAGATCAGATCAACAGCTCAAGCCTCACCGCCGACGAGCCGCGCGCGATTCGTGCCGTCGCCGTCTTGATTCGTGCTCGGATTGTTTGGATAGCGTTCAGGGTCAAGTAAATATCACCGTCGTGGATAAGCTCCGGCCAGTAAACTATTCCGGCCATCGTATCGAGCTTGCCACGATGGAATCGGATGAGCTCGCCGGTGACCGCCGTCTCACGGCCTTGCGCCACGTATCTGGACACATCCGTCGTGTCGCCGTGACTCGCTATAACCGTCTGATCATCGCCGGTGAGAGCTGCCACAGTTGATGCCACAAATTCTTTGCACCAGTGAACTCCCACTTCTCCGACCGCCAGCACATCTTGCTCAAATTGATCACCACCGCTCAAGCACTCTATAAATTGACGGCATGGTCTGTTGTGTAAGATCATCACCAAGCTTGAGCACCCGCTATTGCTGCCGATTAGCCACCACAACTCTCCAATTTCACATTCCCCCCAATTCTGTTTCCGCCACCGCAGGAACACCCTCACCGTGGATAGCTTATCCCAGGTTCGTTCATGTGCTTTGGTCGATTGTTCTAGCATCCCTAAGATCTCCTCAAGCTCCTCGACCCCTCTGATTGAACTATACCCCCTTGGATCGCCGGGAACACATTGTTCCTTTGTTTGTTCGCTGTAAAGCCCAAAATTGGTGTAAAAAAACTAATAAAATAAATAAATAGAAATATTTATAAGTGGGTGTTTTGAAGTTATGAAACCCTTGGGGATTATTTGGTCTTCCTTTTCCTTGTGCATACTCACTGAAGGGAAGTAAAGTAGTCAAATAGCAAAATATAGAAATATGCATCTGATGTTGGGGTTCTTGTAATTGTGCATTTGTGTTTAAATTCACAAGGAAGGTTTAAGTTAAAAAATAGAATTTGAAAAGGAAGGAGCAAAGAAGATAGAAGAGGAGGGAAATAATATACACTATAAAGAAAATGAAAATATTATAAATAAATAATAGGTGTTATCATCATATTAGGATTTGTATTGGATATTGATGGGAAGCTGAAGTTCAAACAGGATTTAAAATTTGAATTGGGGTTCAAACTTGGAAAAGAAAGACAAATACAAAAGAATAATAATAATAAAAAAAGAGAATCACCCCTGGGCCAAAACCATCATTTCCAGCCCAAAACCCCAGCGCGCTCGGCCCATCTGCTACTCCCCCGTGCGCGCGTGTTGCCGCTGTGCCAACCCTAGCCGCCAGCCGCTACGCAGCTCCTTCCCTCCCATATCACGCGCTCTCACCCGGCCACTGCCCGTGGGCCCCGTTCCGAAAGAGCCACGCGCACTCTTGTCTCCCTGCGTGTGGGGCCACTTCGTCCGCACCATCCCTAACAACCCGATTGATCCTCTGCTCGTCCATGCGTGCGCATCTGTTGGGGTCAGCCGCAGGACCAGCCCGGATCAGGCCCCACCATTGAGGGTCTTGCCGCGATTTTCTCTGATGGGTGCAATAACTCCGGTTGAAGCTCCTAGCTCTCGATGGTGGCAAACTCCAACTAAATCCACCGATCTCTGCGCGCGGCAAGAACGGATCCCAGCCGTGTTTCTCGCCACCCGCGCGGACTCATCGCCAGGATTCTCGCCAGGCAACTTCGCCAGTAGTTGCTTGCGCGGGATAAATATGCTCCGCGCCCGCCTCCTCCCTGTTTCTCCATAGCCTCGGATCGTGACGTGCCGCCCGCACATACTCCCCTTCGTCCGGTGGGCACCTCGATCTGCTTCCTCGCCGGCGTTAGCTTCTCGGGACAGCACCAGAGGGTCGCGTGGGCAGAAGGAGTCTAGTGCGGACGTCGGGCGGTGGTGGCATCCACTAGACCGTCAGCGATTTCTTGCCGCCGCTGTCGCTCAACCGCGGGTCGGCTCCACGTCGGGGACCGGGACCTTCGGTACCTTCACCCTCGGTAAATTACCCACAGCTAGTTTCACCCAGTGTGTCGCATTGTGTTAAGGTAGTCGCGATAGGAGCAGACCGTTGTAGCATGGGGCATTCGGTGCCGGGTATGGCGCCGCCGTCGGGCAACTACGGCGAAGTCACGGCGGGGGAGTGAAGACGACGGGCGGTCCGTCCGATGGTAGCTGGGTGGCCACGATTAGATCTCAGGTTATCCCTAGTCGTTTCTTCAACTTGGGCCGTTGATTCGAGAATGGACGGTCGGATCGTTGATGGGCGAACGGATTTGAGCGAGTGCAGCTGAACCGTTGATCTTGCGATAAATGGTAGAAGTCGGATCGCGGGATGCATTAAATCAGGGCCTTAGATCGTGGATCCTGTGGCCATCATGCGTGCTGGTTGTGTAAATATGGAGATCTAATCTAGACCGTAGAAGCCTGATCGGACGGCCCAGATCTGTTGATACCCTTTCGCGGTGCATCTTTGCAAAAGAGACCCCTAGTTTAAATGGAATCGACCCGCAGTCCACAACATAGGAGTTATGAGTCATAGGCATTCTTGCGCAAAAGACCCTGTACTTTCCTGCATTTGTTGCGCAGTCCAGAGTCTAAGGAAAACCATATAAATAATGTCTGAAATTGATTTCTAACACAAAAATAATTCCTAGAACTTGTTTAAATCCTAGAAAATTCATACTAGGTCCAAATTAATCCATTCCAGTTTATAAAATTTTATAACATTATTGTTTATCAGTTAGTGCCACTGTTTTGACATGAATGTCACATTAAAATTTATATCCTAAGTAATCTTGTATCAAATACATGGAACCTTTGGAAATTCACAACTCACAATCTGTAACTCCGATTTGATTCGTTCAAGTTGCATTAGTCTCGTATAAATATTTACTATGCCATAACAACATTTATTATACCATGTCTTATTATTTTATGATTAGATATTTATTTAACTTATGTTGGTTAGTCTTGATAATGTGCTCATCATTATCTACCAAAATATAATCTATATTTAATTTATAACTTAGATTAGTATTTATAGAATAACTTCTTATATGATTTGTATTAACCAATTTATAATATAGTTAACATTTTAATCACATAAATTCTCCATAAAATCATAACTCCTTAACCGTAACTTCGATTTTAGTGCTTCTCGTTCCCGCAATCTTGTAGCAACGCGTAGATCATTATTATGCAGTGTGTTCTTATGTTTGGTGTGATGTTAATTTTGTCCATACCATGTATGTTTGTATTGCTACGACTAGCGCGAGGTTTCGAGGATATGAAGAATCACCCTGGTAACTGGAATCTCAAGTGCCAGGCAAGTTGTGCCCTTGATCCACTTTTGTTACCCAATAATGTTCTTTGTTATCACTATTCAATGCATAGGTTTAATTTTGATGGGACCCAATAGGTCACCCTAGTCTGTTTATCCTTTTACCTTGTTTACCCCTGATTCACTTGGGTAGTTATGCTATTGCTCTATATGGTTTTGGGATTAATATTTCATTACATCCATGTTCCAATTATTCTGTTATGTTATTTATGTTCATGATAAGATCATTATATTAATTGGAACATGGAGCGACCACCCGGGAAAACAGTGCTACCACAAGGGTTTAATGGGACGCCCTTGGCTGATTAACTAGGAAAGCTAGTGGAGGTCTTCCTTACCCGAAAGGGGCAAGGGCAGTAGGGGAGTGGTCAGTGTAGGGAGGTCCTTGGTTGATTTTGCTGCGATGGCGGTCAGGTAAGAACCCTGCACTGGAGCTTCCTATAAACTGTAGCGGGATTTCTGAAGCTAGTGGAACTTTGTAAAGGCCTCGTAGTGTTACCCTACCTTGCTTCCTTGGTAGAGGTGTATGGGATTCATGACCCCTTGGCAGATGGGTAACACGGCTTGTGGGTAAAGATGCGCAACCTCTGCAGAGTGTAAAACTAGTATACTAGCCGTGCTCACGGTCATGAGCGGCTCAGACCCTCACATGATTAATTTATGGAACCTAAATTCAATTTGACATTTGCATTTGCATGGGATTTGTTATTAATTTTGTTCTATTATTTATTATGGCTTGGTATTTACTTACATCTAGTAATTGCTAATAAAAGTTTGACCAACATTAAAAGCAATGCTCAGCTTTAACCATTTTCTTTGATAAGCCTTACACTTCATGAGCTCCCACCTTTGGTGAGTTCATGCCACATTATTCCTCGCAACTTGTTGAGCGATGAACATGTGTGAGCTCACCCTTGCTGTCTCACACCCCCCACAGGAGAAGAACAGGTGGTTCAAGAGGAGCCGCATATCGAGGAGTTCGATTCGATCTAGGTGGCGTCTCCCAGTTGACTTTCTGGCGCCAAGGATAGATTTTAGATCCTGCTATATTTATCTTTTATTTTGTAAGACTTCCGCTATGTATTAAGTACTCTGATTATTGTGACATTTATCTCTATACACTCTATTATTATATATGTTGTCTTCTTTGGCGCATGTATGAGATGCACCCGGCTTTGTCCCTTGAAGCCCGGGTGTTACAGAAGTGGTATCAGAGGAAATGTTGACTGTAGGATGAAACCTAGATAGAAATGGACAAACCCTTACCTACTTACCTTACTCTATTCTTCTGTACTTTTCTTGATCCTGTCTCACCTTCTACTGTTCTACTCTGATTGACCTTACCTTTGCTACACTGATTCTTTTCTAAACTCATCTTAATCTTTTCTCATCTATTTCTGCTTTACTCTGATTATTCTTACATGTTCTTTCTAAAGACAAAAGTGGATTTCACACTTTGAGGTCTTGTGCCTAAAGTGACTTTCAGGACTAGGAGACCTACTCTTAGGAACAAAAATAAAACTATTTTCATAGGTATCTATGCGCTTGAGTGTTTGTTCTTATGATGCTTGTCTGATTTGGATCTTTGATTGAGTGTGATGGGTTGTGGAGTAATGTCCACAATTACATCTGCATACATACGTATAGGCTTAAATAGAATTCATAAGAAAACTAAGCAATTTAGATTATCCTCCATTAAAATGTATCTATCTCATAGAGATCCCTCTAATCTTAAAAGACTCTCCCATATCTTAATAGATTCATCGTATCTTATAAGATTCTCTCTTATCTTACTAGATCCACCTCATCTTAAAAGATTCTTCTTACCTTAATAAATTCATCTTATCTTGAAGAGATTCTATCTTATCATAACATATCTAACTAATCTCAAAAGATTCTAACATACCTTAATAATACATATTCTACCCTGTTGGACCTATCTAACCTAAACTAGTCTAATCTAGTCATATCCAATCTAATCTAGATCTTATCTAACCTAATGTGGTCCACTTAAACAGATTAATGACACTAGTAGAAGAGATTAGACCCTACTAGCCATGTATTAACTTAACTTAGCACATTGGATTAACCCAACCCATAGAGCCATGATGAATGACATAATATATCTATCCCCACCTAACATCAAACAAACTTTTAACCTACATCATGTAGACTATCTCATCTTGACAAAATGCTATCCTACCGTTGGATATTTACCTTATACGACTAGATATCCCAATCTTGATATAAAACAAAGATTAAGCCCTACTAAGAATCTTCAGATCATAACCAGCTACTAGCTTATTTATTCATACCGCTTATCGAATAAATTCCCTTGCAAAACTATTTTTACCATATGTCTCTAACTTCGATGGTCAATACCAGGAAGAGAAGATTATTAGGCAACAACAAACAGAAATGAATCATCCAAATCCTCCACCGGTTGAAATCGATCAAGTGGTTGCCGCCCAAAGGCTGGTAATACAACAATTGACAGACATGGTGACCGAAATGCAAAATCAGATAAGACAAGAACGCGAGGAAATACGTCAGGTCCGTCTGGAGATACGTCAAGAAATAAGGCAATCATGGTTGGAAAGACAACAACAACAACAACAACAACAACAACAACAACAACAACAACAACAACAACAACCACAACCTCCACCACCACCATTAGCTCCACCAAGCTACATAAACATATATATAAATTACTACTATTTGTAAGATCTAGATGTTACTTTAGTTAGTAGATGATATGATATTATTTTAGAAGGAATAATAAGGTCTAATTGACCCATGTATTGCTAATCAATCGTGCATCATGCTGAGATTTTTGTTTGTGCATATGTTCTGAGAACAATATGAGTATACATCCTTTTTCTTACAAATCTCGGGGACGAGATTATTTTTAAGGGGGGTAGGATTTGTAAAGCCCAAAATTGGTGTAAAAAACTAATAAAATAAATAAATAGAAATATTTATAAGTGGGTGTTTTGAAGTTATGAAACCCTTGGGGATTATTTGGTCTTCCTTTTCCTTGTGCATACTCACTGAAGGGAAGTAAAGTAGTCAAATAGCAAAATATAGAAATATGCATCTGATGTTGGGGTTCTTGTAATTGTGCATTTGTGTTTAAATTCACAAGGAAGGTTTAAGTTAAAAAATAGAATTTGAAAAGGAAGGAGCAAAGAAGATAGAAGAGGAGGGAAATAATATACACTATAAAGAAAATGAAAATATTATAAATAAATAATAGGTGTTATCATCATATTAGGATTTGTATTGGATATTGATGGGAAGCTGAAGTTCAAACAGGATTTAAAATTTGAATTGGGGTTCAAACTTGGAAAAGAAAGACAAATACAAAAGAATAATAATAAAAAAAAGAGAATCACCCCTGGGCCAAAACCATCATTTCCAGCCCAAAACCCCAGCGCGCTCGGCCCATCTGCTACTCCCCCGTGCACGCGTGTTGCCGCTGTGCCAACCCTAGCCGCCAGCCGCTACGCAGCTCCTTCCCTCCCGTATCACGCGCTCTCACCCGGCCACTGCCCGTGGGCCCCGTTCCGCAAGAGCCACGCGCACTCTTGTCTCCCTGCGTGTGGGGCCACTTCGTCAGCACCATCCCTAACAACCCGATTGATCCTCTGCTCGTCCATGCGTGCGAATCTATTGGGGTCAGCCGCAGGACCAGCTCGGATTAGGCCCCACCATTGCGGGTCTTGCCGCGATTTTTTCTGATGGGTGCAACAACTCCGGTTGAAGCTCCTAGCTCTCGATGGTGGCAGACTCCAACTAAATCCACCGATCTCTGCGTGCGGCAAGAACGGATCCCAGCCGTGTTTCTCGCCACCAGCGCGGACTCATCGCTAGGATTCTCGCCAGGCAACTTCGCCAGTAGTTGCTTGCGCGGGATAAATACGCTCCGTGCCCGCCTCCTCCCTGTTTCTCCATAGCCTCGGATCGTGTCGTGCCGCCCGCACATACTCCCCCTTCGTCCGGTGGGCACCTCGATCTGCTTCCTCGCCGGCGTTAGCTTCTCGGGACAGCACGAGAGGGTCGTGTGGGCAGAAGGAGTCTAGTGCGGACGTCGGGCGGTGGTGGCATCCACTAGACCGTCAGCGATTTCTTGCCGCCGCTGTCGCTCAACCGCGGGTCGGCTCCACGTCGGGGACCGGGACCTTCGGTACCTTCACCCTCGGTAAATTACCCACAGCTAGTTTCACCCAGTGTGTCGCATTGTGTTAAGGTAGTCGCGATAGGAGCAGACCGTTGTAGCATGGGGCATTTGGTGCCGGGTATGGCGCCGCCAACTGGGCAACTACGGCGAAGTCACGGCGGGGGAGTGAAGACGACGGGCGGTCCGTCCGATGGTAGCTGGGTGGCCACGATTAGATCTCAGGTTATCCCTAGTCATTTCTTCAACTTGGGCCATTGATTCGAGAATGGACGGTCGGATCGTTGATGGGCGAACGGATTTGAGCGAGTGCAGCTGAACCGTTGATCTTGCGATAAATGGTAGAAGTCGGATCGCGGGATGCATTAAATCAGGGCCTTAGATCGCGGATCCTGTGGCCATCATGCGCGCTGGTTGTGTAAATATGGAGATCTAATCTAGACCGTAGAAGCCTGATCGGACGGCCCTGATCTGTTGATACCCTTTCGCGGTGCATCTTTGCAAAAGAGACCCCTAGTTTAAATGGAATCGACCTGCAGTCCACAACAGAGGAGTTATGAGTCATAGGCATTCTTGCGCAAAAGACCCTGTACTTTCCTGCATTTGTTGCGCAGTCCAGAGTCTAAGGAAAACCATATAAATAATGTCTGAAATTGGTTTTTAACACAAAAATAATTCCTAGAACTTGTTTAAATCCTAGAAAATTCATACTAGGTCCAAATTAATCCATTCCAGTTTATAAAATTTTATAATATTATTGTTTATCAGTTAGTGCCACTGTTTTGACATGAATGTCACATTAAAATTTATATCCTAAGTAATCTTGTATCAAATACATGGAACCTTTGGAAATTCACAACTCACAATCTGTAACTCCGATTTGATTCGTTCAAGTTGCGTTAGTCTCGTATAAATATTTACTATGCCATAACAACATTTATTATACCATGTCTTATTATTTTATGATTAGATATTTATTTAACTTATGTTGGTTAGTCTTGATAATGTGCTCATCATTATCTACCAAAATATAATCTATGGTTAATTTATAACTTAGATTAGTATTTATAGAATAACTTCTTATATGATTTGTATTAACCAATTTATAATATAGTTAACATTTTAATCACATAAATTCTCCATAAAATCATAACTCCTTAACCGTAACTCCGATTTTAGTGGTTCTCGTTCCCGCAATCTCGTAGCAACGCGTAGATCATTATTATGCAGTGTGTTCTTATGTTTGGTGTGATGTTAATTTTGTCCATACCATGTATGTTTGTATTGCTACGACTAGCGCGAGGTTTCGAGGATATGAAGAATCACCCTGGTAACTGGAATCTCAAGTGCCAGGCAAGTTGTGCCCTTGATCCACTTTTGTTACCCAATAATGTTCTTTGTTATCACTATTCAATGCATAGGTTTAATTTTGATGGGACCCAATAGGTCACCCTAGTCTGTTTATCCTTTTACCTTGTTTACCCCTGATTCACTTGGGTAGTTATGCTATTGCTCTATATGGTTTTGGGATTAATATTTCATTACATCCATGTTCCAATTATTCTGTTATGTTATTTATGTTCATGATAAGATCATTATATTAATTGGAACATGGAGCGACCACCCGGGAAAACAGTGCTACCACAAGGGTTTAATGGGACGCCCTTGGCTGATTAACTAGGAAAGCTAGTGGAGGTCTTCCTTACCCGAAAGGGGCAAGGGCAGTAGGGGAGTGGTCAGTGTAGGGAGGTCCTTGGTTGATTTTGCTGCGATGGCGGTCAGGTAAGAACCCTGCACTGGAGCTTCCTATAAACTGTAGCGGGATTTCTGAAGCTAGTGGAACTTTGTAAAGGCCTCGTAGTGTTACCCTACCTTGCTTCCTTGGTAGAGGTGTATGGGATTCATGACCCCTTGGCAGATGGGTAACACGGCTTGTGGGTAAAGATGCGCAACCTCTGCAGAGTGTAAAACTAGTATACTAGCCGTGCTCACGGTCATGAGCGGCTCAGACCCTCACATGATTAATTTATGGAACCTAAATTCAATTTGACATTTGCATTTGCATGGGATTTGTTATTAATTTTGTTCTATTATTTATTATGGCTTGGTATTTACTTACATCTAGTAATTGCTAATAAAAGTTTGACCAACATTAAAAGCAATGCTCAGCTTTAACCATTTTCTTTGATAAGCCTTACACTTCATGAGCTCCCACCTTTGGTGAGTTCATGCCACATTATTCCCCACAACTTGTTGAGCGATGAACATGTGTGAGCTCACCCTTGCTGTCTCACACCCCCCACAGGAGAAGAACAGGTGGTTCAAGAGGAGCCGTATATCGATGAGTTCGATTCGATCTAGGTGGCGTCTCCCAGTTGACTTTCTGGCGCCAAGGATAGATTTTAGATCCTGCTATATTTATCTTTTATTTTGTAAGACTTCCGCAATGTATTAAGTACTCTGATTATTGTGACATTTATCTCTATACACTCTGTTATTATATATGTTGTCTTCTTTGGCGCATGTATGAGATGCACCCGGCTTTGTCCCTTGAAGCCTGGGTGTTAGATTCGCGCTATCACCGTGGACAGAGCAAGGTAGACCACCATTCATAAAATTGTTTGGGGGGAATTGGGCAGGAGGGGTCCAATTCGGTCTCTATCGCTCAGGAGCACCAGTCTTTGCGTCATCCGGTCGGTCTAACCACACCGGTGTTCAAGCTCCGCCGTGCGAGGTCGTGGTCCTGGCGCGGTGAAGAATTAGAATCTCAGGGGTTTTTCTGCGAATGTCAGCGAGACAGTGAATAGTGGCTATGGGTTCTTAACGGATATTCAAAGTAGCAAGGGCCTCTGTGCAAGTCTGCCAGCGCACGCGTGGGCGCGTCCCTGTTCCCTGTGGAGACTGGGCCATCGGGCTGATTTTGGCCCAAGACTGTTCATTCCTTCTCTTTTTCTTTTTCTATCAGAGCTAAAACAATTCTAGAAAATTATAGAAAAATGGTAAAAATGCCAAACCAATTTTGCTAAATTCCTAATTTTCCATAGAATTTAATAAAAATAGTTTCAAGGATTTTTAGTTCAAATAAGAAATTATACAGTATTTAAAACAATCTAAAATCTTGTTCCTGGATTTTTAGAAAATTAATAATAATCCCAAAAATCCCCAAACTTTTTAGATGACTCTTATACATTATTTAGAGGCCCTGGGTAAAGTTTGGTATGATTTGGACCTTGTTTGATAATTACAACCCAAAACCCTACACCCTGCCCTTTGAATTCCTATATTGACTCTAGAAACTCTGATTCTCTAGAGTACCATGAAGGAAAATTGTATTTAAGACTTCAGATAATCAACTCTTATTATATTTGCACTCTCATAAGCATTACATGGGCATTCATTATTATGTATGGTTATATTTAGAAAACGAGGAAGAAGTTGAAGTAGAAGAAGAGAAGACTTCACCACCACCACCTGAGGAACATCAGACAGGCAGCTATTTCTATTTTGACATCTGTGGGACCAAGCCTGACTCACCAGTAAAACAAGGCAAGCCCCGGTGCATTTGCCACCTCCTTGTGTTTTAAAATCTTTATCACCTTGTTTGATGCATTAGGTGATAGGAGTTGTATGCTAAAACAATTCCTGCATTTCCTTCCTTGAATTTGATTACCTTCCTTTGAATCCCTGTTTTACAAAAAGTTTTTCCTATGCTTAGTCTTGCTTTAGCAAAACAAAATGTTTTGTTTTTACAAAAGATCATGTTGCAAAGTGGGAGGGATGTTTTTGAAAATAAAACTTGATGGTGGATCCATCATGGCCATGATGGGTTCAACATCGGAAAAGATGTACCTCTGCCAGGTACCAAACTTTGGGTTTGAAATGATTAAGCTGAGACCGGGCGGGTGACTTGCACGAGAAGAGAGTCTCGTGTAGTGTCTCCGTCTGATTCGATTAAGGACTGTCTCGATGTAGGCTTGATGACCGAGGACCCTTTAACTGGTCACATGCCTCATCATGGGTAAGCTTTGCCTTGGGCAGACTAATACCAGAATAAGATACCACGCAAATGGGAGTGGAGAGATGGCGAGAGTAGCGTGTACCCTCCGTGGCAAGAGGCTGGACAGTGGTGTATCTGTGCTCTCGGTTGGCGTGAACCTAATCTGGTCTTAAGAACCCCGGTGGTGAGTTGACATATGCAAGGGTTAAGTGCTACATATGTCAGTGTGATTGGAGATCCTCAGCTGAGTATAATCGATTCGGATTGCCGTACCTTCGCGGTTATGAAGACTTAGTCACTGACTTACACGTAGAACTCCAGTGAAGATGAAGGGTTGTTAAGAAGTTAGCTAGTGCAGGTCAAGTGATTGAACTAGGGTAGAATGAACTCTAGTTATAGGTAATTCTACTTAACCAGACAAATAAAACTAGATTTTTAAGGGTCCACTCTTAGTAAGCATTTCTACAAACAAAGTCATTGACTATTGTAAGCCTTACCTTGACTCCCTGAAAACCAGCATACCCTTGAGAGTCTTTTCTTTAGTTGGGTAAGACTTGCTGAGTAATTCCATACTCAGGGCTTTGTCCCATGTTGTTTTTAGGTGAGGAAGCAACCAACTTTTGTTGCTTCTGTTCTAAGGTGGTACCAAAGGAAGAGCACCAGGAGTGAAGCTGCGGGAGGAAAGGATCCTCCATAAAACTTTTGTGTGAACTTATCGGGAGGGGTTTTTGCCTCCCATGGTTTGTAATAATAATACTCTGCACTCGTATATTATATTCTGGTCTCTAAATATTTAACTTTGTCTTACTTTTAAATAAAGGTAAGTTTATGTAACTGCTTCCGCATTTTCGTATCTCCGATGCTTGTAATGTCTGCATGACGGGTGAAACGCTGTTGGGAAAGGTAAGAAAAGTAGATACTGAACTTGTCAAGTGATTCAGGGGCACCTACAGGGTTGTCTGAGGTCCGTTGGACAAGGACAACTGTAGGTGAGCCTAATGACTTGACAGGTTCCGTCACAGCTGGTATCGGAGCGAAGCCTATCTCTGCAGAAGTTATGAGGCATCTTCAAAACGAATTTTCTAAGATTTACCTAGAAACTTTCTTTCTTCCTTTTCTAGCTTCCTTCTAAAGTACTTATTTAAAGACCAGATATAGAGTGCAATGTATAGAAGGTGTGAATCGACTAAGGTTGATTCTATAATTACACATGCATCATGCTAGAAACTATGCTAATAAGTTTTTTCCCCCTTAAGAAATGCCGCCGCGCACCAGAAAAGACCGCGCGCAAGTCAACCGGGCCAATCGGTGTACCCCGTCATCAACTTGCCCCACGGCATGAAGATAGCAGTAGCGGTAGCAACGATCCAATTGGGGATTTGGAAGCCCAAGTGGATCAGCTTCGAACAGAGCTCCGCCACAGGAATGACATATGGGTCGCGGATGGAGAAAGAATAAATGAATTAAGAGCAGGCATCTGCTACCTGCAAGATCAGCTCGCGAAACGAGATCTAGCGCTCGATTGGGCGAATTAACTCTCGTTCGCTTGCCTGGGCTAAGGAGGCAAAAGCTCGAGCCCGCGTGGAGGAGCTTAGCTCCACCGTAGATAACTTGCAGGTTTATTGTAATACATTACATGAAGAAGTTCATGTATTGTATTCGCAACTATATCCCAAAGTACCTGTGGATCCTAGTCGGGATGGAAGTCCGGACCTTCTAGGGACAGCAGGAAGAAGCCTTCGGTGATGAACTCAGTATTTATGTCTGAGTTGGACAAGTTTGTGGTGGTATTCATCGATGATATCTTAATATACTCCAAGAATGAAGAGGAACATGCTCAGCATTTACGGATCGTGTTGACGCGCTTAAGAGAACACCAGTTATATGCTAACTTCAGTAAGTGCGCATTCTGGCTGAAAGAAATCCAATTTCTGGAACATGTATTATCTGCCAAGGGGATTGCGGTGGATCCCAGCAAAGTCAAGGATATGTTGGAGTGGAAACCCCCAACCACTGTACATCAAGTCCTAAGTTTCCTTGGACTAGCTGGCTATTACCGCCGATTTATACTAGATTTTTCCAAGCTTGTGAAACCAATCACGAGTTTATTGAAGAATGATATTAAATTTGTCGGCGTTTCGACCCCAGGGGGGTCCCTGGACCGACGAGTAAATTGTCGCTGCGTGTCCCAGCCTAGATGGGTCGGCGCGAGACGGGACACAAAGGGGGGAGAACAGTAAGGGGAAACCGCGGCCTTCGTGTTGTCCTGCGCCCAGGGCGGATGGATGCGCTTGCAGTAGGGGGTTACAAGCGTTCGCGTAGGAGAGAGAGAGAGCGAGAGCCTTATGCGTTCGGCCCGTTCTCCCGCACGGCCAACCCTTCTTTGTACGAGAGCCCTGGACCTTCCTTTTATTGGCGTAAGGAGAGGGTCTAGGTGTACAATGGGGGGTGTAGCAGTGTGCTAACGTGTCTAGCAGAGAGGAGCTAGTGCCCTATGTACATGCTATCGTGGTAGTCGGAGAGGTTTTGACACCCTGTTCATGTGATGTCGTGGCCGTCGGAGGAGCGCTGGAGCCCTGCGGAAGTACAGCTGTCGGGGCTGTCGGATCCTTGCTGACGTAAGGGGCTGGGAGCTGCCGTCGTCATGGAGCGTGCGGGGTGTCATCATTACTTGTTTACTGGGGCGAGCCAGATGGGACGCCGGTCTTGTTCCCCGTAGCCTGAGCTAGCTAGGGGCAGGGTAATGATGGCCCCCCTGGCGACGTGGCCAGTCTGGACCCGAGTTTAGGCGAGGTGGTGATTCCTCTAAGGTCGAGGTTGAGTCTGAGCCCTGGGGTCGGGCGAGGCGGAGTCCATCGTCTTCCGGAGCCGAGGCTAAGTCCGAGCCCTGGGGCCGGGCGAGGCGGAGTTCGTCGTCTTCCGGAGCCGAGGCTGAGTCTGGGCCCTTGGGTCGGGCGAGGCGGAGTTCGTCGTCTTCCGGAGCCGAGGCTGAGTCCGAGCCCTGGGGTCGGGCGAGGCGGAGTTCGTCGTCTTCTAAGTCGTGGTTGAGTCCGAGCCCAGGGGTCGGGCGAGGCGAAGTCCGTCTTCTGAGGCAGAGACGAGGGACAAACCCTGGGGTCGGGCGAGGCGGAGCTTCCTATGTCGCCCGAGGCTGGACTTAGCCGCTGTCGACCTCACTCTGGCGAGTGGCACGGCAGTCAGAGCAGGGCAGGCGGCGCTGTATTCCTGTCAGGTCGGTCAGTGGAGCGGCAAAGTGACTGCGGTTGCACGTTCGGCCTTATCGACTGAAGAGCGCATGTCAGGATAAGATGTCAGGCGATCCTGGCATTAAATGCTCCTGCGATATGGTCGGTTGGTGTGGCGATTTGGCCAAGGTTGCTTCTCCGTGAAGCCTACCGAGCTGTGCCTCGGGCGAGTCGACGGTGCGTCCGTTGCTTGAGGGGATCCTCGGGCGAGGCGTGAATCTTCTGGGGTCGGCTGTCTTTGCCCGAGGTCGGGCTTGGGCGAGGCGGGATCGTGTCCCTTGAGCGGAGCCTTGGCCTGAATCGCGCCCATCAGGCCTTCGCAGCTTTGTGCTGATGGGGTTTACCAGCTGAGATTAGGAGTCTTGGGGGTACCCCTAATTATGGTCCCCGACAGTAGCCCCCGAGCCTCAAAGGGAGTGTTGGCACTCGCTTGGAGGCTTTTGTCGCACTTTTTTGCAAGGGGACCAGCCTTTCTCGGTTGCATTTCGTTCCGGTGGGTGCGCGCGAGCGCACCCGCCGGGTGTAGCCCCCGAGGCATCGAAGGAGTGGTTTGACTCCTTCGAGGTCTTAGTGCCTTTCGTGATGGCTCGGCCGGTTTGGTTGTTCCCTCATGCGAACTGGTCGTTGCCCGGGTGCTTAGTCAGGTCCCAAGTTCTCGGGCTGGTATGTTGACGCTGTCAACGGTTTGGCCGGAGCCGGGTTTGCGAGAGCAGCCCCCGAGCCTCCGCATAGAGCGAGAGGACGGTCAAGGACAGACTCGGCTTTTTCCATACGACCCTGCGTCGCCTTTTCGCAAGGAGGAGGGGGGAAAGCGCCATGTTGCCCTCGGAGGGCGCCGAACATGGTGTCTCCAGTGAGTTGCTAGCGGGTGATCCGAGTGGACGCCTGTGCCCCATTCGTTAGGGGTCGGCTAGTGGCCCGGACGCGCGCTCCAAAAGTACCTGCGGGTGATTCGCCGGACCCAGTCCCCTTTTGACGGGGTCCGAGGGCTCGATGCCTCCCTCTGGTGGGATTTCGTTACAAAATCATTCCCGCCGGTCTCGGAAATGTCCTAGGGTACCTCGGGAGCGTAGCCTGAGCCTTGGTTATGTATCGAACGTACCCAGGGTCATCCCTCGCTCTGCGTGCTCTGAGGCGGCTGTCGAACCCTTCGGGGGCCAGCCTACGAACCCCTAATCAATAGTGGGTGCGGAGCCCGAGTGGCCTGAGGCGGCCATTGAACCCTTCCGAGGGGCCAGCCTTCGAACCTCTGACCAGTAGTGGGCACGGAGCCCGAGTGCTCTGAGGCGGCTGTTGAACCCTTCCGAGGGGCCAGCCTTCGAACCTCTAATCAGTAGGGGGGCTTGGGGCCCGTTTCCTTCGCGGAGAAGGATCCCTTTCGGAGTATCCCCTTTCCTGGTCCCTGTAGCAAGAGAGAGAAAGGGGAAGAGGAAAAGGATACGAAATTGAGAGACGTGGCGCACCTTTTTTGACGCGGTCATTATGGCAGAGGTGAAGCGTCGCCCGCTTCGCCTGCCAAAGGTACCGCCTGCCCTGCCACAGAGTTAATGCGACGGGACGAGTGGTTCGCGGGGCGGCCGTTGTGTGTGCGCGAGCCGTTCGAGGAACGGAACACGGGCGCGTCTTCTTCACGCCGTGGGAGAGGGCTCTCTCGCTGTCCTAGGAGGGGACGTGAGCCTGTAGGCGATTTGACTGCTGCTTCCTGCCCGCCTGCTGCCACCATTACTGTCGGCCCACTTTTGGCCATATCGATCGTCGCGCCTTCTCCCGCGGCTGACTGACCCGTGACCGATGTGCTCGGTTGGCACTATTGGGCCATGCGCAGGGTCGCCTCGAGTCACGGCACCAGGTTCCGCAGTCGAGAAGGCGCAGTACTGGCGCGAGTGGCGGTGCAGTTTCTCGCACGTAGTAACCGGCGCGCCGGTTACATGACGTGTGGGCCTGGGCCTCCATGCTGGACGCGTCGAAGTCGAAAGGGTGCACCCCCTTAGGTGCAGTTGCATGCCGCCTGTATGGCGGTCCGCCCTTTCACCCGCTGGTCTGGGCGAAAGTGGAGGAGCGCTTGTAACCGCTGGGCAGTTACGCGTACCGCGCGCGGCGGTTTGGCCTCTTCTGTCCTGGGCCAGCTTGCATGACGCGTGGGACCCAGCCCCCGCGTCGTAGGGGGAGGACTTTGGAGCATGTTGGTGAAGACTCAGCCCACGACGGCTGAGGACGCAAGTGGGGAGAGTTGCCTTTAAAAGGAGGGCGACCCCCTTGGACGGCAACCATGTCTTCGCACTCTCCTCATGCATCGCGCCCTTCCACCTTCCGAGCCCCCGGATGGGGAGCGCTCGCGTTGCTTTCGTCTCGTCGTCGGAGGAGGAACGCAACTTCACAGGAAGTTGGTACCTTTCAGCCATCGTTCGGCTTCAAGGATTTTCATCAGGCAGCCCGGCTGCATCCCCTCGCCGGTGGTCACCCAAGACGGTGACCACCAGTTCGATGGTGGGGAGAAGTGAGCCGGGCTGCGGCCTCTGCCCCGACCTCAGCTTCAAGGATCTTCATCATCCTTGCTGGGGCGGAGGAGCGCACCGAGTGGGGGGTTGCCTCCGCGTGGGTCGGTAACCCTTTTCTTCCCCCAGCGTTTGGGGGAGAAAGGCATCCTCCAACCCCGCGGAGGCTTCCTTCAGCCATGCCAGGGAAGGCGAACTGCCGTTGCCCAGCTAGGGTGCAGCATTCCGTCCTCTGTCCTCGCTTTCATGGCGAGGACGGGAGTGAGGACCTGCGGGTGCGCTTTGTGGCGACCGGTGCTCGCTGGTGCGATGTTGGTGGGCAGGTGGACACCACCGTCGGTGCTAAGGTGGTGGCGGCTGGAGAAAGCTTCTCCGCCGTTGAGACCGTCAGTGCCACCTGCGGACCGACCTTCGGCTCTTTGGCTTTAATGTCTGGTTCTCGTCCCTTGAGTGGGGACGCGAACGAGAGCCTTCCGGTGGCAGCGTCCGTCCTGGGACCATCGCTGCTGCTGCAGAGGTCGCTGGCGGGTCGCCTGGAGTTCGTCGTTCCCGCAGGCTCTCCGATGTGGAGGTTGTTCGCACCCGCGGGAACGGAACCGGAGTTCCGTTTGTAATGGCACCTTGAGTGCTGGCGTATGTTCATTGTGGCTGTCGAGGCCTGAACATTTATGTATTTTGGCGCGAAGCCGTGTTTCTTCCTTATTTCGAGCACTAGGACTCGCCTGTCGGCTAGCTGAACCGCTTAGCCAAGCGGGAGTTGCCTCGTGCAGAAGGTGACGAGTGAGGTATCTGTATCCCAGAGGCGTAGGAGTCCCTCGGCTCAGTCGGTCTTGCCGCCCGAGGCTTCTCTTGCTTAGTTAAAGGAACCCTCGGTCGCTCTGCGATGAGCCGGAGCCGGAGGCAGCGGTGCCAGCACAGACAGAGGCAGAGTTGGCTCGAAAAAGGAAGCTTCGTCGGCCGGGGCTTGGCCGGGTCGTCCCCTGGCGGGACCAACGCCGGATTCGAGTTGTCGAGGCCACGAGCTGGGCTGGTGTCCTCGGGGGACAGCTGGCTGAGGCTTCGGGGTGGCCGGCCGAGCCGTCTGCTCGGGCCGGGTTCCTGGAGGAGACCCTGGCGGCGATGGCCCGGGCTTGGTGCTGACGTCGTCCTTCGGAGCGGAGATCCTCCGACCGTGTTGCCGTCTGAGGCTCGGTCGGACTTCGCCGAAGGTGGAGCTAACGCCGAGGGTGCTGCTGCTCCCCCTTCATCTACGTCTGAGCCTGCAGGATCGGTTCGCCTGTAGTATGCATATGTTTTTTGCGGCCGCCGAGGCCCAAACATACTGTCGTCGTGTTGTAAAGCTACATTTCTTTTCCCCTTGTTTCGAGTATCAGGACTTATTTGTCGGTAATAGAATTGTTTGTCCGAGCGAGAGTTACTTTTCACAGAAGGTGATGAATGAGGTATCCGTATCCCGGGGGCGTAGGAGTCCCTCGGCTCGGTTGGCCTTGCCGCTTACATGTACTCTTACTCGTCCGTAGGATTCTGCTATCGATATAGTCGAGAAGGCACAAAAAATCG
Organism: Zea luxurians; assembly: GCA_029449295.1. Taxonomy (NCBI): domain Eukaryota; kingdom Viridiplantae; phylum Streptophyta; class Magnoliopsida; order Poales; family Poaceae; genus Zea; species Zea luxurians. The sequence continues at coordinate 95,752,507 of JAOPSE010000012.1, forward strand.
TTTCGGTAGAAAAGTTTTTGAGCATTAAGACTTGTTCGGTCAACGGAATCGCTTATCCGAACGCGAGTCACTTCTCGCAGAAGGTGATGAGTGAGGTATCCGTATCCTGGAGGCGTAGGAGTCCCTCGGCTCGGTCACCCTTGCCTGCTTACGTGTACTTCGTCGTTTTCATGATCCCACTATCGAGGTAGTCGAAAAGCACGAAAGATATTCTGGCAGAAAGACTTTTTCCTGAGGAAAATTTTGACGCGGAGGGGGTTTCCCCCTTCTAGCCCCCAAGGGAGGGTCAGGCTTTGCCGAGGCAAGGCTGACCCTTCCTTGATGGTTAGACTTTATTGGCGTATGTAAACAAGGTGTATGAACGACTTGAAAACATCTTAAGGGTAGAAGCGACGTAGCTGTCGGATGTTCCAAGCGTTGCTGTAGACCTCGCCTTGACTGTTGGCCAGCTTGTATGTTCCGGGCTTCAAAATCTTGGCGATGATGAACGGCCCTTCCCAGGGAGGCAGTGAGCTTGTGCCGCCCTCGGGCGTCTTGTCGCAGCCGAAGCACCAAGTCGCCCACCTGGAGGTCTCGGGACCGAACCCCTCGGGCGTGGTAGCGTCACAGGGACTGCTGATACCGCGCCGAGTGTAGTAAGGCCATATCCCGAGCCTCTTCCAGCTGGTCCAGTGAGTCTTCTCGGTTGGTCTAGTTGCATCAGTCATCGTAGGCCCTCGTCCTTGGGGAACCGTATTCTAAGTCTATGGGCAAGATGGCCTCGGCTCCATAGACTAGAAAGAACGGCGTGAAACCCATGGCTCGACTTGGCGTTGTCCTCAGGCTCCAGACCACCAAGGGGAGTTCCTTCATCCATCGCCTGCCGAACTTGTGGAGGTCGTTGTAGATCCTCGGCTTGAGTCCTTGTAGAATCATGCCGTTGGCACGTTCTACCTGCCCATTCATCATGGGGTGTGCCACGGCGGCCCAGTCCACTCGGATGTGGTGATCCTCGCAGAAGTCCAGGAACTTTCTGCCGGTGAACTGGGTGTCATTGTCGGTGATGATGGAGTTCGGGACCCCGAAGCGATGGATGATGTTGGTGAAGAATGCCACCGCCTGTTCGGACCTGATGCTGTTTAGGGGTCGGACTTCGATCCACTTGGACAATTTGTCAACGGCGACCTAGTAGGTGCGTGTAGCCCCCGGGTGCCTTCTGTAAGGGACCGACGAGGTCCAGACCCCACACAGCAAACGGCCAGGTGATGGGTATTGTTTGCAGAGCCTGAGTGGGTAGGTGCGTCTGCCTTGCGTAGAATTGACACCCTTGGCAGGTGCGGACAATTCTAGTGGCGTCGGCCACCGCGGTCGGCCAGTAGAAACCTTGTCGGAAAGCGTTTCCAACAAGGGCTCGAGGCGCTGCGTGATGACCGCAAGCCCCCGAGTGTATTTCTTGTAAGAGCTTCTGGCCTTCGGCGATGGATATGCATCGTTGGAGGATGCCAGAGGGGTTGCGGTGGTAGAGCTCCTTCCCGTCACCCAGCAAGACGAATGACTTGGCGCGCCGCGCCAGTCGCCGAGCTTCGACTCTGTCGAGGGGTAGCTCTCCTTGGTGGAGATATTGCAGGTACGGGGTCTGCCAGTTTCGATTAGGCATGACCCCATTCCGCTCTTCCTTGATGCGTAGAGCCTCACCCTCGAGGGCCGAGGGTGCCTCGGGCTGAGCCGAGGGCGCCTCGGGCAGGGCTGAGACCTTCTTGGGCTCGGGCGTGTCGTTGGTCTTGACTGAGGGTTGATGTAGGTCCCGGGAGAAGACGTTCGGGGGAACCGTTGTTCGCGCCGAAGCTATCTTCGCCAGCTCGTCCGCAGTCTCGTTGTACCGCCGGGCGACGTGGTTGACCTCGAGCCCGTAGAACTTGTCCTCCAGGCGCCGAACCTCGTCGCAGTAGGCTTCCATCTTCGGGTCATGGCAATGGGAGTTCTTCATGACTTGGTCGATGACAAGCTACGAGTCGCCGCGAGCGTCGAGGCGTCGGACCCCTAGCTCGATGGCGATGCGCAACCCGTTGACCAGAGCCTCATACTCAGCCACGTTGTTGGACACCGGAGAAATGGAGGCGCAGCACATAGTGGAGGTGCTTCCCGAGGGGTGAGATGAAGAGCAGGCCCGCGCCTGCCCCTATTTTCATCAGCGACCCGTCGAAAAACATGGTCCAGAGTTCCGGTTGGATCGGAGCTACCGGGAGCTGGGTGTCGACCCATTCAGCCACAAAGTCCGCCAAGACTTGGGACTTGATGGCCTTCCGAGGGGCGAACGAGATTGTCTCGCCCATGATTTCCACCGCCCACTTTGCAATCCTACCCGAGGCCTCTCGACACTGGATGATCTCCCTAGGGGGAAGGATGACACCACAGTCACCGGATGAGACTCGAAGTAGTGTCGCAACTTCCGCCGCATCAGAATCACCGCGTATAGCAGCTTCTGAATTTGTGGGTAGCGGATCTTGGTCTCGGACAGTACCTCACTAATGAAGTAGACTGGCCTCTGGACGGGCAATGCATGCCCTTCTTCTTCGCCTTTCGACCACGATCGCGGCGCTGACCACCTGAGTGGTAGCGGCGACGTAGATTAAGAGGGCTTCTCCGGCAGTGGGAGGCACCAGGATGGGTGCGTTCGTAAGGAGCGCCTTCAGGTTCCCGAGGGCTTCCTCGGCCTCGAGGGTCCAAGTGAAGCACTCGGTCTTTCTTAAGAGGCGGTACAGAGGTAGGCCTCTTTCACCGAGGCACGAGATGAAACGGCTCAGAGCCGCAAGGCATCCCATGACCCTCTATACGCCTTTCAAGTCCTTGATGGGCCCCATATTGGTGACGGCCAGCGATTTTCTCTGGGTTGGCTTCGATGCCCCGCTCGGAGACGATGAACCCCAAGAGCATGCCTCGGGGGACTCCGAAGACGCATTTCTCAGGATTGAGTTTTACGCCTTTCGCCTAGAGACCCTTGAATGTTGTTTCAAGGTCGAAGAGGTGGTCGGAGGCTTTCCTCGTCTTGACTACGATGTCATCGACGTAAGCCTCGACCGTTCGACCAATGTGCTCTCCGAACACGTGGTTCATGCACCTTTGGTACGTCGCACCCGCATTCCTCAAACCAAATAGCATAGTAACGTAGCAGTACATGCCAAAGGGCGTGATGAAAGAAGTCGCGAGCTGGTCGGACTCTTTCATCCTGATTTGGTGATACCCTGAGTAGGCATCGAGGAAAGACAGGGTTTCGCATCCAGCAGTGGAATCCACGATTTGATCGATGCGAGGAAGAGGGTAGGGAACCTTCGGACATGCTTTGTTTAGACCAGTGTAGTCTACACACATCCGCCATTTCCCTCCTTTCTTTCTCACAAGCACATGGTTGGCAAGCCATTCGGGATGGAATACCTCTTTGATGAACCCTGCGGCCATCAGCTTGTGGATCTCCACGCATATGGCTCTGCGCTTTTCTTCGTCGAATCGGCGCAGAGGCTGCTTCATGGGTCGGGCTCCAGCTCGAATATCCAGCGAGTGCTCGGCGACATCCCTCGGTATGCCAGGCATGTCCGAGGGACTCCACGCGAAAACTTCAGTGTTCGCGCGGAGAAAGTTGACGAGCACAGCTTCCTATTTGGGGTCGAGCTCGGAGCCGATCCGTATCTGCTTGGAGGCATCGTTGGTGGGGTCGAGAGGGACTGGACTTAACCGTCTCTGCTGGCTCGAAGTTGTCGGCGTGGCGCTTCGCATCTGGCGCCTCCTTGGAGAGGCTCTCTAGGTCGGCGATGAGGGCCTCAGATTCGGCGAGGGCCTCGGCGTACTCCACGCACTCCATGTCGCATTCGTACGCGTGTCGGTACGTGGGGCCGACGGTGATGACCCCGTTGGGGCCCGGCATTTTGAGCTTGAGGTAGGTGTAGTTGGGGACGGCCATGAACTTGGCGTAGCATGGCCTCCCCAGTACTGCGTGGTAGGTTCCTCGGAACCCGACCACCTCGAACGTGAGGGTTTCCCTTCGGAAGTTGGAGGGAGTACCCGAAGCAGACGGGCAGATCGAAGTTGTTCTGAGGGGTTGGACGCGTTTCCCGGGGATGATCCCGTGAAAAGGCGTCGCACCTATCCGGATCGAGGACAGATCGATCTGCAGGAGCCCGAGGGTCTCGGCGTTAGATGATGTTGAGGCTGCTGCCTCCGTCCATGAGGACCTTGGTGAGCCTGACGTTGCCGATGACGGGGTCGACAACGAGTGGATATTTCCCTAGGGCTTCGGCACGCGGTCGGGGTGGTCGCCCTGGTCGAAGGTGATGGGCTTGTCGGACCAGTCTAGGTAGACTGGCGCTTGCCACCTTTACCGAGCAGACCTCCCGACGCTCTTGCTTGCGGTGCCGAGCCGAGGCGTTCGCCACTTGCCCACCGTAGATCATGAAGCAGTCGTGGACCTCGGGAAACTCCATCTGTCTTGTGATCCTCCTTTTTGTTGTTGATTGTGGGCCCTGCCACCTTCCGCAGGTGGCCTGGCCTTGTGAAAGTGGCGCCGAAGCATGACGCACTCCTCAAGGGTGTGCTTGACGGGCCCTTGATGATAGGGGCACGACTCCTTGAGCATCTTATCGAAGAGATTGGCACCTCCAGGAGGTTTCTGAGGGTTCTTGTACTCAGCGGCAGCGACAAGGTCCGCGTCGGTGGCGTCACGTTTCTCTTGCGACTTCTTCTTCTTCTTCTTCTTGGTGCCGCGCTGAGCGGACGCCTCGGGGACGTCTTCTGGCTGGCGGCCCTGGGGCTGCTTGTCCTTTCGGAAGATGGCCTCAACCGCCTCCTAGGCCAGAGGCGAACTTGGTGGCGATGTCCATTAGCTCGCTCGCCCTGGTGGGGGTCTTGCGACCCAGCTTGCTCACCAGGTCGCGGCAGGTGGTGCGGGCGAGGAACAGCGCTGATGACATCCGAGTCGGTGACGTTGGGCAGCTCGGTGCGCTGCTTCGAGAATCGCCGAATGTAGTCCCTGGAGAGACTCTCCCGGCTACTGGCGGCAGCTTCGGAGATCCCAGGAGTTCCCAGGGCGCACGTACGTGCCCTGGAAGTTGCCGGCGAAGGCTTGGACCAGGTCGTCCCAGTTGGAGATCTGCCCCGGAGGCAGATACTCCAGCCAGGCTCGAGCGATGTCGGAGAGGAACAGGGGGAGGTTGTGGATGATGAGGTTGTCATCGTCCAGTTCCACCCAACTGGCAGGCCAGTCGGTAGTCCGCGAGCCACAGTTCCGGCCTCGTCTCCCCCGAGTACTTTGTGATGGTAGTCGGGGTTCGGAACCGGGTCGGGAACGACGCCCGTCGTATGGCCCGGCTGAAAGCCTGCGGACCGGGATGGTTCGGGCGAGGGGCTCCGATCCTCCCCGCTGTCGTAGCGTCCCCCACGCCTGGGGTGGTAGCCTCGGCGCACCCTCTCGTCGAGGTGGGCTCGACGGTTGCGGTGGTGGTGCTCGTTGCCGAGGCGACCCGGGGCCGCAGGCGCCGTGTTGCGCGTGCGCCCGGTGTGGATCGAGGCTTCCCGCACGAATCGGGAAGTCGCGGCGCGATGCTCTGAGGGGTACCCCTGCCTTCGGGAGGCAGAGCTTTCAGCCCGTCGGACCGCGGCATCCTCAAGGAGATTCTTGAGCTCTCCCTGGATACGCCGCCCTTCAGTGGTCAATGGTTTCGGCATCGCGCGGAGTAGTATTGCTGCTGCAGCCAGGTTCTGGCCGACCCCACTGGAAGCCGGTGGCGGCCTTGCCCTGACGTCGTCGGCAATGCGGTGCTGGATGCCCTGGGGTAGATGACGCGCTTCTCTGGCCGGAGCTTGGTCTGCCCATTCCTACCCGGTGTTCCGCTGGAACTGCTCAAGTGTTCCTGCTCCCTCGTCGAGCCTGGCTTGCATCTCGCGGATTTGCTCGAGCTGTGCGTCCTGACCCCCCGCAAGGGACTGGGACCACAGCTAGCTCTCGAAGGATGTCAACGCGAGGCGCAGGCCTAGGGGGATCGCCGCTCTCCGGCATACCAAGATGGTTGCCTTCGCCGGGACCCCCTAGATCGACGTGGAAACATTCATGACTTGGGCCGCAGTCCTCGTCGCCGAAGCTGCGGCTACCATCGGAACAATCGGAGAGGCAGTAGTCGCATGCGGGCATGAAGTCCCGCAAGGCAATGGGGTTACCGAGCCCGGAGAAATCCCAACAAAAGTCAGGCTTGTCATCTTCCTCGGAACCCGAGGGTCTGTAGGTCGAGACGGCCGTCATTCTGTCCCAGGGCGACCGCATATGGTACCCCGGAGGGTTGGTACATGCCTCTATGAAGGCTTCCACCAAAGCGAGGTCACATGGTGGGTCGAAGTTGAATCCAAAAGGCACGAGATGGGAATCGGTCGGTACCTCTTGGTCGACGGGCGGTGACGAAGTCGCGTCAGGGGCGAACTGCACTGTTGTCTCAGGTACGAGGGCGACGCCCAGCAAGTCCTTCGCAAGCGTGCTGGCGCCGTTCGTCTGCTTGGGGTTAGCGTGTTGCGGGGAAACGGCGCTCGTCTTCGTCTCAGATGCAAGGTCGAAGCCCAACGTGTCCCCCGCTAGGGCGCTGGCGTCGTCGACTTGCTGGACAGCCGACGAGGTGCCGCCTCCTGCTTGGCCATGGTTGCCCCTCCTCTTCCTCCATCGGTGGGGGAGGTGACGGGACAAACCCGGATGTTGTTCTTCCGCCATGTGGGGAAGACGTCGTTGATTCCGTCGCCGGCGGGCGGGCTAACGGTCGCCATTGTCGCTGTCGCGTGGCGGAGGAAGGAGTATCATGTCATACCTGCCGTCGAGGGACATGAACTCAAGACTCCCGAAATGCAGCATCGTCCCGGGTTGGAAAGGTTGCTGGAGACTACCCATCTGGAGCTTGACGGGAAGCTGTTCGTCAACACGCAGCAGGTCCCCTACCTGGCGCGCCAACTATCGGCGTTTCGACCCCAGGGGGGCCCCTGGACCGACGAGTAAATTATCGCTGCGTGTCCCAGCCCAGATGGGTCGGCACGAGACGGGACACAAAGGGGGGAGAACAGTAAGGGGAAACCGCGGCCTTCGTGTTGTCCTGCGCCCAGGGCGGATGGATGCGCTTGCAGTAGGGGGTTACAAGCATTCGCGTGGGAGAGAGAGAGAGAGCGAGAGCCTTATGCGTCGGCCCGTTCTCCCACGCGGCCAACCCTTCTTTGTACGAGAGCCCTGGACCTTCCTTTTATAGGTGTAAGGAGAGGGTCCAGGTGTACAATGGGGGGTGTAGCAGTGCGCTAACGTGTCTAGCAGAGAGGAGCTAGTGCCCTATGCACATGCCATCGTGGCAGTCGGAGAGGTTTTGACACCCTGTTCATGTGATGTCGTGGCCATCGGAGGAGCACTGGAGCCCTGTGGAAGTACAGCTGTCGGGGCTGTCGGATCCTTGCTGACGTCTCCTTGCTGACGTAAGGGGCTGGGAGCTGCCGTCGTCATGGAGCGTGCGGGGTGTCATCATTACTTGTTTACTGGGGCGAGCCTAGATGGGACGCCTGGTCTTGTTCCCCGTAGCCTGAGCTAGCTAGGGGCAGGGTAATGATGGCGCCCCTTGGCGACGTGGCCGGTCCGGACCCGAGTTTGGGCGAGGTGGTGATTCCTCCGAGGTCGAGGTTGAGTCCGAAGCCCTGGGGTCGGGCGAGGCGGAGTCCATCGTCTTCCGGAGCCGAGGCTGAGTCCGAGCCCTAGGGTCGGGCGAGGCGGAGTTCGTCGTCTTCCGGAGCCGAGGCTGAGTCCAGGGCCCTGGGGTCGGGCGAGGCGGAGTTCGTCGTCTTCTGGAGCCGAGGCTGAGTCCGAGCCCTGGGGTCGGGCGAGGCGAAGTTCAGTCGTCTTCTAAGTCGTGGTTGAGTCCGAGCCCTAGGGTCGGGCGAGGCGAAGTCCATCTTCCGAGGCCGAGACGGGGGCCGAACCCTAGGGGTCGGGCGAGGCGGAGCTTCCTATGTCGCCCGAGGCTAGGACTTAGCCGCTGTCGACCTCACTCTGGCGAGTGGCACGGCTGTTGGAGCAGGGCAGGCGGCGCTGTATTCCTGTCAGGTCGGTCAGTGGAGCGGCGAAGTGACTGCGGTCACTTCGGCCTTGTCGACTAAAGAGCGCAGCGTCAGGATAAGATGTCAGGCGATCCTGGCATTAAATGCTCCTGTGATAATGGTCAGTTGGTGTGGCGATTTGGCCAAGGTTGCTTCTCCGCGAAGCCTACCCGAGTTGTGCCTCGGGCGAGTCGATGGTGCGTCCGTTGCTTGAGGGGATCCTCAGGCGAGGCGTGAATCTTCCGGGGCCGGCTGTCTTTGCCCGAGGTCGGGCTCCGGCGAGGCGGGATCGTGTCCCTTGAGCAGAGCCTTGGCCTGAATCGCGCCCATCAGGCCTTCGCAGCTTTGTGTTGATGGGGTTTACCAGCTGAGATTAGGAGTCTTGGGGGTAGCCCTAATTATGGTCCCCGACAGTAGCCCTCGAGCCTCAAAGGGTGTGTTGGCACTCGCTTGGAGGCTTTTGTCGCACTTTTTTGCAAGGGGACCGGCCTTTCTCGGTTGCATTTCGTTCTGGTGGGTGCGCGCGAGCGCACCCGCCGGGTGTAGCCCCCGAGGCCTCGGAGGAGTGGTTTGACTCCTTCGAGGTCTTAGTGCCTTTCGTGATGGCTCGGCCGGTTTGATTGTTCCCTCATGCAAACTGGTCATTGCCCGGGTGCTTAGTCAGGTCCCAAGTTCTCGAGCTGGTATGTTGACGCTGTCAACGGTTTGGTCGGAGCCGGGTTTGCGAGAGCAGCCCCCGAGCCTCCGCATAGAGCGAGAGGACGGTCAAGGACAGACTTGGCTTTTTCCATACGCCCCTGCGTCGCCTTTCCGCAAGGAGGAGGGGGAAAGCGCCATGTTACCCTCGGAGGGCGCCGAACATGGTGTCTCTAGTGAGTTGCTAGCGGGTGATCCGAGTGGACGCCTGTGCCCCATTCGTTAGGGGTCGGCTAGTGGCCCAGAGGCGCGCTCCAAAAGTACCTGCGGGTGATTCGCCGGACCCGGTCCCCTTTTGACGGGGTCCGAGGGCTCGATGCCTCCCTCTGGTGGGATTCCGTTACAAAATCGTTCCCGCCGGTCTCGAAAATGTCCTAGGGTATCTCAGGAGCATAGCCTGAGCCTTGGTTATGTATCGAACGTACCCAGGGTCATCCCTCGCTCTGCATGCTCTGAGGCGGCTGTCGAACCCTTCGGGGGCCAGCCTATGAACCCCTGATCAGTAGTGGGCGCGGAGCCCGAGTGGCCTGAGGCGGCCGTTGTAACCCTTTCGAGGGGCCAGCCTTCGAACCTCTGACCAGTAGTGGGCGTGGAGCCCGAGTGCTCTGAGGTGGCTGTTGAACCCTTCCGAGGGGCCAGCCTTCGAACCTCTGATCAGTAGGGGGCTCGGGGCCCGTTTCCTTCGCGGAGAAGGATCCCTTTCGGAGTATCCCCTTTCCCGGTCCCTGTAGTAAGAGAGAGAAAGGCGAAGAGGAAAAGGATACGAAATTGAGAGACAGTGGCGCACCTTTTTTGATGCGGTCATTATGGCGGAGGTGAAGCGTCGCCCGCTTCGCCTGCCAAATGTGCCGCCTGCCCTGCCGCAGAGTTAATGCGACGGGACGAGTGGTTCGCGGGGCGGCCGGTTTGTGTGCGCGAGCCGTTCGAGGAACGGAACACGGGCACGTCGTCTTCACGCCGTGGGAGAGGGCTCTCTCGCTGTCCCAGGAGGGGACGTGAGCCTGTAGGCGATTTGACTGCTGCTTCCGCCCGCCTGCCGCCACCATTACTGCCGGCCCACTTTTGGCCATATCGATCATCGCGCCTTCTCCCGCGACTGACTGACCCGTGACCGATGTGCTCGGTTGGCACTGTTGGGCCATGCTCTGGGTCGCCTCGAGTCGCGGCACCGGTTCCGCAATCGAGAAGGCGTGGTACTGGCACGAGTGGCGGTGCAGTTTCTCGCACGTAGTAACCGGCGCGCCTGGTTACATGACGTGTGGGCCTGGGCCTCCATGCTGGACGCATCGAAGTCGAAAGGGTGCGCCCCCTTGGTGCAGTTGCATGCCGCCTGCATGGCGGTCCGCCCTTTCACCCGCTGGTCTGGGCGAAAGTGGAGGAGCGCTTGTAACCGCTGGGCAGTTACGCGTACCGCGCGCGGCGGTTTGGCCTCTTCTGTCCTGGGCCAGTTTGCATGACGCGTGGGACCCAGCCCCCGCGTCGTAGGGGGAGGACTTTGGAGCATGTTGGTGAAGACTCAGCCCGCGACGGCTGAGGACGCAAGTGGGGAGGGTTGCCTTTAAAAGGAGGGCGACCCCCTTGGACGGCAACCATGTCTTCACACTCTCCTCATGCATCGCGCCCTTCCACCTTCCGAGCCCCCGGATGGGGAGCGCTCGTGTTGCTTTCGTCTCGTCGTCAGAGGAGGAACGCAACTTCGCAGAAGTTGGTACCTTTCAGCCATCGTTCGGCTTCAAGGATTTTCATCAGGCAGCCCGGCTGCATCCCCTCACCGGTGGTCACCCAAGACGGTGACCACCAGTTCGATGGTGGGGAGAAGCGAGCCAGGCTACGGCCTCTGCCCCGCCCTTAGCTTCAAGGATCTTCATCATCCTTGCTAGGGGCGGAGGAGCGCACCGAGTGGGGGGTTGCCTCCACGTGGGTCGGTAACCCTTTTCTTCCCCCGGCGTTTGGGGGAGAAAGGCATCCTCTAGCCCCGCAGAGGCTTCCTTCAGCCATGCCGGGGAAGGCGAACTGCCGTTGCCCAGCCAGGGTGCAGCATTCCATCCTCTGTCCTCGCTTTCATGGCGAGGACGGGAGTGAGGACCTGCCGGTGCGCTTTGGGGCAGCCGGCGCTCGCTGGTGCGGTGTTGGTGGGCAGGTGGACACCGCCATCGGTGCTGAGGTGGTGGCAGGCTGGAGAAAGCTTCTCCACCATTGAGACCGTTAGTGCCACCTACGGACCGACCTCCGGCTCTTTGGCTTTAATGTCTGGTTCTCGTCCCTTGAGTGGGGACGCGAACGAGAGCCTTCCAGTGGCAGCGTCCGTCCTAGGACCATCGCTGCTGCTGCAGAGGTCGCTGGCGGGTCGCCTGGAGTTCGTCGTCCCGCAGGCTCTCCGATGTGGAGGTTGTTCGCACCCGCGGGAACGGAACCGGAGTTCCGTTTGTAATGGCACCTTGAGTGATGGCGTATGTTCATTGTGGCTGTCGGAGCCTGAACATTTATGTATTTTGGCGCGAAGCCGTGTTTCTTCCTTATTTCGAGCACTAGGACTCGCCTGTCGGCTAGCTGAACCGCTTAGCCAAGCGAGAGTTGCCTCGTGCGGAAGGTGACGAGTGAGGTATCTGTATCCCGGAGGCGTAGGAGTCCCTCGGCTCAGTCGGCCTTGCCGCCCGAGGCTTCTCTTGCTTAGTTAAAGGAACCCTCGGTCGCTCTGCGATGAGCCGGAGCCGGAGGCAGCGGTGCCAGCACGGACAGAGGCAGAGTTGGCTCGAAAAAGGAAGCTTCGTCGGCCGGGGCTTGGCCGGGTCGTCCCCTGGCGGGACCAACGCCGGAGTCGAGTTGTCAAGGCCACGAGCCGGGCTGGTGTCCTCGGAGGACAGCTGGCTGAGGCTTCTGGGCAGCCGGCCGAGCCGTCTGCTCGGGCCGGGTTCCTAGAGGAGACCCTGGCGGCGATGGCCCGGGCGTGGTGCTGACGTCGTCCTTCGGAGCGGAGATCCTCCGACCGTGTTGCCGTCCGAGGCTCGGTCGGACTTCACCGAAGGTGGAGTTGACGCCGAGGGTGCTGCTCCTCCCCCTTCATCGACGTCTGAGCCTGCAGGACCGGTTCGCCTGTAGTATGCATATGTTTTTTGCGGCCGCCGAGGCCCAAACATACTGTCGTCGCGTTGTAAAGTTGTGTTTCTTTTCCCCTTGTTTCGAGTATCAGGACTTATTTGTCGGTAACAGAATTGTTTTTCCGAGCGAGAGTTACTTTTCACGGAAGGTGATGAGTGAGGTATCCGTATCCCGGGGGCGTAGGAGTCCCTCGGCTCGGTCGACCTTGCCGCTTACATGTACTCTTACTCGTCCGTAGGATTCTGCTATCGATATAGTCGAGAAGGCACGAAAAATCGTTTCGGCAGAAAAGTTTTCGAGCATTAAGACTTGTTCGGTCAGTGGAATTGCTTATCCGAACGCGAGTCACTTCTCGCAGAAGGTGATGAGTGAGGTATCCGTATCCCGGAGGCGTAGGAGTCCCTCGGCTCGGTCGGCCTTGCCTGCTTACGTGTACTCCGTCGTTTTCATGATCCCACTACCGAGGTAGTCGAAAAGCACGAAAGATATTCTGGCAGAAATACTTTTTCCGAGGAAAATTTTGACGCGGAGGGGGTTCCCCCCTTCTGTCGGCGTTTCGACCCCGGGGGGTCCCTGGACCGACGAGTAAATTGTCGCTGCGTGTCCCAGCCCAGATGGGTCGGCGCGAGACGGGACACAAAGGGGGGAGAACAGTAAGGGGAAAATGCGGCCTTCGTGTTGTCCTACGCCCAGGGCGGATGGATGTGCTTGCAGTAGGGGGTTACAAGCGTTCGCGTGGGAGAGAGAGAGAGCGAGAGCCTTATGCGTCAGCCCGTTCTCCCGCGTGGCCAACTCTTCTTTGTACGAGAGCCCTGGACCTTCCTTTTATAGGCGTAAGGAGAGGGTCCAGGTGTACAATGGGGGGTGTAGCAGTGTGCTAACGTGTCTAGCAGAGAGGAGCTAGTGCCCTATGTACATGCCATCGTGGCAGTCGGAGAGGTTTTGACACCCTGTTCATGTGATGTCGTGGCCGTCGGAGGAGCGCTGGAGCCCTGCGGAAGTACAGCTGTCGGGGCTGACGGATCCTTGCTGACGTAAGGGGCTGGGAGCTACCGTCGTCATGGAGCGTGCGGGGTGTCATCATTACTTGTTTACTAGGGCGAGCCAGATGGGACGCCGGTCTTGTTCCCCGTAGCCTGAGCTAGCTAGGGGCAGGGTAATGATGGCCCCCCTGGCGACGTGGCCGGTCCAGACCCGAGTTTGGGCGAGGTGGCGATTCCTCCGAGGTCGAGGTTGAGTCCGAGCCCTGGGGTCGGGCGAGGCGGAGTCCATTGTCTTCCGGAGCCAAGGCTGAGTCCGAGCCTTGGGGTCGGGCGAGGCGGAGTTCGTCGTCTTCCGGAGCCGAGGCTGAGTCCGGGCCCTGGGGTCGGGCGAGGCGGAGTTCGTCTTCTTCCGGAGCCGAGGCTGAGTCCGAGCCCTGGGGTTGGGCGAGGTGGAGTTCGTCGTCTTCTAAGTCGTGGCTGAGTCCGAGCCCTGGGGTCGGGCGAGGCGAAGTCCGTCTTCCGAGGCCGAGACGGGGGCCGAACCCTGGGGTCGGGCAAGGCGGAGCTTCCTATGTCGCCCGAGGCTGGACTTAGCCGCTGTCGACCTCACTCTGGCTAGTGGCACGGCAGTCGGAGCAGGGCAGGCGGCGCTGTATTCCTGTCAGGTCGGTCAGTGGAGCGGCGAAGTGACTGCGGTCACTTCGGCCTTGTCGACTGAAGAGCGCGCGTCAGGATAAGATGTCAGGCGATCCTGGCATTAAATGCTCCTGCGATATGGTCGGTTGGTGTGGCGATTTGGCCAAGGTTGCTTCTCCGCGAAGCCTACCCGAGCTGTGCCTCGGGCGAGTCAACGGTGCGTCCGTTGCTTGAGGGGATCCTCGGGCGAGGCGTGAATCTTCCGGGGTCGGTTGTCTTTGCCCGAGGTCGGGCTCGGGCGAGGCGAGATCGTGCCCCTTGAGCGGAGCCTTGGCCTGAATCGCGCCCATTAGGCCTTCGCAGCTTTGTGCTGATGGGGTTTACCAGCTGAGATTAGGAGTCTTGGGGGTACCCCTAATTATGGTCCCCGACAAAATTCAATTGGTCTTCAAAATGTAATGAAGCTTTTGAACAATTGAAAGTATTATTAACCACTGCTCAGGTATTGGCTCAACCGGATATTTAAAAACCCTTTGACGTGTATTGTGACGCATCGGGCAGTGGTCTCGGCTGTGTGTTAATGCAAGAAGGCCGAGTGATAGCTTATGCTTCAAGGCAGTTGCGCCGGCATGAGGAACATTATCTAACTCATGATCTGGAGCTAGCTGCAGTGGTTCATGCCCTAAAAATCTGGCATCATTATCTGCTGGGTAATGTCTGTCACATTTGTACAGATCATAAAAGCTTGAAGTATATCTTCACCCAGTCAGAGTTGAACATGAGACAAAGGCGATGGCTTGAGCTTATTAAGGACTATGAATTGGAAATTCATTATCACCCAGGCAAGGCCAATGTGGTAGCAGATGCACTCAGCCGTAAGGCTTCTTGTCATTGTCTTACGATGAAGACTTCTGATACTACGTTATGCCAAGAGATGGAGAAGTTAAACCTGGGAATAATTCAGCATGGAATTTCAAATCAACTAAAGCTTGCAGTCCTTTTGCAAAGGATAATTGATGCTCAAAAGGATAATGAGGGTATGAAGCACATTCATGAAAGGATAGGGGCCGGAAAAGCCAAGTGCTTTAGGAAAGACGATCAAGGCATTGTATGGTTCAACAACCACATAGTTGTGCCAAGAATGAAGAAATCCGTCAACAAATATTAGATGAAGCACATCTTAGTCGCTATTCTATTCATCCCGGAAGCACTAAGATGTATCATGATCTAAAACAACATTATTGGTGGACAAAGATGAAGATTGAAATCGCACGCTATGTGGCAAGATGTGACACTTGCAAACGTGTCAAAGCCATACATATGAAGACTGCCGGTCCACTACAATCTCTACCAATACCAACATGGAAATGGGAAGATATTAGTATGGACTTCATTATGGGATTTCCCAGAACAGCAAAAGGATATGATTCCATCTGGGTTATTATTGATCGGCTTACGAAAATTGCTCATTTTCTGCCAGTCAAAACATATTACCCGGTCCTCATATATGCGGAACTATACATTGGTTGTATTCTCAGTTTGCACGGTATTCTGAAGACTATAGTGTCGGATCGTGGACCTCAATTTGTGTCCAAATTCTGGGAAGAACTTCACAAGTCCTTGGGTACTAAATTGCTCCACAGTTCGGCCTATCATCCTCAAACCAGTGGTCAAACTGAGAGGGTAAACCAAATACTTGAAGATATGTTGCGAGCATGTGTTCTGGAATTCCCACAAAAATGGGATGATTGTTTACCATTAGCGGAGTTCTCATATAATAATAGCTATCAAGAAAGCATTAAGATGGCACCCTTCAAAGC
The DNA here is from genome assembly GCA_029449295.1 of Zea luxurians. Classification (NCBI taxonomy): domain Eukaryota; kingdom Viridiplantae; phylum Streptophyta; class Magnoliopsida; order Poales; family Poaceae; genus Zea; species Zea luxurians. The sequence goes on from JAOPSE010000012.1 coordinate 95,767,817, forward strand.
TTTATATGGACGACGATGTCGTACTCCGTTAAATTGGTCTGAACCAGTGAAAGGTACTTTTTCAGGCCTGATATGGTAAAGGAGACAGAAGAAAAAGTTCAAAGAATAATTCTAAATTTGAAGAAAGCCCAAGCTCGACAGAAAAGTTATACAGACAAGCAATGACAACCCTTGTACTTTCTAGTGGGAGATTATGTCTACCTGAAAGTTTCACCAATGAAGGGTGTATCGTGTTTCGGAGTTAAAGGGAAGCTTGCACCCCGGTATATTGGTCCTTTTCCTATCCTTGAAAGATATGGACCGGTGGCATACCAACTTCAGTTACCCGAAACCTTGTCTACAGTGCATAATGTGTTCCATGTGTCTCAATTGAAGAAGTGTCTTCGGGTTCCAGATCAAACCATTGAAGTGACAGATGTTTCCTTAGAACCAGACATGACATATTCAGAACACCCTTTTTGAGTCTTGGATCAAAAGGACAGAATTACCCGAAGAAAAACTCTCAAATTTTACAAGATACAGTGGAACCAACATTCAGAAGATGAGGCTACATGGGAAACTCAAGACTTTTTAGAAAAGAATTTCCCAGGCTTTTTGGCCTCATGTAATTTGTAGAGTGTATACAATTGTTGTAATAAAGGAGTGAGCCCCAGACCACCCCTGCCTTGTACCAAGAATAAGGAAATAAAAGAGTGAAGCATTTCCTTTTCCATTACTTACCCTAGGACTTTTAATCTCGGGACGAGATTCTTTTATGAGGGGGAAGGATGTAACACCCCTGGTGTTATTGTCACTAAAACTTGAGCATAACATCATAAGCATTCGCATTGCATATGTTTGACACACCTAGAGTGCATTCACTAGGCAAAAATTTCAAACAAGTTGTATTGATATGACCTTTTGCAAATAGAACCCTAGAGTGGGGAACTTAATCCTAGATTGGTGTAATAGAACAAACAAGACTTAAACAAAAGAAAACTTCAAAACTTATTAGAGATGACCATAAAATGTCACCTTGAATATACTTATGGGATATTCAAACCCTAGAAGTATCAGAAACTGCAAAAAGAACCTTGGAAAGCCCTAAACCTAAGCCCTAGGGGGCTAAGTGCAAAATCAGTGCACTTTTGGGCTAAAGTGCAAAAACCATGATAATAAGGTGTCTTAAGTCATAAGGTTCAAAATTATGGAGATTTGCAAGTTAAACCTTGAGTTTTGGACTAATTTGCAAAAGAGCCACACTTAAACCCTTTTGGCTAAGTCTAAAATCAGTGTAATTAGCTCAACTTTGGAGCCTTATATCTGCCAAATTATAAGGTTTTTGCCCTAGGTCACCACAGCAATATTGTAGATCTATCAAAGGAGAATAACTTTGCTTAAGGGAGTAAGCATGGTTGTTATGAAGAGTTTGAAGATAAATGAGCCTAAAGTTGGGCTGTCAGGCTGTTTGAGTTTGAACATCAGACTAACAGTGGGGCTGCATGAACTTAGGGCTTGAATTTAAGCATGATCCAGTAAGAATTTGTCTTGGAATACTACGGGTCTGTTTGGTTGGGCTGTGGCTGTGAAAAAAAGCTGTTGTGGGCTGTGAGCTGTGAGAAAAGCTGTTGTGGGCTGTGAGCTGTTAAAAAGCTAAAAAGTGTTTGGTGGAAACCACTAAAAGTCGCTAAAAGTTTTTCCATATATATTTTCATAGTTCCATCAAAAAGCCGCTAAAAGCAGGTCCAGAGATGCTTTCAGTTTTACACTGCAAGAAAGTCGGCTTTTAGAAAAAGCTGCTTCCTAGATCCAGCCCTTTGGTTTGGCTTTTGGCTTTTAGGGGTAAAAGCCAAAGCCAAAAGCCAAACCAAACACACCCTATAACAAAGATGAAGATGGTATGTTGGACTACAACTTTGCTGCAGAGCCTTGGATAGGTTGCCAAGTGAAATTGGGAGAAAAGTTAGCTTCAAATCGCCCCTGTTAGGTCGACTGAAGAACAATGCCATTGTACAGTGATCTGAATAAGATCAGATCAACAGCTCAAGCCTCGCCGCCGATGAGCCGCGCGCGATTCATGCCGTCACCGTCTTGATTCGTGCTCGGATTGTTTGGATAGCGTTCAGGGTCAAGTAAATATCACCGCCGTGGATAAGCTCCGGCCAGTAAACTATTTCGGCCATCGTATCGAGCTTTCCACGATGGAATCGGATGAGCTCGCCGGTGACCGCCGTCTCACGGCCTTGCGCCACGTATCTGGACACATCCGTCGCGTCACCGTGACTCGCTATAACTGTCTGATCATCGTCGGTGAGAGCTGCCACGGTTGATGCCACGAATTCTTTGCGCCAGTGAACTCCCACTTCTCCGACCGCCAGCACATCTTGCTCAAATTGATCACCACCGCTCAAGGACGCAATAAATTGACGGCATGGTCTGTTGCGTAAGATCATCACCAAGCTTGAGCACCCGCTATTGCTGCCGATTAGCCACCACAACTCTCCAATTTCTCATTCCCCCCAATTCTGTTTCCGCCACCGCAGGAACACCCTCACCGTGGACAGCTTATCCCAGGTTCGTTCATGTGCTATGGTCGATTGTTCTAGCATCCCTAAGATCTCCTCAAGCTCCTCGACCCCTCTGATTGAACTATACCCCCTTGGATTGCTGGGAACACGTTATTCCTTTGTTTGTTCGCGCTGTCACCGTGGACAGAGCAAGGTAGACCACCATTCATAAAATTGTTTGGGGGGAATTGAGCGGGAGGGGTCCAATTTGGTCTCTGCCGCTCGGGAGCACCAGTCTTTGTGTCATCTGGCCGGTCTAACCACACCGGTGTTCAAGCTCCATCGTGCGACGTCGTGGTCCTGGCGCGGTGAAGAATTAGAATCTTAGGGGTTTTTCTACGAATGTCAGCGAGACAGTGAATAGTGGCTGTCGGTTCTTAACAGATATTCAAAGTTGCGAGAGCCTCTGTGCAAGTCTGCCAGTGCACGCGCGGGCGCGTCCCTGTTCCCTGTGGAGACTGGGCCGTCGGGCTGATTTCGGCCCAAGACTGTTCATTCCTTCTCTTTTTCTTTTTCTACCAGAGCTAAAACAATTCTAGAAAATTGTAAAAAAATGGTAAAAATGCCAAACCAATTTTGCTAGATTCCTAATTTTCCATAGAATTTAATAAAAATAGTTTCAGGATTTTTAGTTCAAATAAGAAATTATAGAGTATTTAAAACAATCTAAAACCTTGTTCCTGGATTTTTAGAAAATTAATAATAATCCCAAAAATCCCCAAACTTTTTAGATGACCCTTATACATTATTTAGAGGCCCTGGGTAAAGTTTGGTATGATTTGGACCTTGTTTGATAATTACAACCCAAAACCCTACCCCCTGCCCTTTGAATTCCTATATTGACTCTAGAAACTCTGATTCTCTAGAGTACCGTGAAGGAAAATTGTATTCAAGACTTCAGATAATCAACTCTTATTATCTTTGCACTCTCATAAGCATTACATGGGCATTCATTATTATGTATGGTTATATTTAGAAAACGAGGAAGAAGTTGAAGTAGAAGAAGAGAAGACTTCACCACCACCACCTAAGGAACATCAGGCAGACACCTGTTTCTATTTTGACATTTGCAGGACCGAGCCTGACTCACCAGTAAAACAAGGCAAGCCCCGGTGCATTTGCCACCTCCTTGTGTTTTAAAATCTTTATCACCTTTTTGATGCATTAGGTGATAGGAGTTGTATGCTAAAACAATTCCTGCATTTCCTTCCTTGAATTTGATTACCTTCATTTGAATCCCTGTTTTACAAAAAGTGTTTCCTATGCTTAGTCTTGCTTTAGCAAAACAAAATGTTTTGTTTTTACAAAAGATGATGTTGCAAAGTGGGAGGGATGTTTTTGAAAATAAAACTTGATGGTGGATCCATCATGGCCATGATGGGTTCAACATCGGAAAAGATGTACCTCTGCCAGGTACCAAACTTTGTGTTTGAAATGATTAAGCTGAGACCGGGCGGGTGACTTGCACGAGAAGAGAGTCTCGGTGTAGTGTCTTTGTCTAAGTCGATTAAGGATCGTCTCGATGTAGGCTTGATGACCGAGGACCCTTTAACTGGTCACATGCCTCGTCATGGGTAAGCTTTGCCTCGGGCAGACTAATACCAGAATAACATACCACACAATGGGAGTGGAGAGATGGTGAGAGTAGCGTGTACCCTCCGTGGCAAAAGGCTGGACGGTGGTGTATCTGTGCTCTCGGTTGGCGTGAACCTGATCTGGTCTTAAGAACCCCGGTGGCGAGTTAACATATGCAAGGGTTAAGTGCTATATATATCGTGTGATTAAAGATCCTCAGCTGAGTATAATCGATTCGGATCGCCGTACCTTCGCGGTTATGAAGACTTGGTCACTGACTTACACGTAGAACTCCAGTGAAGATGAAGGGTTGTTAAGAAGTTGGCTAGTGCAGGTCAAGTGATTGAACTAGGGTAGAATGAACTCTAGTTATAGGTAATTCTACTTAACCGGACAAATAAAACTGGATTTTTAAGGATCCACTCTTAGTAAGCATTTCTGCAAACAAAGTCATTGACTATTGTAAGCCTTACCTTGACTCCCTGAAAACCCGCATACCCTTGAGTCTTTTCTTTAGTCGGGTAAGACTTGCTGAGTAATTCCATACTCAGGGCTTTGTCCCATGTTGTTTTTAGGTGAGGAAGCAACCAACTTTTGTTACTTCTGTTCTAAGGTGGTACCAAAGGAAGAGCACCAGGAGTGAAGCTGCGGGAGGAAAGGATCCTCCATAAAACTTTTGTGTGAACTTATCTGGAGGGGTTTTTGCCTCCCATGGTTTGTAATAATAATACCCTGCACTCGTATATTATATTCTAGTCTGTAAATATTTAACTATGTCTTACTTTTAAATAAAGGTAGGTTTATGTAACTGCTTCCGCATTTTCGTATCTCCGATGCTTGTAATGTCTGCTTGACGGGTGAAACGCTCTTGGGAAAGGTAAGAAAAGCAGATACCAAACTTGTCAAGTGATTTAGGGGCACCTGCAAGGGTTTTCTGAGGTCCGTTGGACAAGGAAAACTGTAGGTGAGCCTAATGACTTGAGAGGTTCCGTCACAGCTGGTATCGGAGCGAAGCCCATCTCTGCAGAACTTATGAGGCATCTTCAAAAGGAATTTTCTAAGATTTACCTAGAAAATTTCTTTCTTCCTTATCTAGCTTCCTTATGAAGTACCTATTTAAAGACCAGATATAGAGTGCAATGTATAGAAGGTGTGAATCGACTAAGGTTGATTCTGTAATTACACATGCATCATGCTAGAAACTATGCTAATAAGTTTTTCCCCCTTAAGAAATGCTGTCGCGCACCAGAAAGACCGGCGCAAGTCAACCGGGCCAATCGGTGTACCCCGTCATCAACTTTCCCCACGACATCAAGATAGCAGTAGCGGTAGCAACGATCCAATTGGGGATTTAGAAGCCCAAGTGGATCAGCTTTGAACAGAGCTCCGCCGCAGGAATGACATATGGGTCGCGGATGGAGAAAGAATAAATGAATTAAGAGCAGGCATCCGCTACCTGTAAGATCAGCTCGTGGAACGAGATCTAGCGCTCGATTGGGCGATTAACTCTCATTCGCTTGCCTGGGCTAAGGAGGCAAAAGCTCAAGCCTGCGTGGAGGAGCTTAGCTCCACCGTAGATAACTTGCAGGTTTATTGTTACATCCCAATGTACCTGCGGATCCTGTCAGGACGGAAGCCAGACCTTCTGGGACAACGGGAGAAGCCTTCAGTAAGTTTATGTAACTGCTTCCGCATTTTTGTATCTCTGATGCTTGTAATGTCTGCGTGACGGGTGAAACGCTCTTGGGAAAGGTAAGAAAAGCAGATACCAAACTTGTCAAGTGATTCAGGGGCACCTGCAGGGTTGTCTGAGGTCCGTTGGACAAGGACAACTGTAGGTGAGCCTAATGACTTGAGAGGTTCCGTCACAGGTATGAGGATACCTTTTAGAAAAAATAAATGTTTTGGACATGCTTCCATGATCAAGAGAGTGTCATCTGCATATTGGACAATAGGGAAATCTCACCCGCATCTATCAGGTAGAGGCAGCTTTAGCAAGTTCAATTGTTTTGCTTTATTAATGATACTCTACAGTAAGTCCGCTGCCAATACGAACAACAACGGGGAAAGTGGGTCACCTTGCCTAACCCCCCTTTTACAATGAAAAGTTTTCCCTGGAACTCCATTGAGAAGAACTGAAGAGGTTCCAGAGTGAAGAATGTTCTGAACCCAAGTTATCCATTTTGGACCAAAGCCCTTATGTTTTAAAACTTGAATGATCATCTCATGTTCTAATGTATCAAAAGCCCTCTCAAAGTCTAGTTTAAGAATGATAATCTCCTTTTTAGAGCAATGACATAAGTGTATGTATTCAAACGCCCAAGCTAAACAGTCTTGAATTGTTCTTCCTTTGATGAATCCATACTGATTTTTATGGACTGACTTGGACATGCTTGACTGAAGGCGATTCGCCAGAAGCTTGGTAAGAACTTTCATACTATTGTTCAGAAGCGAAATCGGCCTGAAATCTCCTACCTTTTGTGGATTGTCCTTTTTGGCACTAGAATGATGTAGGAGCCATTAATACTTTTTAGACAGATATCTCCTTGATAAAAGCTCTCGCAGAGGTCATAAAAGTCTTGAGCAATTACATACCAACATTTTTAATGAAATTTGTATTGAAGCCATCCGGACCTGGCGATCTGTCAAAGGGTAACGACTTAATAATATTATCAATCTCTTGCTTAGTGAAAGGTGAATCCATCCAATCTAAGTTATCATGATGAGTTAAGAGATCCTGAAGATCAAAATCAATGCTATTGAAGTCAGAGGATCCTAGCCGACTTTTAAAAGCATTCCAAAGAACCGCTGCTTTCCGCTCATGTTTCGAGTGAATGGTCCCATTCTCATCTGATAGCGTAACAACTGTGTTTTTCTTGTGCTTTATCGTAGCATGGGCATGAAAAAATCTTGAGCAGATATCCCCTGAAGTAATCCACTTAATTGACGCACGTTGTTTCCAATATATTTTTTGAATGTGTAATAGGTCAGCGACTTTGTTCTGCATGAGTTCTCTGAAGTTCCATTCTTCTATCGAGAGGTCACGGTGCTCTTCAATATTATCAATAAACTCGATTAATAACTTGATGTCCCCAATGGTTTTATCAATCCTTGGTAATGACCTCTGCTAATCTTTGAGAGCCTTTCTTGTGATCTTAAACTTGGCCGTCAAGTTCATTGCTTTGTCTGGAAGATTCGTTTGGCAGAGTCAAATATTTTGAAAAACATTTCTAAAACCTTCAAACTCCAACCAGTAATTTTCGAATCTAAATATCTTAGGTTTTGGAATATTTGATTTGATGAAAACAAGGTAAGGCACATGATTAGAGATATCTCGAGGCATCGTTTTTGCTTGAGTTTCTAGGACAACCACCGACCATTCTTGAGAAATAAAGAACCAATCGAGTCTTTAAAGCAATGGCTCCCGCTGTTTATTAGACCATGTGAAGGACAGACCATGAAGAGGGCCTTCTAAGAGATCGAGATTACTGATTGCCTCATTGAACTGCAACATTAAGTTGGTATCCCCTAGGTTTATTTCTATCTTCTTGGCGACGAATTAAGTTAAAATCCCCCACAATTAACCAAAGTTTATCCGAAGGCATATTGATATTGGAGAACCAGTTGAGGAAGTCTAGTTTTCCTTGCGGGGTACATGGGGCATAAATGTTTGTGATGATCCAGTAATGGTTTCATAATTTGGAGAAAAATTCCACTGACTGCGCATATTCATTCTGAAAAATTAAATTACCCTCAAGTTTGGTGCTTTTCCAAATGATAATGGACCCTCCATAATTCCCAATCGAAGGAACGAAAGCAAAAGAATCAAAGCATTTCGGACAAAATTTTTTCAGATAGGCTCCATTAAAGAATTCCCTTTTGGTTTCCTGTAAACAAATCACATCATAGCCAGATTCTCTAATTGCACAACTAAGGGCATTCCATTTAGTACTGGAGTTAAGTCCTCTAATATTGTGACTTAATACTGACCATTCAGAACATTTCACTTGATGCGGCATAGAAATACCACGCTTCAGAGCCTGTTAGTGATGATGTAGGATGAGGATGAATCGCCAAACACAGAGGATTATAATAGTGTGTTGTTCAATGCCATTGTTTCATATCATATAGCTATTATGACATACCAATTGTTATAGCGCCCTTGTATGACTCAACAACCTATATATCAGCAGATTCGTATATTAATGAGACAGTTTGAGTGGCAATATTTTTAGGGCTAGTTTGGGAACACCGTTTTCCCAAGGGATTCCAATTTTCCCAAGGTAAATTAGTTCATTTTTCCTTGGGAAAATTAGAATCCCTTGGAAAAACGGTGTCCATATCCTTCTCGATTGTTGGCCTAGGACAGCCTTTAGTTCTAGCAAGGCTTCCTGGTTCGTCTCACTGCTAAACACTGTTGCTGGCACATGATTGAAAGAAGTAGATGTTGGTAGGATCCCATCAAGCATGAGAAGCACCAGAAGTCTAACGGAGAACGACATGAATGCAGTTCCTTTGTTTGTTGCCACCGACAAAGATTCGAACCAAGTATTTCTATAAGTATATCAGCAAGTTAGTTTCTACTACTTTGTATACTGATCTAATCTTCATCGGCTGTGTTGGCATCGATCTAGACATCAAACACTGGAACGAACCACCTGACGGTACTCTCTGCGGCGGTGTGGACGGTCCGCGGTACAGGGCCGGACGGTCCGTGACATGGGTGTAGTAGCGGCTCCTCTTCGTATGTCTAGTCGCGCCTAGGGCTCGGATGGTCTGCGATGGCGCAGAGAGTCGTCTTCTTCGCAGCAGACTTAGATCTCGCCTCCTGGGAGGGACCCCGTTAGGAAGGAGAGCTTCTAGGGTGTGTCTTAGCGTCGACAGACCATCCAAGTAGGGATGGATCCGGATATTTATTCGGATGTCAATTTTTTGGTCTTCTTTCTTCAATTGTGAACAAATAACATATAGAATTTGCTATGTAAATTTATATTCTTGTTTTTACCATTGAGGCTATTAATCTTCACAAAAAATAAACATTAAATTCGTTCTAGATATTTTTAAATAATTGATATAAAATTTGGATGTCTATCCGAATACGGATTCGGATGTTTTTTTCACCTTTTTGTTGTAAGGAGAAAATAATGTACATAAAAAATTATACAAAAATTTATTTAAATACTTCATAATATTCTTCATAACATTGCCAAAAAAATAGCTTTAAATTATATGTATTTCTATGCTAAAATATTAGATTTGTGATACAAGTCGGATGCCTCTAGTCGACGTAGAGCCAAAGAAAGGTGAAGATTTAAGGTAGAGGGATGCTAAACTAGGCTAAACTAAAGCTACTTCTAATGCATAAGGTAAAAACGATAAGTAGAGTTTGTTATATCGATTGTTGGGTTCATTCGGTCGTAACCCTTCATCTATATAATAGAGGAGGTCTGGACCCATTACAAGTCGGTTCTCGTGTTAATCCGCAGGTTTAGTTAACAAATCTCGCAAGAAATCTAGAACCATAATTGATTCTGCGTACACGTGGATGATCCATGCCGCTACGGCGGACAGTACGGACCATCCGCCAAGCACTTTTAGCGCTCAACAGGCTGAATGTTTGAGTTTTTTTCCGAGGCACAAACACTGGATTTTGAGATCTATTCTTCCGTGAGGTTTCACGTATCGTTTGATTTTAGATGGATTCTTTCAGGCTGATAGAGCGCCCGAGAGGACACTTTTCAATTCTAGTGTATTACTCCCTCGGTTCATAAATATATGACATCGTTAATTTTTTTTAAAAAAATTAACCATTCGTCTTATTAAAAAATAATAAGTTGTTATTTATTTTTTGTGATTTGTTTTATCACTTAAGGTAGTTTATACTTGACTTAAAATTTTATATTTTTGAATAAATATTTTAAATAAGACGAGTAAGTGATCAAAGTTTTCGAAAAAAATCAACAGTGTCATATATTTGTGAACTGACGCGGAATAGATGGAGATCGACTGTCCCGGATTTTGAAGTCTGTTCCCCAAAATTCAGACCTGCAATGGGGATGGATCCGATGGCGCGCCAAACCATCATCTTGTTCGAGTCAGAACGGTTGCGGTGGTCGGGTCGAGATAATTAAGAACCCAGGGTAATCAGAGCCAATCCCAGCCCAGAGAGGTCGCGGGGCTCGTGGCAGGACGGCAGGGGTGGAGACGACGTGCGTGGCTCTTGGCGGGAGCGGCAACGGCCTACGACGAATCGCGGTGAGGAATTTGTATGCTGCAGTCTGCACTGTACTAGCATTGCCCGGCGGCCGCGCACGTTAAAAAGTCTGGCGCTGCATGCAGGGAACGCTGCCGTTTTCCAAGCTTGGAGTGGCCGCGTGAGGCAGGACCGTAGGACAACCCAACCACCAATTCTTCTGCTCCGCCTGCCTGCCACGGTGCCACCCACGAGCAGCAACCGTAGCCTGCCAGAAGATCGCACGCCCGTCGCCAAGCTTCCTTTCTCCCCCTTCCCCTCACCTCCGCCGCTCCCTCTCCTGGACCCCCAAACACAGCGTCCCGAAATCTAGCCTGACTCCTCTCTCCCTGTCCCTGCCTGCCAAGAAAGAAAAGGCGCCACGTTGACATCGCGGATGCCGTAGCGGGCGGGCGCGCGCGCGTGCCAGCCATGCGCTCGTGATGGCCCGGCCGTTCCAGAAGATCGGCCACGGCCTCGAAAGGTTCTCGTTCAGGCGCCGGAGGTCGGCGTCGTCGCCGCCGTTGCCACCACTGGCCTCGGACGGCACGGACGCCTCCTCGATGGAGGCGCAGGCGCAGGCGCAGGCGCCGCCTTTCAGCAAGCGGGCGCTGTCGAGGAGCTGCGGGTCCAAGGGGAGCCGCCTGACCGTGGACCTCCCGCCGCCGCTCCCCGGCGGCCCTTCGGACAGGGGTGCGGCCGGGACCTCGTCCTCGCTCGCGGTGCCGCCCAAGCCTGTCCGGCACGAGGGCCCGCCCTCAGGTGACGGTCGTTCTTGGACCATTTAATACGCTGCGAGTCTTGCTGGAGAAATGATTCGCGTTGTTGCTGGGTCGCAGATGCGGACATCGTGAGGGAGAAGTTCTCCAAGCTGCTGCTCGGGGAGGACATGTCCGGCACCGGGAAAGGGGTCACATCCGCCCTTGCCCTGTCCAACGCCATCACTAATCTTGCAGGTAATCAATTCAAATCCCCCTTTCCTTTTCTGGACACCCTGATCAACTGCGCGGTTCTTTGTCCTGATGCCATGTTTTCAGCTTCTGTGTTTGGTGAGCAGCGCCGGCTGCAGCCCATGGCCGCCGACCAGAAATCGCGTTGGAAGAAGGAGATCTACTGGCTTTTGTCCGTCGCTGACTACATTGTCGAATTCGTTCCTTCGCAGCAGGTCGCCGAGAACGGGACCTGCATGGAGGTCAGAAATCCACCCCTATTTCAAGTATTCAGCTAATGGTAAACACCAGTGCCTTAAGTCGACGAGTTTTTCCCTGCCAAACAGATAATGGTTACCCAGCAGCGCCAAGATCTGAAAATGAACATCCCCGCGCTGCGCAAGCTCGACGCCATGCTCCTCGTAAGCACGGGGCATGCATGCTCCATCTCGATCGTTCACTGGACAGTTCTCACTTCAGATGAGGGAGGACATCTGAACTTTCTAACTCGTGGCGTTGTCGTTGCGCGTGTCTCCGGTGGAGCAGGAATACCTCGACAGCTTCGAGGGCGAGCAGGAGTTCTGGTACGCGTCGAAAGATGCGGACGAACCGGGGAAGGGCAACGTGCCGAGGCAGGACGACAGATGGTGGCTCCCGACCGTCAGAGTCCCTCCCAATGGCCTGTCATACGCGTACAGGAAATGGCTTCAGAACCACAAGGACCTCGTTGCGCAGGTGCTCAAGGCAGCGATGGCGATCAACGCCAACATTCTTATGGAGATGGAGGTCCCTGAATCGTACATGGAGTCCCTCCCAAAGGTGGTTCACAATGCAATGACCAGATCGCTAACGCCGCCTCGCTGTGTTCCGTCTACAACCGTTCTAACAGTATACTGACTCTTCTCTATGGTTTCTTGTTGCTGCTGTGTGTCTGCTAGAATGGCAAGGCAACGCTTGGAGATTCAGCGTACAAGCTTATAACCGACGACTGTTTCGACGCCGAAGAACTTCTGCGCTCCGTGGACTTGTCGGACGAGCACAGCATCGTCGATCTGAAGAACCGGGTCGAAGCCTCGGTGGTCATCTGGCAGAAGAAGATGACCCACAAGGACAGCAAGCTGTCGTGGGGGCACAACGCCAGGCACGAGAAGAGGGGCATGTTCGAAGGGCGGGCGGAAAACGTGCTTCTCCTCATCAAGCACAGGTTCCCCGGCATCGCCCAGTCGGCTCTGGACATCAGCAAGATCCAGTGCAACAAGGTAGGGGGATCGGAGGAAGAAGCATTCAGAGTTCCATTGCTCTTTTTTTTTCAGACACGCCACATTGCCTCACTGACGAATGCCCTGCATCATGCGTACCTCCCTTCTACCATGCATCTTCTTTTTCGTCAGGATGTTGGCCTTGCCATTCTGGAGAGCTACTCCAGGGCTCTGGAGAGCTTGGCTTTCACGGTCATGTCTCGGATCGAAGATGTTCTCGGCGCGGACCTGGCCACTCGAGACGACCCCAAGAACGCAGCAGGGTCGATGAGGATCGCCAGTTTACCTTGTTCGGACGACACCGACAAGGTCGTCTCCGACGCCAAGGCCGAGGTGGAGAGGATGAGGAGGATGGAGCCGGTCCCGCCGATGCTGTACGATTTCGTCGGCCCACGGGACCAGGACCTCGGTCCAAGGGTGACGAAGATCTCGTCGGTTGCGACCAAGAGGTTCTCGTACCTTGAGAATTTGGGTGGGACGAGAAGCCCGATAGCTAGACACTAGCTCCTATAGCTATATGGGTGAGTGAGGCTAGATGGATCTTGGATTGGATCATGCCGCCACAGAGACTTTGTAAATAGCACAGGATTATGCATGGCATTCGGTGTTGAGGGTGCCGATGTGAGGTCTTGGCATGTTTCCATGAACTGATCGTGAGACCATAGCTCATGAGCTATGGGCCTGTGGGATTTGTACTTGTGTAATATATTTCAAAAGATGAGAGGAAAATATTGTATTTTTTTCTCTAGTAGCGCCTTGTTACAAATTTTAGTCCTGCACCAAAAAACAATAATAGCAGATCGTTTCTGGCCAGATGACACGGGATGAACATTAGTCACATCAGCATCAGCAACTAATTTACAAAAACACAGCGAACGTTTGCCTAAGGATGATGTAACAACTGACAGACTAATAAAAGCAAAAGTTCAAAATATCCTTGACGTCGACCAGCTGTTGCTTTCTTTGCGTATATATAAAGACCCTAGACGTCGTCAGATTGCGTTACACAAGTTGCTGTCTTGCTGACATACGCGAAGAAAAAGGCACAAAGATTCCAAACCAGCATTCTGCAAGATTCAAACACAAGTTACATCATCAGGAAGACCGAAACACAACTCCTGTAATGTACCAACGCTATTCCATCTCACAGCTCCTGCATACGATTGGAGTGTGCCTACAAAGAGGATCTTGGAGTTCAAACAGAGTACAGGCTCGTAATCACATATCTAGAGCACAATCTGGCAATATGATCCTCATATACGGTAGAGGCTACTCTTTGCCCTACAGATTACTCTAATGACAGCTCGGATCCAATGCACACTAGGCTACATGAACTATGAAATCACCCTGCATACTAGTACCATATTAGTGCAGCTGTCTTGCCAATGCACTGCGCCGTGATAGAACGCCGTTGGCATCCCTTAAACTCCGTGTCCTCCTGTACTCGATCTCTGCATCCGAGCAAGAATGGCCAGGAAGCGATTTCTTTCTTACTTCTATGGGTTTTAGGGATATTTCATCTGCTGTCTTTCTGAAAAGATGGCCATCTTTCGTGATACACTCGTCCTCAGACTGATGACCTCCTTTTGTTCCTGCCAGGTGAAAAAAGAAACACAGTAAGCAATTGTGGAAACACAGAAGACAACAATAGTAGGGGCATAACAAATTTGTTCCTATTATAATCTGTCTACAAATCAGCCTACAGTATGTATTTCAAACCAGCAGATTATTGTTTCCTGTAGTAGCAAGAAAATTCTAATGTTACCTTTGAACACGTCCAAACGCAGAACTTTGTTTGGAGAATCAGTGGAGAGCTGGTTTGCTGATTTCTTTGGGCTTGTGTCATCTTTCACGTAGGCACATGATTTATCCACCTTCTGAACCTCATTAGGCAGATCACTGAATGGGCAGATCTCAGTAGCTGGAGCATTGTTTCCAAATGGTGATATACTGAATGACTCATCAACTGCATCCGGTATTCCCACATAAGACTGAGATTGGACAATTTCATCCGCACTAAATCCAAACGAAGCCCTGTAAGCTTCAATTTCATCGGCACCTTGCTTCTCCCTGGATACACTGACCCTTCCGCCATTATGTGAAAATGTCTGCTGAGCCTGGTCCAGGTAGAATTGAGCAGATGCTGCTGGCCGAAAGAAATTGTTGTCTAGCATATAGTTTCTCGGTGTAGATGAATCCAGGCCAAATATATTGGTTGGTGAGGTCCTGGCATACGGTGTGTCACAAGCAGATCTAGAGGTCTTCCATTGTGCAGTGGTTTCTTGCTTGGGAATGGGCGAAGCCCTGAAATATGGTGTGTCGCAGGCAGACCTAGAGGTCTTCCAATGGGCAGGAGGAACCTCTTGCTCAGGTATAGGTGAAGATAGACCAGTCCTCGGAGTTACTGAAGCCGGTGAGATGAGGCTGCTACAGGGGCTTTCAGGGTAAAGTGGATAAGATGTCTGGAGTCCTGAACCACCAGAATAGGTTGTTGATAAGAAAGGCATGTTGTGATCCTTGCTGGCAGTTTTGATACCCATAGAAGAAGAAAGAAATCTAGCATATGGAACATCTGGAGAAGAAGGTGTAGTTGCATGAGCCAGCTCAGGTGGTGGGGTCAACGGTGCAGTGGATGGCTCAGTTGTGTAAGTTGAGAAGACAGGTGGTGATACAAGTTGAGGTTCATTAGCATATGGCCCAACAGCGAACATATTGGATGTTGGACCACCAGGAGAGTTTGCAGATACAGACAGAAAGCAATTCGGTGATTGAGCAGTCGAAGGAAGTGCAGAGTTTGAGAAGGATGCTGGTGATGATGGTGGAGCTAGAAGAGATAAATTCAAAGGCAGATTTTGGTTTGAATTGGCACCAGACTGGAGACCATTTCCACGAGTATTTGATCCATTCCCATCAGAAGTGCGTGCTGCAGGAACAATTCTTTTCCCGCCCTTCTGCGATCCGAAACATGATAAGCCTGAAAAGCAGCCAGCCCATCTACTTTGCTGTTTATAGTAGAAGCACATGTTAGTCCAAGCAAATAACTTAGTTGTCACCTCAGAAATAAAAAGGAAGCACATGACAAAGAGATTTCAAAGGACAAGTAATCTATAGTTCTATACTTGCTATGCAAAAAAATATATTTTCACCATCATTATGGGAAGAACAATTATATGACAATAAGCATAAAAGGCAATCATGCAAAAGAACATACGAAATGTTAGTGTTTCTCAAATCCAAAGGTATTCAAAAGGGGAAAAAATATCATAAAGCAAGGATTATCCCAGGAGTAAAAGCTATTTTGCCCCCCACTTCAACTTAAATGGGTGATTGTATCGAGGGGTAAAATCAAGAACCTATTAGTACATATATTCACTGGAGGAATGGTATTGCAAAAGCAAAACCGTGCTCTGGCACTGGAAAAAAATGTAAGGAGTGCAAAACGTGTGCATTACAACTAGCAAAAGCAAAATCCAACTGAACAAGTTATCTGATAGAAGCAACGGAGCATATATATATATATAGTACTTCAGAAGCCAAATTATTGCTGGTAAAGATGCCCAGTTTCAAGCTGTAACGAGTAACGACTGCAGGGCAGTACAATTCGTACTGAGTAAGCAAAGGCTGGGCCAAATTGCCAATCTAGGTCGTCAAGGCCTACTAAAAATTCCGGTACCGATCCTGTCGTGCACGTATCTAAAGCGTGTAAGGCAAAAGCTGCAGCTAAAGCACAAGTCCGATTGCATCCGCCCAGGGAACAACGAGCCGTGTAGTGTATGTACCCTGTCCTGCTGTAGTAGTTGGGAGTGAAATCTGGCGTCGGCTGAGCCTGCTTCCGTCGTGGAAGTACTGATGGCAGCTGCACCATTCGCCGCCCTGGTGCCATTGCTTCTCCCAACTGAAGACATTTCTGACTGTATACACACACGGTTGCTCGGGATCAGAAGCGAACCCAGTAAATGGCATGAGTGTACACATATGCACCCGATTTTTTTTTTTTGCAAAAAAACGAAATTAGTAGGCATAATGCGTGTATGCACCTGTAATTGGATCAGATCCAGCTGCAAATAAGCCAAATAGCTTAAGTTAGGGTTTGTATGCTCGGTTTCGCGCAGCTGGAAGGGAAGACAAGAGGTGCGCATACCTGGTGGGTGTTCGTCGCCGACGATGGTCCCGACGAAGGCCTGGGCACCTGGCGTAGGTCGGCGCCGACGGTCGCCCAGTCGTCTCCACGAGAGAAAGGGAGAGTGAGAGTGAGAGCGCACGAGGGGGTGAAACGGAGAAGAAAAAGGTAGCGGGCGAGCACGCTCGTGTTTTTTTTTCTTCAATTGAGCCCTCCTGAAAAACATTGTTTGCACATAGATCCATGACGTCATAATTCTTCAAACCACAATAATATTATAATTGTCACGATAATATTATAATTTGTGTTATCTCTAAAAATACTGGTTATTATTTACATACGCTATGAGATCGAGATAACCGAAGATAATGTATAGAAGACTGGAGTATTTAGATAGGTTCTCGGTACGAGATAATACTTATGTTCTCTGTTGTGGTGTCTATTGTCTATGATGTATGATTATACGATTTATCTTTTTAGTGTGTTCCGACACGGATGGTTAAAAAAGGTTATCTTAATTATCTAGTCTTCGGCCACATAACGATTCCTTATCGGTCTAGCTGACCCTATCCCTAGATGCAAGAACTATAGTTGGGCCCAGTGGTAGGCACATGACGAGAATCTATGGGGGCTAAAAAGATCCTACGATAAAATTAAGCAAGCCCGTAAAAAACTAGTGTTACATAGAATTCAAATTTCATATCAATATATGATACAAGTTCAAAAAGAAAGCTATATGAATAAAAGAAGCAAACATACAACTAACTTTTTGCTGATCAAATCCAAACTATATGTGCCTTTTCGAATATTGATTGTCGATCTTCTCGAAGTGTGGAGCCATCCAGAAGGAAACGGGGTCAGGCGATCTCTCCGGCAGAGATTTAGCGCTCGCTGGTCGTCTTTCGAAAATGAGGCGTCGGAAAGGGGTTAGGGTCGAACAATAATAAATTGATAGGGCATTGGAGCGTCAGGAACAGGGCATCAGAGCATATTGGTTCAGGTGGTATTGGAAAGAATGAGATCAGACAGATACATGCAAAGACTAGATTGAGAAGGAGGACGAGAATTAGGAGGATTGAACTGATCCGACTAAGAGACCTATGATAGAACTGGTTTAATCTACCTAAAACTTTTATTTTTTCTATACTAAACAATAAATGAACACTAGATATAAGAGGTACTAAAAATTAAGTGGGGCACGTCCCCTTTTACCCCATGTAGATCCTCGAGCCCTTAGGCCCACCTAATAAGGTCTTGTTCACTCAATTAGTCTTGAATACCTATAGTATATACCTTTAACGACCATATTAATTATCAAAAGCTAGTTACGCCATAATTTTTTGGGTTGAAATAAAAGTTCTGGTACTCTAAAAATAGCATCGTATATAGAATATTGCAGTTTTAAAACACAATTTTTAGAAATGCAACTAAACATCTTATAGTATAAAGTAATGTCTTTTAAAACTATGTGTGACATTTAGGATGCGTTTGGTCGTGAGACAGCTAGGGACAGTCTGGATAGGAACGTCTCTTGGTGTCCTCTCTCGTCTCTCCAATTTTGAGGGACAACTAGGGACAATACTGGAATAGTCCAGTTCAAATTCCTAACCCTGAACCAAACAACTTTATTTAAGGATCGTCCTATTCCATCTCGTTCTGTCATTACAACCAAACGCACCCTTAAAGATTATAAAATTATCGGAAGACCTAGTTTGAACACCTAGGACATAGCAACACAAACTACCCTGGTCACTGGACATAGAGTGCCTAGTCTGAATTAGTACAAAATCCTAGTTCTCACATGCTACTCCGTGGAAGACCTATATGTAAATTTGGATTTACTTGCTGATGATAAAACAACCACACATATCAAAAACTTATATGGTGTCTTAGCTAAGGAATTGCTTGTTTAGGATTATAACCTGCCTAGATTGTATAATCTAGGTAGATTATAATCTCAAACAAATAAGCTCAGCCTACGATGTGTGGACAAAAAAACTAAACAATGTTTTTTTTTTGTAAAGTTTGGTTAGTAAACGAGATTATATTATATGGGACAGAGTGCTAAGAAAATGTGGAGTGACATAGTCGTGGTATTAGCCTAACCCGTTGTCTAAGAAAGCATAATATGACTAACATGTGGTGTGGCAATGTTGGGCACTAATCAAACGGACTATAGTCTTAATGTTTAGCTTAGAAGTGAGTTGTTCATCAAACAACTATCTCTCTCTTTCAACTCCATCTCCCTCTGCTACATCATAAAAATGTCCATGCATGCTTATGCATGAGGTTACCATTGAGACCATGTATCAATTATATCAGTGACCTGTAACAATGTACTTACATTAGTTAGTATTCTATTCTAGAAAATTTGATGTTTTATGATTCAAAGTTTGTATTTTTTTTATGTTTTAATTATTGGGCCTAAGTCAGGCCCGTACATAGTTTAAGATTATGGTCAGCATATCTTCCGACATTCATTTTAATTAGCATTTAGCAGACTATATCTTATTTAGCATGAATCGCCTTTAATAAATTGGGCCACGTGTGTTAGTTTCATTTATGCACTAATTAATCCCAAAATTCCTAAATCATCGTGTGTTTCGGGGGATGAAATTAAGGAATAAAATGAACTTATTTTTGTTGCCATCATTGAGCATTTAACGACTTCCCAGATAGGAAGCATGCACTTTGAAATATGGTTCTGAATAAAGGGCGTAAATAGAAGGTTAGATGATGATATATAAGAGCTTAATGATCCTCACACGGATCAAATCAACGAGAATGAGGTAGGCCACAGCAAACAAGTCTAGACAACCTCCACACTCGTCATTGATTAATCAACGTACTACAATTATGCAAGACAACTGTGTACTGGCTCTTATCTGTTGGTGGTCATCTCAGTGCGTCTTAGCGTTCTGTTGAATGCTTTATGCTAGTTTTCTAGCACTACAATACTACATACTAGTGTTTTTTAGAAGATGCCATTGGTATTAGATAGCCAGAAAAATAACAGTGTATTTATTGTAAAACAAGATAAAATGGGCCACTCATAGAATGCTTCTTTTAGCGTTTGATGGTCATCTGTAGAAATTTTAAACAACAACATGGCAACATTATCAATTTAAAATCCTTCTTTACTCTGAAGATTTTGGTGAGAAGAAGGAATAAAACAGTTTCAGCTATTTCGGCGAATGTTTGGGATAAGATTGCCATTCAAAAATCCAATGGCATTTGATTGATTTAAACTTTGAAGGTTACAGATTTCCAATTATATATACACATGTAAGAAAGAATATGAATGCTTAAGCGTGAAATACACATATGCTTAATACAAGAGCTTCATTACATCAATATCTTTGGAGTCTCTTTACACACAAGAATGCCGCAGACAAAACCTGTAAATGGTCGACCCTCGGTAATATTCATCTATTTATTCATGTAAATTATATTTTTACTCCTCGTTATATATAATAACGTTCTTTGTATCTAAATAGTAAAATAATGTCTTTTCAATACATAGACGGGTTGGCTACGTATTCTCTTTGTAGGTTCTCCATGGATCTCTTCTTTGAAGCCATTTCTTTCACAGCCGAAGCTTTGTATCTTCGTCTGTATACACCTTCGAAGGACCCTGTAAATGGTCCTTTGGTACATGTAGTGTGCTGCTACCTATACTCGATCCTTTGGTACATGTAGTGTGCTGCTACCTGTAATTATGAATGATAATAGACTCTAAATTTTATAATATAAGATTTAAAGATCGAATTAGGATTGGCCCCTTATTTCTGTTAATTTTTGAACTAAAATTTATTTAGTACTATATCATTTTGTGAAGATATATTTAAATTGTGATCCATTACCACCTCTACATGTACTGGTCGTTTGCCTACATATTCTCACTTTCACAGCCGAAGCTTTGTATTTTGTATCTTCGTCTGCATATACCTTCGAAAGACAAAGTATGACATGATGTAAATGCATGGACAACAAAATACGTGTAAGATTAAAAGCAAGAGCTTCAACTATATATATATATATATATATATATATATATATATATATATATATATATATATATAGATATAGATATAGTATTTAGAGCCCTGGGCTCTATTTAACTAATGGAAGCCCCGACCAGGTGCGCTGACCGCACCGTACCGACCAGGCGCGCACGCTTTTTTGGCTGACTGTACCACCTAGTTACGTCAATTATAACTACGCGTTATGCTCAATCTTGTTACGTTTTACACACTTTTGGTGTGCGCATGTTTCGCGGCATCAGGGCTCACGAAAAGATCGTGTCCCCGCAATCTGGGCAGCTTACGTCTATCGGACCCACGAATCAAGGAACCGAGCACTCATTTTTTTAGCTCATCTCTCCCGTAACTCTCGTGGCGGCCGAACCCTAGCGTCTGCGTCCTTGCCCAGCCGCCGGCCACCACCTCCATCCTCGCTCAGATCCGTCCGCGTCCTCGCCCCCTCTGAACTCGCCCAGCCGCCGGGCACCGGTGATGCGTCCGCGTCCTTGCCCCCTCCGGGCTTGCCCAGCCGCCGGGCACCGGCGATCCGTTCGCACCCTCGCCCCCTCCGGACTCGCCCAGCCGCCGACAACCAGCGATCCATCCACGCCCTCGCCCGCTCCGGACCACGCCCGCGCCGCCTCCGCGCCCTACGAACTTCCCATCACGGGCCCGTACACCGTTTCTGTCTTCCTCGAGAAGGGCTTCCTCTCCATCCCCGGGTTCATCCTCACCGGCGACAACCTCATCGCCAAGTGCCCCTCCTGGTTCTGGTGCATTCTTTACTCATCTCGCCCTGCTCTTGTGATTTTTATTCCTAAATACGTCTTTTATGCTAATTTGAATGTGTTATTATGCTCAATTACCAGATCTCGTGTACGCTCCGCATTATAAACACGTAGACCACCAGTTCTATATCATTTTTATGTTCTTTTGGTAAATACGTAGATCCAAGTTATATTTCCCCTAAATAAACTGGACAAACCTAGGAGCAACTACATGATTTATATAAAAAAGATATAGGCACCCCAATTCTGTATCGGCTATAACTCTGATTTGGGTAGTCTGTGTGTACATCCACACTTTCAATCAGCTCAGTTGTCGCGACCCTCTATCAGTTATGATAATGTGTTTTGAAGATGCTTGAATGGTTTCTTGGTTTTCTGGAATCGGAATAATTGTTCAAACTTTTATTAGCATGGTGTAACCTAATTTGATCAATTTTGAGGAATTATTGCCTCTCCTAATAGACTTTTGCATCTTTCATGTATGTGTACAGGTTCAATTATCAATACTATTTTTAGTTGTGATCGTCAATGCCGTATGCTATAGTAGATAGACTTTTACCAATTACTACTATTTATGATCACTGCCTGATTCTAATTTTCTAAACATTTCTTTGCTGGAATTTGAGAGGGCCTTCATTGATTTCTATAACTCAATATTGCATAAAAATGAAACCGTTTTTCAAGTAATTGGATGGAGAGGGGCTTATAGCCATATGCATCTGTTTGTTTGCATAGTCTAAAACTGAAGTGAACTTAGGCAAGCAGGAGATTCAGTGTAGCATGGCTTTAGATTAAGGATTCAGATGAAAAGAGAGCTGAGTTTTAATGTAGCAGGGTGTGTATATTTGCACCTTTTCATCGTAATCTGATCTTCTAACTCAAGAGATTTTTCTTTTGGTAATCTGATCTTCTAACTCAAGTGTGCATTCAGTTTAGACTGTAGGTTATGTTAGTCATAACAAGCTAGAAAAGATGATCATATTAACAAGGAAAGATCATATTAACAGTTCATGTTTCGTTTGCAGATATGGACCTCGATGGTTTTCTCCACATTAGGAAAGCTGGAAGAGCCTTTTGAACTCACTTTTTTTGCTAACAATGGTGTTACGGTGGAACATAGTTTTGCGTGTATGTACCAACAACTAAAATGTAAACACGACATTACCATAGTTGAGTACAGGAATAATTATCTCTTATATCTTATTGTAAAATCTAAAACAGTTCTCCTGTAGATGGTTAGCTTGCATTTTACGCCACAATTACCTCAGATCACTTCTTGTTGTATTTACTCCAATTTACGATTTTTCTTGATGCATTTTATGACAACCTCGTGCGCAGAGAGATATATTCGGTCTACATTCGTTATTATGAAACAGATGAATGATTTACGCTAAAATTCGTACTCATTTACGTTGTTTTGGTTCACGTTTTACGCATAAGTCCGTCCGAGCCAAAACCCGCTTACGTCCGGTGACGCGCGATTTTCGCGGCGTAAATTTTGGCTCCATTCGCCATTACGAAACAGATATACGATTTACGCTAACATTCGTACTAATTTACGATGTTTAGGTTCACGTTTACGCTAAAATCCATTCGAGCCAGAACCTGCGCACTCGGCCGCACATAATTTTCACGTCGTAATCTCGGGGCCTATTTGTTGTTACGAAATAGATAAATGATTTACGCTAAATTTCGTATTAATTTACGTTGTTTTAGCTCACGTTTTACGCTGGAATCCGCCCGAGCCAGAACCCGTGCATGATCGGTTGCACACAATTTTCACGCCGTAATTTTAGGCTTCATTTGCTGTTACAAAACATATATAAGATTTACGCTAAATTTTGTACTCATTTACGCTGTTTTAGCTCACGGTTTACGCTGGAATCGGCCCGAGCAAGGACCCGCGCACGATCGGTTGCACGCGATTTTCACGCCGTAATTTTAGGCCCCGTTTGCTGTTACAAAACAGAAATAGGATTTATGCTAAATTTCGAAGTCATTTACGCTGTTTTAGCTCACGGTTTACGCTGGAATCCGCCCGAGCCAGAACCAGAACCACATACTGCATGATTTATGCTGTCAAGTACATGTCATTATGCAGTCGTAAACGCTGTCCACAGTGTCATATTCATTCCACGTGTTTCGGGCGTCAAAAGATTCCTTTATGCATGGTTTACGCATCTTTATCCACATATATATGCATTCGTATATTGCCTTACGCGCTTATCGTCCTGGATTCCTGGCTGTTGACTGCATGGCTGCGCGGGTGCTGGGTTGACCGCGTCCTGGCTGGGGCTTCCATTAGTAGGGGAAGCCCAGGGCTTCCATTACCTCTTATATATATATATATATATATATATATATATATATATATATATATATATATATATATATATATATATATATATATATATATATATATATATATATATAGGAGACTATCTGTTGATTCGAACTAATGTTTATGGATTTCACGAATGACCAATCGTTCTGACGGGCGTAGGAGTCGAGTTGCCTCCGTGTTAATTACCTAGAAACACTTCATATTGCATATGTCTATCTTGTCACCATACTTGACGTGACATGCACATCTTCTCTCTCGACCGAGGTTTCTTATATATGGACGCCACTCTTAGATGAAGCTTCACTTATCAGCTCCTTTGACAATATCTATTCTCAATTCTCCGCCGACTATAGACAAAGCAATCCAAAGCAGTCTCACGAGATTGTATCATTGGAACCATGTTAATCCCTTTGTCATGAAATAACAATTAGAAATTATTTTGATTATACGGGGCCTTTCACCGAATACCTTCTCCCCGACACACAATTTTGAATTGAGTTGGTTGAACAAAACCCCAGTAAAAGTTAGGTAGTATTTGAATGTCCTAAAGCTAAAATTAGTTGAAGACATTTAAACACCCTAGCTAACAGTTCAACTATTAGCTATTTTTTATAAATTAGTTAATAGTTAGCTAGCTATTTATTAGCTAGCTAATTCCAGTAGCAAATTTTTAGTCAACTAAAGAGATGTTTGAATGCACTAAGGACTAGTTTGGGAACCTTATTTTTCCAATGGATTTCTATTTTTACATGAGAAAATGAACTAATTTCTCTTAGAAAAATAAAAATACCATGAGAAAATGTGGTTCCCAAACTAGCCCTAAAGCTAATAGTTAGTGGCTAAAATTAGCTTGTTTCTCATAATCGGTGGCAGTGGCCGATAAATAACTCCAAACTCCATAACCAGGTTGCTTTTTTGGAGTTTTCGGAACAACAAAAGATGTACTCCAAAAAATTGTATTGTAGCTTCAAAAATTCCATAGAGTTTATAACTCTGGAGTTAGGGTATTTAGCATGCCTTAGCCAGCTCTTCGTTAGAGTTTTGCTTTGGAGCCATACCAAACACGTCCTATCTCTAGTGGTTTCAAACACCCCTTAGTCTAACCAACCACCAAACACAGCTAGACCGGATTTTGCGGAAAACTAACAATTGTAGCTATCCTCACAGTGGAAGTCGATCTACTGAATGACGGCTTAACTTGACTTTGCAACATGAAACCGGCCTAGTTGAGTCTTAAGAATGGCTTAGGCCTTGTTCGTTTGTGCCGGATTGGTGGTTCGGAACGATTTCTAACCGGATTGTTTCTCTAATTTATATTAACTTTAATTAGCTGGAACGATTTCGGGTACAATCCGACACAAACGAACAAGGCCTTAGTC
This sequence comes from Zea luxurians, assembly GCA_029449295.1. NCBI lineage: Eukaryota > Viridiplantae > Streptophyta > Magnoliopsida > Poales > Poaceae > Zea > Zea luxurians. Next base: position 95,793,011 of record JAOPSE010000012.1, read on the forward strand.
GGCTTCCGATTTTAGGCAAGAGTAGTGTGCTCCTTATCTGTTCTAATTTTATGTTTCAACAACAGTAATATATAAACTCAAAATATTATAAATTTGTTTAAACACATGGGTTAACTAGTGGTATTAGGCTGATTAAGAACGTCGAGGCCGATATTCATATCTAGACCGATGTATTTTTCCTGTATTTCTGAAGTGCAATGTATGAACCAAGGTGGGGGATAGTCTCCCTCTGGCCGCTTAAAAAAACTAATAAAACCAATTTAACATTATGGATATTTGTGTTTATTATAAGCTTAATCAAAATCAAATAAATTTAAATTAGGAGAAAGTCAAATTCAGGAGTAGCAATTTATAATGGATGAAGTACAAATCATATCTGAACCATTTGGAACATACACAAAGTGCAGCATGCTGTTTTCCAAGGCGTGTAGCTTTTCTTGTAATAAATTAGCCCAGCAAAGCTCCTGCCGACTTTTTTAAAAAGGCTGTCAGTTGTTACTATGCACGTAGAGGCATTGTCTTATACTATTACCGGGTGAGCGTGCGTGCATTGTAACGGGAACATATAATATCACGATAACTTATATACAAATGTGTGTTATAGTGTTATAAAAAGTGTTTTGTAATCTATTTGTGATCATAGCCATAAATAAATTTTGTTATTTTAATCTAACTGTTTCACCACTACATTGCAACCATCAGTTCTATATAGACTCCTATATATTATAGTTGGTGCTCGTTTGTTGCAACGATATACAAAATATTCGACAAAATATTAGTCCACAACGATTACATAAAAACGAACACCACGTATATTATCAACAAAATGTGTCCTATGTGTATTGCTACCGTCACCATCATAACTATGAGAAAGTAATTGTTTTAAAAAGAGCAGTTTCCGGATCCACACATTTAGTTGACGTTCCAAATTTTTAGCAGCAAAAGTACTTTTCGGCAAGTACACCAAACACAACCTTGGTTACCTGTCTTGTGTAGATTTAGGCATGGTCATTTCTTACCTAGCTCAATTATTGAAGCGTCAAATTTTATTGGAAAGTTTAGAAAGTATATTTACAGTTGCTTTCAGTATAACCAAAAGGAGAAAGGAGAATGGTATTGATCTAAACGTAGTTGGACATTGGGAGCATTTGAGCAAGACATGCTTTATTTGATCATGATGTATAGTTGCACATGTTTTTAATATTTTTTTTGATTTGCAGGTAGAAGGAACTCAAGATGCCAGACAACTTATCGATTGTACAAAGCACTAAAAATCACCGTTCTTAGAGGTCCGAGTTTCGCAATGGCCTTTAAGATACCTAAAGCCATTCATAAGGGGCTATCCAAGCTAACAAAAATTGAACTTAGTTGATAGAGATATCCTTATTTTACTACATTCATACATTCTTTCGTACACTTAGGGACCCCAACTAGTAAAGTTGGCTTTAGCTCCACAATTGTCCCTCAAGGCATTCAGATCCTGACAAGAAAGTAAACATTTGACAGTGATGTAGTGATCAAAGAATGATTACTTGTATGATTAGAAAGGCTCATGCAGTGGATTTTCTCATTCCATGGTAATAGCCAATTGAGGCCCCTTTGTGAAAGAAATACTCTTTGATTATGCGGTCAAGGATGCGAGCAAGCGAGAGAAACAATAGGAAGACATCATATGTTGTCATCTGGTTACATGAAGGTATCAAGTAACTATTAGGTCATGCATAAAACATAACTATTATCAGATCATACTTAGATCATTGTGTTTCAGTGTAGGATGTGACCTTATCATCAAACTGATCTATGAAGAGATCCAACCCTTTTACAACATGGCATGGCTTTCATGCATGGGTCACCATCACACCTTTGGGTTGTTCGCTTGTTCCACTTGTATACATGACAATGCATATATCACTTGCTTGTTGGGGTGAGAGCACCTACAGGGGGAGGTGAATAGGTGATCCTGCAAAAATCAACTCTAAACAACACAAACTTGGTTTATAATTAGTGTTAGTGAAAGCTACAACCAAGTTGCTATGAGTAGAGATGGAGGAGAGGAGAACTCTTCACTTGATTGCTCCTTTGAGATGTGTATTAAACTTAGGAGCAATAATACAAGTGAAATATGAGAACTCTTGCAAGACAATAATCGCAATAAAGTAAATAGACAAAAGACACGGTGATTTTATCCTGTGGTTCGACCAATGCCTACTCCACGCTGTGGTGACCTCCTTTAGTCAAGGGTTGCAATCAATCCCTCTCAAGTGATCCAAAGATCAAACTTGAGTACCATGGTTTTCTTCCCTTATATCAAATCCCCTTTGTGAGGAATCTCCACAAGTTAGAGTCTCTCACGCCTTACACAAATGATCTCTAATCAAAGCACAAGAGTAAGGGGAGTAGAAACACACAAGAACTCGATCGCAGCAACAACACGCACACAAGTCATTAAAAGAGCTCAAGAGTCAAAACAGTGGAGTCACAACTCAAGAACGCGCTCAAATATCTATCTAATGAAACAGCAGCGTAGTCGCAGAGTCTCAAAGTTGTAGTATGCTCAAAGTATGCTTGTGTCATAGCTCCATGTGCCTAGGGGTCCTTTTATAGCTCCAAGGGTCAAAGGAGTCGTTGCTTCTTCGTTTGGAAGGCCCTGGTTGCCTTCTACCCATGGATGCACTCGGACAATGAACAGTCACTGATTCCCTTCCTTTCCTAGCGAAGCCGACCGTTGGCCCTATGGCACACCGGACAGTCCTTTGCGGTCTGTTGATCGTTGGCCCAGCACACGTGGCAGCCATTAATTGCGTGCCGACTATTGGCGTAGACGAGAGGCGTTGGCCGCCTGGCTCACCAGACAGTCCGATGCACACTGGACAGTCTGGTGAATTATAGCCAGAGTTCCTGGCCAATTTCCTGAGAGTGGCCTGTTCAGCGAGCTGACTAGCCTAGGCACTGGACACTGTCCGGTGCACACCGAACATTCCGCTATTCTCCAGACTAGTGCAAATTTGGCCAAACTTAGCAAAACTTCTTCACTCTAATTTGTATCGTCTTGGAGAGTTTCCTAGCACTTAGATGAACATAGTTAGCAACTAAAACAATTTACTAAGTGCTAGAATCATATCTTGTTCTTTTGATGCAATAGGATTTCCTATGTTTCTCAATTTGCCTTACAATACTTGTGCTTATGCTCATACATCAAAATGTTAGTCAACGACAATATGTTGTGCATTTAATCACCAAATGTAACACCTCAAAGTTCTACTTTTGAGAATAGAGTAAAACTCTCTATAGGCTATTAATCAGAGTACCGTTTAATCATAATTCTCTTAACTTTGAGGTTACATCTCCTAATATATATATATATATATATATATATATATATATATATATATTTGTCGGCGTTTCGACCCCGGGGGGTCCCTGGACCGACGAGTAAATTGTCGCCGCGTGTCCCAGCCCAGATGGGTCGGCGCGAGATGGAGCACGAAGGGGGAGAAGAGAGGAAAAAGGGGTAACCCGCGGCCTCCGTGTTGTCCTGCGCCTAGGTCGGGTGCGCTTGCAGTAGGGGGTTACAAGCGTCCGCGTGGGGGGAGAGCGAGGGACTCTACACGTCGTCCCGTCGTCCCGCGCGGCCAACCTTCTCGTAAGAGAGCCCTGGTCCTTCCTTTTATAGGCGTAAGGAGAGGGCCTAGGTGTACAGTGGGGGGGTGTAGCAATGTGCTAACGAGTCTAGCAGAGAGGAGCTAGCGCCCTAAGTACATGCCTTCGTGGCAGCCGGAGAGGTCTTGACACCCTGTTCATGTAATGTCATGGCCGTCGGAGGAGCGCTGGAGCCTTGAGGGAGGACAGCTGTTGGGGCTGTCGAGTCCTCGCTGACGTCTCCTTGCTTTCGTAAGGGGCTGAGAGCCGCCGTCGTCACGGAGCACGCGGGGCGCCATCATTACTATTTGTTTACCGGGGCGAGCCTGATAGGACGTCGGTCTTGTTCCCCGTAGCCTGAGCTAGCTAGGGGTAGGGTAATGATGGCCCCTCTTGCGACGTGATCGGTCCGAGTCCTAGGTCGGGCGAGGTGGATGCTCCTCCGAGGTCGAGGTCGAGTCTGTCTTCCGAGGTCGAGGTCGAGTCCGAGCCCCGGGTCGGGCGAGGCGGAGACTGTCGTCCGAGGCCAAGGCCGAGTCCGAGCCTGGGGTCGGGCGAGGCAGAGTTCGTCGTCTTCCGAGGCCGAGCCCGAGTTCGAGCCCTGGGGTCGGGCGAGGCGGAGTTCGTCGTCTTCCGGGGCCGAGCCCGAGTCCGAGCCCTGGGGTTGGGCGAGGCGGAGTTCGTCGTCTTCCGGGGCCGAGCCCGAGTCCGAGTCCTGGGGTCGGGCGAGGCGGAGTTCGTCGTCTTCCGGGGCTGAGCCCGAGTCCGAGCCCTGGGGTCGGGCGAGGCGGAGTTTCCTATGGCGCCCGAGGCGGGACTTGGCTGCTGTCAGCCTCACTCTATCGAGTGGCACAGCAGTCAGAGCGACGCAGGCAGCACTGTCTTCTTGTCAGGCCGGTCAGTGGAGCGGCGAAGTGACTGCGGTCACTTCGGCTCTGTCGACTGAAGGGCGCGTGTCAGGATAAGGTGTCAGGCCATCCTTGCATTAAATGCTCCTGCGATACGGTCGGTCGGTGTGGCGATCTGGCCAAGGTTGCTTCTTGGCGAAGACTGGGCCTCGGGCAAGCCGAAGGTGTGTCCGTCGCTTGAGGGGGTCCTCGGGCGAGACCTGAATCCTCCGGGGTCGGCTGCCCTTGCCTGAGGCTGGGCTCGGGCGAGGCGAGATCGTGTCCCTTGAGTGGACCGAGCCTTGACTTAATCGCACCCATCAGGCCTTTGCAGCTTTGTGCTGATGGGGGTTACCAGCTGAGATTAGGAGTCTTGGGGGTACCCCTAATTATGGTCCCCGATAGTAGCCCCCGAGCCTCGAAGGGAGTGTTGATACTCGCTTGGAGGCTTTTGTCGCACTTTTTTGCAAGGGGACCGGCCTTCCTCGGTTGCGTTTTGTTCCGGTGGGTGCGCGCGAGCGCACCCACCGGGTGTAGCCCCCGAGGCCTCAGAGGAGTAGTTTGACTCCTTCGAGGTCTTAGTACGTTTCGTAATGCTTCAGCCGGTCTGGTTGTTCCCTCATGCGAACTGGCCGTAGCCCGGGTGCACAGTCGAGTCCCAAGTTCTTGGGCTGGTATGTTGACGCTGTCAACGGTTTGGCCGGAGCTGGGTTTGCGAGAGCAGCCCCCGAGCCTCCGCACAGTGCGAGAGGACGGTCAGGGACAGACTCGGTTTTTTACATACGCCCCTGCGTCGCCTTTCCGCAAGGAGGAGGGGGGAAAGCGCCATGTTGCCCTCAGAGGGCGCCGAACATGGTGTCTCCAGTGAGTTGCTAACGGGTAATCCGAGTGGACGCCCGTGCCCCATTTGTTAGGGGTCGGCTAGTGGCCCGGAGGCTCGCTCCAAAAGTACCTGCGGGTGATTTGCCGGACCCGGTCCCCTTTTGACGGGGTCCGAGGGCTCGATGTCTCCCTCTGGTGGGATTCCGTTACAAAATCGTTCCCGTTGGTCTCGGAAATGTCCTAGGGTACCTCGGGAGCACAGCCCGAGCCTCGGTTATGTATCGAACGTACCCAGGGTCATCCCTCGCTCTGCGTCTGAGGTAGCTGTCGAACCCTTCGGGGGCTAGCCTACGAACCCCTGATCAGTAGTGGGCGCGGAGCCCGAGTGGCCTGAGGCGGCCGTTGAACCCTTCCGAGGGGCCGGCCTTCGAACCTCTGACCAGTACTGGGCGCGGAGCCTGAGTGCTCTGAGGCGGCTGTTGAACCCTTCCGAGGGGCCAGCCTTCGAACCTCTGATCAGTAGGGGGCTCGGGGCCCGCTTCCTTCATGGAGAAGGATCCCTTTCGGAGTATCCCCTTTCCCGATCCCTGAGGCAAGAGAGAGAAAGAGGAAGTGGAAAAGGATACGAAATCGAATGACGTGGCGCACCTTTTTTTGACGCGGTCATTATGGCGGAGGTGAAGCATCGCCTGCTTCGCCTGCCAAAGGTGCTGCCTGTCCTGCCGTACAGTTAATGCGACAGGACGAGTGGTTCACGGGGCGGCCGTTGTGTGTGCGCGCGCCGTTCGAGGAATGGAGCGCGGACACGTCGTCTTCACGCCGTGGGAGAAGGTCCTCTCGCTATCCCAGGAGGGGACATGAGCTTGCTGACGACTTGACTACCGCTTCCGCCCGCCTGCCACCTCCATTACTGTCGGCCCATTTCTGGCCGTATCGACCGTCGCGCCCTCTCCCGCGGCTGACTGACCCGTGACCGATGTGCTCGGTTGGCACTGTCGGGTCATGCGCAGGGTCGCCTCGAGTCGCGGCACTGGTTCCACAGTCGAGAAGGCATGGTACTGGCGTGAGTGGCGGTGCAGTTTCTTGCACGTAGTAACCGACGCGCCGGTTACATGACGTGTGGGCCTGGGCCTCCATGCTGGACGCGTCGAAGTCGAAAGGGTGCGCCCCTGGGTGCGGTTGCACGCCGCCTGCATGGCGGTCCGCCCTTCCACCCGCTGGCCTGGGCGAAAGTGGAGGAATGCTCGTAACCGCTGGGCAGTTGCGCGCACCGTGCGCGGCGGTTTGGCTTTATCTGCCCTAGGCCAGCTTGCATGACACATGGGGCCCAGCCCCCGTGTCGTAGGGGGAGGACCTTGGAGCGTGTTAGAGAAGACTCAGCCCGCGACGGCTGAGGACGCAAGTGGGGAGAGTTGCCTTTAAAAGGAGGGTGACCCCCTTGAAAGGCAACCATGTCTTCACGCTCCCCTCATGCATTGCGTCTTTCCACCTTTCGAGCCCCCAGATGGGGGGCGCCCGCGGTTCTTCCGACTTGTCGTCGTTGGGGGAACGCAACTTCATGGAAGTTGGTACCTTTCAGCCATCGCTCGGCTTCAAGGATTTTCATCAGGCAGCCCGGCTGCATCCCCTCACCGGTGGTCACCCAAGACGGTGACCACCAGTTCCAGGGTGGGGAGAAGCAAGCCGGGCTGCGGCCTCTGCCCCGCCCTTAGCTTCAAGGATCTTCATCATCCTTGCTGGGGCGGAGAGCGAGGCGAGCCGGGGGGTTGCCTCCGCGTGGGTCGGTAACCCTTTTCTTCCCCCGGCGTTTGGGGGAGAAAGGCATCCTCCAGCCCCGCGGAGGCTTCCTTCAGCTACGCCGGGGAAGGCGGACTGCTGCTGCCCAGCCAGGGTGCAGCATTCCGTCCTCCGTCCGAGCGATGGTCGCGCCGCGTGCGGGCCAGCCACGTCCAGGTCTTTCTCGTGTCGACAGCCACGCCAGAGGGTCGCCCAGCACGCCGCGCGCCGCGAGGGCGGCGCTTATGTTCTGGGGTGGCTCCGACGAGGGCGGGAGCGAAGACCTGTCGGTGCGCTTTGGGGTGCCTGGCGCCCGCTGGTGTGGTGTTGAGGTGGTGGCAGCCGGAGAAGGCTTCTCTGCCGACGAGATTGCCAACTCCGCCTGCACCCCTGGACCTTCGTCCCCTGACTTGAATGGCTGGTTCTCGTCCTTCGTGGGCGAGAGCCCCTCGGTATCAGCGTGGACAGAGGCAGAGTTGGCTCGAAAAGAAGACTTCGTCGGCCGGAGCCTGACCGGGCCGTCCACTGGCGGGACCGGCGCCGGAGTCGAGTTGCCGAGGCCATGGGCCAGGCTGATGTCCTCGGGGGGACAGCTGGCTGAGGCTTCGGGGCGACCGGTCGAGCCATCTGCTCGAGCCGGACTCCTGGAGGAGACCCTGGCGGCAGTGGCCCGGGCGTGGTGCTGACGTCGTCCTTCGGAGCGGAGATCCCTCGACTGTGTTGCCGTTCGAGGCTCGGTCAGACTTCGCCGAAGGTGGTGTTGACGCCGAGGGTGCTGTTGCTCCCCCTCCATCGAGGTCCGAACCTGCAGGATCGGTTTACCTTGTAGTGTGCGTATGTTTTGTGCGGCTGCCGAGGCCCAAACATACTGTCGTTGTGTGGTAAAGCTGCGTTTCTTTTTCCCTTTGTTTTGAGTATCAAGACTTATTTGTCGGTAACAGAATTGTTTGTCCGAGCAAGAGTTACTTTTCACGGAAGGTGATGAGTGAGGTATCCGTATCCCGAAGGTGTAGGAGTCCCTCGGCTCGATCGGCCTTGCCGCTTACGTGTACTCTTACTTGTCTGTAGGATTCTGCTAATGATGTAGTCGAGAAGGCCCAAAAAATCGTTTCGGCAGAAAGGTCTCCAAGCATTAAGACTTGTTCGGTCAGCGGAATCGCTTATCCGAGCGTGAGTTACTTATCGCAGAAGGTGATGAGTGAGGTATCCGTATCCTGGAGGCGTAGGAGTCCCTTGGCTCGGTCGGCCTTGGCTGCTTACGTGTACTCCGTCGTTTTCAGGATCCCACTTTTGAAGTAGTCAAAAAGCACGAAAGACGTTCTGGCAGAAAAACTTTTTCCGAGGAAAATTTTGACGCAGAGGGGGTTCCCCCCTTCTAGCCCCCGAGGGAGGGTCGGGCTTTGCCGAGGCAAGGCTGACCCTTCCTTGATGGTTAGACTTTGTACGTGAACGAGGTGCACGAACAACTTGAAAACATCTTAAGGGTAGAAGTGACGTAGCTGTCGGATGTTCCAAGCGTTGCTGTAGACCTCGCCTTGGCTGTTAGCCAGCTTGTATGTCCCGGGCTTCAGAACCTTGGCGATGACGAACGGCCCTTCCCAGGGAGGCGTGAGCTTGTGCCGCCCTTGGGCGTCTTGTCGTAGCCGAAGCACCAAGTCGCCCACTTGGAGGTCTCGGGACCGAACCCCTCGGGCGTGGTAGCGTCGTAGGGACTGCTGGTACCGCGCCGAGTGTAGTAAGGCCATGTCCCGAGCCTCTTCGAGCTAGTCTAGTGAGTCTTCTCGGTCGGTCTGGTTTCTTCGGTCGTCGTACGCCCTCGTCCTCGGGGAACCGTATTCTAAGTCCGTGGGCAAGATGGCCTCGGCCCCATAGACTAGAAAGAACGGTTTGAAGCCCGCGGCTTGGCTCGGCGTTGTCCTCAGACTCCAGACCACCGAGGGGAGTTCCTTCATCCATCGCCCGCTGAACTTGTGGAGGTCATTGTAGATCCTCGGCTTGAGTCCTTGCAGAATCATGCCGTTGGCACGCTCTACTTGCCCATTCATCATGGGGTGAGCCACGGCGGCCCAGTCCACCCGGATGTGGTGATCCTCGCAGAAGTCCAGGAACTTTCTACCGGTGAACTGGGTGCCGTTGTCAGTGATGATGGAGTTCGGGAACCCAAAGCGATGGATGATGTTGGTGAAGAATGCCACCGCCTGTTCGGACCTGATGCTGTTCAGGGGTTGGACCTCGATCTACTTGGAGAATTTGTCGATGGCGACCAGCAGGTGCGTGTAGCCCCCGGGTGCCTTCTGCAAGGGACTGATGAGGTCCAGTCCCCACATAGCAAACGGCCAGGTGATGGGTATTGTCTACAGAGCCTGAGCGGGCAGGTGGGTCTGCCTTGCGTAGAATTGACACCCTTGGCAGGCACGGACAATTCTAGTGGCGTCGGCCACTGCGGTCGGCCAGTAGAAACCTTGTCGGAAGGCGCTTCCAACAAGGGCTCAGGGCGCTGCGTGATGACCGCAAGCCCCTGAGTGTATTTCTTGTAAGAGCTCCTGGCCTTCGGCGATGGATATGCATCGCTGGAGGATGCCGGAGGGGCTGCGGTGGTAGAGCTCCTTCCCGTCACCCAGTAAGACGAATGACTTGGCGCGCCGCGCCAGTCGCCGAGCCTCGGCTCGGTCGAGGGGCAGCTCCCCTTGGTGGAGATATTGTAGGTACGGGGTCTACCAGTTTTGATTAGGCTGGACCCCATTCCGCTCTTCCTCGACGCGCAGTGCCTCACCCTCGAGGGCCGAGGGTGCCTCGGGCCGAGCCGAGGGCGCCTCGGGCTATGCCGAGGGTGCTTCGGGCTGAGCCAAGGGTGCCTCGGGTTGGGCCGAGGCCTTCTCGGGCTCGGGCGTGTCGTCGGTCTTGACTGAGGGTTGCTGTAGGTCTCGGGAGAAGATGTCCGAGGGAACCGTTGTCCGCCTCGAGGCTATCTTAGCCAGCTCGTCCACAGTCTCGTTGTATCGTCGGGCGATGTGGTTGAGCTCGAGCCCGTAGAACTTGTCCTCCAGGCGCCGAACCTCATCGCAGTAGGCTTCCATCTTCGGGTTGCGGCAGTGGGAGTTCTTCATAACTTGGTCGATGACGAGCTGCGAGTCGCCGCGAGCGTCGAGGCGTCAGACCCCTAGCTCAATGGCGATGCGCAACCCGTTGACCAGAGCTTCGTACTCAGCCACGTTGTTGGACGACGGGAAATGGAGGCGCAGCACGTAGCATAGGTGTTTCCCGAGGGGTGAGATGAAGAGCAGGCCCGCGCCTGCCCCTGTTTTCATCAGCGACCCATCAAAAAACATGGTCCAGAGTTCCGGCTGGATCGGAGCCGCCGGGAGCTAGGTGTCGACCCATTCAGCCACAAAGTCCGCCAAGACTTGGGACTTGATGGCCTTCCGAGGGGCGAACGAGATCATCTCGCCCATGATTTCCACCACCCACTTTGCAATCCTACCCGAGGCCTCTCGGCGCTGGATGATCTCCCTCAGGGGGAAGGATGACACCACAGTCACCGGATGAGACTCAAAGTAGTGTCGCAACTTCCGCCGCGTCAGGATCACCGCGTACAACAGCTTCTGAATTTGCGGGTAGCGGATCTTGGTCTCGGATAGTACCTCACTGATGAAGTAAACCGGCCTCTGGACGGGCAATGCATGCCCTTCTTCTTGTCTCTCAACCACGATCGCGGCGCTGACCACCTGAGTGGTAGCGGCGACGTAGATCAAGAGGGCTTCTCCGGCGGCGGAGGGCACCAAGATGGGCGCGTTCGTAAGGAGCGCCTTCAGGTTCCCAAGGGCTTCCTTGGCCTCGGAGGTCCAAGTGAAGCACTCGGTCTTTCTTAAGAGGCGGTACAGAGGTAGGCCTCTTTCGCCGAGGCACAAGATGAAACGGCTCAGAGCCGCAAGGCATCCCATGACCCTCTGTACGCCTTTCAAGTCCTTGATGGGCCCCATGTTGGTGATGGCCGCAATTTTCTCCGGGTTGGCCTCGATGCCCCGCTCGGAGACGATGAACCCCAAGAGCATGCCTCGGGGGACTCCGAAGACACATTTCTCGGGATTGAGTTTTACGCCTTTTGCCTTGAGACACCAGAATGTCGTTTCAAGGTCAGAAAGGAGGTCGGAGGCTTTCCTCGTCTTGACTACGATGTCATCGACATAAGCCTCGACCGTTCGACCAATGTGTTCGCCGAACACGTGGTTCATGCACCTTTGGTACGTCGCACCCGCATTCCTCAAACCAAATGGCATAGTAACATAGCAGTACATGCCAAAAGGTGTGATGAAAGAAGTCACGAGCTGGTCGGACTCTTTCATCCTGATTTGGTGATACCCTGTGTAGGCATCGAGGAAAGACAGGGTTTCGCATCCAGCAGTGGAATCCACGATTTGGTCGATGCGAGGCAGAGGACAGGGAACTTTTGGACATGCTTTGTTTAGACCAGTGTAGTCTACACACATCCGCCATTTCCCTCCTTTCTTTCTCACAAGCACGGGGTTGGCAAGCCATTCGGGATGGAATACCTCTTTGATGAACCCTGCGACCATCAGCTTGTGGATCTCCTCGCCTATGGCTCTGCGCTTTTCTTCGTCGAATCGGCGTAGAGGTTGCTTCACGGGTCGGGCTCCAGCTCGGATATCCAGCGAGTGCTCGGCGACATCCCTCGGTATGCCAGGCATGTCTGAGGGACTCCACGCGAAAACTTCGGCGTTTGCATGGAGAAAGTCGACGAGCACTGCTTCCTATTTGAGGTCGAGCTTGGAGCCGATCCGGATCTGCTTGGAGGCATCGTTGCTGGGGTCGAGAGGGACGGACTTAACCGTCTCCGCTGGCTCAAAGTTGCCGGCATGACGCTTCACGTCTGGTGCCTCCTTGGAGAGGCTCTTCAGGTCGGCGATGAGGGCCTCGGATTCGGCGAGGGCCTCGGCGTACTCCACGCACTCCACGTCGCATTCGTACGCGTGTCGGTACGTGGGGCCGACGGTGATGACCCCGTTGGGGCCCGACATCTTGAGCTTGAGGTAGGTGTAGTTGGGGACGGCCATGAACTTGGCATAGCATGGCCTCCCCAGCACTGCGTGGTAGGTTCCTCGGAACCCGACCACCTCGAACGTGAGGGTTTCCCTTCTGAAGTTGGAGGGAGTCCCGAAGTAGACGGGCAGATCGAGTTGTCCGAGGGGTTGGACGCGTTTCCCGGGGATGATCCCATGAAAAGGCGCCGCACCAGCCCGGACCGAGGACAGATCGATCTGCAGGAGCTCAAGGGTCTCGGCATAGATGATGTTGAGGTTGCTGCCTCCGTCCATGAGGACCTTGGTGAGCCTGACGTTGCCGATGACGGGGTTGACAACGAGCGGATATTTCCCCAGGCTCGACACGCGGTCGGGGTGATCGCCCTGGTCAAAGGTGATGGGCTTGTCGGACCAGTCTAGGTAGACTGGCGCCGCCACCTTTACCGAGCAGACCTCCCGACGCTCTTGCTTGTGGTGCCGAGCCGAGGCGTTCGCCACTTGCCCACCGTAGATCATGAAGCAGTCGCGGGCCTCGGGGAACTCCTCTGCCTTGTGATCCTCCTTCTTGTCGTCGTGGTGGGCCCTGCCACCCTCCGCAGGTGGCCCGACCCTGTGAAAGTGGCACCGAAGCATGGCGCACTCCTCAAGGGTGTGCTTAACGGGTCCCTGATGATAGGGGCACGGCTCCTTGAGCATCTTGTCGAAGAGATTGGCGCCTCCGGGAGGTTTCCGAGGGTTCTTGTACTCAGCGGCGGCGACAAGGTCTGCATCGGCGGCGTCGCGTTTCGCTTGCGACTTCTTCTTGCCTTTCTTCTTGGTGCCGCGCTGAGTGGACGCCTCAGGAACATCTTCCGGCTGGCGGCCCTGGGGCTGCTTGTCCTTCCGGAAGATGGCCTCAACCGCCTCCTGGCCAGAGGCGAACTTGGTGGCGATGTCCATCAGCTCGCTAGCCCTGGTGGGGGTCTTGCGACCCAGCTTCCTCACCAGGTCGTGGCAGGTGGTGCCGGCGAGGAACACGCCGATGACATCCGAATCGGTGACGTTGGGCAGCTCGGTGCACTGCTTTGAGAATCACCGGATGTAGTCCCGGAGAGACTCTCTCGGCTGCTGGCAGCAGCTTCGGAGATCCCAGGAGTTTCCAGGGCGCACGTACGTGCTCTTGAAGTTACCGGCGAAGGCTTGGACCAGATCATCCCAGTTGGAGATCTGCCCCGAAGGCAGATGCTCCAGCCAGGCTCGAGCGGAGTCAGAGAGGAACAGGGGGAGGTTGCGGATGACGAGGTTGTCATCGTCCATTCCACCTAGTTGGCAGGCCAGCCGGTAGTCCGCGAGCCACAGTTCCGGCCTTGTCTCCCCCGAGTACTTTGTGATGGTAGTCGGGGTTCGGAACCAGGTCGGGAACGGCGCCCGTCGTATGGCTCGGCTGAAAGCCTGCGGACCGGGTGGTTCGGGCGAGGGACTCCGATCCTCCCCGCTGTCGTAGCATCCCCCACGCCTGGGGTGGTAGCCTCGGCGCACCCTCTTGTCGAGGTGGGCTCGATGGTTGCGGTGGTGGTGCTCGTTGCCGAGGCGACCCGGGGCCGCAGGCGCTGTGTTGCGCGTGCGCCCGGTGATGACCGAGGCTTCCCGCACGAATCGGGAAGTCGCGGCGTGATGCTCCGAGGGGTATCCCTGCCTTCAGGAGGCAGAGCTTTTGGCCCGTCGGATCGCGGCATCCTCCAGGAGATTCTTGAGCTCTCCCTGGATACGCCGCCCTTCGGTGGTTGATGGTTCCGGCATTGCGCGGAGAAGTATCGCTGCTGCAGCCAGGTTTTGGCCGATCCCACTGGAAGCCGGTGGTAGCCTTGCCCTGACGTCGTCGGTGATGCGGAGCTGGATGCCCTGGGGTAGATGACGCGCTTCTCCGGCCGGAGCTTGGTCTACCCATTCCTTCCCGATGTTCCGGCGGAGCGGCTCAAGTGTTCCTGCTCCCTCGTCGAGCCTGGCCTGCATCTCGCGGATTTGCTCGAGCTGTGCGTCCTGACCTCCCGCAGGGACTGGGACCACAGCTAGCTCCCGAAGGATGTCAACGCGAGGCGCAAGCCTAGGGGGATCACCGTTTTCTGGTATACCAAGATGGTTGCCTTCGTCGGGACCCCCTTGATCGACGTGGAAACATTCACGACTTGGGCCGCAGTCTTCGTCGCCGAAGCTGCGGCTACCGTCGGAACAATGGGAAAGGCAGTAGTCACATGCGGTCACGAAGTCCCGCATGGCACTGGGGTTACCGAGCCCGGAGAAATCCCAACCAAAGTCGAGCTCGTCATCTTCCTTGGAACCCGAGGGTCCATAGGTCGAGACGGCCGTCAGCCGGTCCCAGGGTGACCGCATATGATACCCCGGAGGGTTGGTGCATGCCTCTATGAAGGCTTCCACCAAAGCGGGGTCACTTGGTGGGTCGAGGCTGAATCCAAAAGGCACGAGACGGGAATCGGTCGGTACCTCTTGGTCGACAGGCGGTGACGAAGTCACGTCAGGGGCGGACTGCACCGTCGTCTCAGGTACGAGGGTGACGCCTAGCAAGTCCTTCGCGAGCGTGCTGGCGTCGTCCATCCGCTTGGAGTTGGCGTGTTGCGGGGAAACGGCGCTCGTCTTAGTCTCAGACGCGAGGTCGACGCCCGACGTGTCCCCCGTCGGGGCGCCGTCGACTCGCTCGACAGCCGACGAGGTGCCGCCTCCTGCTTGGCCACGGTTGCCCCGCCTCCTCCTCCGTCGGCGGGGGAGGTGACGGGACAAACTCGGAGGTTGTTCTTCCGCCTCGTGGGGAAGACGTCGTCGACTCCGCCGCCGGCGGGCGGGTTGTCGGCTGCCATTGTCGCCGTCGCGTGGCGGAGGAAGGAGTATCATGTCGTAGCTGCCGTCGAGGGACATGAACTCAAGACTCCCGAAACGGAGCACCGTTCTGGGTTGGAAAGGTTGCTGGAGACTACCCATCTGGAGCTTGACCGGAAGCTATTCGTCAACACGCAGCAGGCCCCTACCTAGCGCGCCAACTGTCGGCGTTTCGACCCCGGGGGGTCCCTGGACCGACGAGTAAATTGTCGCCGCGTGTCCCAGCCCAGATGGGTCGGCGCGAGATAGAGCACGAAGGGGGGGAGAAGAGAGGAAAAAGGGGAAACCCGCGGCCTCCGTGTTGTCCTGTGCCCAGGTCGGGTGCGCTTGCAGTAGGGGGTTACAAGCGTCCGCGTGGGGGGAGAGCGAGGGACTCTACGCGCCGTCCCGTCCTCCCGCGCGGCCAACCTTCTCGTAAGAGAGCCCTGGTCCTTCCTTTTATAGGCGTAAGGAGAGGGCCCAGGTGTACAGTGGGGGGGTGTAGCAATGTGCTAACGTGTCTAGCAGAGAGGAGCTAGCGCCCTAAGTACATGCCTTCGTGGCAGCCGGAGAGGTCTTGACACCCTGTTCATGTAATGTCGTGGCCGTCGGAGGAGCGTTGGAGCCTTGAGGGAGGACAGCTGTCGGGGCTGTCGAGTCCTCGCTGACGTCTCCTTGCTTCCGTAAGGGACTGAGAGCCGCCGTTGTCACGGAGCACGCGGGGCGCCATCATTACTATTTGTTTACCGGGGCGAGCCTGATGGGACGCCGGTCTTGTTCCCCGTAGCCTGAGCTAGCTAGGGGTAGGGTAATGATGGCCCCTCTTGCGATGTGGTCGGTCCGAGTCCTAGGTCGGGCGAGGTGGATGCTCCTCCGAGGTCGAGGTCGAGTCTGTCTTCTGAGGTCGAGGTCGAGTCCGAGCCCCGGGTCGGGTGAGGCGGAGACTGTCGTCCGAGGCCAAGGCCGAGTCCGAGCCCTGGGGTCAGGCGAGGCGGAGTTCGTCGTCTTCCTGGGCTGAGCCCGAGTCCGAGCCCTGGGGTCGGGCGAGGCGGAGTTCGTCGTCTTCGAGTCCGAGCCCTGGGGTCGGGCGAGGCGGAGTTCGTCGTCTTCCGGGGCCGAGCCCGAGTCCGAGTCCTGGGGTCGGGCGAGGCGGAGTTCGTCGTCTTCCGGGGCCGAGCCCGAGTCCGAGCCCTGGGGTCGGGCGAGGCGGAGTTTCCTATGGCGCCCGAGGCCAGACTTGGCTGCTGTCAGCCTCACTCTGTCGAGTGGCACAACAGTCGGAGCGACGCAGGCGGCGCTGTCTTCTTGTCAGGCCGGTCAGTGGAGCGGTGAAGTGACTGCGGTCACTTCGGCTCTGTCGACTGAAGGGCGCGCGTCAGGATAAGGTGTCAGGCCATCCTTGCATTAAATGCTCCTGCGATACGGTCGGTCGGTGTGGCGATCTGGCCAAGGTTGCTTCTTGGCGAAGACTGGGCCTCGGGCGAGCCGAAGGTGTGTCCGTCGCTTGAGGGGGTCCTCGGGCGAGACGTGAATCCTCCGAGGTCGGCTGCCCTTGCCCGAGGCTGGGCTCGGGCGAGGCGAGATCGTGTCCCTTGAGTGTACCGAGCCTTGACTTAATCGCACCCATCAGGCCTTTGCAGCTTTGTGCTGATGGGGGTTACCAGCTGAGATTAGGAGTCTTGGGGGTACCCCTAATTATGGTCCCCGACAATATTCTAATAAAATATTAAATGGTATGTGAACTAAGTGATTCCTATGTTAAAACCATATAATTATAAATTCTCCCTAAGAATTTAAGTTAAACCACCTCTAAATAAAGCATTCTATAACTTGGAATTTATCCTTCAAGAAAATACTTTTTTTGGTTGTTTTGGATTCCATGCTTAAACACAAGTGTTTAATTAAGTAATAATATAATTAAAACTTTGCATCTCATGACTGGAGTTTTGATTGTGTATTTATTTTGAAGTTGAAACATAAACTCAGATTTGAGTGCAATTTGAATTTAGAAATTCAAAATAGAAAAAATAAATAAATAAAGAAACCCTTACGTGCTGTGGCCAAACCCCTGTTTTAGCCGAGTTCCCTGCAGCCGGCCCACATATTTCCCCCATAGCCCACCAACGCCGTGACACTGACCCCGTGGGACCGCTCTGTAAGAAGCACCGCGCCGCTATGTCATGGGGCCTAGATGTCAGATTTATCTCCTAGGTTCGTGTGAGATACAGACACCATAACAGAACATGGTGTTGGCGGGGAAGGGAAAAATTCTTTGATCAAATCTCGACCGCACAGACTCTCCTCGTGACGGGTACAAGTATCTGGGGACGTTGCGCTCTCGGTCCATCTTGCCACGCAAGAAAGGGCAGGGCCACCATAGACGAACCGAGAGGGTGATGCGAGAAGCGCAGAGAGAGCTGGGAGTCGCCGCGTCGGAGCCAAACAAGGAGGAGAGGAAGGCCCCGCGACCAGAGTGCCTATGGTGCGTGCCATCGGGGTAGGCGTTGTCAGGTGTAGGATGTCATTATGGCCGCGTTTCCACTGAAAACTGATGGGCAGAGGCGAGGTGGCCATGGCACGTCCGATGCTCTCATCTAAGCTGAAAGTTGATGAAGTTGGTGCCGCCTAACTTCGCCCTCCGCGGGGGGGGGGGGGGACTCAGGGTGGAATCGACGCTGGTAAAGTCCCTCTGTTCGCTCCGCATCCTGTTTACCGCACGTAGATACACTTGGTGGAGGGAGTTTGGGCACAGGGCGTGGATCGCCTTGCTCCGGCAAGGGTCCGCCTGGTTGCAGGGTGGCGCCGCTGATGCCTAGAATGGAGTGGGGAAGACACGACTAGAGCCATCGATTCCTATTTGGATGGCACCGATTAGTGAGGTTACCCCTTCGGTTTGGGTGCGCTTGAACCGTTGTGATCAAATCCAATGGCTGGGTGTACATCGTGCTTCATAAAATCCTAGCCATTGATCTACGGTCTGATAGATGCGAGCCGATCGTGGATAAGTTTAATTCGGGTCGTTGATCGTGTAGTGGATGGGCAAGATTTGGTAACAGTTCGCGGGGGTTAGGATCTATTCTGGACCATTGATTATAGATCGGACAACTTAGATCAACCTATACCCCTTCGTGGTGGCATTTTTCTCTAAAGAGCCCCTAGGGAACCTGTAAATCAACCCGCCATCCATGTAAGATCATTGCAGCTTAGTCCAAAATCTTATAAACTCGACCCTGGTCTTTTACGAAATATAACCCACGGCCCAGGGAATTTATATTTACTTAATAAAACTCCAGAAATGAATTTAGTGTGGAAATGAACCTAGAACCTTAGGAAACTCATATCTTTTCCGTTTTAATTCCATTTTGCCCCATTCAAATTGCATTAGCCTCATAGAAATATTTACTACATAGTAGTAACATTAATTATACGATATCACATACTTTTTATAATTAGGTAACTAATTTGATTAATCTATGTTTATTGGATTAGCTTTTCTCAGATTAATATAGTACTCTGATCTTATAGTTATAATTTGACTAAAAGATAATCTTTAATCAAGTAATAACGTAGGTTAAAGTTGAGTTAATTATTTATAGAATATTCTCTCATATGATATACACTAATCAATTTATAATATAGTTTAATATTTAAATCACATAAATCTTTCATAAATCATAACTCCTTAACCGTAACTCTGATCTTAGTGGTTCTCGAACCCATGACCTTATAGCATCGCGTAGAATATTCTTACGCTGTTTGTTCTCATGTTTTGTGTGATGTTAATTTTGTCTATATCATGTTTGTTTGTATTGCTACGAAAAGCGGTGAGGTCACGAGAAATCTGAAGATCATCCTGGTGCCTGGAATCTCGAGTCCCAGGCAAGTTGTGCCCTTGATCACTCCTTTTTACCTAATAATGTTCGCTATTAATCACTGTGACATTCTCAGGTTAATTTGATGGGACCTAATAGGTTTCCCTAGCATTTTTATCCCTCCCCTTGCAAACAGATTAATTAAGATTTGCTATTGCTCTACCTGGTTTTGGGAAACTAATATTTTATTATGATCATGTTCTAATTATGTTGTTGTTTAATTATTGTTCATGATAAGATCAAACTATTAATTGGAACATGGAGAACGATCCAGGAAAACAGTGCTACCACAAGGGTGGTATGGGATGCCCTTGGCTGACTAATTAGGAAAGCTAGTGGAAGACTACCTTACCCGAAAGGGGCAAGGGCGGTAGGGGAGTGGTCAGCATAGGGTGGTTCTCGGGCTGATTTTGCTGCGATGGCGATCAGACGAGGGATCCCTGCATTGTGCTTCCTAGAAACTGTAGTGGGTTTTCTGAAGCTAGTGGAACTTTGTAAAGGCCTCGTAGTGGTACCCTGCCTCGTCTCCTCGGTAGAGATGAATGAGAAGTCACGATCCCTTGGCAAATGGGTAACACGACTTATGGGTAAAGATGTGCAACCTCCGCGGAGTGTAAAACTGCTATATCAGCCGTGCTCACGGTCATGAGCAGCTCGGACCCTCACATGAGTAATTTATGGAGCTAAACTTAATTTGTCTTATGCATTGCATTGTGGGTGTTGTTATTAATTTGATCTCTTATTTATTTGGGTCGGTATCTACTTATACTTAGTAATTTTTGACCAACTTTAAAAGCAATGCTCAACTTCAACCATCTCTTTTGGTAAGCCTTACACTTCTCATGAGCTCTCACCTTTGGCGAGTTCATGCACATTATTCCCCACAACTTGTTGAGCGATGAATGTATGTGAGCTCACCCTTGTTGTACTCACATCCCCCTAGGTCAAGAATAGGTACCACAGGATGAGGCGCGTGAAGGATGTTGTGATGAGTTCGTGAGTGGTCTAGGCAGTCGTCTCCCAGTCAATTTTAGGTTATTGGATCGTTGTCTTCGTATAATGTAATTATTTAACTATTTTGTATAGAACTCCATTATATATTAATGATGTGACATTCGTTTCTGTACCATGAGGCATCATATGTGTGAGATTTGATCCTAGCACACTTGGTGATTATTTCACACCCGGGTTTTGGACCCCTAAAACCCGGGTGTGACAGAAGTGGTATCAGAGCAATGTTGGTTGTAGGACGAAACCTAGATAGAACTGGATAACCCTTACCTACTTACCTTTGCTACTCTGATTCTTTCAAAACTTTTGTTAATCTTTTCTCATCTATTGCTGTTTTACTCTGATTTTTTTTTATCTTTTCACTTCTAAAGACAAAAGCGGGTTTCACACTTTGAAATCCTAAAGTGACTTTTAGGAATAAGAAACCTAATCTTAGGAACCAAATCAAAACTATTTTTGTAAATATTTATACGCTTGAGTGTTTGTTCTTATGATAATTGCTTGATTCAATTCTTTGATTGAGTGGGATGGGTTGTGGAGCAATGCCCACAATTACATATGCATATATACATCTAAGCATAAAAGAGAATATTTATAAAATAACTATACAACCTAGATTATCCCTATTAAAGCATCTAGCTTAACAGATCTGTCTCCACTTAAAAGATTCTATCCTACACTCCTAGATCCATCTTATCTCAAAAAGATTCTATCTCATCCTCATAGATTCATCTTGTCCTAATAAAGCATACTTATCATATCCTAAAGTAACAACCATGATCTAGTCCAAAATAAAGTAATTATATCTTATCTAGCAAAATCTAGTCATGCTAAACTAATCTAGATTCCATCTAACCAAAATACGACCTAATCAAAGGTTAGTCACTTAACAAGTTAATAGTGGTGAAACAAATTAGAACCTAATCCTATATACCCATTTTAAACTAAATTGGTGCCCTATACCAACTTAGCCATGAACAAACAAACTAACCAACATGTTTATAATGACCATCCATTCCAACCTAGCATCAAACCAGAGCTCGACCTACTTAATGTAGTCTATCCTACTCTGTAACACCCGGTTTTAAAGAAACAAAGCCGGGTGCATCTCATACATGCGCCAAGAAGACAACACATATAATAACAGAGTGTATAGAGATAAATGTCATAAAACATCAGAGTATTTATTACATAGCGGAAGACTTATTACAAAATAAAGATAAATGTAAAACGAACTAAGGATCGTCGGCGCGAATGTCGACTGAGAAACGCCACCTAGATCAGATCGAACTCCTCAGTGTTAGGCGGCTCCTCCTGAACCACCTGCTCTTCTCCTGTGGGGGGGGGGGTGTGAGACAGCAAGAGTGAGCTCACATACGATCATAGCTCAACAAGTCGTGGGGAATAATGTGACATGAACTCACCAAAGGTGGGAGTTCATGAAGTGTAAGGCTGATCAATGAAATAAAGGCTGAAGCTGAGCATTGCTTTTATAAGTTGGTCAAAATTTTATTAGCAGTTACTAAGTGTAAGTAAATACCAAACCATAGTAATAATAAGTAGAAGTAATAACAAAATAATCCCAAATGCAATGAAATGACAGGTTAAGTTTAAGTTCCATAATTTAATCATGTGAGTGTCCGAGCCGCTCATGACCGTGAGCACGGCTAGTATACCAGTTTTACACTCTGCAGAGGTTGCGCATCTTTACCCACAAGTCGTGTTACCCATTTGCCACAGGGTTGATCAGACTCCATACACCTCTACCTAGGAAGCGAGGCAGGGTACCACTACGAGGCCTTTACAAAGTTCCACTAGCTTCAGACTACCCGCTACAGTTTATAGGAAGATCCAGTGCAGGGTTCCTGGCTGACCGCCATCGCAGCAAAATCAACCAGGGACCTCCCTACGCTGACCTCTCCCCTACTGCCCTTGCCCCTTTCGGGTAAGGTAGCCCTCCCCTATCTTTCCTAGTTAATCAGCCAAGGGCGTCCCATTAAACCCTTGTGGTAGCACTGTTTTCCCGGGTGGTTCTCCATGTTCCCATTAACATAATGATCTTAACATGAACAAGGAAGAATAAAACAGATAACAATAAATAGTATAACAATGAGTGATGAATATCTCTATACCCAAATCCACATAAAGCAATAGCATGTACTACCCAAAACTTTAGTAGTAAAACCAGTGGTGAAGCAAGGTATAAAGATAGTCAAATCTAGGGTATCCTATTGGGTCCCAGCAAAATTATCCTATGCAGATCATTATGAATAATAAGAACATGAATGGGTAAAAGAAGTGATCAAGGGCACAACTTGCCTTCAACGAGCTCCTGCTCAGCTACTTCAACTTGTTGAAGCTCAGGTTCCACAGTGGGTTGCTCGTCTACTCGCATCAATACAATACATACATGGCATAGCATAAATTAACATCACATCAAACATGCAAATAGAATATACAGTAATAAACTAGACATTAAAATAAGATCACAGGAACTGGAATCATTAAATTTAGAGTTATATATTTTAAGTTATGGATTTTCTAAGGTTTTATGTGCTTAATACAAGATTAAGTACTAAAATAATTCCAATGTGCTTTTCATGCCAAAACAGTGGCACAAATAGACAGACAATAATTTTATGAAAATTTAGGAACTGGAATGGTCTAATTTGGAGTTCATATGCATTTACTATGAATTAAACAAGTTTTAACATTTATTTATGCACTAAAAATTAATTTCTGATATTAATTTCTGATTTTTAAAGTTCTCTGGATCAGGCCACGAATACCAGAAAACGCAGGGGGTCTCGGGTAAGACTTCTACAGACTCAGGCTACTATTCACTGGATTGCGGGTTGATTTCAATTAAGCACAGGGACTCTTTAGCAAATGTGACGCAGCGAAAGGGTATCGGCCGAGCACGGCCATCCGATCAAGCGCGGACGGCCGAGATTAAATCGGTCCATATAATGAACCGGTACGCACTGCTACGCGTCGGATCGGAAATCAACGGCGCAGATTTAAATACCCCGGATCCGCCCAGATCCGTCCGATTGGATCCGACGGCCCGAACGAATGCGACGAAGGGGTACGCGCCGATCTAATCCTGACCGTCCCGAGTATATCTAACGGCTAGGAGGATTTGCCACCAAACCAACCCGAGGTGCGGCGGCGCCGCCCAGAGACGCGGCCGCGCTCCTCACCGGTGATAGCTCTCCGATGATCTGAGGCCCCATTCTCGAGTATAACTAGCGCAACGCAAACAGGGGAACATAGCGGACCGATTAATGCCTTCCATACCGTGGGTCGAAGCTCCGCTGATGATGGTCACGGTGAAGCAGTCAATACGGCGGAAGTCCCAGGTCCGACGAGGAATTGCGCCACCCCGAGGGTACTATCTCCTCCGCAGGCGCCGCGAATACCTCCGCCGCCCCGAGACGGTTGTCCCACACCACACAATTGGCTCCTAACGGCAGTGAGTAAGCAAACCGACGACGACGGCCGCCGGCTATGGCGTAATTCTCTGTGAGGGTTACGAGACGGCTCGGTAGTTGCGAGTGCGGTCGCGAAGGAGACGAGGCTTGCCTTTATCGCCCGGGCGTACGAGGTCTGCGACGTGGTCCAGCTTCTCCGAGGAAAAGGGGCGACGCCCGCCGTAAGACCCGCCGCGCCGTTCGCGAGGTCTGTTGAAGACGACGAGCACGCACGCTGACAGGTGGGGCCGCGTTGCAGTGTCACGCGAGAATGCGGGAGCGAGCGCGAGCCGTGCGCGGAGGCGCCTGACGAAGCTGGCCCACTGGTCAGTCTACGGGCGCGCTGCGAAGGTGGAGTCGTGGGCCGCGCGACCAGGAAGGTCTGATGGGCCGAAATCAAGGAATCAGGCCCAGCGAGGTGTTTCTTTTTATTCTTTTCTACTTTATTTCTTTTTCTCCTTTTCAAATTCAAACTCCCTTCAAATTTAAATTTCCATTCTTGTGGAAGAATTATCCTCAATTTTATATTATGCCATGTACAGTATCAATTTGGAGATGTATTCATATATACACTGTTTTTATCTTCTCCCTTTTTCTAACTTCTATACTTTCTTTTATATTCAAAATTTCCCCTTGGTAGCTTAACATATTTCTTATCACATTACTTTTTTATATTGCCACAACATGCACACAAAATAAAGGACCAGCATGATGCACATTTTTATGGTAAGTCTTTTATTATTTATTTATTTATTTATTTTTTTTATATGGTGTTCACATATGATGATGTATAAAGATCATACTCACAAAAAGAGAGAAATTGTTTTCTTTATTGGTATTTTATCTAGCCATTACAAAGTGGGTATTACAAATCCTACCCCCCTTAAAAATAATCTCATCCTCGAGATTTAAGAAGAACTAGGGAAAAGGTGGGGAAAATCTATACGAAGCTCTTCTTCTCTTTCCCAAGTTGCTTCATCTTCACCGTGGTGACTCCATTGTACCTTGCACATCTTGATCACCTTATTTCTTGTAACTCGAGTCAAAGTGTCCAAAATCTTGATAGGGTACTCAGCATAAGTCAAATCTTCTTGAACACTAAGGTCTTCCATTGGTAATTGTTCCTCAGGTACCCTGAGGCACTTCTTTAGCTGGGACACATGAAACACATCATGTACATCTGACAGATGATTGGGTAACTCCAGTTGATATGCAACTTCTCCCACTCGCTTTAAGATCAAGAAGGGTCCAATGAAGCGAGGGGACAACTTTCCTTTAACTTTAAATCTCCTCATACCACGAAGTGGTGACACCTTCAGATAGACATGATCACCCTCCTTAAATTCCAGTAGTCTTCTCCTATTGTCAGCATAGCTCTTTTGCCTAGATTGTGCAATTCTCAAATTTTCTCTTATCATTCGAACTTGTTCCTCTGCCTCTTGGATAAGCTCAGGTCCAAAGAACTGTCTTTCTCCAGTTTGATCCCAATACAGAGGAGTCCTGCACTTTCTGCCATATAGAGCCTCAAATGGTGACATCTTCAAACTGGCCTGGTAGCTATTATTATAAGAAAACTCAGCATATGGTAAACTCTTCTCCCAACTGCCACCATGTTTAAGAGCACAAGCTCTTAACATATCTTCCAGCACTTGATTGGTTCTCTCTGTCTGTCCATCAGTCTGGGGATGGTAGGCTGAACTAAAATTCAACTTTGTATCCAAACTCTCATGCAACTTCTTCCAAAATCGAGAAGTAAACTGTGATCCTCGATCAGACACGATCTTCTTAGGCACACCATGTAGGCAAACTATCCGAGTCATATACAACTCTGCGAGCTTGGCTCCCGTATAATTAGTCCTCACTGGTATGAAATGAGCCACTTTTGTTAATCTGTCCACAATTACCCAAATAGAGTCATATCCTGCTGGAGTGCGAGGTAGTCCAACAATAAAATCCATACCAATTTCTTCCCATTTCCACTCAGGTATCTTCAATGGGTGCAATAATCCAGCGGGTCTTTGATGTTTGGCCTTGACTCTTTGACATACATCACACTTAGCCACATGAGCAGCCACATCTCTTTTCAGTCCATACCACCAATACTTTTGCTTCAAATCTTGATACATCTTAGTGCTTCCAGGGTGGATGGAGTAATCCGAATCATGAGCTTCTTTTAATATAGTCTCCCGAAGGCTATCAATCTCCGGAACGCATATCCGATCTTTGAACCATATGGTGCCTTGCTCATCCTCCGTGAATTCCGGAACTCTTCCTTCAGTAATAAGATCCTTGATCTCTTGAATCTTAGCATCACCAATCTGACCTTTACGAATCTCTTGCTCCAAAGTAGGTTCCAACTCAATGGTAACTCCTTCAGTATGAGTAACAATTCCCAAATTGAGTCTCTCAAAATCTTTTGCTAAATCATCAGGTAGCTGGACAACGAAAGCGGAGTGAACATGTTCTTTCCGACTCAAGGCATCTGCGACCAAATTCGCCTTGCCCGGATGATAGTGAATCTCCAAATCATAATCCTTAATAAGCTCCAACCAACGGCGTTGCCTAAGGTTGAGATCCTTCTGAGTGAATATGTATTTCAAGCTCTTATGGTCCGTGTATACTTGGCACTTAGTTCCCATAATATAGTGTCTCCAAATCTTAAGTGCATGCACAACCGCTGCTAATTCCAAGTCATGAGTGGGGTAGTTCAATTCATGCTTCCGCAACTGACGAGATGCATAGGCAATCACATGACCTTCTTGCATAAGCACACATCCAAGTCCTTGGCCACATGCATCACAATAAATGTCAAATCCCTTCTGCAGATCTGGCATAATCAATATTGGAGGTGACATCAATCTCTCCTTCAATTGATCAAAGCTCTCTTGACATTTCTCATCCCACTTAAATTCTTTTCCTTTCTCCAAAAGCGATGTCATAGGCTTGGCAATCTTAGAAAACCCTTCAATAAATCTCCGATAATATCCTGCGAGTCCCAAGAAACTCCAAATCTCCGTAACTGTAGTGGGCACTCTCCATTCCCTAATCTCCTTCACTTTAGCAGGATCCACGGCTATTCCTCCATTAGAAATAATATGACCAAGGAATGACACCTTGTCAATCCAAAACTCGCACTTGCTAAACTTAGCGTAGAGTTGATTATCTCGTAGCTTCTGTAGCACCAACCTTAGATGTTGTTCATGATCACTTTCATTCTTAGAATAGATAAGAATATCGTCGATGAACACCACGACGAATCTGTCCAAGTACTCCATAAACACCTTGTTCATCAAATTCATGAAGTAAGCTGGTGCATTGGTTAATCCAAATGACATAACAGTAAACTCATATAATCCATATCGAGTCGAGAAAGCCGTCTTAGGAATATCCGATGGTCTAATCTTCATCTGATGGTATCCCGATCGGAGATCAATCTTCGAGAATACTCTAGCACCTCTCATCTGATCAAATAAATCCTCAATACGGGGTAATGGGTACTTGTTCTTCACCGTGACATCATTAAGTGATCTATAGTCCACACACATCCTCTGGGATCCATCCTTCTTCTGTACAAATAGAACCGGTGCTCCCCAAGGTGAGGAACTTGGACGAATGTAACCAGCCTCTTGTAACTCCGTCAACTGCTTCTTTAGTTCCTTCAACTCTTATACGGACATTCTATATGGCCGCTTAGAAATAGGGGCGGTTCCAGGTAAGAGATCAATAACAAACTCAACTTCTCTATCAGGGGGCATCCCTGGTAACTCCTCTGGAAAGACATCCGGAAAATCTCTAACCACCCGGATGTTGTCACCAACAAACTCCTCAGGCATAAAGAACATTGCACGCATGGATGAGGAGGTTACTGCAATATTAACTTGAAACCTTTCTCCTTTAGTGGTAGTGAGTTCTATGGTACCTCTACCACATGCTATAACGGCCTTTGCCTTTCTTAGCCATGACATACCAAGGATCAGATCTATACTGCTTGACTCTAATATTATAGCAGTAGCTCCAAATTCTCTACCCATAATGGTCAGGGTCAATCTACGTGTCATTTGATTCGCCTCAACAGGCCCTTTAGGTGTAATTACTATCAGGGGTTTTCTCATATTTAGCAGTGGTATTTCATTTGTGTTGGCATAACGAGCAGACATGAACGAATGTGTAGCACCCGAATCAAATAATATTGTTGCAGGAATTGCATTAACATAGAACATACCAATTACGAGGTCACCACCATCAGGAGTATCATCAACGCTGACTTGATTCACCCTGGCTATAGAATATCCCTTGCCAGGGGTCTGTTGCTTGTTCTGAGCTGGAGTAGTAGCAATCCTCTGTGGGCAGACATTTGCATAATGACCAATCTTCCCACACTTGAAACATTGAGTGCCCGGACTCTGTCCTGCAAACTTCGTCGGGGTGCCCGTGGGAGTAGCCTGTCGAGGAGGTGTCCTCAGTGGTGATTGCTGAACTGGGCGTGGTCCTCCGGGTCGAGTCGGTGTACCCTGTGGTGAACTGTAGCGAGGACGAACACTGCTGCTACCCTGTCCTTGTGAGATAGCCTTCCTCTTCAAATCACCCAATTGAACACGCTTGTGTTCAATAGCAAGAGCCTTATCCAATAGCCTCTGAAATGATGGAAAGGTATGTGCCACCAGAGCATACTGCAGCGGTCCATTAAGTCCTTCAATAAAATGCTCCTGCTTCCTCTCATCCTCAGCAACTTCCTCCGGAGCATATCTCGACAGCTGAATAAATTTGTCTCTGTACTCGCTGACCGACATGTTGCCTTGCTTCAATGCCAGAAACTCCTTCTTCTTGATCTTTATCATCCCAGCTGGAATATGGTAGTTCCTGAATTGTGTACTAAACTCTGCCCAGGTAATAGTATCCGCAGCATCATGGGCAGCAGTATAAGAATCCCACCAGTCAGCAGCAGGACCAATCAGACGTCCAGAAGCATATAAAACCTTCTCCCGGTCAGTGCATTGTGCAATGTTGAGCATCTTCTCAATTGCTTTCAGCCAATCATCTGCATCAAGTGGATCTGGCGAACTGGCGAAGGTCGGTGGCTTATGACTCATAAACTCCCGGTGCTTATCACGAGGTGGAACTGGTGGTGGTGGTGGAGGCAGTGGTACTTGTTGCTGCTGCTGCTGTTGAAGTTGTTGTTGCAGCTGCTGTTGTTGCGCCCTCCTTTCTTGGCGTATCTCATCTCTCTCCTGGCGCAACTCCTGGCGTATGTCTTCTCTTTCCTGACGCATCTCTTGGCGTTCTTGCTGCATCTGGGCACGCATATCAGCCATAGTGTCCGCCATTTGCTGCATCACCGCCATCTGAGCAGCAACCAGTGGGTCAACTCCGCCTGGTGGAGGATTAGGAGGATTCATCTCTGCTGGTTGTGGCTGAGGTTGTCTATATATTCTCCGAGTGTGTCGATTAGGAGGCAGATCAATTCCACCACCCCGCCTGGTATTGACCATCTGAGTTAGATACATACGGTAAGAAAATAGTAGCCAAGGCAGTAATTACAATCATGTTTCTTTGGGGGATTTATTAGCTAAGTAGATTAATATTTTACATATCCTAGCTAATTCAATACCTTATGGTGGTACATGCTAAAATGTCCATCCATACTATTCCAATCAATCAAAGAAGCAAATCAGGCATTGATCATCAGAACAATCAACCAATATTTTTAATAGAGAAAGTAGTTTTAATTTTGTCTTAGGCTTCCTATCTCTTAAAAATGTCATAGGGGTAGGGATTCCAAGGTGTGAAATCCATCTTGTCTCAGAGTAGAAAAGGTAGGAATGATCAGAGTAGAACAGTAGAAGGTGAGACAGGATTAAGATAAGTATAGAAAGATTCAGAGTAAGGTAAGTGTAGAATGATTCAGAATGAGATAAGTAGGTAAGGGTCTGTCCATTTCTATCTAGGTCTCGTCCTACAATCAACATTTCCTCTGATACCACTTCTGTAACACCCGGTTTTAAAGAAACAAAGCCGGGTGCATCTCATACATGCGCCAAGAAGACAACACATATAATAACAGAGTGTATAGAGATAAATGTCATAAAACATCAGAGTATTTATTACATAGCGGAAGACTTATTACAAAATAAAGATAAATGTAAAACGAACTAAGGATCGTCGGCGCGAATGTCGACTGAGAAACGCCACCTAGATCAGATCGAACTCCTCAGTGTTAGGCGGCTCCTCCTGAACCACCTGCTCTTCTCCTGTGGGGGGGGGGGTGTGAGACAGCAAGAGTGAGCTCACATACGATCATAGCTCAACAAGTCGTGGGGAATAATGTGACATGAACTCACCAAAGGTGGGAGTTCATGAAGTGTAAGGCTGATCAATGAAATAAAGGCTGAAGCTAAGCATTGCTTTTATAAGTTGGTCAAAATTTTATTAGCAGTTACTAAGTGTAAGTAAATACCAAACCATAGTAATAATAAGTAGAAGTAATAACAAAATAATCCCAAATGCAATGAAATGACAGGTTAAGTTTAAGTTCCATAATTTAATCATGTGAGTGTCCGAGCCGCTCATGACCGTGAGCACGGCTAGTATACCAGTTTTACACTCTGCAGAGGTTGCGCATCTTTACCCACAAGTCGTGTTACCCATTTGCCACAGGGTTGATCAGACTCCATACACCTCTACCTAGGAAGCGAGGCAGGGTACCACTACGAGGCCTTTACAAAGTTCCACTAGCTTCAGACTACCCGCTACAGTTTATAGGAAGATCCAGTGCAGGGTTCCTGGCTGACCGCCATCGCAGCAAAATCAACCAGGGACCTCCCTACGCTGACCTCTCCCCTACTGCCCTTGCCCCTTTCGGGTAAGGTAGCCCTCCCCTATCTTTCCTAGTTAATTAGCCAAGGGCGTCCCATTAAACCCTTGTGGTAGCACTGTTTTCCCGGGTGGTTCTCCATGTTCCCATTAACATAATGATCTTAACATGAACAAGGAAGAATAAAACAGATAACAATAAATAGTATAACAATGAGTGATGAATATCTCTATACCCAAATCCACATAAAGCAATAGCATGTACTACCCAAAACTTTAGTAGTAAAACCAGTGGTGAAGCAAGGTATAAAGATAGTCAAATCTAGGGTATCCTATTGGGTCCCAGCAAAATTATCCTATGCAGATCATTATGAATAATAAGAACATGAATGGGTAAAAGAAGTGATCAAGGGCACAACTTGCCTTCAACGAGCTCCTGCTCAGCTACTTCAACTTGTTGAAGCTCAGGTTCCACAGTGGGTTGCTCGTCTACTCGCATCAATACAATACATACATGGCATAGCATAAATTAACATCACATCAAACATGCAAATAGAATATACAGTAATAAACTAGACATTAAAATAAGATCACAGGAACTGGAATCATTAAATTTAGAGTTATATATTTTAAGTTATGGATTTTCTAAGGTTTTATGTGCTTAATACAAGATTAAGTACTAAAATAATTCCAATGTGCTTTTCATGCCAAAACAGTGGCACAAATAGACAGACAATAATTTTATGAAAATTTAGGAACTGGAATGGTCTAATTTGGAGTTCATATGCATTTACTATGAATTAAACAAGTTTTAACATTTATTTATGCACTAAAAATTAATTTCTGATATTAATTTCTGATTTTTAAAGTTCTCTGGATCAGGCCACGAATACCAGAAAACGCAGGGGGTCTCGGGTAAGACTTCTACAGACTCAGGCTACTATTCACTGGATTGCGGGTTGATTTCAATTAAGCACAGGGACTCTTTAGCAAATGTGACGCAGCGAAAGGGTATCGGCCGAGCACGGCCATCCGATCAAGCGCGGACGGCCGAGATTAAATCGGTCCATATAATGAACCGGTACGCACTGCTACGCGTCGGATCGGAAATCAACGGCGCAGATTTAAATACCCCGGATCCGCCCAGATCCGTCCGATTGGATCCGACGGCCCGAACGAATGCGACGAAGGGGTACGCGCCGATCTAATCCTGACCGTCCCGAGTATATCTAACGGCTAGGAGGATTTGCCACCAAACCAACCCGAGGTGCGGCGGCGCCGCCCAGAGACGCGGCCGCGCTCCTCACCGGTGATAGCTCTCCGATGATCTGAGGCCCCATTCTCGAGTATAACTAGCGCAACGCAAACAGGGGAACATAGCGGACCGATTAATGCCTTCCATACCGTGGGTCGAAGCTCCGCTGATGATGGTCACGGTGAAGCAGTCAATACGGCGGAAGTCCCAGGTCCGACGAGGAATTGCGCCACCCCGAGGGTACTATCTCCTCCGCAGGCGCCGCGAATACCTCCGCCGCCCCGAGACGGTTGTCCCACACCACACAATTGGCTCCTAACGGCAGTGAGTAAGCAAACCGACGACGACGGCCGCCGGCTATGGCGTAATTCTCTGTGAGGGTTACGAGACGGCTCGGTAGTTGCGAGTGCGGTCGCGAAGGAGACGAGGCTTGCCTTTATCGCCCGGGCGTACGAGGTCTGCGACGTGGTCCAGCTTCTCCGAGGAAAAGGGGCGACGCCTGCCGTAAGACCCGCCGCGCCGTTCGCGAGGTCTGTTGAAGACGACGAGCACGCACGCTGACAGGTGGGGCCGCGTTGCAGTGTCACGCGAGAATGCGGGAGCGAGCGCGAGCCGTGCGCGGAGGCGCCTGACGAAGCTGGCCCACTGGTCAGTCTACGGGCGCGCTGCGAAGGTGGAGTCGTGGGCCGCGCGACCAGGAAGGTCTGATGGGCCGAAATCAAGGAATCAGGCCCAGCGAGGTGTTTCTTTTTATTCTTTTCTACTTTATTTCTTTTTCTCCTTTTCAAATTCAAACTCCCTTCAAATTTAAATTTCCATTCTTGTGGAAGAATTATCCTCAATTTTATATTATGCCATGTACAGTATCAATTTGGAGATGTATTCATATATACACTGTTTTTATCTTCTCCCTTTTTCTAACTTCTATACTTTCTTTTATATTCAAAATTTCCCCTTGGTAGCTTAACATATTTCTTATCACATTACTTTTTTATATTGCCACAACATGCACACAAAATAAAGGACCAGCATGATGCACATTTTTATGGTAAGTCTTTTATTAATTAATTATTTATTTATTTTTTTATATGGTGTTCACATATGATGATGTATAAAGATCATACTCACAAAAAGAGAGAAATTGTTTTCTTTATTGGTATTTTATCTAGCCATTACAAAGTGGGTATTACATACTCATAGCTATCCTAACCATATGTCCCTAGCTCAAATGGAGACACCAAGATTGGAGACCGAAGATGATCAACCTCATCAAGAAAGGATAAGCACCAACTCAAGTCTTCAAGGACCAAGCG
Source organism: Zea luxurians (assembly GCA_029449295.1). Taxonomy (NCBI): domain Eukaryota; kingdom Viridiplantae; phylum Streptophyta; class Magnoliopsida; order Poales; family Poaceae; genus Zea; species Zea luxurians. The sequence continues at coordinate 95,825,758 of JAOPSE010000012.1, forward strand.
GGATCACCAGATGAGTCAAGATCCACTATCCATGATGGAGTCTTCCCTTACCAAAATCTTTATTTTTTATACTTGTCTTGATCTTTCCTACCCCAACTTTCTTACCAATAACTAAAACATAATTATAAGGTACCTGTTGGGGACTTGCTCTCAAATGCTATGAATTAAGAACAAGGCAACACAGAGAACGTTAAATGTTAAAGTCCTTTGTCCTTCGGAGCATTATTTCCCTTGGGATATAATGATTCTCGGACGAAGGTTATGAAGGACATACCTTCATAAGTCATAATATATAATACTGAAGAAAGAATCACGTAAAAAACAAAGGATAATATGAACAGTCATATCTTTTTATTAACTCATTTCTATTTTATTACTATGGAAAAATAGAAATGATATTAAGTTACAAGTGTACCTTCGGCTTGAATGAAGGTAAAGATACAAGCGTGACGCAAAAGCAAATGCCAAGTCAGCGTGAACAGTACGGGAGCACTGTTCATCTATTTATAGGCACGGGACGCAGCCCATGTAAAATTACACCCATGCCCTTTACATTTGCTAATAACTCTATAGTAACCGTCAAGGTCTAAATAGCCTTTTCATCTTTAAGTCGGTTTCCTTTTCTGCTATCATGCCGAAGCTCTTCTGCGCGCAGCTTCGGTTCCGTGCCATCCTTCGTATTCCTTTTGTGCTTCTTCACACTGTGGTTTTAACTCAAGTCCGAAGATACCTATTCATGCATCATACTCCAGAAACTTTGTTAAATCATGTTTTTGAGGACCTTCGGAAGCCGAAGGCCCCAAACAGTAGCCCCTCACAATATTAATTTGTTAGAATGATAAATTCAGATTGCGATATGGACGAAGGCCCTAAGCCGAAGGTCCGAAAAAGCACCTTCCTTTTGCTAGAATAGCAACAGTCACTGACAAACGGGGCCTTCCAATTTTCAACGCACTAGGCGTATAAATAAGAGCGCACCACGAGCTCATTTGGCACGCTTTCTTGCCATCTGCTCTTGCTTACTCAATTTTTAGCTCTTGCGCACCAACATTTGCTTGGCTTTTTTTTGAATTTTTTAAGCTTCGGCTTTGAGAGCACTTTTTCAGCATTTCCGAAGATGTCTCAAGATAAAAAAAGTTGTTGCTGAAACGAAGCTGAGCCTTTCTGAGGAGAAGAATCTTGGCTTTCTTGAATCAATAGCAAAGACAAATACAGAGAAGATTACAAGGGAGATTTTGGAAGGTTTATCTGAAGACACTGGTGATAGTGACAGTTATGATGTGGAAAGTGGCGGGAAGACTCTGAAGATCGACCTGGCGACCAAGCCATACAGTTTTCGGAAAATCAACTATTAAACAGAGTCATCTCGATAATATGAGGGGAAGATACTTTTGAGATGTGTCTATCGTGAGGGCTGATAACGGAGACAAGACTTCTCCTGCTCCTAAAGAGAACGAAGTCGTGATCTTCCGAAGCTTCTTCAAGGCTAGGCTTCGGTTCCCCCTAAGCAGTTTTGTGGTAGAAGTTCTGAAGATATATCAGGTTTACCTTCATCAAATTACGCCCGAAGCAATCATAAGAATGGGGATCTTCGTATGGGCTGTGAGGAGTCAGGGCTTGGAGCCAAATGCAAAAAGTTTCTGCAGTATGCATGAACTTTTATATGAGACGAAGCCCTGGGGTAAAGAGCAGTATCACAACAACTTTGGCTGTTATAGCTTTGTTGCCCGCTCTGGGTCAAGCTGCCCAGTGCCGACTTTTCAGAAGAGATGGCCCGAAGACTAGATGAAAGAATGGTTCTATGTGAAAAATGATTTAAAGGCACGAGAAGACATTAAAGAGATAATCATGCGCCCTATCTGGCAGCATTTTGGCCTCCGGAAGCCAAAGCTAGAATTTGACGAAGCGACCGAAGAATGTCGCAAGGCCTTTGGCTTAGTCTGCTCTTTCATCGGGACAAGAGACTTAGTTCAAGAGCACGTGGCCTACAGGATATGGCCATTGGTAGCCAACTGGGAGATGCCAAAAGAAACCATCAGCAATCCCCACGAAGGTGGTTTGGTTCGACTAAAATGTACCTTCAGGTTTAGAGACCAGTTTATCGAGCCAGACGATGACTGGCTAAAAGCGTCGAAGCTACAAGTGATGATCTGCTTGGGCCATACTCTAAAGCGGAGGATAATGCGTTATTTGCAGCCTTTGGGAGCCGAAAGAAGAAGAGGCTAAATAGAGTTTTTGATGCTATTGGGTTCATGTACCCTGACTACCGCTACCCGTCGCGGGGGCAAAAAAGAAAAAATGCAACTTCCGGGAAAGACGATGCTTCGGCTGCTCCAAGCGAGCCCGCGCCGAAGGGGAAAAAGTGAAAGTCCTTACTCACCGACCGCGCTTCATCGAACCGGCCATAGTGGCCGAATTTGGCGGTGAAACATCTTCGACGACTGAAGCCAAAGAACCCGCGATTACACAAAAACTGAAGAGCCGGCTGCAATGCCGAAGGCGTCATCAGCCAAATCAGATGAGCCAAAGGCCACTAATATTGAAGAGATAGAGGTCGAGAAAACAAAGACATTAGAAGTTATAAGCCCTTCCGCAGAGGTGACAATGCCGAAGACACAAAAGGATCTTACAACGACTCCCAAGAGGAAGAGGATGGTGAACGTACTAGATGTGCTGGAAACAATAAAAACTTCAAGCTCTACTCCAAAGAAGACTGTCGAAGCTTTGAAAACACAAATTGAGGCGAAACTATCCGAAGCTGAAGCTGCCAAGAGCCAAGCCAAGACCGAAGCCGGGCCCTTAGAGCCCGCTAAGGAGAAATCCTTGGAAATTAGAGAAGAAGAAACAGAAAAAGAGGCTACAGAAGAAATTCTGTCTGAAAAAACTACTATTCCTATTCCCGAAGCATCTTCCGAAGCTCTCGATTATATTGTACGACATGCTTCGGGAAAGAGGTTATCTGCAGAAGAGAAGCGAGAAGCCCAATATTATGCCCAGAGACTGAAATATCCGAAAGGGGCGTTGATATTCAACGGCAGCGAAGAAGAAGACTTCTTGTATTGTCTCCCAGACAACAAAGAGATTTCTATCTGCCGGGAGATGAGCAGGAGCTTCGGATTCCCGACACTAGAGGAGGGGCTCTCGGTACTATCAAAAGATGAATTGGCCGACAGCTTAGCATACAATAGTTTAAAGGTGAGAGAATGAGATTTTTGTACTTGAAAACAAAATTTTTCATTTGCTTATACTTAATATTGTACTCCTTTTGTAGGGCCTTATTCTTAGCAATGCCCTCAGGGCGCAAAAAAGTGCTGAAGATGAAGGATGCACCATAGCCTTGAACAACCTTTGTTCCGAAGTAATTGAACTAAGGAACGAAGGTCTTGAAAAATATAAAATATTAAACTCATTGTTGAACAAATAAAAGAAGACAAGGCTATTTCAAAGCCCAAGCTGAAACCTAGAAATGTGAAATTGAAAACCTTCGGAAATAGCTGGCAGAAGCGAAATTCAAATGTGCTATTGCTGAAGCTGACCGAGACGCCAGTAACTATTGGAAAAATCATTTGGAGAAGACAGTTGTGGAACTTCGCTCTTCAAAAGAGAAATGTTATGAAAAATCCATAAAATATGTGGAAAAAAATTAAAACTAGCTTCGCCAATGTTGGTGTATTCTCCAGCGAGGATAACTTCGTAAGAGGCGATCCTGAGGGCCCAATTGATTGGATTAGCAACGAAGCTGAAGCTTTTGATGAAATTTTGAGTGGTCGCGGGGATGTGTGTGCTTTCTCAGGTGCCAGGGGAATCGCGGCTATTTTGGAGAAGTCAGGCTGCGATCATGTTAAAGCTTTAGCCCAAACCGAAGCTACTTTATCTGTTGAGGATATAAAAGACCCCTCGGCCGAAGCAAGTTTGGTTGGCGGGAAATTCTTTACTGACATCTAGGAGAATGGCGGCCGAGAGATGGCCCACGAAATAATAAAAAGGAGCGAAAAAGATTCTCACGGTGCAAGAGATGCAACGGAAGCAGCTGAAAAAGCTGCAGAACTCGAAAGGCGGATAGGTATTGCCTAATTACTTTTAACTTTATGTTTTATTTTTGCGACTTCGAACTTATTTACGTCTTATCTCGCAGCCGCACTATCTCCTCCCCTAGAGCCCGTCGAGTCATTGGCCGACCCCAAAGCAAAGAAAGAAGATGAAATTACTAAAGTGGCCAAAGCTATTATGGATGAAGCTGTTACTCAACTACTAAACGAAGCTGCGGAAGCAGTTTTAAAAGAAGAATAGCTGTTATTGTAAAAACATTTGGAATGTAATATTTGCTGAACAAAGTGTGTAATATTTTATGATTTTGAATGTAACATATAAGCTTTCTGTAATTCAATTCTTTACTATGCATGAAACTTTGTGTACATACCGTTTTTGAGCCTTCGGCGAAAAAACACCTTCCCTTCTTTTCATGCTTCGTGAAGAATATCCATATTCCGTAAAAACATCCAATCTCCGTAAAAATATTATGCTTCGTAAGCAACAGTTCTCCTTTCATTTTAGAGTTGGTGAAGCTATGCTTCTTCAAATCATTTTGTGCCTTGGCACAACTTCTTCGAAGCAATTTCCAAAGATCTATATTGTATCCCCTTCTTGTGCCATTGATGCAATATGATGTTTGATGTTATGTTATGCGAATGATGTGATGATGTTATGCTATGCAAAATGATATTCGTGCCGAAGATACACACACATTCCCTCAGTGGAATACACAATCACTTTGCCGTTTATTTTTCGGCTTCACCGCTTATTTTTTCGGTGTATCAGCGTTGACTTTTCGTTGTAAGTTCTACATCCCCTTATGAACGTCTTTTGAACTTCTTCGCCTTCTATTTCGGCGGTATTCGCGTTGACTTTTCGCGCTTCGCCTTATATTTCGGTAGAATCAGCGTTTATTTTTCGCTGTAAGCTCTGCATTCCCTTTAGAACGACTTTTGAGCAGAAAACTTACGTTGCGCTCCCTTAGGAACGACTTTTTGTAGCTTCGGCAAGCTTACGCTGCGTTCCATAGAACGACTTTTTGTAGCTTCGGAGATATTTTTTGTAGCCACAAGTTCTCTTAGGAACGAATTTTCATGCTTCGGCAACTTTTGGACTCCGTAAGTCTGTGGAGAAGATATATTTTCATTATGACAAAAACAAAGCTATTACAAGAAATTGAAAATGACAAGAAAAACTTAGGCTTTCAATGATTGTTTCTTATTAAAAAGAAAATGATGACGAATGCAAAAACTGCTTTAGAGGTAGGATATCTCCTAGTAGATTTGCTTCGATTCTGGCACAGTACTGTTGACTGTGCGAGCTTCGGACTCCTCCCTAAAGTCCCACTGTTGGTGATTATGCTGGCTCCCTTCTGGCTGCCGACCTCGGGAATATGCGGGTTGTATTGGTGGTGGAGGTGGAGGCTGTTGCCAAGATGCTTGCGGTTGGCTAGCCGAAGCAACAGAAGCTGCAGAATGGTTACCCACATACTCTGGTATGTATGGTGAGTGATACAAAGCAGTGTGCATGACCTGCTTCGGCTGGTTCTGTTGGGCTACTGCTTCTGTTATCTCCTTCTGTTTTTGAATGGTGACATGGCACATTCTTGTAGTATGGCTCTTGTCCTCACCACAGAATAGGCAATAAATTTTCCTGGGCTGATCCCCAAACCTCCCTCCGAAGCCCCTGGCGCCTCTGCCCCTTGGAGCTGGCGGCCAAGGGTAACTTTGTTGCTGCCCCGAAGCTTGCGAGGAATATTGCGGCCTCTGTTGCTGACTTCCTCTGTCGTCATTCTGAGTAGAATGAATTGATCTAACGTGCCTTGGGTGGATTCTCCCTCCGAAGCCCCTGGTCATTTCGGAGAACCTGTAAGCTTCCTCCCTTCTCTGACGAAAGTCATTATCAGCGCGGATGTATTCATCCATTTTCTGAAGCAGTTTCTCCAGGGTCTAAGGGGGCTTCCTGGCAATGGATTGGGTCGTAGGTCCTGGCCGAAGCCCCTTAATCATGGCCTCAATGACGATTTCATTGGGCACTGTTGGCGCTTGTGCCCTCAGACGCAAGAACCTTCGGATGTACGCCTAAAGTTATTCTTCGTGATCTTGTGTGCACTGGAACAAAGCTTGAGCGGTGATCGGCTTCGTCTGAAACCCTTGGAAACTAGTGATTAGCATGTCCTTCAGCTTCTGCCATGATGTGATTGTTCCTGGCCGAAGAGAGGAGTACCAAGTTTGTGCAACATTCTTGACTGCCATGACGAAAGACTTCGCCATGACTGCAGTATTGCCACCATACGAAGATATAGTTGCTTTGTAGCTCATCAGAAATTGCTTTGGGTCTGAGTGTCCATCATACATGGGGAGCTGGGGTGGCTTGTAAGACGGGGGCCAAGGTGTAGCCTGCAGTTCTGCTGACAGAGGAGAAGCATCATCAAAAGCAAAATTTCCATGATGGAAATTCTCATACCAGTCATCCTCATTGAAGAAGCCCTCTTGGTGAAGCTCTCTATGCTGGGGCCTTTGATTTTGCTCATCTTGAGCAAGGTGACGAACTTCTTCTGTGGCTTCATCAATCTGCCTTTGTAGGTCAGCTAGCCGAGCCATCTTTTCCTTCTTCCTTTTCACTTGCTGATGGAGCATTTCCATATTCCTGATCTCTTGGTCCAACTCGTCCTCCTAGGGCATTGGACTGGTGACCTTCCTCTTCTGGCTTCGGGCCTCTCGAAGAGAAAAGGTCTCCTGGTTCGGGTCCAGCGGCTGCAGAGCGGCAGCCCCTGTCGCTGAAGCTTTCTTTAGCGGCATGACGAAGGTCGATGCTTGCCGAAGGTGGTTGAAAAGGGTTCACCGGAGGTGGGCGCCAATGTTGGGGACTTGCTCTCAAATGCTATGAATTAAGAACAAGGCAACACAGAGAACGTTAAACGTTAAAGTCCATTGTCCTTCGGAGCATTATTTCCCTTGGGATATAATGATTCTCGGATGAAGGTTATGAAGGACATACCTTCATAAGTCATAATATATAATACTTAAGAAAGAATCACGTAAAAAACAAAGGATAATATGAACAGTCATATCTTTTTATTAACTCATTTCTATTTTATTACTATGGAAAAATAGAAATGATATTAAGTTACAAGTGTACCTTCGGCTTGAATGAAGGTAAAGATACAAGCGTGACGCAAAAGCAAATGCCAAGTCAGCGTGAACAGTACGGGAGCACTGTTCATCTATTTATAGGCACGGGACGCAGCCCATGAAAAATTACACCCATGCCCTTTACATTTGCTAATAACTCTATAGTAACCCGTCGAGGTCTAAATAGCCTTTTCATCTTTAAGTCGGTTTCCTTTTCTGCTATCATGCCGAAGCTCTTCTGCGCACAGTTTGGCTCCGCGCCATCCTTCGTATTCCTTTTGTGCTTCTTCACACTGTGGTTTTAACTCAAGTCCGAAGATACCTATTCATGCATCATACTCCAGAAACTTTGTTAAATCATGTTTTTGAGGACCTTCGGAAGCCGAAGGCCCCCAACAGTACCCATGCTATCATAATCACCCACTAGTTAGTCAAAAAATAACTTTATGGTTGGTACCAATTGCAAACTAGGAGTGAAATACAAACAAAACCTTCTATATCCCTTTTTAGTAATCTCGAGGACGAGATTATTTTTAAGGGGTAGAATTTGTAACACCTCAAAGTTCTACTTTTGAGAATAGAGTAAAACTCTCTATAGGCTATGAATCAGAGTACCTTTTAATCATAATTCTCTTAACTTTGAGGTTACATCTCCTAATATATATATATATTCTAATAAAATATTAAATGGTATGTGAACTAAGTGATTCCTCTGTTAAAACCATATAATTATAAATTCTCCCTAAGAATTTAAGTTAAACCATCTCTAAATAAAGCATTCAATAACCTAGAATTTATCCTTCAAGAATAAGTACTTATTTTTGGGTGTTTTGGATTTCATGCTTAAACGCAAGTGTTTAATTAAGTATAAATATAAATATAATAAAATCTTTGCATCTCATGATTGGAGTTTTGATTGTGTATTTATTTTGAAGTTGAAACATAAACTCATATTTGAGTACAATTTGAATTTAGAAATTCAAAATAGAAAAAAATAAAGAAACCCTTACCTGCTGTGGCCAAACCTCTGTTTTGGCCCAGTTCCCTGCAGCCGGCCTACTTCTTTCCCCCATAGCCCACCAAAGCCGTGACACTGACCCCATGGGACCGCTCTGTAAGAAGCATCGCGCCGCTGTGTCATGGGGCCTAGATGTCAGATTTATCTCCTAGGTTCGTGTGAGATACAGACACCATAAAAGAACGCAGTGTTGGTGGGGAAGGGAAAATTTCTTTGATCAAATCTTGACTGCACGGACTCTCCTCATGGAGGGTATAAGTATTCGGGGATGTTGCGCTCTCGGTCCATCTCACCACGTAGGAAAGGGTAGGGCCACCATTGATGAACCGAGAGGGTGATGCGAGAAGCACAGAGAGAGCCAGGAGTCATCCAATCGAAGCCGAACGAGGAGGAGAGGAAGGCCCCGCGACCAGAGTGCCTGCAGTGCGTGCCATCGGGGCAGGCGTTGCCAGGTCTATGAGGTCATTGTGGCCATGTTTCACTGAAAACCGCTGGTCAGAGGCGAGGTGACCATGGCACGTCTAGTGCTCTCATCTAAGCTGAAGGTTGATGAAGTTGGTGCCGCCTAACTTCACCCTCCGCAGGGGGGACTCGGGGTGGAATTGACGCTGGTAAAGTCCCTCTGATCGCTCCGCATCCTATTTACCGCGCGTAGATACACTTGGGGGAGGGAGTTTTGGCACAGGGCGTGGATCACCATGCTCTGGCAAGGGTCCGTCAGGTTGCAGGGCGGCGCCGTTGATGCCTAGAATGGAGTGGGGAAGACACAGCTAGAGCTGTCGATTCCTATATGGACGGCCCTGATTAGTGAGGTTACCCCTTCGGTTTGGGTGCGCTTGAACCTTTGTGATCAAATCCAATGGCTGGGTGTACATCTTGCTTCATAAAATCCTAGCCGTTGATCTACGATCTGATAGATGCGAACCAATCGTGGATAAGTTAAATCCAGGTCATTGATCGTGTAGTGGATGGGCAAGATTTGGTAACGGTTCGTGGGGGTTAGGATATATTCTGGACCATTGATTATAGATCGAACAACTTAGATCAACCTATACCCCTTCGTGGTGGCATTTTCTCTAAAGAGCCCCTGGGGAACCTGTAAATCAACCTGCCATCCACGTAAGTGGAAAGATCATCGCAGCTGTTGGTGACTTGTTCTCAAATGCTATGAATTAAGAACAAGGCAACACAAAAATAGGTTAATGTTAATGCCCTTCGTCCTTCGAAGCATTATTTCCCTGGGGATATAACAATCTTCGGACGAAGGTTATGAAGGACGTACCTTCATCATTGCAACATAAATCAATGAAAGACGAAGCATATGAAACATAGTAACATGGATAATTACATGACATCATAATATATCTTTCTTTTATATAATCAGGAATGAATAAGAACAATATCAAATTACATTTGTACCTTCGGCTTGATTGAAGGCAAAGGTACAAGCCTGACGCACAAGCGAGTACAAGTCAGCGTGAATCTATTTATTGGCACAGGGCACAACCTGTGTAAAATTACATTCATGCCCTTTTTACTATTGACTTAATGACAATCCAACGAGGACTAGATAGCCTTTTTCCCTTTAAGTCGGTTCCCTTTTCTGTCGTTGAGCCGAAGCTTCCTTGCGCATAGCTTCGGAACTGGTTTATCCTTCGTCCTGACCCTGCTTTTCATATTGTGTACAACTTTATCCCGAGTCCGAAGGTTCCTAAACATATATTACACTTGGGGAACATTGTTAGTCATGTTTTTGAGGACCTTCGGAAGACGAAGGCCCCCAACAGTAGCCCCTCGCAGTATTAATTTGTTATAACAACGAATTTAGACTACGACATGAACGAAGGCCGTAAGCCGAAGGTTCGAAAAAACACCTTCCCTTTGCTAGAATAGCAATAGCTAATGACAGACAGGGCCCACCAAGTTGCAATGCACTGGGCATATAAATATAAACCATAGCAACAACATTTGGTATGCTATTGCCACTATTTGCATTATTTTCTCAAACTTTTTAGCTCGTGCTCACTAGCTCTCGCCTGATTTCCAAGCTTCTTGAGCTTCGGTTTAAAGTCACGTTTTCACCATGTTTGAGGAAAAAATATCCAAGGAAAAGAAGGTTGTTGTGAAGACGAAGTTGACTGAAGAGACGAAGCTGTTTGAGGAGAAGAAGGCTGTGGATCCTTATATTGCTGGATTCGTCGAGTCGATGGCAAAGACAAACAAGAGAAGGTTACTAAGGAGATACTAGAAGGTTTATCTGAAAATACTGGTGATAGCAATAGCTATGATGTGGAAAGTGGGGATGAAGATTCTGAACATCGGCCCTGGCGGCCAAGCCATTCTGTCTTCGGAAAATCGACCATTAAGCAGAGTCATCTTGAGAACATGAGAGGAAGGTACTTTTGGGACATGTATATTATGAGGGCTGGCGGAGACAACAACGTCCCTGCCCCTGAGGAAAACGAAGTTGTAATTTACCAAAGCTTCTTCAAGGCTCGACTTCGGTCCCCTTTGAGCAAGTTTGTAGTTGAAGTGTTGAAAACCTACCAGATCTTCCTCCATCAGATCACCCTCGAAGCCATAATAAGGATGGGGCTTTTTTCTGGGTAGTAAGGAGTCAAGGGCTAGAGCTAAGCGCGAAATGCTTCTGCAACATGCATGAACTTTTATATGAGACGAAGGCCATTGGTAAAGAGCAGTACCACAACAACTTTGGTTGTTATGGATTCGTTGCTCGTCCCAACGCAAGCCACCCAGTGCCAACATTTCGGAAGAGATGGCCTGGGGCCTGGATGGAAGAGTGGTTTTATGTGAAGAATGATCTGAAGATGAGAGAAGACATAAAAGAAATCATCATGCATCCCATCTGGTCCCGCTTCGGCCTTCGAAGGCCGAAGGTCGAAATTGATGACGTCGCCGAAGCGTGTCAAAAGGCCTTCAACACTGTTTGCTCCTTCATTGGCATAAGGGATTTAATTCAAGAACATATAGCCTTCAGGGTATGGCCGCTTGTGGAAAGCTGGGAAATGCCGAAGGAGACCATCACTGACTCTAGCGAAGGTGGTTTGGTTCGGCTGAAGTATACCTTCAAGTTTGGGGATAAGTTTGATGAACCAAATGATGACTGGCTGAAGTGCATTGAAACTACTAGCGACGAGTTACTTGGGGCGTATTCCAAGACCGAGGACAATGCCTTGTCCGCAGCCTTCGGGGGTCGGAGTAAGAAAAGATTGAACAGGGTATTCGATGCTATTGGCTTCGTATACCCTGACTATTGTTACCCGCTGCTAGGGCAAGGGGTAAAAAGAAAGATTGCTGCTTCGAGAAAAGTTGCTGCTTCGGCGATCACAGCTGAGCCGAAGGGCAAGAAGATGAAGGTTCTGACTCACCGGCCGTGTTACATTGAACCGGTCGCGATACCTGAATTTGGCGAAGGGGCCACTTCAGCTGCCAAAACAAAAGAAACTATTCTGCCTGCGCAGAGCACTGAAGAGCCAGCTGTAATACCGAAGTTACCTTCAGTCGAGCTAGTTGAGATGAAGGCTGATTAGGCTAAAGGCCCGAAAATTAAAGAAATAACGAAAAATGTCAGAGATTTTGAGCCCTCCAACAGAGGCAACAGTGCCGAAGGCGCAAAAGGGTTCCGCTGCAACTCCTAAGAGGAGAAGGAAGGCGAATGTGTTGGATGTTGTGTTAGAAACAACAAAAACCTTGAGTCCCGCTCCCACAAGGAAAATTGCCGAAGTTGCCAAAGCGCAACCCAAAGCTGATACTAAGCAGGCAGAAGTCGAATCTGCAACAATTCAGGCTGAAACCGAAGCTGGGCCTTTAGAGCCCACCGAGATGGAGCCTGCTGACCCCAAGGAAAAATCAACAGGGCAGATTGCAACTGAAAAATCGAAACTCCTGCTCCTGAAGCTTCAAACAAAAGTATTGACTACATTATTCGTCATGCTTCGGGAAAGGTACTATCCCAAGAAGAGATGTTAGAAGCGCAACACTATGCCCAAAAATTGAAATATCCGAAGGGGGCGCTAGTGTTTAATGGGAGTGGCGAAGAAGACTTTTTGTACTGTCTCCCGGATAACAAAGAAATATCCGTTTGCTGGGAGATAGGTAAAAGCATCGGATTCCCGAAGCTGGAAGACGGTCTTTTGATTTTATCGAAGGACAAACTTGCTGACAGCCTAGCGTACAATAGCATAAAGGTATAAAAGCTAATTTTGTATTTGAAAATGAAATATTTTTTGTGCTATGCTCAATTCTGTCCCCCTCTTGCAGGGCTTAATTCTTAGCAATGCGCTTAGGGCACAGAAAGATATTGAAGACGAAGGCTATACGATGGCTCTAAACAACCTTCGCTCAGAGGTGATCGAATTAAGAAACGAAGGTCTTGAAAAAGACAAAATCTTAATTTCATTGGTAAACAAAGTGAAACAAGACAAAGCTAGTTACAAGGCTCAGGCCGAAATCCAAAAGACTAAAATTGAAGACCTTCGGAAACAGCTGGCAGAAGCTAAAGAAAAATGCGCACTCGCAGAAGCTAACCGAGATATCAGTGAATATTGGAAAAATTATTTAGAGAAAAATGTTGAAGAACTTCACACATCCAAGGAAAGATGCTTTGAAAAATCCTTGGAGTGCGTGAAGAAAATAAAAGACAGTTTTGCCAACGTGGGTGCCTATTCTACCAAAGAAAACTTCATACGAGGCGACCCCGAAGGTGTTATTGAATGGATAAGTGGGGAGGCTGAGACCTTTGAAGAAATTTTGAGTGATCGCGGGGATGTCTGTGCATTTTCCGGTGCGTGGGGGATTTCGGCTATCTTGGAGAAGGCGGGATGTGATCACATCAAGACCATGGCCCAGGCCGAAGCTGCCTTCTCCGCAGATGACACAAAGGATCCTTCAGCTGAAGCGACCTTAATGGGCAGAAAATTCTATAATGATGTCTGGGTGAATGGTGGCCGAGAGATGGCTCATGAAATTATAAAGAAAAGTGAAAAAGACACCCATGACGCCCGGATAAAAGCAAGACAAGCTGAAGAAGCTGCAGAGCATGAAAGACGTATATGTAATATCTTTTGTTGTTCATCTTCGGCATTTATTTCTGTGGCTTCGAACTAATTAATTTTTCCCACTTCAGCTGAATTATCTCCGCCACCGGAACCATTCGATCCCCTGGCCGATCCAGAAACGAAGGAAGCACTGGAGATCATTAATATGACTGAATCTATCGTTGACGAAGTCGTCAATAAGTTGCTAAATGAAATTGCGGAGAAAGTCCTGAAAGAAGACTAGCACTTATTGCAAAAACATTTTTAAATGGTCAATGCAAGAGACACTGGAATAGACATTGTGCTTTTATTGTAACGAAGCTGTAATATTTGACGTGTGTAACTTTGGATTGGATATGTAAATTATTGTAATTTATTTCTTTACGATGCATGAAACTTTTATAATACCTTTTTGGGCCTTCGGCGAAAAAAACACCTTCTCTTCTTTTCATGCTTCATGAAGAAAGAAGATCTGTGGTTCACAAAAATAAAGATATCCTTGCTTCGCAAAGAGAGATCCCTCTTTTACGTGTAGGCTGATGAGGCTGTAATTCAAAGCTTACTTCATGTAACTTTGACAGAATATTTTCCGAAAATCGGCTCCGTATTCCATTCTTGTGTCATTGATGCTGTTGGGGACTTGCTCTCAAATGCTATGAATTAAGAACAAGGCAACATAAAATGTTAAATATCGATGTCCTTCGTCCGCTGAAGCATTATTTCCCCAAGGATTTACTGAACTTCGAACGAAGGTTTCAATGATGGAATTACGAAGGTATTACCTTCGTAATTAAACTCTTAAAAGTAATACGAGATAACGCAGGATATAAAGTATTAAAGATAAGTAAATTGAAAATAAATGACATCATTTATACATTTTGTAAATCTTAGATGTTTGAACATAATATTTGAATACATTTATACCTTTGCCTTGACAAATGACAATTTCCGAGTGATCTGATTGCAATTACCGGAATGCGTGAACAGTAAGGGAATACTGTTCACTATTTATAGGCACAGGACACAACCTGTGAAGAATTACAATCATGCCCCTCATAAAAGTTTACAACAATGACTCAGACCCCTATGAGCTAAAAGGTCATTCCATCTTTAAGTCGGTTCGACCCTTCATCTTCGGATATGTTATAATACCGAAGCTTCATGAATGATGCCTTCGGCGTCACGTACAAGCAGCTTCAGCCGAAGCTGTTTCTTTCTGCAGGACCTTCGGCGACGAAGCGTGGTCCCAACAGTAGCCCCTTCACGGTGCTAGATCGTTTTTCGTAACGAGCTTGATTCGTGAAAAAAGTCTCTTAGGCTTCAGGAAGCCGAAGGTCCAAAAAACACCTTCCCTGAGCTCGTTGTCGAGAAACGATACAATTTTCGAGCGCGTAGTGATTCCACCATGCGGGATCACTATTCTAGTTTTTGCGGTCCACTGTTCAGCGGGTGCGAGCAATCGTTTGCTTGGTGTCAAAATCCCGACGATTCACCTTGCTTCCTGCAGCACTATATAAACAAACGGGTAGGTGTGAAGTTACCACAACATTCATTGCTACTGCACTGTTTTGCTGCCAAAATTTTTAACCATAGCCGAAGCTTGACTTTCGCATTCGAACGAAGCTCTAGTTTGGCGTCTGCTTCGTCAGAAGAAGGGCTTCGGGAAAGAGGTTATTAATTTCTGAGCAATTTTCAAGATACTCAAAATCAAATGGCCAGAGTGCGCTCTACTGCTAGGGCTGAACGCGAAGGAGACGAAGCCGAAGCTGCAGAAACTGTCCCTATCTCGGAAGCGATGAGGCGAAGTGGATTGGTGACATCGGAGATCGCCCCTGCTGCCGAAGCGGAACAAGCAGATATTGAAGAGACTGATTCTGAAGATGATCACACTATCGCGATACCAAGCAAGCCTAGCCACCTGGACTTCGGAAAGTCAACAATCTCCAAGGCTGATTTCCCGAAGATGGTAAAATCGGGCTACTTTAGCGAAGATGAGAAGTAGCTGATACGCTTCGGAGGAGAGGAAACTACCCCGAAGCCAGAGAAGGATGAAATAGTGATTTTCAAGAGTTTCCTCAAAGCTGGTTTGAGATTTCCTTTGAATAGGATGATTGCCGATGTGCTAAAAAAGTTTGGTATCTATTTTCATCAATTAACTCCTAATGCTATTGTTAGGCTTAGTGTTTATATTTGGGCTCTCCGAAGCCAGGGGGTGGAGCCATTTGCCGAAGGTTTCTGCCGGGTACACGAGCTACATTATCAAACTAAAGCCAAAAAAGATGGGTTACATGAAAATTTTGGTTGTTATAATTTTGCCTATCGGAAGACTACGAAGTTTCCTGTAATCAGTTATCGAAGCAAGTGGCCGGCAGGCTGGAAGTCAGAATGGTTCTACGTCAAAGTTGACGATGACAAGGAGAAGCTAGTACAGAGCCCGCTTGAATTGATATTTGGAGAGACCAGACCCCACTGCAATATGACACCAGAAGGTCCAACTCAAATCGCGTTGGCTGAATTTAGGATTATTGCTGAGCACATTGGCACTAGAGATCTTGTGCAGGAATTTCTGTCATTCAAAATTTTTCCAACTATGAAGGAATGGGCTATGCCGAAGCTCAAAAAAGAGAAGAAAGAAGGAGAACTTGTCCGCCTGCCCTACCATTACAAGTTCAAGAAATATTTTAAAGAACCCTGCCAAAAATGGTTCGAAACAATTGAAGTAATGAGTACTGAAATTCTTGGAAATTATTCTAAAAAAGAAGATCAATTGATGACAGCAGCCTTCGGCACCCGGTCGAAACGAAGGCTAAATAGAGTGCTTGATGCTATAGGTTTTGAATACCCTGACTACGAGCGGCTAGACAAGGTTGCCGAAGGGCAGAAAAGAAAACGAGTGGCCAGCGTTTTAACTAAAGACGACGAAGATCAACCAGAAAAGAAGAAAGAAAAACTTGAGCCGAAAGCAATTGCTCCAAGAAAGAGAAAAACTGCGTCTCCGAAGCCTGCATCTCCGAAGCCAGCATCTCCAGAACCAGAGATATTGGCCCGAGATGAAGAAGTGTCTGTGACACCTTCTGCTGCCGAAGTGGAAGAAATTTTGAAGGTAATGACTGAATCTTTGCCTGTCAAGCTAAGTCCGCTGGCACCGTCACTGACAAAGTTTTTTTAGAAGGACAAAGAGACTTCGACAGTAGAAAGTCCTGCGAAGCCGAAAAAACGAAGAATCATTCAAGTGACAGATGTGATCCATGGGACACCGTCACCGACATCGGTATCAAAAATTGTTGTTGCCAAGACCGCCGAAACAGCCAAAGGTGCCGCAGCTGAAGCCACCAGAGTGGAAACTCCCGAAGCTGAAACCGGCGGAGCCGAAACTGCCGGGGCCGAAGCCGGGGCCACAGAAGATCCGAACCTGGAAGACACACTTGAAGTTATTGATAATATACTCCTGAAAATGGCTGAAGAAGAAGCTACTGCGGTCGCGGCAAGCGCAGCTACTGAAAAGGAGAAAAAGCAAGTTGAAGACGTTTTGGAAGAAGGAGATTTTAAATTTCAGGATTTACTTGGACAAGAATTAACAGATGCTGAAAAAGAAGAGCTTAAAAAATATGCCGTATCCTGTGGATATAAGCCTGGGGCTATGCTATTTGGTGGAGTTAACGAAGGGAAACTGAGATGTCTTCGAAACCGCAGCGAGGCTAAAATTATTAAAACCCTCTCGAAAAGCATTGGCCTGCCGAAGCTAGAAGCGGACCTCTGCCGCTACCAGCGACACCATATCGCTGGAAGCTTGCTTTATGCTAATTTTAAGGTAAAAAACATTATTACCATTTTATTATTATTAATTTTTAGGTCGTTTTCTAATGAAGACTGTTTTGATAGAGTATACTATTAAGTAAGGTTCTAAAAATGCAACAAGATCTCGAAGAGGAGAAGAACAAGGTTATCATCAAAGATTTGGAAGAAAAAGTTGAAAATTACGAAGCTACTCTGAAAAAGAAGGACTTCGCCATCCAAGATTTTGAAATCATGGCTAAAGAGCACGAAGGTGCATTGGAAAAGAAGGACTTTGTTATTCAGTCTATGGAAAGCTCCTTGGCTGAAGTCCAAGCCGAGAATGATAGCTTAAAGAATGAATTGCTTAAACAATCAGAAAAATTTGAGCAGGAAAAGAAACACCTTGAAACAAGTCTTAAAACTGAGATGGGTAAAAATTCAAATCTGCAAACATCCTTGAAAGAACTTCAAGAGAAATGCCTAAGCTTCGGTAGCCGATGCTTGCAGCGGCTGAAGGATGTGTTTCATTCTATCGGAGCCAGCTCTGAAAAATTTACACCTTCGGCTACAAACCTGCCCAGTACATTAGAATATATTGAAGGCGAGGTTGATGCTCTTGACGAAGTTATTGGTGGGCACGCCGACTTCTGCGCCATGGTAGCTTCTCGGGGCACAGCTGCCGCTTTTCTGAAGGCCGGCTGTACGCGTGGAAATATTGTGAATAGACCAAACTTCGGCTTATCAGCGTCAGATCTGATAGATATCCCAAGCCTGGCCCGAAGCATTGGAAATAGATTCATGACCCAGATCTGGGTAAATGGGGGGGGCGCAAAATGGCAGGTGACGAAGCTCGAAGTCATCTTAAGCCGGTAAGAAACTTATATTTGTTACTTCTACCTTCTCCTTGAAATTTGCACCTTTCTTATTCTGATCTTTGATATACGCAGGATGACGAAGCTGAAGTATGACGAAGCTGAAGTTTTGACGAAATCTAGCCTGAAGCTTGATAGTTGCTTCACCATACTTTCCTGCAAAAATTCTGGAGAGACTTTTGTAATATAATTATGGAGCAACTCATGTAAATTTGTACATACCTTGTAATATATTTTGTTTGCGTTATATTCATCCAATCTGCTTTGTTGTGGACGAAACTCCTCTTTTGAGCCGAAGGCGAAAAACACCTTCCCTTCTTTTCGTACACAACGAAGCATAAAAAAATTTTCCTTCGAAGTCTTTTCTCATTGCCGAAGCACCTGTCTTTTTCGTGTGGTATGATGATGATTCTATATATGTCTAAATAAATGTTTATGAATGCAAATGACATGATGGAATGTATTGTGCAAATGAATATTGAGACACATGTTCAAAAATCATGATCACAGCCCTTTCATCCTGTTAGGAACGATTCGAATCTTTTTGTCGTTTACTTTTCGGCTTCACCGTTTACTTTTCGGTGTATCAGCGTTGACTTTTCGCTGTAAGCCTCCCTTGGGAGCTTCTTCGCCTTTTACTTTAGCGGAATCAGCATTTATTTTTCGCTGTTAGCCTCCCTTAGGAGCTTCTTCGCCTTTTACTTTCGGCGGAATCAGCATTGACTTTTCGCTGTAAGCTCTGCATTCCCTTAGGAACGACTTTTGAGCTTTTCCCTGTTTTCTTTTCTTTTTCCTTTGCATTTACATTTACATTTTTAGGGGATATCATTCTTATAGAATTGAAATAAGGAAAATTACATGTTGTGGCCCCATTAAAAACCTTTCTCCCCCTTTGGAAAGGAAAAGGGTGCCAGAAAAAAGGAATAGAAAAAATTACATCAAGCTAAACATAATATCGCCGAAGCTCATCCGCGTTCCACGATCTAGGGATGTCGTTGCCGTCCATGTCCTTTAATCTGTAGGAACCGGGTCTTGACGAAGATACTACCAAGAAAGGGCCTTCCCACTTCAGCTGTAGTTTGCCTACTGTGTCTGGGTTGGCCACTCTCTGAAGCACCAAATGTCCTGGTTTAATGTTCTTCAACCGAACCTTTCTGTCACGCCATTTTATTGTTTTGGCTTGGTATTTATTGATGTTTTCCACAGCCTGAAGCCTGATCCCCTCTATAGCATCCTTTTCCACAGAGCAATCAGCTTCATCCTCGCCTTCTGCCGAAGTTATTGTTCTTATAGATCCTGCTTTGGCTTCTTCCGGTGTTATTGCTTCGTCACCGAACAATAGTTTAAATGGCGTAAAGCCTGTTGATCTTGACACTGTTGTGTTATGGCTCCACACCACTTTGATTAATTCTTCCGGCCACTTTCCCCTAGGCTGATTGAAGATTGACTTCATTATTCCTGTCATTATGATCCCATTGGCTCTTTCGACTAGTCCATTTGATTCTGGATGCCGAACTGACGCAAAATGGATCTTCGTGCCAATTTGGTCACAAAACTCTTTGAAAACTTTGGAGTCAAACTGCGTTCCATTGTCCATAGTAATGGCCTTCGGCACTCCGAAGCGACAAACAATGTTTTGCCAAAAAACTTTTGGACGGTAACCGAAGTTATTGTGGCTAAAGGCTTTGCCTCAATCCACTTAGAAAAATATTCCACTGCCACTACAACATATCTTAAATTTCCTTGTGCTAGTGGTAGCGGACCTAACAAATCAAGGCCCCACCTTTGTAACAGCCAAGTGGGTTGTATTAACTGAGTTAGAGACGAAGGTTGTTTTTGATCTCTTGCACATTTCTGACAACCTTCGCACTTTTGCACTAGCTCGCTGCATTCGAAGCTGCTTTTGGCCAATAAAATCCTTGGCGAAAAACTTTTCCCAACAAAGGCCTAGATCCGATATGATATCCACACAGGCCTGCATGTATTTCCTTCATCAATTCTATACCTTCGGCTCTGGACAAACACTTGAGCAACGGGGAACAAACCCCACGCTTGTATAATTCCCCTTCTATAATAACATATGGTCGAGCTCTTGCTTCTATCCTTCTGTTGTAAGCTTCGTCATCTGATAGAAAATTACCCTGAAGGAAAGAGATGATTTCAATTCTCCAATCTTCACTATAGACAGGGGATATGTTGAGGACCGCTCTTTCAAGAAGCTCAACCGAAGGTGCTTTTATTGTTTCAAAAAATACATCCGAAGGTAAAGGCAGCCCCTGTGCCGCTGACTTGGCTAACAGATTAGCATATTCATTTTCTCCGCGAGGAATATTTTTGACAGAGAATCCTTCAAAGGAAGCCTCAATCCTTCAAACTGTATCTAGATATTTTTCAAGCTTCGGATCTCTTGCTTTATAGCTCTTGTCAATATGACCAGAAATAACTTGGGAGTCAGTTTTAAGAATAGCCCTTCTGATCCCCATTGCCTTTAATTTCCGAAGACCCAAGAGCAGAGCTTCGTACTCAGCAATATTATTTGTGCAACTGAAATCAAGTCTTGCCGCATAACAAGTTCTAACTTTGGAAGGTGAAACCAACACAGCAGCTGCTCCTGCTCCGAAGGTTCCCCAAGACCCATCGCAGAACACTGTCCATGCTTCGGCATCTTTATTCATTTCTTCTTCCTGAGCTCCTGGCGTCCAGTCAGCAATAAAGTCTGCCAACGCTTGGGACTGAATCGAAGATCTATGGACATAATCAATACAAAATTCATTGAGCTCTGCAGCCCATTTTCCAATCCTTCTAGTAGCTTCTCGGTTTCTTATAATATCCTTCAAAGGTTGTGAAGAAGGAACAATTATGTTGTAAGCTTGAAAATAATGCCGAAGCTTCCTGGAGGCCATCAAAACAGCATACAGTACCTTCTCCAATTCTGTATAATTTTTCTTTGATAAACTAAGAACTTCGGACACAAAGTATATTGGGGCCTTGAAAGGGAAATGTGCCCTTGGGCCATTTCTAAGTATTTTGGTGATTAAGTGCCAACACATGTGCTCAATTGTGAATTTATGTACATGGATGAACAAGGTGCAAATCATGAAGTAAAGGTATGTTTCTAAGCCTTAGTACATTGGTTTTGTGTACTAATATATTTGTCTAAGTGTTAGAAACAGAAAGAAGAAGAAGAGAGAAGAGGAGAAAAGACTTGGCTATGTGCTGCCAAGACCCAGCTCGGTCTGGAGCACCGGACTGTCCTGTGTGCACCGGACAGTGTCCGGTGCGCCAGGCTGACTCGGCTCGAACTGGCCGCTCTCGGGAAATTGGCCGACGGCGTACGGCTAAAATTCACCGGACTGTCCGGTGTGCACCGGACTGTCCGGTGAGCCAACGGTCGGCCGGGCCAACGGTCGGCCGCGCAATCTGCGCGGGACACGTGGCGGAGCCAACGGTCGGAAGACGGCACCGGACTGTCCGGTGTGCACCGGACATGTCCGGTGCGCCAACGGCTCCAGATCTTCCAACGGTCGGCAACGGTAGGAAGCACCAGTTATGGAAACAAATCGGGCACCGGACAGTGTCCGGTGCCCCCGTCGACAGAAGGCAAGGATGGCCTTCCAGAATTGCTCTCAACGGCTCCTAGCTGCCTTGGGGCTATAAAAGGAGCCCCTAGGCGCATGGAGGAGATACACAAGCAACTCTTGAGCATTCTTGATCATCCACACTTAGTCTTTGCGCATTCGTTTGTGATTCTAAGAGATTCGAGCTCCGTTCTAGTGAGAACTTTAAGATAGTCTTGTGAGCTCGATTCTTGGCCGTGTGTGTGCGCATTTCGCTGTGGTTTTGTGTGTGTTGCTTCCCTCCCTTACTCTGTGCTTCTTGTGATCATATACTTGTAAGGGCAAGAGACTCCAATTTGTGGAGATTCCTTGCAAACGGGATAGTGAAAAGCAAAGCAAAACACCATGGTATTCAAGTGGGTCTTTGGACCGCTTGAGAGGGGTTGATTGCAACCCTCGTCCGTTGGGACGCCACAACGTGGAGTAGGCAAGCGTTGGTCTTGGCCGAACCACGGGATAAACCACTGTGTCAACTCTGTGATCAATCTCTTGTGATATTGTGTTTTGTTGAGACTTCTCTTTTAGCCACTTGGCAATTATTGTGCTAACACATAACAAGTTTTTGTGGCTTAAGTTTTAAGTTTCACAGGATCACCTATTCACCCCCCCTCTAGGTGCTCTCAATTGGTATCAGAGCCGTTCTCTTCACAAGGGACTAACCGCCCGAAGAGATGGATCCTAAGGGGAAGGGTATTGTGATCAACGACAAAGAGAAGGAATCCTTCGTCAACGAGCCGAAGGACGACAAGCCTATCGACTCCGTCTCGGGTCATAGACGGAAGGAAGGAAAGAAGAAGAAGACAAGACGCATCAAGGAGATCGTCTACTACGACAGCGATGAGTCTACTTCTTCCCAAAAGGACGAAGACCACAACGACTACGAGAGAAGAAAACCGGTTAATTCGAACTTTTCTTTTGATTACTCTCGTATTCCGCAAAGTTCACATTCACAATTGCTCTCCATTCCACTCGGCAAGCCCCCACACTTTGATGGAGAGGACTACGGATTTTGGAGCCACAAAATGCGTAGTCACCTATTCTCTCTCCATCCTAGTATATGGGAGATTGTAGAGAGTGGAATGCACTTTGATAGTTCGGATAGTCCCATGTTCATTAATGAACAAATTCATAAGAATGCACAAGCTACTACTGTTCTTCTAGCTTCCTTGTGCAGGGATGAATACCATAAAGTGAGCGGCTTGGATAACGCCAAGCAAATCTGGGACACCCTCAAGATTTCTCATGAGGGGAACGACGTCACCTTACTCACCAAGATGGAGTTGGTGGAGGGTGAGCTTGGACGGTTCGCAATGATAAGGGGCGAGGAGCCGACGCAAACATACAACCGGCTCAAGACCCTTATCAACAAGATAAGGAGCTACGGAAGCACACGATGGACGGACCACGACGTCGTCCGCCTAATGCTCAGGTCATTTACCGTTCTTGATCCTCATTTGGTGAACAATATACGTGAAAATCCCAGGTACACCAAGATGTCGCCCGAAGAAGTTCTTGGGAAATTTGTTAGCGGGCGAATGATGATCAAGGAGGCGAGGTATGTGGACGACGCCTTGAATGGTCCGATCAACGAGCCGCAACCCCTTGCTCTCAAGGCAACACGAAGCAAGGAGGTGCTACCCAGCAAGGTGGCACAGATTGAGGCGGCCGGACTCAATGATGAAGAGATGGCTCTCATCATCAAGAGATTCAAGACGGCGCTAAATGGTCGCAAGGGGCAGCCAAGCAAGACCAAGACAAAGGGGAAGCGCTCATGCTTCAAATGCGGTAAGCTTGGTCATTTTATCGCTAACTGTCCCGATAATGAAAGTGACCAGGAAAAAGGGAACAAAAGAGAGAAGAAGAAGCAATACAAGAAGGCAAAGGGCGAGGCGCATCTAGGAAAGGAGTGGGACTCGGATTGCTCCTCCTCCGACTTCGACAATGAAGGACTCGCTGCTACTGCCTTCAACAAGTCTTCCCTCTTCCCCAACGAGCGTCTCACATGCCTTATGGCAAGGGAGAAGAAGGTGAGTACTCAAGATTCCACTTATGCTTCGTCTAGTGATAATGAGTCTAGTGATGATGATGACATAGATTATTCATGCTTGTTCAAGGGCTTAGATAGATCTAAGATAGATAAAATCAATGAATTGATTGATGCATTGAATGAAAAGGATAGGCTTTTAGAAAAGCAAGAGGATTTATTGTATGATGAACATGATAAGTTTGTAGAGGCACAAAAATCATATGCTTTAGAAGTAAAAAGAAATGAAATGCTTTCTTATGAACTATCTACTTGTCATGAAACCATTTCTACTTTACAAGGTGTTAACAATGATTTAAATGCTAAGTTAGAAGTAGCAAATAAATCTAATTCTTGTGTAGAACAGGTTATGATTTGCACTAGGTGTAAGGATTTCGATGTTGATGCCTGTAGTGAACACCTAGTTTTAATTTCCAAATTAAATGAGGAATTGGCTAGTCTTAATGCCCAACTTAAGACTAGCAAGAGTGAAATTGATAAAGTAAAATTTGCAAGGGATGCCTACACGGTTGGTAGACACCCCTCAATTAAGGATGGTCTTGGCTTCAAGAGAGAGGCCAAGAACTTAACAAGCCATAAGGCTCCCATCTTCGTCAAGGAGAAAGGGAAGGCCCCTATGGCTAGTAGTGCTAAAAAGAACCATGCTTTCTTGTACCATGATAGGAGACATGCTAAAAATGCTTATAATGATTTTGATTTACATGTTTATGATTCTCATGCCATGGCTGCTTCTAGTTCTTCCTATGAGCATGATAGAGATATGTGTAGGAGAAATGTTGTGCATATGCCTAGGAGAAATATTGCTCATGTTCCTAGAAAAGTTGTGAACAAACCTTCTACCATTTATTATGCTTGCAATGCTCCCTTTGCTATTTGTAGAAAGGGTAAGAAGGTAATTGCTAGGAAATTAGGGGCAAGATGCAAGGGAGATAAAACTTGCATTTGGGTCCCTAAGGATATTTGTGCTAACCTTGTAGGACCCAACATGAGTTGGGTACCTAAGACCCAAGCCTAAATTTGCATTGCAGGTTTATGCATCCGGAGGTTCAAGCTGGATTATCGACAGCGGATGCACAAACCATATGACGGGGGAGAAGAAGATGTTCACCTCCTACGTCAAAAATAAGGATTCCCAAGATTCAATTATATTCGGTGATGGGAATCAAGGCAAGGTAAAAGGGTTAGGTAAAATTGCAATTTCTAATGAGCACTCAATTTCAAATGTGTTTCTAGTTGAGTCTCTTGGTTACAACTTGCTATCTGTTAGTCAACTATGCAACATGGGATATAATTGCCTTTTTACTAATGTAGATGTGTCTGTCTTTAGAAGATGTGATGGTTCACTAGCTTTTAAGGGTGTACTAGACGGCAAGCTTTACTTAGTTGATTTTGCAAAAGAAGAGGCCGGTCTAGATGCATGCTTAATGGCTAAGACTTGCATGGGCTGGCTGTGGCATCGCCGCTTAGCACATGTGGGGATGAAGAACCTCCACAAGCTTCTAAAGGGAGAACACGTGATAGGTCTAACAAATGTTTATTTCGAAAAAGATAGACCTTGTGCAGCTTGTCAAGCAGGTAAACAAGTGGGAGGAGCGCATCACAGCAAGAATGTGATGACCACGTCAAGACCTCTGGAGCTGCTGCATATGGACCTCTTCGGACCCGTCGCCTATCTAAGCATAGGAGGGAGTAAGTATGGTTTAGTTATTGTTGATGACTTTTCCCGCTTCACTTGGGTGTTCTTTTTGTAGGATAAGTCTGAAACCCAAGGGACCCTCAAGCGCTTCCTCAGGAGAGCTCAAAATGAGTTTGAGCTCAAAGTGAAGAAGATAAGAAGCGACAACGGGTCCGAGTTCAAGAACCTTCAAGTGGAGGAGTTTCTTGAGGAGGAAGGAATCAAGCACGAGTTCTCCGCTCCCTACACACCTCAGCAAAATGGTGTGGTAGAGAGGAAGAACAGGACGCTAATCGATATGGCGAGGACGATGCTTGGTGAGTTCAAGACCCCCGAGTGCTTTTGGTCGGAAGCTGTGAACACAGCTTGCCACGCCATCAACAGGGTCTATCTTCATCGCCTCCTCAAGAAGACTTCGTATGAGCTACTAACCGGTAACAAACCCAATGTATCGTACTTTCGTGTATTTGGGAGCAAATGTTACATTCTAGTGAAGAAGGGTAGAAATTCTAAGTTTGCTCCCAAAGCTGTAGAAGGGTTTTTATTAGGTTATGATTCAAATACAAAGGCGTATAGAGTCTTCAACAAATCATCGGGTTTGGTTGAAGTCTCCAGCGACGTTGTATTTGATGAGACTAATGGCTCTCCAAGAGAGCAAGTTGTTGATTATGATGATGTAGATGAAGAAAATGTTCCGACGGCCGCTATATGAACCATGGCGATTGGAGAAGTGCGACCACAGGAACAAGATGAACGAGATCAACCTTCTTCCTCAACAACGGTGCATCCCCCAACTCAAGACGATGAACAGGTTCATCAAAAGGAGGCATGTGATCAAGGGGGAGCACAAGATGATCATGTGATGGAGGAAGAAGCGCAACCGGCACCTCCAACCCAAGTTCGAGCGATGATTCAAAGGGATCATCCCGTCGACCAAATTCTGGGTGACATTAGCAAGGGAGTAACTACTCGGTCTCGATTAGTTAATTTTTGTGAACATTACTCCTTTGTCTCCTCTATTGAGCCTTTCAGGGTAGAGGAGGCCTTGCTAGATCCGGATTGGGTGTTGGCCATGCAGGAGGAACTTAACAACTTCAAGCGCAATGAAGTTTGGACGCTGGTGCCTCGTCCCAAGCAAAATGTTGTGGGAACCAAGTGGGTGTTCCGCAACAAACAAGACGAGCACGGAGTGGTGACAAGGAACAAGGCTCGACTTGTGGCAAAAGGTTATGCCCAAGTCGCAGGTTTGGACTTTGAGGAGACTTTTGCTCCTGTGGCTAGGCTAGAGTCCATTCGTATCTTGCTAGCATATGCCGCTCACCATTCTTTCAGGTTGTACCAAATGGATGTGAAGAGCGCTTTCCTCAACGGGCCAATAAAGGAGGAGGTGTACGTGGAGCAACCCCCTGGCTTCGAGGATGAACGGTACCCCAACCACGTGTGTAAGCTCTCTAAGGCGCTCTATGGACTTAAACAAGCCCCAAGAGCATGGTATGAATGCCTTAGAGATTTCTTAATTGCTAATGCTTTCAAGGTTGGGAAAGTCGATCCAACTCTTTTTACAAAGACTTGCGATGGTGATCTCTTTGTGTGCCAAATTTATGTCGATGACATAATATTTGGTTCTACTAATCAAAAGTCTTGTGAAGAGTTTAGCAGGGTGATGACGCAGAAATTCGAGATGTCGATGATGGGCGAGTTGAACTACTTCCTTGGGTTCCAAGTGAAGCAACTCAAGGACGGCACCTTCATCTCCCAAATGAAGTACACGCAAGATCTGCTAAAGCGGTTTGGGATGAAGGACGCCAAGCCCGCAAAGACTCCGATGGGAACCGACGGACACACCGATCTCAACAAAGGAGGTAAGTCCGTTGATCAAAAAGCATACCGGTCAATGATAGGGTCTTTACTTTATTTATGTGCTAGTAGACCGGATATTATGCTTAGCGTATGCATGTGTGCTAGATTTCAATCCGATCCTAAGGAGTGTCACTTGGTGGCGGTGAAGCGAATTCTTAGATATTTAGTCGCTACGCCTTGCTTCGGGATCTGGTATCCAAAGGGGTCTAACTTTGACTTGATTGGGTACTCAGATTCCGACTATGCTGGATGTAAGGTCGATAGGAAGAGTACATCGGGGACGTGCCAATTCTTAGGAAGGTCCCTGGTGTCATGGAACTCTAAGAAACAAATCTCCGTTGCCCTATCCACCGCTGAGGCCGAGTACGTTGCCGCAGGACAGTGTTGCGTGCAACTACTTTGGATGAGGCAAACCCTCAGGGACTTTGGTTACAATCTGAGCAAAGTCCCACTCCTATGTGATAATGAGAGTGCTATCCGAATAGCGGAAAATCCTGTTGAGCACAGCCGCACAAAGCACATTGACATCCGGCATCACTTTTTGAGAGACCACCAGCAAAAGGGAGATATCGAAGTGTTTTATGTTAGCACCGAGAACCAGCTAGCCGATATCTTTACCAAGCCTTTAGATGAGAAGACCTTTTGCAGGCTGCGTAGTGAGCTAAATGTCTTAGATTCGCGGAACTTGGATTGAATTGTAGCATACATGTGCTTATGCTTTTGATCATGTTCCTTTTTGCATTTTGTTGCTTATCATGGTGCTCAAGTTGTACAAACACTCCCTGGACCTCACAAGTCCGTCGCAAAGTGATGCACATGTTTAGGGGGAGATGTGTTACAACTTGACCCTTTGAGACTAACCATATGTTTGAGTTTGCTTGTTTTAGTCACAAAGGAGAATTGAAAGGGAAAAGGTGGACTTGGACCATGAAAGACTTCCACTGCACTCCGATGAGAGGGTAACTTATTCCAAGTCCATCTCATGAACTCTTATTGCCATTTGCTCTTAATTGAAGATTTTGGTGAGGCAATGGGGTTATTGGGCCAAAATTGATCCCGTTTTGGTGCTTGATGCCAAAGGGGGAGAAAATAAAGGCCAAAGCAATAAATGGATCAGCTACCACTTGAGAAATTTGAAAATAGTAGAGTAGAGCTTTTGGTTTGTCAAAACTCTTTTTGTTGTCTCTCTTATCAAAGTTGGCTTCTTTTGGGAGAAGTAGTAATTATGGGAAAAAGGGGGAGTTTTTGAAATCCTTGATCAATCTCTTTTGGAATGACTCTCTTTATGCTTCAACATGTGTGTTTAACTTAGAGATAGAGATTTGAGTTTGATTTGCAAAAACAAACCAAGTGGTGGCAAAGGATGATCCATATATGCCAAAATTGATTCAAAATAAATTTAAGTTTTATTTGAAGTGAGTTTGCACTTGTTCTAGTTGCTTTATGTTGTGTTGGCATAAATCACCAAAAAGGGGGAGATTGAAAGGGAAATGTGCCCTTGGGCCATTTCTAAGTATTTTGGTGATTAAGTGCCAACACATGTGCTCAATTGTGAATTTATGTACATGGATGAACAAGGTGCAAATCATGAAGTAAAGGTATGTTTCTAAGCCTTAGTACATTGGTTTTGTGTACTAATATATTTGTCTAAGTGTTAGAAACAGAAAGAAGAAGAAGAGAGAAGAGGAGAAAAGACTTGGCTATGTGCTGCCAAGACCCAGCTCGGTCTGGAGCACCGGACTGTCCGGTGTGCACCGGACAGTGTCCGGTGCGCCAGGCTGACTCGGCTCGAACTGGCCGCTCTCGGGAAATTGGCCGACGGCGTACGGCTAAAATTCACCGGACTGTCCGGTGAGCCAACGGTCGGCTGCGCAATCTGCGCGGGACACGTGGCGGAGCCAACGGTCGGAAGACGGCACCGGACTGTCCGGTGTGCACCGGACATGTCCGGTGCGCCAACGGCTCCAGATCTTCCAACGGTCGGCAACGGTCGGAAGCACCAGTTATGGAAACAAATCGGGCACCGGACAGTGTCCGGTGCCCCCGTCGACAGAAGGCAAGGATGGCCTTCCAGAATTGCTCTCAACGGCTCCTAGCTGCCTTGGGGCTATAAAAGGAGCCCCTAGGCGCATGGAGGAGATACACAAGCAACTCTTGAGCATTCTTGATCATCCACACTTAGTCTTTGCGCATTCGTTTGTGATTCTAAGAGATTCGAGCTCCGTTCTAGTGAGAACTTTAAGATAGTCTTGTGAGCTCGATTCTTGGCCGTGTGTGTGCGCATTTCGCTGTGGTTTTGTGTGTGTTGCTTCCCTCCCTTACTCTGTGCTTCTTGTGATCATATACTTGTAAGGGCAAGAGACTCCAATTTGTGGAGATTCCTTGCAAACGGGATAGTGAAAAGCAAAGCAAAACACCGTGGTATTCAAGTGGGTCTTTGAACCGCTTGAGAGGGGTTGATTGCAACCCTCGTCCGTTGGGACGCCACAACGTGGAGTAGGCAAGCGTTGGTCTTGGCCGAACCACGGGATAAACCACTGTGTCAACTCTGTGATCAATCTCTTGTGATATTGTGTTTTGTTGAGACTTCTCTTTTAGCCACTTGGCAATTATTGTGCTAACACATAACAAGTTTTTGTGGCTTAAGTTTTAAGTTTCACAGGATCACCTATTCACCCCCCCCCTCTAGGTGCTCTCAGGCCTGCTTTTTGACTTGGCCTTCAAGCTTCTCCTGAACAAGTGCTGCACTTACCGCTGAGTGCGAAGCTGCCACATATAATAACAAAGGAGCCCCTGGCGTTGGTGGAGTTAGTGTTGTTAGATCTATTAAATATTGCTTCAGCTCTTCGAAGGCTTTCTGCTGGACTGGTCCCCACTGAAAAACTTCGGCTGACTTCAGCACTTCGAAAAATGGCAAATTTCTCTCTGCAGATCTGGATATAAATCTGTTGAGAGATGCCAGTCTTCCTGTCAATCTTTGAGCCCCTTTCTTTGTACTTGGTGGTTCCATTCGAAGGATAGCTTCGATTTTGTTTGGATTAGCCTCAATTCCTTTTGTTGAAACTAGGCAACCAAGAAATTTCCCCTTCTTCACTCCGAAGACACATTTTTCTGGGTTTAGCTTTAAACCAGCCTGTCTAAAATTAGCGAAGGTCTCCTGCAGATCAGCAATGTGATTATCTTGCTTCGTGCTTTTTACAATGATATCATCAACATAAGTTAGCACATTCATGCCTATCTGCGAATGGAGAACCTTCGCTGTCATTCTGTTGAAGCTTCCTCTAGCATTCTTAAGCCCCTCGGGCATCCGAAGGTAACAATATGTTCCACTAGGGGTTATGAAGCTGGTCTTCGGTTCATCCTCCTTCTTCATCCAGATTTGATGATAGCCTGAATAACAATCCAGCAGACTCATAAGCTCTGAAGAAGCTGCTGCATCAACCAAGGAATCTATCCTTGGCAATGGAAACTCGTCCTTCGGACAGGCCTTATTGAGATCAGGTAAATCGATACACATTCTCCATTTACCATTGGCCTTCTTCACCATAACAGTGTTAGCCAACCATTCTGGGTATTTTACCTCTCTAATAACTCCAGCACTGAGGAGTCTTTTCACTTCATTCCGAGCACCTTCGGCCTTGTCATCAGACATCTTCCGAAGTCTCTGCTTTCTGGGTCTGAAAGATGGGTCAACATTGAGCGAGTGCTCAATAACATCCCTGTTAACTCCGCAAAGATCATTAGCTGACCAAGCAAAAACATCTTTATTGTTGAACAAAAACCGTATCAAGGTTTTCTCCTATTCTTCGGACAATTGACATCCCAATAGCACCTTCTGCTCTGCTATGTCCTCACATAAGAGCATGGGTTTCAGCTGATCAGCTGAAGCAGCTTTTTCCCTTCTGAACTTGTACTGCTCACAAGCTTTAGCTCCATCTATGTTATGGATCGCTTTTGAATCTGTCCAATTTCCTTCGGCCCTTCTGGCAGCTTCCTGACTTCCATGAATAGCAATGGGCCCTTGTTCGGAAGGTATCTTCATGCAAAGGTAAGCTGGATGAAGAATTGCTTCGAAGGCATTGAGAGTACCACGACCAATGATAGCATTGTAAGGATACTCCATATCAACAATGTCAAACACAATTTGCTCAGTCCTTGTATTGTTAACAAATCTGAAGGTTACTAGCATGGTGATCTTCCCAAGTGCTACAATTTGCCATCCTCCGAAGCCACAAAGAGGGTGCGTAGCATCATGGATCTTGTCTTTGGGCTCTTGCATTTGTCTGAAAGCTTTAGCAAATATGATATCAGCTGCGCTGCCTTTATCAACCAAAACATTATGGACCAGAAATCCTTTGATCACACAAGAGATAACCATAGCATCATTGTGTGGGTAATCCTTGAGTTGAAGATCCTCTTGGGAGAAGGTAATTGGAATGTGAGACCATCTTGACTTGATGAAGGGTCCTTGCACCCCGACGTGCTGTACCCTTCTCTGTGCTTCCTTCTTCTACTTCTTGTTGGCTGGCTCTGAGCATGAACCGCCAGTTATCGGGAGTACCAGCTT
This sequence comes from Zea luxurians, assembly GCA_029449295.1. Classification (NCBI taxonomy): domain Eukaryota; kingdom Viridiplantae; phylum Streptophyta; class Magnoliopsida; order Poales; family Poaceae; genus Zea; species Zea luxurians. The sequence continues at coordinate 95,857,411 of JAOPSE010000012.1, forward strand.
CGGGGCCGAAGCAGCTCTAGCTTGATCATTGAACGAAGCCATCAGTTCAAAAAAGTGGAAGTGTGTTGACCGGAGGTGGGCGCCAATGTTGGGGACTTGCTCTCAAATGCTATGAATTAAGAACAAGGCAACATAAAATGTTAAATATCGATGTCCTTCGTCCGCTGAAGCATTATTTCCCCAAGGATTTACTGAACTTCGGACGAAGGTTTCAATGATGGAATACAAAGGTATTACCTTCGTAATTAAACTCTTAAAAGTAATACGAGATAACGCAGGATATAAAGTATTAAAGATAAGTAAATTGAAAATAAATGACATCATTTATACATTTTGTAAATCTTAGATGTTTGAACATAATATTTGAATACATTTATACCTTTGCCTTGACAAATGACAATTTCCGAGTGATCTGATTGCAATTACCGGAATGTGTAAACAGTAAGGGAATACTGTTCACTATTTATAGGCACAGGACACAGCCTGTGAAGAATTACAATCATGCCCCTCATAAAAGTTTACAACAATGACTCAGACCCCTATGAGCTAAAAGGTCATTCCATCTTTAAGTCGGTTCGACCCTTCATCTTCGGATATGTTATAATACCAAAGCTTCATGAATGATGCCTTCGGCGTCACGTACAAGCAGCTTCAGCCGAAGCTGTTTCTTTCTGCAGGACCTTCGGCGACGAAGCGTGGTCCCAACAGATGCAATATGATGTATGATGTGATGCTATGCGAAATGATGTGATGATATGATGCAAAATGATAATGATGCCAAGGACACATACTCACACTCCCACACTGGAACACATAATCTATGCATTCCCTTAGGAACGACTGGAATCTCTTTGCCGTTTATTTTTCGGCTTCACCGTTTATTTTTCGGCTTCACCGTTTATTTTTTGTTGTAAGTTCTGCATCCCCTTAGGAACGTCTTTTGAACTTCTTTGCCTTCTATTTCGGCGGTATAAGTTCTGCATCCCCTTAGGAACGACTTTTGAACTTCTTCGCCTTATATTTCGATGGTATTTGGCTCTGCATTCCCTTTGGAATGACTTTTGAGCAGAAAACTTACACTGTGCTCCCTTAGGAAAGACTTTTTTGTAGCTTCGGCAAAACTTACGCTGCGCTCCCTTAGGAACGACTTTTTGTAGCTTCGGCAATTTTTAGCTCTGTATTCCCTTAGGAACGACTTTTGAGCTTCGACAATTTTTAGGTTTCGTAAGTCTGTGAAGAAGATATATTCCATCTCGATAGAAGCAAAAATTATTACAAGAACTTAAAACTAGATTTACATTATTTATTCCTTATTTAAAAACAAAATGACATAGAACATAAAAGTATTTCAGAGGGAGGATATCGCTCAATAAATGTGCTTTGATTCTGGCACAGTACTGTTGACTATACGAGCTTTGGATTCCTCCCTGAATTCGCGTTGATGTTGAGAGTGCTGGCGCCCTTCTGGCTGCTGGGTTCGGGAATGTGTAGGTTGCAGTGGTGGTGGTGGTGGAAGCTGAGGCCAAGAAGCCTGAGAATGGCTAGCCAAAGCAACAGAGGCTGCAGGATGATTGCCCACATATTCTGGTATGTAGGAAAAGTGGCACGAAGTAGTGTGTAAGACCTGCTTCGGCTGATTCTGCCGAGCTTCGGCTTCTGCGATCTCCTTTTGCTTCTGGATAGTGATTTGGCACATTCTTGTAGTATGGCCCTTGTCCTCACCATAGAATAGGCAATAGATTTTCCTAGGCTGATCCCCATATCTTCCTCCGAAGCCCCTGGCGCCTCTGCCCCTTGGAGCTAGTGGCCTAAAGGAGCTTTGCTGCTGCCCCGAAGACTGTGAGGTGCACTGTGGCCTCTGAAGCTGGCTTCCTTTGTCGTCATTCTGACTGGAGCTGTGGATTGATCTGACATGCCTAGGGTGGATTCTTCCTCTGAAGCCCCTAGTCATCTCAGAGAATCTATAAGCTTCCTCCGTTCTTTGGCAGAAGTCGTTGTCAGCCCGGATATACTCATCCATCTTCTGAAGCAGCTTCTCCAAAGTTTGTGGGAGCTTCCTGGCGAAGTATTGAGCCATAGGTCCTGGCCGAAGACCCTTGATCATGGCCTCAATGACAATTTCATTGGGCACTGTGGGTGCTTATGCCCTCAGCCGCAAGAACCTTCGGACATATGCCTGAAGGTATTCCTCATGGTCTTGCATGCACTGGAACAAAGCCTAAGCTATGACTGGCTTCGTTTGAAAGCCTTGGAAACTGGTAACCAGCATATCCTTGAGCTTCTGCCAAGACGTGATTGTCCCTGGTCGAAGAGAAGAATACCATGTCTGGGCTACATTCCGGACTGCCATGACGAAGGACTTTGCCACGATAGCTGCATTGCCTCCGTATGAGGATATTGTTGCCTCATAGCTCATCAAAAATTGCTTTGGGTTCGAGTGCCCATCATACATGGGTAGCTGGGGTGGCTTGTAGGATTGTGGCCATAGGATAACCTGCAATTCTACTGCCAAGGGAGAAGCATCATCAAAAGTAAAAGTATCATGACTAAAATCTGTAATACCCAAATAGTGAGAACAATAGAGGATACAAGAAATGAGGAATATAAAAGGGTCATTGGATCACTTGTGTTGTTATTCTCATCTTAGCATATTTCAAACCATGGAATTAACTCTAACTACCTATAAAAAAATACTAAGTAAAATAATGGTGCATCATGTTGGAGATTTTGTTTGCTTGTGCATTTAAATAATAACAACAATATATTAGTAGGAATACAATAATGAGTGGAGAATATGAATTTGCCACTAGATTGAAACTTGGGTTTGGAAAGAAATATTATAAAATACAAAATAAATTCATAAATAAATAGATTCCACCCTATTACGTTCAAGATGGATAATTAATTTGAGTGCAAATTATGCTACAAAATTTGAATTCAAATCCTAAATGTGGGAATGAAAAGAGAAAACAAAATAGGGAAATAAAAAGAAAAGGGAATTGGAAACCTGTGGTTGGGCCAAATGTCACTGCGCGGCCCATGTTGCTTTTTCTCTCGCTCGGCCCATTCTCCCGCTATCGCCCCGCGCGGCCTAAACCTTCCTTTCACTGACCAAGCGGTCCCACTTTCCAGCGAGCCGCTGCGCGCGCTGCGCGTCTCAGTTCGGCTACCGATGACTGAAGGGGCCCAGGTGGCGGCGCCTTAAACCGCGTGAGCACGATCCCGGGTGCGTGGGACCCACACGTCGGGCTCCCCTTCCTCACGCGGGCGGGTACAATAGAACCGCGCATGGCGGGATCTAGCTTGGACCCGACCTCGTCCGGGGATAAGACCCCTCCCTCGGGGTACCTGCGCCCTCTACTACTGCCATCATCACCACATTATTTCCATTGCCGTCCCGTCCTGCCATCGCCGTGAGCCGGGGGGTGGAAAATCACGCCGCCGCCATGGGATTCCCATCACCCGCCTCCGCTGGTGTGCCATTCACTCGCCCGCAAGCTTCGCAGTGCCGGGGGAAAGGTTTCCAAAGACCCGCCACCAAGGATTAGTCGCTAGGGTACCGGGAATTTGTCATCGGTGTTGCATCCGACCGCATGTCCGCTGCGCATCGTGACCAGGGCTCAACGTCGAATATTAGCAGGTAATCTTCGTCTTCCCCAATTCACTAGACCGTAATTGTCGAGTAGGTCTATCCGAGATGAAATTTGGGGTCTGTTTCGTTTGGCAATTGCTCGCCGGAGGGGGAAGACCACCACCATCCGTCGTGGCCGTGACAGCTCGGGCGTCGGGCGGAGACGAGGATTGGATAGCCATCAGATTAGGAGTTAACGGTCAGGATCTGGTCAACGTACCGGTTCGTTGGGGGCGGAATCTGAAACGTTAGCGCGGTATCGGACGGTGGTGGATTGATCGGGGTGAGATCGCCCCTCATCCGTGGATGTTAGATCCGACGGTCGAAAAGAGTTATACGTTATTTGCTGCGTAGACCTAATCTGGGTCGATGGGCAGAGATCGGACGGTCTGGATTCCCGGATACCCCTTCGTTGGCTTATTTGCTAAAGAGACCCTGACAAACACTGGAATCAACCCGCAGTCCTGGCGCTAGTCATTCTGAGTCTTAGGATTGTTTATGAAATAGACCCTGCGTTCCTTTGTTTTTATGCGCACGGTCCAAACAGAGAGTTAAGCAGAAAATCTAGTTAAGAATTGAATTTTTATAATCCAAGAACATGTTTAATCCATAGAAAATTCATATTAAATCCAAGTGAGTCCATTCCAATTTTTATAATTATATAATACTATTGTTTATCACATAGTACCTCTGTTTTAACATGAAAGTTACATTAAAATTAATAGCCTATTTAATCTTATACCAAACACATAAAACCTTAGGAAATTCATATCTCCTCCATTTTAAATCCGATTTGACTCGTTCAAGTTGCGCTAGTCTCGTACAAATATTTACTATGCAATAACAATATTTATTATATCATGTCTCATTATTTTATGATTAGATCTTTATTTAACCTATGTTGGTTAGTCTTGTTAATCTACTCACCATTATAATCTACTAAAATCTATACTACTCTATTAAGGCTACAAGGGTAGACTGCCTCCCTGCTGTTCTGCCATCCAACGATCTCAACCGTCCGTCCGTACCTCTATTTCGTCGTCCGTCGGATGCTGCCCAGCCCCGCGCGTACATCACTCTAGTCGTCACTCATCAGCCCTCCCATCCGTGCGAGCGAGCAACCACAGCCACCGTCGCCCTGCCTACCTCGACCCCACCGCCGAAAACGCCGCACGGCATGACCCGCCATCCCCGTCCTCATTCTCTCCTCACGCCGCAACAGCTCCCCCAATCCATCCCTCCTCCTCACGCCCCTCTCTCACCTAACCACCCAGCCACAATCCCCCAGCAACCGTAGCTCTGATCCCACCGCCGACGCCCTAGCCCTGATTTCGCCGTCGCCAACGGCGCACTGGCGCAGGTGTCAGCGCGGCCCGCCCCAAACGTCTCTCTAGCTGCAAATCCTGTGTGCGGAAAAGGGAGAGGAAGAACCTCCTGACGACGTTCGAGCAACTAGGGCCAGGAGATTGTTACTCGCCAAAAATGCGTCTCTTCCCCCACGGGATCGAAATATCCTGTTTGCCCGGTAAAGTGCAACGCCACGATGTCGATCTTCCGAACGAGTGATTATCTGTCATGAGTACTAATGTACACACACACACACTTGCAACCCTCTTGCAGATTCATCGGCTGTCGTCTCTGCCATTGGCGTGCACATACGCGTACAGTTGGGGTCGAGCAGCCAGATGCTGGACGAGGATTGCAAACATGGGGAAAGTTGTTGACAGTGTAACTGTGTTTATGAATAGGGAGTACTGAGTAGTGATGAATGTTGGTGCCTTTGCTTTCCGCCAGAGCCAAGATTGAATGAATGCATGATCTACCCACCCCTTTTTTAACTATAGTTTGTGTGGCAGGTTTGTGGTTTGGAAAATATTGATATCGTGAGATGTTCTTGTTGGTTATGAAAGCACACTGAGATACCCATGTTGCTTTTGTCGTTAAGCTTTCTTTTGATAACTGTTTAATTCTAATTTTGACTGCTGCAGAGAATTGTACATTGAATACCAAAAGGAGCGGGTTCACATGGTGGATGACGCGAGACTAGCGTTTGAACTAAGCACAGTTCTCTCTAAGGAGGTAACGGCTTAACACACTTCCTCAGTTGCCCATCTGGTGACATTGAGATATTAGATTGGTATGCCATACATGCAGATGTATGATCTAGATAAAAGCAACTTTTATATGGTGCAGCTGCAGTATGGTGATAAATAGACAGGGTCTTAAGCAGGTGCTGAAGATTGAGTGGCCTGAATGACTTATTACCAGCTGCTTTTCCCAATTACCTCAATTTTATTATTGAATACTGTGGTTGAGAAATGACCTTTTGAAATTATCTCATGAACAGGGGATTGAAGTCTGCATGGTACCTTCTGCTGATAGGGTAAGTTTACCAATGTTTACAATTTTTTTCCTTGTGAAAATTGATATCTACTCTCACTTCATATTGCTGTATTTTGTAGCCAGATGACGCCAAATTTGTTGTACCACTTCTGGAGTCTGACTTTGACTTTGCCAAACTGGTGCCCGGATGTCCTTGGAGATTACCTCAAAAGATCCATCTCCAGGTTAATCTCTAAAACCACTTGTTCCATGGGCGCAGACATGAGCATTTGATAATAGTAGCACTATTCATGATAAATTGTTGCCTTGTTAATAAATGTTATACCAGGAAACTATCATCTAGAAAAAATCTGGTTCAGTAGGAAAGCAATTGAAAGAAGCGCAAAGTATAAATAAATCTCTTTCTGCTTTGGCTAATGTTATTGGTGCTTTATCTTCTGATGGACAACATGTACCTTACTGGAACCATAAGTTAACAATGCTTACGAGTGATTATCTAATGTGGATTGTCTGCAAAAAAGGTACTATACTTTAATCAGCCGTTTATCTTTTCATTATTCCAATCTTTATTTTAATAGGTTGCATTTCCAGTTTTTTTCAGTTCTAATTACAAGATGATCATGATGCATATGTTCCTCTGTTTTTTACAGACTCCAACGATGTAGAGCATGTGGCTAAATAATATAACATAAATCACACCTAACTAAATCACCAAGGATACTTGTTTGTGTTAGCAGATAGATGGAAACCCATATAGTCTCTGTAACCTAACTGAATGGGTTTGCATACGTTTGTTTTTTTACTTTTTTTGGGTTGCCAGGCTCACTAAAACTGTTAAGTGGGTGCCTAATTGTTGTGGTGACCAATAAGTGAAACTAAGCTTAAACACATAACACGAGCTGTATATTATAGATAGAACAGTGCAACAGTTTGTGAGAAAGCGAGTTAGATGTATGCTATTAAAATATTCAGAACATGTACACTTTTGTGCTCCTTCCAAACTTAATTTTAATTGGTTGAATTTCCATTTTTTATTCAGTTCTAATTACTGATTGCGTTACCAGCCAACCTTTGCTTGCATCAATAGCAACACAGTTGACCCATGAGCTTTCAAATGTCACGCTCTTTACTGGATGTATAACCTGAGTGCAACGCACGGTCATACACCTATACAATATGAAGTGATTAACATAGTATTGTTCTTCCTTGTTGTTTTCAGTTTGACGCAATCCATGGATTCAGTACCAATAAAACCATTGGAGTACCTGGGTTCTATCAGTAACGTGTGAATATGGAAATTCACAACGATTATATGGTGAACTCATGTTTCTTTTTCTAATGCAAGGAAAACTGTAAAGTCTTCATTTTTCACTTTCTTGTTAGTATTTACGAACAGACAACCATTACAAACGAATATAAAAATGTATTGTTGTGTTCTACAAATGCTTACCGACAGTTTGAACAATGAAGGTCAATGTGTTTTGTATTATTCTTTGAAATTGTTTCTGTTTTTGATTAGTTAATGTCTATAATACTTTGATGGTTATGTCTTCATCCATATTAATTTGTTTGATATTATCGAATACGAATGAATTAGTACTATTTCTAATAAGACTCGATTATCTAATGCGTGTTTATTAATACTTTTAAGCTACGACTCCTTTGACATCCAGGTTGGTGCCTCCGCGCTGGGGTTGTCGGTGACCATCACCTCGCTCAAGAAAGCCACCTTCTAAGCTTTGATTGATCTCCCGTCAAAGTCGCCGGAGGCTGGCACGTGCACTTTTTTTCACCGTAGAATATACTACATCGTACTTGTCTGCCCCCATCCCTCTCAATATTTTTCTAGCGCTTTGATGTGATCATCAGGTATAACAAATGCATTGTTGGGACCATGCTTCGTCGCCGAAGGTCCTGCAGAAAGAAACAGCTGCGACTAAAGCTGCTCGTACGTGACGACGAAGGTATCGTTCATGAAGCTTCGGGGTTATAACATATCCGAAGATGAAGGGTCGAACCGACTTAAAGATAGAATGACCTTTTAGCCTGTAGGGGTATGAGTCATTATTGTAAACTTTTATGAAGGGCATGATTGTAATTCCTCACAGGCTGTGTCCTGTGCCTATAAATAGTGAACAGTATTCCTTTACTGTTCACGCATTCCTGTAATTGCAAGAGCATCACTCGGAAATTATTGCTTGTCAAGGCGAAGGTATAAGCATACCTTAAACATTGTATTTAAACATCTTAGATTCAGATAATAAATATGTGAATGGTGTCATTTATCTTCAACATATTTATCTTTAATATTCTACATTTCACATCGTTTTATATTATTTTTATTACCTTCGTAATGTTATGTTTGTGACCTTCGTCCGAAGTTCATTGAACCCTTGAGGAGATAATGCTTCGGCGGACGAAGGGTATTTAGTATTTAACATTTTTGTGTTGCCTTGTTCTTGATTCCTAGCATTTGAGAACAAGTCCCCAACATTGGCGCCCACCTCCGGTCAACTCACTTCCACCTTTTTTTGAGCTAATGGCTTCGTTCAACAATCAAGCTGGAGCTGCTTCGGCTCCGAAGCTGGTACTCCCCATAACAGGCGGTTCATGCTCAGAGCCAACTAAAAAGAAGCAGAAGAAGGAGGCACAAAGAAGGGTACAACATGTCGGGGTGCAAGGACCCTTCATCAAGTCAAGATGGTCTCACATTCCAATTACCTTCTCTCAAGAAGATCTTCAACTCAAGGACTACCCACACAATGATGCTATGGTTATCTCTTGTGTGATCAAAGGATTTCTGGTCCATAATGTTTTGGTTGATACAGGCAGTGCTACATATATCATATTTGCTAAGGCTTTTAGACAAATGCAAGAGCCCGAAGACAAGATCCATGATGCCATGCACCCTCTTTGTGGCTTCGGAGGGCGGCAAATTGTAGCACTTGGGAAGATTACCATGCCGGTAACCTTCGGATTTGTCAACAACACAAGGACTGAGCAAATTGTGTTTGACATTGTTGACATGGAGTATCCTTACAATGCTATCATTGGTCGTGGTACTCTCAATGCCTTCGAAGCAATTCTTCATCCAGCTTACCTTTGCATGAAGATACCTTCGGACCAAGGGCCCATTGCTATTCATGGAAGTCAGGAAGCTGCCAGAAGGGCCGAAGGAAATTGTACAGATTCAAAAGCAATCCATAACATAGATGGAGCTAAAGCTTGTGAGCAGTACAAGTTCAGAAGGGAAAAAGTTGCTTCGGCTGATCAGCCGAAGCCCATGCTCTTATGTGAGGATGTAGCAGAGCAGAAGGTACTACTGGGATCTCAATTGTCCGAAGAACAGGAGAAAACCTTGATAAGGTTTTTGTTCAACAATAAAGATGTCTTTGCTTGGTCAGCTAATGATCTTTGCGGAGTTAATAGGGATGTTATTGAACACCCCCTTAATGTTGATCCATCATTCAGACCCAGGAAGCAGAGACTTCGGAAGATGTCTGATGATAAGGCTGAAGGTGCTCGGAATGAAGTGAAAAGACTCCTCAGTGCCGGAGTTATCAGAGAGGTAAAGTACCCAGAATGGCTGGCTAACACTATTATGGTAAAGAAGGCCAATGGTAAATGGAGGATGTGTATCAACTTTACTGACCTCAATAAGGCTTGTCCAAAGGATGAGTTTCCATTGCCGAGGATAGATTCCTTAGTTGATGCAGCAGCTTCAACAGAGCTCATGAGTCTGTTGGATTGTTATTCAGGCTATCATCAAATCTAGATGAAGAAGGAGGATGAGCCGAAGACAAGCTTCATAACCCCTAGTGGAACATATTGTTACCTTCGGATGCCTGAAGGGCTTAAAAATGCTGGAGGAAGCTTCAGCAGAATGACAGCGAAGGTTCTCCATTCTCAGATAGGCAGGAATGTGCTAACTTATGTTGATGATATCATTGTGAAAAGCACGAAGCAAGATAATCACATTGCTGATCTGCAGGAGACCTTCGCTAATTTCAGACAGGCTGGTTTAAAGCTAAATCCAGAAAAATGTGTCTTCGGAGTGAAGAAGGGGAAATTTCTTGGTTGCCTAGTTTCAACAAAAGGAATTGAGGCTAATCTAAGCAAAATCGAAGCTATCCTTCGAATGGAACCACCAAGTACAAAGAAGGGGGCTCAAAGATTGACAGGAAGACTGGCATTTCTCAACAGATTCATATCTAGATCAGCAGAGAGAAATTTGCCATTTTTCGAAGTGCTGAAGTCAGCCGAAGTTTTTCAATGGGGACCAGTCCAGCAGAAAGCCTTCGAAGAGCTGAAGCAATATTTGATAGATCTAACAACATTAACTCCACCAACACCAGGGGCTCCTTTGTTATTATATGTGGCAGCTTCGCACTCAGCGGTAAGTGCAGCACTTGTTCAGGAGAAGCTTGAAGGCCAAGTCAAAAAGCAGGCCTCAATATACTTTGTATCCGAAGTCCTCAGCTTATCAAAGAAAAATTATACAGAATTGGAGAAGGTACTGTGTATGCTGTTTTGATGGCCTCCAGTAAGCTTCGGCATTATTTTCAAGCTTATAATATAATTGTTCCTTCTTCACAACCATTTAAGTATATTATGAGAAACCGAGAAGCTACTGGAAGGATTGGAAAATGGGCTGCAGAGCTCAATGAATTTTGTATTGATTATGTGCATAGATCTTCGATCCAGTCCCAAGCGTTGGCAGACTTCATTGCCGACTGGACGCCAGGGGCTCAGGAGGAAGAAACGAATAAAGATGCCGAAGCATGGACAGTGTTTTGTGATGGGTCTTGGGGAACCTTCGAAGCAGGAGCAGCTGCTGTGTTGGTTTCACCTTCCAAAGTCAAAACTTGTTATGCGGCAAGACTTGATTTCAGTTGCACAAACAATATTGCTGAGTATGAAGCTTTGCTCTTGGGTCTTCGAAAGTTAAAGGCAATGGGAATCAGAAGGGACATTCTTAAAACTGATTCCCAAGTTATTTCTGGTCATATTGACAAGAGCTATAAGGCAAGAGATTCGAAGCTTGAAAAATATTTAGATACAGTCCGAAGGGTTGAGGCTTCCTTTGAAGGATTCTCTGTTAAAAACATTCCTCGTGGAGAAAATGAATATGCTGATCTATTAGCCAAGTCAGCAGCACAGGGGCTGCCTTTACCTTCGGAAGTATTTTTCGAAACAATAAAAGCACCTTCGGTCGAGCTTCTTGAAAGAGCGGTCCTCAATATATCCCCTGTCTATAGTGAAGATTGGAGAACTGAAATCATCTCTTTTCTTCAGGGTAATTTTCTTTCAGATGACGAAGCTTATAATAGGAGGATAGAAGCAAGAGCTCGACCATATGTCATTATAGAAGGGGAGTTATACAAGCGTGGGGTCTGTTCCCCGTTGCTCAAGTGTTTATCCAGAGCTGAAGGCATAGAATTGATGAAGGAAATACATGCAGGCCTATGTGGATCTCATATTGGATCTAGTCCTTTGTTGGGAAAAGTTTTTCGCCAAGGATTTTATTGGCCAAAGGCAGCTTCAGATGCAGCGGAACTAGTGCAAAAGTGCGAAGGTTGTCAGAAATGTGCAAGAGATCAAAAACAACCTTCGTCTCTAACTCAGTTAATACAACCCACTTGGCCGTTGCAAAGGTGGGGCCTTGATTTGTTAGGTCCGCTACCACCAGCACAAGGAAATTTAAGATATGTTGTAGTGGCAGTGGAATATTTTTCTAAATGGATTGAGGCAAAGCCTTTAGCCACAATAACTTCGGTCACTGTCCAAAAGTTTTTCTGGCAAAACATTATTTGTCGCTTCGGAGTGCCGAAGGCCATTACTGTGGACAATGGAACACAGTTTGACTCCGAAGCTTTTAAAGAGTTTTGTGACCAAATTGGCATGAAGATCCATTTTGCGTCAGTTCGACATCCAGAATCAAATGGACTAGTCAAAAGAGCTAATGGGATCATAATGACAGGAATAATGAAGTCAATCTTCAATCAGCCCAGGGGGAAGTGGCCAGAAGAATTAACCTAAGTGGTGTGGAGCCATAACACAACGGCGTCAAGATCAACAGGCTTTACGCCATTCAAACTATTGTTTGGTGACGAAGCAATAACCCCGGAAGAAGCCAAAGCAGGATCAATAAGAACAATAGCTTCGGCAAAAGGCGAAGATGAAGCTGACTGCTCTGTGGAAAAAGATGCTATAGAAGGGATCAGGCTTCAGGCTGTGGAAAACATCAATAAATACCAAGCCGAAACAATAAAATGGCGTGATAGAAAGGTTCGGTTGAAGAACATTAAGCCAGGACATTTGGTGCTTCGAAGAGTGGCCAACCTAGACACAGTAGGCAAACTACAGCTGAAGTGGGAAGGCCCTTTTTTGGTAGTATCTTCGTCAAGACCCTGTTCCTACAGATTAAAGGATATGGACGACAAAGACATCCCTAGATCGTGGAATGCGGATGAGCTTCGGCGATATTATGTTTAGTTTGATGTAATTTTTTCTATTCTTTTTTGTGGCACCCTTTTCCTTTCCAAAGGGGGAGAAAGGTTTTTAATGGGGCCACAACATGTAATTTTCCTTATTTCAATTCTATAAAAATGATATCCCCCAAAAATGTAAATGTAAATGCAAAGGAAAAAGAAAAGAATTCAGAGAGAAGCTCAAAAGTCATTCCTAAGGGAATGCAGAGCTTATAGCGAAAAGTCAACGCTGATTCCGCCGAAAGTAGAAGGCGAAGAAGCTCCTAAGGGACGTTTACAGCGAAAAGTCAACACTAATTCCGCTGAAAGTAAAAGGCGAAGAAGCTCCTAAGGGAGGCTTACAACGAAAAGTCAACGCTGATACACCGAAAAATAAACGGTGAAGCCGAAAAGTAAACGGCAAAAAGATTGAATCATTCCCAAGGGGATGAAAGGCTATAATTATGGTGTTTGAATATGTGTTCCGCTATTCATTTGCATGATTAATTACATCATGTCATTTGCATTCATAAACATTCATTTAGACATATAGAATCATCATCATACCACACATAAAAGACAGATGCTTCGGCAATCAGGAAAAATTTTGTAGAAAAGAGGAAGTTTTCATGCTTCGTTGTGTACGAAAAGAAGGGAAGGTGTTTTTCACCTTCAGCTCAAAAGGAGAAGTTTCATCCACAGCAAAGCAGAATGCACTCGGATAAAGGAGACAGAATATATTACAAGGTATGTACAAATTTACATAAGTTTTTTCCATAATGATATTACAAAGGTCCCTTCAGGATTTTTTATAGGAAAGTCTATTCTAGCAACTATCAAGCTTCAGCTTCGTCATACTTCAGCTTCGTCGTCCTGCACATATTAAGGAGCAGAATAAGAAAGGTGCAAATTTCAAGGAGAAGGTAAAAGTAACAAATATAAGTTTTTTACCGGCTTAAGGTGACTTTGAGCTTCGTCACCAGCCATCCTTCGCCCGCCATTTACCCAAATCTGGGTCATAAATCTATTCCCGATGCTTCGGGCTAGGCTCGGGATATCAATCAGGTCTGCTGCTGACAAGCTAAAGTTTGGTCTATTCACAATCTTCCCATGAGTGCAACCGGCCTTCAGAAAAGCGACAGCTGTGCCTCGAGAAGCTACCAGGGCGCAGAAATCAGCATGCCCCCCAATAACTTCGTCAAGAGCATCAACCTTGCCTTCAATATGTTCCAAGGTGCAGGGCAGGTTTTCGGCTGAAGGTGAAAACTTTTCAGAGCTAGCTCTGATAGAGTGAAATACGTCCTTCAGCCGTTGCACGCATCGGCTGCCGAAATTTAGACATCTCTCTTGGAGATCTTTCAATGATTCTTGCAAATTTGAATTTCTCTCGACCTCAGCCTTGAGACTTGCTTCAAGCTTCTCTTTTTCTTGCTCATATTTTTCCGAATTTTTGAGTAGTTTATTCTTTAAACTGTCATTTTCGGCTTGGACTTCGGCCAAGGAGCCTTCCATAGACTGAGTAATAAAGTCTTTCTTTTCTAAAGCACCTTCGTGTTCTTTAGCCATAATTTCAAGATCTTGAATGGCGAAGTCTTTCTTCTTCAGAACAGCTTCGTAGTTTTCAACTTTTTCTTCCAAATCTTTGATGATAGCTTTGTTCTTCTCCTCTTCAAGATCTTGTTGCATTTTCAGCACTTTACTTAATAACATACTCTGCCAAAACAACCTTCGTCAGAAGAAGACATAAAAAATAACAATAATAAAATAATAATATTTTTACCTTAAAATTAGTGTAGAGCAGGCTGCCAGCGACATGATGTCGCTGGTACCTACAGAGGTCTGCTTCTATCTTCGGCAAGCCAACGCTTTTGAAGAGGGTTCTAACAATTTTGGCCTCGGTGCGGTTCCGAAGGCATCTTAGCTTCCCTTCGTTGACCCCACCAAATAGCATAGCCCCTGATTTATATCCGCAAGATATGGCATATTTTTTCAACTCTTATTTTTCGGCGTCTGTTAACTCCTGTCCAAGCAAATCTTGAAAGTTAAAATCTCCTTCTTCCGAAATTTCATCAATCTGCTTTTTCCCCTTTTTAGTTGCCGTATTCACCGCAGCCATAACAGCTTCTTCTTCAGCCATTTTCAGGAGTATATTATCAATAACCTCAAGTGTGGTTTCCAGGTTCGACTCTTCGGTAGCCCCGGTAGCTTCGGCTTCGGCTCCAGTAGCTTCGGCTTCGGCCCCGGTAGCTTCGGCTTCGCCGATTTCAGCTTCAGTGGTCTCCACTCCGGTAGCTTCGGCTGCGGTGTCTTCAGCTTCAGCAGTCTCGGCAAGGGCAATTTTTGACACCGTCGCCGGCGGCGGTGTCTGATGGATCACATCTGTCACTTGAATGATTCTCCGTTTTTTCGGCTTCGCAGGACTTTCTGCTGCCGAAGTTTTTTTGTCCTTCTGAAAAAACTTTGTCAGTTCCGGTGCCAGCGGACTTAGCTTAACAGGCAAAGATTCAGTCATTACCTTCAAAATTTCTTCTACTTCGGCAGCAGAAGGTGTCACTGACGTTTCCTCATCTCGGACCAATATCTCTGGTTCTGGAGACGCAGGCTTTGGAGATGCAGCTTTCCTCTTTCTTGAAACAGCTACTTTCGGTTCAAGCTTTTCTTTCTTCTTTTTTGATTGATCTTCGTCATCTTTAATTAAAGTGCTAGCCACTCGTTTCTTTTCTGCCCTTCGGCACCCTTGTCTAATCGCTCGTAGTCAGGGTATTCAAAGCCTATAGCATCAAGCACTCTGTTTAGCCTTCGTTTCGGCCGGGTGCCGAAGGCTGATGTCATCAATTGATCTTCTTTTTTAGAATAATTCCCAAGAATTTTAGTACTCATTACTTCAATTGTTTCGAGCCATTCTTGGCAGGGTTCTTTAAAATATTTCTTGAACTTGTAGTGGTAGGGCAGGCGGACAAGTTCCCCCTCTTTCTTCTCTTTTTTGAGCTTCGGCATAACCCATTCCTTCATAGTTGGAAATATTTTGAACGACAGAAATTCCTGCACAAGATCTCTAGTGCCAATGTGCTCAGCAATAGTCCTGAATTCAGCCAACGCAATTTGAGTTGGACCTTCTGGTGACATATTGCAGTGGGGTCTGGTCTCTCCGAAGATCAGTTCAAGCGGGCTTTGTACTAGCTTCTCTTTGTCATCGTCAACTTTGACGTAGAACCATTCTGATTTCTAGCCTGCCGACCACTTGCTTCGGTAGCTGATCACAGGAAATTTTGTAGTCTTCCGATAGGCAAAATTATAACAACCAAAATTTCCATGTAACCCATCTTTTCTAGCCTTAGTTTGATAATGTAGCTCGTGTACCCGGCAGAAACCTTCAGCAAATGGCTCCACCCCTGGCTTCGGAGAGCCCAAATATAAACACTAAGTCTCACAATAGCATTAGGAGTTAGTTGATGAAAATAGATACCAAACTTCTTTAGCACATCGGCAATCATTCTATTCAAAGGAAATCTCAAACCAGCTTTGAGGAAACTCTTGAAAATCACTATTTCATCTTTCTGTGGCTTCGGGATAGTTTCTTCTCCACCGAAGCGAACCACCTTCTTCTCATCATCGCTAAAGTAGCCCGATTTTACCATCTTCGGGAAATCAGCCTTCGAGATAGTCGACTTTCCGAAGTCCAGGTGGCTAGCCTTGCTTGGTATTGCGATGTTGTGGTCATCTTCAGAATCAGTCTCTTCAATATCTGCTTGTTCTGCTTCGGCAGCAGGGGTGTTCTCCGATGTCATCAACCCACTTCGCCTCATTGCTTCCGAAATAGGGACAATTTCCGCAGCTTCGGCTTCGTCTCCTTTGCGCTCAGCCCTAGCAGTAGAGCGCACTCTGGCCATTTGATTTTGAATATCTTGGAAATTGCTCAGAAATTAATAATCTTTTTCCCGAAGCCCTTCTTCTGACGAAGCAGACGCTAGACTAGAGCTTTGTTCGAATGCGAAAATCAAGCTTCGGCTATGGTTAAAAATTTTGGCAGCAAAACAGTGCAATAGCAATGAATGCTGTGGTAACTTCACACCTACCCGTCTGTTTATATAGTATTGCAGGAAAGAAGGTGAATCGTCAGGATTTTTACACCAAGCAAACAGTTGCTCGAACCCGCTGAACAGTGGGCCGCAAAAACCAGAATAGTGAACCCGCATGGTGGAATCGCTACGCGCTCGAAAACCGTATCGTTTCTCGACAACGAGCTCAGGGAAGGTGTTTTTCGGACCTTCGGCTTCCTGAAGCCTAGGAGACTTTTTTCACGGATCAAGCTCGTTACGAAAAACGATCTAACACCGCGAAGGGGCTACTGTTGGGACCATGCTTCGTCGCTGAAGGTCCTGCAGAAAGAAACAGCTGCGGCTGAAGCTGCTCGTACGTGACGACAAAGGTATCGTTCATGAAGCTTCGGGGTTATAACATATCCGAAGATGAAGGGTCGAACCGACTTAAAGATAGAATGACCTTTTAGTCTGTAGGGGTATGAGTCATTATTGTAAACTTTTATGAAGGGCATGATTGTAATTCCTCACAGGCTGTGTCCTGTGCCTATAAATAATGAACAGTATTCCTTTACTGTTCACGCATTCCTGTAATTGCAAGAGCATCACTCAGAAATTATTGCTTGTCAAGGCGAAGGTATAAGCATACCTTAAACATTGTATTTAAACATCTTAGATTCAGATAATAAATATGTGAATGGTGTCATTTATCTTCAACATATTTATCTTTAATATTCTACATTTCACATCGTTTTATATTATTTTTATTACCTTCGTAATGTTATGTTTGTGACCTTCGTCCGAAGTTCATTGAACCCTTGAGGAGATAATGCTTCGACGGACGAAGGGTATTTAGTATTTAACATTTTTGTGTTGCCTTGTTCTTGATTCCTAGCATTTGAGAACAAGTCCCCAACATGCATATTCTTAGTAAAACGATAGACCATTTTTTCGAGGGACCTTCGGTGTCTGGAGATTCGATGTCAGAAAAATTGGTAGCGAACTGAGGGATACATGCACATACTGCTCATGATGAATAGGCACTGTTGTGTTATTCCTAATCCTTATAATTGGAGATGGGGTTGAGAAAAATTATGAAGGTTTTTAACGGATTTAAACCTATCAATCTCCTTTAATTTATATAGATTATATGAATTGGGTTGAAAACGATGAGGCCCTAAAATGGATCTCATCCGCTGCTATAAATCAGGCCGTTGGGCTTGCAAATTATTGGGAGCAGATTAACGCCAAACCTACCAACACTTGATTCTCTTGTGGTCCATGGGTGGATGTGATTAGTTGTTGCATTATTATTGCTTTATAAACCTTCTATGATTCTTTATAGCATTTGCATTGGCAACCAAAGTTGGTTTCATGTCGCATGTCATTTATTCTAGTTTTCTGATGGGTCTCCATCTTGATATATTTGTGACAGACTGAAATGTTCTATGACATTTACAGAGAAGATGGTTTTGGTAGTCTTCAGGGTAAGTTGCATGCATTTGTGATTTTCTTGCCAATTCAAGCTTTGGATAACATGAATCTCACTCGAACAATTGGAGAATTCTTATAGGATCTCACTATCCTATGGATGACCAAGAGCCTGATGGACGACATCCATGGGTGGGGAGTTCTCTTCGATGGCAGAGTTGGTGACAGAACCATCACTGTAAGTGCACAAGATCCACACCCTCTTAACCACTCTGCAGTGAAGATTTTCTACATGGGCTCACCTGATAGCAACCTGCAATAGTTCTGTTTATTTGATATTTTAGTGTACCTTTTACTTGCAACTCAATTAATCATGCTCTACTGGATTAAGAGTTTTAAACTGGTCATTGCAAATATCATATGATTTTGTAGATTGGTTCATCTATGATCTTTCTCATCTCCTTCGAATTTGTTCTGTTTATACATCATGTAGGGGAAAACTGGAAGCCATTTGAATCGAATACGATTCCACCACCTCTAACTCTGGGTGATTAACCCACTTGAATTGGACTTCACAAAAGCAATTGTTATCAGAAACCAGGTATTCCAATTCCGCCTGTCAATGCATGGTATGAATTAAGGGCCTTGGCTAGAAAATGGGAACATATAAATTTTTACGTGCTAGATAGTTGTGGGAGTGTCAGAATCTCATTCTTTCTAAGAACACCATGGAAGGTATGAAATTTGGCAATTTGTTCTATAGTCCAGGTTGGTAGGCTTGATAGTTTAACTATATGTTTGCAGGTCACCGATATTGTATTTAATGAATTTGCTTGACATCCCAAGGTCTATATTTGGAATGGTGAAGGTACAATCTGAAGACTAGCATTAAGTTGTTCAGTAATTATGCTTTTTGCTCAACTTGTTGAACTAGCAACTATTTTTACTTCTACAGAACCTAAACCTAACAAGGGACATCTTGCATGGGCTGATGCTTTTGTCATAACAGCAGACTCGATAAGTATGTTAAGTGAAGCATGCAACACATGGTAAGCTATTGTCTTATTGGACTGATGACTTGCACGTTGCAACCTTTTTATGAAGTTTCAAGAGTGTGAATAGCTTCAAACTGTTTTGGCGCACTAGCAGTAGCATTAGTTGCTTTTGAGTTCTAACCAAACAGGACGAACAGAGTAAATGTTTCCACAAATTTCACTGAACATGATTTCTGTATAGGCATCAATTCACGTAAATTGCATATCATGTCTGGTGTTTTCTTGGGGACAATGTAATTTTTAGCTGACCAATATAATGAATGCATAGTACCAAAATTTGAAAAGTATAGTAATGTTCCTTTCTTTTGTTAAATAATAGTTAGTAAGGATTCCTGGCTGGGATGCAACCCTTTTTTGTTGGGGACTGGCATTGAGGTTGTGGGTTTTTTTACTTTCACTTGCATAGCTATCGGCTGGTTTATTTTTGGTGCTCCAGGTGTTTGATGTAATCACTCTGTAGGTGTGCACATTCAGCTTGATACTGAAGAACGTCGCGTCGCTGTTCATGAATAAGGATTCCCTCAAGGTTGAAGCTGATACTAGGCTTGGGGAGCTCATAAAGTATGTTTATAGCTAGCTAGCATCATGTGAGACTCACAGAAATATAGAATTCCCTCAGCCTGTGACTTCTCCATCTGTTTCGTTTCTCCATGCGATGACATACTAGGTCTGTAAGCGGGGCCGCGCATGGCGGGTGTCAGGTGAGCAGCAAGGGGCAGAAGTGCCGGCTATGTGGACGAGCAGCGTGGGCGAGAGGCGAGGTACAAGCAGCAGCAGTGCGGGCATGCAAAGAGCCAGGGAGGCAGCAGCCATGCGAGGTGTGCTGTGTGCGGTAACGGCATCAATTTGCTTCCTTCTTTACTCTGCTTGATTTGGGATTTCTTCTACTTGCTTCATTTATTCTTTAGTTTATTTGATTTGGGGAAAGCAATCCGAACTTCAGTGAAAAACCGAACACCACACCAAAAAAGTCGACACTGAATCAATGTGTGCTTTCTCTAAATTCTATCAGTAGCCATGTAATATAGTTGTTACATGCCATGAACTTACACCTGCAATTTTTGTGCTGCAAAAAACCTAGAGAAGAGGCCCGTAATTTACACTTGTCAGAATTTCTATACTTCTCTCTATGCTGGATCCAGATGTTCATGTTAGATATGTTGGTCGTACTTTTGATACGGTAAGCAAGATTGCTCCACTAGATGACTGTACCGCCAACTCACCTGTGACTGACATGAGTTTGTTGAGTGTAACCCTAGAACTTATGATTATGATAAGCTGTCACCCACATTTAGCAGTATGTTCAAGAAGATAAAAAAGAGCCAGCAAACAAACACTCCTAAACTTCATATTTCTGATGTAACTCCTTATTGTGTTTTAGTTGTGTCTATATATGAGAAATAAATTAGGGAACAAAGGTTTTTATTGTGTTTTAACCGTGTCTACATCTGAGAAATAAATTAGGGAAGAAAGTTTTTTATTGTGTTTTAACCGTGTCTACATCTGAGAAATAAATTAGGGAAGAAAGTTTTTTTCATTGACGATGGTATATATTCTGATAAACTGGGCATGGTTAATACAATTGTAGAGCGCATTTCTCCAGAACAGATCAGATGCAAGAAGATATTGAAATGAAATTGATGGCTACCAGAATTCACAGGTTAAGTACCGATCATTTTCTTTTACATGTTTGTTTGAGCCAACAACTCATGTATTATGTTATCAGTCATGAATTACTGGTATTGAAAGGACCATAAATTCAATGGACTATGTTTGCTTCATACATTTCGCAGGGCATCCATTACCAAGGGATGGAGCTCAAGGACACGCCTGCACCGCTAGAGAAGTTTTTTGCAATTGTGAGTACTATTGTCAAATGTTTCTTGTTGTGCAAAAATGGAATTGAACCAACATAGGATTCTATTGTGTTAACAGGCGAAGGGAAAGTACTAATGTTGAGGACAGGTTTCTTGCTCATATCTTTGGAATGGACACTCTGGCCCGTGGCCTCCACAACGTTGTCAAGCTGATTGAGGTAACTGAAAAAACATTAAGACCCACTAAACTTTTCCCATGCAAAGGTTTTTAAACTGGGAGTGTTGTTCTGTGATGTTGGGATGGTTCCCTAGATGATCTTTTCCGCAAAGCGGTACCAGAGTTTTGATAGTGAGATTGGTGCCTTGATCGAGGTACGTCACTTTCAAGTTTAGAGTTTGATTTCTTGATTGCGAAGAATTGGATTCGAATTTGTGTATGTGGTAACATTACTTTATGGCTCTAAATAGGATGGGAAAGGAGACTTTGAGATGCTAAAAAAGAAGGTTCTAGAGTGCAGTGCACTGTTCCATCCGACAAGCAGGTAAATGTGTTGACAGTCTAGGCGTCCTCTCTATTTCTAAAGGTTACTGATTGGGTATATATATCATGATGTGCTTTCCTGATGCAGGAACTAGCAAAGATTCTGTTTTAGTATGCACTACAGATGGTGTGATGTCCATAGCTCCAGGAATAAGCACAAGCATGCGCTCTCCGAACACGCATTTGTTCTCCTCACCACGGGTTAGTACGAGCGTGGGACTGAGATAATCCAGATGTAACATATCAGAATTTTTCAGAATTGTTACCTCATTTGTTTTGAGTGGAATCAAACTGAAGTTAGTTAAAGCTTATCATGCATTTCATCTTTGATGTGCACGATCGTGTTTGGTACTTGATATTATTTCATAGTGTGGCAACGATGCTGCTGCTCAGTAGCACAACGGAACACTTGGCATGTATGAGTTCTTCCCATTACATGTTTTGTTTCGTACTTCTAAAAGTATATATTGTAGCATTTTTCTTATGCCAACTATGCCTCAAGATGATAATTAGTAGCATGCTATGCAAATTATTGTACGATTTATTTTTATGTGTTGCTTGTATTCATGTAATGCACTAACATTTCATCAAATAATTTGTGCGCCTCTGCCTCTCCCTCCCTCCCCCGCCACATCGCGGAGCTCCGTCTTTGTTGGTCGCTGCGCAATCCCTTCGTCGGCACCCACGCGTACCTTATCGACTGCACGCCGCCGTCACCAAGGCCCTTGTGACCATGCGCCGCCACTCCATTGTCGTCCTATGGAGATTATTCCCTCCTTGAAACTGCCCCCTCGCCCTCAACCTCACACGCCTTGCAGACGGGTGGCCTCACGCCGTGAGGTCGGTGCACTCGACTGTAGCCCGAGTTTCGCTTCGACACCATCTCGAATGACTCACGGACGTCGTGCTCGGTTTCATAACAGTATAATACACATAAGTACATAAGTTATCGTGATATTATATGTCTCCGTTGCAACGCACGGGCGCTCACCTAGTATGATCTAAGGTCAATTTATAATGTAGATTAAAGTGTAGATAGTTATTTACAGAATAACCTCTCATATGATTTATATGAACCAATTTATAATATACTTTAATATTTTAATCACATAAATCCTCTATAAAATCATAACTTCTTAACCGCGACTCCGATCTTAGTAGTTATCGATCCCGTGATCTCGTAGCAACGCGTAGATTATTGTTACACAGTTTTATTCTTATAATTGGTGTGATGTTAATTTGGTCTATACCATGATTGTTTGTATTGCTACGACTAACACGAGGTTTCGAGGATCTGAAGAATCACCCTGGTGTTCAGCAGATAGAAGTAGCTGAGCAGGAGCTCATTGAAGGCAAGTTGTGCCCTTGATTCACTTTTGTTACCCAATAATGTTCTTTATAATCATTTACCATGCATAGGTTTAATTTTGATGGGACCCAATAGGTCACCCTAGTCTGTTTATCCCTTTTACCTTGTTACCCCTGAATCACTTGGGTAGTTTTGCTATTGCTTTCCATGGTTTTTGGGATAATATTTCATTATATCCATGTTCCAATATTTTTGTTATTCTATTTATATCATGTCAAGATCATTAAAGTTAATTGGAACATGGAGCTTAACTTGAGAAACACGTGCCACCACAAGGGAGGAATGGGACCCCTTGGCTAACTAATTAGGAAAGCTAGTGGAAGACTACCTTACCCGAAAGGGGCAAGGGCAGTAGGGGAGTTGCATGCAAGGAGGTTCTCGGGTTGATTTGCTGCGATGGCGGTCAAACGGGGGATTCTTGCAAGTGCTCTTCCCATAAACTGTAGCGGGTTTTCGGAAGCTAGTGGAACTTTGTAAAGGCCTTGTAGTGGATCCCTAGCCATTCACCTCAGTAGTGTCTAAGGGTCTAGCTAGCCCTGGCGACATGGGAAACACGACTTGTGGGTAAAGGGTACTACCTCTGCAGAGTGTAAAACTGGTATACTAGCCGAGCTCACAGTCATGAGCGGATCAGGACTCTCTGATGATTAAATTATGGAACCTAAACTCAATTTGTCATTTGATTTGCATGGGATTTGTTATAAATTTTGTTCTATTATTTTATTATGGTTTGGTATTCACTTACACTTAGTAACTGCTAATAAAATTTTGACCAACTTATAAAAGCAATGCTCAGCTTTAACCTCTATTGTTGATCAGCCTTACACTTCATGAACTCCCACCTTTGGTGAGTTCATGCCACATTATTCTCGACAACTTGTTGAGCATGAACATGTGTGAGCTCACCCTTGCTATCTCACACCCCCCACAGGTCAAGATCAGGTACCACTAGATGGCGCATGGTGGATGTTGCGCTATGTTCGTGAGAGGTCTAGGTCGTCGTCTCCCAGTTGACTTCTGCGCCAAGGACGATCCTTAGTTTGTTTTATATTTATATTTTATTTTGTAATAAGACTTCCGCTATATAATAATACTCTGATTATATTATGACATTTATCTCTATACAGTCTGTTATTATATATGTTGTCTTCTTGGCGCATGTATGAGATGCACCTGGCTTTGTTCCTTAAAGCCGGGTGTGACAGAAGTGGTATCAGAGGAAATGTTGACTGTAGGACGAAACCTAGATAGAAATGGACAAAACTCTTACCTACTTACCTTACTCTGATTCATTCTATACTTACCTTATCTTGATCCTGTCTCACCTTTTGCTGTCATACTCTGATTACTCTTATCTTTCAACTCTAAGACAAGATGGATTTCACACCTTGGAATCCTACATTTATAACCTTTTTAAGAGATAGGAGACCAAAAAAAGAAAAGAAATTTAAAAAAATATTTTCTCTATTAAAAATGTTGGTTGATTGTTCCGATGATCAATGCCTGATTTGCTTCTTTGATTAATTGAAATAGTATAGACGGGCATCTTAGCATGTACCACCATAAGGTAATGAATTAACTTCAGTAGGTGACACTCTAATCTACTTATTTAATAAATCCCCCGTAGTAACATTTCTCGTAATTACTCACCTTGTCTACAATTCTTTCTTTCTTACCCTATGTTTCTAACCCAGATGGGCTACCCCTATACCGTTAGAAGAGAGCAGTATAGTCATGATCCTTGGTTAAGAAAGGCAAAAGCAGTTTATACATTATTCTAAGGGAACCATAGAACTCACCAGTTCCAAAGGAGTAAGATTTGAAGTCGGAATTGCAGTAACTACCGCTACTAGACTAGCGACATTCTTAGTAGATGGGAAGTTTGTTGGTGACAGCATCCGTGAGGTTAGAGATTTTTCCAGATGTCTTTCTAGAGGAATTACCAGGGATGCCACCGGAGAGGGAAGTTGAGTTTGTCATTAATCCCTTATCTAGGACTGCCCCTATTTATAAACGACCATACATGATGTCCGTAGAAGAGCTAAAGGAACTTAAGAAGCAGCTAACGGAATTATAGGATGCTCGGTACATTCATCCAAGTTCCTCACCTTAGGGAGCGCCGGTTCTAATTGTACAGAAGAAAGGAGGATCACAAGGGATGTGCGTGGATTATAGGTCCCTTAACGATGTCATTGTGAAGAACAAGTATCCGTTACCACGCATTGAGGATTTATTTGATCGGATGAGAGATGCTAGGGTATTCTCGAAGATCGATCTTTGATCGAGTTATCACCAAATAAAGATTAGGCCATCGGATATTCCCAAGACGATTTATCGACCAGATATGGTTTATATGTGTTCACCGTTATGTCATTTGGACCAACTAATGCACCAACCTATTTTATGGATCTCAAGAATAAGGTGTTCATGATCTGGATAGATTCGTCGTGGTTTTCATCGACGATATTCTTATCTATTCCAAGAGTGATAGTGGTCATGAGGAACATCTGAAATTTTTGCTATAGAAGCTACGAGATAAACGACTCTATGCCAAGTACAGTAAATGCGAGTTATAGATTGACGAAGTGCCATTCCTTGGACATATCATTTCTAATGGAGGGATATCAGTGGATCCTGCTAAAGTCAAGGAGATAGTGGTGTAGAGCATACCCACTACAATTATGGAGATTTGAAGTTTCTTGGGACTTACAGGATATTATCGAAGATTTATTAAAGGATTTTCCAAGATTGCTAAGCCTATGACCTCACTTCTAGGGAAGGGAAGAGAATTTAAGTGGGACAAGAAGTACCCAGATAGTTTTAACCAACTGAAGTTGAGATTGATGTCACCCTAGTGTTGGTTATGCCAAATCTATAGAAAGGATTCGATATTTATTGTGATGCATGTGGCCAAGGATTGGGATGTGTGCTCATGCAAGAAGGACATGTGGTCACCTACGCGGAAACATGAGTTGAACTACCCCACTCATGACTTAGAGCGGGCAGCCGTTGTGCATGCTCTTAAGATATGGAGACATTATATCATGGGAACCAAGTGCCAAGTGTACATGGATCATAAGAGTTTGAAGTATATATTCACTCAGAAGGATCTCAACCTTAGGCAACACCGTTGGTTGGAGCTTAGTAAGGATTATGATTTGGAAATTCACTATCACCCGGGCAAGGTGAATTTGGTTGCAGATGCCTTGAGTCGAAAGGAGCATGTTCATTTAGCTGTTGTTGCCCAGCTACCCGATGAGATTGTTGAGGATTTCAGGAGACTTAATCTGGGGATAGTTGTTCACACGGAAGGAGTTACTATTGATGTGGAACCTACTTTGGAGCAAGAAATCCGCAAAGGACAGATTGGTGATGCCAAGATACAAGAGATCAAGGATCTTATTACGGAAGGCCGAGGTCCAGAATTCATGAAAGATGAGCAAGGCACCGTATGGTTCAAGGACAGGATATGTGTTCCTGATATTGAAAGCCTTCGTGAGACTATATTGAAGGAGGCCCATGGCTTAGATTATTCTATTCATCCTGGTAGTACCAAGATGTACCAGGATTTGAAGCGGAAGAATTGGTGGTATGGACTGAAGAGAGTAGAGATGTGGCTGCACATGTGGCTATGTGCGATGGGTGTCAAAGACTTAAGGCCGAACACCAAAGACATGCTGGACTATTAAACCCATTGAAGATACCCAAATGGAAGTGTATGGATTTCATTACTGGATTGCCTCGCACCTCGAAAGGATATGATTCTATATGGGTTATTACGGATAGATTGACCAAAGTGGCTCATTTCATTCCGGTCAAGACTACTTATAAGGTATCTCAATTAGCAGAGTTATATATGGCTTGGATTGTGTCTTTACACGGTGTACCGAAGAAGATCATTTTGGATAGAGGATCAGAGTTTACCCCCAGATTTTGGAAAAGTTTTCATGAGAATATGGATGTGAAGTTGAATTTTAGTTCGGCCTACCTCAGAATGATGGACAGACTGAAAGGACTAATCAAGTATTGGAAGACATGTTGAGAGCTTGTGCCCTTCAGCATGGTAGC
The DNA here is from genome assembly GCA_029449295.1 of Zea luxurians. Lineage (NCBI taxonomy): Eukaryota > Viridiplantae > Streptophyta > Magnoliopsida > Poales > Poaceae > Zea > Zea luxurians. The sequence goes on from JAOPSE010000012.1 coordinate 95,884,176, forward strand.
AGTTGGGACAAGAGTCTACCTTATGCTGAGTTCTCATATAATAATAGTTAACAGGCCAGTCTGAAGATGTCACCGTTCGAGGCTCTGTATGACAGGAAATGCAGGACCCCTCTATTTTTGGACCAGACTAGAGGAAGACAGTTCTTTGGACCTGAACTTATTCAAGAGGTTGAAGAACAAGTCTGTATAATCAAGGAGAACTTGAGGGTAGCTCAGACCAGACAAAAGAGCTATGCGGATAATAGAAGAAGACCACTAGAGTTTCAGGAAGGTGATCATGTGTACCTCAAGATGTCACCACTTCGTGGAATGAGGAGAGTCAAAGTCAAGGGAAAATTGTCCCCTCGCTACAGTGGACCATTATGAGTTTTTTAGGCAAGTTGGAGAGATGGCATATCAACTCGAGCTACCTGATAATCTATCTGATGTGCATAATGTATTTCATGTGTCTCAACTTAAGAAGTGTCTCCATGTCCCTGAGGAACAGTTACCAATGGAAGAGCTCAGTTTTCAGGGAAATTTGACTTATACAGAATACCCAATCAAGATTCTTGACACATTGACTCGAGTTACAAGAAATAAGGTGATAAAGATGTGCAAGTGCAATGGAGTCACCATGAAGAAGATGAAGCGACATGGGAAAGAGAAGAAGGGTTTCGCATAGATTTTCCCCATCTTTTCCCTAGGCTTTCCTAAATCTCGAGGACGAGATTCTTGTTAAGGGGGTAGGATTTGTAATACCCAAATAGTGCGAACAATAGAGGATACAAGAAATGAGAAATATAGAAGGGTCATTGGATCACTTGTGTTGTTATTCTCATCTTAGCATATTTCAAACCATGGAATTAACTCTGACTACCTATAAAAAAATACTAAGTAAAAGAATGGTGCATCATGTTGGAGATTTTGTTTGCTTGTGCATTTAAATAATAACAACAATATATTAGTAGGAATACAATAATGAGTGGAGAATATGAATTTGCCACTAGATTGAAACTTGGGTTTGGAAAGAAATATTATAAAATACAAAATAAATTCATAAATAAATAGATTCCACCCTATTACGTTCAAGATGGATAATTAATTTGAGTGCAAATTATGCTACAAAATTTGAATTCAAATCCTAAATGTGGGAATGAAAAGAGAAAACAAAATAGGGAAATAAAAAGAAAAGGGAATTGGAAACCTGCGGTTGGGCCAAATGTCACTGCGCGGCCCATGTTGCTTTTTCTCTCGCTCGGCCCATTCTCCCGCTATCGCCCCGCGCGGCCTAAACCTTCCTTTCACTGACCAGGCGGTCCCACTTCCCAGCGAGCCGCTGCGCACGCTGCGCGTCTCAGTTCGGCTGCCGATGACTTAAGGGGCCCAGGTGGCGGCGCCTTAAACCGCGCGAGCACGATCCCGGGTGCGTGGGACCCACACGTCGGGCTCCCCCTTCCTCGTGGCGGGCGGGTACAATAGAACCGCGCATGGCGGGATCCAGCTAGGACCCGACCTCGTCCGGGGATAAGACCCCTCCCTCGTGGTACCTACGCCCTCTACTACTGCCCTCATCACCACAGTATTTCCATTGCCGTCCCGTCTTGCCATCGCCGTGAGCCGGGGGGTGGAAAATCACGCCGCCGCCATGGGATTCCCATCACCGCCTCCGCTGGTGTGCCATTCACTCGCCCACAAGCTTCGCAGTGCCGGGGGAAAGGTTTCCAAAGACCCGCCACCAAGGATTAGTCGCTAGGGTCCCGGGAATTTGTCGTCGGTGTTGCATCCAACCGCATGTCCGCTACGCATCGTGACCAGGGCTCAACGTCGAATATTAGTAGGTAATCTTCATCTTACCCAATTCACTAGACCGTAATCGTCGAGTAGGTCTTGCCGGGATGAAATTTGGGGTCTGTTTCGTTTGGCAATTGCTCGCCGAAGGGGGGAAGACCGCCACCATCCGTCGCGGTCGCGACAGCTCGGGTGTCGGGCGGAGACGAGGATTGGATAGCCATCAGATTAGGAGTTAATGGTCAGGATCTGGTCAACGTACCAGTTCGTTGGGGGGGAATCTGAAACGTTAGCGTGGTATCAGACGGTGGTGGATTGATTGGGGTGAGATCGCCCCTCATCCGTGGATGTTAGATCCGGCAGTCGAAAAGAGTTATACGTTATTTGCTGCGTAGACCTAATCTGGGCCGATGGGTAGAGATCAGATGGTCTGGATTCCCAGATACCCCTTCGTTGGCTTATTTGCTAGAGACCCTAACAAACAATGGAATCTACCCGCAGTCCTAGTGCCAGTCGTTCTGAGTCTTAGGATTGTTTATGAAATAGACCCTGCGTTCCTTTGTTTTTATGCGCGCAGTCCAAACAGAGGGTTAAGCAGAAAATCTATTTAAGAATTGAATTTTATAATCTAAGAACATGTTTAATCCATAGAAAATTCATATTAAATCTAAATGAGTCCATTCCAATTTCTATAATTATATAATACTATTGTTTATCACATAGTACCTCTGTTTTAACATGAAAGTTACATTAAAATTAATAGCCTATTTAATCTTATACCAAACACATAAAACCTTAGGAAATTCATATCTCCTCCATTTTAAATCCGATTTGACTCGTTCAAGTTGCGTTAGTCTCGTACAAATATTTACTATACAATAACAATATTTATTATATCATGTCTCATTATTTTATGATTAGATCTTTATTTAACCTATGTTGGTTAGTCTTGTTAATCTACTCACCATTGTAATCTACTAAAATATGATCTAAGGTCAATTTATAATGTAGATTAAAGTGTAGATAGTTATTTACAGAATAACCTCTCATATGATTTATATGAACCAATTTATAATATACTTTAATATTTTAATCACATAAATCCTCTATAAAATCATAACTTCTTAACCGCGACTCCGATCTTAGTAGTTATCGATCCCATGATCTCGTAGCAACGCGTAGATTATTATTACACAGTTTTATTCATATAATTGGTGTGATGTTAATTTGGTCTAGACCATGATTGTTTGTATTGCTATGACTAACGCGAGGTTTCGAGGGTCTAAAGAATCACCCTGGTGTTCAGCAGATAGAAGTAGCTGAGCAGGAGCTCATTGAAGGCAAGTTGTGCCCTTGATTCACTTTTGTTACCCAATAATGTTCTTTATAATCATTTACCATGCATAGTTTTAATTTTGATGGGACCCAATAGGTCATCCTATTCTGTTTATCCCTTTTACCTTGTTACCCTTGAATCACTTGGGTAGTTTTGCTATTTCTTTACATGGTTTTTGGGATAATATTTCATTATATCCATGTTCCAATATTTTTGTTATTCTATTTATGTTCATGTCAAGATCATTAATGTTAATTGGAACATGGAGCTTAACTTGAGAAACACGTGCCATCACAAGGGAGGAATGGGACCCCTTGTCTAACTAATTAGGAAAGCTAGTGGAAGACTACCTTACCTGAAAGGGGCAAGGGCAGTAGGGGAGTTGCATGCAAGGAGGTTCTCGGGTTGATTTGCTGCGATGGCGGTCAGATGGGGGATTCTTGCAAGTGCTCTTCCCATAAACTGTAGCGGGTTTTCGGAAGCTAGTGGAACTTTGTAAAGGCCTCATAGTGGATCCCTAGCCATTCACCTCGGTAGTGTCTAAGGGTCTAGCTAGCCCTAGCGACATGGGAAACACGACTTGTGGGTAAAGGGTACAACCTCTGCAAAGTGTAAAACTGGTATAGTAGCCAAGCTCACGGTCATGAGCGGCTCAGGACTCTCTGATGATTAAATTGTGGAACCTAAACTCAATTTGTCATTTGCATTTGCATGAGATTTGTTATTAATTTTGTTCTATTATTTTATTACGGTTTGGTATTCACTTACACTTAGTAACTGCTAATAAAATTTTGACCAACTTATAAAAGCAATGCTCAGCTTTAACCTCTATTGTTGATCTGCCTTACACTTCATGAACTCCCACCTTTGGTGAGTTCATGCCACATTATTCCCCACAACTTGTTGATCGATGAACATGTGTGAGCTCACCCTTGCTGTCTCACACCCCCCACAGGTCAAGATCAGGTACCACTAGATGGCGCATGGTGGATGTTGCGCTGTGTTCGTGAGAGGTCTAGGTCGTCGTCTCCCAGTTGACTTCTGCGCCAAGGACGATCCTTAGTTCGTTTTATATTTATATTTTATTTTGTAATAAGACTTCCGCTATGTAATAATACTCTTATTATATTATGACATTTATCTCTATACACTCTGTTATTATATATGTTGTCTTCTTGGCGCATGTATGAGATGCACCTGGCTTTGTTCCTTAAAGCCGGGTGTGACAAAATCATCATACCATCCATCTTCATTGAATAAGCCCTCTTGACGAAGCTCCCTGTATTGAGGCCTTCGGTCTTGGTCACCTTAAGTAAGATGACGCACTTCCTCAGTAGCTTCATCGATCTTCCTTTGAAGATCGGCCAGTCGAGCCATCTTCTCTTTTTTTCCTTTGCACTTGTTGATGGATGATTTCCATGTCCCTGGTCGCTTGGTCCAACTCCTCCTCCTGGAATGTTGGAATAGTGGCCTTTTCTTCTGGCTTCGAGCCTCTCGGAGACAGAGAGTCTCCTGGTTTGTGTCCAGTGGCTGCAGTGCAGCAGCCCCTGGCGCTGTTATCTTCTTCGGCGGCATAACGAAGGTCAGTGCTTTGCCGAAGGTTGTGGAAGTGAGTACACCGGAGGTGGGCGCCAATGTTGGTGACTTGTTATCAAATGCTATGAATTAAGAACAAGGCAACACAAAAATAGGTTAATGTTTAATGCCCTTCGTCCTTCGAAGCATTATTTCCCTGGGGATATAACAATCTTCGGACGAAGGTTATGAAGGACGTACCTTCATCATTGCAACATAAATCAATGAAAGACGAAGCATATGAAACATAGTAACATGGATAATTACATGACATCATAATATATCTTTCTTTTATATAATCAGGAATGAATAAGAACAATATCAAATTACATTTGTACCTTCGACTTGATTGAAGGCAAAGGTACAAGCGTGATGCACAAGCGAGTACAAGTCAGCGTGAACATTACGAGAGTACTGTTCATCTATTTATAGGCACAGGGCACAACCTGTGTAAAATTACATTCATGCCCTTTTTACTATTGACTTAATGACAATCCAACAAGGACTAGATAGCCTTTTCCCCTTTAAGTCGGTTCCCTTTTCTGTCGTTGAGCCGAAGCTTCCTTGCGCATTGCTTTGGAACTGGTTTATCCTTCGTCCTGACCCTGCTTTTCATATTGTGTACATCTTTATCCCGAGTTCGAAGGTTCCTGAACATATATTACACTTGGGGAACATTGTTAGTCATGTTTTTGAGGATCTTCGGAAGATGAAGGCCCCCAAAAGCAGCTTAGTCCAAAATCTTATAAACTCGACCATGATGTTTTACGAAATATAACCGACGACCCAGGGAATTTATATTTACTTAATAAAACTCCAGAAAATGAATTTAGTGTGGAAATGAATCTAGAACCTTAGGAAACTCATATCTTTTCCATTTTAATTCAATTTTGCCCCGTTCAAATTGTGTTAGCCTCATAGAAATATTTACTACATAGTAGTAACATTAATTATACGATATCACGTACTGTTTATAATTAGGTAACTAATTTGATTAATCTATGTTTATTGGATTAGCTTTTCTGATATTAATATAGTACTCTGATCTTATAGTTATAATTTGACTAAAAGATAATCTTTAATCAAGTAATAACGTAGGTTAAAGTTGACTTAATTATTTATAGAATATTCTCTCATATGATATACACTAATCGATTTATAATATAGTTTAATATTTAAATCACATAGATCTTCCATAAATCATAACTCCTTAACTGTAACTCCGATCTTAGTGGTTCTCGAACCCACGACCTCGTAGCATCGCGTAGAATATTCTTACGTTGTTTGTTCTCATATTTCGTGTGATGTTAATTTTATCTATACCATGTTTGTTTGTATTGCTACGAAAAGTAGTGAGGTCACGAGAAATCTGAAGATCATCCTGGTGCCTGGAATCTCGAGTCGCAGGCAAGTTGTGCCCTTGATCACTCCTTTTTACCTAATATGTTCGCTATTAATCACTATGACATGCTCATGTTAATTTGATGGGACCTAATAGGTTTCCCTAGCATTGTTTATCCCTCCCCTTGCAAATAGATGAATTATTGGGTAGACTTGCTATTGCTCTACCTGGTTTTGGGAAACTAATGTTTTATTGTGATCATGTTCCAATTGTAACACCCCAGGTGTTACTTAGGGTTTTCTGTCGGTACCCCCCACCTGTGACCTATTATCACATGTGATTTGGACTGAGAAAAAGGCAACAAATTTAGGAGCCAAGCCCTAACCAGGTTTCATCACCCTAAGCAAGCATACATTACCCATGTCCAGCCTAAGTGAAAGTCGCCTAGAGGGGGGGTGAATAAGCGGAAACTGAAAATTTAAACTTTAAACACAACTACAAGCCGGGGTTAGCGTTAGAAATAAAACTGAGTCTGAAAGAGAGGGAAAAACAAATCAACCAAAGAAATAGAGCGGATGACAAGGTGATTTGTTTTACCGAGGTTTGGTTCCAATGAACCTAGTCCTCGTTGAGGTGGTCACAAAGACCGGGTCTCTTTCAACCCTTTCCCTCTCTCAAACAGTCACCTAGACCGAGTGAGCTTTCTCCTTAAATAAATGGGTCACTTAGACCCCTACAAGGACCACAACAACTTGGTGTCTCTTGTTTTGATTACAAGTGTCTTAAGAACAAGAAAGAGGAAGAAGAAAGCAATCCAAGAACAAGAGCTCAAAGAACACGAGCAAAACTCTCTCTCTAGTCACTAGGTGTTTGGAGTGTATTTGGGACTTGGAGAGGCTTTGATTCTTTTGAATTGTGTCTTGTATTGATTGCACTAGCTCTTGTATTGAATGAGATGTCTGAAAAACTTGGATGCTTGGAGTGGTGGTGGTTGGGGGGTATTTATAGCCCCAACCACCAAACCAACCGTTGGGGAGGCTGTCTGTCGATGTGCGCCACCGGACACTGTCCGGTGCGCCAGCCACGTCACCCAACCGTTAGGGTTCTGACGGTTCCGACCGTTGGAGCGCTGACTTCATGTCGCACCGGACAGTCCGGTGCGCCTCTGACGCCTGCTCTGAGTTCTGTGCGCATTGTTCACGCACTGTTCACACTTTTGCAGACGACCGTTGCGCTGTTAGCCGTTGCTCTGCTTGGCACACCGGACAGTCCGGTGGCACACCAGACAGTCCGGTGAATTATAGCGGAGCAACTCTTCCAGAAACCCAAAGGTGAAGAGTTTGAGTCGATCGCCCCTGGTGCACCGGACACTGTCCGGTGCGCTAGACCAAGGTTCTCTTCGGTTTCTTTTGCTCCTTTCTTTTGAACCCTAACTTGGATCTTTTTATTGGTTTGTGTTGAACCTTTGGCACCTGTATAATATATAATCTAGAGCAAACTAGTTAGTCCAATTATTTGTGTTGGGCATTTCAACCACCAAAATCATTTAGGAAAAGGTTTGACCCTATTTCCCTTTCAATCTCCCCCTTTTTGGTGATTGATGCCAACACAAACCAAAGCAAATATATAAGTGCAGAATTGAACTAGTTTGCATAAGGTAAGTGCAAAGGTTGCTTAGATTTAAACCAATTTATACTTTCACTAGATATGCGTGGATTGCTTTCTCTCTTTTAACATTTTGGACTACATTTGCACCACTTGTTTTGTTTTTGCAAATTCTTTTGGAAAATCTTTTTAAAGTCTTTTTGCAAATAGTCAAAGGTACATGAATAAGATTTCGAGAAGCATTTTCAAGATTTGAAATTTTTCTCCCCCTGTTTCAAATGCTTTTCCTTTAACTAATACAAAACTCCCGCTGGATGAAATTCTCCTCTTAGCTTTCAAGAGGGTTTTTGAGTTTTAGATACTGTTGGAACTGTCTCTCGACAGCAAGGAGATCCAACACGGGTGAATGATGATGGCAACAGGGCACTCGCGCGCGATGGCAAAAGCTCTGTTCATCTGGCCTCTCACGGGCACTGTGCGGGGGTATTTATAGGTATCCGAGTGCACGGCGCCTTGCGTTAAGGACGCATGTGCCCTCAGGTACCTAGTTTATCCCCAGAATATTCCCATAAAGTGGGGTTACAAGCTGTAATTACAAGTACACCTTTACAAATTAGGCCCGTAACACAAACGCGGCCACGCAGGGCCCGTTACAGTGGGCCTGGTCTCATGTGGGCCTCGGAGCTGACCGAGGCCGCGCCGTGGGGAGGCGTTGCCGCAGGCCTTCGTCTGGTGCCGAATCGAGCGAAGGGTCTCCATGTTGTCTCTGGTGCCGAACAAGCGAAGGGTGTCCCTGCCTGCTTTGTCTGTCAGGGCAGGGGCTAAGCGGTGGAGACTTCGGGCGAAGGGTGGCGTTTCTGCCTTCGCTCCAACATTTGCCCTCCGAGGGACCAGTTCGACAAAGTCACCTGGTGCCGAAGACGTCGCTAGATGGCGGAGACGCTGCCCTCGCTCGAAGTGGTTCCGCGGGGGTTTTTGATGTGACCGTTGATGGACATCGTACTGTTGGACTGCGGGTTTTCCGAAGCGTCGCGCCCTGTGGGATTGCGGGTTTCCCGAGGAGCCGCGCCCTGCCTATAAAGGGGGGCGGGGGACGGCGCTGTTTGCACTTTGCCTTCCACGCTCTGTGAAAACCCTAGCCGCCCGCCGTCTTTCTGCTCCTCTTCTTCTACTGCTCCCTTTGCTCGTCGGAGATCTGGCTCGAGTGAAGCAAACCGCCCGCCGCCGCCGACGGTACGTAGCAATGCCATCCTCTTCTTCTTCCGCCGACGCCACGCCGCCGGCCGCCGCCTCGTCTGAGGAGACGTTGAGTAGCGTGATGGTGGAGGAGCTACGCGCCGGCGACTCTGTTGATTTTGGTGTGTCACGGATGACATCGGCCCGCGTCGAAGAGATGCAGCGCTTGGGCTACTTTGGCGGCGGAGTCGCTCGTGCTCCGGGGACGGAGGAAGTCCCCGAGCCGGAGGGTGAGTTGGTTGTTTTCGAGGCGTTCTTCGTCGTCGGTCTCCGCTTGCCTGCGCACCGGTTTGTTGGCGAAGTCCTGCGTAGATTCAATGTTCAAATTCATCAGCTGACACCGAACGCCGTGGTGGCGCTGGCGAAGTATGTCTGGGCGACGACTTCGTACGGCGGACAGCCGTCGGTTGAAGTTTTTGCGAAGAATTACTGCTTGCATTGGCAGAAGAGGGTGATTGAGGACGGAGTTGCCCAGTTTGGGTCGTGTACATTCACGCCGAAGACCGGCAAGACCACAATGCCAGTAGTGGAGTTGGTTCCGTGCGCCCGCAACAAGTGGGGCAATTGGAATGAATTTTGGTTTTACGTTGCTGAGGCTACTGTCGAAGGCCATGAAGGACTCCCCGTGTCTGAGATGTGCTCTCACTATTACTCTGCGTATCCGCCTTTTGAAGTGGCAGAAGAGGATGCAGACGAAGGGGCCCTTCGGTGTGCCGCCGGCCAGAGCAGTGGTCGTGATTTAGTTGAAGAGTTTGTGGCGTACGGGGTCTGGCCCTTGGCGCACGGCTGGACGCTGGGCGAAGTGTGCCCTCGTCAGATGCCTTTTCACGGAGGAAGGGTGGTGCGAAGTCCTGCCTTTGCACTGAACTTGCGAAACCGTGACCCGGCCGCCCTTGTGCGTGATGCGGAGGACTTGGCGGTGCGGCTCGTGGGGCGGTACGTGGCGAGGACGGAAGGCCAGCGCAGCTTTGATATTCGCGGGTCAAATGAACGTTTGAACAGGGTCTTCGAGTTAAATCAATTGCCGTACGACGGCTACCCTGGTCAAGACGAAGCGGACCGCCGTGGGAAGAAGCCTGCGGTGGAGACTGGAGGCGACCCTGCGCTGACGGCCGCCCCCTCCTCAAAAAAGAGAAAATTAGGTACTGCGATGGGAGGAATCGGGGTGTCTGATAGTTTTGCTAGAGAGTTAATGAGGACGTGTGCGGCCCCGGGGGAGAGGATGTCTTCGCCCGAGCTCCGGGAGTCTTCGGCTCGGATGCTGAGGGTTACCGGGAGCTGCTGGCCTAGAAATGTTCCTGTCCCCTGCGCGGCTGAGGAAGACTGTTTTACATCTCGTATGGCTCATCAGTGGAGAGTTTTTCCTTACGGGCGAAATATCGGTGCTGTTGTGTGGGCAGTGATGGACAAGGATCGCCAAGGGGCGACGCAAAAACGCCAGGCGACCGTCAGGATTCACGAGGCCCGGCCGAAAAGGCAGCGGGGGACGGCGAAGGCTGCGGCCTCCAGCGGAGGCAAGCCGCCGTTGCCGGCGAAGGCGGGCGCCTCTGCACCCAGCAAGGCGCCGGAGACAACGGCGGGCGCCGGAGTCTCCAAGCTGACGAAGGTGGTGCCGCCGGCCAGCGGAGTGGCGGAGGCTTCGAAGGCGGCCCGAACGTTGCCGCCGCCGGGCAAACGCGTTGCCGACTTCGGCACGGACATTAGTGTGGACGATTATCTTGGGGGTAAGTCACCCGGCCGCTTTTTTTTTATTATTATTTTTTATTTTTTTATTATTTTTTTGATCGTTGATGCGTTGCAGGGTCGGACGAAGGCCGGCCTGCTACAGCTGTGCCTGCCGGGGCAATCGCGACAGCTGCGCTGTCGTCGAAGGCGAGGGGCGGGACCCTTGGCGCCGGAGGCGAGGTGTCGGCCCTCGCGTTGGTCAGAGACGAGGCTGGCGCGGCGACCCGCCGGCTGAAAGGAGTGACGGAGGCGCTGAGTCAGGCGACGGAGGCGCTGAGTCAGGTCCGCCGAGCTCTTTTTTTTTTTCTTCGGCCATGGCCTTACGTGTGCTCTGCAGGTGGCTGACTTCACCAGCCGTACTGCGTCGGGGGCGCTTACGGCAGCCTTATCTGCCGAAGTCGAGAGACTTCGGACGCAACATGCTGACGCTGTCCGTGAGAAGTCGGCCTCCGACAGCAAGTGTCGTAAACTGGCGGACAAGGTGGCCGCCCTGGAGGAGGAAAAGGCTGATCTCCGGCGCCAGCTGGCGGGGGAGAGGAGGGAGGCCAACGAGGCCGTCGCCAAGGAGCAGGCCGCGCAGGCGGAGGCTAGGCTGGCACGGGCGGAGGCCAATCTTGCCAAGGATCTCGCCGAGGACCTGCGGGGGCGGCTCACCGCTCTGGAGAGCCGCACGAAGGGGGCCGAAGCCGCGGCACGAACGGAGGCCGAACGGACGCGCACACAGCTTATGGCCACATACCGCGAGCTGGGTGCGCGGACCGGTGACTTCGTGGTGCCGGAGCGAGAGGCCGGGCTTCGCTGCTTGGAATGGGTGCAAGAGGAGCTGCAGGAGCTCCCCACTGTCTTGGGTGGATTAATGTCGTTCGCCTCCCTGGTCACCTGCGAGGGAGCAATGAACGCACTCTCTCGCGAAGGGTGCCGGCACTATGAGGCCTTCGACCAGGCAGATGAAGATTTTGGGTGAGACATCTATAAGGTCGAAGACCCCGTGGTGAAGGAGTCCGCCGGCGCCCTCTATGACCGGATGTGGGGTCTGTATGGTGGTGAAGTGGTCAGGGAGCGGGCCGAGGCTGCGAGGGCTCAGGTAACGTTGTCGTTTGTTCTGCGTTTGCTGAATGTGGTCTGTGCGTGTGTTTGCTGACTTTTTGTATGTTTTGTTTTAGGCGGAGCGAGGCGAGCGGGTGGACGACTTCGGAGCGCTGAACGACGCCCTGCCTGACCCGGAGCCGGCCCCGGAGACCAAGGAGGACGCACCAGGCGCCCCCACATCTGCTGCGACAGTGGAAGACCTGCCCCTGAAGGTGGCCGAAGGCGCTCCCGATGCCCTCGCAGCAGCTGCGCCGACCGTCGAAGATCCGGCGGCGGGGGCGGTGGAAACAATGGCGGAGGTGGCAACGGAGCCAACGGCGGAGGCCCCCGCGGCGTCAGGGCCCTCGCAGGTGGCATAGTGGTTGTTTAGGGTTGAGGATTTTTGGATGTTGTACTGAATTTTGGTTGCTGCGCAGGTTCAAGATTTTGGGCCTGCGCACGCAACCGCTGCTACTGAGTTTTTGGCGGCTTCGACCGCGGAAGGTGGTAATGAATATAGTGGGTCTGCATCTGAGTTTTTGGATTTTGCCGACTCCGGGAGCTCGGTTGAGTGGACTGAGGAGTCGTCGGAGGAGAATTTGGATTATTTTGCGGCTTTGGACGTGGCTGCGGCGGAGGCTTCGCCACACGCCGCGGACGCGTCGGACGTGCCAGGCCCTAGCGCTGGGCGCCGTCGACGAAGGGCGGTTGCAAAACGTAGGGTTAGCGCGGAGGAGCGGGCTCTGCTTCGTGTGAGTGGGGCTGGTCGGCAGGAACTGTTGTTCCTGCCGACCGCCGAGGGTGTAGGTGAAGGGGAACTGCGAAGGCTTTTTGCGGGTGAGGAGCTCAGGATAATGCTATTTAATTACAGGGAGATGGGAATTATTCCTAAGGTTGAGCCGATGTAGAGTGTGGTGCCCTCGCTTGTGTACGTCGAGGCTTGTATGGTGGAATTGTGTGCCCTCGCGTGCATGTGTGTGTGCGAAGGCGTTTTGTACTTACTTGTTTTGCTGCGCTGTGTTGGCTTGATTATAGTTGGTCTTGGTGTGGATGGTTTGATGTTGTCGTTTCGGCCGTTGTTGTGCTAGTCCAGGTGTACCCTTAGGTGTCTTCTGCATAGATAGTCTTCGGTTTTTTCGCACTTGTTGTGCTGATCCGGCTGCACCCTTAGGCGACTTTTGCGCGGATAGTCTTCGCGATAGACTCAGATTTTTTTCGCACTTGTTGTGCTAATCCGGCTGCACCCTTAGGCGACTTTTGCGCGGATAGTCTTCGCGATAGACTTAGATTTTTTTTCGCACTTGTTGTGCTAATCCGGCTGCACCCTTAGGCGACTTTTGCGCGGATAGTCTTCGCGATAGACTTAGATTTTTTTTTCCCGGCTGCACCCTTAGGCGACTTTTGCACGGATAGTCTTCGCGATAGACTCAGATTTTTTTTTTCGCACTTGTTGTGCTAATCCGGCTGCACCCTTAGGCGACTTTTGCGCGGATAGTCTTCACGATAGACTTAGATTTTTTTTCCCGGCTGCACCCTTAGGCGACTTTTGCACGGATAGTCTTCGCGATAGACTTAGATTTTTTTCGCACTTGTTGTGCTAATCCGGCTGCACCCGTAGGCGACTTTTGCGCGGATTTGTCGCACGCGAGGGTAGCTAACGCTTAGCCTCGCGGTGACCTCGTGGTGGTCGAATGTCGAAGACCGTCATCGCGGTCTTTTTCGACGCATGTCTTTTTGCGGGGGATTTCTTACGCACATATTACATGGCTCCGCCTCGTTAAAAACCTCACCCCCCGGGAGGAAAAGAGTGCGGGCCGGTGCAAGATTGTTTTTGCGAATTACAAGGGCGAAGACGCGGCCCCAGGCGAAGTCTTTTGCGAGGGCGGACAAGGCGAAGACATCTTTATTCTTGGCCAGGCGGCAGAGGAGCTTCTCTTCTTCATGCGAAGTAAGGTCTTCGCTGATAGTGACTGTTTACTTGGGCGTGGCCTGATCGAGGGGGACAGTCTTGGTCTCATCCTGACTCTGCAACTGAGCCTTTTCGTGCTGCTTGTCAGTTGGGCTGGCGGGCGCAGGGACCTCGCACTGTGTCGTGAGACAGTGCACGTTCCTCTGACCCGGCACGAAGTCTCGCTCTATGTTGCGCGCTGTCTGCTGGTTACCGAAGACCGTAATTACGCCTAGCGGGCCTGGTATCTTCATGCACAAATACAGTCCGTGGATGGCGGCTTCAAATTTATTGATGGAGCCCCGACCCATGATGGCGTTGTATGGATATACCATATCCACAATGTCAAAAGTCACTTGCTCACTTCGGGCATTGGGTGCTACACCGAAGGAGAGGGGCAATTCTATTTTGCCGACGGGGAAGGTGCCTTTGCCGCCGAAGCCATACAACGGGTTGTTCGAAGGCTTAAGCAGGCTGTGGCTGATGCCCATGCGATCGAAGGCGTGGAGGAAGATGATGTCTGCCTGGCTGCCGTTGTCAACGAGGACCTTGTGTAGGTCCCAGCCTGCCACGCTGCAATTGATAACCATGGCATCGCAGTGGGGGGCGCTGCGCAAGTCGACGTCCCGTGCGTCGAAGGTGAGCGGTATGTGGGACCACTTCGTCTGTACGACTGGGCCCGTGACAGCGACATGGTTTATGCTGCGGTAGTGGTCCCGCTTCTGCCGCTTGGTGTCGAAGTCGGTGCTGGACCCCCCAGTTATCATGTGAATGACTCCGCGATAGGGTTGATCGGCGAAGTCTTCCTGCTTTGGGGCATGGGGGATGTTTTGTTGTTGCTGGTGTGGTGGTGGAGGCGGAGGATGTACGATTTGTACTTCCTGATGATGTTGGTAAGCGTGGTGCGGTGGATGCGGGGCGGGAGCGTGGATATATGGTGGAGGGGGTGGCTGGTAATTATGCGCGACAATTCTGGGGTTGTCGGCTGGCTGCACCCTCGCCATTCTGTCTCTGGTGGCCTTCACTTCGGGGCAGTCTTTAGTTTGGTGGGCGCAGTCTTCGCCATGGAAAAGGCAGTAAAATCGGCGCGGTGGAGGGGGTGGCTGCGCACGCCCTTGGCCCCTGTCGCGAGTTCCACTTCCGCGGCCCTGGGGGGGATATTCCTGGTGGCGAGGGGGGTCAGCGGCCGGCTGCTGGTTGGCAATGTTGTGCACTTGCGGCTGACCGCGGCCCTCGCCACCGGAGTCTGGTTGCGGAGTTCTTGTCCACGTGCGGCTGGACTGTGGAGCGTCTTTTGGCTGCCGCTGGGACTCAATCTTGCGCTGGTGGAGCTCCTCGGATCTGGCATACTTTTCAAACAGCTGGTACAATTCTTGGAGGTTCTTCGGCGGATCTCTGATGCAGTGGCTGTAAAAGACGCCAGCGCGAAGACCACTGACAGCATAGTGGATGGCAATCTGGTCATCGACTGAGGGTAGCTGTGATTTGAGTGTGAGGAATTTGCGGTAATATTCCCTCAGGGTCTCCCTCTCTAGCTGCTTGCAGAGCGAGAGCTCGGCCAGGGCGTCGGTGTCCGGGCGGTACCCTTGGAAGTTGAGGAGGAACTTGTCCCGGAGACTTCTCCAGGAATCGATGGACAGCGGAGGCAACCTGGTGAACCAGGTGAGTGCGGGGCCTTCGAGGGCGATGATGAAGGACTTCGCCATTGTGGCGTCGTCCCCCCCAGACGATGCGACGGCGACCTGGTAACTCATTATGTATTGAGCCGGGTCGGTGCTGCCGTTGTACTTGGGGTAGGTCCCAGCCCGGAAGTTAGCTGGCCACGGCGTCACTTGCAGGTGAGGCGCCAGGGGACTTCGCTCATCGAGATAATTGACCCCTTGGAATGGCGCGTCGTGCGGGAAAGTGAAGTCGCGCTAGGGTAAACGCGGGTCCTCCGGTTGCGCGCGGTGTTGCAGGGGTGGCTCATGCTGTAGGCCGGGGTGGCCTTCGCGCGCGTCTTCGTTTTGTGTGCGCTGCTGGAGGGATGACTCGTGCTGCGGGCCGAGGTGGCCTTCGCGCTGCATCAGCGCGATCTCCCGCTCGAGTTCCTGGGCCTTGTGCTCTTCGTCGCGTATCATCTGCCGCACTTTGGCGAGTGCGGACACACGCTGGCGCTTGGCCTCCAGTATCTCCTTCTGCCTCTGGAGGTTGCGGTTCTTGAGGCGCAGAGCGCGCAGCTGTAGCTGTTCTTCTGCGGAGATGCCGAGGACCTCACCGTCCTTGGCGAGGTCCGCGCCCTCCGGTGGTGCGAAGCCTGAGGGAGGTGCGAAGTCTGGGGGTTGTCCCTCAGGGTCGCAGGTGCGGAGGGTGTCGTCTTCAGTGGCCTCTTGGTGGGTGGATTGGGTGAGGGCGAGGGCCTTGCCCTTTCTTGCGGCGAGCAGTGCTGCCTTCGCAGCCTCGTCAGCCTTCGGGTTAGCTCTCTTGGGTGCCATCGCGGGTGGTTGTCTCGTAGCACGAACGGTGGGCGCCAAATGTTGGAACTGTCTCTCGACAGCAAGGAGATCCAACACGGGTGAATGATGATGGCAACAGGGCACTCGCGCGCGATGGCAAAAGCTCTGTTCATCTGGCCTCTCACGGGCACTGTGCGGGGGTATTTATAGGTATCCGAGTGCACGGCGCCTTGCGTTAAGGACGCATGTGCCCTCAGGTACCTAGTTTATCCCCAGAATATTCCCATAAAGCTGGGTTACAAGCTGTAATTACAAGTACACCTTTACAAATTAGGCCCGTAACACAAACGCGGCCACGCAGGGCCCGTTACAATGGGCCTGGTCTCATGTGGGCCTCGGAGCTGACCGAGGCCGCGCCGTGGGGAGGCGTTGCCGCAGGCCTTCGTCTGGTGCCGAATCGAGCGAAGGGTCTCCATGTTGTCTCTGGTGCCGAACAAGCGAAGGGTGTCCCTGCCTGCTTTGTCTGTCAGGGCAGGGGCTAAGCGGTGGAGACTTCGGGCGAAGGGTGGCGTTTCTGCCTTCGCTCCAACAGATACGTATTGAAAAATCTTTGAAGCCATATACAATTTAAAATATAGATACCAATTGAAAACTTTATTTTGAAATTTTTTGAATTTGGTGGTGGTGTTTTCCTTTTGCTTTGGGCTAACACTCTCTCCCCCTTTGGCATTAATCGCCAAAAACGGAGACTTTGTGAGCCCTAGTCACTTTCTCCCCATTGGTACAAGGAATAAGAGAGAAGATTATACCAATTGAGAGTGGAGTGATGGCGAAAGGTAAATAATACCGATAGAGTGGAGTGGAAGCCTTGTCTTCACCGAAGACTCCATTTCCCTTTCAATCTATGACTTAGTATAGAAATACACTTGAAAACACATTAGTCATAGACATAAAACAGATATGATCAAATGTATATAAATGAGCTATATGTGCAAAGTGTCAATCAAAATTCCGATAACCAAGAATGTTTAGCTCATTCCTAAGTTTGGTAAAGGTTTTCTCATCTAATGGTTTGGTAAAGATATCGGCTAATTGTTCTTTGGTGCTAACATAAGCAATCTCGATATCCCCCCTTTGTTGGTGATCCCTCAAAAAGTGATACCAAATGGCTATGTCCTTAGTGCGGCTGTGTTCAACGGGATTATCCGCCATGCGGATTGCACTCTCATTATCACATAGGAGAGGGACTTTGCTCAATTTGTAGCCATAGTCCCTAAGGGTTTGCCTCATCTAAAGTAATTGCGCGCAACAATGACCTGCGGCAATATACTCGGCTTCGACGGTAGAAAGAGCTACTGAGTTTTGTTTCTTTGAAGCCCAAGACACCAGGGATTTTCCCAGAAACTGACAAGTCCCTGATGTGCTCTTCCTATCAATTTTACACCCTACCCAATCGGTATATGAATATCCTATTAAATCAAAAGTGGATCCCTTGGGGTACCAAAGTCCAAACTTAGGTGTATAAACTAAATATCTCATGATTCTTTTCACGGCCCTAAGGTGAACTTCCTTAGGATCGGCTTGGAACCTTGCACACATGCATACGGAAAGCATAATATCCGGTCGAGATGCACATAAATAGAGTAATGATCCTATCATCGACCGGTATACCTTTTGATCTACGGATTTACCTCCCGTGTCGAGGTCGAGATGCCCATTAGTTCCCATGGGTGTCTTGATGGGCTTGTCATCCTTCATTCCAAACTTGGTAAGTATGTCTTGAATGTACTTGGTTTGGCTGGTGAAGGTGCCGTCTTGGAGTTGCTTGACTTGAAATCCTAGGAAGTACTTCAACTCCCCCATGATAGACATCTCAAATTTCTGAATCATGATCCTACTGAACTCTTCACAAGTAGATTTGTTAGTAGACCCAAATATGATATCATCCACATAAATTTGGCATACAAACAAATCTTTTGCAATAGTTTTAGTAAAGAGGGTAGGATCGACTTTTCTGACTTTGAAGCCATTAGTGAAAGCTCTCTTGTGAATTTTGGTGTTTGGATGACAACTCAATTAAAGGACTAACAAGTGTACTAAGTGTTGAACAGGTGCTTAAGGTAAAGCTAACAGGGTTCAACACAAGTGAACAAATGTGATGGTCCAAGAACTGGATTATGGATACATAATGGACATCACAAGTAAGATGGACATTGCATAAAGTGAGACTCGGGTGCGTAGCTTGGAGACAACTGATCAAGCCAAGGACGGAGGCAAGAAAAGCTTCGAGGTACCAAGTGCACGGGAGAAGGTCAAGGAGGCTGAGGAACCCAAAGCCAAGGGTGAAAGGGAAATGTGCCCTTGGGCCATTTCTAAGTATTTTGGTGATTAAGTGCCAACACAAGTGCTTTTGTGTTAATCTATGCAATGTGGTGGACAAAGTGCAAATCAAGTCAAAAGGTATGTTTCTAGACTTAGTACATTGTTTTATGGACTAATGTATTGTGTCTAAGTGCTGGAAACAGGAAAAATTGAATTGGAAATGAGATGGCTATGTTCAGCCGAAGTCAGCTCGGTCTGGGTGCACCGGACTGTCCGGTGGTGCACCGGACAGTGTCCAACGGTGCACCGGACAGTGTCCGGTGCGCCAGGCTGACTCTGGTGAACCTGCTACTCTCGGGAGTTCGACGGCGGTGTACGGCTATAAATCACCGGACTGTCCGGTGGTGCACCGGACTGTCCGGTGAGCCGTTCATAGGTGAACTCGTCGCTCTCGGGAGATGATTAACGGCGTACGGCTAAAATTCACCGGACTGTTCGATGGTGCACCGGACTGTCCGGTGAGCCAACGGTCAGCCGGGGCAACGATCGGCCGAGGATTCCACGTGTGACGCGTGGCCGAGCCAACGGTCACATTGGTGCACCGGACTGTCCGGTGTGCACCGGATAGTGTCCGGTGCGCCAACGGCTCTTAGACTCCAACGGTCGGCTTCGCCAAATAAGGAAGGATATCTACACCGGACAGTGTCCGGTGGTGCACCGGACTGTCCGGTGCGCCAGTCGACAGAAGGCAAGATCTGCCTTCTAGGAATGTTCTCAATGGCTCCTAGCTGCCTTGGGGCTATAAAAGGACCCCTAGGCGCATGGAGGAGCACACCAAGCATACTCAAAGCATTCCTAAGCACCAAGACTTTGATTCCACGCATTTGTTTCTTCGTGATAGCATCTAGAGCTCTTGTTGAGTTGTGAACTCGTCGGGTTGTGTTGCGAGCTCTTGTTGTGACTTGTGTGCGTGTTGACATTCTGATTTTGTGTCTTGTGTGCGTTGCTCATCCCTCCCTTACTCCGTGCTTCTTTGTGAACTTCAAGTGTAAGGGCGAGAGGCTCCAAGTTGTGGAGATTCCTCGCAAACGGGATATAGTAAAGCAAGCAAAACACCGTGGTATTCAAGTGGGTCTTTGGACCGCTTGAGAGGGGTTGATTACAACCCTCGTCCGTTGGGACGCCACAACGTGGAGTAGGCAAGCGTTGGTCTTGGCCGAACCACGGGATAACCACCGTGCCATCTCTGTGATTGATATCTTTGTGGTTATTGTGTTTTGTTGAGACTCCTCTCTAGCCACTTGGCGATTATTGTGCTAACACTTAACCAAGTTTTTGTGGCTTAAGTTTCAAGTTATTCAGGATCACCTATTCACCCCCCTCTAGGTGCTCTCAATTGGTATCAGAGCCGTTCTCTTCACAAAGGGACTAATCGCCCAAAGAGATGGATCCTAAGGGGAAGGGAATCGTGATCAACGATAAGGAGAAGGAGTCCTTTGTCAACGAGCCAAAGGATGACAAGCCTACCGACTCGGGCTCCGGCCACAGATGCAAAGATGGGAAGAAGAAGACGAGACGCATCAAGGAGATCGTCTACTACGACGAAAGCGATGAGTCCACTTCTTCCCAAAAGGACGACTACGACTAAGAGAAACAAAAGACGGTTAATTCGAACTATTCTTTCGATTACTCTCGTATTCCGCAGAGTTCAAATGGACATCTGCTTTCCATCCCTCTTGGCAAACCTCCACACTTTGATGGGGAGGACTACGGATTTTGGAGTCACAAAATGCATAGTCACTTGTTCTCTCTCCATCCAAGCATATGGGAGATTGTTGAGAATGGAATGAAATTTGATAGCTCGGATAGTCCTATATTTATTAATGAACAGATTCATAAAAATGCAGAAGCTACTACTGTGTTGTTAGCCTCTTTGTGCAGGGACGAGTACCATAAGGTGAGCGGCTTGGACAATGCCAAGCAGATCTGGGACACCCTCAAGATCTCTCATGAGGGGAACGACGTCACCTTACTCACCAAGATGGAGTTGGTGGAGGGCGAGCTTGGAAGATTCGCGATGATAAGGGGCAAGGAGCCAACCCAAACATATAACCGGCTCAAGACCCTTATCAACAAAATAAGGAGCTACGGAAGCACGCGATGGACGGACCACGACGTCGTCCGCCTAATGCTAAGGTCCTTTACTATACTTGATCCACATTTGGTGAACAATATTCATGAAAATCCTAGGTACACCAAGATGTCGCCCGAAGAAGTCCTTGGAAAGTTCGTGAGCGGGCGAATGATGATCAAGGAGGCGAGGTACGTGGACGACGCGTTGAACGGTCCAATCCATGAGCCTCAACCCATTGCTCTCAAGGCAACGAGGAGCAAGGAGGCGCTACCTAGCAAGGTGGCGCAAGTTGAGGCGGTCGGGCTCAATGACGAAGAGATGGCCCTCATCATCAAGCGCTTCAAGACGGCGCTAAAGGGTCACAAGGGACAGCCAAGCAAGACAAAGACAAAGGGGAAGCGCTCATGCTTCAAATGTGGTAAGATTGGTCATTTTATTGCTAACTGTCCCGATAATGAAAGTGACCAGGAAAAAGGGAACAAAAGGGAGAAGAAAAAGAATTACAAGAAGGGTAAGGGCGAGGCACATATCGGAAAGGAGTGGGATTTGGATTGCTCCTCTTCCGACTCCGACAATGAAGGACTTGCCGCCACCGCCTTCAACAAGTCATCCCTCTTCCCAAACGAGTATCACACGTGCCTCATGGCGAAGGAGAAGAAGGTATGCACTCGGGATACCACTTATACTTCTTCAAGTGATGATTCTAGTGATGACGATGAAATAGACTATTCTAGTTTATTTAAAGGTTTAGATAGAATTAAAATTGGCAAAATTAATGAGTTAATTGATGCCTTGAATGAAAAGGATAGACTCTTAGAGAAACAAGAAGACCTTTTATATGAAGAGCATGATAAATTTGTTAGTGCACAAAATTCACTTGCTCTAGAAGTTAAAAGGAATGAAATGCTTTCTTGTGAACTATCTACTTGTCATGAAACCATTTCTACTTTAAAAGGTGTAAATGATGATTTAAATGCTAAACTAGAAGTAGCAAGTAAATCTAACTCTTGTGTAGAACATGTTAGGATTTGCAATAGGTGTAAAGATTTTGACATTGATGCTTGTAGTGAACACCTAGTTTCAATTTCAAAATTGAATGATGAATTGGCTAGTCTTAATGCCCAACTTAAGACTAGCAAAAGTGAATTTTACAAGCTAAAATTTGCAAGGGATGCCTACACGATTGGTCGGCTCCAACGGTCGTCTTCGCCAAATAAGGAAGGATATCTGCACCGGACAGTGTCCGGTGGTGCACCGGACTGTCCGGTGTGCCAGTCGACAGAAGGCAAGATCTGCCTTCTAGGAATGTTCTCAACGGCTCCTAGCTGCCTTGGGGCTATAAAAGGGACCCCTAGGCGCATGGAGGAGCACACCAAGCATACTCAAAGCATTCCTAAGCACCAAGACTTCGATTCCACGCATTTGTTTCTTCGTGATAGCATCTAGAAATCTTGTTGAGTTGTGAACTCGTCGGGTTGTGTTGCGAGCTCTTGTTGCGACTTGTGTGCATGTTGACATTCTGATTTTGTGTCTTGTGTGTGTTGCTCATCCCTCCCTTACTCCGTGCTTCTTTGTGAACTTCAAGTGTAAGGGCGAGAGGCTCCAAGTTGTGGAGATTCCTCGCAAACGGGATATAGTAAAGCAAGCAAAACACCGTGGTATTCAAGTGGGTCTTTAGACCGCTTGAGAGGGGTTGATTGCAACCCTCGTCCATTGGGACGCCACAACGTGGAGTAGGCAAGCGTTGGTCTTGGCCGAACCACGGGATAACCACCGTGCCATCTCTGTGGTTGATATCTTTGTGGTTATTGTGTTTTGTTGAGACTCCTCTCTAGCCACTTGGCGATTATTGTGCTAACACTTAACCAAGTTTTTGTGGCTTAAGTTTCAAGTTATTCAGGATCACCTATTCACCCCCCCTCTGGGTGCTCTCAATTGGTATCAGAGCCGTTCTCTTCACAAAGGGACTAATCGCCCGAAGAGATGGATCCTAAGGGGAAGGGAATCGTGATCAACGATAAGGAGAAGGAGTCCTTCGTCAACGAGCCAAAGGATGACAAGCCTACCGACTCGGGCTCCGGCTACAGACGCAAAGATGGGAAGAAGAAGACGAGACGCATCAAGGAGATCGTCTACTATGACGACAGCGATGAGTCCACTTCTTCCCAAAAGGACGACTACGACTACGAGAAACGAAAGACGGTTAATTCGAACTATTCTTTCGATTACTCTCGTATTCTGCAGAGTTCAAATGCACATCTGCTTTCCATCCCTCTTGGCAAACCTCCACACTTTGATGGGGAGGACTACGGATTTTGGAGTCACAAAATGCATAGTCACTTGTTCTCTCTCCATCCAAGCATATGGGAGATTGTTGAGAATGGAATGAAATTTGATAGCTCGGATAGTCCTATATTTATTAATGAACAGATTCATAAAAATGCAGAAGCTACTACTATGTTGTTAGCCTCTTTGTGCAGGGACGAGTACCATAAGGTGAGCGGCTTGGACAATGCCAAGCAGATCTGGGCACCCTCAAGATCTCTCATGAGGGGAACGACGTCACCTTACTCACCAAGATGGAGTTGGTGGAGGGCGAGCTTGAAGGGTTCGCGATGATAAGGGGCGAGGAGCCAACCCAAACATATAACCGGCTCAAGACCCTTATCAACAAAATAAGGAGCTACAGAAGCACGCGATGGACGGACCACGACGTCGTCCGCCTAATGCTAAGGTCCTTTACTATACTTGATCCACATTTGGTGAACAATATTCGTGAAAATCCTAGGTACACCAAGATGTCGCCCGAAGAAGTCCTTGGAAAGTTCGTGAGCGGGCGAATGATGATCAAGGAGGCGAGGTACGTGGACGACGCGTTGAACGGTCCAATCCATGAGCCTCAACCCATTGCTCTCAAGGCAACGAGGAGCAAGGAGGCGCTACCTAGCAAGGTGGCGCAAGTTGAGGCGGTCGGGCTCAATGTCGAAGAGATGGCCCTCATCATCAAGCGCTTCAAGACGGCGCTAAAGGGTCGCAAGGGATAGCCAAGCAAGACCAAGACAAAGGGGAAGCGCTCATGCTTCAAATGTGGTAAGATTGGTCATTTTATTGCTAACTGTCCTGATAATGAAAGTGACCAGGAAAAAGGGAACAAAAGGGAGAAGAAAAAGAATTACAAGAAGGCTAAGGGCGAGGCACATATCGGAAAGGAGTGGGATTCGGATTGCTCCTCTTCCGACTCTGACAATGAAGGACTCGCCGCCACCGCCTTCAAAAAGTCATCCCTCTTCCCAAATGAGTATCACACGTGCCTCATGGCGAAGGAGAAGAAGGTATGCACTCGGGATACCACTTATACTTCTTCAAGTGATGATTCTAGTGATGACGATGAAATAGACTATTCTAGTTTATTTAAAGGTTTAGATAGAATTAAAATTGGCAAAATTAATGAGTTAATTAATGCCTTGAATGAAAAGGATAGACTCTTAGAGAAACAAGAAGACCTTTTATATGAAGAGCATGATAAATTTGTTAGTGCACAAAATTCACTTGCTCTAGAAGTTAAAAGGAATGAAATGCTTTCTTGTGAACTATCTACTTGTCATGAAACCATTTCTACTTTAAAAGGTGTAAATGATGATTTAAATGCTAAACTAGAAGTAGCAAGTAAATCTAACTCTTGTGTAGAACTTGTTAGGATTTGCAATAGGTGTAAAGAT
Source organism: Zea luxurians (assembly GCA_029449295.1). Taxonomy (NCBI): domain Eukaryota; kingdom Viridiplantae; phylum Streptophyta; class Magnoliopsida; order Poales; family Poaceae; genus Zea; species Zea luxurians. Next base: position 95,908,391 of record JAOPSE010000012.1, read on the forward strand.
TTTGACATTGATGCTTGTAGTGAACACCTAGTTTCAATTTCAAAATTGAATGATGAATTGGCTAGTCTTAATGCCCAACTTAAGACTAGCAAAAGTGAATTTGACAAGCTAAAATTTGCAAGGGATGCCTACACGATTGGTCGGCTCCAACAGTCGGCTTCGCCAAATAAGGAAGGATATCTGCACCGGACAGTGTCCGGTGGTACACCGGACTGTCCGGTGCGCCAGTCGACAGAAGGCAAGATCTGCCTTCTAGGAATGTTCTCAACGGCTCCTAGCTGCCTTGGGGCTATAAAAGGGACCCCTATGCGCATGGAGGAGCACACCAAGCATACTCAAAGCATTCCTAAGCACCAAGACTTCGATTCCACGCATTTGTTTCTTCGTGATAGCATCTAGAGCTATTGTTGAGTTGTGAACTCATCGGGTTGTGTTGCGAGCTCTTGTTGCGACTTGTGTGCATGTTGACATTCTGATTTTGTGTCTTGTGTGCGTTGCTCATCCCTCCCTTACTTCGTGCTTCTTTGTGAACTTCAAGTGTAAGGGTGAGAGGCTCTAAGTTGTGGAGATTCCTCGCAAACGGGATATAGTAAAGCAAGCAAAACACCGTGGTATTCAAGTGGGTCTTTGGACCGCTTGAGAGGGGTTGATTGCAACCCTCGTCCGTTGGGACGCCACAACGTGGAGTAGGCAAGCGTTGTTCTTGGCCGAACCACGGGATAACCACCGTGCCATCTCTGTGATTGATATCTTTGTGGTTATTGTGTTTTGTTGAGACTCCTCTCTAGCCACTTGGCGATTATTGTGCTAACACTTAACCAAGTTTTTGTGGCTTAAGTTTCAAGTTATTCAGGATCACCTATTCACCCCCCCTTCTAGGTGCTCTCAAAGGGTGAAGAAGAAGGCTTGCAAAGTCAATGGTGATCGAGTTGAGAACAGCTACGACACATCAAGGATCACTACATAAGGACGTGACTTACAACCAATGAGGAAACATCTCTAGTTATGTGGTGTAAGTCATAAGGCTCAAGATCAAGCTCTAAGAAGAAGTGCACAAGGTCACTAGAAGAAGAAGCAGTGTCAAAACTTGTGATACCCGGTTTGCAAAGAAGAGAAGTTGGGGGTTGTTCTTTTTGTTTTTTCCCTCATCCGGTTGTTGTTTTGGGGATTTGGGATTTTGTGGAAAACATTCACAACTGGGGCAGTAGAATTGTTTTGGTTTGACGCCTGCGTTGGGGTCGGGAGCTGTCGCGTGGGTTAGTTGGGTCGCGATTGGTGTTTCGGCCCATTAATTCCCCCCAAACCCTAGCCGCCTCCCTCCTAACCTCCTCCCCCCCTTGTGCAGCCGCCCCCCCACTCCTCCCACATCTTGGCCGCCGCCCCCCCTGCCCATCTCCTCCTCTCTCAATTTTTGCAGCCACACCCCATACCCTAGCCGCCCCCCCTCAATCTCCCCCTCCCAAGGTGCCAATCCTTGCCGCTCGGATCATCGTCTCGTGGTGCGAATCTCCAATCGTTTTGTTGGAGGGAAGACGGGAGGAAGAAAAGGGGGAGAATGCAAGGTGATTTTTGTGTTCATCCCTTGTTCATTTGCGCTGCGATTCAATTGATTAGAAGTTGCGTTTGCGATTGGATAGAGGGGGCTGTCCAGAATTTTACGTGGTGGATGAACAGCGGAAGTCCTAGCAGTTTTTAGGTTTTTTTCGTGAAAAATTAATGGGGATCAATTTGTGGATCATGTAGAACTTTGTTTTACCTTTCCAACAAGTATTTATGCGCTCAATTTGGAGTTATAAATTAAAGTTATCATCGTTTGAATCCGGGTATGTGGCTGTCCAAAAAACAGACTTTTCAGAAGGATGAACAGCAGCAGTATTAGCCGTTTCTAGGGATTTTTCGGGAGTAATTAGTGTTAATCAGTATAAGAATCATGTAGGGCTTTTTCTTATCTTTCCAACAAGTACTTATGCGCTCAAATCAGAATTATATTTTAAAAGTTATCGCTGTTCGAATCCGAGTATGTCGCTGCCCAAATCAGAAAAAACAGATTGCAGGGTTTATGTTGTGGACCGTTTAGAGGTAATTAGATGCTAGAATTTAATCATGAGTTGTATACAAAACTTGTGGGGAATTTTATGTAGTTGTCTCTGGAGTTTTTGTTTGACACCACTGCTGTCCTAATTTTTAAGTTATGGAATTGTTAAGCAGCGCCGCTGCAGTTTGGTTGGTGAGGGGAGAATTGTTACCCGCGGCGGGGTTTGAGATTGCGCGTAGGTGCGGTGTTGTCTTTGAGTTTTTTTATGTGAATTTGGTGCACTAAGTTGGGTGTCAAAAACAGGTGGTGGTCTTCCGGATCGTTCTTAGGGATTTTGCCCAAACTTCCTGTGAAGGCAAGTAAACTTGTGATGGTTATTCCGTCTGGCAAATGAGGAGTCTTATTCTTGAATATGTTGTGCTATTGTGTTCATATTCATATTTTGTTTGTTCATTGAGTACCATCATTTGAGAATGTTCATGTTTCATGGATTTCATATGTTGAGTTTGAGGTTTGATCATGTTACTCAAGTGGTTATTATGTGGAATGGGTGGAAGTATATGACTAGCACATTTTTGTTTGGGAAGAACTTATGATGTTGTCATGCATAATGCACTCATCATCCATTGCATTGAAGTTTTGTTGCGATCTTATGGTCCGACCGTACCGGTACATTGAGCATCATATGTTGCCCGAGAAGGGGTATGGTGCAGCTTCATATCCTTAGAGATATGGAGGCAGAAGTTATTTTTGCATCTGTAGCCATGTGCATTCATGGGAGAGGTGTGGAATCTATTATGTGGATGTGGATAATCTGGACTTGTGTATGGTGTTTCTTCTTGGCGTTAAGTATTTATTTACTTGTTTACTTTCTGCAGTTTACTGTCCAGAAAAATAAGAAAGAAGTTCTGAACCATGTGGTTGTATAAGCACAGTTGATTTTCAATGTCCTATTTGTTGTGGTTATGTTTACTTGCTGAGATGTATTATCTCACATCTTGCATTGTTTGATGCAGGCACCTAATTTCTGCTTGGGAAATAGAGGGATGTAGCAGCACGGCCACTTCACCTTTAATTAAAGGAACCCCCACTTAATAATGTTGTTAATCAGAGTTGGTCAAGTCCAGTGAATTACTTTGTTCTTGGTTGAGCGTTTGTTTTGGGTGGGCTGAGTTCCTTATCCCATTTGTTTTACTTCAGTTGGGTCATAATTAAGTTTTACCACTTTTGCATTTTTAGTTTCTACTACGTGAATTATATGTCTTTATATCCTGTGTGAACTTCATGTTTCCCCTCCTCGTTATGCTAGTTTTCAAAGGAGGTGCTGCCAGATTTTTTTTGCTTTATATTCTTTCTTTATTACATCTCTTGTGTTGAGTCAGTTTGGTGGGTGGGGTTTGTGGTATTATCCATTCTATGCGACCAGTGGGGTGTTGCAGTTGGTATCAAAGGTATAGGCTGTAGGTCCTAGCAAGTGGAGTAGTAATAAATTGACACCCTGCACATGTAGGATGGGTTTTCTGTCTTGCTATTGATATGATTATGTTATTGTCTGTGCTAGTTTTGACATTATCTAGAGAGATGCTATGCTTATCTCATTTACTTATTATTCTCATCCCTGTGGCTGCAGCTATGCTGCCTCGTAGAGCTCGGGGTAGTCCGCAAGCTCCTAGTGGGGACTCGATGAGTCCGGCGGCAATGTTAGCCGCGATGCAGGCCATGCAGCAGGAGTTGGCCCTTCTGAGGCAAGCTATTCCTGTCGCCCCTGCAGGTGCTGCTCAGGGTGCTGGAGGTGGAGAAGTGCCCAGGGGCGCTGTCCCTGCGGGTGCTGTTTCAGGTGGCGGGGCCGAGGTGCCTCTTCCAGTCAGTGGTCTTTCTCTGATGTAGTGGATGGGCATGAAGTTGGATTCTTTTGATGGCAGTGGTACTCCGGTCGAGGCGGCAGATTGGTTGACTTATGTGGAGGATAAGATGAATGTCTTCGAGATTGCATATGGAGATCGGGTTCGATTTGGCACTCTGCTGCTGAAGGGAGAGGCTCAAATTTGGTGGAGAGGCGTGCAGGCAGCGCACTCCTCCTCACCAGGAGTCCTATCTTGGGATGTTTTCATCAGGTAGTTTGAAAGGAGGTTCTACCCGGTCACCTTTCTGGAGAAAATGAAGATTGACTTGCAGTCCTACAAGCAGGAGAAGAAGTCTGTCACAGAGTATGAGGTGGGCTTCAACAAGATGGTCTGCTTTGTCCCTCATGTGGCTTATAATGAGATGGAGAAGGCGAGCCAATTCCGTCAAGGTCTGAAGCCTTCTATCAGGCATGCACTGGGGGCTTTTCCGTTGGTGGACTTCCGTACCACGGTGGAGCAGGCGCTGGGTGTGGAGATGCAACACCAGTATACCATGGAGTCGCAGAAGTCTTCGGGTGTTGATCAGCCTCGTACTCAGGACGCGAGGAGGGGCAACACTGGAGGTCCAGCTCACAAGAGGGGTAAGTCTCATCATCAGCGCCACCATCCGTACCATGGCAAATCTTCTGATTCAAGTACTTCGGGAGGAAGTACTCAGAGGTTTTGGGCCGTTCCTAAGCCCGGGCTGGGGCTGGTGTGTTTCCGCTGTGGAGATGCGCATCGCCGTGCAGAGTGCCAGTGGAGTGGCAGGTGTTCTATCTGCAGTCAGGACCACAAGGATGTGGTGTGTAGGAGGAACCCCAATGGGAAGCTCAGATGGGAGCCGGTGACTTCCTCCTCTTCTCAGGGCACTATCAACATGATGGCAAGTGCTGAGCAGCAGTTTTCAGTTCCTCTTCCTCCACAGCAGCTTTATGTGCCTGGGACTTCTCAGTTCGTGCCGATGCAAGGTTTTCCTCAGTATCAGGCTGTGCCTACTCCTGCACCGTCTACCCCTGTGCTGACTCAGTTTGGAGCTCCGCGCCAGCCTCCTCCGGTGGCTCAGTGGGGTTCTTCTGTTAATTTCACTCTGGGAGCTTCCTCTTCTGCGGGTATTTCTAGAGCTTATGTGCTACCCGCTGCGGATGGCAGGAAGCAAGGAGACGTGGTGACAGGTACGATTTCAGTTGATTCGTTTGCTGCCCATGCTCTTTTTGACTCTGGCGCTAGCTATTCGTTTGTTTCGGAGGATTTTGTGTCGCGGGCTGGTCTTTCGGTGCAGAGGCTGGGTCACCCAATTTTGGTTAGATCTACTAATGGCTCCATTAGTAGCTGCTCAGTTTGTCGGGGGTGTTCTGTCATTCTTGTTGATGAGATCTTTTCGGCCAACCTGGTGGTGATTTCCTTGGGGGCATTCGATGTTATCTTGGGTATGGACTGGTTATCCCAGTATCGCGCGGTTATATCCTGCTTCTGGAAGACAGTGTTATTGCAGGCGCCGTCGGGAAAGGAGGTGGTACTCTTGGGAAGTTCCCCGAAGTTCTCGCTATCCCTGTTGGCGCAATTGCTTCCTGATCGCCGATCAAGGAAGTCGGGGATCTTTTTCTCTATGGTGGTGGAGGGTAAGGCAGCCTCGCGGGTGCAGGACATCCGGGTGGTGTGTGACTTTGCTGACGTGTTTCCGGCAGAGCTTCTAGGCATTCCTCCGGAGCGCGATGCAGCTTTTGAGATTAAGCTGATTCCGGGTACGCAGCCTATTCATAAGGCCCCGTATCGAATGGCCCCAAAGGAGCAGATTGAATTAAAGCGGCAATTAGATGATCTGCTGGCTAAAGGCTTAATTAGGCCTAGCAGGTCTCCATGGGCTTCCCCAGTATTGTTTGTTGAGAAGAAGGATAAAAGCAAGCGGCTGTGTGTGGATTATCGTGCTTTGAATCAAGTGACAATCAAGAATAAATATCCGCTTCCCCGAATTGAGGTCCTCTTTGAGCAGTTGAGGGGTGCCCAGGTGTTCTCCAAAATTGATTTGAACTCTGGTTATCATCAATTGAGGATTCGTGAGGAGGATATTGAGAAGACTGCCTTCTGCACCAGGTATGGGCATTATGAGTTCATAGTCATGTCTTTTGGCTTAACTAATGCCCCTGCTGCCTTTATGGAAGCAATGAATAGGATGTTGCATGAATTCCTGGACGACTTTGTGGTCGTGTTCCTGGATGATATTCTGATTTATTCAAAGACCGAGGCCGAGCATGAGCAGCATCTCCGTCTCGTTCTGGGTGCCCTAAGGAAGAATCAATTCTATGGCAAGTTGAAGAAGTGCGCCTTTTGGCTATCCGAAGTGGCTTTCCTGGGGCACATGATTAATCAGCAGGGTATTGCGGTTGATCCCAAAAATGTTGCGGCTGTGGTGGAGTGGAAGAGACCCTCTAGTGTCTCTGAAATTCGAAGTTTCTTGGGGCTTGCTGGGTATTATCGGCGCTTCGTACCAAATATTTCCAGCATTGCTAAGCCTTTGACTAGGCTCTTGGAGAAGGGTGTTCCCTTCGTCTGGTCCGGCGATTGTGAGGTCAGTTATCAGTCATTGAAGAGCAAGTTGGTGGACGCCCCTATCCTAGCTTTGCCTGAGAGCGGTAAGCATTTCACAGTTTATATGGATGCTTCGCGTATTGGTCTTGGCTGTGTGCTGATGCAGGAAGGCAGAGTGATTGCTTATGGCTCAAGGCAGTTGAGGAAGCATGAGGGGAATTATCCAACTCATGATCTGGAATTGGCTGCGGTGGTTTTTGCTCTAAAGTCGTGGAGGCATTACCTTTATGGCGAGGCTTGTGACATTTTCACCGATCACAAAAGTCTCAAATATATTTTTACTCAGAAGGAGCTGAATTTGAGGCAGCGTCGGTGGCTAGAATTGATTAAAGATTATGATTTGTCCATTCATTATCACCCGGGGAAGGCTAATGTGGTGGCGGATGCCCTTAGCAGGTCCGGGGTTCCAAAGGTGGCCTTGCCGTTGATCGCTGATCTGGACCGTTTGGGGATCACTTTGTGTTATGTTGGCACCGCTAGCGAGGAGACTCAGATGCTTATTCAATCCTCTCTCATGGAGAGAGTGCGTGCGGCTCAGCAGCAGGATCGTCTTTTGCAGGAAGCTCGAAAGAGGGTTGGTGATGGTAAACCGCGGGAGTTCACCATTGATGAGAATGATTTGGTTTGTTTCAGGGGCCGTCTTTGTGTGCCTCAGAAATCAGAGGTGAAGCTGGATATCCTGCGAGAAGCTCATAAAACGCCTTACACCGTCCATCCTGGCGAAACCAAAATGTACCGAGATTTGAAACAAAATTTCTGGTGGATGCGGATGAAGGTTGACATTTCTAAGTATGTGGCCACCTGTGAAGTATGTCAACGCGTGAAGGCCGAACATAAGCGGCCTGCAGGTTTGCTGAAGCCATTGGAAATTCCAGAGTGGAAATGGGAGCATATCACCATGGATTTTGTGGTGGGTCTACCTCGTTCCCCTCGTGGCAGGGATGCTATTTGGGTGGTAGTGGATCGCTTGACTAAGTCTGCGCATTTTATTCCCATGAAGACCACAAATTCAGCTTCAGATTTGGTTCCCTTGTATATGAAGGAAGTAGTCAGACTTCACGGGGTACCTAAGTCTATTGTTTCTGATCGAGACTCCAAATTTGTATCCAAATTCTGGGAGAGTCTCCATAGTGCATTGGGCACCAAGCTTTCGCTTAGTGTCGCTTTTCACCCTCAGACTGATGGTCAGTCAGAGCGAACAATCCAAACCTTGGAGGATATGTTGCGTGCTTGTGTTCTGTCATGGAAGGGTAGCTGGGAGGATCATCTTGCTCTGGCAGAGTTTGCGTATAACAACAGCTACCAAGCTAGCATCAAGATGGCACCATTTGAGGCTTTGTATGGCAGGCGGTGTATCTCTCCTCTGTGCTAGGAGACTTTGGGAGAGAGATCCCTGGTCGGTCCTAATTGGGTTCAGCAAACTTCTGAAAAGGTTCGGGAAATTCGTCAGAATATTTTGGCAACTCAGAGTCGTTAGAAGAGTTATGCTGATGTGAGGAGGCGGGATCTGGAATTTGCTGTGGGTGACCAAGTCCTTCTCAGGGTATCACCCACTAAGGGAGTTGTTCGGTTCGGTGTCTCTGGGAAGCTCAGCCCGAGATACATTGGACCGTTCACTATCTTGGCCCGAGTGGGCAGCCTGGCTTATCGCTTGCTACTGCCGGATTCCATGGCAGGGGTACACCCGGTTTTTCACGTCTCTATGTTGAGGAAGTTCTTGTGGGATCCGGACCATCAGATTGAGATGGAACCAATTGCGGTGCAGCAGGATCTGACTCTGGAGTGTCGTCCGGTGCGTATATTGGAATTCTCGGAGCATGTGTTGAGGAAGAGATCAATTAAGTATGTCAAGGTCTTATGGACTAATCAGTCTGAGCGCGAGGCTACGTGGGAACTTGAGGAGCTGATGCGGCAGAAGTACCCGGAACTTTTCGTTGTGGGTAAGTGTTGTTGATTCATTAATCTTTTCTTTTGTCATTCCGATAGAAGCGTCAGAATTCAAGGTCGAATTATTTTTAAGAGGGGTAGAGTGTGATACCCGGTTTGCAAAGAAGAGAAGTTGGGGGTTGTTCTTTTTGTTTTTTCCCTCATCCGGTTGTTGTTTTGGGGATTTGGGATTTTGTGGAAAACATTCACAACTGGGGCAGTAGAATTGTTTTGGTTTGACGCCTGCGTTGGGGTCGGGAGCTGTCGCGTGGGTTAGTTGGGCCATGATTGGTGTTTCGGCCCATTAATTCCCCCCAAACCCTAGCCGCCTCCCTCCTAACCCCCTCCCCCCCTTGTGCAGCCGCCCCCCCACTCCTCCCACATCTTGGCCGCCGCCCCCCTGCCCATCTCCTCCTCTCTCAATTTTTGCAGCCACACCCCATACCCTAGCTGCCCCCCCTCAATCTCCCCCTCCCAAGGTGCCAATCCTTGCCGCTCGGATCATCGTCTCGTGGTGCGAATCTCCAATCGTTTTGGTGGAGGGAAGAAGGGAGGAAGAAAAGGGGGAAAATCCAAGGTGATTTTTGTGTTCATCCCTTGTTCATTTGCGCTGCGATTCAATTGATTAGATGTTGCGTTTGCGATTGGATAGAGGGGGCTGTCCAGAATTTTACGTGGTGGATGAACAGCGGAAGTCCTAGCAGTTTTTAGGTTTTTTTCGTGAAAAATTAATGGGGATCAATTTGGGGATCATGTAGAACTTTGTTTTACCTTTCCAACGAGTATTTATGCGCTCAATTTGGAGTTATAAATTAAAAGTTATCATCGTTTGAATCCGGGTATGTGGCTGCCCAAAAAACAGACTTTTCAGAAGGATGAACAGCAGCAGTATTAGCAGTTTATGGGGATTTTTCGTGAGTAATTAGTGTTAATCAGTATGAGAATCATGTAGGGATTTTTCTTATCTTTCCAACAAGTACTTATTCGCTCAAATCGGAATTATATTTTAAAAGTTATCGCTGTTCGAATCCGAGTATGTCGCTGCCCAAATCAGAAAAAAACAGATTGCAGGGTTTACGTTGTGGACCGTTTAGAGGTAATTAGATGCTAGAATTTAATCATGAGTTGTATACAAAACTTGTGGGGAATTTTATGTAGTTGTCTCTGGAGTTTTTGTTTGACACCACTGCTGTCCTAATTTTTAAGTTATGGAATTGTTAAGCAGCGCCGCTGCAGTTTGGTTGGTGAGGGGAGAATTGTTACCCACGGCGGGGTTTGAGATTGCGCGTAGGTGCGGTGTTGTCTTTGAGTTTTTTTTATGTGAATTTGGTGCACTAAGTTGGGTGTCAAAAACAGGTGGTGGACTTCCGGATCGTTCTTAGGGATTTTGCCCAAACTTCCGGTGAAGGCAAGTAAACTTGTGATGGTTATTCCGTCTGGCAAATGAGGAGTCTTATTCTTGAATATGTTGTGGTATTGTGTTCATATTCATATTTTGTTTGTTCATTGAGTACCATCATTTGAGAATGTTCATGTTTCATGGATTTCATATGATGAGTTTGATGTTTGATCATGTTACTCAAGTGGTTATTATGTGGAATGGGTGGAAGTATATGACTAGCACATTTTTGTTTGGGAAGAACTTATGATGTTGTCATGCATAATGCACTCATCATCCATTGCATTGAAGTTTCGTCGCGATCTTATGGTCCGACCATACCGGTACATTGAGCATCATATGTTGCCCGAGAAGGGGTATGGTGCAGCTTCATATCCTTAGAGATATGGAGGCAGAAGTCATTATTGCATCTGTAGCCATGTGCATTCATGGGAGAGGTGTGGAATCTATTATGTGGATGTGGATAATCTGGACTTGTGTATGGTGTTTCTTCTTGGCGTTAAGTATTTATTTACTTGTTTACTTGCTGCAATTTACTGTCCAGAAAAATAAGAAAGAAGTTCTGGACCTTGTGGTTGTATAAGCACAGTTGATTTTTAATGTCCTATTTGTTGTGGTTATGTTTACTTGCTGAGATGTATTATCTCACATCTTGCATTGTTTGATGCAGGCACCTAATTTCTGCTTGGGAAATAGAGGGATGTAGCAGCACGGCCACTTCACCTTTAATTAAAGGAACCCCCACTTAATAATGTTGTTAATCAGAGTTGGTCAAGTCCAGTGAATTACTTTGTTCTTGGTTGAGCGTTTGTTTTGGGTGGGCTGAGTTCCTTATCCCATTTGTTTTACTTCAGTTGGGTCATAATTAAGTTTTACCACTTTTGCATTTTTAGTTTCTACTACGTGAATTATATGTCTTTATATCCTATGTGAACTTCATGTTTCCCCTCCTCGTTATGCTAGTTTTCAAAGGAGGTGCTGCCGGATTTTTTTTGCTTTATATTCTTTCTTTATTACATCTCTTGTGTTGAGTCAGTTTGGTGGGTGGGGTTTGTGGTATTATCCATTCTGTGCGACCAGTGGGGTGTTACAAAACCAGAACTGGAGGCAGCCCAAAAGAGCTAAGTTCACATTGATCTTTAGTTTGGGTTGTTCCTATGTTTGGAGATGTTCTATGTGACCTTTGCAGGATGTTGGAGCTAAGTAATGTCAATCTAGATCAAGTCAAGCTGACTTGATGATTTATGAGTCCAACAACAAGCTCAAGCATGTCAAATGCTATAGATATAATAACTAAGAAAAGGTATGTTTCTAGACTTAGTACATTGGTTTTGTGTACTAATATACTTGTCTAAGTGTTAGAAACAGAAGGAAGAAGAAAAGGAAAGAGGTGCAAAAGGCTTGGCTGTGTACAGCCAAGACTCAGCTCGGTCTGGCACACCGGACTGTCCGGTGGTGCACCGGACAGTGTCCGGTGCACCAGGCTGAACTCCGGTGAACAGGCCGCTCTCGGGAGGAGTCTGGCGAGGTACGGCTATAATTCACCGGACTGTCCGGTGGTGCACCGGACTGTCCGGTGAGCCAACGGTCGGCTGGGGCAACGGTCGGCCGCGCGATCCGCGCGTGATGCGTGGCCGAGCCAACGGTCAAATGGGGGCACCGGACTGTCCGGTGTGCACCGGACAGTGTCCGGTGCGCCAACGGCTCCAAGACTGCAACGGTCGAATGCGCCATTTTTGGAAGGAAATCGGGCACCGGACAGTGTCCGGTGGTGCACCGGACTGTCCGGTGCACCACCCGACTGAAGGCAAGATTTGCCTTCCTGGATTGCTTCCAATGGCTCCTAGGCCCCTTGTGCCTATAAAAGGGACTCCTAGGCGCCTCAAGCAATGTACAAGTGCAGCCAACAAGTGTAGACATCACTCTGATCAATTCTCACTCTCCCTCTTGTGTGTATCTCTCTAGCTTGTGTAGAAGGCACAGCTATAAGCCTGTAGAGAGTGGAGAAGAGCTGCTAAGAGCTAGAGCAAGGTCTTGAGCGTATCGTTACTCTGCCGAGGTGCTGTCAAGAAGTTTGTAAGCAGCCGCGGTTTTGTTGTAACCCAACTCAATAGTGAAAGGCTCTATCTGTCATACTGACAGATCTGAGCAAACGGAGGAAGGAGTTGAAATAGACTCCAAGCCCAGGTGTGGCTAACTCCAACGAGGACTAGGCAAGCATTTCAGGCTTGGCCGAACCTCGGGATAAATCCTTGCGTCTGTGTGCTCTGTTCTGTATTGTATCGTAACTCTCTGTCTTATTCGCTTTTATATCTGCACTTCAACACTTATCTGTGGTATAAGCTTTATTTGAAGTGCAGGACATTTTGAGATAGGATCTTTTATTCCGCTGCAACCTACTCGAAGGGTCTTCACTCCACTGCGTTCTGGTCTTCGAGTAGAGTAAGGATTTAAGTTTTATAGTGATAAGTTTTTATTCGCCTATTCACCCCCTCTAGGCGACATCCAGATCCTGTTCCCGGGTCAAAGGGAACTTTCAATTGGTATCAGAGCTAGGCCTCTCTAGTGTGGGCTTAGCCGTCCGGAGATGACGATGTCGTCACAAAAGGTAACTGTAGAACTTCTTTTAGGCGATGGCTCTAATTACAAGTCTTGGTCTGTCTCTATTTATAATGCTTTCATGAGTGTTGATCCTAATTTGAGACAAGTCTTTAGTAGAAGTATTTTTCCCTCTAATGTTAGTAAAAATCCTTCTAATGATGAACTAAGATGTCTATCTCTAAATCACCATGCTTGCAACATCTTAGTTGATTCTCTTTCTAGAGATGCCTATTTTGCCATCATGAGTAGTGATAATGATTTATTTGTTGATGCTCATGATTTATGGAATAGAATTAAAGTAAAATATATTGTGGCAAATTGTACTGCTCCTACTCCCTATATTGCTTGTGATGCTAACCCTTCAAAGGGAGAAGAACAAGAACGATGGGCACCAAACGATGAATCCACCTCGTCAACAGGTTTTTTCTCCACTAGTAATAAATGTTTTATTGCTAACAATGACGGTGGAGACGAAAGCCATGATGAGGAGGAATATGAGGATGAATCTTCATCACCACAAGGTGCATTTTCCTGTATTGCTTCCACTAACATCGATGACAGGGAAAAATGAGACCGACGATGTGGAAGAAGAGGAGATTCGCCGTTTCTACATCCATCTCAACAAAGAGGACAAAGCGCTCTTGGTTAAACTATTGAGAAGGAACAAGGAACAAGGTGAGACACTTCTCAGGCTAAAGGAGACACTCATCAAAACAAACAATAGCCTGGAGAAGATGACCAAAGAACATGAGGAGCTAAAGTGCTCTCATGATGATTTGGTCCAACGGTATGATTCAATTTTATTTGAGCAAAGAAATAATAATGATTCTTTATCTTGTGTTGCTCAACTTAAAATGGAAAATGCCATGCTTAGGAGTCAAGTCGAAATGATAAACTTAGAAAAACTTGCTCTAGGTGAAGAATATGATATGTTATCATTTTCTCATAATAAATTAATTGATGACCATATCATGCTTGATATTGCTCATGAAATAGTAATTACTAGTTTTAACTCAAGTGAACCTCATTCTTGTAAATGTGCACATTTGGATAATCTATCACCATGTGCTAACCCCCTGTCACTCTAAAGGAAGCGAGTGCTTAAATGAGCAAAAAGTTGCAGGGTCACAAAAGAAATTGTGTGGGAACAAGAAGCAAAGACAACTAAGGAGAAGACGCATTTCTCAACTCTCTCAAGATATCCACGGGCGCGTGGTGAAGAAGCTTGAGAAAGGAAAAACTGCAGCAAGTGTTAAGCTCAATAAGAAGAATGTTCCTAAAGATGAAGAAATCAACATGAGCTTGCAAAAAGGTAAAGATTCAATTAATCATGTTGTTTGCACTGATCTTTTCTCTATGTCATTCAAGAACAAAAAGAGAAAAGGGAAAAGGAGGTGCTTTAAGTGCAACAAGTCAGGACACCTCATTGCGTCGTGTCCATACACCAACAAGGGTGAAGGGATAAGGAGATGCTTCGGATGCAATGACAAGAACCACACGATCACTTCTTGTCCTCTATTGACGGATCAAGCATGTGCAGTCTCCAAGATGACTCTCACCAAGGAAAATGACAAACAGCAAGCGTCATGTCAGGTTGAGCAACGCTTCTGCTACAAGTGTGGTGAGCAGGGTCATCTATCCAAGGTATGTAATAAAGGTGAGGTTCCTAAGCGAGTAAATTTGTCTCAATCTTATTCGCTTAGGAGACCCAACTCATACACTTGTGCTAGATCTATAACGAGATCACCTAGAACTAGCACAAAGACTATTTGGGTACCAAAGGAATTTTTGGTTGAATGTCATGGACCCATCCCGAGGTGGGTACCAAATTGTGCTAACTAGACCATGCAGGTGCCTTGAGATGGACTGGAGACCATGGAAGAGCTTAAGACGGTTATCTAAAACTCTATGCTTAAGCTGTTAATTGTTTTGGTGTTTATTGACCCAAGGTTGAATTATTGTGAGACACTAATCCCATGTTCATCTCAAGTGAAATAAGGTGAATAGGTCCTTAATCATTATTGGTGAATCAAACAAAGGACCTTGATGAGATTCTTCAACTTGCTCTCCATAGGATGGTACCCTTGTATCTTAAGTACTTTGTTGATAATCAGTATTGCTCTTAAAACTGATTGTTGTGTTACCTGTCCTTGGAGTAGTTATGCCTCTTAATTGCCTGTGTTGAGTACCCTTCAATCAATGATTAGTGATTTCCACGATCGTAACCATGCGTGCTTAATCATGATTGTATGCTTTAGAGGTTTTGTCTCTTGAATCATTTAATGGGTAGTTTTTAATTAGATATACCCACCATGATTAACTCTTTTCGTGTTCGTGAATAAACATGTATTCCTTTGTGAGTTATGCTATATGGGTTTAATGATTAACCTATGTGCAAATATGATATTTTGTTTAGTTAATATCCACACGATTACTCTAGACTGGTATTGTGTGAATACCAACTCCATGTTGTGCCTCTAATGCACTCTTTTGAGCTATAAGGTGCATGAACAAAAGGAGCCCTCAATTAGTGACAACTGGTGCTCTCATAGCAATTCAGGAAAAGGCAAAGGTATGGAGAATGGAACTATGCAATTTCATTGAATATCTTGAAGTTCCATTAATTGTGATCACAACTATGGTTTTGCCTCTGAATTGGTAATATCTTGGCTTAGGTGCTCCTTCTTTATAATGTTAATTCTTTTGGTGTATCTAAGGAACCTTCTTAATTATGATGTGCTTAGACATTGCGCTTTATATGCATGATCGTGTTGTTTTTCAATTAGTATATATGGTGCAATGATTGTCAAGTATGAAGCATGTCTAGGTTGCTCGTAAAATGTTATACTTCTTGAGGCATGCATTGTTGGATTAAGTCAATCTTTCGTTTGATATTCAAATTTGTATCTTTGTGTGATGAAAGTGATAGAGTATGCCTTGACCAAGGTATGTTGTGATCCCCTCTAGTTCTGAGGAAGCTAGAATGTGCAAAGTGCAAGTCATTCAAATACTTGATGCACAACTTGAGGGGGAGCACACATAACTTGTGTCTTTTGAGACTAACTGTTTCTTGAGCGATCTTGTATAGTATCTAGGTGAAAAAAAAGAAGATGAGCAAGAAATGGAGCAATCAGGACTTGGGTACCTCTGTAAGTCAAGAAATTGGTATCTTAAGTCGTGAGTAATTGCATATTTTTAGATTGCTCATGCTCTATAATATCTGGTGATAATAGATGCTTATCCTTAAATAGCATGGAGCTATGATAATAAATGACTTTCAATTGGTAGCCATGATAGTTTGCTTCAATTGACATCTTTTGATATTATGCGTAAATGTATCTTAATATCTCTGGTGCATATTTTTAATGAATAAGGGGGAGTGTTGATAATGTGTCTCTCCTCCTTAACACCCTGCTGTCCCTTGACATCATCCTATGTTCTTGCTTGAATATGGTTTTGGTGTTTGATGTCAAAGGGGGAGAATTTGTGCATTAAAGCTTATCTCAACCTGAGAGGAAAGCTTATCCTAAGGGGTGATGTGTTAGTTTGAGCATCGTTAGTGTGTTATTGATAATTGGCTTCTATAGTGTAATAGATAGTCATGTGGTTAATGGTGCTTTAAGATTGTGTTAAATTAGTATCTTAGTTTAAATTGGTATCTTAATGGTGAATAGTGGTAGGTTGATATTCCTGTGATATATCCACTACATTGAATGGTGTTTAACTCTGATTATGTGCATTTGTGTGTTATAGCATCATGGTTTGATTCTTGACACAAGCTAAGGTATAGAAATGTTTCGAATTGCCTAAGTATGTGCAAATTTGCGTCTGAGGCCAAAATTATGTTTTTGAAGTAAGCACATATTTAGGGGGAGCATTCTATAAACTTAGAATACAAAATTTGTGCTTTAAGTTTCACTCTTATGTAAGCTTTAATTGTGTTGCCATCAATCACCAAAAAGGGGGAGATTGAAAGCTCTCTTGTGAGTTTTGGTGTTTGGATGACAACTCAATTAAAGGACTAACAAGTGTACTAAGTGTTGAACAGGTGCTTAAGGTAAAGCTAACAGGGTTCAACACAAGTGAACAAATGTGATGGTCCAAGAACTAGATTATGGATAAATAATGGACATCACAAGTAAGATGGACATTGCATAAAGTGAGACTCGGGTGCATAGCTTGGAGACAACTGATCAAGCCAAGGACGGAGGCAAGAAAAGCTTCGAGGTACCAAGTGCACGGGAGAAGGTCAAGGAGGCTGAGGAACCCAAAGCCAAGGGTGAAGAAGAAGGCTTGCAAAGTCAAGGGTGATCGAGTTGAGAACAGCTATGACACATCAAGGATCACTACATAAGGACGTGACTTACAACCAATGAGGAAACATCTCTAGTTATGTGGTGTAAGTCATAAGGCTCAAGATCAAGCTCTAAGAAGAAGTGCACAAGGTCACTAGAAGAAGAAGCAGTGTCAAAACCAGAACTGGAGGCAGCCCAAAAGAGCTAAGTTCACCTTGATCTTTAGTTTGGGTTGTTCCTATGTTTGGAGATGTTCTATGTGACCTTTGCAGGATGTTGGAGCTAACTAATGTCAATCTAGATCAAGTCAAGCTGACTTGATGATTTATGAGTCCAACATCAAAGCTCAAGCATGTCAAATGCTATAGATATAATAACTAAGAAAAGGTATGTTTCTAGACTTAGTACATTGGTTTTGTGTACTAATATACGTGTCTAAGTGTTAGAAACAGAAGGAAGAAGAAAAGGAAAGAGGTGCAAAAGGCTTGGCTGTGTACAACCAAGACTCAGCTCAGTCTGGCACACCGGACTGTCCGGTGGTGCACCGAACAGTGTCCGGTGCGCCAGGCTGAACTTTGGTGAACAGGCCGCTCTCGGGAGGAGTCTGGCGAGGTACGACTATAATTCACCGGATTGTCCGGTGGTGCACCGGACTGCCCGGTGAGCCAACGGTCGGCTGGGGCAACGGTCGGCCGCGCGATCTGCGTGTGATGCGTGGCCGAGCCAATGGTCAAATGGGGGCACCGGACTGTCCGGTGTGCACCGGACAGTGTCCGGTGCGCCAACGGCTCCAAGACTGCAACGGTCGACTGCGCCATTTTTGGAAGGAAATCGGGCACAGGACAGTGTCCGGTGGTGCACCGGACTGTCCGGTGCACCACCCGACTGAAGGCAAGATTTGCCTTCCTGGATTGCTTCCAACGGCTCCTAGGCCCCTTGTGCCTATAAATGGGACTCCTAGGTGCCTCAAGCAATGTACAAGTGCAGCCAACAAGTGTAGACATCACTCTGATCAATTCTCACTCTCCCTCTTGTGTGTGTCTCTCTAGCTTGTGTAGAAGGCACAGCTATAAGCCTGTAGAGAGTGGAGAAGAGCTGCTAAGAGCTAGAGCAAGGTCTTGAGCGTATCGTTACTCTGCCGAGGTGCTGTCAAGAAGTTTGTAAGCAGCCGCGGTTTTGTTGTAACCCAACTCAATAGTGAAAGGCTCTATATGTCATACTGACAGATCTGAGCAAACGGAGGAAGGAGTTGAAATAGACTCCAAGCCCAGGTGTGGCTAACTCCAACGAGGACTAGGCAAGCATTTCAGGCTTGGCCGAACCTCGGGATAAATCCTTGCGTCTGTGTGCTCTGTTCTGTATTGTATCCTGACTCTCTGTCTTATTCGCTTTTATATCTGCACTTCAACACTTATCTGTGGTATAAGCTTTATTTGAAGTGCAGGACATTTTGAGACAGGATCTTTTATTCCGCTGCAACCTACTCGAAGGATCTTCACTCCACTGTGTTCTGGTCTTCGAGTAGAGTAAGGATTTAAGTTTTATAGTGATAAGTTTTTATTCGCCTATTCACCCCCCTCTAGGCGACATCCAGATCCTTTTCCCGGGTCAAAGGGAACTTTCAATTAGTGATAAGAAAATCTCTTAGGCATTCATACCATGCTCTTAGGACTTGCTTGAGCCCATAAAGCGCCTTAGAGAGTTTATACACATGGTTAGGGTACTCACTATCTTCAAAGCCAAGAGGTTGCTCAACATAGACCTCTTCCTTGATTGGTCCATTGAGGAAGGCGCTTTTCACGTCCATTTGATAAAGCTTAAAGCCATGGTAAGTAGCATAGGCAAGTAATATTCGAATTGATTCAAGCCTAGCTATGGGTGCATAGGTTTCACCGAAATCCAAACCTTCGACTTGTGAATAGCCCTTGGCCACAAGTCGGGCTTTGTTCCTTGTTACCACACCATGCTCATCTTGCTTGTTGCGGAATACCCACTTGGTTCCTACAACATTTTGGTTAGGACGTGGAACTAAATGCCATACCTCATTCCTTGTGAAGTTGTTGAATTCCTCTTGCATTGCCAACACCCAATCCGAATCTCTTAATGCATCTTCCACCCTGTATGGCTCAATAGAAGACACAAAAGAGTAATGCTCACAAAAATGAGTGACTCGAGATCGAGTTGTTACCCCCGTTATGAATATCTCCGAGGATGGTGTTCACAGGGTGATCTCTTTGAATCGCTTGGTGGACTCTTGGGTGTGGCGGTCTTTGACCCTGTACTTCTTGATCATCTTCCTTGTCTTGATCAACTTCATCTCCCCCTTGATCATTGTCCTCCTCTTGAGGCGGCTCATCTTCTTGATCTTCATTTTCATCATCTTGAGCTTGATCCTCATCTTGGGTTGGTGGAGATGCTTGCATGGAAGATGACGGTTGATCTTGAGCTTGAGTGGGCTCTTCGGATTCCTTAGGACACACATCTCCAATGGACATGTTCCTTAGCGCGACGCACGGAGCCTCTTCATCATCTAGCTCATCAAGATAAACTTGCTCCACTTGGGAGCCATTAGTCTCATCAAACACAATGTCACAAGAAACCTCAACTATTCTAGTGGATTTGTTGAAGACTCTATATGCCCTTGTGTTTGAGTCATAACCAAGTAAAAAGCCTTCTACAGCCTTAGGAGCAAATTTAGATTTTCTACCTCTTTTAACAAGAATAAAACATTTGCTACCAAAGACTCTAAAATATGAAACATTGGGCTTTTTACCGATGAGGAGTTCATATGATGTCTTCTTGAGGATTCGGTGAAGGTAGAGTCGATTGATGGAGTAGCAGGCGGTGTTAATCGCCTCAGCCCAAAACCAGTCCGGAGTCTTGTACTCATCAAGCATGGTCCTCGCCATGTCCAATAGAGTTCTATTCTTCCTCTCTACTACACCATTTGCTGAGGTGTGTAGGGAGAAGAGAACTCATGCTTGATGCCCTCCTCAAGAAAGCCTTCGATTTGTGAGTTCTTGAACTCCGTCCCGTTGTCGCTTCTTATTTTTTTATCCTTAATCCGAACTCATTTTGAGCCCATCTCAAGAATCCCTTTAAGGTCTCTTGGGTTTGTGATTTTTCCTGCAAAAAGAACACCCAAGTGAAGTGAGAGTAGTCATCCACAATTACAAGACAATACTTACTCCCGCCGATGCTTATGTAAGCTATCGGGCCGAATAGATCCATGTGGAGTAGCTCAAGCGGCCTGTCGGTCGTCATGATGTTCTTGTGTGGATGATGGGCACCAACTTGCTTCCGTGCTTGACATGCGCTATAAACCCTGTCTTTCTCAAAATGAACATTGGTTAGTCCAAAAATGTGTTCTTCCTTTAGAAGCTTGTGAAGATTCTTCATCCCAACATGGGCTAGTGAAGCGTCCCCAATCCTCTGGGACTCAAATGTGATACAATTACTAGTCCCAGGAGGCTAGTAAACACATTTATACATCAGATGATTCCAGATCTGCTTAAATGAGACAAACCTATAAAGGTGGCGGTCAACTTTAAGAGTTGGTCCACAACTCGGGACATATCATCAGAGTGGGGCTGAAGCAGCCCGATATACGCAGCGAAGCAAATCAGCGGTCCAACAGCCACAGGCAAGGTTGGGAACAGTCGTAACTCTTACCCGATCTCCTTTTTCTGAAAAACAACAAATAAGCAAGGGTGAGTACAAACGTACTCAGCAGCCCACCTTCACCCACGGAATGGGGAAATCAGATATAATGCATGGAATATGTGGAGCTCAGGATATTTTGCAGAAACAGCAATATTTTATGCAGGGTTGTTTGTAAAACATTTTGTATTTTTCAAAGCACATCCTCTCCCAAAGGAGTAGGAAGTTTTTTTTCAATATAGAACAAAATCCCCTGGACTAAACCATCCAGGTATCTCAGCAGTTTCCCACTGGTTTTCATTTTCAAAAACAGCTACTGGACTTCCCGTCCACCATAGCTCATGGCTCAACCGCCGGACCTTTTAAAAACCACTTTTCTCAAACGCACTTTTTTTCAAAACAAAACATTAATTTCCATACCATACCAGACTCGTCCATTCCTGTGGACACAGACTATTTGAATAGGTTTTCAAACTCTGCGCAGAGGTGTACACTTTACCCACTAGTCCGGCTCTACGATCTCATGATCAATGAGATCCGAATCCAAATCTCTTTCTTTCCTCTCACGTCCTCACCTTAACGGTTATACCGGAAGGAGTCAGGCTACCGCCATGTCCAAACCGGACAAAACATTCCCCCTCCTTATCCTCCCGGTGCTCCCCAGCCTTCATAACCCTGGGGTTGGACCGTACGAGTTCAGATTGAGTGACTGCCCACACAGTCTCGAGTGGTTGTACTTATCATGAGTACAGGTAGTGAAAGATGACAAACCGGTCCTTATATGAGGGGACAATCCTTCTGCTCACGCCTAAACCGGCTGAGCCTTCACCTTAGGCCCTCCCCTAAACTAGGGAGTCCCTGATCATCCCTACTCAAAGGTGATAAGGGTGAAAACCCTTCATCATACACATTTCGAAAAGCATTCTCTTTTGAAAAACTCATACCCTTTTCTCAAATCATTTGTAACAAATATATTAAGGATTGATTGCGGCAAGCGGCTTGGGTGGCCATAATATCTTGTCTTAAAATCATATCATGCATAAAATAACAAGCTGAGGGTTGTGTTTGTAAAATCATAGGTAATTTATGCATCAAAGGGATCCAGTGAGCTTGCCATGCTTATTCAGCGAAGGGGAAGGGGAGCTCGCGGAACTGGCTTCTAGCTCCACTGCCTGACGTAGACTTGCAGATCTGGCCTCCACGAGACGGCACGAACGCTCCGATAACTATGCAACATGAATAAGCAAACATACAAATAAGCAAGTATACCAACAAATATTTAGTATAGTGGTCAGAATAGCGATATATGGATGGGTAGAGTCCTGAGTAGAATCTGTGTCATGTGGTGTTGTGATATTACTGGTGGTGGAGCGGAGGTGCTTACCAGGAGGGTGGACTGGAGGCGAAGCGACACTATGCGTGTAGCTGGCAGAGCGAAGTAACTGAGTGGGTGGGGTGTTTGCCTTGGCTGAGGGTGTTGAGTGTGTGTGGAGAGGGAGAGGGTAGCTGGGTGTATTTATAGCTGAGTGTATGCGGTGTAGCACAGTGAAGTTCACTGTTGGTGAGAATAGTGACGAATGAATCGACTGACTTAGTATGAACAGGAGAGTTATGGGCAGAATATGGGACAAGAGTATTTTGGGAGTTTTCTGGAATATGGACCAGGCTTAAGGGATGACATGGTTGGATAGGAAATAGTTTGATAAGAATTTAGAAACAAGAATTATTGGAATCTGAGTTTGGAAGCCTGGTTCAAAGGAATCTCAAAGTTAAGCATGCTCAACTTGGAGAAACCTAAGATGGGTGACCAGATGGGAGGTTCCCTACTGGAAGGAAAATCACAGTCACCGGAGTTCGTATGACTGGAACATGGGTCTGGCTGGTCTTAGGTGGACTGGACAGCATGATGGATGAGTAGTTGAAATTTGGGATGACTAGATGACCGATGAATAGTAACGATGATTAGTAACGATGAATAGTGGCAATGGAAAAGTAATTATAGATATCATCAATGAATAGTAACATTGATGAATAGTAATGATAAATAGTAACGATGATGAATAGTGTATGTGAATAGTAATGATGAATAGTAATGGTGAATAGTAATTGTGAATAGTTCGTATGAACGAACGATGAACGATGAATAGGAACTATGAACGAATGGTCGAACGATCGAATGATCGGACGAACGAACGATCGGAATTTTGGCAGCATAACGACAGGACAAAGATTATCTGCAAGAATGATGAATAGGGACTATGAACGAACGATGAACGATGAATAGGGACTATGAACGAACGATGAACGATCGAATGATCGAACGAATTAACGATCGGAATTTCGGTAGCATAACGGCAAGACAAAGATTATCTGGAAGAACGATGAATAGGGACTATGAACGAACGATGAACGATGAATAGGGACTATGAACGAACGATGAACGATCGAATGATCGAACGAACGAATGATCGGAATTTCGGCAGCATAACGGCAGGAAAAAGATTATTTGGACGGACGAACGATCGAAATTTCGGCAGCATAACGACAGGACAAACATTATTTGGAAGAACGATGAATAGGGACTATGAACGAATGATGAACGATGAATAGGAACTATGAACGAATGATGAACGATCGAATGATCGAACAAACGAACGATCGGAATTTCGGCAGCATAACGGCAGGGAAAAGATTATTTGGACGAACGAACGGACGAACGATCGAACGATCGGACGAACGGACGAACGAACCATGAACGATCGGACGAATGAACGAACAAACTAAGAACAGGGGGACAAACGATCGAAGAACGACCGAACGATCCTTGTGCTAGTGTGTGCTTATGTGGAACATGGAGTGGGTGTGTGTGGGGGGGGGGAGAGAGTTGCCATGAAATGGCTTGGGGTGGGATGAGAGGAGGCCCTTGCCCCTCTATTTATAGCCATGGTGGGGGGATTAGGGGAGGGATGAGAGCATTAGTGGGAGGATGAGAGGATTAGTGGGAGATTAGCATGTATTTGTCTTGTATAAGTGAGATTAGCTTGTAGAGCTCACCGTATGACACTGGAGGCATACGTATACGTATGGGCATGAGGAAAGTTATGAAGAAAATATTTGTAGGGTCTTGAAAAATGATTCTAAAGGTATTTATCAAGAGGAAAATATCCGGAGATATATCGGTGGAATGTTTGGGCAGTATTTTTGGAAAGAACTTGAAGGGGATCACTAGGGAAATATCTGGGCAGTATTTCTGGAAACAATTTGAGGAGGATCACTGGGGAAATATTTGTAGGATATTTGAGGAGGATTTTGGAGAAAATATAGACCACTATATTTTATTTGTTGATATCAACATGCAAACAAACATTTTGAAACGAAATTTGAAATTCATTTTGAATTTAGAGCAAGTTTGAGAAAATTTCAGGATTTGAATTTTTGGGATGCTACAAATCTACCCCACTTAAAATGAATCTCGTCCTCAAGATTCGGCTTAGAAGGGTTATGGGTATAGCTTTACTTCAGCTACATATCTTCAATTTGCATACTCTTCGAGGAGATGGAACTTCAACAAAATCTCGCCTTTGAGGGGCATCTGGCTGCTGATTGCAAACGCTGATTCTGGCTACTCAAGATCATCTTCAGGCTTCTAGCTTTCGCTTGGCAACTAGCTTATTGAAGAAGCATCGATGCCAACACGCAAACCTTCCTCTTGCGAACTCCCACATGGATTCCTTTCTTGATTGGTCTTCTGGTGCTTCATCAACGGAACTTGGGGTGACCACTTCTCATCCAGAAACTTATAAGCTTCGGTGATCTGGTCGTCCACAAGCTTGCTACAGGCCTTCTTCTTTTTCTCCATAGCAGGAACCTTACTGGAACACTACCCCACTTAAAATGGATGAGGGTAGAACTCCTGAATCTTGGGGATTTGAACTCCTTGAAGTACCTCATAACAAGGGCGTTACAAGGCCTTCTTCTGCTGTTGCTGCTTGAGCAGGCTGCGGAGAAATGACTGGCACAGGGTTGATTATGGGAGAACCTTCTTCTTATCTTCTCTTCACTATCTTCTTTTCACTGACCCTTTCTTTCTCTTTGCTCTTCCCACTGGAGGATTCTATCAAAGAGTATTACCATCATACAGATGAGGAAACCAAAGACTATGAACCATGTACAACAGTCTTCAACCCAAGAATCACCAAGCATTGTGATCTTAGGGGCGAGGGAGTGGAAAATGGAGTTGCTTGCGATTTGTCAGAGGGGGTTTTATCTGGAGTGTTTTGTTTGGGATGGGAACTGAGGGAGCTGGTGGGGTGGTTTTATAGGCGAGTGTGGGTGCTCGGGTGCGGAGTGGCGGTGATGGAGTAGGTGACACGAGGCAGCAGGTGCGACAAGGGGAAGGGGGGGCCTGTTGCCGGCGACGATGGCGGTGGGTGCGCTGCAAAAGGGGGCGTGGGTGGCGGTAGTGCGCTGCAAAGGGGGCGTGGGGCGATGGTAGTGCGCATGGAGGCGGGCACGCGTGCGAGGGGCACGAGTGAGTGGTGGGGTCAATGACCCTGATGTTTGTGGTCTCTGGTTCCAAGAATCTTTGCCTCTCTGTATGGTAATAACTCCTTTTGTCCTCTTTTCCTGTTTACTTTGACTTAGGGGCAGTGCTTTGATTCTCACGGTTGGTCCTTTTGACTGAGCGGCTGGACTGGTTCCTTCTGTAGCTTATTCCAGGCTTTAAGGGTAAGCTTCTCGGTATCTTCTTGGGTCAGGTGCTTTTCTCTTGAGATGGGTTAAGATAAGAATGGAAGCATAAGGTGAGGATTGGATCTAATTTGTGATCTATGTTTTTAGAGAAAGCCTTTCTTAAAAAGAAAGAAAACACATAAGTGCAGCAATGATAAGCACAAACAAATCAAATATTTTGAATAGGGGAAGAATAGAGTTTTTCCAAAGCACGGACTACTCAAATTCGGGGGCTAAGCATAACTACTATTGCTCGGCTCCTGAACTGAGAACTATGCTAAATACGACTTATAAGCACTAACGTTAAGGCATCGCATATGCACACGAAAGGGGAGAAAACATCAAGCGAAATTCATTTTGAAATGCCCTAGGGGGCCACACAAATAGAGTTTTTGAAAGCACGGGACTACACGATTACCTCTCATACATGTAGGGCTCTAGCCAAAGTGAAGAAAAACTTCACTACCCAATGCATGCAGAGGACTGAGCATAACTAACTTCAGACCAGGCAACTTCTCTTCTGGCGAGGCTTGCACACAACTTCAATCTGAGACATCTCCTGGATGGGTCAAGAGGGAGCTGATGTTGATGACTTCTTCTGGCAACTGAGATGGCAACACGGGGTCAAACTCTTCTTCAAGCGGGACTGGCTCTTGTAGCTCCTCAGAGGGCGGCGGTGCTGGCAGGGTGCTTGCAGCTTCTTCCATGACTTCAAGGGATGGTGTTGGAATCTTCTTCGTGGTGAGGGGCTCAAACAACTCCGGCGGGGAATCTTCGGAGGATTCAGGGTGCTCTTGCTTATCCATAGCCTTAGGGAAGACTGGAATTCCTTCCAAGACTATGGCTCCTTCCAGTAGTTCCCAAATATTCTTCTCTCCTCTGATAGAGACCGGGTGACCTTCAAGAATCTGGGGATCTTCAGCTCTCATGGGTTAAACTGGGTTGGATGAAGCGGGCTCTTGGATCCGCAGGGCTCTACGTTGGTTATGGGTTACCATGTAGGACTCCATCAACTTTTGGACGTGCTCATCCTTGGCTTGCTTCAGGGCTTCAACAGCAATGGCTTCACGACTTTCCAAGGCAGCTACACGGGCTTGAGCTATGGTGAGATCCACATGGAGCTGACGGTTGCGCTTCTCTACATCTTCTGCTCGGGCAATCATCTGACGGTGGTGCCGAGCCAAGAAATCATATTGTGCATCCAGGGTGAGCAGGTATGCAGTGAGGTACACGACTGTGGGGTCGTCCTTAAGCATCTGCTGCCGTTCCAAGGCACGCATCCTGGCCATCCAAACGGGACGATCTCTCTGAAAGGGCAGAAAGAATCTGAGCGGTGTGTCGGCCACTTCTTCTTCATAAATCTGACACAGGGCCCTTAATGCCTTGCGGGCGACGACTTGGTAGGTGTCTTTGAATCTGTGCCCCGCAGCAGTGACACTCCATTCCACATGGTGCAGACTGGATCCAATGTATATAGTCACAACACACTGCTCTGTGCCATGCTCGACGAATTCACGACCATCATACTCTGGCTGGCTCCTGATTCCAAGGCGAACTGTGCATGCTCTCAGCAACTTGGGGAAACCATCTTCATTTTGGCAAAAGCTGGTTTGGCAGCGAATCTCCATCTGACTTCTGAGAGAAGGAAAGGGGGAAAGCATTTTTGAAATGAAGGGATGTGAGCAAGAAATTTTTTTAAGAAAATAGTTTTGACTCAAAAACTTTTGGATCAAGGCTAAGGGTTACGTCCTGCGGCCAACCTAACAGCTCTGATACCACCTGAAGCGTCCCCAATCCTCTGGGACTCAAATGTGATACAGTTACTAGTCCCAGGAGGCTAGTAAACACATTTATACATCAGATGATTCCAGATCTGCTTAAATGAGACAAACCTATAAAGGTGGCGGTCAACTTTAAGAGTTGGTCCACAACTCGGGACATATCATTAGAGTGGGGCTGAAGTGGCCCGATATACGCAGCGAAGCAAATCAGCGGTCCAACAGCCACAGGCAAGGTTGGGAACAGTCGTAACTCTTACCCGATCTCCTTTTTCTGAAAAACAACAAATAAGCAAGGGTGAGTACAAACGTACTCAGCAGCCCACCTTCACCCACGGAATGGGGAAATCAGATATAATGCATGGAATATGTGGAGCTCAGGATATTTTGCAGAAACAACAATATTTTATGCAGGGTTGTTTGTAAAACATTTTGTATTTTTCAAAGCGCATCCTCTCCCAAAGGAGCAGGAAGTTTTTTTTCAATATAGAATAAAATCCCCTGAACTAAACCATCCAGGTATCTCAGCAGTTTCCCACAGGTTTTCATTTTCAAAAAACAGCTACTGGACTTCCCGTCCACCATAGCTCACGGCTCAACCGTCGGACCTTTTAAAAACCACTTTTCTCAAACGCACTTTTTTTAAAACAAAACATTAATTGTCATACCATACCAGACTCCTCCATTCCTGTGGACACAGACTATTCGAATAGGTTTTCAAACTCTGCGCAGAGGTGTACACTTTACCCACTAGTCCGACTCTGCGATCTCATGATCAATCAGATCCGAATCCGAATCTCTTTCTTTCCTCGCACGTCCTCACCTTAACGGTTATACCGGAAGGAGTCAGGCCACCGCCATGTCCAAACCGGACAAAACATTCCCCCTCCTTATCCTCCCAGTGCTCCCAAGCCTTCATAACCCTGGGGTTGGACCGTACGAGTTCAGATTGAGTGACTGCCCACATAGTCTTGAGTGGTTGTACTTATCATGAGTACAGGTAGTGAAAGATGACAAACCGGTCCTTATATGAGGGGACAATCCTTCTGCTCACGCCTAAACCGGCTGAGCCTTCACCTTAGGCCCTCCCCTAAACCAGGGAGTCCCTAATCATCCCTACTCAAAGGTGATTAGGGTGAAAACCCTTCATCATACACATTTCGAAAAGCATTCTCTTTTGAAAAACTCATACCCTTTTCTCAAATCATTTGTAACAAATATATTAAGGATTGATTGCGGCAAGCGGCTTGGGTGGCCATAATATCTTGTCTCAAAATCATATCATGCATAAAATAACAGGCTGAGGGTTGTGGTTGTAAAATCATAGGTAATTTATGCATCAAAGGGATCCAGTAGCTTGCCATGCTTATTCGGCGAAGGGGAAGGGGAGCTCGCGGAACTGGCTTCTAGCTCCACTGCCTGACGTAGACTTGCAGATCTGGCCTCCACGAGACGGCACGAACGCTCCGATAACTATGCAACATGAATAAGCAAACATACAAACAAGCAAGTATACCAACAAATATTTAGTATAGTGGTCAGAATAGCGATATATGGATGGGTAGAGTCTTGAGTAGAATCCGTGTCATGTGGTGTTGTGATATTACTGGTGGTGGAGCGGAGGTGCTTACCAGGAGGGTGGACTGGAGGCGAAGCGACACTATGCGTGTAGCTGGCAGAGAGAAGTAACTGAGTGGGTGGGGTGTTTGCCTTGGCTGAGGGTGTTGAGTGTGTGTGGAGAGGGAGAGGGTAGCTGGGTGTATTTATAGCTGAGTGTATGTGGTGTAGCACAGTGAAGTTCACTGTTGGTGAGAATAGTGACGAATGAATCGTCTGACTTAGTATGAACAGGAGAGTTATGGGCAAAATATGGGACAAGATTATTTTGGGAGTTTTCTGGAATATGGACCAGGCTTAAGGGATGACATGGTTGGATAGGGAATAGTTTGATAAGAATTTAGAAACAAGAATTATTGGAATCTGAGTTTGGAAGCCTGGTTCAAAGGAATCTCAAAGTTAAGCATGCTCAACTTGGAGAAACCTAGGATGGGTGACCAGATGGGAGGTTCCCTACTGGAAGGAAAATCACAGTCATCGGAGTTCGTATGACTGGAACATGGGTCTGGCTGGTCTTAGGTGGACTGGACAGCATAATGGATGAGTAGTTGAAATTTGGGATGACTAGATGACCGATGAATAGTAACAATGATTAGTAACGATGAATAGTGGCGATGGAAAAGTAATTATAGATATCATCGATGAATAGTAACGATGATGAATAGTAATGATAAATAGTAACGATGAATAGTAATGGTGAATAGTGATAGTGAATAGTTCGTATGAACGAACGATGAACGATGAATAGGAACTATGAACGAACGGACGAACGATCGAATGATCGGACGAATGAACGATCGGAATTTCGGCAGCATAACGACAGGAAAAAGATTATTTGGACGAACGAACGGACGAATGATCGAATGATCGGACGAACGAACGATCGGAATTTCGGCAGCATAACGGTAGGACAAAGATTATCTGGAAGAATGATGAATAGGGACTATGAACGAACGATGAACGATGAATAGGGACTATGAACGATCGAATGATCGAACGAATGAACGATCGGAATTTCGGCAGCATAACGACAAGACAAAGATTATCTGGAAGAACGATGAATAGGGACTATGAACGAACTATGAACGATGAATAGGGACTACGAACGAACGATGAATGATCGAATGATCGAACGAACGAACGATCGGAATTTCGGCAGCATAACGGCAGGAAAAAGATTATTTGGACGAACGAACGGACGAACGATCGAAATTTCGGCAGCATAATGGCAGGACAAAGATTATCTGGAAGAACGATGAATAGGGACTATGAACGAACGATGAACGATGAATAGGAACTATGAACGAACGATGAACGATCGAATGATCGAACAAACGAACGATCGGAATTTCGGCAGCATAACGGCAGGGAAAAGATTATTTGGATGAACGAACGGACGAAGCGATCGAACGATCGGACGAACGGACGAACGAACCATGAACGATCGGACGAAACGATTGAACGATCGGACGAACGAACGAACAAACTAAGAACAGGGGGACGAACGATCGAAGAATGACCCAAACGATCCTTGTGCTAGTGTGTGCTTGTGTGGAACATGGAGTCGGTGTGTGTGGGGGGAGAGAGTTGCCATGAAATGGCTTGGGGTCGGATGAGAGGAGGCCCTTGCCCCTCTATTTATAGCCATGGTGGGGGGATTAGGGGGAGGGATGAGAGGATTAGTGGGAGGATGAGAGGATTAGTGGGAGATTAGCATGTATTTGTCTTGTATAAGTGAGATTAGCTTGTAGAGCTCACCGTATGACACTGGAGGCATACATATATGTATGGGCATGAGGAAAGTTATGAAGAAAATATTTGTAGGGTCTTGAAAAATGATTCTGAAGGTATTTCTCAAGAGGAAAATATCGGAGATATATCGGTGGAATATTTGGGCAGTATTTCTGGAAAGACTTGAAGGGGATCACTAGGGAAATATCTGGGCAGCATTTCTGGGAAACAATTTGAGGAGGATCACTAGGGAAATATTTATAGGATATTTGAGGAGGATTTTGGAGAAAATATAGACCACTATATTTTATTTGTTGATGTCAACATGCAAACAAACATTTTGAAACGAAATTTGAAATTCATTTTGAATTTAGAGCATGTTTGAGAAAATTTCGGGATTTGAATTTTTGGGATGCTACAGCTAGTCGGTGATGCCAGAGCCAACCCATATTAGTCTTAACAATTAAGCAAGTATCGAGTTCAGCTCTATTAAAATCAACTAAGTATAGCTGACCCTCTAACACTCTCTTAAAAGCTACTGAATCATCACTTCTTCTAAAGACAGTAACACCTATATCCGTAAAAAGAGAGTTGTAACCCATTTTGCATAATTGAGAAACTGAAAACAAGTTATAATCTAAAGAATCTACAAGAAAAACATTGGAAATAGAATGGTCAGGAGATATAGCAATTTTACCAAGTCCTTTGACCAAACCTTGATTTCCATCCCCGAATGTGATAGCTCTTTGGGATCATCGTTTTTCTCGTAGGAGGAGAACATCCTTTTCCTCCCCAGTCATGTGGTTTGTGCATCCACTATCAATAATCCAACTTGAACCCCCGGATGCATAAACCTACAAAACAAGTTTAGGCCTTGTTTCTTAGGTACCCAAATGGTCTTGGGTCCTTTCACATTAGAAAGAAGCACCTTGGGGTACCCAAACACAAGTCTTGGAGCCCTTGTGTTTGCCCCCAACATATTGGCAACTACTTTGTCTGATTTGTTAGTTAAAACATAGGAAGCATCAAAAGTCTAAAATGCAATATTAGGCTCATTTGATGCAATAGGAGATTTCTTTTTTAGGCATTTTGACATGGGTAGAATGCCTAGAGCTGGATGCCTCATTCTTATACATAAATGCATGGTGAGAAACAGAATGAGACTTCCTAGCATGAATTCTTCTAATTTTATGCTCAGGATAACTAGCAGGATATAAAATATAACCCTCGTTATCCTGAGTCATGGGAGCCTTGGCCTTAACAAAATTAGACAATCTTTTAGGGACATTAAGTTTGACATTGCTTCCCTGTTGGAAACCAATGCTATTCTTGATGCCAGGGCATCTCCCATTATAGAGCATGCTTCTAGCAAATTTAAATTTTTCATTCTGTATCTCATGCTCATTAATTTTGGTAGTTTGTTGATCTATGTGATCATTTTGTTTTTTAATTAAAGCTAGGTGATCATGAATAGCATCAACATTAATATCTCTACATCTCATGCAAATAGAAACATGATCAACAGTGGATGTAGAGGGTTTGCAAGATTTTAATTCATCTATCTTAGATTTTAGCATGGCATTTTCATTTCTAAGACAGGAAATAGAAGCATTGCAAACATTTAAATCTTTAGCCTTTGAAATTAAACTAGCATTTTCAATTTTAAGGCTAGAAATTGATTTATTTAAGTTATCAATCTTACTAATCAAACTAGCATTATCATTTTTAAGATTGACAATTGAATCATGATGAACATTTGATTTTTCCACCTTAGCAATTAACTAGCATTCTCATTTCTAAGGTTGGAAATAGTGTCATGACAAATGCTAAGCTCCTTAGTCAAATTTTCATTCTTTTCTACTTCCTGAGCATAAGCATTCTTTACCTTAACATGTTTTTTATGTTCCTTAATAAGGAATTCCTCTTGGCTATCCAAGAGTTCGTCCTTCTCATGAATGGCACCTATCAATTCATTCAGTTTTTCCTTTTGTTGCATGTTAAGGTTGGCAAAAAGACTAAGCAAATCATCCTCATCTTCACTAGAGCTACCCTCATCACTAGATGTTGTATATTTAGTGGAGGCTCTAGATTTTACCTTCTTCTTTTTGCCGTCCTTTGCCATGAGGCACTTGTCGCCGACGTTGGGGAAGAGGAGGCCCTTGTTAACGGTGATGTTGGCGGCGTCCTCGTCGGAGGAGTCGGTGGAGCTCTCATCGGAGTCCCATTCCTGGCATACATGGGCATCGCCGCCCTTCTTCTTGTAGTATCTTTTCTTTTCCTTCCTCTTTCCCTTCTTGTCATCACCCCTGTCACTATCACTAGATAATGGATATTTAGCAATAAAATGACTAGGCTTACCACATTTGTAGCACACTTTCTTGGAGTGGGGTTTGTAATCCTTCCCCTCCTTTGCTTGAGGATTTGGCGGAAGCTCTTGATGATGAGCACCATTTCCTCGTTGTCGAGCTTGGAGGCGTCGATGGGGAAGCCTACTTGATGTAGACTCTTCTTTCTTTTCCTCCATCGCCTTGAATGCGACGGGTTTACACCTCGGGTGTGGAGGTGCCGCCTTGCTCGACGATTTGTTTGGAGCCTTTGATCATCAACTCAAAGCTCACAAACTTTCCTATTACTTCCTCGGGAGACATTAGCTTATATCTAGGATCACCACGTATTAATTGAACTTGAGTAGGATTACGAAATACGAGTGATCTAAGAATAACCTTGACCAGTTCATGGTCATCCCATTTTGTGCTCCCGAGGTTGCGCACTTGGTTGACCAAGGTCTTGAGCCGATTGTACATCGCTTGTGGCTCCTCTCCTTGGTTGAGGATGAATCGATCGAGCTCCCCCTCGATTATCTCCCACTTGGTGATCTCGGTCACCTCATCCCCTTCGTGCGTGGTCTTAAGCACGTCCCAAATCTCCATGGCGCTCTTCAACCCTTGCACCTTATTATACTCCTCTCGACATAGAGAGGCGAGGAGTATAGTAGTGGCTTGGGAGTTGAAGTGCCGGATTTGGGCGACCTCGTCCAAGTCGTAGTCTTCATCCCCCACGGATGGTATCTGCGCTCCAAACTCAACAATGTCCCAAATGCTAGCGTGGAGTGAGGTTAGATGATGCCTTATTTTATCACTCCACATACAATAATCTTCACCGTCAAAAACTGGTGGTTTGCCTAATGGGACGAAAAGTAAAGGAGTGCGTTTGGAAATGCAGGGATAGCGTAGGGGGATCTTACTAAACTTCTTGCGCTCATGGCGCTTAGAAGTAACAGACGGCGCGTCGGAGCCGGAGGTAGATGGTGATAAAGAATCGGTCTCGTAGTAGACCACCTTCTTCATCTTCTTTTTCTTGTTGCCGCTCCGATGCGACTTGGCATGTGAAGGGGATCCCTTCATTTTGTTGCCGGACTCCCCCGATGGAGCCTTCCCGTGGCTTGTAGACTTGACACCGCCGGTCACAATCTCCTTAATGGCATGATCTCCCGACATCACTTCGAGTGGTTAAACTCTAATGAAGTACCAGCTCTGATACCAATTGAAAGTCCGCCTAAAGGGGGGGGGGGGTGAATAGGCGGAAACTAAAAATTTACAACTTTAAACACAACTACAAGCCGGGGTTAGCGTTAGAAATAAAACCGAGTCTGAAAGAGAGGGAAAACAAATCAACCAAAGAAAATAGAGCGGATGACAAGGTGATTTGTTTTACCGAGGTTCGGTTCCAATGAACCTAGTCCCCATTGAGGTGGTCACAAAGACCAGGGTCTCTTTCAACCCTTTCCCCTCTCTCAAACGGTCACCTAGACCGAGTGAGCTTTCTCCTTAATCAAAACGGGTCACTTAGACCCCTATAAGGACCACCACAACTTGGTGTCTCTTGTTTTGATTACAAGTGTCTTGAGAACAAGAAAGAGGAAGAAGGAAGCGATCCAAGAACAAGAGCTCAAAGAACACGAGCAAAACTCTCTCTCTAGTCACTAGGTGTTTGGAGTGTATTGGGACTTAGAGAGGCTTTGATTCTTTTGAATTGTGTCTTGTATTGATTGCACTAGCTCTTGTATTGAATGAGATGTCTGAAAAACTTGGATGCTTGGAGTGGTGGTGGTTGGGGGGTATTTATAGCCCCAACCACCAAACCAACCGTTGGGGAGGCTGTCTGTCGATGGGCGCACCGGACAGTCCGGTGTGCCACCGGACACTGTCCAGTGCGCCAGCCATGTCACCCAACCGTTACGGTTTCTGATGGTTTCTGACCGTTGGAGCGCTGACTTCATGTCGCACCCAGAATAGGTGCTATTCACTGTCCGGTGCGCCTCTGACGCCCTGCTCTGACTTCTGCGCATTGTTCCGCACTGTTCATACTTTGCAAACGACCGTTGTGCTATTAGCCGTTGCTCTGCTTAGCGCAAGCCAGACATTCCGGTGAATTATAGCAGAGGTGGCTCTTCTAGAAACCCGAAGGTGAAGGAGTTTGAGTTGATCACCACTGGTGCACCGGACACTGTCCGGCTGGGCACCCGGATAGTCCCGGTGCGCCAGACCAGGGTTCTCTTCGGTGTCTTTTGCTCCTTTCTTTTGAACCCTAACTTGGATCTTTTATTGTTTGTGTTGAACCTTTGGCACCTGTATAAATATATAATCTAGAGCAAACTAGTTAGTCCAATTATTTGTGTTGGGCATTTCAACCATCAAAATCATCTAGGAAAAGGTTTGACCCTATTTCCATTTCACTAAGAAAGAAGGGAAGTGCCAAAACCCTAGAATTCCTCTATTTAGAACACTAGAGCACCAAAGAGAAACTCAGTAAAAAGACCAAGTAAATCACATTGTCATGACTTGGGCCAATTATAAGAGTTATACTACACTAAATAACCTACAAAAAATAGTAAGGGAGTTGTCCCAAAAGGTTTTGCAAAATCTTCAAACTAGCCAATCAAGTGGGGGCTCTAAATGAAAATCAGGAATTCAGTTTTCTGAAATCCAACCCCCTCGCAAGGATTAGGTGTGTTCACCATGCTCCAAAGCTCAAATTGCTCCAATTGACAAAGTAGTGTCAAATTAAACCACCTAGCCCCTGTCAAAAGATGGTGTTGGGACTCCACCCATGGACAAGACAAACGCTAGATTTGCCTCGCAACCCCACTAGCCGACGGTCCACATTTCCAGACCGTGTATCTTTTGCACCA